>OX388351.1:9017908-10413285 GCA_947579665.1 Sympetrum striolatum
GGCCATCAAAAGAAAAAAATGGAATGAAATTTTTCTTAAAATTAGCTGAAATTCTATCGTCTGGCATCGAACCTGGGTCTTAACTGTGAACTTACTATGCAGCACAATAGAACATCACCATCTCTAACTATGTGTGAAAATTCAAGCAGAAATATGGGCTACAACTGCCTCAAAAGACGTTCTAATTTTCATGAATTTAAATGGCTCTCTGGATTCGAACCAAGGACGATCTTGGAATTCTTAAAAATGTTACTGAAAGTTATTTTTGATCTCTATCTATACGCCGAATTTGAAGTTTCTATATTATTGGCAAAGGTTTCAAAATAATTCCTAAAAATTGGATCAACTTTTGATTGCGGAGACACCTGGTGTCGAACCCAGGACACATTGAAGGCTGTGAATGCATAGTTTGATTTGTATGGACTTGATCTTTCTATACGCTAAGTTTGAAGTCGATATCGTGCCGGGAAGTACCTAAAATTTGTTTCCGTTATCTCCGTAAGAAATGCATTGAGGAATTTAAATGTCCCTCTGGGATCGAACCAAGGACCATCAGCGAATATGGAAAATTTGATTATGAAATATTTTTATGGTATCCATTCTCATACCGAATTTCAAGTTTCTATGCCATCGGAAAAGGGTCCAAAAAAAATCTTAAAAATTGCCACAATTCATTTTAAACGGCCGACTTTTGCCCCGACCTAGCATCGAACCAAGGATAATATTCGTAGATGTCTTTATGGTTTACTTTAGATATGCACGGCATCTAGCGATCTCTTGAATTTCAAATCTCTCCTTTTCCGGGAAGTGCCTCAAAAAAATTTTCGAAAATCCTCGCCATGTAATCTTATGGGAAAAATCGCGACTTTGGGGCCTTCTGGAATCGAACCCATGACACCGAGGTTCAAAGTCGGCTTTTTCCTGGAGGTTATACGTTATGGCCAATACGTCGTAAAAATTTCACGTCTGTGGCACTTGTGGAACATGGTTAGAATTTAGATCCCCTATATATAACTTATATATATATAGGTATATCCGGAGAAGCGTCTATATATAATATATATATAAGTATATCCGGAGAAGCGTCTATATATATATATATATATATATATATATATATACATTCATACCTCATGAAGTGTGTCAGCTAATATAGAGAACTTCCCCGGGGCTAACAAATCCCCCGACTGTGGAAGCAAAAACTGCAGCAGGAGAACCACGAACACACGATCACAAAATAATATCCTCGCGTCTTCACAGGTAGACCATAACTGAGACTTTAATCTTGCGTCTTTTCTTTTTCACCCCAAAAACACGGGCGACATTGAGAGGATGGTTGAAGAGCCATAAACTGGTTGTATCCACTTCAGTAAGCCCAATATGCGGCAGAACCATCCTAGAGCAAAAGGGCGGCAGTACCACCCATGAGCAAAAAAGCGGCAGTATCATCCAGGAGCCGAAAGGGCGGCAGTACCATCTATGAGCCAAAAGGGCAGTACCATCTATAAGCCCATTAGGCGGCGATACCATCAGAGAACACAAAAGGCGGCGGTACCATCCATGAGCAAAAAGGGCGGCAGTACCACCCACGTGCCAAAAGGGCGGCAATACCATCGATGAGCCAAAAGGGCGGAGTACCACCCACGAGCAAAAAGGGCGGCAATACCATCGATGAGCCAAAAGGACGGCAACACCATCCGTGAGACTGAACGGCGGCAGTAGCATCCATGAGAGCAATATTTGGCGGTACCATCAGAGAGGCAAATAGACGGCGGTAGCATCCATGAGCCCAGAGGGCGGCAGTACCACCCATGAGCCCAATAGGCGTCAGAACCATCCATGAGCCAAAAGGGCGGAAGTACAATCTATGAGCCAAAAGGGAGGCAGTACCGTCCATTAGCCAAAAGGGTGGTAGTACCACCCATGAGCAAAAAGGGCGGCAGTACCATCCATGAGCCAATAGGGCGGCAGTACCATCCATTAGTCTAAAGAGCAGCAGTACCAGCTATGAGCCCAATAGGCGGCTAAACAATCAATGAGCAAGAAGAGCGGCAGTACGACCCATAAGCCAAAAGGGCGGCAGTACCATCATTGAGCCAAAAGAGCGGCAGTACCATCAATGATCCAAAAGGGCGGCAGTACAACCTACGAGCCCAATAGGCGGCGGAACCATCCATCAGCTACAAGGGCGGCAGTACAACCAATGAGCAAAGAGCGCAGCAGTACACACCATGAGCCGAAAGGCCGGAAGAACCATCCATGAGCTAAAAGTGCGACAGTACCATCCATGACCTAAAACGGCGGAAGTACCACCTATGAGCCCAAAAGGCGCCGTAACTAATCATTAGCCAAAAAGGGGGCCGTACCGCCTATGAGCCCAATAGGCGGCGGAACCATCCATGAGCCAAAATGGCGGCAAAACCACCCATGAGCCAAAAGGGAGGCAGTAGTATCCATGTACCAAAATGGCGGCTGTACCTTCCATGAGCCAAAAGGGCGGCAGTACCATCCATCCGCCAAAAGGGCGGCAGTGAAACCCATGAGCCAAAAGGGAGGCAGTACCTTCCATGAGCAGAAAGGGCGACAGTACCATACACAAGCCAAAAGGGCGGCGGAACCATCCATGAGCCAAAAGGGCGGCAGTACCACCTATCAGCCGAATAGTTGGCGGTACCATCAGGAAGCCCAATAGGCGGTGGTAGCATCAACGAATCAAAAGAGTGGGCAGTACCAGTCATTAGCCAAAAGGGCGGCATTACCACCTATGAGCCCAATAGGCAGCGGAACCAAACATGTGCAAAAGGTGCAGCAGTAAAACCAATGAGCCAAAATGGCGGCAGTACCATCCATGAGCAGAAAGGGTGGCAGTGCCATCCATGAGCCAAAAGGGCGGTGGACCAATCCATGAGCCAAAAGGGCGGCAGTACTTACTAAGAGCCAAAATGGCAGCAGTAACATCCTTGAGCCAAAATGGTGGCAGTACCATCCATGAGCAAAATGGGCGGCAGTACCATCCATTAGCCTAAGGTAAGCAGTACCACCTATGAGCCCTATAGGCGGCGGAACCATACATCAGCTACAAGGGCGGCAGTACAACCCATGAGCCAAAAGCGTGGCAGTACCATCCATGAGCCAAAAGGCCGGCAGAACCATCCATGAGCTAAAATGCGACAGTACCATCAATGACCTAAAAGGACGGAAGTACCACCTATGAGCCCAAAAGGCGGAGGAACTATCCATTAGCCAAAAGGGAGGCAGTACCGCCTATGAGCCAAAAAGGGCGGCGGTAGTATCCATGTGCCAAAATGCAGGCTTTACCTTCCATTAGCCAAAAGGGCGGCAGTACCATCTATGAGCCAAAAGGGCGGGAGTACCATCCTTGAGCTAAAAGGGCGGCAGTACCACCCATGAGCCAAAAGGGCGTCAGTATCATCAATGAGCCGAAAGGGCGGCAGTACAGTCCATAAGCAAAACGGGCGGCAGTACCACGTATGAGCCCAATAGGCGGTGGAACCAATAGATAGCCCAACGGAACCATCCATGAGCCAATAGAGCAGCAGTACCATCCATTAGTCTAAGAGCAGCAGTACCACCTATGAGCCAAATAGGCAGCTGAACAATCCATGAGCAAGAAGGGCGGCAGTACGACCCATAAGCCAAATGGGCGGCAGTAACATCAATGAGCCAAAAGGGCTGCAGTACCACCTACAAGCCCAATAGGCGGAGGAACCATTCATCAGCTGCAAGTGCGGCAGTACAACCCATGAGCCAAAAGCGCGGCAGTACCATCCATGTGCCAAAAAACCAACAGAATAATCCATGAGCTAAAAGTGCGACAGTACCAACCATGACCTAAAAGGGCGGAAGTACCACCTATGAGCCCAAAAGGCGGCGGAACTATCCATTAGCCAAAAGGGCGGCAGTACCGCCTATGAGCGCAATATGCGGCGGAAACATCCATGAGCCAAAATGGCGGCAGTACCACCCATGAGCCAAAAGGGCGGCAGTAGTATCCATGTGCCAAAATGGCGGCTGTACCATCCATTAGCCGATAGGGCGGCTGTACAGTCCATGAGCAAAACGGGCGGCAGTACCACCTATGAGCCCGATAAGCGGTGGTGCCAATAGAGAGTCCAACAGGCGGCGGAACCATCCATGAGCCAAAAGTGCGGCGGAACCATCCATCAGCCTAAAGGGCGGCTGTACAACCCATGAGCCAAAAGGTTTTCAGTACCATCCACACTCGAACGCACTGGATCTCTGGTAATCCAGCAAGTGCATGACTGGTCTGTCTCGGTCGGACTGGAACTCTCGCCTGCAAAGAGCCAGGTTATAATTTTTTTAGGCCAGCTAAAGAGGTTGCCAGTGGTGCTTTTCGGGGGGGCAACAATACCAGCCAGAAACGAAGTGATGTACCTGGGAGTGATGTCGGATTCGAGGCTCAGCTTCTATCCACACATTTCCAGGGCCTTGTCCAAAGGAGATGCGGCTATCCAGAAAGTACTTTCGATGAAAGGTACAGCTTACCTGCACGGATAAGCCAGACTTTCTAGAAGTCCATAATGCTCACGATAGCCTCATACGGGTGCACTGCGTTCACGCACGCATTCGAAGGAGTCGCTATCAAAAGGAGAGCCGCAATTGTCCAAAGGAGAATACTTAGACGTATGACTCGAGCTTACTCCACCACACCAGTGGAAAGCTTACAAATAATTTGTAACATACCACCGCTTGATCTTCAAGTTCAAGCGACGGCTGCGGCTCTAGACAGAGGCTGTGCTTTGCAAAGGTTAGGGAAAGAGGACGCAACCAGGGCAGAAATTAACACGTGGCACATGACAGAGTGGAATAAAAGGTGGCTCGCATGCTTCAAAGCCAAGGTCCTCCATGACACAATCCCAAGCGTAAATCACAGACAGTCAATGAACTTTGAGCCAACAAAGCAAATGGTCCGCTTCCTAAGCGGCCATGGACCATATAATCAGTATCTGTATCGAACTAGCAAAAAAGATAATGAAACCTGTGACATTTGCGGCTTGATTGAAAGAGACAACTTGCATGTGATGCAATGCCAACCCGAATTGAGACTATTAAAGTTAGGTACTGTTGTTGACTTGCAACACTGCCTCCAGTCAGCAGAGGGAGGCAAAAAGCTCTCAGAGTCGCTCCTGATATACGAGCAAAGACGAGCGGCGGCCGAAGCAGCCGCAAGGCAGGTTTTTTTGGCGGAGAACCGCACTACCCAAAGGCCCCATTCCGATGGGGTACTGGGTGCCCATGCTAAGCACACACCGGGGTACGGTGTGTGTTTGGAGGACAAGTACAGGCACTAAGAAGTACTTGCAACCTCACCGGGCAACGGCAGCATAGGGTTTTTTTCCTACAAGGCAGATAATTCCAAGGGTTCGTGAACCCAAGGATGCCATGTTCCAACAAGAGTATATTTCGACCAATACTAATCCATAGCAATCATGTACAAAGCAATGACGCATTCGGTAGAATTTAAGAAAGAGAAAAAGAGACAAACTGACAAGTACATGAGCATACACCCCGCGAAGACAGTAGGTATAGGCGGGGGATAAGAACGGAACAAAAAAAAAAAGTACCATCCATGAGCCGAAAGGGCGGCAGTACCATCCATGAGCCAATTGGGAAGCAGTACCACCTGAGACCAATAGGCAGGGGTATCATCAGGGAGCCTAATAGGGTGCGGTAGCATCCATGAGCCAAAAGGGCAGCGGAACCATCCCTGAGTCAAAAGGGCGGCAGTACCACCCATGAGCCAAAATGGCGGCAGTAACATCCAAGAGCCATTATGGCGGCAGTACCATCCATGAGCCAAAAGGACGGCAGTACCACCCATGAACCAAATGGGCGGCAGTACCATCTATGAGCGAAAAGGGTGGCAGTACCACCCATGAGCCAAAAGGGCGGTTGAACCATCCATGAGCCGAAGGGGGGGCAGTACCATCAATGAGAGGTAGACAGCCGGCTCCCAACTGGCCAGTAGCTGCTACGCATTAACAGCTACTTAAGAGGGCGATCCCTTAAGCAGATCTGACAGAGGTGACTTCATGAAAAAATGTGTTTTATTACTAGCAGAGATCAGACAGGTCCTCCATGAAGACAGCCGAATCACGAAGGTCACGCGTGAAACGGTGAATGAGAAAGTGTCAGAGGTACTTGCAGTAGTGGCAGGAATCCTCTTTAAAGAGGCGGAAAAACGTGGATACCAGAAGGCTCTCGACGAGTTGGAACAAAGAATATGTAAGAAAGTAAGCTATGCTGAAAAAGCCACTGTGGGCAAGCCGGCCGCCCCCGTCACCTCGAAGGCCGGGAAGAAAACTGAAGAAGTCCGTGAGGTTCAAGATCGGCACATAGCGTTCTTGAAACCAAAAGACGGGAAGAAAGTGACAAAAGAGCAGCTTACAAGAAAGTTAGTTGAGGTTGTTGGGGATCCGACGAAAGAAAAAGTACGGATCAAGGCGACCCGACACACTCGGGAGGGAGCCATTATGATTGAAGCGGCCACTGCTGCGGACCTCCGAAGAATCGTCAACAACAATAAACTTACGAAGGACAGCTCAGTAGAATTGGCGATGCAGAACAAAAAGAAACCGCGACTCATAATCTACGACGCAGATTCAGCGGAATATATCAAAGGCGATCTCATGCAGGCTGCATGTACTCAGAACGGGGTCGGATTGGAGAAGGAGTTCACTCCTCTCTTCAAAACCGGTCCCAAAGGTAGCGACACAGTGCATTGGGTGGTGGAAACCTCTCCGGAAGCCCATAAAGTCCTCTTGGAACAAGGTAGGTTCTACTGCGCCTACAGCTCATTTAAAATCAAGGACTACATGGTAGTCACTCGATGCATCAAATGCATGCAATACGGTCATATTGCAAATTTCTGCAAAGGGGATGAACGCTGTAGGCGTTGCGGTGTGAAAGATCACAAAAAGGAAGAATGTAAAGCTGAGGCAAAGGGATGTGCGACCTGTGGGCCGAGGAGCTCTTGCAATGGGAGCATGGAGAGCTGTGAAGCCTATTTGCTGGCCAGAAGGCGGCTAATTGAGGGCACTGATTATGGGTGTTAAATCTATGATTAGGGTCCTGCAGATAAACGCGGCCCGGAGCAAGGAAGTCATGGCCGACTCCGGTCATACGTCGACAGAAACCCTGTCGACATAATATGTCTACAAGAGCCATATTATAGCCGCGGTAGGCCTTACTGCTTTCCTGCTGGCATAAGGTACTTTGACTCGGGAATCTCCCCATGGCAGTAACCATTGTATGCAACCCAAGCATGCAAGCCTTAGGGTTGTCCCAGGCCATGACAGACCACCTGGTGGCAGTAGAGGTTAAATTCCTGGGTCAATATTTTACAGTTGTAAATCAGTACTGCACGTTTTCGCATCCCATTGAGCGACACACGGCTCAACTAAGAGCCATAAAGGGGCTTATGCGGCCCCGCACACTCTATGCTGCTGACGCAAATGCACGTGCCATTGCATGGCGAGAGAACAGACGACAGAGGCGACGTTTTTGCACCCGGAAATCTGAGTGCAGATTCCTTTTTGATACTTCCTCCTAAATATTTAGCCCCAGAGTGAATAATCGTGGATTCTATTAATGAGTAGGGATAATATAATGATTATTTACGTCTTCTGTAACATTTTAATCCCATCGTTGACATAATAAATAAAAAATATTAACGTTTCACTTTATGGTTTGACATCAAATTAGCACGAAAAAGGTTTTTATTTTTCAATTATGGCAATATTCCCATGAAAGGTTCGTCATCCCTGTCCAACGCCTTCTTCGCAACTCCAAATTTCACAGAATAGGATTGCATTTCTAAACTTCATCTTCGTCATCTCGCTTTCTATGGGACTAGACAGAAAGTTTTATGTTAAGATGAGGAATGAAACAAAATGTCGAATAACTGAGAATATTTATCAAGCGTTTTCATTCTTAAAAATTAAATTAGCAGAAGGAGAATCCAAAACAAAATTTATAACTATCAGCGAAAGTGGTTTTTCAGTCAGAATAAAGAAGAATTTGATTAATTAAGAAAAGCAGAAAGAGTAAATTTCATATTCTAAAGGTGTTATGCATCTTAGATTGCAACACAATAAGGGTAAAAATTTAGAAACATTTTTAAAATGTCTAAGGAAATTTTGCCTCTGTATTTCTCCTCTGTATATCGTGATCAAACATTAGCATTTTGCAAAAGATAATTGCATTTCAAGTATTTAGAAGTTTGATAGAAATTCATAATTTCTTGCTATAATCTACCACTTTCCGAACCAAAAAACTCTCGGAAACTAGGGAGTACTGAAAAGAGTATGAGGTGAATGGTATATTTCTAAGAATTTTAGTTGGTATGTAACGTGTTCTATTATAAGCTCGGTAAAGGAAATTTGGTCTCTCGGACCAAATTTACCAGTCCTTTCCAATGGTGCAAGGCAATGTCTCTATTCGAATCCGGTTTCCAGAAATTCCACAGTAGCTCCCTTCACTCGCCGTAAGTTCCAAAACATTTACCCCCACTTCTGATTTCCTTCCTTCTTGCAAATCATGTAGTACCAACAGAAATGTTAAGAGCGCTATTTGGCTGCTAGATTAGCAACAGAACATGCCCACAGACTTATGCAAACGACTGTACTGTCCGTCAAAATAATAACGAAGAATGCAACGGAAAGGGATGATTTTAGCTAAATTTTAATTTTTTGCTCTTTATTGTCTTAATTTTCGTCATTTTGTCAAGAAAATATCGAAAAAAGCAACGAAAAGAGATAATTTTAGCGAAATGTTAATTCTTTTGCTCTTTTTTTCCTTAATTTTCGACATTCATATCATTTTTTTAAAAAGGATAATTTAAGCGAAATATTAATTTTTTTGCTCTATTAAGCCTTAATTTTCGTAATTTTGTCAAGATAATATCGAAAAAAAGCAACGAAAATGGATAATTTTAGCGAAATTTTATTTCTTTCCGCTATTTTGTCTTTATTTTCGTCATTTTCTCAAGATATCGAAAAAAGACGCAAAAAATGAGATTTAAAGCGAAATTTAATTTTTTTGCCTATTTTGCCTTTATTTTCTTATTTTTCTCAAGATAATGGAAAATTGGGACTTTGGGGCCCTCTGGAATCAAACCCGTGGCACTGAGGTTCAAAATCTCATTTTTTCTGGCGATTACACGTTATGGCCAATAAGTGATTAAGATTTCAAATCATGGAGGCTTGTGGTTTAGCCTGTGAATTAGTATCATATCTATCTATTATACAAGTAAAATGTAGTTTGCATACTGCATGCAGATGGACAACAGTAATTTCAGGCATTTCATTGGCATCATATTGGGACAGTCCTCAAAAGAAAACAAATGATTGAAAATATTCTTAAAATTCGCTGCAATTTATCCGTCCAGCATCGAACCCGGTTTTCCTGGTGATACTTACTATACCGCACAACAGAAGAACACCATCTCTAGCTATGTGTGAAACTTCAAGCAGAAATATTGACTGCAACTGCCTCAAACGACGTCCTACTTTTCACATATATTCCTTACCTGAGAAATGTTAATGTGCTCTGGCATCGAACCCAGGACAGCATGGTCTTATCTATTTTTTTTTTTCTTAAACCGTTTCTTGATATACATCTTCTAGCCATGCAATAACTTCCTATTATTTCAATGAGTGCATCAAAAGATTAATGAAAAACTACCCACGATGTATTTTAAATAGGAGATACATTTACCACCCAGCATTGAACCTGGTTCTTTCTGGTGATACTTCCTATTCAACACAGTAGAAGATCACTATCTCTAACTATGCGTGAAAATTCAAGCACAAATATTTGCTGCAACTGCCTCAAACAACGTCCTACTTTTCCCTTATATTCCTACTTTTAAAAAATATTAGGAGATTAACAATTAATAGAATCTTTCTTCCACCTGTCATCCAACCTGAAAATCCACCCAAATTGCGAAGATTTAATTTGACAGATGATTGCTCATTTAAATTTGCCAATATCCTCCTTAAAGAAATTCTTCAGCCTGCATTCTACAATAGCCACAACCTCGGTTCTTACTTTGTAAACGATAAAGACAAAATAGAAACAAAATTTAAATCAGGTATTTATAAATTAAAATGTAAAGATTGTGAAGCTGTATATTTTGGTCAAACCGGGAGAGATTTCAATATCCGTGTAAAAGAGCACAATCATTCCTTTTTAAATGATACTCTCACCTTGCTCAACACCTTAATGATTCCAACCATTCCTCATCTTTCATTCCTGAAATTATGCATATCCTTCAAAAAGGTCCCAAAATGAATTTCTTGGAGCAGAGAGAAATTTTAGTATCTACAATTGCTTCTCAGAATGTAGTTAACAAAATAGTTCTGGTATCTTACCCTCCCTTACTTCTTTGTACTCTCCCTAAAAGCTCACTCCCAGATAAGACAAAACTTTACCCCCCGGATAGCTCCCACAAGACCTAACCCTTCTTTCTTCCTCCCCCTCTCTCTACCCTTTCCTATTGCTTTGTTTCCTCACACCCACCTTATACCACTCCTTTTCCCTATACAAGCCTTCTTGTTTGTAACTTCATTACCTGAAGATGGCCGATCTGTGCCGAAACCGGTCGTGTTTCAAATAAATGTGTGGAAAAAAGTATTTGTAAATCTTTATTCTTCACATCCCACCTTAATAATATTTTTTTAGAAAAAACGTTTTTGAAAAACCCTCATTTTCTTGCTTATCCGCAACGATATCCTACAAATTCTTGAGGAATGTGAATCAACACACCATTTTTCATCTAGGAAAACCACTCCAGGATTGATTTCTATGGAGGGAAAACGATGTGTTATTTCACATTCTGCAAGAAAATTTAGGAAATCATTGTGGATAATCTAGAAAATGAAGGTTTTTCATAAAAAATGTTTCTTAACATTCGCTCAAATCGCTCTGGGATTGATAATATTTACGTATTTAACTTCCAACCAATGTTTCAAAAGATATTCCAATTCCTATATTGTGTTTAATATTTATGTAGTAGCTACATTTTTGAAACCCTTTCCCCCAACGACAAAAATGTCAAAATATCTTTAATACTGCAAATTAGGCCAAATATGGTATGAAACTCTTAGTAATCCCAGCCTTTGAAATCGGCATTAAAACATATCCTGCCTATGAAATCAGCAAGGATTAGAGGCACCAGCTGAAGAAATAATAATAACCTTACATTACTTCCAGTTACTGGAATTTTCTTTAATGATTTAAGGTAGCTAAGGTTCCATTTTCAGTCAAGAAGCAGGTCTCCAACAGATTTAATAAAGAATTTTACCAAAAATATTTACATTTCTCATACCAGTATGACAAAATCTAAGATATCATTGCGTAAAGAAAGTTTTTAAAACATGGAGATCAACAAAAAGTATTAAACAATAAGGAAAATTCAAAATGAAATTTTCACCTACGAGTACATTTACATATATAATTTTTATCTGCATACTACAGATTGAATTATTAATTTATTACTCAATTTTTATGCATGTAAAGTCACACACCCACATACATAAATACATATATATATACAGTAGAACCTCAATTTTACGAAGTTGAAGGGACCCAAAAATTTGCACTTTGTAAAATTCGGGCTTTGTAAATTCGAGGTTTTCTTTCAAGCAATTGAAATCTCTACAATACCAATTCAGTTTCAGTAACACAGTGCATAAAGTTAAATGGGATTGAAAGGAAGGTAATATTTCAATAAAATGAATTATACATCCAGTTTAATGATTAATACAACAGAAATAAAATTCTAAACCTTTTACTTTTTAAAATAATCATTATTTTTTTTTGTTTTTTGGAAGTTTCAATGAAAGATGAGGTGATTTTCTCAATGCCTGAAAGGTAATAATTGAATAAATCAAGTACACCATCAGTAAACAATTGAAAATTGTGAAGTAATTTTATGGAGTGTCTTAATTCATCCCTTGTAGGGGAGGAATGTGCTTCTGGGTCATCTTCATAGCTTGTAGAAGAGCTATCTAAGTTCACTTCATCTTCTTCGTCTTCACTAAATTCACTGCAGTTATGCGTCATCACACGAGAGTCACACTTGACATATGACTCAGTACGAGAGGATGCATCTGGGATGTTTTGATTTAGTTATGCCATTTCTTTACTAAGGAGGTCCTGTAGTGTGGGAACCTCCATTAACTCCTCTGTCTCTATAATTGATGTGTCACCAAAACCAGCAGATCTCGAACAGTTGGAAATAGTGTTTCAGTGACACTGTCCCATGCTCTGGCAAATCCTCGCACAGCATGGAGCAATGTCCATGGAGGCACATCTTGCACATCAGAGGCTTTATATGCAACTAATGTATGCGTACTAAAGCTCTACTTATAGAAAGCAAAACTGTGCAGGTTGAAACTTGTCAAATAATTATGAGGATGAAATCAAACTAATTTCTGATACAAATAAGAGTCACAAGCTCATTCAGGAAGAAAACAAAAGATATCACATGCAATTCTCTGTGTGCACTATAGCAGTAGTAGTTCGTTAAAAGTGCTTTGACAGCTTAGGTCATTTTGTCCATGTGCTCCCACCAGGATTTGAAATCAGAACTGATTCCTCATGAGTCACGAGCGTTACCCACATGCTCTCCAGTGCTATTTGCATCAAATGGAAAGGATTTAAAAATTAAACTACAATTATACTGATTACCTTTATAGTATAGACCTTATTTCAAAGCCTAGGAGACTCACTTTAGTCACAGTGAATGAAATTCACAGCCATGAATTCCAGGAAACTAGCTCGTAAATATTTTAAGTCATTTAAAAACTTTACTTAAGTTAATTTGAAACTCCCTCTTTTTTATATGCGTTCTAATACGCTGACGTTTAGCGGTGATTTTTGAGAACTACTTACTCGCGGGTACTTTAAACGATCTTGCCGCGTCACAAATTCTTACCTAACGACGTAAAACGCTTTTAATTAGTAAATTACGTATTGAAAATGCATCAAAATTTAAGTAATAGTGACGTATTACTACAAATTTAATATTATTTAATTAAACTAATTTCCATGACTGCTGCAACGAAGAACTTCCACAGCAATGCTACTTTCAAGTAAAAGGTTTACCTAAGTTCTGCGAGGGGTTGCGGCGGCTATCATATTGCTAATATTAATTAATTCCAGAGAAAATATGGAGGTCGCAAAGGATATATATATATATAATATATATCCTTTGCGACAACGAGTAGGGTATTTTTTAAACACAAAATGATAGAAAAGAAATAGAACTTACCAAGCGTCCGAAGATAGTGCTGGACGAGAAATCTTCGGTAGTGGACTTTAAAAGCTGTTAATTATTCCCATGTCCAGTGGTTGCATCTTTCTGGTGCTATTTGGACTCAGAAAAAGTACTTTGACGTTTGGTGGCACTAGTCCGCTTATTTTATGAACTGGGGCATTATCTGTACAAGAAGTAGTACATTGCGATACTCGCATGCGCTCTTCCTCTGCAAGAAGATATAATTGCTTCTGAAGAATGTCCGTCGTTATCCATGCTTTTTTATTATTTTCATACAACACAGGCAAATTTTTCACGTTCTTGAAGCAACGCGGAGCTCTTAATGTTTCAATCACAGCTGGTTTCAACTTTTCAGATCCATCTTGGTTACATATCAGCATTACTGTAACCCTATCCTTAGATTTTTTACCTCCGCGACATTTTTCACCACGGGTCCCGAGGGTGGAGTCAGGTCAGGAATGCCATGAAAAACAAACATGTTTCATCCAGGTTGTACATATCTCGAGGGGAATATTTAGACATGTCATCGTTTATTTCATGCCATTGCTCAACGTCTTTTGTGTTGACGCTACCTTTGTCTCCACAGATTTTCATTGAAGTGATTCCGTATCTTTTCTTGAATCTATCTAGCCACCCATTTGAGGCTTTAAAGTTGTCGCACTTCAGTTTAAGAGCCAAAACCTGAGCCTTCTTCAGAATTGGTCCACTTATAGGCAATTTGCACGCACAACACTTAAAAAAAAATTATACAGCTGCCTATCAAGTTGATCAAATTGATACGATGAGATGTACTTTGTTTTTAATGATGTTGTTGTGTGACTCAAATTTTTTTCACTTGAATTGACGATTGCTGCCAATAATGTAGATAAAGAAATGCCATACTTCCGAGCAATTTCTGTTTTTGTCTGCCCGCAATCACGTACTTCCTTTATAATTGACCTTTTGGTGACCAATCTCAGGGACTTCCTCTTTTTCTTGGTCAGCGATGTTTTATCCATTATTTTACTTCTAGGCACACGGAATATCACAACACAGGCCACCTCGCGCAGAGAGTGATTCTGACTTGGACGCGCGCGACTTTTCCTCACTTGTATATGTTTGTATCCCACGACATTTTCACATTTTCCCTTCTAAAATACATGGGATGAGGGTCCTCCCAACATAGACGATCTGGATTCAGCTGCTCCTGTTTACGGCGATCGTAATCCCATTGTATTGAGCTCAGTGCGACAAAACCATTTCAAATACTTCGTAAAACCGGGGTTCATTCACTCCTAGGGACCGGCTTCTCACTTCGTAAAACATGAAATCGAGGTTTTACGTAAAACCGAGGTCATTTTACATGTACAAAGATCGGGACCGGCGGAATGGTTCGTAAAACTGTGTCACTTCGTAAAATCGAGGTTCGTAAAAACGGGGTTCTACTGTATATACGCATATGTGTGTTTCTGTATGCACACTAAAATACTTTTGCAAGAGGATCTAATAGACCTCAAATTCAGGTGGAATAGGAACAGGACTTCGGTGAGTAACCTAAGATGACATCAATAGGATAGATTTTTCTCTCCTGGATATCTGAAATAAAAGAGATATCAGTTCAGACAAAATTTCACTCAGCATCAAATATAAAATACACTTAACATATAAATATTTTAAATAATCTATTATATATAGACGCTTCTCCGGATATACCTATATATACATTCATTCATAGGGGATCAAAATTCTAACCATGTTCCACAAGTGCCACCAACTTGAAATTTTTACAACGTATTGGCCATAATGTGTAACCTCCAGAAAAAAGCCGACTTTGAACCTCGGTGTCATGGGTTCGATTCCAGAAGGCCCCAAAGTCCCTATTTTCTCCATAAGAATACATGGTGGGGATTTTCGAAAATTTTTATGTGGCATTTCCCGGAAAAGTAGAGAGTTGAAATTCGAGGGATCGCTAGAAGCCGTGCATATCCAACGAAAATCAAAATGTCATCTTTGAATATTATCCATGGTTCGATGCTAGGTCGGGACAAAAATCGGCCGTTTCAAATGCTTTGTGGCGATTTTTAATATTTTTTTTGGATCCTTTCCCGATGGCATGGAAACTTGAAATTCAGCATGTGGTTAGATATCATAATCAAATTTTATATATTCACTGATGGTCCTTGGTTCGATCCCAGAGGGTAATTTACATTCCTCAATGCATTTCTTATGGAGATAACGGAAACAAATTTTAGGTACTTCCCGGCACGATATCGACTTCATACTTTGTATGAAATAAGATCAAGTAATAAAAACTCCTTCTGTGTATTCACAGCTGCCAATAAGTCCTGGGTTCAACACCAGGAGTCTCTACAATCAGTAACTTATCCGATTTTTAAGAATTATTTTGAACTCCTTCCCAATAATATTAAAACTCGAAATTTGGCATACACACAGAGATCATAGATTCATCTCAATAACATGTTTTAGATTTCCAAGATCGTCCTTGGTTCGAATCCAGAGAGCCATTTCCATTCGTGAAAAGTAGGATGTCTTTTGAGGCAGTTGTAGCTTATATTTCTGCTTGAATTTTCACACATTGTTAGAGATGGTGATATTCTATTGCGCTGCATAGTAAGTTCACCAGTAAGACCCGGGTTCGATGCCAGACGATGAAATTGCAGCGAATTTTAAGAATATTTTCAATCCTTTTTTTTCTGTTGAGGACAGTCCCGTTCTGATGCCGATATGAAATTAGTATTGCCGATCTGCTTGCAATATGCAAGCTACATTTTACTCATAATAACAATACTCCTTCCATTTCAAAGACCTTTTCAAAATCTCTTCCAATTTCATTTACAATACACACTGCAGACAATAATGATACCACAAAACAAATTTGCCACAAAATACATAGATTAATATTATCTTCAACAACTTTACAAACCATAAAATTTTATTTTGTGGGATAGACTTGTGGCGATTTTGTATGGCCTGTATTTGGGGTACTGAGAAATTTAAAGATTATTTGCAGTTTATACCTTTCCATTTATATACATACAATGGGGCTTTTTAATCATCCAAAGCAATTGGGAAAAATTGCTCAGATGGTTCTAAAGTTGTCATCTTATAAATTTACAATTCATCATATTAAGGCTAATTTCAATAAACCGGCAGACTGCCTCTCTAGAATTCAGTTCAAAGAGTCTGCTACTTCTTGTTTTGCATTAACTACCAATGTCTTTTGTTGATTTGAGAACTCACCAAAATGATGATCCTTATTGTATACAACTAATTAATAAATTAACTTATGGTGGGCTTGAGGTTGTCAAAGTAAATGGGATCTCTTATTCTCTAGAGCAATTTATTGTGTGCCAAGGATAGTAAAGCTAAAATCTTTAGAGTCGTTGTTCCTGTATTCATTAGACCAATGTTATTCCAATATTTTCATTGTTTACCTAGTTCGGGGCACTTAGGGGTATTTAAGACTGTTCTAAAGATATCTCAGAGTTTTTGGTGGCCAAACTTTAAGACTGAGAACACTGATATGATCAAAAGATGTTCGATGTGTCAGATAACGAAGCCCAGAAATGTTCTTTCTTCTGGTGTATTATCTTCTCAGCCTATCAGCACCCCTTGGGAACGAATTTTCATTGACTTTGTGGGTCTCCTCCCTCGTTCCAAATCAGGAAATTGTTATATTTTTACAGTAATTGATGGTTTTTCTAAACTTGTTTTCCTAGAATCTGTGAAAGGAGCTTCCTCTAAAAGTGCCATGCCATCATTGTGTTATTTCATAATTTGTTCTCAAAATTTGGTTATCCTAAATATATTGTGTCAGATAATGCTACTGCTTTTACTTCATCTGCCTTTAAAGATGCTTGTTTTAAAGTTGGGATTAAACTTGTACATACAGCCCCTTATTATCCTTGTCCTAATCTGGTACAAAGGGTTCATAGAAATCTTCGTTTTGCACTGTCTGCCTATTGTACACATACTAATAAAATCTGGGATGAATTTTTGGGTGATTTGACATTTGCATTTAACACAGCAGTCCATGAAAGTACTTTATATTCTTCTCCTAAACTGTTTCTGGGTAGACTTATTCCACACCCCCTAAATAATGTTTGGGAACTACCTAATTGTGTTTTTGATACTTCCTGATCTGATCATGATCTTAGGCAGCACTGGACAAAGGTAGTTCAAAATTTAAGGGGGTCCTCTACTCTCGCGGTTTCAAAAAATCTTTTTTTTAATTTTCTCATTTCAATCTTTACGTATCTGAGAATATGCCACAGAAAGGATTTTGTGAAAATCACATTCCTTTGCATGTTTCTGGGAACCGAAAGGTACCTGTCTCCGGTCTAAGCGCAGCACGCCACAACGGCGCTTGTCTAGGTAGAAATCTGTAATTTTGAATTTTTTTAATTCTGTAATTCAGTAATTTTCTGAAATTTTGTACAATTCTGTAATTTTGTACACTTCTGTAATTTTGTACAAACGGATCGCAGCATGCAGCGATCAAGACTGGCTCGCTACGACAGATCGCGTTCTGTGTGACTTCTCTGATGCAATGTTAGGGTGATGTGGTACCAAAGGTAAAATCTCTCTCTTACTAAGACCAGATAGAGATGGGCTTTATGCGTTTATTGCGAACAAAAGCATTACATGGCCGACATCCTAGAGAGAGATGAAATAGTGACTGATGATATCACACACGCAGCACAGGGGAGAGTGCTGAATATGCAACTGATGATAGTACAATCGCAGCACAGGAGAGAGTGAACGAGGCCTCGTGGTTGGAAGATAAGTTTTCATTTCCTCGATTTGCGTGTGGCCACTACACAATATGCATCATACAAATAGATCGCCGGCTCGCCGCGACAGATCGCTCTGTGTGCCTGAGCCTACAAACAAATCGGTGAACTAACGAAATTTTATGGGCTGACGATTCAGAGGAACTCAAATTCTGTAGAAAATATGCAAAATGCAATCTGCTCTTCCCTCGAACACTGCTCGTCATCAAACAAAAATCCCCAACACTCAAAGTGTCCCCCTGGCGAGGGCACTTGGTGCAAGTTGCGTCAGGCCAAGGCAAAGGAACTTTAGAGACTTTCGAACATGACAGGATACCCATCGCTCCTTCCATTGTAAAATTATTGAAACCCATCTACGAATGTCTATCATCTAATGATTTATTAGAAAGATGCTTAGGAGCTCACACCAAAAACAACAATGAGTCTCTGAATAGTGGCATTTGGGCCTCAGCGCCAAAAAACTTGCATTCTGGCAGGCAAGTAGTCAAATTTACGACTTATTGGACAGTCAGCATTTTCAACGAAGGATTTTCATTGATATTGCAAGCTATGGAGATGGTGGGAATTACCTTGGAGACTGAAGCTGCAACATGTGCAATTCGACTCGGCGGGGAACGTGTTGATCGCGCCGAACGCAGAGTGAGTGACAAGACAAAACAGGCCCGAAGAGAACAGTAGGAGAAGAATGTGGACAACCAAGAACATCATCGTGATGAGGAAGGAGAACTCTATGGCCCCGGTATAGCAGATTAACTCCTTAGTTACTACAGTCAAGTTATACACTGTAATTTATCTTTAAACGGTTTTCCCAAAAGTAGTGTTTTTTTAGCTGCCGAGTAAGACTTCTCATAAAAGTATCGAGCTGATTTCAATGATTTATTTATTTTTTTCAATTATTCAGAAAACATACCGCTATGCTTTCCTGAGTAAGATTTGTAAATTTTCATTTGTTTTATAGCCTCTAATAGGTCAAAAAATGACATAAAAATTGGAAATTTTTACAAATCGTTGCATAACTTTTACAAATTGCAAAATAGAAAAAATCTGTCTTGGGAAAACATAGCCAACATAACTATGATTATAAAGAATATCAACTATCTATTTAAAGATTACCCAATTGGCCACAACTTTGCTTACGTGGAACCCATGCAGTTTCAACATCAATGTCATCAATGACATTTCAAGGTCGCGAGAGTTTCTTTGTTTTATTAGTTTAATCTTAAAATTGGAAAGTCAAAACATGTATCTTCAAAATTTAAAAAAAATTCAAACTCTACTCAGTAGATCCTTTGCAATTTATTCTCCAAAAAAGCGCTCAATTTCAGGCCTCGAGAGTAGAGGACCCCCTTAAACAAGGCTCACAAGAGATATGCTGCCTCTAATAACAAATTACATCCTGTACCACAATTTAAAATAGGGGATTTAGTACTGGCCCAAAATTATTCAGTAAGCTCAAAACTTAAGAATAGAATGTCTAAGTTGGAGCCTCTATGGTCAGGACCCTTTTCAATTATAAGATTTGTTACTGTGGTTTCGCAAGTTGGGCGTAATAAGGAGAAAATATGACATGTTTCTCAATTAATAGCCTATCACTAATGGAGTGTTGGTTGTCCAATAATTTGATACACATGCACAGTCCTTAAACTTGTTTCTATCCTATGGTGTCTCTTGGAAATTTATTGATTGAAATAATACTGGCAATATTGATAGGTTGGCATAGCAGGTTGGGAACTACATTGCCCGGCAAGATTCTCTTGTCGCAACTACCTCCTAACTTTAAGTTAGAAATCTTCCTTATACTCCTTTGTACATTTATTGTCAAAGCGAAGTACCCTAAATACCACAATTGGGTCCTCCTGAGTTCTCTTCTTTGACCTGTGTTCCTTTTTTTGGCATTTGCCCCTTTATTAATAGTGTAAAGGCAGAGAAGAGACTCTATCCCTGAAAACAGCCCCAGTTTTCAGTTTCACATGGGTTTCTGTACCCCTTAAGGAAAAGTCTACCTTTATTAAGTAATTATTGTATTGTTTGAACTATATTTATGGGAAAAGAAGGCATCACAAACTACCAATTAACCTAATTGTTTACTATATTTCTTACTGGCTGTTAATTTTATGGAGGATTTGGCATTTATTTAAATAATTTTATATTTGTTCTGCTCATTTGTTATTAACCAAAGACACTACTAGTTATTATATCGATTAATCTAATTAATTAAACTCATGATAATTTTAAATAATAAATATTTCTCTGTTTTCCAAGGCATCCGTCACCAAATTTTGTAAACTGGCAGTTTTTGTGTTAATAAACAGAAGAGTCTTTCTGTTATTTTCTTGGCGTCTTGACTGAAAGTTACTCCAACACATTGAAAATTATCTCAGTCCACTATGTCTTTCAATTAATGTAGTTTTGGCCTTAATTTCTGGCAAAAAGTGTATTACCCATAAATATCCTTATTTTCAATATTTATAAAGGTTATTTTCTTTAATTGCATTACTGCAAAGTGTATAGTCCTACCAGTTATATAATCAGTTGATACTTCAGTTAATATTTATGTTACAATTTATCTCTGAATTGATGATGCCTAAATTATGTGATTAGAATATAATGTATCTATAAAGACTGCCACTATTGTATTATACTGAGATCGAGTGAAGAAATGATAATGAAAACTCGTCCAGTGAATCTTTGAACTTATTATTACTTTCTGGCCAACATAATTGAGACTGTGTTCCCAGTTGATGCCCAGTGAACTTATCCCAATTGGCCAAACAAACTGTGACCCATTTGTTTTTGACTGAGGAAAGAATATGGACATAATTTCCTAAAAGGAAGGGGGGATGTGGCAATTTTGGCGATAATCCCGTGCCGAGGTGACGATCGTGGCGTGAGTGGCAGGAGTGGCATGACTTATCTGACTTGTGTGTCTTGGGTGGCACCTTCGATTCCTGGTCGCTTTTTATACCAAATGGTGTATGGGCACTTTAAAGTACTCCAGAACTGTTTGAAATGGCGCAATTCTTTAAACTCGCTCGAACGATAGGCCTGCCAGCCAGCCATCAACGTCTGTTTTTCGATCAACGGTGTGATTGCTAGCCGAAGTGCGAGTTTAGACGAAGACAAGAGAGGGTGATTTTGTTTTTGACAGGACATTCTTTGATTGCTTCTTGAGAAAGACGGTCATTTGAGAGAGGTTTTGACATCTTATAAATTCGGAGTCTTCCCGAATTGACATTTGTATTGGGTGTTATTTGTACCAATTTTCAATGAGCAGTTAAATATGTTCTTTTGGGGGATATTTTGTTGCATGATATTTTGTGTTACATGAATACTAATAGCTTAGTTTTGAAAGTTATTTTCTGATTGATATTTTGCTGTCAATATCCTGAGCTAGTTGCTGTTCAGAGCAGTTATTGAGTCACCGAATGGTTTTCAGTTAATTTTTTGAGTTCTAAAACTGAAGTTGGCGCAGAATGAAAAATGTTAACTTCCATGTTTCACCACCTTTCTCATTCCTTACACCTATGACTATTGATAAAATATGCATACACAGAAATAAACCAGTGTTGCTTGCATTATAGTAGTACAAAGAGGATGTTAGGATGGAAGAATTAAAATAAATGAGGATAAAATAATTTAACTTTGACTTTTCTCTAAAACTCCATGTTTGAAAGAAAAGAGAGAATGTACCTATTTCCACAGGATTTTCATAGAACCACAAACCGGTTTCAGCAATTGATCATCAGGGGCCCTATTCTATATATTGTTGGTACTGAACCATCCACTTTTAACCCAACAGACTTGAAATCATTCCTTAATCACAAGTATTATCTTGCATAGAGATCCTTTTTCTTTGATTCTGTAACAGCGTGTCCACTAGAAATTAATTTCTGATTTCCAGGACAATCAGGACATTTTTCGGAAGAAAATAAGGACACTTTTCGTAGGAAAACCAGGACATTTTTAGTGAAAAGCAGATTTTGAGTGATCTAAAAAACACATATAATCAATCGATTCGGCCGAGATGTTGTGGAAAGACATAATTGAAGTAAAGTAAAAATCTATTTCTAAAAAATACACTTTATTAGCTCCTGACACGATTTTTCTTAAGAATTATTATTTTTGGATTACATCTTTTAAATTTTTCAGTTCAGCATCGCATACCAATATTTGCTCTAGTGCATTTAGGAGGGTGTCTAAAGGCTGCCATACACTGGCAAATATTTTTGAAAATATTCTCCAAAATGGCCGATCCTCTTTCCTGATTGGTTGAAATTAGAACATGTTCTCTTTTGGAAATATTTTTAGTCCACCATACTGCAAATTTTTGACTATCGTGCCACCTTGGGGTCTGGAGAACTTGTTGAGTTTGTAGAAATTCATGATGATGTATCGAGCATTCCCACTGACCACTGTCGACTTCCGCCTAGAATGTACCAATGGGAAGGATTGAGTTAGGACAGGGACGCTGTCATCTGCTGTCATCACTGCTTTGTTTCCCTTTGTAGGTGTTTGTTGCTTTCCAGCTTTCAGCTTCGCTCTCGATCCAAATCACATGGACAAGTTTGCGAAATGTAAAATCTACTAATAGATATGTAATAAAACGGTATGTAGATATGAAAACCGCTTATGATAATAAATGAAATCAATCGAGATTGACCATCATCTTAAAAGGATATACTGAAAATGAGCACTATCGATGGAATAACACTTTTATCTACCTAGTATATACTGTGAAAGTAAAACGGAGTACACGTAATACTGGCAAAAGAACTATTTATTTATATTATTCTTACTCGTAAGTTTACACAGTTTAGCCTTTGAAAATAATTCACGAGAATCGTACTCACGTGTGAAAAGAATTAAGAATATTTTGAACACATTTTAGACCATTTATATTTACTAGTGATCGCCCAGTGGTTGAAATTCGACCGTAATTCATTGAATTTTTAAATCTGAACTTTACTGAGGTTCTTTTGTCAAGGAGTGTACCTATATAATTATTGCTTATATAATTTTTCATTATTTTTCTATTACATCAGCTGTGAGCGTGTACAAATACGTCATTAGGGTGTGTTGTTAGCCTTAATTCCCTTCGATACCAGCAAAATTTAAAATTTTAATGTTAGTAGCCATAAAAAAGACAATTACGGCTTGTAGCTTCATTGATTTTTTTATACAATTCATTGACAGTTATAATTTTGTGGATTGATTTCCAAAAACAAATCTGTAAAATCGCCGTAATTATTTCCCTGTTATTTATTAATCAGTTAGCGACAATTGGCATCTGGGTTAATTGCCCTCTTTTCATAATTTCTGATATGAGTACCTACCATTAATTTGGTATGGAGATAAAATCCCTGTGTATTCTAATGAGAAAACGCATAAGCTCGGATTCAACAATCGCCTTGGTCGTCAGGGGGACTGGTTTGTTTACTACGAAGAAATTTCACAAAATTTTCATTCATTTTGCCCTAGTTCTTGTTATTTCGACACGAATACTACATTCTACGAACAAAATAAGAGTCTCTATTCAATTTTCTTTCCTTTGGTACTTATTTCTATTTCGTACGACCATTATTTCTGATTTAATTCTGCAATCTATCAAAATGAACTTTACGTGCATTTCTTATGAGAGAGGATTATACTGGCCCAGAGTCGAACCAAGGATATTTGGACAAAGATTTTAGCTTTCTGCACTCCTTCTACACATCAACTTTAACTACGCCAAATTTCAAACTCCTCTGTTCACGCAATCCTTATACATAAATTCTGAAGAGTCCGTCCGTCCCCCCCCTTTATTTCAGAAACGGTTTGACTTAGAGATTTGAAACAAACTACATTGTGTTTCTATGACTTGGAAACCCCTAGGAAAACTATTCCCTTTACTAGAAAGCCCAGGTTCGAACCCAGGAGTCCATAATATGGTTCCATAAGGAATACAGGTAAAATTCACTTTTATCAGTTGCAGGGCTTATTTCTTTTGCAAAATTAAATTAGAAAGAATCGTTGATAAAAGTCAGGAATAACATCAAAAGAAGGTAAATTAAATAAAGTTTCTTATTTTAGTCATGTAATAGGGATTTCGATTAGAAATTGCCAGTATTTTGATAAAATAGAAGAAATATTTGAGAGATTTTTGAGGTTATAAACAAGTCCATTCCCATTAACGACGAATGCGGTTGTTGAGTTTACTCAATAAACCATATTGAGAATTTAGGCCCGTGTTGACGTCATGATTGTTTATAGCAACGTAACTATTTACAAATGATTTCGCGGATTTGGCATTATAGCGTATCAACTGAATTACCTTACGGGAAATCTGGAGATTACTTGTATACTCCCTAGTAAGTTGAAGACCTTTTTTAACATAATGTTCTGACTTAAATTATAAGCATATTGATTTACGACATCGTATTTCCGCGGTCAATGAAAATGATTAACCTGATTAAGTAAGTGAACGTCTTTCTTAATATGGTATTTGTTCTATTTGAGGTGTTGAAATACAAGTGATGAGGTAGCAGAATATTGAATATCTCACTCCTGACTGAAAAAGGTAAGGCGTAAAATGTTTGATTATTTGGAGAATGTTAACTGGAAGTTGTTGTTTATCCAGAAATAGAGGTTTTTCTTACAAATCTCTGTCAAACTGCAATGTAGGTATATACAATTATTTACAGAGGTTATAGATAATGTACTTTACTTAAACTTTTGTACGAAACATTTTTTCATAACACTGATTGTTTAATAGTTATTCTCTGATAATGGTTACCCGGAAGTTGTTTATCCAGAACAAAATTTTGTTTCTTAAATATCCCTGTCAGAATGCAATGTAGGTATATACAATGTTGTACAAAAGTTATAGATAATGTACTTTACTACAACTTTTGTATGAAATATTTTTTCGTAACACTGATCGTATAGGAGTTATTCTTCAATAATGGTTAACCAGAAGGTGTTGTTTATCCAGAAATGGAAGTTTTTCATACATATCTCTGTCAGAATGCAATGTAGGTATATACAATTACACACAAAGGTTGTAGATATTGTATTTTACTACAACCTGTGTTTGAAACATTTTTCTATAACACTTATTCTTTTGGAGTTATTTATAAATTACCAGCATAGGCTTCTGTTTTCAATAATTATGGAGAAAGTCATGTGTTGGCCACATCAGATTTTTTTATGATTCAGATACAGTAGAACCCCGGTAATCCGGACACTCGCTAATCCGGAACCCCTCGGTAATCCGGACGGTCCATTGGGAGTTATGCAAACCCGCAACTTCTTCTTGTGAACATATAAACACGCATATTAATAACAAGAAACGAGATATGGACAGACTATTTGAAAAATTTCTCCATTGGCTGCAATGATGTGATGGAGAGCGAAGTATTTCGTTTATTGTGATAACCCACCTAAGTTGTGATACTTTTCTGAGACAGCATTTTTCCATTAGAGGAATGCTTAGTATGTGCGAAACTAAACAATGTCGAAAGACAATAAATTTTCAGTTGCAGCAGGGTATCACTTCTCAAAACATCACGTACATTTCATGCATGAAAATTTTACGACGTATTGGCCATTACGTGTAACCGCCAGAAAAACTGCGATTTTGAGCCTCAGTGTCATGGGTTTGATTCCAGAGGGCCCCTAAGTCCCGATTTTTTCCATTTAAATGCATTGCTTTGATTTTCGGGAATTTAAAAAATATACTTCCCGGATAGGTAGAGAATCAAAACTCTAAGAGCCAATAATAATGGTCATGATCTATGGAAAACATAAATGACTTTTACGAAAATATCCTAGGTTTGATGCTAGGACGATGCAATTATCTGCCCTTTAAAATACATGGGAGTAGTTTTCATTATTTTTTTTTGATGCTATTATCCAAATGATAGGAAGTTCGTGCTTGGCTAGAAGATGTATCGTAAGAAAGCCTTTAAGAAAAAAATTTAGGTAAGACCGTACTATTCCTGGGTTCGATGCCGGAGCACATTCAAATTTCTCTCATAAGGAATATAAGGGAAAAGTAGGACGTCATTTGAAGCAGTTGCACCCTATATTTCTTCTTTAATTTAGGTAAATTTAGGTAAGACCGTACTATTCCTGGGTTCGATGCCAGAGCATAAAAACATTCTTCTCATAATGAATATATGTGAAAAGTAGGATGTCGTTTGAGGCAGTTGCACCCAAAATTTCTGCTTGAATTTACAAACATAGTTAGAGATGGTGATGTTCTGTTGTGCTGCATAGTAAGTATGATCTGAAAGACCCGGGTTTGATGCCAGACAATTAAGTTGCAACGAATTTCAAGAATATTTTCAACCTTTTTTATTTCTTATGAGGACAGTCCCACTATGATGCCAAAATGAAATTAATTTTGTTGATCTGCTTGCAGTGTGTAAGCTACATTTTACTCGTATAATATACGAGTAAAATTTAGCTTGCATACTGCAAGCATATTCATACCCGGGCTTCGAACCCGGGTTTTCTTGGTAATAATTTCTATGCAGCACAACAGAAGATCACCTCCTCTAACTATGTGTGAAAATTCAAGAAGAAATATTGGGTGCAACTGCTTCAAATGACGTCCTACTTTTCCCTTATATTCCTTATTAGAGAAATTTTAATGTGCTCTGCCATCGAACCCAGTAACAGTCTTATCTAAATTTTTTTCTAAAACCGATTATTAATATACATCTTCTACCAAAGCAAGAACTTACTCTCATTTCGATAAGGGCATCAAAATAAATAATGAAAAACGACTTCAATGTATTTTAAAGGATAGATTTTTGCATCATCCGAGCATTGAACCCAGGATATTTTCAGTAAAAGTCATTAATGTTATTGATAGATCCTGACCATATATATAGGCTCCTAGAGTTTCGATTCTCGACTTATATGGGAAGTATTTTTTTTTAATTCCGGAATATCAAAACAATGCATTTAAATGGAAAAATTGTGACTTTTGGGCCCTCTGGAATCAAACCCATGACCCTGAAAATCGAAATCGCAATTTATCTGGCGGTTGCATGTAATGGCCAATACGTCGTAAAAATTTCAAGACGATGACGCTTGTGGTTTAGCCTGTGAATTAATATCCTATCTATATACCTATCTATTATATATAGATGTTTCTCCGGATTCATTCATATATCATATGAGGAAAATGTAGCTTGCATACTGCAAGCAGATCGACAACACTAATTTCATATCGGCATCATATGGGGAAGGTCCTCAAAAAAGGATTGAAAATATTCTTAAAATTCACTGCAATTTAATCTTCTGGCATCGAACCCAGGTCTTCCAGGTGAACTTACTATGCAACACAACAGAAGATCACCATCTCTAACTATGTGTGAAAATTCAAGCAAAAATATTGACTGCAACTGCCTGAAACGACGTCCTACTTTTCACATATACTCCTTATGTGAGAAAATTATTGTGCTCTGGCATCGAACCCAGGAATGGTAGGGTCTTATGACATTTTTTTTCTTAAACCAATTCTTACCATACATCGTCTATCTAAGCAAGAACCTTCTATCATTTCAATAAGTGCATCAAAAAAATAATGAAAAACTAACCCTATGTATTTTAAACGGGAGACATTAACCGCCCAGAATCGAACCGGGTCCTTCTGATGATACTTTCTATGCAACACAATAGAAGATCACCATTTCTAACTATAATTGAAATTGCTTGAATATGTTTAAGTAGCATATCATTTGAAAGCTTGTTCCAAGCACTTTCCAAATTAACCTGTTTTACAGTTCTATCTCTATTAGAACAGAAGTTACATTGGTGTTTGTCAGTAGTGTTTGTCCTATTTTCTACACATTTTCAGAACTTTGGGTGACCATTTCTTTCCTCGTACTAGTATTACAATTCTGTAATTTGGCAGTTTTTATTCTCTCATCATGTGCAATCAAAACACCAAATTTGATGAAAATCAGAGATGGTTGGGTTGTCAGCTGTGTTGGTTTGACATGGAATGACTCATAAGTATCATAGCCCATGCTGCAAAAATACTACTGAGGGTATTGGATCAAAGACTCCTAGGAGTAATGGAAAAGAATATAGGAGAAGAACAATTTGGCTTTAGAAGAGGAAGGGGAACTAGGGAAGCTAATCGACTATTGTGAATAGTTGGAGAAAGTTACCAGGAAAGAGGAAAAGCAGTAAGCTTATAATCCATTGATTTAGAGAAAGCTTTTGACAGGGTCAAGTGGGATAAGTTAATGGAAACTCTTAAAATAAAGAGTGTATATTGGAAGGATAGGAGGCTGATTAGGGAATTGTATAGAACTCAGAAAGTGGCGGTGAAAGTTAATGGGAAATTGAAAGTGGATGGAATTGGGTCGAGGGGTAAGGCCTAAAATATTTAGGGCCCTTTCAATTAAAAATGGCTTACAGTTTCGTATATATTGCCAACATGGATACAGTACAAACACATGTATAGAGTCCAAACATCGATAGAGGATTGGTGAAACATTTCATGAGTTATATGAAACCAGGGTGAGCCTATGATATGGCCTGCCCCAAGCTACCAGACATGCCAATGAGTAGTAGTGTACCCGAATCTAGTGTGCCGTCGAATGTAATGATCACCCCAATTCTTTTGGCAAAAAAACTATTAACACACTATTTTTCTATAATAAAATATCAAGAGACAGTAACATTTGCATTCATTACATGGACTACATTACACTTGAGGAATATTAGCTTATACAAATATTTGTTTTATTTTCTTCTCAATTTCTTCAGTCAGTCTCGCTAATTCTGAAAGATGTTCAGCCTTTTTCTCTTCTAACTCTCTGATTTTCAGTTTCTAGCATTTTTTACATTTTCTTCATCTTCGCGTTTCTTATTTTCTTCCCTTGCCCTCTTAAGAGATTCCCGATAAAAACTGTTTGCATTTTTATATGCATGAATGAGTCCAGAAGTTATTTCCAATTTTCCAACCCCACCTGCATGCTCTATAGCATCATATATGCTCCTTTGAGCAACCAAGCTTTGCTCGTGTTGGTTCTCAACTAGACATTGGGCGTTTATAGAGATCCCATGCTCAACGGTAGCATTTCCATGACTTAAAATTAATATCGTTTTTACAAATCCTAAGAAATTATCACAACATGAATCATATTTGTCATTAACCTTCGAGTACTCGCGTCCCAAATCGTCACGTCAGTACTCGCAGTGGGTGGAATCAACCCGACATCTTCAAAAGGGGTATATTGCCTCAAAATGTAGTGAATAAATTTTTAATTTATTAGTGATGATGTCAAATTAATTAATGATCAACCTGGTTATTAAAATAAAATAAAATAAATATTTTCAAATAATTTTAATATTCAGTGAAAATTTGATATCCCTGACGCTGAGTATATGGCTGATGAATTTGGAATATTGCGTATAAAAAGTAAACTGTTTAAAAATAAAATAACATTTAATATACTAATGATATGAAATTTATATAATATCTCTAAAAATTAAGGTGGAAACAAGGTCAAAAATGCAATATTTTACATAAAGGTCTTTCATCTACCTGGCACTACCGCTAAGAAAAATTTGTTTAAATAATTAAACTTCCATTTCCGATTTGGCGAAAATGCATGGCTGGTTCAGAACATTCTAAAACACAGCTATTATGAGAAAGAAGATGTAAAAAAGCACTAATAAAAAGTAACGGAATTTTAAAATTCACATGGGTCGATTCGACCCGAACACGAGTACTCGAGGGTTAATAGTGGTCAACCGAAACATGTCCAATCGAGTCTCATCACTTTTAAACATTTTCAATTCGTTTTGGGCACAAGAATCCGCATATAAATCCGTGAATTCATGTTTTATCCTATCGGCTTTTATGCCTGTAAGTTGGCCATTTTCAACAAGAGACTCTAGACAAGCTGCAAGTCTTTGATGGGCCAGAGCTGGCTTGAAAATCAGAGCGGGGTTGAGGCAAGATATATTCTTAGTCAAAGCATACTTCAAAGGTGCTATTTCCAGCAGTTTCTTGATAACTGTAACTATACATAAGTGTACTTCAGTTTTGAGTTGAATTATTTGTTCCTCAGTAAGTGACTTAGAGACTTTAAACGCATTTTTAGTTGTTAAGTCTAACACAAACGTTTTAGGTTTGAGAATATAGTTTCTTAAGTTTCTTTTCTGTTTTTGACAGTTTTATCTTTGCCAAAGAAGAGACATTAGATAAAATGGTAGTTTTTGCCCGCCCGGGCTCATTGGGCATGAAGTGGCATACCATCAACCATTCTTAAATTAAATGTCAATTTCACAAAAATATTACCCTTACATAGACCAAAGATAGTTTATTTTCTCTAATATTCTTTTCTTTGATAGAACAAACAATTTTTTCAGCTTCAATATATGCCTTCAATACCTGATGTATTCACATAAATGCTCACAAGACTTCACGCGAATCAGCGGCACAAATGGCGAGGGTTGTTTATGTATTAGGTTTTGTTTTCGCCTAGGTGGCACTGATTTCGAATTTGAATGAGTGGTTTATTTTGGAATGAACCAGGATAACGAGTTGGATCAGGAGTTTTCAAAGTTTTGCAAAAAAATCAAGGGGTTTTCACTGTTTTTCAAGGTCGGCAAAAATTCAAGGTTTTTTCGAGGTCCTGTGGCCACCCTGATATAGCGGACAAGATGAGGACAGCGTCACTTCCAACCTGAAGAAGCCAGCAGTATCGCTGGTGAAACATTGTCATATGAAACGACCACTGCTGCATTCCCGAGAACCAATATGGAATATACTATGTGCAGCGAAAGCCTTCGAACCAGATCTTCTGGAGCTATTTTATGCTCCAAAAAATTAAAATAGAAAATATTTAAAATTTTACTTTCTGTCATAAAATCCTTTGATCTGTTAGTAGATATTCATGTTTTCATTAAATGATTCTATATTAATATATTAAATGATTCAACCTTTGATTCAAAATTTAGAATTATGCATCCCAAAATGCAATCAACAGATAAATCTCATACTGTAAGAGATAAATTTAAACCATATTACATATGTAATTTTAAGAACAGTTTCAAATATAATTTATGATTTCCTGTTCCCAAAGTTTCACACAGGGATTACAACATGTAATTTAAGGTACTTTGCAAATTAATATTGACCTAAAATTCTACCGACTACCAGCATGTATATATTTCAGACTGGGCCAGCACTTATTGATGATCCAACTGCCTAGTTTTCTGATACTTAAAAGCAATTGATGGAATTGATTAACTACACCACTTTAACTTACATTTTTGTTACATTAATTCTAGGAGGCTTTGAAAGTAGTATGCATATTTTACAATCAAGTTGTTCACATTAGAGTATGAGTTATATTTCATATTGGGAAGTGCTCAGAGGGAAATCATAGAAATTCATACCGAGTAATTCTGAAAGAGATGAATTTTTTTGACTTAGAAATAGACTGATCCAGTAAAATATTCGAAATTAACTTTCTGGTTTTCATTAGAGATGTACAACTTCAAAAGATTTCCTGATCTTCCACTGTTAATGTAGCTGGAAGAGCCTATTAAAATTCCTGATAATCTACAAATTGCATTCTTACGAAATATGTTGATTTCATGGCTTCCAGAGGTCAAACATATGATATCTACAAACCATTCTTCTTTTTTCTGAGGGTTTCTTGTTATCTCCTAAATGCAGCAGAAATGTCACAAGTGATTTAAGCTTCTGGTATTGGTACAGTATCCTACATACACTGGTATATAAATCCAGAGAAGCATCAACATAAAATAGATACATTTTCAGAACTCACACTTCTAGGTCTTGTTGTCTCCCTCAGGTGAAGTTGGTACTGTCCTCTCGTTGGCTACCTCAATCACTGAAAGAGTAGAGTGAAAGAGAGTTTGAAGCAAATATTAGTCATTAGAAATCACTCAAAGTGACTGAAATATCAAATTTATGTTTTCTTTTTATTTATGTCCAACTAAATTGATCATGGTACGATTCTGTATTTGAAGATTGAATTTGCTGTTTTGCTTGTTTTACAATTTAGTTTTTGTATATTTTATATTTTTCATAATGTTTCATACATTCAATGTAATTAATTATTATTCCATGCTTTCCTAATAATATCCTCCTAATTCAATTATATTTACCTGTACAAAGATTATATAATGCTGACAGGAAAAATAGTTACAATACTACATGGTATAGTTAGTTGGGGATATTTATAATGGAAATAAATAATATATTTATAATGAAATATAAAACTTTGCATTTCTTTCGTTATAAGTTTAATCCATAACAGATAGTCTTCATAATCATGAAGGATTTATTATTATCACAGCCTAAATAAATGGGACTGCAGAAAACCATGAGACAAAGGGAGCTGCATAGAGTAGAGATGTGGAGAAAGAGTTTGCAGTGAAAAATGTTGCAGGTATATCCTTGGTTTGTAAATTATAAGACAGATTCTATTCACCACAAGGTGAGTGAACAGAGAAGGGACAAGAAATGGTCACTCTAGGGAAGGGAGTGTAAGAGAGCAGCCCACATGGCAATCCAGGAGCCCAAAGACACTATTCTGAATTTATTTTCATCTTATGAATCCTAAGAAAGAAATGAAACTCTATTGGACAGTTGCTAATATACTTAGGCAATTGGAGCTAAAGAGAAGAAGATTAAATCGAGGAAATATACGATTGAACGTAATTGTTGTGTGGATTGCATAATTGGTGTAATTTCCCAGAGGCTGGTGACCCTCACGAGTGATGACCAGAAAATATTCTTTTAGAACAAAACTTAAGGGGGCATTTCAAATGCCATACTTTATTTAAGCAAAATAAGCTTATCTATCACCATTAACTGCAAAAACAGAATTAGGTTCTGGGTATATGTCATATTATATGACCCGCAATGAATGTGTTAATTAATTCAGGAAAACTACATTTGCGGAAGATACAACCAGTATCATGCAACCTCCCTGCTACCTTGGTGGATCCGATAATGAACGTAAGTTAAGAGAAATAGATGCTAGGACGAGTGCTTTTGAAAATTCTTTCTTTCTGGGAATGATATGTGACAACAAAAGAGTAAAGACGATCAAGTGGTGTTTACACCCCCTGCCGCACTTCAAAGGGCAGGGTATTGATGTTAGGTCAATCAGGTCCCTTGTGCAAACCAATTTACAGTCGAAGAACTAGCAGAGAAGAGTAGCATTTCTGTGGGTTCATGTCAGATGTTCTGAAAGCCTCCATGAAAGAATCAGGAGGAAGCAACCTGAACTTTGGAAGGGAAACTCATGGTTCAACCATTATTACAGCATCCCATTGCATGGGCCTTGCGAATCATTGAATTTGGTGTCCAAAATCTGTGTCTGTTCTATCCCAACTGACTCACATAATTTAGCCCCTGCGAACATGTTCCCCAAATTCAGGAGAAGGCTCGCAGGAAAGAGATTTGAGATGCCATAATGGAAAATTCAATGAGGAAGCTTTCTTCAATCACAAAATTGATTTTTTACAGTCTTCCTTGCAGTAGAATGAAACTGGGAAAAATATGCAGCACATGGGGAGAAAGTACTTTGAAAGAGATCATGTGGAATAAACTGTATATATTTAAAGAAAATTATTTAAAAAATCAGTCCTGGAAATTTTTGGGCAGATGTGAAAGGGTATATTAAAATTTCACCTTGAAGAAAGTTGAAGGAACGCAAAATCCTGGATTTTGTCATAATTACTGAGAATTAAAACAAACTTTGAAAACTTCCACTAGTTATCATGTCTTCCTTCCATAAAGTTAACTCTTCAATTTTTTATTGTCATAACTAATAATAAATACACTAAAAGGAAATATTTTAGCAAACAGGGAAATGGAAGCTAACTTAAATGGAAGTTATCTTAATTATTAAGGAAGTACCAAGATACTTCATTAAAAATAATATTGATTTATTGAATTTGTAGAGGGGTCATCTTAGGATTTCACTCCACTGATAGAATGCTTTTAGGGAGATAGTAAAGGAAGAAACCAATTACACGGATAAATATACAACTAAGTCCTAAAAAGGCTCAACAAATATTTCATTTTTATTGATGCTTGTCAAATTAAACATTGCTTATTGTTGTCAAGGTGAAACTTAAAAAAATATCCAATTTATATAATAACTTTAGCCACATAATTTTATATTTTCAAAATAAAGCCTAAAACTAATATTTATGGTATTTCCATGGAAAAATTTTAACAAAGTGTAGTAAAAAGTCCTTCAGTTTTAGGCTAAATTTGATAATGAGACAAATGAAAACAAAATAGTTATTTATTATTAGCAGAAAAAAAAACTTGAGCATCATCACATTATCAGACTATGCTATGATTATTCTACGTTTTGAAGGACAGCAAAATGAAGAGAAACTTAATTACATGGTGACAGAAATATTATCACCTAACCTTGCACTGCTTCATCAGGTACCACCTGGTTAGCATCCTGCACAACACTTGAGTAAGCAGGTGGCGGAGCTGTTATTGAAGCAACATCAAACTCTTTCTTCTCTTTTGGAGCATATCTCGGATCACTCACTGCAGTCTCATAATCAGGAAGCAGTAGCAGTGCCTCCTGGTAGGAAAGAGGAGAATCTGTGGCCACTGCTGCTCCTAGCCGCTCTCCTGGAGCATCAATGAATGGAATCATCCTCAACTGCGCAATCCTGCGCAGGGACAGGTATTTGTAACACCTCCATACAACTCCAATAAAGTATGCCTGTTCAATAGAGAAACCCACTCTTTTAATAAGCAATTTGATTGAAAACAAACATATTTGTTGAAAAAGTTGCACAAATAAATGTCATCTGAAAGCAAAAACAGTAACAATTTACTCTCACAATCAGTAGGTATCCTGAAATTGAATACATATCACATCAAATACAACATAATCATACAAATATACACTACTATAAATATTTTTCAACCTAAACTCATTCTTTGCATGTGTGTGGCAGTGAAATAGCCAGGGGAGGTCTGTGAGTTTCTGAACCTCCCCCACATCATCTAACTGAATGAGATGTGTGAAGTTTGCAAACAAAGAGGAAAATCTATCCACTATACTTTCCCTCGCTTGGCTTCCATCAAAGGGGTTCTTTTGTTCAAGAAATTTTTGATCACTCAAGATTCTTCAAGGATAGGTGGTTTAGAAGGTATGTATCTGTGTGATGAAATTCTATCAGTTTGCCGATATAATACTATTCCTTGCTCTCAGCATGTTGTTTACATCTCTCAAATACTATTTTATTTCATCTTCATAGCATATCAATTGAAATATGTACATTAGGGTCTCCCAAAAATATCAGACATTTTTTTCAAACGCATACCCTCAAATTTTTTTTTTCTATTTGGCCTTATAAACTTACCTGATATATATTATTGCGATTGGATTATAGTAACCCGTGCCGACTTGATGCCAAAAAATTTGAGAAAAATTTGAAAAATGAAAATTTTTACCCACAAGGGAGACACTAAGTTCATGGGTAATTAACTAATGGATTCCCAAGAATCGTTCAGGGCACTTTCTTTGCATAAAAATAGTGGACACGCGTCTGGCCGTTTTACTCAACAAAGTTTAATATGTACCAAAACCATACAAATCACAAATTAACTTACTTGGTAGGTCAAAGATGTAAGTTAACTTGTGATTTGTATGGTTTTGGTACATATTAAACTTTATGGGAAAACAATTCTTGTGCGTTACATTCCGCTGCTCTTCACACGTGGACTACAGTAACATGAGCGCCATGTATGTTTCATAGTTCAGGCTCCTCTCGCTAGAGCAGCACAAGAAAACAAAATACCCTCTATAGAACAAACTTTAAACTATATCATCGTGAAATTTCAACATTCCGGCTGTAATACCATGGGAGAAAACAATTATTATACGTACCTTTCCGATCTGCCCTCGTGCATACCACAAAGATCTCAAGATTTCAAGAATTACAAATGACTTATATTTTTACAATGTAAGTTCATCTTTTTACCTTCCAAGTATTCTTAACATTTTTAGGTAGCATTTATTGAAATATACATAAGGTCGGAGTTCTAGCATTTATTATATTTTAAGTTTTTCAGCTGCATATCGGCTGCAAATTCTAAATCAAATCCGCAAGTGTAATTTAATTAAACTTTGTTGTCTGAGCCCCAACTACCGAATCCTAAGTATCACTAGTTCTATTTTATAATGCCCTAAACTAACGATTTTTCCATAATAAGGTATTGTGCGGATTTCTGAAAATTTATCTTACGTACTTTACGAGAATTTGCACATCTAGAATCGGGATATTTTGGCAGATGTGTATCTGTAACATGAAATGTAAAGATTCCGGGGATAAATGAATAGATGGATAATCATTTGTTCCATTCGCCAGAGAATTCAGAAGTAACCCCAGATAAGAGACTGCGAAGAAAAACCCCAATGTTCTTCGGGCAAAAAAATACAAGTATTGCATTTCCGTTGTGAATTTTGTGAATGGAGATGAGTAAGTATCAGAGATACTGCCTATCTTCAGTTTCACCAGCAGAAGAAAGCATTACACCAGAACTCCAATTGATCTCTGAAGTCCCAGCAATGTCATTGTTGATGTATTTTCCCCAATAAAATTTTCGTCAATATCTTCCTTGTCAGTTCTTTCTCTTTCCAAGTGATAGTGAGAGAATCGTACTCCATTATGCATTTGTGAATTAATTTTTATCATGCCAGTCATTGTGACAACTGCTTTTGCAATGTTTTCATTTGTCTTCAGCCTTGGTTGATCCATAACGCAAACATGCAGCATTTGTTATTTCCCCTCCTATCCCTGATCTCTCTAAGGCACTTGTCTCATTCTCTCTAATCTAATCTAGAATGAAACTGATCCTATTAGGGCCAAACCAAATGAATCATTTTATCTCAGAGACTTTTGAGTGTGAAATGTTGACGAGTCCTAAAGTAGATGCTGAGCAGTATGCTGAGTCACCAGAGTAAGGCAATTCTTATCTTCTAGGTAATAAAACGATGGACATAATTTTGACACACGATTGATCATGGTTAACCAACACAACTGGTGACTGCAACATCAAAGATAAACAGTGGATGAAACAAAGAGGGAAGCACTCCGACCAGAAGAAGTTAGGAGTAGCATTGGCAATATGTAATCAATCGAAAGACCTCCGCTCCTAATTCCCAAAAATCCCCTTTATCACAGTATCAATGCAGCAAAAACCTTCGTAATTAGCATACATCCTCATTAAAATTCATCACATTGTATAGAGGTCCTTTTTATACTGCTCATATAATTTTCCAAGCTACGTTACTATTACAGCACGTGCCCCGAATTCTGCATTTGCGGATTCTGTCTCACCTAAGTTGCAAAAACACAACATTAAGTTCAGCCTTCAAATTAAATGAGAAACACATCTCTTTATTCCAGAATAAAGAATGAAAGGCATTTAAAGGATATTATTCTAATTAGAGATATGAACAAAAAACTCGAAGAAAATTTTGACTGCAAGGTGAAAATGTTAATTTCTGGAAGAAACAGACAACGGAAAACAGACATTTAAATAAATCTTAAGAAAAAACAATAATTATCAACAATTACATATTTATAATTAAAATTTACGATAAGGCTTTAGGAACAACATTAACAACAGAAATTACCAAAAAATTTATTAAAATAAAAAAATTAAATGTAAAACAATGTTGCATTTTTGCAACTTCTGCCAAAAATGTGTTAAACTATGTCACCAAAAACACTTTCAAAGATATGATGCCATGCGGACACAGTTGGGATTTGCTAATAGAGATAACTAATTTGCTACAATGAATCAGTAAGCATTAATCAGATACGGAAGCACGTGCGATGAGAATCTTTAGAAGATAGTAATACGATATGGATGCATTTAATATATATGTTCTCATAAAGTACATTCTCAGAAGACATAAGGGATATAATGAGACTCCCTTCTTATTGCCATTATTTATACGGGGAGGAAGATCAGGAAATTAGATTCTAGAACAAATTAATTCTATCCACAAACGACATGCAAAAGTAACCGATTAGGGAAGGAGAGTCAGGATGACCCCCCACATACACCCCTTGCCACACACCAAAAGGCGGCTTGTAGGGCTCTTATGTAAACATAGACCATTGAATTTCCAGGAAATTGTCTTAAAAAGCCCAGATTGTAGAACATGGTTCTGATTTAAATGCCTTCTTCCATTAGAAAAGGGAGGAGCTGCGCTAACTGCCGGACGCCTACGAACTACGTCAAAAAAGCATAACACAATGCATGGATGCCTTCTAGTATAGTTACTCTATGGTTCAGCATATAAGTCGACCCAAACAATAAGACAACACTACTTCTTCAGCTCTATTTTATGGGAACAAAAACAAGGGTATCCATAAATGTACAATGGCTGAAGGAATATTTACCACATAAGATTAAGTTGCTTAAATTGTTTCTTTCAGCTGCCATGTAAACTGCTCGCCTCTGCTTAACTATTACACAAGTTTCTTTTGTTGGTATCACTCAGAAAGCTTTACAAATAAAAATGTGTAACAAAGCAGAAGCACACTGGTATTAAAAATTTATTATAGAAATAATGGTAATATAGCGTGGTTATATCAAATCACGACACTGCTAAAACAACTTCCATTAACCCCTTCCCTGACAGGTTTTTTACACAATTCCTTCCAAAACAAAGCAAATTTTTTTATTTAAGATTTCCTTACTTTTATTGTGACCTTAATAGGCTACAAAGTTAATTTTTGTTAAACCTTAATATGACGGAGAATATTTCATGTTTTATATATCCAATTTTTTTCATGATTTCTCTACTCTTAGAGCTTTAGAAAGGTATCTCAAAGAAATAAAAGCGCTAATTCCTTATCAAATCATTTATTTTCAATAAAGACATAATTTTAAAGAATAGCCTACAGGAATAATCAAATTTAAATCTCCTTAACGGTATGATATATTCTGAAACAAGGAGTCACACACAAAGGGACATCGCAATCAGGGCAGTAAGATCTGCTCTCCCTCCTTATTTTCTTCCCCACCCATCGTGTGATTGTAGTCCACCACCACTGCTGGTTTCACTACACTCTTTCCCCTTTTCTCAGTGATTTTCATGTCATTATTATGCACTGTTGACAAAAGAGTAACCTCCTTCTTATCCTTCAACCGGAGCACCATCACCTTCCCTTTTCTGAATGCGGCCACTTCTCCTTTTTTCAATTTTTTACTCTTTAGAGCTTCCAGGATTCCCCTCCTTGTTTTCCTCAACGTTCTGTAGGTATCAACAGACCAAGATACTAGCCAATCAGTTGATTCCGGAGAGTTATAAAAATTGTCTGTAACCAGACAATACCCCTTGTCCAATAGTGGCTTCGTCAATGTCATAACAACCTGAGATGACATGGGCTTTCCTTTGAATTCTTCATCAACAAGAGAGCCCCTCCCAGGAAAGCAAACCAAAGGATTTTAAAGACTTCTTGAGAGAATTCATAGAAGAACTTAAAATACTATATACCTCAGAAATTGAATGTGAGGGAATCAAGTGCAAGTTGAACTTAAAGAGACTAATTATATGTGATATTCCAGCAAAAGCAGAGGTGAAATCAATTGTTCACCATAATGGGTATCTCAGCTGCGATAAATGCAACCAGAAGGGTATGGATTTTGAAAGACGTATGGTGTTCCCATATGATCAGAGCTTTGTTTTGCGCACTGATTTTTCATTCCGTAACAGACATGATGATAGGCACCATATTGGAGAATCGGGATTTGAAGAGATTCCAATCAACATGATTGATAATTTCCCAATAGATTACATGCATTGCTTGTGCTTAGGTGTGATGAAAAAGTTGTTAATGTTGTGGTTAGGGAAATCAAAAAAGTGGCATCTGCCAGTTACTCACAGACAAAAGTTGGGGAGGGCTTTGGAAAATTTCAGGAATTACACCCCTGCTGAATTTAGCCGCAAACCTCGTTATACCGTATCAATTAACAAATTTAAAACAACTGAACTGCGTCAGTTTTTATTGTACACAGTTTTTCTTGTACTTTTAGAAGCTTTCCTCAGGAAAGAACTATACAAGCATTTTCTGCTTCTGCATGTTGCTTTTTGTTATTTTGTTAAAACTTCAAGTTATATTGATTATGCCAAAAAATGATTAAATCAATTTTTAAAACTCTTTCAAGTGCACTATGGTAAGGAAAACATGGTCAGGAATGTACACTGCCTTTTACACATTTTACAACTTGGTCCTCTGTGTGAAATTAATGCAAAAATGGTGAAATATAAATGTGCTCAGCATAAAAATAGGAGTTTTGAAATGGTAGTGTTGCCTCTTCTTCACAGTGACAATGAGTGAATATCAATTCATATTTTGATTGGGGTGAGTGGAGTGCATGTAACCGTCATTTTACAATCTAATTAACTGCCACTTTTACTTCAGACTAGTTAACTCTAATGTCATGTATGCTAGCCATTACAACTTGGGTTATTTGGTCACAGTTGTAAATTATTGATTCCAATAACTTCCAAAGTAGGAAATCTCATCAAACTATGATGCAAAATAATCACGCCACTAACAACAATATTAAGATTTATTCCCAATTTTATCACAGGGTTCTTTCAACAGGGCGAAATACTGGTTTTAAAAAATATTTGTTAAAGGAACAACAACTCTTTACTTGCACCGTACTCTCTGACTTAATTTATTAATGACCATATATATAGGCTCCTAGAGTTTTCATTCTCTACCTATCCGGGAAGTATTTCACGGTTATGGAGTAAATCGTGACCTTGGGGCCTTCTGGAATCGAACCCATAACATTGAGGTACAAAATCACCTTTTTTCTGGTGGTTGCACGTTATGGCCACCACTTTGTAAATTTTTCAAGTCAGTGGCACTTGTGGAACATGGTTAGAATTTTGATCCCCAGTGAGTGAGAGAGTGTATATCTCGGTATATCCGGAGAAATTTCTATATATAATAGATACAAATGAAGATCAATACACACATCATGGTTTTTTTTATTATATAATCATTATGATTCAACTTAGCGTTAGTAGCTAATGGAAGCTGTTTCAGCAGTGTCGTGATTTGATATAATCACGCTATATTACCATTATTTCTATAATAAATTTTTAATACTAATCCCCACAAAGTAATCGAACGGCATAGCCTTAGCTGCATTAGATTGAGGGGCTTTGAAATACAGTGCTTGGCAACACCATATCGCCAAGAGATAAGGATCGCTCTTATCCGAGGTCCCATCACTATACCAGTGATTTCTGGAACTTTTTCGGTATATAGTAAGGTTTGAAAAAGTAAGTAAATAAGTTTGTAAGTACTTTGAAAAGGGCAGTGGCTGTAAGTTGGAAACAGATTCCTCTCTATTACTCTATACTGCCCTTTTGCGCAGCATATGACCTACAAGGTAATAGGATTATTTTAGGTTAGACCTAAGACAGAATACAACACCCCAGGTAGTTTCAGTGTTCGATTATTGCGGTTACAGACAAAAATGTGAGGGAAAAATTAAAATTCAAAGAGTCTTTGTGGAAAATTGCAAAACATTACAGCGAGGTAGTTTCAATCTTCAAAACTCGAGTTCACAATTCGAATTACACAGAATTTTAAAAAGTTAAAGAGGTTAATTTTTTAGGATAGCATAATTTTTAAAACTTCATTTGTCGCATTTAAACATAAATAAATCAATGTAGTAAAATATTTACGCTATGATTAAATTATGAAAATCACATTCACGCAAGGCATATAATAACTCAACGTTTTGTATTTCTCATTTTTATGTGTAGTAGTATTTTATAATTGATTCAACAGCGGAGCTTCAGAGACCATGTTCCAATTTAGGTCTTAATTGCATACGCGTCAGCGACTTTTATCACGCAGACTAGAGGAATTGCCTTAAGATTATTCTTATTTTATTCATGATTTCAAGGAAGAGGAAGGTCAAAACCCTATCACTTATTGTTAGAGAGCTGCTAAGGTGTAACCCCAATCCACAGGGCTCAAACGATTAGCTTGAAAGGATGATAGGAGAAACCGAAATGATTACAAAGCAATGTTTCAACATGCGTCACATAAACAAAGACAAAGTCAGCAGTTTTTACTGTCTTACAAAACAAGCAGTTTTTTGCAGTTTTACAAAACAAATTTGCCAAAACACATTCAAAATATACCAAAAATAAAAGTTTATTTGTTTTTTGGGAGTCTTTTCATAGTGAAAAAACCATCGTTCAATTCATCGTACACTGAGCTCAAACGTGTAAATTATAAACGCTAAAATTACAGTAAGAATTATGCATCATGAAAATAATCAAAAATTGACGATAAATTATTACAAACATGTTTTAAGTATGGAGATTATTCACACTTTTGATAGGGCAAAAAATACAATAAGTTACAGGGATTTTAACAAGAGCAAATGCCCACTGCTTTAATAAGGAACAAGAGCAAACATACATTAGTTGGTGATATTCTATCATTCTAATGAGTAATTTCATTCAATATCTCTGTAATTACTGCAAAGTGTCCATCAAACATTGAGATGGTATCGTGCTTGAAATGAATTAAAATAGCGTCCACCTCCTGCTTACTTTAGGCAGACTTTTATATACCGCGTACGAATAGTGTAATTGCTGTTTATCATGATCGTGACTTTCGGATGCTGTTAAAGCTAACAACACATAAACGATATCAAACGGAAGTAGTATTTTAAAATAATATAAGATATTTTTGGAAAAGTTTTCCAAAGTTTTCATACGTTTCGATGGTTCAGCGCATCTCTCACAAGATACCTGACTTTCCTCCAATTTATTTCTTTAAAATAATACCTCTTTTAGGAGGAAAATGAAAGAAATTTAATACCTTGCACATAAATCCAAAAAAATTTCTAACTACCATTATTTCACAGGATTTAGACAAACTAAAATGAATGATTGTAGTTGGGAACTCAGCTGCATGAACAGAAGTCTTACGGATTTGAAACACAGCGCCATGCTGGTCAAAAGTGATGTTGCTAAAATTATCGGTAGGTTTAGCAGCCTAATTTTGAATATCAATATTAAATTTCTGAATGACTTGACAACTTTTTTCCACTACATCCCCTCCAAATTTCAGTCCTCTAATAGATGATGCAAACATTTTATCGTGCAAGGAAACTGAAGCAGTAATTATTCTTTCACTTTATTTTCATATGCATACCTAAAAAGTAAGCTCAGATGAGATGGCAAAATGATGACAGCCATTTCTTTAAATGCAATGGAAAAATATTTTCCCTTCTCCAAAACATCATTTTCAAAATTTCTAAGCGAAACTTCAATCACCACTCTCTAAGAGAAATTTAGAAAGAAAACAACGAATCGAGGAGTATTTCGTCAACAATCACAATGCAATCATACCACAATGAGAAGGTAAAAATTTCTGTTTTTCTAAAATTTAAAATCTCTAGCCTCCACAAACGTGGTCCCACCACATGACCATTTATGAGGGGCCTTACTTCCGACACAAAAGTAACCATAGCCCGGCTGCCTCTCTAGTTTTGTCTCCAACTTCTCCCTCTTCCACAATTGACAAGGAATCTTCCCCTCCCATGGTGGAGATCTTGCAAACTAAATCAGACAGCCATTAAACTCAGAAATCTCGGAGCGCTATAGCAGCCTTAACATACAACTAGTGTAAGTCCTAACAATATATAAAATATCAGCCATACATGACCTTTTGCAAGGTTGGATGTATAATTTGACTGGACTCTGCAGTCCATAGAAGAGTACTTGAAGTCAAGTTAAGCTTATTCTTCAAACATTTGAATGCTCTGACTGTAACCGACCAGTCCTTAGCACTCACATCCAATCTCATTTCTGAAAATGAGTGATTAATGTATATATTATTATCTTTGACGTCACAAACATTATAAATAATGTTTTTCGGGACATGATCGATGAAAAACGATGAAATTGGCCTTTCGCCCATAGAGCCCAGAGCACCCACAAAGTACATAATCAGCAACTTCCGGTTTATCAGTATTTCATGAATAACTCCTAATCAACCGGTGATACAAAAATATGCTAAATACTAAAGTTATAGTAAATTACATTTTCTAAAACTTTTATAAGTAATACAATATACGTATATATCATATTTATGGAGATATTTTGAAAACCGGAAATGAGCTTTGATGAATGAAGCTTGACTTCCGGTAAACCGATTTACTACAAAAACTAATCAACTCTGACAGCACACGCCACAGTACTATATATGAAGTTTGGTATTGATACAACCAATAGTTTTCACGTTAGAGCGCCCACTATCACACACACACATACACACACACAAACACACACATATACACAGACATCATTCCGAAAATGGTTAAAACGTGTTCTAGGGACCCCAAAACATGTATTTCCGTTGAAATCTCGAAGTCGAATTTTTTCATGAAAACAATACGTTCTCTATACTTCGTATATGGAGAAAGTAAAAAAAGAAGGGCTTACCTTAAGAGTCATGGCAAGGAGGAATGTGAGCATGAACAGAATGGAGAGACATTGTGGGTTGATCTGCCTCAGCTGTGCTACCAGTGGAATGTGGTGGCTCTCGGCTATCAAACGGCTCAAATCTGGCAGGTAACACAGATATCCCACAGCTGTAAGGCTGCATCACGGAAAAAATAGTGGACGTAATAAGGAGACTTATTAGCAATTTTCAATGGAAATAAGGAATGGGAAAGAGTTAGTAGTGAGGCAACTATGCAAAATCATTCTCACCTCTTGTTCATCCATACTTCCACTGCAATTGCTTTTCAAAGATATATAATTAAAATTCTCAGTAAGCAAACATTCATACAAAATCAATTCTAAAATCATAGATATTGATGAAATTACAGGATATGATCTAAAAATATCCTTGATATTTAAAATATTTTAGACTACTAAAAGAACATTAGATGATAACGCTCCAACGCCAAGGTCCCAGGTTCAAATCCCGGTTATCAAGATTTTTCTGGTTAGGGAATGGTCATATGTGTTTGTCTATTGTTACTGTTATTACCTAACTGTAAATTGGCATTTCGCTGTATGTGAGGGATTCATAAATAAGTGGCAGATTTTTAGTGAAAAACCACTTTTTTCCCACTTTATAAACACTACGAAAATACTCCAAAAATACTTTGAAAATACTTCAAATAATGCATGGACAATAATCTGCCCCTCTTCTATAAGGTTTCCCTTTCTCCAAGGCGCAATCCTACATGGCTTCACCTTCGCAGCGTACCCAGCTGTGTTTCCCTTATATACTCTGATGTGATACCACAGGTCACGAGGACATCCCTTCCAGAGGAAGACTTCAGCAAAACTCCATTGTGCACAAAGGACAAGCTTTGTGATTGGACATAATGACCTAATTCAAAGTAAGCGCTGGGACTCTATTTCCTCTTTCCCAAGTCAACAGATGGCGTTAGTGTGGTGTTTTCAAAAGACAGCTGGCGGTCACTCTCTCCCTTGCTAGACATCTTGAACTACAGCAGTCGAGAGCTTATGTGTTTGGCGATTTAACCTGTAAAGGTGAACATTCTAAGACTATTTTGATCGCATTCTGACTTTCAGATGTATCAATCAGTTTCTCGCATATTGTAAGTTTTCTGCTCTAATATTTTGTATCAAGTGAACCAGTGCTTTGGCGAATAACATTATTATTATTATTTACTATCTTATTCTGTATATTTCTTATCTTATTGCTGTAATTATTGCCTTGTATTTCTTTGGTGTTACTTAAGTATGTTAAACTGTTGATTCCCAAGTTCTTGATGGCCTTATTTAACTTGTGGCCACATAGTATCATTCGGGGGGAGGTCTTGGTTGCTTAACCTCATAATATTACAGTTGGCATCATGGTAAATATTGCAAACAATATCTATGAGGGACCTTGAGTCGGTTGCTTGTTGTTCCTTCATCCATGTTGGGGTATTTACAAATTTACAAAACCACATATGGTGCCCGAACAGGGTACGTGTTAAATTGTAAATTAGAGCTATCAAGAATCTGCTTCGAGAAGAAAACCATTGTGAGTTTCTTTATTTCTCAAAAAGATTAATTATGGCAATGAATTCTAATGCGTTCGTGAGCCTAAGCAGGCATCAGATTCAGATGAGATTGATGAAGTTTTTACGACTCCCAAACAAGTAGAAGATGTAAGGGATTACGAAGAAAAGAAGGATTTGCCAGATGATGGGAAGGATCTCCTGATAAAGGTTGAATCGCTTTCCGTTACCGAATCAGACCCTTTGCAGATGACCACCAAACCGATGGATCTGCAAGTGCTAATCCAGTATTTGCAGAAACAGAAAGAGGAAATGCTAGAGAGGCAGAAGCAGAAAGAAGAGAAAACGCTATAGAGGCAGAAGTAGAAAGAAGAGGCCATGTTAGAGAGGCAGAAGCAGAAAGAAGAGGCAATGTTAGAGAGGCAGAAGCAGAAAGAAGAGGCCATGTTAGAGAGGCAGAAGTAGAAAGAAGAGGCCATGTTAGAGAGGCAGAAGTAGAAAGAAGAGGCCATGTTAGAGAGGCAGAAGCAGAAAGAAGAGGCCATGTTAGAGAGGCAGAAGCAGAAAGAAGAGGCAATGTTAGAGAGGCAGAAGCAGAAAGAAGAGAAAACACTAGAGAGGCAGAAGCAGAAATGTTAGAGAGACAGAAGGAAAGGAGAGAATTACGTGAGTTTTTCGGGGGTTTAATGAGTTCCCTATCTGCCAAGACAGAGACACACGAGAGTAGGATAGAAGAATTGGAGAAGACTGTGGGTCAGATGGGTAGGACTATTAAACAGTTAGAGGAGCAGGTTGAAGTCAAGGTGAACAAATACTCCCGCGATAACGAATCCACCGAAGTGGAGATAAGAAGACTAGCAGAGAGGCTGTTGGTGCTGGAATGCAGTAGGGGGGTGGCTAACTCTTGTTCGATTCCGAGTAACTACCTTCCAAAACCATCCTTCCGAGGATGCTACAACCAGAATCCACTTCTGTTTTTAAGAGAAGTGAATAACTATTTCACATTATTGGCGGTGCCTCATCGACATTGCTCAATATTCTTCCAGAGCATGCTTGAAGGCAACACGAAAATTTGGGGGAACACCACCTTTCCTATACCAGAGGAGTATTATGGAATAAGAGACAGATTTCTGGCATACTATTGGAACGAACATCAGAGATACAGGCATCAGACTAACGTAATGATGGGCAATTTTCCGCATCATCCGAATGATAGGATGAGGGAATACGCCAATGAGAAAATTGCAGCAGCTCGAATGGGCAAACCTCCAACACCAGACGACAAACTCTCCTACATCCTGGTGAGACAGTTTCCAGCACCAATACGAAACCATCTCATAGCCAACTGCAATCGATGGAGAAGTTGGTCGAGTTATTGGGAAATTTCGATGAGACAAGGGAAAGTAAAAATAGGGGACCAAACGAACGTGAAGAAACAAATAGGTCGCGAATAAATGCGATACGAGCTGGAAGCCCTGAAGGCAGATGGGGAGTGTGATGAAATCAAGTTGGAGGAGCTGCTGACGCCTCGAATAGAAGGAATGAATTCTTTTCCAAATTCGACCAGGCTTAATTCTTCTGAAAACTTTCAGCCGATGCCATCAACTTACGCTGCCCCACATCCAGATCATCCAGATGAGTTAAACTAAAGATGCCTGGGTCAAACGATCCCTGTGATTCAGGCAGAAGAGGTCGCGACAATAATATTTGTACATACTACAGTTAGATGGGGATCCAATAGAGGATTTGTTGCATGAAGGTACTGAGGAACTCAAACCACGATTAAGTCCAGAAATAACCATTGAGTGCGAAGGGGTGAAGGTGCCAGCGCTGATCGACACCGGCAGCAAAGTTTCGGTGATAGAGGAGGACGTATTTAAGGAGCTGCAGGGGAAGAATTCAGGGATTCCAGTCCTCCCAATCAATAGGTACCACATCATATGTGCAAACAAAAGGAAATCTCCCCCTATAACTCGGCAAGCAATGATTAACGTGCGATTAGGCACACTAGGTTTTAATGTCTGCTGCTCATCAAAGGACTGTGATGACTGTTGATCTACATCACTGTCATTCTCCATATCATAGTCACTTTCAAAGAAATCAGTCATCAGATGAAATGTCCAATGTATTCAAAATATCTTTTTCCCTTATATGTGATGATCCAGCCATTGTGCGGTTATATTTTTACTAAAAGATATTCTCCACTGCAAATGAATGCTATAGTCTTACAAAATTCTTCAATTGATACACTATCAAACGAATATCTTCTGTGAAACAAAACGCAAAAGAGGGTATACGAAGAGCACATGCACTTTTGAACTAAGCCGTTAGAACCCCAAAGGGAAGTCTACCTGAAAAGGCGTTCACACCAAGGCAGTGTAGTCAGCAAGGAGTCAATTATGAAGATAACAAAATATCATTTGGGGACTGTGGATGCATCAGAGGTGTTTCAGATCAGCAGTATGCTGAGAGAATTTTTCACTATGCAATCACTTGGATATCTTCACCATAAATAGAAAGCTACATTGTATTGTATGTATAGCTAACTGACATAAATAAAATAAAATTCTATAACATATCATCCAATTCCTTTTTCAAAAGGTTTTCACAGAGACTATATAGTCTGTTACTCACTTTAGTATACGATTATTGAAAAATTAAAAATACTCGCTGCAGCAAGTAAAATATTCATTCTGGTGCTGAAATAAGAGCCGCTAAAAATATTTATAACGCCAAAAATATTTTACAATACCACCAAACCACAAAAAATACATTTTTTTCAAACAAAAGGCATTTAAAGTTCGAGAGCATTTCTGTTACTCAACAATATCCTACAAAATGAGCAGCCAACATATAGGCCGTTTTCAGGCTTGTATGGCCTAGGCCAACATATGCACCGCTTGTTAAGCAAAAATGCCTAACCTAACCCTAGTAGCACAATTTGTGATCACAACATGCTTGAAGCATTTCAGTGAAACATTTTAGAAATTTTTAAAATGTGCCTAGCACATTTTGGGTGTGAAATTTTTGCTGGGTAAAAATGCGCCAGAAATGTGCCGTCAACATTTCGGTTAAAATAGGTCGAAAATGTGCTATACACATTTTAATGTAAATCTTTCGAGCGCTCGTTATCTTCCAGATAATACTGAGTTTTTCACAAAATAATCAACGAAAACACAGGATATTATACAAGGTTTTAAATAAAATAAGGTTCTCATTAGTAAAAGAAATCAATGGCTACGTAATAATTGCATGTTAATGAAGTATAATTTGAAATTTATTTAACATACATGTATGTACCTCCAGTTTTCGTTGATTAATTTGCAAAATACCAGGTTACATTGGAAATTTATCAAGTCTTCATTAGCCCTTCCTTTTAATTAAACTAGGTGACTATGAATTCTCTTTTCAGCTGAATGATGCATTATTAACAATAATACTTTTCGATCACACATCAAATTTCCCTACGGACAAACAAACAAACGTTTTCATAATCCCTTACTTTTAATTAAACAGCTACCCGCATAGCAGAATCACATCTCAGAGATATCTCGAATGTTAACAAGATGTCTTGGAGATGCCTCAGTGACCTTTCGTGACATCTACAAGGTATTCAAGGCACAGTCAATTTACCAAACATTTCACACACATCACATTCCATCACTCTCTTCAGCAGGAAAACAAAGTAAAAACAGGAGATTAAGCTATGGTATTTTTTGTTTATTAAAACAAAAACATATTCAACAAAAATTGTCACAAATCACGCGAGTCAAACGTCACGAAAACAACTACATTCAGAAAATTTTAAAATTATATACATGCTATTTTATAGTTTAACACGAATACACACAGGGAATCGCCAAACGTTCCCACTATTCACACAAACCGCCAAACAGCACTTAAATTGTTAAACAACACGATTTTTACACAAATTCGATTTTCAAACATTGACATCTATATCTTAATCCTTATTGATATGAAAATTCTCACTTCCACTAAGGAAATTACGGGTATACACTAAAATAAGTGAAGCCAAGCTTGGCTAACGACGCTAACGAGCTAACGACATCAACTGCCAAGGAAACACGCCACCACAATTCGTTCCTCAACTGTTATAGCTAGCTGTATGCGTTAGGCACGGTTTTAAATTCACCCATCTGATGATTTATGGTTTGCATCGATGATCTTTGTCTGATTACTTCGATAGATTATCAATTCTTGATGAGTTTAAGAACAGTCCGCTGGTTTTTCTGCTGTTTGACAAGACGGCTACTGTTGCATTTAAAACTTGTTTCATCTCCATAATTCTTTAACCTCAAGTTGAATTCAGCAGATCTGTCGAAACGTAAATCATTGCATCGTTTTTGTTCATTGATTGTTGCATTATAAATACGTTATATTTCCCATAGTAAGTTGATATTTACTGGCTTTTATGAGGTTATTGATATTAACATTTGAATGATCAGCTACTGTCATCAGAGCCATATATTATATATTGACTCTTCATCGCGAATTAATTATCTCCATGAAAGCGATGGACATCGGTGGAAAGCATCGTAAATCCATCGGTGAATAAAGAAACGGTTGATGGATCCATCGATGACTTCAAAAACGGATTGATGGATTTACGATTCCATCGATGAATTTTAAAAAGTGCCTATTGCTGAATAAGAATTTTTATTTAATTTCCTTTCTTTAAGCTCTGATCTCTATTACAAACGACCACTTTCTAATTTTAGTTGTCAAAAGGAAAGAAAAGCTGCATTCAATCAAAAATTTTTTTGTAATTATTAGTTATAGAAGGAAGTGGAATGAAATTTTGCACAAACATGCTTGTAACATGTTCAGAAAAACGTGCGCTCTAAAATCGCCTTAAAACATTTTTAGCACATGCTCACGTTGTGATTCTGAAACATTTTAGCTAAAATGACTAAAATTCCCTGAGCACATGCTCAGCATCTTCTGTGCTACTAGGGAAGGAGTGTCCAAACACTGGAGTTATGGAGACCATAAAGTCTTCTATATTGAGTGCTTCTCTTTCTTCTGAGAATTATTTATTTTCAGATGAACCTTTTGCTCATTCATTCAAAATGGCACATGAAAGAGAAGCAAACCAATGGTAAGTAATAATGAAAGCAAGAAAATTTTGTTCTGCCTTTCAAGGTTCGAATACTAGTTGTTCATAAATGGGGTTGAAAAAAATACAATTGTCTCGAATGTTATGCAGGTTCTGTCTTATAGAGACTTTCTTGAAAACATCCTAGAGTGCATGCAGTAATACTTCCAGCTTTAACAGGTTTCTGCTTTAAATAGGTTCTGCCTGAAACAGTTTTTACTGTATTACCATAAACACGAGCTAAAATTTATTATCTTTTGATGGTATTTAATCAGTTTAGTACTGCTAAGAAGTGGAAGCAGAAAATGCTCTCTTTGATTCTATACTCAAGAGAATTGATTCTCTTAAAATCTACCGCTGTATATACACACATAAGTAATTAATACAAAAAAAATTTGTATATATTGGAGAAATTTTGTGTCATTCAACCCAAGAAACTTGTACATAAATCAAAAATAACTCATCATCTGCATGTTGTCAAAATTTAATAACCTTCAATGTTGGAAAGTAATGCAACTGCAATTGCAGTTTTCTGAGGGTTTGGTTATCTGGGTTCAATTTGTTTGATCAGTTTGTTTTATTGGGTAATTTCCATGTTTCTAAGAGGAGTAGGGTTTTTTTGCTAGATTTTGGTGTTTGATCAACTTGTGATGTTTTCCTGAAAATGGCTTCATTTAAAATATATAAAAGTTCAATATATTTGTGTTGGTTCAAAGAGGAATTATGGTTCATATTTACTTTGAGAACCTAACAACCCTGAGACCTTCTTATTTATAAAAAAAATTTGCGATATTGTAAAAGAAGTCTATAACAAATTGGCAACCAACATGGGGCTTTTTTATTAATTTAAATATTCTGATATATGTTAAAATGATTGCATTATAACTTGGCCCTATCAACTTGGCAGGGCCTTTCAGTAAAACATATTGTTACATAACCTTTGATACTTGTTGAAGACATATATAAATTTACTTACATACACAGAAAATCACATCATAACTTTCGTATTTAAGATTATACCTTACTTAATACACCCCAAAACAAAAAATTATAATACCAACAAAGTAATAAGCTAGGTAGATCTGTACAACAATGAGCATTTTATCTTCTTATTCACTAACACAAGAAATGAGATTTGCACAGCTACTGTTCACTAGCTGATCAATTGAGCATAGTAAGAAAAATTAATGAATGAAAATAGGAAATCCATTGTGTAGAAAAAGACCATAGCTAACAGTATATAGTGAGGTATGTGTAGAAAGAGGCAACTCACCAGGCAATGCAGAAGTCAAACACTTGCAAACAGAAGAAAGGCATGAGATAAGAGGGTTTGTTGCGCACTGCCCCATAGACCATCAGGATGGTGATGATGAAAGTGCAGAAAGTCACCACAGCTAGAGTATTCATATCCTCTGAAAATCATCATTTTCTATTTATCAATTCAGAACTTGTTGTGATTGAAGTGTTAAATATAATGCTTAAACTCTAATCACTAAAGACTCAGATACTACAAATACTAGAAGTAGAAAAGGCACAATAGAATCTTCAATTAATTTAACATATAAAAGGGAATACGTAGATATGTTACAGCCATTGCCCAAAGTATTTCATTGTAAAATGAAGTCTGTAAGTACAATCCCTTAAAAAAAAGAGTTACCAGTATGGCTGCAACCCTCTTAACAGACGTAAGGCACGATGAGACCGAGTCTATGAGCATTTCTGCTTTTCATCCTCGTATGCATGTTTTGAGGCTTTTGTGATGTTATTTTTTAAAGTTCATTAAATATTCATTCATTTGGATGCTATATAAGCAATATAGTATTATAATGGAAGTAAAGTCACCTTAAATTGTCTCAAATTGCAAGCTTAATTCACTCTTCAAGAATATTTGGTTGCTCATATTCTTTCCTAATGTAAAATTCCCATCAATGAAGGTTTAGAAAAGACTACGTTATTTTGTTTCATGCTCTACATGCTCGCAGGACAAACTTTCCTTAAGCAATAATACTGGATAGAGCTTAAGTATATGATAATTAAGAGAGAATGCACTACTATGAATTAGATCAAAAGAAGGGAAAATTAGAGACAATGCACTGAGAATAGAAATGGAGTAATGATGAAAGAATAGGTTAAGCCTTCAACGTTGAGCGACGTAGTGACGTCGTTGCGGCGGCTTACCTTATACACCTTAATTTTTTATGAATTCTTATTATCTAGATATTTTTAATTTTGACATAATTAGTATAATGAGTAATAATTGTGCCTTTTGAAGTGATAAGAGCAGTTATTTCTTTATGTTAGAAATTTTATTTTTTTGCATTTCAATAATTAATTTAAAAAAATAACGGAATTTACGAAATTTGCCTTCACTCTCCGAATGTTTAGTGCTTCACATTTTTTTTAGAGAGATGGGAGCCATGGGTGCTTTTCTTCTAATTAATGTTGATGAGAATAATACAAAAGCCAGCACTTTGTGCATATTTTTCCACCAAGGGATTTTGAATTTGGCCCTATTCCTCGATTGTAGGATGATTGATGAGCACTACGAAAGGTTTTGATGCTTTATTCTTGTTTACATCTTGCATGTTTATTTGAGGAGCCAAAGGAGTGGGACTCTGGTGATTTCCCCTTGGCCTCGAGCGACATAAAGCAGCCAATTGTGTATGTGAGAGGAAAAAACACAAATCTGCTTTTCACTGCCCCTGCAGACAATATTAGGTCTGTATAAGTGGTCTGTAAACACTTTTGATGATGATTTGTCATGAGAGAGAAAGAAGGACGAAAGATATCAAGCAGTCGGACCCAAGCCAAATTTATCAGGGTTAGACTGATAAGAGACCAGTGAGAAACTACTTTTGCTTGACTTAGGGAAGGATGATCGGAGGTATTGAGCACATAACAATTTCTTTTGGCCAAAAATCATAGGTGACTATGATGAAATTGTCAAATTAAGAAATTAATAAGTTATAAATTCAAAACTATGAAGGCAAAGTTAATGATAAAAATAGGAAGTTGATACACAGCAATCCCCTCGGTGACCGAAAAGCGCGCCATTCACCCCCCGCTGTCACTTCAACCCCACCGCTGTTTCTTTTTCACCCCCACCGCTGTTTCTTTCACTCCCAGCTGTTTCTTGACGTGACGCCGGGGACTAGGGTATAAAGGTTGGGCCTGGAGTCCAAGGAAGTAAATTTGGGGATGGCAGCACGCTTGAGTGAGTAACTCCGTGCTGTCTTCCTGTCTCTGGAAAAACCCCTGAACCCACTGTCGTTTGAGCGGATAGCTACGCAACAGGAACCCAACTGCAAGACCCCACCGATCGAGTGAATAACTCCGCCAGGGACCTTGGTCTCATGTTCAGTAGGGTAGTGGGCAGTCGATCGAGTGCAGAACTCCTTGCCATTTTGACCCTACCTCTAATGCTGCTGGCTTGGAACAGCCTGTATCAGATATAACATATGTATCCAATGTATTGTTGAATGTTGAATAAAATATGCTGCATTGGCAGTTGATTGAAAAGGAGATTTTTAATGCAAAGTTGATCCCAAACCTCAGGGAACCCACTGCCGTCCTTCGCGAGCGGCACACTGCACCCAAGACAAGAGACTACAAAGTAATCAATGCTTAAAGAATAAGGCTTGAAATTTAAAGGGAATCGGAGTTGTGATATTTAAGTATTAAATAACTTACTGAGAGTAGGTCAAAATTGCACTAGTCCATGCAAATCTTTTCCAACAGGGGAATAGCAACAATATAAATCTCCTTCCTTATATCTATTATGTATGATTGCTTCTCCGGATTCATTCATATCTATATAGATAGGTATATAGATACAGATATACATAGGGATATAGATAGATAGGATACTAATTCACAGGCTAAACCACAAGCGTTGTTGACTTGAAATTTTTACAGCGTATTAGTCATACCGTGTAACCACCACAAATATTGCAATTTTGAACCTGTGTCATGGGTTCGATTCCAGAGGGCCCCAAAGTCCCGATTTTTCCCATTTAAAAGCATTACTTTGATTTTCGGGAATTTTTAAAAAATATTTCTCAATCAATTGCATTTTTGCATTTATCGAAATGATAGGAAGTTCTTGCTCTGCTAGAAGATGTATATTAAGACTCCGTTTAAGGAAAAAATTAGATAAGACCATGCTTTTCCTGGGTTCGATGCCAGAGCACATTTCTCACATAAGGAATGTAAGGGATAAGTAGGACATCGTTTGAGGTAGTTGCAGCCAATATTTTTGCTTGAATTTTTACACATAGTTAGAGATGGTGATCTTCTGTTGTGCTGTATAAAAAGTATGGCCAGAAAGACCCAGGATTGATGCCAGACGGATAAATTGCTGCTAATTTTAAGAATATTTCCAATCCTTTTTTTATCTTTTGAGGACCCTCTCGATATGATGCTGACTTGAATTTAGTGTTATCAATATGCTTGCAGTATGCAAGCAACATTTTACTTGTATATATATATACATATGAGTAAAATGTAGTTGCACTTTTTCTTTAATTTCTTTATATGTCTTACATCCCACATCTTCCATAATTTGTTCGATATATGATAGCCTAGGCTTTCCTCTATACCTATTCCCTTCAATATTTCCTTCTATAACTAGTTTCTCTATGCTTTTGTGCCTCATTATATGACCTAGAAGCACATTTTCGTAGGCTTTTCCATAACTTCCTTTCCATCCCTGCTTTCCTTGAAACTTCCTCATTTGTTATTCTTTCATACCATTTTATTTTCATCATTCTTCTATAGCATAAAAGCTCAATGGACTCTAATCTTCACTTTCACTTTTCAAGCTTTGTTTCCATGCAAGAGCACATACAAAGCTCAATCTTATCCGTGCTATGAAAGAGATTGCATTAGAAATAAATAGATTTTTCTTTGATCAGGAAGCCTTTATTGCTCGGCCAATTCGGCTAACTGCATCTTCCATACTTCTTCCATCTTTCGTATTTCTTCTTCCTAAGTACAAAATTCCTTTAAATTTTCTAATTCTTGTCCATTTAGTTTTTTTTTCATTTTCCTATCATCTTCCTCGTTGCTACAGATTATATCTTTAGTACTCTTTTTATTAATGCTCATTTTATATTCCTAGAAAGGAATTATTAGGTATTTAACAAAGCAACCATTTAGGTAATTGCACTAACAATTACCTTTTATTTTTTGTTTAACATGATTGAAGTTAAAATTTTGGACACATGCACTGCTAAACTCAAAGTACAATACTTTTGACACTTGTTTGTTTTGCTATATCAAGATATCGTTATAAAAGAGGATATTTATAATCTAGCAAAATAAAAATCTCTGGAGACTAAAGGATCACTTACGACGAGTAATGGACCTTGTTCCAAATGGATCTCTAAAGCTCATGTAACCAGGATTGTAATTCCTTTCTTTCTTCAGGAGCTCAAAATCCTTTCTCTTCTGTCTTGGGTCATCTGTCACTGGCTCTAGGATTTCGATGCTGCTTTCAATGTGGACCTAAAAAAGTATTTTAAATAAACAAGTCAATATTAAAGGCAAAATTGAACCAGTCCTGCATTATTCTACAAGTAAAATACATTGTGGACTAAGATACTGAATTAAATATAAATTAAAACAAAGACAAAAATTAAATTACATACAAATATACAATTATATTCCTTTAACCCATTAACGCCTAGCGGTACCATTTGGCATCACCCAGTAGGGTATTAAGAAAATTAAATTTTCTGATACCTACAAACATTTTGCTACATTGTTTTCAGTTTTACATCTATTTGTACACTTTGAGGCTCACAATTACAAAAATTGGCTTTTGTTTGTCCTTATTCTTCACTAACCCAGGAACAATACGGTCTTATGTAAATTTTTTTCAAAAACCTATGCTTAATATACATCTTCATTTAAGCACTAACTTCCTATCATTTCCATAAGTGCATGAAAAAAAATAATGAAAAACTACCTCAATGTAATTTAAATGGCCGATTTTTGCATCGTCCTAGCATCGATCCCAGGATATTCTCTGTAAAAATCATTTACGTTTTCGATAGATCATGACCATATATATGTCTATGTCTATGTAAGATATAGCCTATATATAGGCTCCTTGAGTTTTGATTCTCTACCTATCCGGAAGTATTTTTTTTTTATTGTCGAGGGGTGAAGGGTAGACAATATTTTCGACAGTAAAGCTCTTTAGCTGGGATAAAAAATGTTCGTTGTAATGAAAGTTGACATTTCGTTGAAACGAGATTTCAATTACCCATATTTACTGGTGAGCCAACCAAGACAATCAAAGATTTTCGTTGTAACGATATTTGTTGTAACAGAATTTGACGTGTTTATCCTTCGCATCCAATTCCTGAAACTCTCATGCAGTCCTTTATGTTAATCTATAAACGTACATCATTTTTTAGCATTATCTGTTATTTCCTTTCTTCCTTTTAACGATATGTAAATGTTCATATGTAATGGACTTTCACTGCGTTAATTAGGAATTTTTATACAAGTAATTAGTTCCCATCCTCCAGCATTATAAGACACAGACAATCAATGAAACAAAAATTACTTCATTTTTTCCTACCCACTATTCACTTTCAGATAGCATATTAAAATATTCCAATAGAGACTTACAGAGATAAACAATCAAAGATCTAACTTAAGTAGGAGAAAAATATTAATGTCGAGGATTAAGACATCAATTACGGATTTTAAATTAAAGAGATTTAAAGTGTTGTTCAAAATTATTTGAATTTAGAGTTTCTTACATTAGCTAACTTTCTCACTCTCACTGGGGAGGAGCACAAGAGACTGACAACTGCAATCAAAACAAAAAACTCAGCGGCTGTAATAGGTATCCCAAATCGCTGTTCAAGTATTCTCATCTCGTGAAATGACAAAATTTTGTTGCTATTCACCCCATTCTACGATGCAAGATGAGAGAGAAGATCATTCATGAATAATAAGGGACCCCACTAGTAATAGTTAGTACTTTTGAAAGACTGAGCCATTGCTGGTGTTAAAGTAGTATTTGACTTCCTGCCTTCCACTGAGAAAAGAAATTAACCAGAGAATTTCCATGCTTCCCAAAGACTTCTAGTTTTGAGAAAATAATACTGTGATTAATACTATGAAAGGCAATTATGAAGTTATACTATGAAGTTAGAAAGCAGCAAATGTGGTGGATCTGCCTTTTCTGAATCCATGTTGGAAATCAGATAGTAAACTGTTACGGTTAAGAATATTAATCAATTTATTGTAGTAAGCTTTTTCAGATTTTTAGAGAAGTATTTTTGGTAGAGGTCTAACACAAGCAGATTTCAAATATGAAGGAAAGCTACCTTTGCTGAAAGAAAGATTAATAATATCAGCAAGTGGAGAAGCCACATACTGAATGGCAGCTTTTAATACTGGCATGGGAATATCATCCACCATAGAGGACCAAGAGTTTTTGAAGGAATTAACTATATTACAGACTTCCACAGCATCTATTAGAAACAGTAAGAAAGATTATGAACAGATCCGTCAAGCAACAGATAGTCATAACTTTAACCTTTCGCATTGATCAAGCATTGAAAGGTATTCAGAAATATACTATTCCTTCAGCTAAGAGTCTATCAAATAACTTTTGTTGGAAATAAAGCAATTCTGATTGTGAAATTCTATGAGTGATGCTTGGCCAAATTTTCGAGAAATTCTGCTAAAGATAAAAACTAACAATGTTCTATCAAATTGGAGTTTAATTATTAGTAACAGCAATATTTGCAGACCATACAGGAAAGTACAATTGAATCAGATTTTGACTGTAAGAATGGGATTCTAATTCTTCTAGTAACAGTTAGGATAATTAGGGTTAATACCAATCATGGATATAATACCATCATGGATAAAATAACTGAAAAATTTAAATCTCAATGAAAAGATAAGTGTCATAAAAATGGTCAGTGAGGGAAAAAAGGATATTTAGGAAGTGAGGTCTCATTTTAAATGTGGGAAGACACAAATTAACAGCATCATGAAGCAAAAGGACAAAATTATGGAGAAATATTTATTAAGTGGCAAAAATTATTCAACCAGGATGAAAAAAAGAGACACAAAATACAGTGAATTAAATCTCACTGTGTTTGAGAGGTTTTCTGCAGCCACAGCAAAGAACTTTCGTTTAAAATCCCTAGTATAGAGCCTTAGCATTAGCTTAATTCTTTGTATCAAGCTAAAAATGCCTTGGTGAATGATTTAATAACTTTAAAGCATGTAGAAGATTTCGTCACCAAACACTGCACTAATAGCTTTAAACAGACAAGAATAGATTTTAAGTTAATGCTTTTTATGTACAGTGAGACCGAGAAATCAGGTTTTTACGCCAATAGATATTTATTAATTATTGTTAAGTTCTTATAACTTATGCTAAGTTTAATTTATTCTTACTTTCAATGTTTCTGAGAAAGTGAATTTATCGTTCAGTTCAGCATTTTGGGAAATAATTAATGCCAATTGACTGGAACGACCGAAATTTTTGGACAAAACTTAACCAAAGGACGCAAGTGACCATTAATTGTAATATTGCTTTGTTACAATGTTTCAAATAAAATCCCTTTTGTTCCTTCATAATTTATCCAATTCCTTTTTCCTAAAAATTAGCACCATTACAAGAAAAACACGTATCGGAAGTGAGAGGTGGCATGGCTTTGAAGGGTGGGAGGTTTCTGTTTGTGCCTGGAGGACAAGACAGGAAAGATGAGAGCTGCCGTGGGGGATGACGATATATGAGAGTAGAGGAGAAGGAATTCTGCTCTCACCAGCTGCGTTGAAGAATTGCTGGCACCGGAGAAAAACTCGTGTCTAACGAGTATGATTCTCGTAACTACTTATCCTACTGGAAAGCCATCTATAATTATTATGGTACATCACCAAATCCTAACTAATACGATTATCCAATGATATATAATTACTTTCGACGATTATTGAGCAATAATGATCCACATTTTATGTTAGAGGAACACTTTGGTTATGGTTTATCAATCAGGGAAATAATATTTTTTACGCAAACGTACCCTTTAACGCATTCAGAAGCATTTGCGTAAGAATTAAAAACCCTACAGTTCCATTCTGACGAATTTGCTGCCCTTGGATTCAAGAGGACGGACATTTAGATTAAGAAATCGGCTTTAACGAATATGCATTATAACATGTACTTTTCTGATTTTTGTCAGCTCTCGCTATAACGGACCTCTACAGTATTAAGAATTTTCCAGCTGAATACCTTGCATTTATTATCTTTACAGTCAACACACCTATACTCCATTCCTGAAGGCTTTATACTGTCAATTAAAAGGAGGATGTTAATAGAAAAAAGTATGAAACATTTTATACATGAAAAAATGTACCTTGAAGTGAAAGAAAAAAATGTACGTTTTGAAAATGTTTGAATGAATGGGTGCATGGTTCACCGTGCATGTTTCCGGCAAAAGTTTTCGTTCATGTTCCATACATTTTTACAGAGTCCATTGTAAGATGTTTGCAGTGTTTACCCTCAGAAAGTGCATCATTTAAATGTTTCATAGATGCCAACAATCTAATATAATAATAATTGAATACATATTATGCCCTTTTCTTGTAAATAAACCTTCCTGAAGGACACCTGATAATGATGGACATTTTGATTCTTTTCAATGAGTTCTTTGGAAAGATTGCATCGCAAGGTTCATACAAAACCATCTAAAGCTTCCTTCTAACCAAAGGAACAAATGAGAATGATTGAAAGAAATAAACACAACTAAATAAACCCAGATGAGGACTGTCTTGGTTCTTAGATGCATTCACAGGCAAAACCATATTTAATTCATAGATTCCTAGGACATCCCAAAAATTATGTTAATGATAATATAATAAAAGAATGATTATAATAGTAAAATTAACTTATTGCAAAATGAAATAGACTGATTACAAATAGATCCAGAGAAAAAAATGCTGGTCACCAGTTTCATGTATATCTGTAAGTTAAAAGTTAGATTCCCATCATTCCCGTCTTTCGACTTAAAACTTTGCAAGATACAAGAACAAGTCTATACAAATCAAACTTTGCATTCACAGCTTACAATATGTCCTGGGTTCGACACCAGGTGTCTCTAAAATCAGAAGTTGATCCGATTTTTAGGAATTATTTTGAAAACTTTCCCAATAATATAGAAATTTGAAATTCGGCATATAGATAGAGATCATAAATAACTTTCAGAAACATATTTAAGATTTCCAAGATCGTCCTTGTTTCGAATCCAGAGAGCCATTTACATTCGTGAAAAATTAGAACGTCTATTGAGGCAGTTGTAGCCAATATTTCTGCTTGAATATTCACACACAGTTAGAGATGGTGATCTTATATTGTGTTTCATAGTATGTTTACCAGTAAGACCCGGGTTCGATGCCAGACGATGAAATTTCTGCGAATTTTAAGAAAAAATTAAATCCTTTTTTTTTTCTTTTGAGGACCGTTCCGATATGATGCCGACATGAAATTAGTATTGCCGATCTGCTTGCAGTATGCAAGCTACATTTTACTCGTATATAATAGATATATATATATATACGAGTAAAATGTAGCTTGCATACTGCAAGCAGATCGACAACACTAATTTCATATCGGCATTATATCGGGACGGTCATCAAAAAAAAAAAAGGATTGAAAATATTCTTAGAATTCGCTTCAATTTAATCGTATGGCATCGAACCTGGGTCTTCCTGGTGAAATAACTATGCAGCAAGACAGAAGATCACCATCTCTATCTATGTATGAAAATTCAAGGAGAAATATTGACTGCAACTGCCTGAAACGACGTTCTACTTTTCATGAATGTAAATGGCTGTCTGGATTCGAACCAAGGACTATCTAGGAAATCTAAAACATAATTTCGAAATTTATCTATTATTTCTATCAATGTACCGAATTTCAAATTTTAATATAAAAGGGAAGGGGCTCAAAATAATTCTTAAAATCCGGATCAGTTACTGATTTTAGAGACGCCTGGTGTCGAACCCAGGACATATTGGCTGCTGTGAATGCACAGTATGATTTTTAAGGACTTGATCTTATATTTAACATTAAATCAGGACGTTCCTGAAAAGGAAAAGAAGGACTGAAAATATTCCTAAAATTTGCTTCAATTTAATCGTCTGGCATCGAACCCAGGTCTTTCTGGTGAACCTACTATGCAGCACAACAGAAGATCACCATCTATAACTATGTGTGAAATTTGAAGCAGAAATATTGGCTGCAACTGCCTGAAACGACGTCCAGCTTTTCACGAATGTAAATGGCTCTCTGGATTCGAACCAAGGACGATCTTGGAAATCTGAAGCATGCATTCGAAATATATCTATGATTTCTATCTATATGCCGAATCTCACGTTTCAATATCATTGGGATAGGGTTCAAAATAATTCATAAAATTCGGATCAACTACTGAATGTAGAGACGCCTGGTGTCGAACCAAGGACACATTGGTAACTGTGAATGCACAGGTTTATTTTTGAGGACCTGATCTTATTTTATGCAAAGTTTGAAGTTGATATCATGCCGGGAAGAACCTAAAAATTGTTTCCGTTATGTCCATAAGAAATGCATTGTGGAATGTAAATGGCTCTCTGGGATCGAACCAAGGAACACCAGGGAAAACATAAAAATCGATTATAAAATATATTCATGATATCTATCCATGTGCCGAGTTTCAAGTATCCATGCTATCGGGAAGGGCTCCAAAAAAAATCTTAAAAATATCCACAATGCATTTAGAACGGCCGATATTTGCCTCGACCTAGCATCGAACCCAGGATATTTTCCGTATAACTCATTTATGATTTCGATAGATCATGACCATATATATAGGCTGCTTGAGTTTTGATTCTCTACCTATCCGGAAAATATTTTTTTTTTATTTCCGAAAATCGAAGCAATGCATTTAAACGGGAAAAATCGGGACTTTGGTGCCCTCTGGAATCGAACTCATGAAACTGAGGTTCAAAATCGCATTTTTTCTGGAAGTTGCACGTTATGGCCAATATGTAGTAAAAATTTCAAGCTAATGACGCGAGTGGTTTAGCCTGTGAATTTGTATCCTATATATATATATATATATCTATTATATATAGACGCTTCTCCGGATATCTATTATATACGAGTAAAATGTAGCTTGCATACTGCAAGCAGATCGACAACACTAATTTTATATTGGCATCATATCGGGTCGGTCCTTAATAGAAAAAAAAGGATTGAAATATTTCTTCAAATTCGCTGAAATTTCATCGTCTGGCAATGAACCCGGGTCTCTCTGGTGAACTTACTATGCAGCACAATAGGAGATCACCGATTCTAACTATGTGTGAAAATTCAAGCAGAAATATTTGGCTACAACTGCCTCAAAAGACGTTTTAATTTTCACGAATGTAAATGGCTCTCTGGATTCAAACCAAGGACGATCTTGGAAATCTAAAACATGTTTCTAAAAGTTATTTATGATCTCTATCTATATGCCAAATTTCAAGTTTCTATATTGTTGGGAAAGGTTTGAAAATAATTCCTAAAAATCGGATCAATTTCTGAATGCAGAGACACCTGGTGTCGAAGCCAGGAAATACTGTAAGCTGTGAATGCAAAGTTTGATTTGTAAGGACTGGCTTTTCTATCATGCAAAGTTTGATGTCGATAGCATGCCGGGAAGTACCTTAATTTTGTTTCCGTTATCTCCGTAAGAAATGCATTGAGAAGTGCAAATGGCCCTCTGGGATCGAACCAAGGACCATCAGCGAACATCTAAAATTTGATTATGATATATATTCATGATATCTATTGACGTGCCGAGTTTCAAGTATCCATGTTATCGGGAAAGGATCCAAAAAAAATCTTAAAAATCGCCGCAATGCATTTTAAACGGCCGATTTTTGCACCGACCTAGCATCGAACCATGGACAAAATTCGAAGAGGTCTTTTTGAATTTCGTTGGATATGCACGGCTTCTAGCGGTCCCTCGAATTTCAATTCTCTCCTTTTCCGGAAAAGGCCTCAAAAAAATTTTGGAAAATCCCCGCCATGTATTCTTATGGGGAAAATCGCGACTTTGGGGCCTTCTGGAATCGAACCGATGGCACCGAGGTTCAAAATCACATTTTTTCTGGCGGTTACACGTTATGGCCAATACGTCGTAAAAATTTCAAGTCAATCACGCTTGTGGTTTAGGCTGTGAATTAGTATCCTATCTATCTATCTATCTATACGAGTAAAATGTAGCTTGCATACTGCAAGCAGATCGACAACACTAATTTCATAGCGGCATCATATCGGGACGGACATCAAAAGAAAAAAAAAAGGATTCAAAATATTCGTAGAATTCGCTGCAATTTAATCGCCTGGCAGCGAACCCCGGTCTTCCTGGCGTACTTACTATGCAGCAAAACAGAAGATAACCATATCAAACTATGTGTGAAAATTCAAACAAAACTATTAGGTGCAACTACCTCAAACGACGTCCTACTTTTCACATACACTCCTTATGTGAGAAATTATAATGTGCTCTGGCATCGAACCCAGGAACAGCATGGTCTTATCTATTTTTTTTCTTAAACAAAGTGTTAATATACATCTTCCATCTAAGCAAGAGCTCCCTTACATATCGATAAATGCATAAAAAAATTATGAAAAGATACCCCATAGTATTATATATGGGGGATATTTTTACCGCCCGGCATCGAACCCGGGTCTTTCAGGCAATACTTTCTATGCAGCACAACAGAAAAACACCATCTCTATCCGCGTATGCAAATTCAAGCAGAAATATTGGTTACAAATGCCTCAAATGACGTCCTACTTTTCCTTTATATTCCTTATGAGAGAAACGTTATTGTGCTCTGGCTTCGAACCCAGGAATAGTACGGTCTTATGAAAATTTTTTTCTAAAACTTATTCGTACCATACATCTTCCAGCCAAGCACGAACATCCTATCATTTCGATAAGTGCTTTTAAAAAAATAATGAAAAACGGCTCCCATGTATTTTAAAGGGCAGATCTTTGCAATGTCCTAGCATCGAACCCAGGATACTTTTTGTGAAAGTCATTGATGTTTTCGAAAGTCCAAGACCATAAATATAGGCACCTTGAGTTTTAAATCTCTACCTATCCGGAAAGTATTTTTTTTTAATTCCCGAAAATCACGGCAATGCATTCAAACGGGAAAAATCGGGACTTTGGGGCCCTCTGGAATCGAACCTATGACACTGAGGATCAAAGTCGCTTTTTTCCTGGGGGTTTCACGTTATGGCCAATATGTCATAAAAATTTCAGATCAATGACGCTTGTAGTTTAGGCTGTGAATTTGTATCCTATCTATCTATCTATCTATATAGGTATATATATGAATGAATCCGGAGAAGCATCTATATATAATAGATAGATGCTTCTCCGGATTCATTCATGGATATCTATTATATATAGATGCTTCTCCGGATTCATTCATATATATAGCTATATAGCTATATAGATAGGATACAAATTCACAGGCTAAACCACAAGCGTCATTGACTTGAAATTTTTATGACATATTGGCCATAACGTGAAACCCCCAGGAAAAAAGCGACTTTGATCCTCAGTGTCATGGGTTCGATTCCAGAGGGCCCTAAAGTCCCGATTTTTCCCGTTTAAATGCATTGCCGTGATTTTCGGGATTTTTTTAAAAATTCTTCCCGGATAGGTAGAGAAATAAAACTCAAGAAGCCTATATTTATGGTCATTGACTTTTGAAAACATCAATGACTTTTACAAAAAATATCCTGGGTTCGATGCTACGACGATGCAAAGATCTGCCCTTTAAAATACATGGGAGCTGTTTTTCATTATTTTTTTTGATGCATTTCTCGAAATAATAGGAAGTTCGTGCTTAGCCGGAAAGTGTAAAGTAACAATTGGTTTAAGAAAAAAATTTTCATAAGACCGTACTATTCGTTGGTTCGATGCCAGAGCACATTAACATTTCTCTCATAAGGAATATAAGGGAAAAGTAAGACATCGATTGAGGCAGTTGCAGACAATATTTCTGCTTGAATTTTCGCACATAGTTAAAGAATAATATCTTCTATTATGTTGCATAGGAAGTTTCACCAGAAAGACCCGTGTTCGATGCCGGGCGGTAAAAATGTCTCCCGTTTAAAATACATAGGGTTAGTATTTCATTATTTTTTTGATGCACTTATCGAAATGATAGGTAGTTCGTGCTTGGCTGGAAGATGAATGGTTAAAACTGGTTTAAGAAAACAGTTTTCAGAAGACCGTAATATTCCTGAATTGAATTTTCACAGATAGTCAGAGATGCTGATTATCTATTGTGCTGCATAGTAAGTATCACCTGGAAGACCCGGGTTCGATGCCGGACGAATAAATTGCAGCGAACAATCAGAATATTTTCAATCCATTTTTTTTTTCTATTTACGGCCTTCCCGATATGATGCCGACATGAAATTAGTGTTGTCGATCTGCTTGCAGTATGCAAGCTATATTTTACTCGTACCTATATAGATAGATAGATAGATAGATAGATAGATAGATAGATAGGATACTAATTCACAGCCTAAACCATAAGCGGCATTGAATTGAAATTTTTACGACGTATTGGCCATAACGTGTAACCGCCAGAAAAATTGCGATTTTGAACCTCGGTGTCATGGGTTCGATTCCAGAAGGCCCCAAAGTCGCGATTTTCTCCATAAGGATACATGGCGGGGATTTTCGAAAATTTTTTTGAGGCACTTCCCATAAAAGGAGAGATTTGAAATTCAAGGGATCGCTAGATGCCGTGCATATCTAAAGAAAACCATAAAGGCATCTACGAATATTATCCTTGGTTCGATGCTAGGTCGGGGCAAAAATCGGCCGTTTAAAATGCATTGTGGCGATTTTTAAGATTTTTTTTGGACCCTTTTCCGATGGCATAGAAACCTGAAATTCGGTATGAGGTTAGATACTATAAAAATATAACATAATCAAATTTTATATATTCGCTGATGGTCCTTGGTTCGATCCCAGAGGGACATTTAAATTCCTTAATGCATTTCTTACGGAGATAACGGAAACAAATTTTAGGTACTTCCCGGCATGATTTCGATTTCAAACTTTGCATATAGAAAGATCAAGTCCATACATATCAAACAGTGCATTCACAGCTATCAATGTGTCCTGGGTTCGACACCAGGTGTCTCTGCAATCAGAAGTTGATCCGATTTTTAGGAATTATTTTGAAACCTTTGCCAATAATATAGAAACTTCAAATTCGGCATATAGATAGAGATCATAAATAACTTTCAGAAACATGTTTTAGATTTCCAAGATCGTCCTTGGTTCGAATCCAGAGAGCCATTTACATTCGTGAAAATTAGAACGTCTTTTGAGGCAGTTGTAGCCAATATTTCTGCTTGAATTTTCACACATTGTTAGAGATGGTGATCTTCTATTGTGCTGCATAGTAAGTTCACCAGTAAGACCCGGGTTCAATGCCAGACGATGAAATTTCAGCGAATTTTAAGAATTTTTTCAATTCTTTTTTTTTTCTTTTGTGAACCGTCCCGATATAATGCCGATTTTATATTATTGTTGTCAATCTGCTTGCAGTATGCAAGCTACATTTTACTCGTACCTATATATATACGAGTAAAATGTAGCTTGCATACTGCAAGCAGATCGACAACACTAATTTCATAACGGCATTATATCGGGACGGTCCCGGAAAGGAAAAAAAGGATTGAAAATATTCTTAAAATTCGATTCAATTTAATTTTTAGGCATCGAACCCGGGTCTTTTTGGTGAAATTTCTATGCAGCACATCAGAAGATCATCTTCTCTAAATAGGTGTGAAAATTCAAGCAGAAATATTGGCTGCAACTGCCTCAAACGAAGACCTACTTTTCACGAATGTTAACAGCTCTCTGGATTCGAACCAAGGACGATCTAGGAGATATAAAATGTGTTTTCAAAATTTATCTATAAGTTCTATATATATGCCGAATTTCAAGTTTTAATATTATTGGGAAGGGTTTCAAAATAATTCTTAAAAATCGGATCAGCGACTGATTGTAGAGACGCCTGGTGTCGAACCCTGGACGTATTGGAAGCTGTAAATGCACAAAATTACTTGCTAGGACTTCATCTAATTTAAAACAAAGTTTGAAATAGATATCATACCGGGAAGTACCAAAAATGTGTTTCTGTTATCCCCATAAGAAATGCATTGTGGAGTGCAAATGGCCCTCTGGGATCGAACCAAGGACCCTCAGCGAATACGTAAAATTTAATTATGAAATATATTTATGATTTCTAACCCCATGCCAAATTTCAAGTTTCCATGCATTCGGAAAGGGGTCCAAAAAAAATCTTAAAAATCGCCACAACGCATTTTAAACGGCCGATTTTTGCCCCGACCTAGCATCGAACCCAGGATAGTTTTCGTTAAACCAATTTATGTTTTCGATAGATCATGTTCATATATATAGGCTCCTTGAGTTTTAATTCTCTACCTATACGGGAAGTATTTTTTTTTAATTCCCGAAAATCAAAGCAATGCATTTAAACGGGAAAAATCGGGACTTTGGGGCCGTCTGGAATCGAACCCATGACACTGAGGATCAAAATCGCAATTTTTCTGGTGGTTACACGTTATGGCCAATACGCCGTAAAAATTTCAGCTCAATCACTCTTGTGGTTTAGGCTGTGAGTTTGTATCCTCTCTATGTATCTATTATATATAGACGCTTCTCCGGATATCTATTATATACGAGTAAAATGTAGCTTGCATACTGCAAGCAGATCGACAACACTAAATTCATGTCGGCATCATATCGTGAAGGCCGTCAAAAGAAAAAAAAAAGGATTGAAAATATTCTGATTACTCGCTGCAATTTATTCGTCTGGCATCGAACCCGGGTCTTCCAGGTGATACTTACTATGCAGCACAATAGAAAATCACCATCTCTAACTATCTGTGAAAATTCAAGCTGAAATATTATCTGCAACTGCATCAAACGACGTCCTACTTTTCCCTTATATTTCTTATGAGAGAAATGTTAATGTGGTCTGGCATCGAACCCAGGAATATTACGGTCTTCTGAAAACTGTTTTCTTAAACCAGTTTTAACCATACATCTTCCAGCCAAGCACGAACTTCCTATCATTTCGATAAGTGCATCAAAAAAATAATGAAATACTAACCCTATGTATTTTAAACGGCAGACATATATACCGCCCGGTATCGAACCGAGGTCTTTCTGGTAAAACTTCCTATGCAAGATAATAGAAGATATAATTCTTTAACTATGTGCGAAAATTCAAGCAGAAATATTGGCTGCAACTGCCTCAATCGAAGTCTTACTTTTCCCTTATATTCCTTATGAGAGAAATGTTAATGTGCTCTGGCATCGAACCCAGGAATAGTACGGTCTTATGAAATTTTTTTTCTTAAACCAATTGTTACCTTACACTTTCCGGCTAAGCACGAACTTCCTATTATTTCGAGAAATGCACCAAAAAAAATAATGAAAAATCGCTCCCATGTAATTTAAAGGGCAGATCTTTGCATCGTCCTAGCATCGAACCCAGGATATTTTTTGTGAAAGTCATTGATGTTTTCAAAATTCCAAGACCATAAATATAGGCTCCTTGAATTTTATTTCTCTACGTATCCGGAAAGTATTTTTTTTTAATTCCCGAAAATCACGGCAATGCATTTAAACGGGAAAAATCGGGACTTTGGGGCCCTCTGGAATTGAACCTATGACAGTGAGGATCAAAGTCGCTTTTTTCCTGGGGGTTTCACGTTATGGCCAATACGTCATAAAAATTTCAAGTCAATGACGCTTGTGGTTTAGCCTGTGAATTTGTATCCTATCTATATAGCTATATATATGAATGAATCCGGAGAAGCATCTATATCTATTACGAGTAAAATGTTGCTTGCATACTGCAAGCAGATGGACAACAATAATTTTATATCGGCATTATATCGGGACGGTCCTAAAAAGAAAAAAAAAAGGTTAGGAAATAATATTAAAATCCGTTGCAAATAAATCGTCTGGCATCGAACCCGGGTCTTCCTGGTTAACATACTATGCAGCAAAACAGAAGATCACCATCTCTAACTATGTGTGGAAATTCGATTAGAAATATTGGCTGCAACTGCCTAAAACGACGACTTACTTTTCCCTTATATTCCTTATGAGAGAAATTTTAACGTGCTCTGGCATCGAACCCAGGAACAGCATTCTCGTATCTATTTTTTTTTCTTAAGCCAAGTCTTAATATACATCTTCCAGCAAAGCAAGAAATTCCTATTATTTTGATAAGTACAACAAAATAAATAATGAAAACTAACTCAATATATTATAAATGGGGGATATATATACCGTCTGGCTTCGAACCCGGGTCTTTCTGGTAATACTTTCCATGCCGCATTAAAGAAGATCTCCACCTTTAACCATGTGTGAAAATTCAAGCAGAAATATTGGCTACAACTGCCTCAAATGACGTTCTAATTTTCACGAATGTAATGTGCTCACTGGATTCGAACCAAGGACGATCTTGGAAATCGAAAAAATGATTTTGAAAGTTATTTATGATCTCTATCTATATGCCGAATTTCAAGTATCTATATTATTGGGAAAGGTTTCAAAATAATTCCAAAAATCGGATCAACTTCTGATTGCAGAGACACCTGGTGTCGAAACCAGGACACATTGATAGCCGTGAATGCCCAGTTTGATTTCTAAGGACTTGCTCTACTAACATGCAAAGATTGAAGTCGATAGCATGCCGGGAAGTGCCTAAATTTTGTTTCCGTTATCTCCGTAAGAAATGCATTGAGAAATGCAAATGGCCCTCTGGGATCGAACCGAGGACCATCAGCGAATATGTAAAATTTGATTATGAAACATATTCATGATATCTATGCACGTGCCGAGTTTCAAGTATCTATGTTATCGGGAAAGGATCCAAAAAAATCTTCAAAATTGCCGCAATGCATTTTAAACGGCCGATTTTTGCCCCGACCTAGCATCGAACCATGGACCATGTTCGGCGATGTCTTTTTTATTTTCGTTGGATATCCACGGCATCTAGCGTTCCCTTGAATTTCAACTCTCTACTTTTCCAAGAAGTGCCTCAAAACAATTTTAGAAAATCTTCACCATATATCCTTATGGAGAAAATCGGGACTTTGGGGCCTTCTGGAATCGAACCCATGACACTGAGGTGCAAAAACGGATTTTTTCTGGAGGTTACACGATATGGCCAATATGTCGTAAAAATTTCAATTCAGTGGCACTTGTGGAACATGCATAGACTTTTGATCCCCAGTGTATCTATTATATATAGATGCTTCTCCGGATTCATTCATATATATAGATAGGTATATAGATAGATAGGATACAAATTCACAGCCTAAACCACAAGCGTGATTCAGTTCAAATTTTTACTGCGTATTGGCCATAACAATTAACCGCCAGAAAAATTGTGATTTTGATCCTCAGTATCATGGGTTCGATTCCAGAGGGCCCCAAAGTCAGGATTTTTCCCGTTTAAATGCATTGCTTAGATTTTCGGGAATTTAAAAAAAATACTTTCTGGATAGGTAGAGAATCGAAACTCTAGGAGCCTTTATATACGGTCATGATCTATCGAAAACATAAATGAGTTTTACAGAAAATATCCCGGGTTCGATGCTAGGTCGGGGTTAAAATCGGCCGTTTAAAATGTATTGTGGCGATTTTTAGGATTTTTTTTGGACCCCTTTCCGAATACATGGAAACTTGAAATTTGGCATGGGGTTAGAATTCATAAATATATTTCATAATCAAATTTTACATATTCGCTGATGGTCCTTGGTTTGATCCCAGAGGGCTATTTGCACTCCACAATGCATTTCTTATGGGGATAACGGAAACACATTTTAACTTCCCGGTATGATATCGACTTCAAACTTTGTATGAATTTAGATCAGGTTCTAGCAAGTCATTTTGTGCATTTACAGCTTCCAATACGTCCAGGGTTCGACACCAGGCGTCTCTACAATCAGTCACTGATCCGATTTTTAAGAATTATTTTGAAACCCTTCCCAATAACATTAAAACTTGAAATTCGGCATATATATGAAACATATAGATACATTTCGAAACATATTTTATATTTCCTAAATCGTCCATGGTTCGAATCCAGAGAGCTATTAACATTAGTGAAAAGAAGGTCTTCGTTTGAGGCAGTTGCAGCCAATATTTCTGCTTGAATTTTCACACATAGTTAGAGATGGTGATGTTCTATTGTGCTGCATAGTAAGTTAACAGTAAAGACCCGACTACGATGCCAGACGATGGAATTTCAGCGAATTTTAAGAAAAATTTCAATCCTTTTTTATTTTTTTTGAGGACCGTCCCGATATGATGCCGATATGAAATTAGTGTTGTCGATCTGCTTGCAGTATGCAAGCTACATTTTACTCGTATGATATATGAATGAATCCGGAGAAGCATCTATATATCTATTATATATAGATGCTTCTCCGGATTCATTCATATATATACCTATATAGATAGATAGGATACAAATTCACAGCCTAAACTACAAGCGTCATTGATCTGAAATTTTTATGACATATTGGCCATAACGTGAAACCCCCAGGAAAAAAGAGACTTTGATATTCAGTGTCATAGGTTCGATTCCAGAGGGCCCCAAAGTCCCGATTTTTCCCGTTTGAATGCATTGCCGTGATTTTCGGGAATTAAAAAAAAATACTTTCCGGATAGGTAAAGAAGTAAAACTCAAGGTGCCTATATTTATGGTCATGGACTTTCGAAAACATCAATGACTTTTACAAAAGTTATCCTGGGTTCGATGCTAGGACGATGCAAAGATCTGCCCTTTAAAATACATGGGAGCCGTTTTTCATTATTTTTTTAGATGCACTTATCGAAATGATAGGATGTTCGTGCTTGGCTGGAAGATGTATGGTACGAATAATTTTTAGAAAAAAATTTTCATAAGACCGTACTGTTCCTGGGTTCGAAGCCAGAGCACAATAACGTTTCTCTCATAAGGAATATAAAGGAAAAGTAGGACGTCATTTGAGGCAGTTGTAACCAATATTTCTGCTTGAATTTGCATACGCGGTTAGAGATGGTGTTTTTCTGTTGTGCTGCATAGAAAGTATTGCCTGAAAGACCCGGGTTCGATGCCGGGCGGTAAAAATATCCCCCATATATAATACTATGGGGTATCTTTTCATAATTTTTTTATGCATTTATCGATATGTAAGGGAGCTCTTACTTAGATGGAAGATGTATATTAACACTTTGTTTAAGAAAAAAAATAGATAAGACCATGCTGTTCCTGGGTTCGATGCCAGAGCACATTATAATTTCTTAAATAAGGAGTGTATGTGAATAGTAGGACGTCGTTTGAGGTAGTTGCACCTAATAGTTTTGCTTGAATTTTCACACATAGTTTGATATGGTAATCTTCTATTTTGCTGCATAGTAAGTACACCAGGAAGACCGGGGTTCGCTGCCAGGCGATTAAATTGCAGCGAATTATACGAATATTTTGAATTTTTTTTTTCTTTTAATGTCCGTCCCGATATGATGCCGATATGAAATTAGTGTTGTCGATCTGCTTGCAGTATGCAAGCAACATTTTACTCGTAATAGATATATATATAGAGGATACAAATTCACAGCCTAAACCACAAGCGTCATTAACTTGAAATTTTTACGACATATTGGCCATAACGTGTAACCGCCAGAAAAATTGCGATTTTGAACCTCAGTGTCATGGGTTCAATTCCAGAGGGCCCCAAAGTCCCGATTTTTCCCGTTTAAATGCATTGCTTTGATTTTCGGGAATTAAAAAAATATACTTCCCGGATAGGTACAGAATCAAAACTCAAGGAGCCTATATATATGAACATGATCTATTGAAAACATAAATGAGTTACTCGGCATGAGGTTGGAGATCATACATATATTTCATAATCAAATTTTACATATTCGCTGATGGTCCTTGGTTTGATCCTAGAGGGCCATTTACATTCCTCCATGCATTTCTTATGGAGATAACAGAATTAGGTTTTAGGTACTTCCCGGCATGATATCGAATTTAAACTTTGTATGAAACAAGATGAATTCCTAATAAATCATACTGGGCATTCACAGCTACCAATATTTCCTGGGTTCGACACCAGGCGTCTCTACAATCAGTAAATTATCCGATTTTTAAGAATTAATTTAAACCCCTTCACAATAATATAAAAACATGAAATTAGGCATATAGATAGAGAACATAGATACATTTCAAAAAGGTGTTTTAAATTTTATAGATCGTCCTTGGTTCGAATCCAGAGAGCCATTACATTATTGAAAAGTAGGACAACGTTTGAGGCAGTTGGAGCCAATATATCTGCTTGAATTTTCACACATAGTAAGAGATGGTGATTTTCTGTTGTGCTGCATAGTAAGTTCACCATTAAGACCCAGGTTCGATGCCAGACGATTAAATTGCAGTGTTTTTTAAGAATATTTTCAATCCTTTTTTTTTCTCTTTTGATGGCCTTCCCGATATGATGTCGACATGAAATTAGTGTCTCGATCTGCTTGTAGTATGCAAGCTACATTTTACTCGTATAATAGATACATAAGTTATATATAGGGGATCAAAATTCTAACCATGTTCCACAAGTGCCACTGCTTTGAAATTTTTACGACATATTGGGCATAACGTGTAACCTCCAGGAAAAAGCCGACCTTGAACCTCGGTGTCATGGGTTCGATTCCAGAAGGCCCCAAAGTCGCGATTTTCCCCATAAGATTACATGGCGGGGATTTTCGAAAATTAATTTGAGGCACTTCCCGGAAAAAGAGAGGGTTACAACTCGAGGGATCTCTAGATGCCGCGCATATCAAAAGGAAACCATAAAGACATCTATGAATATTATCCTTGGTTCGATGCTAGGTCGGGGCAAAAATCGGCCGTTGAAAATGTATTGCGGCGATTTTTAAGATTTTTTTGAACCCTTTTCCGATGGCATAGAAACTTGAAATTCGGCATGGCGTTAGATATCATAATTATATTTCATAATCAAATTTTACATATTCTCTTATGGTCCTTGGTTCGATCCCAGAGGGCCATTTACATTCCTCAATGCATTTCTTATGGAGATTACGGAATCACATTTTAGGTGCTTCCCGATATTATATCTACTTGAAACTTTGCATAAGATAGGTTCAGGTCATTACTAATCAAACTGTGAATTCACAGCTACCAATGTTTCCTGGTTTCAACACCAGGCGTCTCTACAATCAGTAAATGATCCGATTTTTAAGAATTTTTTGGAACCATTTCCGAATTATATAGAAACTTGAAATTCAGCATACAGATAGAAATTATAGATACATTTCAGGAACATGTTCTAGATTCCCATGATCGTCCTTGGTTCGAATCCAGAGAGCCATATTCATTCATGAAAAGTAGAACGTCGTTTGAGGCAGGTTCAGCCAATAATTCTGCTTGAATTTTCACACATAGTTAGTGATGGTGATCTTCTGTTGTGCTGCACACTAGGTTTACCAGGAAGACCCGAGTTCGATGCCAGACGATTAACATAGCTGCTAATTTTAAGATTATTTTCAATTTTTTTTTCTTTTTAGGACCGTCCCGAAAGGTTGCCAACATTAAATTGGTGTTGTCGATCTGCTTGCAGTATGCAAGCAACATTTTACTCGTAATCTATTATATATAGATGCTTCTCCGGATTCATTCATATATCTATTATATATAGATGCTTCTCCGGATTCATTCATATATATACCTATACGAGTAAAATGTTGCTTGCATACTGCAAGCAGATCGGCAACACTATTTTCATGTCGGCATCATATCCGGACGGCCATCAAAAGAAAAAAAAAGATTGAAATTTTTCTTAAAATTTGCCTAAATTCCATCGTCTGGCATCGAACCCGGGTCTTTACTGTGAACTTACTATGCAGCACAATAGAACATCACCATCTCTAACGATGTGTGAAAATTCAAGCAGAAATATGGGCTACAACTGCCTCAAAAGACGTTCTAATTTTCACGAATTTAAATAGCTCTCTGGATACGAACCAAGGACGATCTTGGAAATCTAAAAAATGTTTCTGAAAGTTATTTATGATCTCTATCTATTTGCCTAATTTCAAGTTTCTCATTAATTGGGAAATGGTTCCAAAAAATTCTTAAAAATCGGATCATTTACTGATTGTAGAGACGCCTGGTGGTAAAACCAGGTAACATTGGTAGCTGTGAATTCACAGTTTGATTAGTAATGACTAGATCTTATCTTATGCAAAGTTTCAAGTAGATATAATATCGGGAAGCACCTAAAATGTGTTTCCGTAATCTCCATAAGAAATGCATTGAGGAATTTAAATGGCTCTCTGGGATCGAACCAAGGACCATCAGCGAATATGTAAAATTTGATCCTGAAATTTATATTTGTTCTCCAACTCCATGCCGAATTTCAAGTTTCCATGCCATCGGGAAAGGATCCAAAAAAAATCTTAAAAATCGCCACAATGCAATTTAAACGGCCGATTTTTGCCCCGACCTAGCATCGAACCCAGGATATTATTAGTAAAACTCATTTATGTTTTCGATAGAACATGACCATATATATAGGCTCCTTGAGTTTTGATTCTCTACCTACCCGGAAAGTATTTTTTTTTAATTCCCGAAAATCTAAGCAATGCATTTAAACGGGAAAAATTGGGACTTTGGAGTCCTCTGGAATCGAACCCATGACACTGAGGTTCAAAATCGCAATTTTTCTGGAGGTTATACGTTATGGCCAATATGTGGTAAAAATTTCAAGCCATTGACGCTAGTGGTTTAGCCTGTGACTTTGTATCCTCTCTATATATATATCTATTATATATAGATGCTTCTCCGGATTCATTCATATATATACCCAGATACCCAGATAGGATACAAATTCACAGGCTAAACCAAAAGCGTCATTGACTTGAAATTTTTACGACGTATTGGCCATAACGTGAAACCTCCAGGAAAAAACCGACTTTGAACATCGGTGTCATAGGTTCGATTCCAGAAGGCCCCAAAGTCGCGATTTAGTCCATAAGAATACATGGCGGGGATTTTCGAAAATTTTTTTGAGGCACTTCCCGGAAAAGGAGAGATTTAAAATTCAAGGGATCACTAGATGCCGTGCATATCTAAAGGAAACCATAAAGACATCTACGAATACTACCCTTGGTTCGATGCTAGGTCGGGGCAAAAGTCGGCCGTTTAAAATGCATTGTGGCGATTTTTAAGATTTTTCTTGGACCCCTTCCCGATGCCATGGAAACTTGAAATTCGGAATGGAGTTGGAGATCATTAATAGATTTCATAATCAAATTTTACATATTCGCTGATGGTCCTTGGTTTGATCCCAGAGAGCCATTTACATTCCTCAATGCATTTCTTATGGAGATAACGGAAACAAATTTTAGGTACTTCCCGGCACGATAATGACTTCAAACTTTGCACGTAAAAAGATCAAGTCCATACAAATCTAACTGTGCATTCGCAGCTGTCAATGTGTCCTGGGTTCGACACCAGGCGTCTCTACAATCAGTAACTGATCCGATTTTCAATAATTATTTTGAACCCTTTCCCAACAATATAGAAACTTGAAATTCGGCATGTAGGTAGAAACCATAGATACACTTCAAAATAATGTTTAAGATTTCCCAAATCGTCCTTGGTTCGAATCCAGAGAGCCATTTAATTTCGTGAAAAGTAGAAGGTTTTTTGAGGCAGTTGCAGCCAATATTTCTGCTTGCATTTTCACACATAGTTAGAGATGGTGATCTTCTATTATGCTACATAGTAAGTTCAACAGTAAGACCCGGGTTCGATGTCAGACGATGAAATTTCAGCGAATTTTAAGAAAAATTTCAATCCTTTTTTTTTCTTTTGAGGACCTTCCCGATATGATGCCGATATGAAATAAGGATTGCCGATCTGCTTGCAGTATGCAAGCTACATTTTACTCGTATATATATATGAATATATGATATATGAATGAATCCGGAGAAGCATCTATATATAATAGATAGATAGATAGGATACAAATTCACAGCCTAAACTACAAGCGTCATTGATCTGAAATTTATATGACATATTGGCCATAACGTGAAACCCCCAGGAAAAAAGAGACTTTGATCCTCTGTGTCATAGGTTCGATTCCAGAGGGCCCCAAAGTCCCGAATTTTCCCGTTTGAATGCATGGCCGTGATTTTCGGGAATTAAAAAAAAATACTTTCCGGATAGGTAGAGAAGTAAAACTCAAGGTGCCTATATTTATGGTCTTGGACTTTCGAAAACATCAATGACTTTTACAAAAGTTATCCTGGGTTCGATGCTAGGACGATGCAAAGATCTGCCCTTTGAAATACATGGGAGCCGTTTTTCATTATTTTTTTAGATGCACTTATCGAAATGATAGGATGTTCGTGCTTGGCTGGAAGATGTATGGTACGAATAAGTTTTAGAAAAAAATTTTCATAAGACCGTACTGTTTCTGGGTTCGAAGCCAGAGCACAATAACGTTTCTCTCATAAGGAATATAAAGGAAAAGTAGGACGTCATTTGAGGCAGTTGTAACCAATATTTCTGCTTGAATTTGCATACGCGGTTAGAGATGGTGTTTTTCTGTTGTGCTGCATAGAAAGTATTGCCTGAAAGACCCGGGTTCGATGCCGGGCGGTAAAAATATCCCCCATATATAATACTATGGGGTATCTTTTCATAATTTTTTTATGCATTTATCGATATGTAAGGGAGCTCTTGCTTAGATGGAAGATGTATATTAACACTTTGTTTAAGAAAAAAAATAGATAAGACCATGCTGTTCCTGGGTTCGATGCCAGAGCACATTATAATTTCTCAAATAAGGAGTGTATGTGAATAGTAGGACGTCGTTTGAGGTAGTTGCACCTAATAGTTTTGCTTGAATTTTCACACATAGTTTGATATGGTAATCTTCTATTTTGCTGCATAGTAAGTACACCAGGAAGACCGGGGTTCGCTGCCAGGCGATTAAATTGCAGCGAATTCTACGAATATTTTGAATTTTTTTTCTTTTGATGTCCGTCCCGATATGATGCCGATATGAAATTAGTGTTGTCGATCTGCTTGCAGTATGCAAGCAACATTTTACTCGTATACCTATATAGATAGATAGGATACAAATTCACAGCCTAAACTACAAGCGTCATTGATCTGAAATTTTTATGACATATTGGCCATAACGTGAAACCCCCAGGAAAAAAAAAACTTTGATCCTCAGTGTCATAGGTTCGATTCCAGAGGGCCCCAAAGTCCCGATTTTTCCCGTTTGAATGCATTGCCGTGATTTTCGGGAATTAAAAAAAAATACTTTCCGGATAGGTAGAGAAGTAAAACTCAAGGTGCCTATATTTATGGTCTTGGACTTTCGAAAACATCAATGACTTTTACAAAAGTTATCCTGGGTTCGATGCTAGGACGATGCAAAGATCTGCCCTTTAAAATGCATGGGAGCCGTTTTTCATTATTTTTTTAGATGCACTTATCGAAATGATAGGAGGTTCGTGCTTGGCTGGAAGATGTATGGTACGAATAAGTTTTAGAAAAAAATTTTCATAAGACCGTACTGTTCCTGGGTTCGAAGCCAGAGCACAATAACGTTTCTCTCATAAGGAATATAAAGGAAAAGTAGGACGTCATTTGAGGCAGTTGTAACCAATATTTCTGCTTGAATTTGCATACGCGGTTAGAGATGGTGTTTTTCTTTTGTGCTGCATAGAAAGTATTGCCTGAAAGACCCGGGTTCGATGCCGGGCGGTAAAAATATCACCCATATATAATACTATGGGGTATCTTTTCATAATTTTTTTATGCATTTATCGATATGTAAGGGAGCTCTTGCTTGGATGGAAGATGTATATTAACACTTTGTTTAAGAAAAAAAATAGATAAGACCATGCTGTTCCTGGGTTCGATGCCAGAGCACATTATAATTTCTCAAATAAGGAGTGTATGTGAATAGTAGGACGTCGTTTGAGGTAGTTGCACCTAATAGTTTTGCTTGAATTTTCACACATAGTTTGATATGGTAATTTTCTATTTTGCTGCATAGAAAGTACACCAGGAAGACCGGGGTTCGCTGCCAGGTGATTAAATTGCAGCGAATTCTACGAATATTTTGAATTCTTTTTTTCTTTTGATGTCCGTCCCGATATGATGCCGATATGAAATTAGTGTTGTCGATCTGCTTGCAGTATGCAAGCTACATTTTACTCGTAGATATATATAGATGCTTCTCCGGATTCATTCATATATCATATACATATATATATAGGGAGGATACAAATTCACAGCCAAAACCACAAGCGTCATTGACTTGAACTTTTTACGACATATTGGCCATAACGTGTAACCGCCAGAAAAATTGCGATTTTGAAACTCAGTGTCATGGGTTCGATTCCAGAGGGCCCCAAAGTCCCGATTTTTCCCGTTGAAATGCATTGCTTTGATTTTCGGGAATTTTTAAAAAATACTTGCCGGATAGGTAGGGACTTAAAACTCAAGGAGCCGATATATATGGTCATGGTCTATCGAAAACATAAATAAGTTTTACTGAAAATATCCTGGGTTCGATGCTAGGTCGAGTCAAAAATCGGCCGTTTAAAATGCATTGTGGCGATTTTTAAGATTTTATTTGGTCACCTTCCCGATGGCATGGAAACTCGGAATTCAGCATGGGTTTAGATATCATAAATATATTTAATAATCAAATTTTACACATTCGCTGATGGTCCTTGGTTCGATCCCAGAGAGCCATTTACATTCCTCCATGCATTTCTTATGGAGATAAACGAAAAACGTTTTAGGTACTTCCCGGTTGATATCCACTTCAAACTTTGTATGAAATAAGATGAAGTCCTAATAAGTTATACTGTCTATTCATAGCTACCAATATTTCCTAGGGTTCGACACCAGGTGTCTCTGCAATCAGTAAATTAACCGATTTTTAAGAATGAATTTAAACCCCTTCACAATAATATTAAAACATGAAATTAGGCATATAGATAGAAAACATAGATACATTTTAAAAACATGTTTTAGATTTCCTAGATCGTCCTTGGTTCGAATCCAGAGAGCCATTTACATTCGTGAAAATTAGAACGTCTTTTTAGGCAGTTGTAGCCAATATTTCTGCTTGAATTTTCACACATAGTTAGAGATGGTGATTATCTGATGTGCTTCTTAGTAAGTTCACCAGTAAGACCCGGGTTCGATGCCAGACGATGAAATTTCATCGAATTTTAGGAATATTTTCAATCTTTTTTTTCCTTTTGTGGACCGTCCCGATATTATGCCGATATGAAATTAGTGTTGTCGATCTGCTTGCAGTAAGCAAGCAATATTTTACTCGTATCTATTATATATAGACGTTTGTCCGGATATACCTATATATATTTAGGGGATCAAAATTCTAACCATGTTCCACAAGTGCCACCGACTTGAAATTTTTACGACGTTATGGCCATAACGTGTAACCTCCAGGAAAAAGCCGACTTTGGGCCTCAGTGTCATGGGTTCGATTCCAGAAGGCCCCAAAGTCGCGATTTTCCCCATAAGAATACATGGCGGGGATTTTCGAAAATTTTTTTGAGGCACTTCCCGGAAAAGTAGAGAGTTGAAATTCAAGAGATCGCTAGATGCTGTGCATATCTAAAGGAAACCATAAAGACATCTACGAAGATTACCCTTGGTTCAATGCTAGGACAGGGCAAATATTCTCCCGTTCAATTTACATTGCGATTTTTAAGATTTTTTTTAAATACTTCCGGATGACATGGAAACTTGAATCTTGGCACGTGGATATATATCCTAAGTATGTTTTATAATCAAATTTTAGCAACTCGCTGATGGTCCTTGGTTCGATCCCAGAGGGCCATTTACATCCTACAATGCATTTCTTATGGAGATAACGGGAACAAAAGTTAGGTACTTCCCGGCATGCTATCGACTTCAAACTTTCCATGATACAAGAGCAGGTACTTACAAACCAAAATGTGCATTCACAGCTTACAATATGTCCTGGGTTCGACACCAGGTGTCTCTGCAATCAGAAGTTGATCCGATTTTTAGGAATTATTTTGAAACCTTTCCCAATAATATAGAAACATGAAATTCGGCATATAGATAGAGACCATAAATAAATTTCAAAAACATATTTTAGATTTCCAACATCGTCCTTGGTTCGAATCCAGAGAGCCATTTACATTCATAAAAAGTAGAACGTCTTTTGAGGATTTGTAGCCAATATTTCTGCTTGAATTTTCGCACATAGTTAGAGATGGTGATCTTCTATTGTGCTGCATAGTAGGTTAACCAGGAAGACCCGGTTTCGATGCCAGACGATGAAATTTCAGCGATTTTTCAGAAGATTTTTTTTGGATCTTTTCCCGATAACATAGATACTTGAAACTCAGCACGTCGATAGATATCATGAATATATTTCATAATAAAATTTTACATGTTCGCTGATGGTCCTTGGTTCGATCCCAGAGAGCCATTTACATTCCTCCATGCATTTCTTATGGAGATGAACGAAAAACGTTTTAGGTACTTCCCGGTTGATATCGACTTCAAACTTTGTATGAAATAAGATGAAGTCCTAATAAGTCATACTGTCTATTCATACCTACCAATATTTTATAGGGTTCCACACCAGGTGTCTCTGCAATCAGTAAATTAACCGATTTTTAAGAATGAATTTAAACCCCTTCTCAATAATATTAAAACATGAAATTAGGCATATAGATAGAGATCATAAAAAACTTTCAGAAACATGTTTTAGATTTCCAAGATCGTCCTTGGTTCGAATCCAGAGAGCACTTTACATTTGTGAAAATTAGAACGTCTTTTGAGGCAGTTGTAGCCAATATTTCTGCTTGAATTTTCACACATACATAAGAAATGCATGGAGGAATGTAAATGGCTCTCTGGGATCGAACCAAGGACCATCAGCGAACATGTAAAATTTTGTTATGAAATATATTTATGATATCTATCGACGTGCTGAGTTTCAAGTATCTATGTTATCGGGAAAAGATCCAAAAAAATCTTCAAAATCGCCGCAATGCATTTTAAACGGCCGATTTTTGCCCCGACCTAGCATCGAACCATGGACCATATTCGACAATGTCTTTCTGATTATCGTTGGATATGTACGGCTTCTAGCGATTCCTAGAGTTTCAACTCTCTCTTTTTCCGGGAATCGCACCAAAAAAAATTTTCGAAAATCCCCGCCATGTATCCTTATGGAGAAAATCGAGAAAGGGATATTAACTGAATTATCAGTTATGCCTAAAGATTGTTGTGTATCTGAATCCTTTATTGCTTTTGAAACTTACAAATTGTAATAATGCATGCTTTCAGGTCAGATTATTCTCTAAGGTCATATTTATTATCAAGCTAAACAAGCCAGTGGGAGCAGGCAAGGGAAATTGGCTTGCAATTCATCTTCTGCTTATCTATTAATTGTAGGCATTTTCTCTGAGCCATTTCAGTTGAGGATAGTGGTTGGGTTTAGTTTGGGATAGGTTCTTAGGTTTAATGAAGGCTCATTTGATAGGGTTACCTTATATGCGTGTTTGGGTAAATGTGTGTTCGTTTAAATATTGTATATTAGGGTGTCTAGTTATTGTGCAATGTTTAGGTGTAGTGACCTCTCCGTGGAACACCACCTTTACGTGGTGGAGGGGATTGAGCGCTTCTGTGAAGCTATGGGCTATGCTGGTGGTTGTAAGAGTTACTGCTTAGGTCTCTCATACCAGATAGGTCATTGCCGAGGAGCCAGACTAAGAGTGTTCCTTATTTTAAGGTATTCATATTCTATATTCTAAGGTAACTTGTGGATATAACTTTTCATGTGGACAAATAAAAGTGACTTAATCAGAAGTGCTGTTTAGAAAAAAAGGTAAGTGATCTATCTTGAATTATGTATTTTGTTACTCTTAATTATCAATAAAGTGTAATATTATGGTTTGTAGATAGATGTTTGCATTTAGTTTTTATTTAATTCCATCTACTTCCAATTTCTTTGCATTTTGAATAGTTTTAATGCATATTTATTTCATGTGTTGTGAATTTTTTCAAATGAATGCTCACCCTTCTTCTGCTTGCAAAGTTGAAAAAATCGTGTATGTTTATATCTTGAACAATGTATTACAATATATTTTTATGCTCAGAGGATTTTTTAAAATAAATGCTTATCTTATTTTTACCTTCAAAATTATCAATATTTTCATTACCAACCATATGTTCCTAAATAATAATAATAAGTAATTATTCTCTCGATATAATTTCGTCGGTGTATTTTTTTTGGTCTGACTAATTTTTCATAATTATTGCATAGAGTTCAGAGGACTTTTTATACATATTGTAACTTGTTTTTTTAAAGGTAGAACTTGGTCAATAGACCTTGTGATGAGGGCGAAGGGGTGATTCGATGAAGGTGATGAGGGAGTATCGGGAGTCCCGATACTCCCTCTTCGTCGGTGTATGAAAGCCCTAGTCGATTCTTATAAGACCCGCGCGATCCGTAATAGAACGCTACAAGACGCTACGCTACGATGTAGACGAGCTACCGCGTAGCTGACGTCAGGATGCCAATACAACGCCATCTGTGAAACTTAAACAAAAAGAATCCCTCCCACCACCACCTTATGGAGAGTCGTCCCGTTGCTTCAAACTTTGTATGAAACAAGATGAAGTCCTAATAAGTCATACTGTGCATTCACAGCTTCCAATATTTCCTTGGTTCGACACCAGGCGTCTCTACAATCTGTAAATCATCCGATATTTAAGAATTATTTTAACCCCTTCCCAATAATATTAAAACATGAAATTAGGCATATAGATAGAGAGCATTGATACATTTGAAAAACATGTTTTAGATTTCCTAGATTCCTTGGTTCGAATCCAGAGAGGCATTTACATTATTGAAAAGTAGAACGTCGTTTGAGGCAGTTGGAGCCAATATTTCTGCTTGAATTTTCACACATAGTAAGAGATGGTGATTTTCTGTTGTGCTGCATAGTAGGTTTACCGGGAAGGCGTAGGTTCGATGCCAGACGATTAAATTGCAGCGAATTTTAAGAATATTTTCAATCCCTTTTTTTTTCTTTTGAGGGCCGTCCCGATATGATGCCGACATGAAATTAGTGTTGTCGATCTGCTTGCAGTATGCAAGCTACATTTTACTCGTATAGCTATATAGCTATGAATGAATCTATGTTCTCTATCTATATGCCTTATTTCATGTTTTAATATTATTGGGAAAGGTTTCAAAATAATTCCTAAAAATCGGATCAACTTCTGATTGCATGATCAACTTATGATAGATAGTTCTTGCTCGGCTAGAAGATGTATGGTAAGAATTGGTTTAATAAAAAAATTTAGATAAGACCTTATTGTTCCTGGATTCGATGCCAGAGCACATTAAAATTTCTCTCATAAGGAATGAAAGGGAAAAGTAGGACGTCATTTGAGGCAGTTGCAGCCAATATTTCTGCTTGAATTTTCACACACACGATCGCGGCCGGCGGCGCGTAATGCGGTACCGCCGTAAGAAAAATTGTCTTTCTTAAGTTGTTTATGAATTTAAAGGGTTCGGACTTGCACAGAAAATTAATTCACTATTTTCTAAGAAACTTTCTCGGTGGATTTTTTTTTCGTGGGCGAATTGGACGAAAAGTGGCAGGCGACTACTTTTTTCAATGCATTTTACGAGAAATTCTCGACTTTTCCATTAATTTCTGTTGAATATTCCCTAACATTTATTCACCTGCCTAAGTATTAACACTAAAGAAAAGAGAAAGGGTTGAAGCTGATATTGATGTAAAAAAATCCGATGTTTCTCGAATTAGAGAATCAATGGCACCCGTTCCAAAAGAAACGGAACAAAACGCCGTTTTTCTTTGAGATGTAACATTTTTGTTGTTTTTTGCCATTATGTTGCAAATAAACAAAAAATAATCGCGGTGTTATTTACAGTATCACTTATACTAAACATTGAAAAAAATTGAAACAATTTTGACTTACTCCATGATTGTACGCAAATTGTGCAACGTCGCTCAAATTTCTCCCTTTTAAAATATATGAGCATTTTAAATGATGAGAATCCGTGCCTTCATAATGGTGAACGGACTATAGGAAATTCCTATTAGGAACTTCCTTCTGATTGAAGAGATTATCGAGTCAAACGGAGACAGCAACGATATTGATTCCGATGAAGATAACGATTAATTGTACTTAATTATTTGTGACTTTGGTTGTATTCCTCTGGAGTAAGGAAAGAGGGCGGTAGGGAAAGAAAAATCCGATAAAAGTGGAGTTATATAGGTTTTTGTAAATATTGTATATTATACATGTAAATACTTCGTAAATATGCAAATAACTGTTAATAACTGCACTGGCAGTCTCAAGTCTGCAAATCGGTCTTTTTACGCCTTGAACGCAGAGAGGAAGTTAGTTATTAGTTAGATGATACATAATATTAGTGCAAATAATATTATGTATCACAAATAACTTTCGATAACTTCCAATGAGTCCGTGAGCAATTTCAACAAACGTGATTACAAAAAAATTTTATATACAATTAAATAAAGTACAAAACACAATTCTTTAGCTAACTGAGCTTACTTAAATAGATTAAAAACATATCACAACAAATTCGTAACTACTTAACATAACTCCGTCGCGTTTGGACTCTTTTTCATGAAATGTAACCAAGATACGAAAGCAGTAAAGAAAAATCTGATGTGGCCAGCACATGACTTTCTCCATATATATATATAAGATGTAAATATTTACCTACGACAGTAATTTCGGACTCTATATTCCATCTAAACTTGGAAGATGAGTGATTAATTTATATATTATTATCTTTGACGTCACAAAAATTATAAATAATGTTTTTCGGGACCTGATCGATAAAAAACGATGAAATTGGCCTTTCACCCATAGAGCCCAGAGCGCCCACAAAGTACATAATCAGCAACTTCCGGTTTATCAGTATTTCATGATTAACTCCTAAACAATCAATGATACAAAAGTATGTTTCAAACAAAAATTATAGTAAATTACATTATCTAAAACTTTTATAAGGTATACAATATACATATATATCATATTTATGGAGATATTTTGAAAACCGGAAATGAGCTTTGATGAATCAAGCTCGACTTCCGGTAAACCGATTTACTCCAAAAACTAATCAACTCTGACAGCACACACCACAGTACTATATATGAATTTTGGTATTGATACGACTAATAGTTTTCACGTTAGAGCGCCCACTATCACACACACACATACACACACACACATACACACACACATACACACAGACATCATTCCGAAAATGGTCAAAACGTGTTCTAGGGACCCCAAAACATGTATTTCCGTTGAAATCTCGAAGTCGATTTTTTTCATGAAAACAATACTTTCTCTATACTTCGTATATGGAGAAAGTAAAAATTATGGAAAAATTAAAGTAATGCTTATTATGACATGTCAAATAATCACAGTGGAATGTATATCTTTTACCCGACTTCCGAAACCGAACGGCCAATAATTATTCATTCATTGCAGATACAGAAATATGTTTTATTCAGAAGGCCCCAAAGTCCCGATTGAGAGCCCGTTATTTGTTTGAAGTTTGCACAGATGGAATCGTTTTGGCAGCGCTTTGAAAATTGTCTGTATAAGCTACAGTGTTGATTATTGTCGATTTCCTCGAGGGTGCTCTTCTGATCCCTCGAGATTTCCAAGTCATTTTCCTGTTCTTAGTCTAACCCAGGCCCAACAACGTGGACGTGGCAGGAACTGGGCCCTTTTTTCGAAACTGTTTTTGTTTATTCCCTTTATTTTGGCCTTTTAAATTTTTTTTAACCTTAATTTTATTGTGTTTTAAAAAACGTGTTTGAACCGGGGTTCAAAGAACTTAAGATCCCCAAAATTGGCCATTCCATGGACCTGATTTTTGGGAAATTTTCACGCCGAAATGTCTATCCACTAATTTTTTCCGAATTCTTGCGCTTTACCTCGTATCAATAGGACACACGGGAAGCCGGAGACGTCGGTTCTAATTTTTTGTGTTGTGTTCTATTTCAAATGGCCATAACTCACTTGCAAAAAATCGTGGGAAAAATCTCAAAAAAGCATTTTAAAGTCGAAAATATTCTCAAACTTTTAGGACTCAAAAGTAGGACGTCGTTTGAGGCAGTTGCAGCAAATATTTCTGCTTGAATTTACACACATAGCTAGAGATGGTTATTTTCTGTTGTGCTGCATAGAAAGTACGACCAGGAAAACTCGGGTTCAGGAACCCGAACAGCATGGTCTTATATAATTTTTTTTCTTAAAAGGATTTTTAATATGCGTCTTCTAGCAGAGCGAGAACTTCCTATCATTTCGATAAGTGTATCAAAAAAATAATGTAAAACCCCCCCAATTTATTTTTAAAGAGAGATTTTTGCATCGTCCTAGCATCGAGCCAAGGCTAATTTCTGTGAAAGTCATTCCTTTTTTTCGATAGATCATGACCGTATCTATAGGCTCCTTAAGTTTTGATTCTCTTCCTATCCGGGAAGTATTTTTTAAAAATTCCCGAAAATCAAAGCAATGCTTTTAAATGGGGAAAATCGGGACTTTTGGGCCCTCTGGAATCGGACCCATGACACTGAGGTTCAAAATCGTAATTTTTCTGGCGTTTACACGTTATGGCCAATACGTCGTAAAAATTTCAAGAAATTTCCATATACATATATATGGAAATACGAATCTGAATCCACTTAAAATTGCAATCCCTCCAAACAAATTCAATGCTCCTGCGAATGAAGAAATATGAAAATGGCATCAATTGGAAACGTATCTTCAATGAAAATATGAGATAACACGCGTAATATCTGTAGAATGACAATAATAAAATATTAATGGAGGTTAATTTGTAATGATAGCCTTACCAGATGGAGGAATATAATTGCAAAAGTATCTATGTGTTTTTGTACGTTCTTTCCCGCACTTTTCATCCCGTATTAAGAAAGACTCCCTCTTTCCACAAAATTGTTGGACGTATGGTTACTTACGACAGAAGGGCGCTGCGAGCAACAACTGAACCCGAATGACAAATGGATATCCCTTCTTCCGTTATACACTAAACCTTTTCGCTGACTGAGTCTTTTGCCGCGATTAACCAGTTCTCTATATTGGCTATGTTGGCTGCACCATCGAGGCGCTAAAATCTCTTCTGTAACTACGGAAAATTAACACTTCATTGGGGCGCATCACCTTTCGATTAAAATCGATTACTCTCATATCTTAAATTATTCAAATTTAAACCGTAGCAAAAGTTCTTTAAAATTTCTTAACTTTTTTAATTTTTCGATTTTGTTACAGATGTACTTGTATATCTGATACAACATCAGTGAACTCTGTATAATTTGAAACATCTTTGAGAGGATTCTGAAACTTAATTTCATTTTTGAAAAACGGAATACTCCATCTGTACCTTAAATGTTAACTCCAACACTGTCCAATTGAATCCCAAAACGGTATAAATAAAATTTTCTCGACCATTTAAGCGAACACTACGCCTTGAGGATCGTATTTCGTTATGGTGATGGAAAAGCGAATGAGGAAATCCAAAAGTGAGAATTCGATTTTTCCCTTACTTATTGATCCACCATCGTACTAACCGGAAACATATTAGGTAAAGCGCGGAAGACGTGGACCAAATTAGTTCATGAGAAATGCGATTTGTTTGAGGGCAGAGCTGTGATAAAAAGTATTTTAGTTAAACACGTGCCCTCGTCAAATTTTAGTTCCGTTTTTCGAGGACAAAGGTTGAAAATCACCCACGTTTCAAAAAGAGAAATCTAATCTTATTTTTAAGTTCATTATCTTGGTTTATCGTTTATAGCATTCCTATTGCCGATAAGAACTGAAAAAGGTACACTTGAAATTGCGGCAATCATGTAATAAAATAACAAAAGATTCTAATGGGACGAAATGTAATTTCACATCAAAGAAAACAGATGAAAAGGTTCCGCCACATGGGATTGCGACAAGTGACGTTCTAAACGGCTTGAACATTGAGGAAATTGTCATTACAACCATGGTGTAAGTCGGATTTAGTTTAGTTTCGATACTTCGGAATCATAAACCAATCCCTTCATTTTAGCGCTCATCGGATTCGGTCTCGTTATCGTATAATTAGTGAATTCCCCCAAAAATGATTGTAATTTAAGAACGTATGTTATAGTAATATTGTTCTCTGAAAACCAACACTAGTTCCATAAAATTTCTTGAAGTTATTTTTCAAGGTTTTCGCTGCAATTTCTCGCTTTTAAAGTTTTTTACTGTCATTAGACATTTTCCATGGATAACTTTATTTTAATTAAAAATAATTGCATTGCCGTAATTCTCTCGAACTATCTTAATTAGCTCATTTATCGTGAAAAATCTAATAACCTATAGTACCCGTAGATATTGATTCTGCTTTCATTTTTGTTTGAGTTCCTCGTCATATTTTAGGAAACCGCTTTCATCTGAAGCCTTTGAGAGTTGTCATTTAATATTTTATCATTTCACTCCTTTATTCCCTTCTCGACCTGAAAATCTATGCATGGGTTGGTATCGCGTTTACATGAGGGTTCATATCGCTCAAGATATGCCAGGGAGGACACCGAAGCCTTTATTTCAACCTTATTATTTTACTGCCTGGAAAAAGAGGCAAATAATAAACATTCGTTCTCGCTATGATCTCACGAAATTTCTTCGTCGTCTGGTCTCGAAAATTGCGTTTTCCGAGCGCATAAATCACGCATTCATGATGAAAATGCCGATTCTCATTAATTTGTCTCTAACCGTAGAGGAGATGCGTGACGTTTCTGCACCCTTTTAAAACTGAATCTTTAGGCAAAAAGCTTGAAATCGCCTTGCAGTGGTCTCGTTTCAAGTATAATCCAATTGAAATCCACTTTCAGTATGACTTTGCTGTGATCTGTTCAGATGTTTTCCGATCCAATCGGTTCGACTCAGAGAGTGCGATTCTACCGACGTCAGATGGTCAAGGAACTCTGGAAATTCTATGATTAATTATTATTATAAATTTAAATATGTTAATTGAATTGTCGTAATCAGCAGTTCATAGTCACAATAATGAATTGCATAACATGAATGCGACCCGCTGGTGGATATGTACGAGCTACTCCTCTCGAATCTTTCAGAAGACGCAGATAATAAAAAAACTATCCTTTAATAGTAAATGGAAATAACCATCAATAATTCATTAAATGTTGGGAGACATCCGTTAAATACTTAGATATTACAATGTACGTGCGTGCATGAGTTGACCATAGGAAAATAATTATTCCGTAAGATTAATTTAAAATAAAGCAATAATAATATATTAAATCGCATTTTCCAATTAGGAAAATAAAAAATAATTTTAATTGACGAGGATGGTATTATTTATGTCAATTTTCAAATGCATCATTTTCCCGATACTCAAAATTAGATTACAAAACAAGACTATTAAATAATATTCGTTAGGTATTAACTATGTATAAATGTGAGCTTCAGCCAAAAGCGAATTTACTTCGTTTCACATACAGTATTCCTACAGTAGTAGAAATTTTGCATCTACGCCAAACTTAAAATGCAAAAGTACCAAGGAATGTGCATACGAATCATAATCTTACAAGTTTACCAACTTAACTGATCTGAGTTCAGCAAAATTAATTTCATCGAGATGAAGATAGTGAGCACTGCGCATGCATAATACGCGAATCAAATGTATAAGTCAATTTGAGGGTAAAAGGGCCACGATAATCGTCTATTTATCCATCTGTGTGAGTTAGAAAAAAGTCGTAACCAACGGAAAACCTCGTATCTGTTCAGTTTTCAGTGTAATTTTGATGGCTTTGTTATCTAGAGAAGAGGGAATTGAATATGTAAGGAAGAAATTTTCATATCTTTACTCCTATTGATTGCATAAATGTGATATTGCCTGTTGACTACTAAGGATGGAAAAACTTGTGACGAATACCATAGTCGTGCGAACCCTTCGTAATAATTATTTTATAAGGGAAGACGGTAGTTTATCTTCAAATATACTTTTTTAAATGCTAGCGCGGAAGCAGGCCGAGCGATCCAAGTTGTAAGGAATGACCCGCTGTTTACGAGTAATTCTCAAATCTTGTTTTTATTTCTTTTGATAAATATTTTCTTGTTACTCGCTGATAGACATAAGGGCTATATTTCTATTATTTCACCTGTTATCCGATAGAATAACCTTATTTCAACCAAATGAACTTCGATGACGGAGAGTTAAATGAATAAAAATGCTTTATCAAATCATTCGATGTTCGTTGGTACTAATTACATCAGCAGTCTTCTTGTATTTGGTACAATGGCATTCGCAAGCGCTATTTTTCATTTAACGACTATCCTAAGAAAGTAAAAGGAACTTGCGTTCGACTGATTTCATAACTAAAAGTAGCCGATTACTTCCGGAATTTCAAACTAATACCAATCACTAGGTGCTTTATAGTTTTGTGTCGGATGGTAAACAATCCATTCTGACTACTTATACGCTGGCGACATCTTAGTTAAGATACTTTAACGGCCATGAATGTTATTGAAAATCTCGCAAGTGTGAAAATATCCAAGAAGGCACGTTACTTTGGGAGGAAGCCATTGAGAGATTCATGGAGGAGAATATTTACATAGAATAGGATATGTTATTCCTTTAAAATGACGACCCAGATGCATAATTCGTGAATGAGGGAGCAGGATCAAGAGATAGCAGCCCTCCTTCAAAAGAAGATACCAGTGATTCCAATGAGCCATCACCGAAATCTCTAAAGTGCCTTCGTGCTCCGTTGGATGTGAATATTAAGGTTGCTAATCTTGCAAGGAACATTCAAAATGGTTGCTATCAACCTTAAAAGGACTAGGTTTACAATTATTACAAAGCGTATCTCAAGTCACGATGTGGAGTGGATATTACAAATAGAGAAACACAATTCGCTAAGATGCAAATGATAAATAAATAGACATATGATAGGTTTTCTTCTGCAAGAAAGGGAATGGAATACATCACCTTCGGATTGCTCCAACAGTGGGCTTTATCGGTGGGTTATCAGCACCCGTCGACTGAATTCAATGTCACTGGCTCGAGATCTTGGCTCGATAAAATTTTCAATTCAATTTGAAAAAGAATTTTGAATACAACAACGGTAAGCAACGAGTTATGTTTCCCGTAGAGACGTCGTGTTTTCAGAAATAACTCTAAAGACAGCGGAACTTTTCATTTAACAGACATCAACTGTTGAGAGATTACCAACCAGATCATAAAATCGATACTAATCAGACAGGGTGTGAATATACCTAACATTTAAAGAACTTAAACGTATCGAGGAGAAAAGATAGTACAGCTATGTATTGGAAATAGGCAAAAATAACGCCTTCATACACTGCACAGTATGCAATCAGAACTTCTGGTAAAATATTACGTTAAGTTCTTCTCTTCGTGCAGGAAGTGGGAGGCATATTTGGACCGAAGGTGAGCAAGAAAGAGGCAGAATTGGAGTTAAAAAAAATTAAAATATTTCAGTGACATCTGCAAAATCTGGAAAATAGTCCTCAAAAATTTTTCTTTAAATGCGTAGTAAAACCATGCGCATACACTAATCGTCTTTTGTTCATTGCCGATTCATGGAGTTGCCAAACAAGCTCTGCAACCAGTGATCAAGTATGTTTTTCAGACGATGTCGTAAAGGAAAATTGTGTGCTTGTGAAAGGCAATGCTTTTATGTTTTTATGCTTACGTTTTTATGACAGTTTTCAGCCAGATATTTGTAAAAGAGCTTAAATGTGATGATTTACTGCAAAAATAAAGACTATAAATAAAAACCTATACACTCACATTATTTTAGTTGATTGCATAACTAATAAAATTTCATGAGCTGATTGATACTAAAAGTCACCAAAATCAGAATTAACTTCAGTAAAAATTGATATTTTAACACTGAATTCAAATATACCGTTATTGATAAAAATTAATTAAATTTAAAGATTCATTGAACTTCAAATTCCCGCGATAATGGAAAATGGTCAAAAAAACTATAATCAAGTTTGAAGCCCAAGTGCCATGTGTCGGAAGAAACAAAAAAGGTCTCCTAAGACTCTAACGATACTCAAACACAAATGTGCACATTTTACATCACCCGCGTGCTCACGCGCCTGTCACAGGCCGCGGCGGTCCCACTCTAAAGGACATAAGTTTCTCCCCAAATGTATTCTCGTTTTCCAACTAAAGGACGTTTGTCTTAGAATATTCCTCCCTATTTGGTTAAATGGTAGGTTTGATTACATTCAAGACCAGAGGTTACGTCCAGAAAGATGGTAGATCTGGAAAGTGGATCCTCTTACTTCCCGGTAATCGGAGAAAACAAGAAAGGAATTTCGCACTTAACGATGCCAAACGCGCCGACAAATACGGTTTTTGGTGATTTCAAACCTCTAATTCATTAACAGTTGTGTTCCAAATTTTTCTTTCTTTACGAAGTATATTTAGTCACAGCTGATTGTTTATTGATCTGAAACATAAATATAAAACACCTAGTAATTGCTATAACTATAAACCATGGCCAACTAATGCCGAATGATTCGATGAAGCTTTGTTACGAACCATCACTCATCATACTTTTAGCGAGGCTCTCCGTCATCGAAGTTCATTTGGTTGAAATAAGGTTATTCTATCGGATAACAGGTGAAATAATAGATATTTATTGCCCTTATGTATATCATTGAGTAACAAGAAAATATTTATCAAAAGAAATAAAACCAAGATTTGAGAATTACTAGAAAACAGCGGGTTTTTTCTTACAGATTTGGTCTAGCGAGGGTGTGCAATGTGGGGTTGCCTATACTCAGATTGTCAATTTTCAATTAATTATTGTAACAAAAATAAGGCCCATTTAGACGAACGCCAATACAGTTCTTCATAACTCTACTTCCTGCATCACCACAAAAATTTTCATCAAAATCCCTGTACAAAAGTGAGAGTCTCCACTTGTTAGGAGGACATTGCTGCGATATCCGTAATCCCGGATGTGGCCGAGCCCGGAGGGGGTTTTAGTGATCGGTAGCTCCAGTGTCCAGCGGATCCATTGCCACTGCCACATACGATGAAATACGCGACATCATGATTCCAACTCTCCACGAACGAGATTTTCGCACCCAGACGACAAAAAGATTTCGCGAGATTATAGCGAAAAGAGATGGCCAATACCGGTCTCTTTTTCCGGATAGTGTGCGCTAACATGAAAATTATTTGCAATGTGTACGTGAATACAGAGGAAAATTTTAGATGGAGTGGAAGTAAAAAAACCTAAGGTGATGCGTTAGCTATACTCACGGGGTATCAATGCGAACTTCAGAGAATGAAGTGCCAAAGAAATCAGGGACGAAGTGGACTGAAGAGAATGTCCATGGAGAAGAGATTAGAGAGGTGTTCAGAAAAATCAGTCATAATGGTTTGCGTAATCCAAAGGGGTCCATACGCTTCTAATAATAACATATGGACTTTAGTTTACACATAGCTCTGGACTACAGTTTACTTTAGTTTATTCAGCTCTAATGTCCATTCAGCTGCTCTGATGTCCTCTCTTTCGTTTTATGCCTATCTACCAAGTAGCAAATACTATACCAAGCTAATTTATTATGTATTTGTATTCATGTATATTTATACATGAATATAATTATTACATATTGTATACCTTTGTATATCTTTTAAATAGATATAGATTGCATATCTTTAGCATCGAATCTTCGTGCATCGAAAGCCTTCGTTTAAGATTTATATTTTAATGTATTTGTGAGTATGCGGAGCCTTTGTAAGTAATAAATATTGTATATTATCCCCTGTACGTATGCATGTATTGCATATGCTTCTTTCGAAGAATTCACAAGTACTTTGATCGCTAAACAAGAACTAATGAAGGGACAGCGGACCTCCTCTCCTTTCGGCCTTCAGCAATTGCTGCAGATAAGAAGATAAGGAGAGGTATATAAAGAGGCTGCGATGGCCAACTCCCAGGAACCATGGCCTCATCTACTATCTTTCTGATCTTTGCAGTGGTCGTCGTCGCCTGCTCAGGTAATCTGTTCCAACTATTAAGAAGTTAGAAACATTAACTTACTCGCGAAGCTAATTCGGTTTGCTCCCGAAGTATAATTTTAGTTAATATTTCAGTTAATAAAGATGTACGCAACATATATATACTGAGGATTATCTTCACGTTTTAAGAAAAAATCCTCCTGCAAGTCGCTGGAAAATATAATCCCTTAATTTTAAGGAATGCATCTTGTTACCGCAATGCTAGAGCACTGGTATGAAGTGGTATGTCAATTGTTTCAGCGGCGGGACTTCCAGGCCGTCCGGTAGGAGGCCCGAGGATTGTCGGAGGACATGATTCCAAAAAAGGTGAGCATGTAAATCCAAAGCAAAAGATGGAAACGAGATCGATACGTAAATATCTAGAAGGTGTTTCATTCAAGTACTCATATCTTAAAGACAAATTGCCCGGTCTTCCATTGCAATTTATATGAACTTTAAGCTTTCGGCGGTTAATTACTCAGAAGTTAAACGTTATATTTAGGTGCACGTGCGCATCCAAGGAGTGGACAAGTTTTAAATAATATAATAGTGCAACGGATTGATAAATATTGCCACAATGTCTTTTTGCGCGTAGCGGAATAAATAAAAGCAACCTGCACTCCCCAAAAACAAACATGTCTCATAACCAAATGAATGACGAAAATATCGGCGAATACGAAAAACGTGAATTCATCACAAAAATAAGAAATAAATTTTTTTAATGAGAAATAATTTTTATCGATAAAAATTAGAAACTCAATTGCACTGTTTTTTAAAGTTGTCCGTATCGGGTGCAAATAAATCACACAAACGCTCGAGGGTAATTCGAATATCGCCACTCGCATATTTACCGAAAATAAACAATATCTGGTTCTTCGGGATAATGTTAGCTACGAAAACCAATTAAAATCCGATAAATGTTTTTCTTCCAAAAGGTGACTTCCCGTACCAAATTTCGATGCAGTGGTCTCTGTTGGGGCTGATGAAGCAGCACATGTGCGGAGGAAGCATCCTCAACGAAAACTGGATCCTCACCGCTGGACATTGCGTCACCGAAACGCCGAAAATCGGAAAGTATTACGTGAGTGTCTTGGAGCGCATTTGATATTCTCCCGATCTAGCAGTTGCGTTATCACTTTTCAATCGATTGATAACGTCAAAGGTGTCTCCGATAGCTCGAGTCATTTCCGGAACATCTATTCTTCGGGCATTTTACATTCGTGACTGAAATGCGCGTGCGACCGACGATCGCTAATTCCAATTATGAAATATTTAATCGCACAGTAAAATTTTTCGCTCGAAGCAATAAAACAACCTTCTCAAGAAACCATTATTTTATTATCAGATAGGGTAAGACGAAATATGAATTTTCGCTTAAGTTAAATCTGCATATATCTGTCCAACCGCCATATTATCAACAGCCTATGAATTTAGTTGAGATCAGTGACCAGCAAATGAATAGCCTTTCGATGGCTGCAAGCATTCGTTCGGGCTACTTTGTTCCCATAAGACGACCCCGGATTTTGGGTGCCTTTCTTATGATTCAACTATCGTCTTAACTTTGTAAATGTATGTTAAATGTTTCTTGACAACTTTGAACGCATTCTCAGTTATGTTTGAAGGAAATTTTGGGAATTTGCGGCTAATTTATGTGTGGTCCGCAGGTAGTGGCAGGAGAGTACGACCTCTCGGTGAAGGAAGGGACCGAACAGTCTATCCGAGTGTCCAAGAGGATTGTCCACCCCAACTATGGAGGGTAAGCCCTATGAATTTCTAGCACTCCAACGACAAGGTACCGGGTTCGAATCACGGCTAATCGGATTTGTCTGGTTAGAGAATGGCTATGTGTTTGTAATTAGTAATAATTATTCAAATGGATGTAATTGCAATCTTTCTCTTTCAGAGAAATTATTATTATTATTATTGGAATTTAAGCGAATTGCGCTCGTTGTACAATTACGACGCCATTTGAAAAAGCTCTGAAACGATGAAATTTCCAAAAAGCCTCTGGAAAGAGCCTCACCTAAAACGAATTCCACCCAACGCGTGCTGACATTGACTAAGAAGAAATTCAAGCATGTATTTCATATTCATCGCTTAAATGACTAGTCTTTCTACAAAATGGCCGAAAATCGAACCTCAGCTAAGGAAAGGAGCCGCTATACTTTCAGATATATAGGGGAAGGTTGCCTAATTTGGAGCATTTTTTATTCTCTAGGATATTTACATTACTAATTATTCAACCTCAAACTTTAATGCTGTACTTCATAGTTTCCCCCCTTTCATCTGTTAGTTTTATATTTGCCATATATATTACTCTTGAGATAAACTAAGTGGATAAAACGGAACTAATGCTTATGGTCCAAATTGGGAAACCAGTTGCCTAATTTGGACTCACAGTTTCCTAATTTGGACCTAACTAAACCCCTTAATTATTAGGGAAGCGTTCGCAGTGAAATGAGTTACATTGTTTCAGTCCAAACTTTCGAAAAACAATGCAACTCACCTCACTGCATTCTCTCCCTTAGCAAGGAGAAGATGTTTTAATGCCTTTCCACCATAGGGTGTGCTTTCCACTGCCCCAATACCGCCACTCTTCCCAGAATGCACCTGACTCCTCCCTCGCCATACCTTTCCCTAATCCTTTCCCATCACTTTCCCTACATCCAGCCTCCCCTTATTTCGAATATAAGTAACACTGAAAACGAATTCCAAAGTATGTACCTGATGATGACGCCTATGCCTGGAAACTAGCCGTATCATTGAACATTTTCTGGACTAAAACAAATTAAATGTATTCTTTCATTACGTAAAATATTTAATACAATGTAATATTTAACATTGCTGCCACAGCCATCTGCAAATGTTTTTCGCTCCATTTCCCGTACGTACCCCTTTTTTTTCCATCGTGAAGGCCTATACAAATACTCACCCAAATATTTTAGATATTTATTGTGAAAGTAAAATTATTGTTATTAAAGTGTGATTAACTTACAAATTATATCATTCAATAGTCTAGTAAAATGGACCGACCCTGACAACGTGTTCCCGTCAAAATAATACTGCCGCCAGACGAACACACGAGGTTTCACACACATATGCAGTACGTCGTTAGTAGCTAACGTAATTCGGGCTAAAAGTGTTTCACAGAAAGATTGATTACGTACTTTTACTAGTGAAAAATGAAACCAACTCTCTGACCGTCACGTGCCCTAGACGGTATCACCATCTAGTACTGCCAGTTGATATACTCGTAGGGGGGATACAAATGCGGTCTAATATCGGCAACCTTCCCCTACCCCGCGAAGCGCCAGAGGCGTATGGCAGTGGGTGTAATAACACCATCACTACTTAGCCTCCCTAACAGTCTGGGGAAAAAACGACCGAAAGTGATTTCCTGTTTTTGCGATTACTTCCCTGTAACATTTTGTCTAGGCGATCCTTCTTTTCGGGTAATTTCGTTTACTTCATCTATAAGTCCTGAACGTTGGACTATCTCTTAGAATTTTGCTTGTGGCTCCGAAAGCGCGGATTATTTAGTATTTCGATAATTTATTTCAGCACGCCATCGTAGACGGTACATTCTTCTTTAATTTTCATTCGAAATGCTGTCAACCCTGAGGCATTCTCTGACTACTGTTATTCACAACTATTTCTCGTAAAAATCGTTAAAATATATGCGTGATTCGTCCACAGGGGAGTGAACTTCAACGACATCGCTCTTCTGAAGCTATCGTCACCACTGTCGCTGAACGACAACGTTAAGACCATTGCACTGCCGAAGGCCAACGAAATCCCAAGCGGTGAGTCCGAAAACTACCTTCCATCTCAGGAAAAGTCGCTTTGGAAAGACGCGATCAGAACGGAATGCTCACCTTCAGAATCGCGCTCATTATTCAGGTCGCGTGCATTCTGCAATAAATAGGGAGAAATCGAGAATCCAGAATATTTCTCCATTGTGGCGGCTGCACTTCGTTTTCCAAGACCACTACTGATTAACTCATTTTAGTTTCTACTATTTTGCGATAATATCTAGAAAATAACGCGAATTATAATCGTGGTGTATTTCCTTCAGACAGCCACCGTACAATTCCGAGAGAATGCATTAAATTTCTTCACTGACGATTGATAAAGCAAATGTAAATTTTGAGTTATATCTCTAAATATTAACTTTTCTAATAAAGCGACGTAATAAGGAGGTTTTAGAGACCATGCTAAACATGTACGAAGAAGAAATTCATTTCCAGCCTCAAGAAAGTATTTTTCTCGACTCACGCATCGTCGTTATAGGTCAGGTGACTCTCTCTGGATGGGGTAGCACCAACGGCAACGACGGCACGGGCCTCAACCCCAAGCTACCAACCGTATTGCAGACTGTGGACATCCCCGTTGTAGACTACGAGACCTGCTTAGCGGCGTGGGGGTCCGATTCTCCCCTCAGAGACACCAATGTTTGCACGGGGCCTATGGAGGGAGGGCAGTCTCCTTGCCAGGTGAATTTGTCGGGAGTAAAATTTAGGAGGAAATTTTGAGAAACGCTATTCTGAAAAATGTAGTATGAAGAACCGGAAGTTTCTAATAAGGTGATATTTTCAGGGTGATTCCGGAGGTCCTCTGGTCACAGTGAATGCGGACGGCAGCCGCACTTTGGTTGGCGTCGTTTCGTGGGGCGCTGTCCCCTGTGGAAGCAAGGGTGCTCCCTCCGTCTACACCAGAGTGTCAGCTTTCCTCGACTTCATTCAAGAAACTATCGCCAACAACTGATTCTATTCATTGTCTTCGTACGTTTAAAGATCAATCCTTAATCTTGTGATCGCTATTTGAATAAAATCATTGCGATTCTTGAATTTTCATTAATTTCTTATTAATCCGTCTCTATTTTTCGATGGATCATTTTTGGGCCAAAGATCGCCACTTGTGACTGCGATTACGGCCGAAACGTTTTTAGTACCCTCTACTAAATTATCAGTTCTGTTATATTCTCATAAAATATGGAAAAGCTAAAACGTCAATGCAGCGCTTTATTTATTCTATAATATTATGTTGTTACTTCGAAACTTGGTTAATCATTCAATACCGACACCCTGAAGAACATAGGATACTTTTTATTAACGAGATATCCTTCGGCATGTCTTCGCGCAATTTTACATTTAAATTTAATTTTATATATTTATTTAAATGCATATTGTTTAAATTAAATTTTGAATTTACGATATCAAATAAACTTTGCTTTTTGAATCCTCCTTTATGACCAAAGGCTTTGCTAAGGTCTTCTCTGATGTCTTTGGCAAGCTTAAAATCCGAACACATTTTGTTGGATCGCTCGAAATGAATGAAGGAGAAGTTGATCTCAAAATTGAAGAGTGTTGAGGGTCGATGTCCACTCGCTTGAAAATGATTTCGGAAAAGACGACCATGGGATTCCCAAGAGAGTGGCCAACAGAGATATTAACTGTAAACATAAACCCTTCGTCTACCAAGGTATCTCATTCCTCCAAAGGGAGTTACCGCAAAAGTGCTTTGTTTTCTGAGTGTTTAGTTTCATGATTAAAGTAACAACTCTTTAAAAGATAAACGATAAGAGATAGATAAAATGTATTTGCTCTTGAGAATTGTCTTCGCTGGTGAATATGATTATAAAACTATAACACATCAAAAATATTCATTATAAGCCTTTCAAATGCTTATTCAATTTAACACGGTAATATGAAGTTTTATCTCGAATGGCTTCATTATTATATAGGCTTTAATTCACATTCGGAGCATTTAAGGAAATAATGGTCTTGCTTATTAATGTGACACTCTGGTTTTTAGTACTAGACGCAATTCATTCTAGTTTTCGTCTTTTACTTGGCTTTCCTTGAATTGGATTTTTATAGCAATGCGGTGTACATTCCCCATAAAAAAATCGAACGACGTAGTCGTAGCTGCATAAGATTGAGGGGCTTCGAAATACAGGGCTTGGCAACACCGGATGGCCGAGAGATAAGGTTGGCTTAAGGTCCCAGGGAATGCCACTCCGGTGATTTCTGGAACTTTTTCGGTATATGGTTAGTTAGTTAGTTTGGCCCTTTATTGGCGAGGTTAGGCCCAAGTGGTCTTCTCTTCCACCTAACCTCGTTTGTCGTCAGAATATGAACAAAAATCAATTATATTAAAACAAAAAGACAGAGTAGAGCGTGGGGAAAAATCTTTGCAACTGAAGGTTGGCAAAGAAAAAACCCACGTTGCGGGAAAACACCCACAGAGAATGGGGGTGAAAAAATACGCGAAAACACAGAAAAATAACAAGGAAGTATGGACAATAATAAAATTACATACAACATATACATTAATCAATAAATTTACAGAAAAATAAAAATATTATTAATTACAAGAGAAAAAAATAACATTTACTAAAGTGAGAAAGAAAATTGAGAAAAAAAATCACAGGTATAATAAAATTTCCTACTAATTAATATTCGCCAAAGAAAAAAATGAAAATAAATAAAGGTCAGCCAGCGGCGTCCGTCGACTTCTTCAAATTTATCTCTGCAGAAAGAGGGTGAGATGAACCTGAAAATGAAGAGAGAAAGAAAGGGTAGATGAGATTTATACATAGCTATTATAGTATATAGTAAGGTTTGAAAAAGTAAGTAAGTTTGGCAGTATTTTGTTAAGTTAGTTAGTAAGTTGGACCCTTTATTGGCGAGGTAAGGCCCAAGTGGTCTTCTTTTCCACCTAACCTCGTATGTCGTCAGAATATGAACAGGTGTAAATTATATTAAAACAAAAAGACAGAGTGGAGTGTGGGGAAAAATCTTTGCAACTGAAGGTTGACAAAAAAAACCCACGTTGCGGGAAAACACCCACAGAGAAAAGGGCAGTGGCTGTAAGTTGCAATGCTTTGCAGATCAATTGTATAACGTTTGGGATTCGATACATTTTGAAAACTCATCGCTCAACTCATCAATGATTACAAACACCAAATCAAAGGAAATCTTTACGTTCTTCATTAATTGCTTCATTTTCGTCAACCCTTAATTATACATCAATGTAAATAGACTAGATGTAAAACTAAATTATGAGGTTATATTAAAACATCCGTAAAATGCAATGTCATTTATACGCAATCAGTTGAATTCAGGGAGAAAGAAAGCAATTTCAAGTAACACACTACTGTCAAAACCTTTTCAGTTCGCAGAAAAATCAGTGAACAATCAATTTGATACAAATAAAAGTTAGTTGCTACGGACATTTAAACAACATTGGAAAACCTTTATCACATACTCGTATCAAGATAAGGAAATACCAAAAACAAAGTTGATCCATGATAGCTTTTCCATATATCTTGATAACATCAGCGACCATATGATTGCGTATTCTTCTGTTGGTCCATGCAATTCTTCACAGCATATTCGTTCATCCAAATGTTTAAATCTCATAAATTCCTTCTTCTTCACATAATCTAGAATATTTTTAAATTGATGGGAATATCAATGTAGAGGAGAGTTCCCTATATTGAACCAATTTTTACATTTTATTTCATATAGCTCATATTAATACTTACATACTGATTGAAACTATTTTATTTTGTTCAGTATAAGGTAGAATCTGATAGTAAAATGTTCAAAATCACACCGTTAAAAGCAAAATATTTCTGAATTTATAAATATCTGCAAGTGGTACAAATTATGAAACTGGTTTCCTAATTTGGACCAGTGGTTTCCTAAATTGAACCACACATTCACTCCTATCAATTAAAGCTAAATTAATCCAATACAGTTCAGATCAATGTAATTAATATATTTTAGTGTACTTGTTTCATTTATTGAATCCTTTGGCCGCAGCCATGAATGAAGCATGACAATTTAGGATTTCTCTTCATCAAAGCATAGAATCTTAAATCTTTTGACTGCTATGCCTTTTTCGACATTAAAGTTATGAGCGATTCCGTTCCTTTCGTCAAATTCTAGATTTCTAGGGCTCCCGGATGCCAAATTCTAGATTTCTAGGCGCTGTCTGCATGACTATGTAGACAGCGCGTTTGCCTTTGGTGAAAGCGGTCCCGGGTTCGAATCCCGGTGGGAGCTAGTGTGCGAAATGACCTAAGCTGTCGAAGCACTTTAAACAATGCTACTACTTCTATAGATTTCTAACATTGGATTATATAAAACCAAACATCATCTCTTCATATTTTCGGATGTGTTGTTCTAAATCCGATTTAATTTCTTCCGAAAACACTGCGACCACAATGTTTTATTCCCCCATTTTCGCTTTCGTTCTTATTTTAAGCGTGCCTTTTGATAGTTGTCTTTGGGACGTTTTAAATATGGACGCATTCGTTTAAACCGTAATCTCCATTTAAATATGCTGCCACAGCTAAATTTGGTTCATCTACGCTCCAATTTCCATATTTTCCTTTAGTATCCACGTATCCCTTCTGGCCGTGGATTCTTTAAGCCCGCGACCACGTAATAGACACGCTTTCTCAATTTTTCGCAAGTTTTTCAATGCGATTCTTTCATTGTGTTGTTGTATACGTTCGGCCACACTGGATTTGCCCAAGTGATTATGTTTAAATTGGGCTATGTGTTCTCTAAATCTTTTCTCTGACTTTCCTTTTGCTCGCCCGATATAAACCAAGTCGCAGTCTTGACATGAAATTTCATGTAAATGTTGATTGATGACTGATTTTTGTGTTGATTGAGTGACGTCTTTGAGGTTGTGTTGGAGATTCGATAGTTTGATATTGTAGTTTAGTATACTAGTTTTTGAGACATATGATGCTTAGAGTCTTGGGAAATATACTTGTCTGTGGGTTAGAGGTCTGCATGGGCCGGGTAAGCAGGAAGTCTATAGGGCTCGGGCCGGGCTTGGGACCATGGAAAATTCGGGAAGGAGAGAATTATTCGTTCTTGAAGAGCGTTAGTTTATTGCATAACGGCAAAAGCCTCTTAAAGTTGTAACGCAATGCTTAAACAAAATGCTCGGTCTTCGTGAAGGGTTAAAAAATGTATTTGTTCACAATTCACAACAATTTATTGCAGGGCGATTTATGGAAAGTTATGGCCCGGGTCGGGCTTGAGAACGAAAATTAGTATCAACGTTCGGGTCGGGTCGGGCTCAACCACGAACGGGCCGGGCTTGGGATGAAATTTTCGGCCCATGCTGACCTCCACTGTGGGTGTAGTTTTCGATATAAGTTAAATTTGGGTTTGTTTTGTGTTCTGGTTATTTTTAAATCTTAAAAGGGAGTGTGCCGTTGACTACTTCTTCGCAAGTGAATTTTATGTTATCACATTAAGCATTTCATTTCTGCAAGAAGTCGAATGTGTTGCTTTTTGAAGTGCCAAAGATGGCGAGTATGTCGTCCACATATCGTACCCAAATTCTTGGACTGGAAATTTTTACGACATACTAGCTATGGTGTGTTACCTCCAAAAAAATTTGCGACTTTGAACCTTAGTGCCATGGGTTCGATGCTAGAAGGCCCCGAAATCTCAGTTTTTTCCATAAGAATACATTTCGGGGATTTTTCGGGATTTTTTGAGGCACTTTCCGGCAAATTAGAAAGTTGAAATTCGAGGGATCGCTCGAAGCCGTGCATATCCAACTAAAACTACAAAGACAATCTTGAAGATTATCCTTGGTTCGACGCTAGGTCAGGGCAAATATTCTCCTATTGAAAATGCATTGCGGCGATTTTTAAAAATCCCTTCCGATAACATGAAAACTTAAAACCCGGCAACTGCATTGAGATCATAAAGAAAATTCATATACGCTATTTAACGTTTTCCTGATGATCCTTGGTTCGATTCCAGAGCGCCATTCACATTAAACTTAAAACCCGGCATGTGAATCTTCTTCTTTTTCTACGTCTTTTCCCATGATGTATGGGGCGGCATCACTGTCTTAAATACTATTTTAATTTTCTTATCCAGTTCTCCCTCTCTAGGACGTCTTCCCGTGTCTAACCTTTCTCCTTCAGGTCTTCTAACCCTCCATTTAAGCTTCCTCTTGCCGATCACCTCCAGTCTCCCCTACCTTTTGGGAACATATTCCTCATCACTTTGCTCCACGTTCCCGAACCACCTGAGCCTTCCTTCCTGTATCTTCTTCCCAATAGCCTTTGTCATTCCTCTTATTAGATCATTTCTCACTCTGCCCTTTCTTGTGACCCCAATTCATCCTCCTCAGCATTCTCATTTCAGCGACCTCTAATTTCCTGTGCTTTTGTCTCCGAGCCGTAAAGTAGCGCCGGCCTCACCACAGTCTTATTTAGCTTACCTTTCATCTGACTTTTCTGTCGCAGAGGACACCGCTCAACTTCCTCCACTTCATCCGCCCGCATGTTAATGTATGCTGTATTTCCTCATCCAGTCCTCCTTTCCTATCCGCAATCGACCCTAGGTATTGGAATCTCCTCACAGCTGGCAGTTTTTCACCCTGGAGTGAAGCACCTACTCCCTCACTCACTCCCTCACTCGTTGCCCTTTTACGTTCTGCTGATCCTCAAGCACCTTCCTCCATTCTTCCAGTGTCTCTTCCAACTTCTCTCGCATTGTTTCACAGAGGACAATATCGTCTGAAAATAGCATGTTCCATGGTGTATACTTCCTCAACCAGCACATCCATTACGACATCAAAAAGGTAGGGACTTAGCGCTGAACCCTGGTATAGCCCAACTGCAACCAGAAATCTTTCGTGGTGCCAACACTTGTTCTCACCTGAGTTTCGCTCCTTCGTACATTTCCTTCACTATCCTTACATATTTCTCTGGTTCTCCTTTCTTTCTTAAGCACCTCCAAACTTGCTGTCTGGCCACTCTGCCGTGGGCCTTCTCTAGGTCGATGAACATCAAATGCAGGCCTACTTGTTTTTCTCTGTGCCTTTCCATAGGTTGTCTCAGTGCAAATATTGCGTCAGTTGACCCTCTTCCTGGCATAAAGCCAAATTGCTCTTTTACTATCACCGTTTCCTGCCAAATCCTTCTTCAATCACTTTCTCCCAGATATTCATAGTGTGAGATATTAGTTTGATACCTCTGTAATTTGCGCAGTCCTGCACATCTCCTTTTCCTTGTGTATTGGTAAAAGTATACTCTTCCTCCATTCCTCGGGTATTCTTTCTTGCTGGGCTAATTTCTTCATGAGATCCCATAGAGCATCGACTCCCTCCCTCCCTAGGATTTTCCACACCTATATTTGGTCTACTCCAACCGCTTTTCATCTTCCTCAAGACTCACGTCTGTTCTGCTGATTTCCTGTACTACTCCTTCGGTTGCCTCTCATATCGCATCCTTGGATTCTCCTCATTCAGTAGTTTATGGAAATATTCTTTCCACCTGCTACGGATGTTATCATTTTCTCGTAATACCACTCTTAATGAGTCCTACATTTGCCTCACTGATGTTATGCCTTTCGAAGCTCTGTCTCTAGCTTTAGCTATACTAATCATCTGTTTTCCCCATTTTTCTTCTGGATTTCCTCATAAGCTTCTTCAATTGCCATTGCTTTTTCCACAGCTCTTTTCGCATTTTTATTTCTCTTTATATACTTTTCTTTGTCTTTTTGGGACCCCGTCAAATCCCATCTCTTCTTTCCTTTTTCCTTTTCTTTAATCTCCTTCTGTACCTCTTTGGTCCACCACCATGTTTCTTTCTCCACTAGTGGCCCCTTTCCTGATGTTTTTTCCGGGATCTCTTCTCCTGTTTTTCTAAAGATATTGCTATTTATATCCTACCACTCCTGCACCCCTTCTGGTGACCTTAGTTTCTCTAATACATTTTCTTTGAATTTGTTTCTTAGGTCTTCTTCTTTCAGTCTCCACCACTTGATCCTTTGCTGTATTTGGGTTTGACGTTTAACTTTTGTATCTGCTTCGATATAGCAGTCTGCCACCATTAGTATGTGTTGTGGTGTTACACTTCTCCATTTATTAGTTAGCAATTTTTCACCTCTTTTTGATAAATCCTCCGACACAGTATTTAGTCAATTTGGCTCACTATATTTCCACTCTCATATGCAATTAGATGTCCCTCTCTCTTCTTGAAGCACATAATAGTCAAATCAAAAGCCAAGTTCTACGATTCTTTCTCCTATTCCTCTCTCCAACACGTCCATGCACTCTTTCTTCACCGCCTTCTTCCATTTAAATCTGCCTCTACGATTTCCCTTTCATTTTCAGGTATTTCCATCATTACTCGAGTTGTCACCAGAAACTATTCTTCCTCACAGACTGCCTGTGGTGCGTAGCCACAGACTGTAGTGGTTGGCCTATCTCAAGACGCTCATAATTCGGTCGCTCTTCCGTTCCATCTCACATATGTACTCTTTAGTTCCTCATCCATTCCGATCCCCTCTCTTCCTACTGTAGATCAGCTTGTATCCTCCGCCACCCACTCTTCCCATTCATCGCTCCAACATTCAGTGAACCAATTCTGATCTTCTTGAGTCCTTCCTTCCGTTAGACTCTTTAGCCAAACTCGTCCATTTTCCACACTATCCGGGTGACATAACTGTGCGTCGCCATCATTCTTTCCTCGTTTTCTCTTTCTATCATATCCGAGGATTTGGCAGGTCTTTCTACAACCGGATGCCCTTCCTGACGCCAACCCTCACAATTTTTCCGGGCTTATAACCTACGTGGACTGGGTTGTCCACTTTGATGGCCGGATTAAACCTGGCATGTGAATAGAGATCATAAATACATTTCATATATGAAATTTCGGTTGAAGACATTCCCGAAATACTTGGAATTTTAGAAACGGTCATATTATCCCTAAGCAAATAGTTATATACAATATCATCTTAAAAGGTCCTGGGTTCGCTACCTTGATACGGAATCGAAACTGAATAGGACTTTGCAAAGTACAGTACTTTAAACATATGCTTACATATAGCACTGAAGCCGTCACTTGGCGAAACCCCTTTCTCAGGAGTGGTATCAGAAAAAATTCAAGTCAAAATCTTCACGAAAAAACTATTCATTGGTACAACTTGTGTTAACTAATATAGACATCGCGAGATTCTAAAATTCAGTCCTCCCAAAGAATAATAATTTCCCATTGTAATTATGCTTATCGAAATACGCGCGGAGGATCTCGGCGGACACAATCTTTACTAATGTGTGTAATCGTTACTCGGAATCTACTGCCCTTGACATCTTAAAATGCAAAAAATAATGCAGTGGATGATACAGCTTTCTCGAAGCTAGATTAAATTAATATTACTGAGGAAATTCATGCTAGACAATCGTTTAGTCTTGAAGAATCCAAGGACGATGAAGATGTTCTCTCCAACTGCTCAAAGATGATTTATCGAAGAACCAGCGAAAAAATTAAATTATAACATTGTATACATACATTTTGAAGATATAAATCATCTTATTTACATTTTTTGTGTAAATATATTATGACCTGTCACAAATAAATCTGTGGTTCTCGTTTTGAGCTCAAATCAAAGCTAAACGAACTCATTATTTTTTATTGACTTCAATTATGTTAATAAGTGACAAAATAAAATACTTGTAACAACAATAGTTGAGGCAACAATGATGCCACCCGAAGACGTTGTTATATGAGCGTAGGAAGCATTGTTGTGGGCGTCATTTTGAGCTCAAATTAAAGCTAAATAAATATATTTGGTATTTATAAATATAATTTTCCTTTTGGTATGAGTACTTTTCCAGATATTTACCAAAATACATGGCGAAAACGAAAATTCTTAACTTTTTGAAAAAATTGTTAAATTTTCGGAGAGCTGTTTATCGGAAAGTTCTGCACGTACATTTTGCACTTTAATTGTATTTAGATAAATTTATCTTCTTTAATAAATGTGTGGACTATATTTTCTAAAGAAGGTATATTTTAGAAGAAATTAAACAAAAATAAGAAACTACGCAGACTTCACTATATTTTTTGGGCATTATTCAGTCCGCGCAGGTCTTTCGAAGCTGTAAAATATACCACTAGTATAAACAGTTTGCTTAGAATGCGTAGATGTAGATTTAGGAATGAGTTTTGAAGTTTGAAATAATACGTAAGCGAATATGTGAAATTGATTTATATTTTAACTTTACCTTCGAATAGCATCGTTTCGCATATTTCGTTTTGTCCAATATTGGTTTAAGAATCCTCAAACTTATTTTCAATAAGAGAATTTAGTGTAATCATTGGGCAGTCACGTCTGAGGTTCACTTCCAATTGCGAACTATTTGAATAATATCGTGGCATTGTTTTAGTAGATTGCCGGAAGTGAAAATAAAATTTAAAAAGAATGGTATACGAATGAAATGTAAAATACCCCTAGTGAAATAGGAATTTAAAATGAGAAGACATTTGAATCTTCGTACAATGTCGACGATAAAATATTTTAAAGAATGAGCCCCTGCGGTCATTGGCTGCCTTCTGCCGCGGTCTTCCGCAGCCCTGAGTTGGAGGGGAAAGGCAATACGGCTTGGACGCGCCATGACTGCAGATGAGTGGGTGAGTCTTCTTTATTTCATTCAATTGCATTAAACTTACGATTCGCCTCTTTCGATCGCTTCTTGCGAATGTTTCCCCTTTGTTCCCCACCGATTCAAATTGGTGCGCTCTTTTCGTTGGCATCGTTAACTTGTTTGAGAAGAAGAATTCAGCCGTCTTTGCGTAAACGAGTTATTAAGTCGAAATAAAGCGGCCGCTGTGATCACGTGGAATTTTCTGCTGAGAAGAGACAGTTAAACATGTTTTTGAATTACCTTATCTCGTTACACCCCAACATCAACTCCTCTTTAGAACTAGAATGTAATAATCAACCAAATTTCCTCGATATCACATTGACAAGAAAAGAAAACACAGTTGAGTTCTCAATTTATCGCAAACCTACATACACAAATCACACTATACACGCTAGTTCCCATCATCCCACAACACACAAACACGCAGCTTATCATAGCCTAATACACAGAATTATGCAAATACCCCTCGATCGCGAAAATTACACACGTGAATTAAATATCATCAAAGAAATAGCCATCGCCAACGATTACACCAATACACTAATTGACATGATTCACACACGCAAACTAAGGAAACTAAACATATCCAAAATATACCCCACTTTCTGAAACACGGAAAATTCAATCAAAATCAATTCATAAATTTCTTACAACTTCCTCACTCCCTACAATGTCAAGCCCGCATTTTACACCACACACAACTTAGGTAAAATCCTTCTCAATAATAAAGATACTTTCAACCATAAACGAAAAAGTGGCATTTACAAATTACACTGCAACGATATTGGGGCGATTTACTTAGGTCAGACGTCCCGCAATTTACAAATAAGAACCAAACAACACTTCAATTCATTCCGTAACAATACACAGGCATCACATTTCGCAAAACATCTTTTAGATAACAATCACACTTCAGATTTCTCCTCTACTCTATTACATTGTGAACACAAAGGACGCAAACTAAGTTATCTCGAACAAATAGAAATAATTCACCACTTAAAAAACAATTACACACTCACTAACATCCATCTTTTCCCTAATTATTCTCCCCTGCTTTCCATTTTTAACCTGCTTCCCCTTCCCCCTCCCCCATAGCTTCTGATTGGTGGCGGGTATTTGTACCTTGCGTGTATATATATGTGTACTCATGTATTACTCATCGCTTGATAATGGACTAACGTCCGAAACCGGTCGCGGTATTAAAAACTTTTTAAAGTGGGATTTTTGCACAGTTATTTCCACCCATTTACTAGTTATAATTTCATTTGGAATTTCAACAATCTCGAGCTGTGGAACGATTATTCCATCAAAGTTCACTTTGTCGAAAAACGTGTTCGTCCTATGGATTGAATTTTCACAAACAATTGCTTCGACTCTACGTACGTCGTTACGAATAGTCTTCGGGCTCATTGATTCTTACATTACGTTTGCGTGTTTGTCCATGTTCCGTTTCCATGCGCCTCATGCGTGGGAGTGACTTACATCCGAAAAATAAGGTTATTCGCAGTCCATTTTTAAAGTGAAAGAATTTGTGTGAACGAACAAAAGTCTACTTTACGCATCTGAGATAAGGACCACCTGCACAAATTTGGAGTCAGTTTAGATAACAGGAAAACGTCATTCGCATGCGGAAAATCTTTAAATTCGAAGCTACGCTAGAAACCAAAGCTGTGTTCATCGTCTGTATTCCATGGCAACTCGTTTCCATGCCCGCAAAAGATAGCAACGTCTTCCTGTTTATGTCAATGGGTGGTACAGATAAATGCTTCCGCCGACAAAGTCTGCAGCGATTCTAAAATTCCAAACTTTATAAGCTGAAACTATTTCGTAATAATTCACCAGGGGACCTGATGAATTTCAAACAGAATTAAATGGAAAGAGACAAAACCCTTTCTTACGCTTAAGAACGATTGATCGGGGACTCTCATTTGCCTTTTGGAGCCCTCCATTTTCAAACTCGATTTTTCAAGTTCGAGCAGTCGGCAGAGGATCAGAATGAATATTTTCATGACTTTGCGGAACGGTGCAACCATTCAGACATACAGAACGGTATCATTTCCGCAGGAATGTGTTTTGCACGACTATTTTCGTCAACTTCATTTTTTGTACACTGCTGTACAGCTGAACAGTAGATTCATCGAATTGCTTTGATGCTGTTCCATTGATCAACTTTGAAGAAAAATTCTTCGATTCATACATAAATATGAACACGATGAAACTTCCTACATCAAAACTAAAAGAATTAGGTTGGGAAAGTTTAAAGGAGCGGAGATTCAAGAAAAGGCTAGCTATATTTTTTTAAGTATACACAGGAGTTGAATCGTTTGAGGAATTATCAAACAAAGTCGCTATATTCATGGCAGAAAAGACCATAGACAAAAAGTTAAATTAATAAAACAGAGAACAAACAATAATCCTTTCTAAATTGTGCTGCTATAGATTGGATAATTTGCCTGCAGGAGTCTTGGAGCCCTTCCCAAAACATCATAGGGAGTATGTAAAAAGATTGGGTAAAAACATTAAGGACGAGTGAGCTTGACGTTGATGAGTACATGTGCAGTGAATAAATAAATAAATATATATATATATATATTTTGTAATTCAAAAATATAGATGGGATTTCTATTAATATGTGTAATATGTGTTGCCACCGGACGATTAGTCCACTATTCATGGCAGAAAAGACCATAGACAAAAAGTTAAATTAATAAAACAGAGAACAAACAATAATCCTTTCTAAATTGTGCTGCTATAGATTGGATAATTTGCCTGCAGGAGTCTTGGAGCCCTTCCCAAAACATCATAGGGAGTATGTAAAAAGATTGGGTAAAAACATTAAGGACGAGTGAGCTTGACGTTGATGAGTACATGTGCAGTGAATAAATAAATAAATATATATATATATATATTTTGTAATTCAAAAATATAGATGGGATTTCTATTAATATGTGTAATATGTGTTGCCACCGGACGATTAGTCCACTTGTAGCATTTTTACAATAATAATAACGTAGAAAATGGCAGATGGAGTCTGAAGGACTAAGAAAGACTAATGAGAGAAAAGTACCTTCATTCTAAGTATGGGATTTCCGGTCAGGAAAAAATATAAAATATAATTTTACGTAAAAATATATCATGAATATGTACTGAATAAGTGTCACATGGCGCCTATACGAAAAACAAATAAATCAAAGTAATTAACGATAGAAATACTTGACGAAAATTAAGTTCACAACTATAGTGCACCCCACGTGACGAATGCGAAACTCTCGGATTGCCAACATTCAAATGATTTACCCGCGAGGAATTCGAACTCAAAGAAAAGCCATGGAAACATCCATCCTGGATCCTTGATTCACACCAACGAAATCCATCATAAAATACATATTCTGTTTTATTTACGCTCGCGACATCACAGACATAAAGAAATTAAATTAATTAAATACAGACGAAATGAATAAAACACTTGTGTTAAGTAATGAAAATTCATTTTGTTGAGAGAATGGTTTGTTAACGAGACACCCAGATATTTCCCTGAAAGATCGGATGATCAAATTCGGTCCACCGAATGCCAACGGAGACTGACAAGGAAAAACAGTCGCTTTCGAACATCTCTGGTTATTTCTATGTGAGGAGAATTTTGCAACAAAAGGGTCTTTTATCTGAGAATCTCATCTGCAAATTTTATCTCACTTTGAGCGTATTATAGTTTCGTTTAATACTATTATTTCTTGGGCACGAAAGGTTCATGTGAACTCTATACTTAATTCGCTCTTCGAAATTTCTTGTAAATCCAGCCTCTGCATCAACTTAGCTCTCTGTATTCTACCTTAGGTTGCTTTCTTCGACAATCCTCAACCTCTGTAAAAACTCTCTAATATTCCTCACCCAAAAGCGTGTCTTGCACACTCTCTATATTTATAGGCGTATTCCCCAGATGTTCCTTATCATGGCTGAGTCACGTTAAATCGCACGCAGCTTAATAAATTGCCCCTGTTTTTACTGCTAATTTTGATTCCAGTCAGCTGTTTAACATATTTACACATTATATGGACTCTATTATTTCCATGCAAATTCTCCATCCCCTTTCTTTGTTTGCTGCCTTTCATTGAACCCAGTGATTCCAAAATGGTTCTTGATTCCTGAAGTTCCTATTTATTTATTTAATTATAAGGACTGCAAGTACGCTCTAGGCCATCTTTCCTTCCTTCAATTAACTTCCGTACTTCTCATGATTCTTTCTACTGGGACTCCAGGTGTACCCAGCATGCCTTCATTTTTCTTCACTTTTTCGTGAAATTAATCTTTGAATGTGTGAATCATAGCAATTATTGACTGCTTCACTCATATACTGCGATAATATTGCTTCGAATGTGGCTTAGGAGACATTCCATCTGCAATTATCGTGGTCCAGGCAAATAAGATGCGATTGGCTAATGACTAGAAAATCAAGCACGGCTCGTGTTAGTTACCGTATATATTCTTGTATTGGCCGAGTTTTTCTGCACATTTTTAATGCCCTCCTCGGCTTATACTCGAGTGAGGGTCCCAAATCTCTGTTCTTCGGTGGAAAAGTCTACCAAAAATGGGCTTGTAAAAAACATCACTTTCTCAATTAACAATTTTTGGAAATTTTCTCCGCAATCGTCCGTAATTACTGTAATTTTCTTGGTACCTATTTTTATTTTGAAATTGACCAGTAGCTGCTGCATTTCCCACCCTAGGGTTATACTCGACTCGTTCGGTTGTTCCGTTGTTTTGCGGTGCCATCTGGTGGAAGGTCTGTTCAAAAGGGCAATTCCAATGGACTCTCCTGTGCGACCTCCCATTCCACCGCCTATTCCTTCTCGATAAACGACCGATATCTCGCGCCACCTTCGACTCTCAGAGCATATCTGTGCTAAGGCGGAAGAGCTTAAAATGCTTTCTTCGTACGCTTTTACGACTCCCTGGAACAAACTATAAATCTCTCACACCGCTCTTTGATCTGCACTTCCATCATTTAGGAGCTAATTCCACATCTCTCCTCCATTCCTTGCGTATCTCTTTCGATTCTCGCTAACCTAAGAAAGCACCCGAAGAAAAAAAGAACCAATTAAAAAATAGCAACTTTCCGCCCGTAAAACAAGTAAATCTTTCAAAACCAATTATTACACCAATTGTTCACTGAATTTGTTTCCGATTCCGATCAAATTTTGACGTTAACATACACAAAGAGTTCCACAACAAAAAGGTGAATCTCCTCGTCGATTTAAATATGATTTTATTCGAGAAGTTCGTTTAAATTCCTCAACGCGATAGGTCGAAGGAAAGCAGAATAACGAACGATATCGTAAGAAAACTACTGTTAACCCTAGAACTGTATCGCGGGAGAGTGGGCTAGAATCGAAAAAATAAGGGGAGAAAAATGTTTTTTTTTTTGAGTGCGGGTATTAAAACCTAGCATAGTTATTGCAAAATGATTCAATTTTATTGACTCTATCTCAAGATTGACGCAGGGCGTTAAAATTGAGAAATTTTCACAAAAACGGGAAGTTTCGGATTTTTCGGAAAAACGTTCAAGTTCGTTGATATATAATTGCTTTTGAGAGAAACTGTTGGAAAAAACATCAATGCAGTAATCTAGCATTTTTTTTATTTCAATTCGCTGAATGTTTCATGCTCTAAGATTATTCTTTGCTCATTTAAAGCAACAAAATGGCGGACACCTTTTTCGGACAAATTTCGAGATAAAGTAAGGAAATCAACTAGGTAAACAGCGATGGACTATCAAGTCTCTTATACCACGTCAATCTGCAAGGCTTTTTGATATGGAATCTGGAAAACGGTTTCATTTCATCTGCTACCCTGTGATTGCGGTGGATTTTTTGTAAGCGCTGCGCAGTCCGGCTGGGAGCCGCAGCATTCCCAAATCCAGTTTAGGTGTCTTTTGGCTATGTTGTGTCGAAAATTTGGCTTCTTTTATGTTAAATTCTGGCAAATAATATTAAAATCTTATTTAAATACATTTTAAGATATGAATTTGAGACCTTAACTTTAGATAACAGATGCAGAATTGAGAAATTTTGGTATATTAAAGAGACATGTCTACATTATATTTATACATCGCCAGAATTCTTTTTACTGATGATATTTAAGAAAATACCCTTGAGCCTCAGGAAAGTGATGAGGAGAATTTTACGGAAGAGGAGAGTGGGGCAAAGTGCTGCATCAGAGAAGTCGAGGCTGAGAGTGAGGTTGAGGTATGTAAATGATATTTTTTTGGTTAATTTGGAGCGAGAAAATGTATTTTCAGTTTTTTATTGTAATGTATAGTTGGAGGAGTCAGATGATGATGACACAGCTCCAGCAGCCAAGAAACCGCGTAATACAGAGGGGAGAGGAAGTCGAGGACGGGGAAGAGGCCAAGCAACCAGTGGTAGTTATCGCGGACGACGAAAAAGTACTGTTTCTGGTAAAAATGAGCATAAATGGTACACCACACCGCGTGAAAGACTGCCAAATAGAGGCCCCATAGTCTCGACTGACTCCAATTGGATGTGCAAAAGATAGAGATAGATAGATAACAGAGAAAGATCTCCTCATGAAAGTTGGAGTTTATATTTCGACGAACTTTCGAAAATTGTCCGGCGTACAAATGAAGTGATTGGCCGTTATACCGAGGATCGAGAAGTAAACACGCACTTGGATAGTTTATATAAAAATATCGACCTAATTGAATTGAAGGCTTTCATTGGTAAATATGACCTCTCTTTATGATATGTGGGATCTAAAGGTCGGTTGCATAAGAATCCGTTATGTCCCAAAGGAGATTTGAAGCATAATTCCATAGATTTGACGATAGGAAAACCCGAGCAGTTCGTCGTCTTGAGGATAAATTTGCCCCCATAAGAGACATTTGGGACTCTTTCATTGAAAAATGTACGACCCTATACTGCCCAGCAAAGTACTGTACCATCGACGAACAACTGTTGTCTTTTCGTGGCCCTTTTAAGGTCTATAATGGTGAAAACCCGGATAAATATGGTGTAAAAATAGTCAATTTGAATTACTCAAAAATATTTTATCTGGTGAATACAATTCGATATGTTGGTAAATTGGTTTTGGACGTTAAGAAAGAAAAAGTGGCATCCTGTTATGCCAGGAAGTTGACCGAGCCAATATATGAAAGCTCCAGAAATATAACATGCGACAACTGGTTTTCCTCTACCGAAATTTTTGATACCACGTTAGAAAAGAGCCTCACGATGGTTGGGACACTGAAGAAAAATAAACCTCAAATACCACTTTCCAGTAGGAAGTTGAAAATTCGCTTTTCTCCGAACTAAAACTTTAGTTTCCTTCACTCCCAAGAAGAATAAAGTGGTTCTTGTTTTATCAACATTCCATCGATTGCGATAAATAGCTGAGAATAGGAATAAACCAGAGATGTTTTACAACACGACAAAAGGTGGCACTGACACTTTCGACCAGATGTGTCACACAACAGCAAGAAAAGATGGCCAGTGAGAGTTGGGGAGGCTGGACCAACCAACGCTTCCATCATATACGATTTCAATGCTCAAAATCCACAACAGGAGAGATTTCTTGGAAAATTAATCCACGACCTTGCAATTCCTCATATCCACAGAAGGAAAGAGCTGACCAATCTGCCACGACAAACTGTATTTTGTATTCAAGAAATATTGGATGAAGGGCAAATCCGACGAAGCATAGGCGGAACGACAGGGGAGTTGTGTTCATTGTCCCCATCAGCTGAAAATGTGGAGTAAATGCTCTCGCCTTCGGGTGTCCAGAGAATAGGGCTCTGTGCGGTGAGCAAGAATGATAAAAGAAATCACGATGAAAAATGTGTAATGATAAATTTAAGATTTATGCTCAAAATTGTACTTCTTCCTTTCAAATAAAGATGTTTTTTCCAATTTGAACGAAATTCTTACTAATTATAACCATTTCTGCGGCAAAAATCGATTTTTCAAATTCTTGCAATTTGCACACTTTGATTTCTCAAAATAAATACCTTTTTTGGAGAATTTTTAGTATCTCCCTTTTATATCCCTGTTGGAATTACTCGATTTGGTTAAAAACTCGCTGAGATATCGTAAATTTAAGGGAAATTGTCATTTTGGCTAGTTCCTCACGTTTCTCGCCCTTCTTATTCGTTTTTCTCGAACCCTTCAAACTTTTGGCCGAAACTACTTGGTTCACGCGATTTAAGATTAAAAAATTAGCCCCCATGAAACTCTCAAAGTCATGCTGGGACCGAGATACGGGTGTTTGAAATTTGGGGTGTTTTTTCACCCCGCGATACGGGGAAAGGTAAAAGAAATAGCGATACAGTTCTAGGACGAATACAATCGCCACTCACATGTTAGCTAAATATTTCGCTCCTCCATTCAATAATTTTTGTCAATGAAGATCAGCGAATCAAATTAGCTTTTGTATTCAAAGAATTCCATACTCTCATTCAATCTGCAGATGAGCAACCAGGCGTTCGAGGGAGGAGAGGCAGTACTTTTAGCATCGAGGCGCCTTCAAGAGTGTCCCTGCCCACCGCCTGTAGACAAGAACACCCAACCGAATCCTTGGCACCGCTACAAATCCATCTTTCTCTCCGTCATCGCTATCTCTCTTCTCCTCTGGATCCTCATATACACCATCGTCAGCCAAATGGACCTAGCCTGAGCGACGGTGCTGCCGCTCCGGCATCTTCCTCACTCACACACAAGCAGATGTCGTCGACGGAAGTTCTGGCCGAGCGGGTGAGTCGCTTAAAGTCTTCGCGAACATCGTGCGTTCATTTCAAATTCAAATGACGCGACCAGTTACGCCTTCATCGTCATGTTGTTCTTGTTTTATGACAATTGTTATTATTGTAGCAGATAGTTGAGGTCCCCAAAAGTAGCTTAGTGCGGTGTGTTCATTTATGCAAATGTAAAGAGTCCGCAAGGTGAAAGTCGAGGACACTCACTTTCACCTTGCGTGAAAGTGAACGTCCTCGACTTCCTCACGTCGATTACTTAAATATTTCGCTGTATGTTGTAGTTTGCACACAACCGCGAACAATAAACAATTATGGATTTACGTTTTCAAATGAAGGATATACCTAAAGCGAAGTGATAATAAAGAAAATGTGTAAAGAATCACTCTGATGTAAAATGACAGACTGAAATTAAAAGCCAATGGAAGTGATTGACTTTCTAAAAAGACGCGCTTCAGATGTTTGAAGGCAGACAAAATGTGAAATTTTGGGAATCGAATGCTAGAAATCAGAACGGATGAATGTGACATTCATCTACGCAGGAATGAGCTAAACGCGATGGCGTGCTTGTGAAGAAGTTACATTTTTTAATAATAGAAAATATATGCTTAAGAGAGAGTCTCTGCGATATAATGCTTAATTTTAATTTCCCGCTTTCGAATGGCTTGCGGAATTCAGAAAGTGGCGACTCATGAAATGCTTAAAGTTATAGCGTCGTTTCAGTTTGTATCATCAGAAATGAGCGCTTCAGTATATCAATTTTAAATGAGCCGTTCTTTACTGATTATAAATGATCGTCATTCGAAGTACTTAGGATAAAATTTAAACTTAAGCTTTGTCTGAGAAAATATCTACGAACTCTTAATGAATTGAGTAAGTTGATTTTAAATTCGCCGTTAACTGATAACCCGAGCGAGGAAAGGTCGAAGCAGATTATTTGAGCATCCACGAGTGAACAACACGGCCAAGCATTGTTTTATCTGGGAAATCCCAGCGATGAGATACGTGAGTCAAAGTACGCGGAGGAATTTCATTTTATCCTCAAATCACTGATATGGGTAGAACTTTTCCGTAATAAATTTTATTTAGCTACTCGTAAGCTTTCTTAAAATAATTTATTTAAACTGATCGATTTGCGAACCAGAATTTTTCCGAAAGAGAATTTATCGGAAATGTAAGACTAAAAATAACGCTTCCTTCCCAAGGCTGAGAATAATTACGATCTTCTCATCCATTCGTATCGTTCAGTAGTTAACCTTTCCTCAGATTCCTATAATTTTAGCACTTCCTCAAAACCAGCCTTTTCTTGGGCCTCTTTGAATGACTCTCAAATTTCCAATATAAGTATGAAAATGCGCTTCTTTTGCAGGGGGAGTCACCAGATAGTACCTGTCGCAAGCAAAGAGTTATAATGGTCGGCTGGGACAGGCCGAGGTCCGTTCTGTTCGCACTTCTGGCGCTATCCTTCGTCTTGTGGGCTGCTATCTACTTTCCCGTGAGCATCAACTGATCGCAATGGAGTTGGAATTCCGAAGCTTACGTGAAATTAGAGGAAAGTTGAGCAGATGGGCAGTGACTCTATCGTGACCATGGAAACAAAGCTTGTTGAAAATGTCGTCAATTGCACTTTCAAGGACAAATGTTAGTGACAATTCGGTGAACGTAATTTGTGCTCTCTGAAAGCAAGCCTCTTATTATTCTTTCGATGTATCCAATTTAAAGTGCAAAATCAATCAAAGGCAAAAAAACACTGCTCCTTACTCCCTATGCGTTTAAATTGGTGGCATTGAGGAGATGTTTGAATCGAATTCCAAATGGTTCACGCTTATCATGAATGCTGATAGGTCTAAAATATACTTGAAAAAAGAATAAATGACGATGATTTCCTCGAGCGAAAGCTTGAATTGGAAGGGAGTGCGAAAAAAAGCTAATATACTTCATAACGTCTAAAACTCATTTATTTCATTAGAATATCTTCGATTCCCTCATTTGATTTCTGTGAAAAATAATATCTAGAAAAAATTTTAAAATTTTATCATGTTTGAGGACTTAAGATAAAAAAATTTATTAGATAATCTAAAGAAGCGAAACTGGTAAAAGAAGGGATCAATTGATTCTATCTTAATCCTGAAATAATTCAGTTACTCGGAGGAATGAGAAAAGTATTCAGCGCGAGGGCTTACCTCAATAACATATGATTGGGGAATGAGGCATGATGAGGAGTGAGGAGCAATGCCTCTTGACAAACACTTCTCTTGGCGTTCGACAAGGAGAAACCATAATTAGTGCGGAAGTGACTTTCATCTCAGCCATGATCAAGACTAGCAAAATAGAGTGAAAGGTCCGAACCATATGATAAATGAAAAATAATCATATATTACAATAGTATTCTTTTAAATATTAAATTATGTAGAAATTTCAAGCTTGCTACATAAGAAAATAAATTCCTATTAACTCGAGATCTATATGGTAATACGAGTAAAAGTTGCTTACATTTTGCAATCATATTGATAATGCAAATTTCAAGTCGACATTAATTCGAGAAGGTCCTGAAGAGAAAAAAAGGGATTAAATATATTCTTAAAAATCAAACTATTTATTTTAAGTAGGAGAAATTTGCACCCACCTGTAGACAAAATCACCCACATTTGGTGTCAGTTTCATAGACATAATAAAGAAGAGCGTGTTTCCCGTGACCCCTTTGATTTTGTATTCCCTATCCTACTGGGATGTAGCTTAAAATATTTTTGAAAGCGGATCATAAATAATTAGAAATTCCCGCCATACGTTTTTAAATAGTAGAGACGCCTGGTGTCGAACCAAGGATATTTTGGAAGATGTGAATACATATAACGCCCTTTTAGAAATATAACTCATTTGATTCAAATGTTTAAGTTGATATCACACCGGGAAGGTCCAAGATTAAGGCTCCGTTATCCCCATCTGAAATGCATTTGGTTATGTAAATGGCTCTCTGGGATCGAACCAAGGACGATCAGGGAAACCTAAAACACTGCATATGAAATATATCTATGAACTTTATTCACATGCAAAATTTTAAGTCTCTATGTTATCATGAAGGGGATCAGAAAAATAAATCTTTAAAATCGTATCAGTTACTAATTTTAGATACGCCTGGTGTCGAACCCAGGGCCTATTGGCAGCTGTGAATACACATTATGGCTTGTTAGGACTTGATCTTATTTAATGCAGAGTTTGAAGTCGGTATCATTCCGGGAAGTACCTAAATTTGGTTTCCGCTATCTCCGTAAGAAATGCATTGAGGAATGTAAATAACTCACTGGGATCGAACCAAGGATCATCAGCGAAACGGTAAAAAGCGTACATAAAATATATTTATGATGTCTATCTACATGCGAGTTACAAGTTTCCATCTTATAGGGGTGATTTTTTAAAATCTTCAAAATATCAGCAATGCATTTTAAATGGGAGATATTTGCCCTGACCTAGCGTCGAACCAAGATTAATCATCGAAGCAAATTATAGATTTTCTTCACGAACAAGATGGAAACAATGAAAATTTAAATGACGAATTCAATATTAAGTCATTTAAATTTAGAATTACGAGGTAAAAATAAAACAGTATTTGATATGTTCAGCTGCATAGACGCATATTGATGCTTGGTAGCGATTAAATTAAAGAATTCATATCACTTCGCATAAAAACGTTTTATTCTCGAGCCAGCGGCAAATGAATCTCAATCAAAAATCACTCTTTTTAAACAACCACATGACAACGACAACATAAACAATGAAAAACCAACGAATACATTCAAAATATAAAGTTTCGTGTGTTTTTAAATAAAAAGAAATACATCCACTATACTACATCAATATAAAACAAAATTTATTTCGCTAACAGAAGTTAAGCAACAAAATAATCTGAACCATTTTCCAAATATGGCGGATAACCTACAAAAACATCAAAATATTATTTATCAGATCGACAAATACGTCGTGGAAATCCAAAGAGTAATTGAAGATTCTGAGGTAAAATTCCAGGATTTTGAAAAAAATTTAAGAAATTGTGGAATTTATATCTCTTCCTTTTAAAAAAGATTTAAGTGTGAAACGCATTAGCAAAAAAAATTCAGACATTGCATATGGATCAAAAGGCATTAGAAATTGTAATTATAATTTTACAAACTGACTTAATCTTACAAACCAGAAAAAATCTTCAAAAAGTGTCCGAAAATCGATTTTGTTTGGTACCGCATGAACGGAATGCTGCTATCAAAAGTTGGGTCTGGAAATTTATTTTCTTCATGTGCCTATATCTCGAAAACTTAATAAGTGATTTAAAAAATAATATATTTTACTTATCTACCCATACCTCGCTGGAACGCTCCTTATACTGAAACACAGTGTATAAACATAGTATGCATTTCATTCCCCCTTCTTCCCCCTTACACTACGCCTATGACAACAAGTCGATCGCGGCACACTTTTAAGATAAAAAGTTGGCCACCCCTGCCCTAGAGGGTACAAAGTGTGCGAATCGGCTGAGTTGAATGGAGTAGTTGAGACAAATTTGAATGGAGTAGCTGAGACAACAAGAAAATCACGTGCTTGCACAGCTTCTAGCGACTGGGAACTCCAACATGGGAATTGGGAATGCCAACATAAGCTGTTACGTTATCGCACTGCTCACACGATATTTCAACCAACCATTTACTGTTTAGCTGTGGTGGCGGAATAACCCAGGGTGGCGCGATTGCCCGGTCTACCCTATACGCATCGGACTCATTCAAAAGCGATCCTGGGTTCGATTTTTGGAGGCTATTACAGTTACCTACAGCTTTTACATTTAAACCCTGAAGTCCGCCAGGAGCGTGTGGCAGGGGGTGTAAGACACCCCCTGCCTGTAAATGTAAAGCACCCCCTATCGACCTGGACAGTTATTAGCTTATATAATATTTCGTGGGGAAAAAAACCAAAATAACTATCTGTCCTGTCCCTGTTGTCGGTATAGTCCGAACCAACTAGCCTGAAGCTTAAGATATTTTGAGCTTCCTTGCAAAATTCAAGCAATATGTTAGTGATGTTTTTGATATTCTGTCATCGAAAGTAAGGAAAAGTTCTCACTCGCTTTACAAGGATACCAGCGACAATTAATTAATGATGGTTATTGGCCTATTACTTGCAGCTAAAGAATTATGGTAAATCACGTATTAGATGATAACTGTATACAGGACCATCCATCCTTGCACTGGTGCAGAAACTCCTTCCATGGCGATGTGTCTTACACGAGAGAAGCGCGTTTTTCCTGCCAGAGAAAAGAATTAGAAGAGAATTGCATGTTAGAGATTTTTCTGTCTCATTAGCGCAGCAAAACTCTGACACTTACGAGCTGTAAACAGATAATTATTATTGGGCGATCATCCAGAAGAGAAAAATATGTTTTTAAAAGAGTCATCCTAGAATCTCTTCTCTGACATGAAATGTCCTACATGAACGAAATAAAATTGTGAAAATAGAAATAAAATTATGTGTAAGGAGAGTGTGAATATATGTAGCGTAATAACAGAAATAAGGTCGTTGTAAAATTAGCTGAATAAATGCCAATTGAATGCTTGATTAACAATGTAAGCACTAGAGGGACAGGAAATATTCTTTCAGCAATATTTGGAGGAGTATCAAATGTATGGCGACTGCTTTCCCATGTATTTCGGGATCATTAAGTCTACGATGATAAAATATACATGTAAATTATATTTTAAAATGACCATGTTATTTCAGTTTATGTCTTCCAATCCACACTTGCATCCAACAATACTTGACACCATCGACAGACTATTATGCTGGAAGCAGGTTTGTTTACCAGAGAACTAGAATATACTTCCTGATAGGATTGTATCACTTGCGAATTGTACACAATAATATTAATTTTAATTCATTAAAATTAGGCCGAAGCACATCTTATGACGTCAAAACTTCGTTTCGAGGGAGATAAATTATTTGGTCTGACTTCAACTCATGAGGTCTCTTATGAAAATGCTTAAGATAATGAACTCTTAAATAACAAAATGACGCTTAAACAACCTCGTGGTATCCATCCTTTTTATGATTATCTTATCAGCAATTTGTAACAAGTTCAGGGGCGGATCCAGGCGTAAATTTTGGGGGGTGGAACTTCCGGGAAGGGCCATAGCGAGGTGGGGGGGTTAAGGGGGCTCTTTCAAGAGGGGGCAAATCAAAATCAAATTTGGGGCACAGTCTAAAGTGAACCTCCCGAAAATAATATTATAAATAATAATAAGGGATGTTATTTTTCACTGACATCAGGGACATTAGAGTCCGACCCCCCTCCAAGTGGACACCCCCCACCCAAATCCACCCCTCCTCCAAATAAACCCCCCAAAATATTTATTTGAAAATAAATTGCATGATTTAATTTTCCCTAACAGATATTTACTGATATTTTTAATAATTTCCGCTTTTATTTTAATTTTGTAGGGGATATTGGCTCAGTATTTACATGGCAAAATCTTTTCATGATGAACAAATAGATAGACGATCTACCAATTGATGAAAATTTGTTAATATATTTCTCGTTTCTTTGTGTATTCAAGTGCACGGAAGTTTTAGTCGTTCAATGTTTAGAACCGTGAAGGGGTGAGTGAGGAGGAGAAAGGTGGGTAGTTCCTTGGGGGTTATTTGAGGTATAGGGATGTAGATACTAAATTCGTAAATCCATATGAGGTTAAATACCATTCTGTGTTTTCCTGATTTTGAAAACCTTTCAACAATTTTTTCTGGGTCCAACTCGATGTCTGGGTGATTGTTAAGCAAGGCTAAGCCAATGAGCCTATTTTCTGACATTGCGGTCCTCAGCCAAGTCTTAATTAGTCGCAGATCGAAATGATCGTTCTGAACTCGCATTGCTCTCTGGTAGAGTGCACAGTACTTGCAGCAGTGTGTGAATAGTTGGGTAAATATCTTTCTCACATGCTTCTAAAACATGTAAAGCATTTGTTGGAGGTTTCATCCCATGTTTCTTCTTATCTTGCCACTTACTTTGCCAATGAGCCATTTCTGCTTTCAGTTTAATTAAAATTAATTCTGGATTTTGACCAATAATTTCTTTTAATCGGTTCACCAAATGGTCTAGAGCGTCTGCAGGGTCTTGTGCGCTTATATCGCCTCAGGGAGAAGCACTGGTAGTCTCACCACATCAAGAACATCTGATGTAAATCTTGCACGTCTTGTGTTACATTGTCCAGCATGGGGACGCACACAGATAACCTGTAGTACTCTTTTGCCGATGATGTTGGATTGTTGTCACGTTTTTTTTGGCGACCAAATATTCTAGGAGCTTTAAGCCCAACGTCAAGTTTTTTTTTGCCATTGGTTCAGCTTGAATGTACTGATCATTAAAGTGTTTTTCATTTTCTACCCTTCATTTATCTAATAATCTAAGAAGACTGGAAATAAGTTCAGCTGATCTGGCAAGATCAGGGGTTTCTTTCTGCAGTATTTTGCTCAGAGGAAGTGTCAAAGATAAGATGTCGCAAAGACAGTACAAGCCTATGGTAAATTGAGGCTCACATATGGCTGTCATCAATCGCCACCGCATGCGACTGAATGGAGGCTACAGCCGCGTCCAGTGGCGCGTCTGATTTTGTGCCGCTACTTGTGAGAACTCCTCCATTTGAAACAATGTTCAGCTATGAGTGGCGCGACTCGGAAGCAGCACAGAGTGGCCTCGTGTAAAGGGACACCAAGAGCATGCGGCAATACGGTCCGACAACCGTCACGCGTCATCTATAGACGACGCTCGGTTTATAAGTATTAAATTATTTGCCTCGGAAAATATATTCTCTTGGATTTGGGAGGAAATTTCCCCCTTCCCCTCCCCCTGGATCCGCCGCTGAAGTAGTTTGTGTTCAGCATTTGCATCATTGAAACTGAGGCATATGAAGGGGCCCAAAATTACTAGCAAATCTCAAGGCACAGAAGTAGTAAGCCGTATGGAGGTCAGTGGCAGTTAGAAATTCAAAGGGAGTGGACCATTACAACATCGATGGAGAGGAAAAGATACCCCTTATTATTATGGGTCACATTCTTAATGATCATCATCTCTTCCTATTACCGTGAGTGCTCATATTATACTACTTCACTTCATTAGATATTAAAAAACGATTTAGTTTTACTTTGCAAATAGGTAAATTTTCACATATTTCACATTCGCTGTTAGCGACGCTAACGACAAGTAATCCAGCGTTGTCACATTGCCCAAAGCGGGAAGAAGACAAAGAACGCCAAGAACTGTAACGTGGTTAATATTAATTGTCCATTTTCGAATTCAGAAATGTGGAAAACGAAATTAGTAAGGTTTCGCTATTTTTTCATTTTTACGAAAGAAAACATTTTTTGGCTAACTTAGATTTTGAAAAATATTGACTGTTGCGAAGTGTTGGATATAACATGAGTATAGCATTTCGCTTAATATAGAACTGAATGGTTTATCCTCTTGGGGATACATCTATTTTATGACTATATCGGTAAAATTCTAGCTTACAACCGTCGCGGAGAAATTTGATATCTTGCTTACTATCACAGATAGACACACTACCATGCTACCATTCTTACACTAAATTAAAGACAAAGAAGTGCAAATTATATATGATTAGCATACCCTCCCAAGTGCTGCGGTTTCGGAGGAATTTCCATCCTAAAATTACCAATTTTTGATGTTTTTCGGGAATCCGCTAGGGCGAAAGTAACTTATTTCAATTCTATAAGCAATTTTTGCGAAAAAGTTATAGTATCTCTTAAAAGACCTGGGAAACCTACTTAGCTTCCAAACCAACGATAGCTTGCGATCCGGACTCGAGGATGAAAATCTTTTTCTTTACTCAAAGCAACTTTTCCATTGAAATACCATGGAAACATGCGAGTCGGAATTTGGGAATTCTAAGCCATTTTCGAGATGTGAAACTCGTCGTTATCCGCTACATCTGGCGTCTAAACGCCATAACTAATAGTTCAAACATGGTCTCCGGAGGCCATTCCTGTACTTCAGTCACTCTAATCGAAATATGTCAGTTACTTTAATAGGTACTTACCAGCAGTAAATAGATGTATAATCTGGAATGTTTGAGGTATAATCCCTGAAAATTTCATCGATATAGGGCAAAATCTAGCGGGTTAAACAAAAATGGCAGTCGGTTGGGAACTAGAATTTTACCCTGGTTTGGTAAGGAATGATATTGTCTCTATTGGCTCATTATCAATATCTACTGATGACATATTATCCAAACTATCATCACTCGATCATTCTAAAGCATCGGTCCCAGATGATATACTACCTATCTTTGTTAAAAAATGTTGTAAGTCACTGGTTTATCCTCTCTACATTCTCTTTAACAACTCTTCATTCAGACATTTTCCCTGATCTCTTTAAACTGAGCCATATTGTTCCAGTCTACTAGAGTGGTGACAGATGTAATGTGTGCAACTACAGGCCCAAAGCCATACAGTCTGTTTTAGCCAAAACTTTTGAAATTATAGTTGTCAAGAAATTGCAACCACATATTAACCTTATCATTAATGATGCATAACATGATTTAGGCTTGGATGTTCTACTCTTACCAATCTACTATCTTTTCAGAATCATGCTATTTCTGCCTTTGATAATCATAAACAGGTTGATGCAATATACCTTGATTTTTCCAAAGCCTTTGACAAAGTTAACCATTATATATGTTTTGCTAAATTGGAGGCTATAGGAATTTTTGGCACCTTGTTATCTTAGCTCAAAAGTTACCTAAGTGGTAGGAGAAGAAAGGTTAAAATCAATAAAAAAAACTTTCAATACCTTTTTTTGCTACTTCTGGGGCTCCTGAAGGATCTCACCTTGGTCCCTTCCTATTTCCGATATTTAATAATGATATCTGCTCTTATGTAAGTCCAATTAATCACTTACTCTATGCAGATGATCTAAAAAATTTCCACATAATCAACAACTTGGCTGTATTGAACTGCAGAACGCTTTAAGAAGATTATGTGTTCACTCAATCATATGAATCTTAACATTTCAAAATGCTGTGCATTTACTTTCTCAAGGCTCAAAAGTTCCATACAATATGAATACTCTCTTGATAGCATGTCTCTATGTAGGGTTCACAGTTTCTCGGATTTGGATGTTTATTTTGACACTAAAATGAATTTTAATTTACATATTAGACAGATGTAATTAAAAGCTCACAAGATGCTTGGTTTTATCTTCTGCTTTACAATAAATTCCTGCAGCATCACTTGTCATCAAATTCTCTATTGTAAGACCTATTTTGGAATATTGCTTCCCATTATGATTACCATACTTTCTCTTTACAATTAGAGATAGTTCAGTGCAAATTTATAAGATTGCTTTGGATTAGGTCTGGAGGCGTCCCTCATATTATAAATTACAATTTAATCATGCAACAATGTGATCTGCAGACACTGAGCATTAGACACAGAGCTGCTAGCATCATGTTTCTTTAAATATTTTGCTTTATATCAGTAGTATATACAGCAGTATATTATTGTTTGTGTAATAATTATGTAACCTGTCTTATGTTATTAGAGTAAATCTGCATTAATGTTCCAGCAAAATCAATCAGAATCAGTACCTTATGCCAACAGCAATTACTCCTATTTTACTCCAATTAATAGAATGACGAGACTATAACAATACAAACCTTAAGACAGAAATTTTTACCTGCTCCCTTCCTACTTTCAAGTATTACATAAAAAATGTTGTGACGGGTTAATTTCCCTGTGTTATTTATATATTATTTGTCAATGGAATTTCTCTTTTCACCCTTATATATATTTGTGTTTTCTTTTCCTTTACCTTCATAATGTATATTTATATAACTTCTATTATAATTATACCTATTTTTAAGCTTTTTGAATATTTGGTGCTATTCCCCATTTTCATTTAGTGAAGAGTGATGCCGCTGTTTCTATAGCACCAACAAGTGACAATGATCTGGCAACTCTGACAGAAGCTCTGCTGAGACACGAAATCCACAATGCAGCCAAATATGTGACGCTGAATGCGCAGGGACGAGTGCGATCTGGCACCAGGGAAGATCGTGCACCTCAAATGTACTGCCTGAGATAAGACTAATATTGATCCCATTTTCAGACATAATTAAGGGCTTTGCATTCCATTCTAGGCTCCTGAACGTGGACTCAAGAGCTTTTCAGATTCCTACGATCTCAAAATTAAAACTCCTATTCAACAATTATGTGGCAGATGCAAGTGTAACTGAGCATGTGACTGCTGGAGAGCGAGCTGAAGAGAACCATTTCTTAGATGCAGTCATGGATACTCCAGTTATGACTAGAACTCATAGATTCCTTGCAGACAAAGGTATATTCCATTGAAAAAGCACCGTATTATTAAGTAATACAATTCACAAGTAGTATCTCAAAACAGGTGATGGCTTAAATAAAGTGGCTAATTCTTTTTAAGACACTGGTGGATAATTTTCTTCAACTTGCATTCCCTTACTAAAATTTTAAAAATAATTGCTCCTAAAGTAAATTAGATTACCCAAATGATTGAAGAGGATATCTCTTAATATTGCTTCGTGTGTTAGTTGTCTATTACTTTGACGTAAAGAGCCCCATTTACAGAAGTGATTAGGACGTGGCTGGGTAGTTTAGTTGGTTGGAACGCCTGCCCAGAATGTGGGAGACCTGGGTTTGAGTGCCAGCCAAGTCACTATTTTTCACTTCTACAGATTTGATTAGTATTGAATAGAAAAATTTTAGGCTTAAAATTATCAGTTAACTGTTAATGCACATTGATTTTAATGTATCAGATTATTTGATGATTTATGTAGTAGTTAATTTCTAGTTGAATCCATCGCAATTCAATTTTAATCTCAAATAGAACTTTTAAGATGATTTACCAAAAGATTTGCAAATTTTCTGTGACAACTCACTTATAAATTCCATGCATTTTACCACTCAGAAAAAATATAGTTTTTGTGATAATTTATTTGTTGGCATAAAATCGCTTTCAGGTCACGTGAGAAGAGAACAGAAGGCTTTCAAGGATATGATGAGAGAGCTGTGGTTTGGATTGTACTCCAGGGGAGGGGGGAAACTGGGATCCAGTGCCATGGAACATGTGTTCCTTGGAGAGATCAAACGGGGAGAGGTTTCTGGTTTGCATAATTGGGTATTTTACAATAACGAGGAAGTCCTGAATCATGCAAACTACCTTGGCTATGTACGACTGATTGATTTAAATGGGGTAAGGCAAATATTATCAAGTTCCATTCTAAGGTTATTAGTGTAGCATATGATTAAGATATTCCAACTACAAAATCTTCATAAAACTGAAAATTCCAAATTGATGCGAGAGAAAGTAATTCATGCTCTGAGGTCTGAAAAAGTTGCAAAGTTTACACACTAACACGCGTTTATGAAAGGGAGGGAACATTAAATAGTAAAGGCTCTTAACAACCAAAGATTGATAATTAAGTAGCCTTCAATTATCAATCGTAACTGATGAATGATTTTCTTGCTCTCATTAAAAATACATTAGGATAGAAGTGTTTTAACTGTAATTTTATTATTTGATGAAAACATTTAGAATTAATCATATGGTCATTCAAGCAAATATTTAATAACCAGAAGAAAGTAGAAAATGCAGAAGAAATACAGTAGAAGTCCTTTATAACAAGAGCTGACAAAAATCGGATAAGTACTTCTTATAACGTGTACTAGTTATAGCTGATTTCTAACGTTAAAGGTCCATAGCAAGTGCGACAGAATGGAACTTGGTGTTTGAAATCCTTACGCTAATGCTTCATAATGTGTATAAAAAGTATTTTTGTGTCAAAAATACCGTATTTACTCGAAAATAACGCGCATCCTTTTGAGTCTTTTTTCTTAGGCTCAAATATCGGGGTGATCATTTAATCGAGGGCAAACTAGATTTGGGTACAATACTATTCATTGGCATGTCGTGTAGCGTGGGGCCGGACGCATCCTCGGCTCACCCTGATAAGTAATAAGGCCTATTCCTTTGCTGAACCTCACTTAGAGTCAGCAAAGGGTAAGTAGGCAATACTGCCGAGTGTTTAAGCCACAGATATATGAGAGAAACAATTTGTGGCTCTTTGCAAAAGATAAGGATTCGGCAATAGGTGTATTCGATTTAGGGCATTAATCTCAAAACATTATTCAGTGACAGTCCTGCTTAATACTTCAACCCTGAATAAAACAATATAAGGCAATTGATTTATTTTCTTATGATTACATTTGATAATCCAACAAATAAATGCAACTTGAATGTTAAAAAGTATTTTGGTCCTTAAAAATACACATGGAGAAATATGAAGCGAGAATATAAATAAAAACTAAATTTTTGTGAATATGGGGACTTAGTATAACAAAGACATATATTGATTCAACCCAAAATATTTATTTTCATATTTCAACTGCTTTTATCCACGGTTGTTCTGAATTATACTGCGTCCATGTAAGCAGAGGCAATATTCTAGTATGAGCCATAAAATTTAACCATATCCGCGGCTGCTTAAAAAAATACGGCTTTTGAAGTGAACCTCCTGTGTTTTAGTCACGTGCCGCCATTGCTTGTGATGTAATGAGTCACCTCATGTGGCTATGTTGCATTCCTCTCTTTCCTTACTGTTTCCCAAAAATATGTACTAATATTAATAAACTGTAATATCATGACATAAATAAGCTAAACAGGTTTTAACTTGTAATATTTCAAACAAATACTCTCTCCTGAATTGTGAACATTGAGTGCCAATTGAAAGGCTAATTAAATTAATAGCTAAAAGAGCTGCAGCAAAATCTCCGAGATGAATGTATATCTACATTGTTACCCTGCAAGCTGTCAATTGACATGGATGTAAGTGATCAATATATTTATTTTACATGTTGGTATTGTTAGTGGGAAGAGAGTATATTTAAAGCATTCTTTCTTCGTCATTTTCCACTCAATTCCCAGTTAACCAAAGTAGCTGGGAGGTCATAAAATTCTTTTTACATCATTTGTGAGCTTTCAATGAATTTATTTGGCATTTGACACGTTGCTCCTTCTCTTCCAAGGATCCAAAACCTTCAGCTAAGAACATTTCCATTAGGCTCATTGATTTATCGTAATATTTTTAACAAAAAATTACCTTTTGGTATACCTGCTTGAGTTCATAGGAACAGATTTTATCCACAGGAACCTATATGCAAAATTGCTACTAGTACTATATGAAGCATGATATAAATGAATTCTTATCTTTGCTTGACAATTCAATTTATCAATTTTAAATTGTTCTACCACACTTTTTGTCCATGCATATTTTCCACAAGCTCTAGATCATTGTTGTTATGAAATGGTTGCTGTAAATGGAATTTCCATATAAATAACGATTACATATTGATACCCAAACTTAGACATCAACATTCAACGATTTCATACTCATTCGTATGAATATATCTGTGTTGTTTACGCATTCGTAATCAACCCTTTCATTTCCTAACTTTTCAAAAAAATATATTTTTGGCACTATATCACTCCTATTCGTGTTAATTTGAAAATTTGTGCTCAACTTTAAAGTTTAAAGGAAAGATGTTAATGTATGTTGATAAAATCATTAAAAGATATCGATATGAGGTGTTTCAATACAAACTTAAAATATAATGAAAACGAAGGTCAATTCTTCTTTGACGTAACACCGGAAATGTACCTTCACGGTGAATGAGCTATGCTACACCTCATATCATAAACCCAACTTACGACCAGAAGTGCCGACCGTTAAGTGTTCGTAAGACTGTATACCATAAACGTATCTGTATACCATTGTGGTGGCCCACCGACTGTTCGCCAATATCAATAAAGAAGCATTTCAAAGCAACCATGCCTTCACCATAAACACACTTTCAATCATAGAAGCAACTTCAGAGTTTTAATTCCTAAGGGTGAGATGTATTATATGTTTGAATATTTTTTATTTACATGTGAGAATCTTTGTGATAGCAATTTTGGAAACAAGAATATCCCATAAGTCATATATCATATAAGTCCATGATATCTTAAATTTCCACTATCTTTCAGACCTTATTTTAGTTTTTGTACAAAATGATTGATTCAAGACACTGACTAATTTTACTCTGTGCCTTGGAACATACAAAACTCATATTTTAGAAAGTAGTTGCATTTGGGCTAAAATAGTTTGGATTTTTCTCATTGAAGGTGGAAACTTGCTACTGAGAGTAAAATGTGAAAATCTGAGACAGTACCATGAGTACCAACACATGGTGACCAAGTTGACATAAAATTATTCTTAAATTATTTTACACTTAACTACCAACACAACCAAAAAACTTATTTTACTGTAGCAAGTATTGCAATACTCTGACATAAGTAAAGAAAAAATTAAACAAGCAAAAAGAAAATTCGGAACATGAACTCATTCCTATCATAAAATTAATCTTTAATCTTCTTTACTTTCAAATGCTAACAAATTCTAAAAGTTTGTGGGTATATGAAAGATTATAGATTCCAATTACAAAAGAGATTGGGAGCCTTTAAATATCCCCTTAACATTCACGTTTTATTTTTTATCAATAACTCTTTGAAGGATGTTTCTGTCATTGTTAACATCAAAACATTTAATAAAAAAGGTATTCTGTTGAATTCATTAATAATTTGAAGCTGGCGACAGTTTGTTTTTACTATTCTATATTTGACTTCTATTTTCAGAAAGGACACATTGTGAAGTTACCTGTGAAATGGAGTCACACCTACAAGCCGGTTGGAACCATGTTTGTTGGAACTAGTCCTGAATTAGAAATGGCACTCTACACAATTTGTTTCTTTACAAGGCCTGAAACACGCTGCCCCATCAGTTTGGCCAATCATCGCATTTTTATCAAAACTTTTCCATTCCGGTACCGAGGAAAATCATACATTGGAAGTGCTTATCCAGATATATGATATTTCTATCTTTTTCCTGTAATTCTTGTCATGTGCATCAAATTTAACGGAATAGGAATATGGAAAGGAATAAACTGATTTATTACTCTGAATTGGGTCAGCATTATAGATATCCATAATGATTGAGAATTTGTTTTTAAAAAATAAATGTTTGCTATAGAAACTTGCTATGTATCAATTATTTGTTAATTTATTTAATGGAAACAGGTGGCCCCAATAATATCCATTTTAATACATTGCACACACAGATGACCATTCCTTAACCAGAAAAATCCGATTAGCCAGGATTCGAACCTGGTGCCTTGGCGTTGGAGCACTAGCATGGTGTCATACTAACCACTCTGCCACCGTGGTTGTAGTCTTACAGTTCTTATTACAAAACTCAACTTACATAACAAAGTCTAAAATGCAAACTGGTAAAACAAGAGGTATTGTTGAAAATGCAGCAGTCATTTGTAGTAAATTTAGGGCGAGTCAGAAGAAGCAACATAAACTGAATGCGGTTAGAATAAGATGTTAATGGGATGTTTATAGGGAACTTATGAAAAGATGTAATTTATCTGAAAGCATAAGATGTATTTTTATAGCCTTAGTGAGACTCATACAATTGATTACTATGCAGAGACATTTACTTAAACTCTGTCAGACATGTTGAGAGCTGGTAAAGAAAAGATATAGATTCTTCATCTTCTCTAGCTTCTGAAATTTGATGGGGTCCTCAAGTTATACAACTTATCTGTCCCATAATTAACTGCATTTATCTGCAAGATATTCTTTTGCTGGATTCTGTTGTGATCAATTTTTAACTAGGTATTATGGGAATATTTCACTGTTCTTGAAGGATTTCAAGGTCTCTGATAGCATCTTTTGTCTACTCAAACTTTGCCATTGATAAATTAAGTCGAATAATGGAAGAATTAAATTTAATTGAAAGAACAATGGCTATGAGAGCATAATAATACAAATTTACAAAAGTAAGAGAAGAGTCGTACAGAAATTAAATAGTTGAACAATGCAATGGAAATATTTTTAAGTGATAGATGGTCATAAAATAATGTTTTGAAAAATACATTGTAAAGAGTAAATACAAAAGTAAGGCATAAACAATGGAAGTGGGAAGGACACTTGATCAGGATGTTTATATATTCATTGCAACGAAATTCCCATTCATACCAGTAAATTGCATGCAGATCATTTTTCTCAACATGTGATTAGGACGCCTCAAGTCAATGAATAGCAAAATGAGAAGATTTGCATTTATATTTAAAATATCTATAATGATATTAATTTCAATAATGAAATTTTAGCAGTCTGTTCAATTAAAGACAAATTAAAATGTTTCCAATCAGTTTATACACTTTTCCTCTGATTCATCTTTCATTAAAGGATTTGGATTTCTAAAATACATTTGAAGTTCAATTTGTTTTCCTTTTGTAAATGAATTACTAGGCATTAAAAAGATTTAGCCTATAAAAGGAAACTTATGCTATTTAATTTGTTCAAATGCAATGGGTTGTGTAGAGTATAACGTTCATGGAGGAAGTTTTTACCTTTTCAAATTGCAACATCACAATGAAGACACTATATCAAACAGTTTCTGTAGACGTTCCATTCCATAGATAAAATTTAATCACATTTACTAATCCACGAAAGATAATATTATGTGTATTGTATGGAAACTTTATGTACTGAATATTTCTGATATAGCTTTATAAGATTTCTTTCCATATAAAGTTAATCAACCATTTAATTATGCTAGTATAATTACCATATTTTACAGCATATAAGACGCACCCTCATTAAATAGGCCACACATAAAGAAAACATTTTAAAAGTCCGTGCGTAAGTCTGTTACCGCAACAACTTAAAATTTAGTTTCTTTTAGTTCTCATGATCCATGAAAACCAAATAGGTAACATAATTATTGAATGTAATTACCAAAAATGTTTATTATTAAGGAAAATATTAACACATGGCAAACTATTTCGAACATAATACATTCCAACAGTTGAACTGCAAGCAATCGAACATAATATGAAGCATAAAAAAAACGAAAAATTCGGAGAAAACACATATCACTAAAAAATAAGTATAAGTCTTCCATCAAGAGTATTACTGATTCCTCATTTCTTGAAAGACTTGACAATTATTTCAATGTTTATGACTTCCCAAGATTATTTACCCACTTGCACACTTCTGAAATAGAAGGCTGCTTCACAACTGTGGGCGTGAGCTCATGATGTGGTTCTCCTATCCACCTGTTCCATTGTTCTCGTACATTTTGCTTAAAAGGCTTATTTACCGATAAATCTAAAGGCTGCAATTGGCATGTCAGTCCATCAGTCAGTCTATCTGGGTTCTTAATTCTTGTCCCTTAATGTTCTCGGTTCTATGGGCTCTAAACTGATCCCAAACCAAAAGAGAGGGTTTTCTTAAGAGTCCACCAGGTCGCCTCGCCCATACGTTCTGTAACCACAGTTTCATTCCAGCTTCGTCCATCCAGCCTTTCGGATGACCATGAACAATTACACCTATTGAAAGTTTTTCTTTCGGTTGCGTTTTTCTTTTGAATATCAAAAATGGCGGTAGTTTTGTGCCATCAGCACAGCATGCTAGAACTACCATATAGTGGGTCTTTTCATGACCAGTGGTTTTTATTGCAATTGATTTAGAACCTTTGATACTCACAGTCTAGTTGGAAGGCATTTCAAATGAGAGTGGAATTCCATCCATATTTCCTATTTGACCCACTTCAAAAGACGTTTTATTTCACTCATATACATATATTTCTTCATAATCTGCTGGAATTTTCTCTGCAATAGTTGTTTTTGTGCGCATTGATAAGCCAAGCCTTTTCATGAATCTGTAACACTAGCCTTCAGATCCCAAAAAGTTCCGATTCCCATGTTTTTCTGCAAATCCCTTGGCCTCATTTGATAATCGTTTTGGTCGAAACGCTTTTCCCTGAATTCCTCTTATCTATTATCCACATTTTTATGGCATTCTCAAGTTCTGCCCAACTGGACACTACCAGATGAGGAAGCACCTCTACAACATGGGGATGACAGATTCAGCAAGCTGCAGATGGTGCAATTTAGAGGAGGAATCTACTATTCATCTCCTCTGAGAATGCCTGGCTGTAAATAGGACACGGTATCGTACCTTTTTCAGGAACCCAGCAATATAAGAGGTTTACCCATAAGTAGTGTACTTGCCCTTTCAAAGGCCTTGGGACTCCATGGGTAATCTAATGTAATGGCAGACGGCACAATGGACCTTAAAGGTCTAAGTGCCTTTGGATTAACCCCGCCTCCTTTCATTCATTCATTCATTATGGCCAACAGGGAGCTGGGCATTGAAGATTATTTTTTGTTTTTTAGCGGTCTTCAATTGATCTTCCTAAAGTCGCCAAGTACGTATCATTTTTTTGGTAGATGGTGGACTGAAATGACTTATTGCTGCTCTGTTCCCATGCACTTTGGCATAATTTAACACTCGTAATTTATATTAAATTGTGTAGCTTAATCTCTTATTTCTTGCAGACATATTTCAAGAGGTAATTTTTTTATAAATAGCTCTATTCAATAAGAAGAGGACACACTGTTTTGTTACGATTAGCAGGGTTTCCAGATCCAAACCTGAAAAAACCACTGCCTGATTGCGCTGAAATGGCCAGAATCCACCCAGTGTTCAATTTCAAACTTCTTGTGAAAAGTTCATAATAAATAATATCAAAGTGATAATCAGAGTATAACTGATATGATAGAGTCGAAAGAGATAGTACTGAAAATCTGGGCTTAGGTTTCAGTATTGAAAGTTAACATGTTGTTAAGGTTGAACCTTCACATATAAGATGCAGGGAAATTTTTCGAGACAAAATTTAGGAAACAAGCTGCGTCTTATATGCCGTCAAATACGGTACTTATAAAATGCTTAATTAAGTTATGCTATCTCTCAAAGTTTATTTCAGCCACAGGAATATTGAAGAGATGGCTAGCAATCAAATTACAAAAGGCCAGATTTTCAGAAAAATGTTTTGAACTTGAATGAATTACATGATCTGAAACATTTTGCAGTGAATTGGAAAAACAAAAAACATGGTTGAGTAGAGATGCTGATATAAAAATGATTGATGGACCTAGTAACTTCTATTTTTTCCAAATTATTTTCCCTCGTTGAGGACATACTAAAAATCACTTAATTATCCTCCAAGAATGTGTTCAAGCATGCAGAAAATCAGTCACATCAAATTGATTAAAAACATCCGAATGGATCTGTTAAAAAAAAGGGTTACTGATTAAGCATGCATAGATCAAGTTCATATCTCTCACCAACCTCAAGGGTAATGAGACCCAGTTGGCAAATGTATATGAGAAATAAGGGGTTACGTTTTGTGAGCCGCAATACTTTGAGGGAAATTACTTCATTATACTGAATCAATTCACATGTGCATAGATAAATTTCTTAGTAAAATCTGACAAGACACTTAGTAGGATATCTCAATAGCACCAATAACTATTTCAATAAAGATGTGTAGAACAAACAGTTCCCTTTGCTTTGGAATTTTTACTTTCTCCCTATATGTAGTATAGAGAAAGTATTGTAATCGCAAAAAAATTCGACCTCACAGTTTATCTGGAGCAAAATTTTGTTTCTTAATATCTCTGTCAGAATATATATATATATATATATATATATATATATATATCTATTATATATATATATATCTATTATATATATATATATATCTATTATATATAGACGCTTCTCCGGATATACCTATAAGTTATATATAGGGGATCAAAAGTCTAACCATGTTCCACAAGTGCCAACAACTTGAAATTTTTACCACGTTATTGCCATGACGTGTAACCTCCAGGAAAAAGCCGACATTGAACCTCGGTGTCATGGGTTCGATTCCAGAAGGCCCCAAAATCGCGATTTTGTCCATAAGAATACATGGCGGGGATTATCGAAAATTTTTTTGAGGCACTTCCCGGAAAAGGAGAGATTTGAAATTCAAGGGACCGCTAGATGCCGTGCATATCTAAAGGAAACCATAAAGACATCTACGAATATTATCCTTGGTTCGATGCTAGGTCGGGGCAAAAATCGGCCGTTTAAAATGCACTGTGGCGATTTTTAAGATTTTTTTTGGACCATTCTACGATGGCATAGAAACTTGAAATTCGGTATGAGGTTAGATACCATAAAAATATATCATAATCGAATGTTATATATTCGCTGATGTTACTTGGTTCGATCCCAGAGGGACATTTAAATTCCTCAATGCATTGCTTACGGAGATAACGGAAACAAATTTTAGGTACTTCCCGGCACGATATCGACTTCAAACTTTGCATATAGAAAGATCAAGTCCATACAAATCAAACAGTGCATTCACAGCTATCAATGTGTCTCTGCAATCAGAAGTTGATCCGATTTTTAGGAATTATTTTGAAACCTTTGCCAATAATATAGAAACTTGAAATTCGGCATACAGATAAATTTAATAGATACATTTCAAAAACATGTTCTGGATTTCCTAGATCGACCTTGGTTCGAGTCCCGAGAGCCATTTACATTCGTGAAAAATAGATCGTCTTTTGAGGCAGCTGTAGCCAATATTTCTGCTTGGATTTTCACACATAGTTAGAGATGGTGATGTTCTATTGTGTTTCATAGTAGGTTCACCAGTAAGACCCGGGTTCGATGCCAGATGATGAAATTTCAGCGAATTTTAAGAAAAATTTCAATCCTTTTTTTTCTTTTGAGGACCATCCCACTATGATGCCGATATGAAATTAGTATTGCCGATCTGCTTGCAGTATGCAAGCTACATTTTACTCGTATATATATATACACACAATTATATACAAAAGTTATAGTTGCTGTTTATCCAAAAATTGTTGTTTTTCTTAAATATCTCTGACAGAATGTGATGTATTTATATAAAATTTGTATAAAAGTTATAGAAAATGTATTTTAATACAAATTTTGTTTGAAACACTTTTCTGTAGCACTCATTGTTTAGGAGTTATTTATATATTACCGGCATTGGCTTCTGTTTTCAATAAATATGGAGAAAATCATGTGTTGGCCAAATCAGATTTTTTTCTCTAATGGAGTTGTGCCATAAAAAAATTGGAGGAATAGCTGTACTTATGTACATGGAGCTGTTTATTAGTCAATTCTCGTTTGATGTAAAACATAGCTAAATAATTCTGAGTGCTTTGTTACCACACCACAGTAAAAGCACGACTGAAAATAGTATTCAGTTTTGAGCATCAGCCAAAAACATGTATTTGCAAGAGTTACCTAAGCTACTGACTCTCTTTGATTGTTCATATACGGAAACCCATGTTATTAAAAGAATATTTGGAATACATCCAATCAACCAGGTGAGTGGAAGATATTGAGAATTCCATTATCTCTGCGAGGAACTTGGGGAGGATCCTAGAACTTACACCAGGCAGTATAACAGGATGTCCATCAGCACCTTCGATTTCCTGTTTGAAACGATTCCAAGCTGGCTTACAAAGCAAAATACGAACTTTAGAAGACCTAATTCACCTTCTGAGCATTTAATCGTTACTTTAACCCTTTAAGGACATAAATGTATATGTGCCATGAATTTTAAAAATTCTACTTACTTTATCTATTGTCCTATTCTTATGATATTTTTCTTAGATTAATTCAATATGTTTATACTTTATAGAAGTTAAAATTTTTGATACTTACATCGCAAAATAAAATAACAATTTAAGTAGTGTTTTATGTCCTCAATTTCTAAAGTTTAGACATTTTTCGAAGAAAGGTTAACTGTACCACATCAATCATATTTTGAGTTTAGATAAAGAAGTCTGTGTAGAAATGTATGGAATAAATCGAATTATTCTTAACGATCACTATCTAAGTCTTATTGAAAATTTATACATTTGGGATAAATATGTCCCTGTGGGCAGGTGGCCGCATGATGCTACATCGCCAAATTTTAAACCATTTTCTTTACCTCACATAAAAATGCTACCCATAAACTGATACTCTGTACCCATACTCTATGTAGATATTTTAAGATGTATTTTATTTGAATACATGTTGCAGTTTCCTTAGATTCAACTATAATCCTGCTTTTGAAGCCTTTTCGTAAGTAGAGCTTGGATGACCCAACATCACCCTCCTACTTATGTTGTCCTCAGGCGCTCTGTGTTTCAAGTACGCTAGAAAAGGTTATCTTCTCCTTGTTTATGGAGTATTTAAGCCAATCACGACTAAAACTTTGTTTCGGTAGTGGCCTCTTTAATTCTGAATGACCTCAGTTCACTTATGAACGCATCACGGTGTTGGACTTTTCATGGAGTTCACTTGACTGTGTGACCATTGCAATTTCTATAGAGATTTTATATTGAAAGGAGTAATTGAAACAAAGATAAATTCCCATTTCTGGGAATTTACTGTTGAATACCTAAAAGCATAAAATAGATTTCAAGAAATACGTTCAAGAACAAAAATATTCCTCAACTAAAAAACTCATTTCCTTAAGGAAAAGCTACTTAATCCCTATGCAACAGTGATGACAGTTTCTGAATTTCTGAAAGAAAACAATAGTTTTAATATCGAGGTATAATTTATTGTTCAACAATCCATTATATATATCCAAATATATAAAAGCAAAATGGTGTCCCTTTTTCGACTAACTCAGATTAAATGAAGAAATTTCTGAAAATGTTTCTAGTAATAGATGAGATTAATGGATGAGTGTTTAGATGACATTAGAAGTTATTGGATGATGGAACCAGAGTTTTATATTTTTTTATTCTTCTAATTTAGGTCAAGAACTGGATAAGAAGCATATTTTTGCATTTGATACAGTACAGATAGGCAAAAAGGGAGTACTAAAAAATATGAAGAGCCTTAATGGGTTATTATGCCGAGATATTGATTGTGTTGTATCAAAAGAGGTTTAATTGGTAAGTGGATATACAATCATTCCGTTATTCATCTATCAAAGTTCCTAGACTTAAAAGAAACAGTGAAGGATGAAGAACTTCAGGCTCAGTCGAGAGATCCCATAGAAAAGCAGAAGTGTAAATCTCGGTTGAGAGAACATAGAAAAAAAGGAGAACATACTCCTTGTCCCTAGAAGATAAAATTGCATAAAACATTAAGAATGGGTAGACTAAATGGACCAGATTAAAAGATTACCTACGAAATTGATGGAGGCTGAAAAATTCAATATTACTTTCAATTTTGTTTATTATTGATATAAGAGTTAATAAATATTTGTACTTATTTTTAGAAAACAGTAATAAAAGAGAGGAATGCAACATAGTCACATCTGAACAGTTTAGAAATATTGCTTGAACACTGATGGAGTATATCACAGCAGAAATGGACCTCTCAAGAAACTGTTTCTAGTGCCCGTGCTTCCCTACTAAATGCCCGATAATGTGAAGAAGGATAAATTATAAAAGGATAAGATATACAAATATGTGAGATATGTGCAAAAAAGAGATGAAAAAAAAACAAATAATGTCAGTAATTTATTTTCTGTGCATTTTAGATTGCGAGAGTGACAATAAATATTTTGAAATAGCAAGGAAATCGTACCAACCCTATATAAGCGTTGTTATTGTCACTCAGTTTTAAACACATGATTTCTTCGATTTCTAAATTCAGGACCAGAGGTAAAATAGCCCCTCATTCAGATCTCCAGGGGGGACAGTCTACGAAGATATCAAGTGTAAGGATAAAGGAGATGAGTAAGAGAATAAGAATAGGAACCTGGAACGTTAAGAGCCTTCCTAAAGGAAGAAAAGTTAAAAAACCTGAATTGAGATTTGATCAAGAATAAGATGGACATGATAGGAGTTAGTGAAGTAAGATGGAGAGGAGTTGGAGAACAAAGTATTGAAGATGGTGCATTCTACTTTAGTGGCTGTAAAAGAGGAAGAAATTGTGTAGGTTTTATTGTAAATAAGAAAATAAAGGATTCCATAATCAATGTGATATATGACTGAGATAGAGTAATGGCAATAAAGATTGATGGAACACCAAAGAAACTTCTAGGCATACAGGTATACGTGCACACAAGTGACCACAAAGATGATGAGGTGGAAGAAGTGCATAGAAGAATTGAAGAAATAATAAAACAAATAATAAAAGAAGAAGTCAAGGGTTGCTGCAAAAGTGATGGGGGACTGGAATGTGAGTTTTGGAAATGAACTGGTGGAAGGAATTGCGGGTAAATATGGCATCGGTAGAACAGATGGAGGAGACTAACTGAATTTGGTAAGGATAGTAAGATGATAATAATGAAAAGGTAGTTCTAACGCCACAGAGGAAGACTTTATACCTGGAAGACTCCAGGTGATCAATATCGAAAAATAAAAATTGATTTCATCCGGATAGAACATAACGGACTGCAGTAAAACATGTGTGGATTACCTAAAGTGGACATTTATAGTGACCACATCCTCCTGAAATGAGAATTTAATATTAGACTTAAAAATTTAAAGAGCTACAGCTTCAATTAAGATGTGGGATCATAAGAAATAGGAAGGCATAGATAAAGAAAAAAAATAGAGCTAAAGATTGGTATCAACAGAGAGAAGGAGTGGAAGACAAAGGGCACAAATTAATTTTGAAGAGATTATCAAAGGAATAAGAAACAATGGATAACACAGTAATGATTGCAAAGATGGAAGAAAGAAGAAGTTATAAACATATATAAAACAATGACAAAGGGAGGAAGGAATATAGAAAACCGAACACAGATACTAGGAAAGAAACAGACAAAGCAAGGATAGAGTGGCAAGAGGAAGAATGTAAAGAAATCTACGAATAAGAAAAGAAAGGGAGATATGATTTAGCATATAAGAGAATAAAAGAAATCAGCTGGGATGGAGGACTGGGAAAGGTAAGAAGGCCATCAAGGCATATTATTGAAAGAAGATAAAGCAATTATGGCATAATAAAAGAAGAACTCTAGAAAGCAAAAGATTATCATATAAAAATATTGCATCGACTTGCTCATTGTTTTCAGTAGATTTCAGAATATCATGGACTAATAAAGCCAGCTGATGTGAGACACTCAAAAACAAGTCTTACAACCATCCGGATTCACAGTATTGTAAGTAAGTTACACTATAGGACTTTTCAAAAACTCATTAAAGAGGCATAATATTACCACTTAGTGATGCAAAAGAAATAAGTCCATAATTACGTAGCTGGATCATCCTTTAGCTCCTTTTAAATATTTGCATGAAATTTGCAATTTTCCAATCTGTTCGGGGACTTCGCTGATGGTAATATTTACCATACAGCATACACTATACCAAACTTGTAGAAGCAAACCGCCAATGATTATCTCAATTACTTCTCAAGATTAAACATTTTGTATTATTGTATGTTTAACCTGGACACCCTTTACAGTGTGGTCAATGTACGAGGATTGCCCAGAATGTAATGCACCACATGTTTTTTCTCAGCCGACAACAATGTTGCGAATACGAAACATTAAGTCTGCATTATTTGAAGTTTCTTGAGTGCGTGTGCAAAATTTCTGGCTCTTACGACAGATAGCGTAACTGCAGGACTGTTTCAAAATGGCGTCAGTAAGTGATGTGCGTTACAAGCAGCATGGCGTCATTGAATTTCTCACTGCAGAGAAAGAAACTGTGGGAATATTCACAAACATTTATTCAAAGTCTATGGAGCATCTGCTATCAACAGGATTACAGTTAGTCACTGGGCACAGAGGACATCAGAAGGTGGTTTGGCAACATGGCTGTCGCATGTTGCAGCGAGCTGATGTTGTCATTTGCGAGGACAGACGCATTACAACTCGGCAGTTGGCTCTGATTCTGTCAATCAGCAAAGGAGGATACCATTATCCCCACTCTTGAATACTGAAAAGTGTGTGCAAGATGGGTCCTGCAGTGCCTAACGGTAGATCACCATCATATCTCTCAGAAATAACATTTGTTCTGATTTGTTGCAACGTTATGAAGCTGAGGGGGAGGCCTTTTGGGCCCGGGTTGTGACAGGTGATGAAACCAGGGTTCACCATTTTGAGCCCAAAACAAAACGGCAATCGATGTAATGGCATCATTCTCGCTCTCCACAGAAGAAAATATTCAAAGCAACTGCATCTGCAGGTAAGGTCATGTGTTTAGGGACTATGAGGGTGTGATATCTCATTAACGTGATGTCAAGAGGCGGTACCATTAATTAAGAAGCTTATGTTAACACATTAACAAAACTCAAGACATGCTTCCAGCGACTTCGGCACCATACCAACCCAGGAGATGTTCTGATTCAACACAATAACGCTCGGCCCCACACAAGTTTGAGGACTGCTGACCACATGGCAAACCAGGTTTGGACAGTGTTATCCCATCCACTCTACAGCCCTGACCTGGCTCCCTCGGACTTCCACTTGTTTGGGCCATTAAAAGATGCAATTTGTGGAAGACATTTAGATTACGACGAGGAGGTGATTCACACAGTGAAGAAATGGCTCCTAGACCAGAACAAGGATTGGTACCGACAGGGCATACACAACCCTTGTTTCGTGCTGGAGGAAGGCCATAGAACGAAACAGAGATTACATGGAAAAATAGGGTGTGTAGATAAAACATCATTCTTTCCTATGCGTTATTATCATTATGTGCAATAAATAACTGTTGAAGAAAAAAATGTGGTGCATTACTTTCTGAGCAACTTCTAAAGGTTCTCTTATGTTTCTATTTTTTTAAATAGGAAAATCGGTTGCATTTATTACTGTCTCCCTATATGGAGTATAGAGAAAGTAGTTCGCAAAAAAATTTGACCTCTAGATTTCAACAGAAATAAATGTTTTGGGGCCCATAGAGTTTGTTTTCGCTATTTTCCCGAACATGTCTGCTTGTGTGTGTGTCCGTCTGTGGTAAAAAAGTTTGCGGGCACTCTATCTTAAAAGGTAATTATCCAATCATTTCCAAAATTCATATTTAGTATCTTCCTAACAATGCCAAGAGTTGATTAGTTTTTTATGAATACCGCTTAACCAGAGGTTGCGGTTTATCCCGAACAAAATTTTGTTTCTTAAATATCTCTGTCAGAATGCAATGCAGGTATATACAATTGTATACAAAAGTTATAGATAATGTACTTTACTACAACTTTTGTTTGAAACATTTTTTTGTCACACTGATTGTTTAGGAGTTATTTATATATTACCAGCATAGGCTTCTGTTTTCAATTAATATGGAGAAAGTCATGTGCTGGCCACATCAGATTATTTGTAAGCTAAAATGAGATCCTGGAAATTTATGGCACCAGATTCAATTTCACGGGATGCATTTATTGCTGTGGAGTAATCTGTTTAAGAAGGACACACATCAGACTGATCTAGTTGCTCCAAAGTACCACTCCAAATACAAAGGATATTGTCAAAATACCTATAACAACAGCCCACATATTTTAGCAAACAACATTAGGAGGAAAATAATTTGGTTTCAAAACAGTTAAGAAATTTTTCAGCAAATAAAGAAAGAAAAATGGGTTAAACTATGGACAAACCTCTGGTTAAGAATAGTAACTGTCATGAAAAAGGAAATAATCTTATGAAATACACAACTCACGTAACGTTAAAAATTCATCAGTGATATGATCATTAACATAAAGTAAGTCTTTCACAATTAGGAGAATTGGGTACAGTGAAATAAAATAATTTGTTCCAGAAGTATACAAAATTCCATCAAATGCACTAAACAACCAAGCAAAGGAGTGGAATGGAAGGAACAAAAATGAGGAATAAAGAGAGAAATTGAGAGAAAAAAGAATAACCTTGGAGAAGGAAGTCTTGAAGCAAAGGGAACTGATGACTAGAGGTCTCAATAAAGGAATCAAGAAAATATTGATAAAATACTTGTTGTGAAAAGTTTTGCTCTATTGGCGTGGATGGACCCTAAGAAAAGAGAAAATCATACCTTTTCCTTCAGGATGAAGATAAGTTGATAGGAAAACAACAAACACTGGGGTAGATAGGGGAAAAGAGGATTTTTATTGAAATAGTCAAAAAAAGGCACGAAAATGCAAAGATCACAGACTCATTAGTCTTATGAGACACTCTCTAATGTTATTTTTGAAAATTTTACATCAAAGACTACTCAAAAAATGTGAAGACAACATTAGCTGTACACAGTTTCGGTTCAGAAAAGGCCTAGGGACACGAGAAGCAATAACTGCACTACAAGTTTTAGTGCAAAGAAGTTATGACCAGGGTAGAAACATGCGTCTGTGCTTTACTGACTACAAAAAGGCCTTTGATAGGGTACAGCATCATAAACTTATGGAAATACTCAGAAGAATAGATATTGACCAGAAAGACATTCGCTGTATATAGAACTTATATTGGAACCAGACAGCTCACATTAAAGTTGATAATGAAACCACCGATCACTGATGCAATTAATATTTGCAGAGGAGTACGACAAGGATGCATTCTTTCACCTTTATTATTCAACTTGTATTCTGAGAATATCTTTCATGAAGCACTTAGTGACGCAGAAAGAGGCATAAAAATAAATGGAGTCTTAATCAACAATATTCGCTATGCTGATGACACGGTACTGATTGCTGATAACTTGGATGATCTACAAGAACTCATCAACGCAGTAGGAGAACATAGCCAGAATCAAGGCTTGAATATTAACATGAAAAAGACACGTTATAGGATTGTGTCACGACAACCAGATTGCTTTACTAACACCAGCTTAACGATAAAAGGCTGCGCAATTAAAAGAGAGAACAATTTTAAATACCTTGGAACGGAGCTCTGTGAAGAATGGAGATCAGACATGGAGAAAAAATGTTGCATAGAAATTGCCCGTAATGCATTCATAAAATTCAAGAAAGTTCTTGCATCTACAGATCTAGAGCTGAACCTTAGGATTCACTCTGTCAAAGGCCAATACTTTTATACGGCTCTGAAGGATGGACTTTAAAGAAGGCAATAACAAAAAGGCATTTGAAATGTGGACTTACTGCAGCTTAAAATATCATGGACAGAAAGAGTGAGTAATGAAGAAGTACTCAAAAGAATAGGAAAACAGCAAGAACTGACATTAACAATTAAGAAGAGGAAAACGGCATATCTAAGGCACACATTGCAGAACAGAAAATATTATCTCCTACAGTTGATAATTGTGAAGGGAAAATCGAAGGTTAAAGAGGATGGAGAAGAAAATCTTGGATGGACAATATAAAACAATGGGCTGAGTTACCAACTGCTGAGAGACACACAGCAACCAGCAGAAATGCAAAATGTGATCGCCAGCATCCATTAATGGATAGGCAGAAGAAGTCAAACATTAACAGAAGGTGGGTGAAATATGGAGAGGGATTGCAAAGAAAGTAACTGAAGAAATTTGAGGATACTCAGGATGAAACATGAAGAAGCTTGAGAAACCTATGGAGAAGCAGTTAGTTAAATAAAACAGCAAGAATAATGAAAATTCTCTCTGATACAGGTTAGAAATGAGATTACAAGCTATACTGTGGGTCCTAGATAACTTTAGAAAAAGGATTATGTATGAAAGACCGTTTCGTGCGCTTCCAATTTCGGATTTAGAAAAGGATGTTTGCGGAAAAAGTTATCAATAAAATGTGATCTCTCTGCAACTGTCAGACTACCTGACAATGAAAATTAAATAGATTTAAGGAAAAATTGTTTAATAGATTCATACTTTTCATAAGTGATCTGCTGTATTACTATACAAAAAAATGCATGCCACAAAGGAATTCTTTTAATGCAATTCTTTCTTCTCTGAAAAAGAAAGTACACTTAAATATTACGGGAATGCAATCTTAAAATTTAATACAATCATATAAAATTAAAACTGTTTATTCTAAAATATACTTTCTTTCAATCTTTAACATCACAGCATCAGTACAAAATATACAAGGAGTCCATTAATTTTGTAAATAACATCATAAAATACAACTCTATGGGTATATACAAATATAAGATCTGGAATATGAGTATTCAGTTACATTAATATGGAATAATCTCTTGATACCTTTTCGATGTTTAAGCATAGAGACAGGAAGTGTCACTGAATAGAAAATGGTTTTGAGAGTAAAGCAGCTGTCTCCTGCTGATGCACTGAGCCTATGCCTACAGCTGGTGCTGCGAGAGGTCCTCTGCCTGCATATCTTAGCTGAAATCAAAGTATCATCATCAAACAAGAATCTGATAAACATATCCAATATATAAAGAAAAAATTTGGAAAGCGGCTGCTATGAGTCAGAGATTTAAAACATCTTTGATAGCCATCCTTGTTGGTGCTCTGTTGTCGCTGGTTTTCAGGAACAACAGAAAGTTGGTAATCCGGACTTGTTGAGTTTCTGTAAAACTGGTGGCAAGGAGGTAATGACATTTATTGAAGATCTTTTAAACCTCTACTCCAATACAAAAAAAAATATACCAGGGTCGTCCAGAAAGTAAAGAACGTTTTTGCATAGCTAAATAAAAACGAAAGATATCAACACAAAATTATATTCACGAAATCAGAGAACCTTAATTCACTTTTCAATATAGTTGCTATGGTTATCAAGGCACTTATTGAATTGTGTAACCAGTTTTTCGATGCCGATGTTATACTCTTCTACCGCCAAAGTTCTTAGACAGGATGTCACTGCTTCTTTGAGCTCTTAATCATTTCCAAAATGTTTTCCTCCAAGAAACTCCTTTAGTTTGGGGAAGAGATGAAAATCGCTGGGTCAGGCCTGTAGGGAGGATGTCCAAAAATTTCCAACTTGAGATGTTGAATCTCTCGCTGTGTTTGTGCTGATGCATGAGGCTGAGCATTACTGTGAATCAAAAACACTTTCCCCGGCAACATGCCGCATCTTTTGTTTTGAGTGGAACGTATCAGTCGCTGAAGGGTATCCCAATATGATGTTGAGTTGATTTTTGCTCCTCTCAGCATAAACTCCACATGAATTAAGCACTTTCAGTCCCAAAAAACAGTGGCCATGACTTTTTTTATGCGCAAATTTGGTTTTTCTTTCCTGTTTTTTGAGGGTGAGTTAGTGTGATGCCACTCCATACTCTGGCGCTTGGTTTCCACTGTTTTGTAATAAACCCAAGTTTCATCTCCATTTCATCACCGTTACAATGCGGTCGAGAAATCTGTCACCATCATTGTTGTATCTGATCAAAAATTCAAGGGCTGCTCTCATCCATTTCATCATGTGAACTTCAGTCAACACCTTAGGTACCCATCGAGCACACATTTTTTTATAGCCTAGGTGTTGTGTCACTATTTCATGTAGGAGAGATCTTGAAATTAGAGGAATCTGTTTATTAATGGTGCTCAAAGTGAAACACTGGTCTTCCAATATTTTTCCTTCAATTTTTGCCTGCAAATCCTCCGTAATGAGTGATGGCCTCCCACTCCGTTCTTTGTCGTGCACACTGGTTCTTCATGATTAAACATATTACACCATTTCCTCACTGAAGATTCATTCATTGCATTGTCTCCATAAACATGCTTTATTTGCCTATAAATTTCAATGGGTCGAACATTTTGTGCATTCAGAAAACGAATGTCACTACACACTTCAAATCTGGCAGGATTTTCTATACGTGCAGCCATTTTGAAAGATCACTGAACAAAGACGCAACTCCAAACAGATACTGAAACTCTTCTAACTGTGAGGAGGGAGATAGAGCTAACTGATGAGCATGCAATTTTGTTCTAAGATAAGCAGCGTCGGGCATGATACGCAAACGTTCTTTACTTTCTAGACGACCCTCCTATGAATACACATAGAAAATTAAATTTTGAACAACTTAGTGATTGAACTTTTTATTAAGTTTAGAGTAAAGTTTTAGGAATTTCTAAGAGAATTAAAAAAAAATATTGATTAATTCCATAAGGAATTTAAAGTTTGGTCACAATTCTCTCTTTACTAATTGTGAGTAATTTAAGTCTACCTTAATTTTCTCTACCAGAATATTGATGAGAATCACACATAATCATCATCAGCCATTTTCAATCCTATGTCGGATGTAGGCCTCCCCAAGTACTTTCCAATTTTCTCTGTCCTGAGCTTCACGTTGCCACGTTACACCTAAGTACTTGACGATGTCTCTATTCCACCTTCTATAGGTCTTCTTCTTGGTCTCTTCACATCTCTTGGTATCCAGTTGAGAACTGCAGATGTCCAACGGTTGTCGTTTCTTCTTGCAACATGGCCCACCCACCTCCATTATAGTGATCTTACCTTTTCTATGATGTCCATCACTCCAGTCATCGCCTTCACTCAGGTGTTGCGTTTCCTGTCATGTCTTGTGATTCCAAGCATATAGTGCTCTATGCTCCTTTGTGTTGTCTTAAGTCGCTGGGTTATTGCTCCATTTAATACCCAAGTTTCACTACCATAGGTCAGGACAAGTACAATGCATTAGCTGAAGACCTTCCTCTTCAATATCATAGGCTTTCTTGACTTCAGAATGTGTGTGTTCCTTCTTAAAGCGCTGCAACCAAGTTTCATTCTTCTGTTTACTTCTATAATCCTATTTTTCTCTTCAAATTTTCTTTGCTTCCTTTCTTGTGCAGAAGGGCAATCCTTATGTGGTTCCATTCTTTGGGAATCATTCCTTGTTTTAGACAATTACTGAATAATTGTGCTAAAACATTAGCCATATCTGTTCCACCAGCTTTCAGATACTCCGCCAACCTGCTCCTCCTGCTTTCCCGTTCTTCATCTGCTTAATCACCGTCATTACCTCTTCTTGGAGAATTGAGAGGGGATTTTGTGAGTTTTGGCTTTCCCAATCTTCTTGTATAAGTTGCTATATATGTATAATTATGCTTGTATAATTATGCTACTATCCTCAATATTACTTGTCTGTTGTATGTTGTTGTGCCATCTCCTTTCTGTACAGCTAAAATTTGTTTCTTTCCTATTGCTAGGCATCGTCTGGTCCTGTTTATGCTCTTGCCATTTTTTATGGCTTAATGCACAACTTTCTTCTATGATTGGCATCCTCAGATCACGATGAGGGCCTCTGCACCAAAACCAGTTGAAAATAAATTCAACAGCGTGGCAGTTTACGGTGTTATTTTTCCATAACCTTATAATGTCCTTCCTTGGAGTATGGTCTGACTGAATTAATAATATAAAATGATATAATATAATAATGATTGAACTATATTTTAAAGACATACATATATGCTTACTAACTACTGATATAATGGATGAAGTCTTCTCGGGTTGCCAGCAAGGTCTTTGCTTCTATGTCTCTTGACATTTCGGTTCCTGTCTCCGGAACCATCTTCAGGAAAGTAGAAATGAATTCATTGCATCAGTTTATATAGGAAATTTTGGCTCCTTCCAGTTCCCATCGGCACCTTTCACTTTGGCTGTTAGCTGGTCCCTGTGGCCAATTGGGGTGGCACCTTCTTCCCCCCCTGCGATTGCCTCATGCAATGGCCAATCCGGTCACTCTTGTCCTTGATCTTCTGGAGTATGGGTCTCCACGTCTTTCTGAGAGTTTATCTGTCATCTCGATTCATATTGTTTGGTTCTGTTTCAATTTGTATTGATTCTTTTATGATCCAATCCCAAAATTTAGGGGCACTACAGACGGCTTTTGTTTCCTATAAATTTATCTTGTGGCCCTTTTCCATGGCGTGTTTGATGATTGTGGATTTTTCTGCCTGCTGGAGGTGAATGTGGCTGTTACTTTAATTAGGTTTCAATAGTCCATCCTGTCTGTCCTATGTACACTTCCCCACATTCACACAGGACTCAGTTGACCCCCAGCATCATAAGTCCAACTCAATCCTTCACATTTGTTATGAGATTCTTCAATTTCTTGGGAGCTTTATGGGCTGTTCTTATACAATGTTTCCCTAGGATTCTAGAGATGATTCTTGAAACCGGGCAAGAGTATGGGATGCATGCAGTTGTCACTGGTTCCTCCTTGTCTTCCTTTGCTTTCGGAGATTTGATCTTCAATGCTGAATTCACCTCCCTGATTCTATTGACCATTTTGGAGGAATGTTCTCTTGAGATGCTTCAGCTCCTGGTGTAAGGATTTCTCTTACGAAATGGTGTATGCTCTGTGGGCTAGCGATGAGAGTACCAATCTTAGTTGTGCCAGATGGTGATGGCTTTCTCCATTCAGATAAAGGTCGGTGTGAATTTGTTTCCTGTACAAGCTGTGCCCCAGGGACCCATTGGACTTCTGTCTGATGAGGACATCCAGGAATGGTAGCTGAGAGTTTTCTTTCATCTCCATCATTAACTTGATACTGGGCTGCTGGTTATTGAGGTGATTGAAAATATCTCCCAGCGTGTCTTTTCCATGTGGTTAGATTATGAAAGTGTCATCAGCATCTCTGTATAAGCACTTAGGTATTTTGGGTGCTGTTTTGAGTGCCTCTTTTGCAAATTTCTCCATAAACAGGTTGGCGATTGCAGGTGAGAGAGGGGACTTTCCACTCCCTCGCATTGCTCATATACTTTTCCTTAGTATAAGAAGTATGTTGAAGAAAGGGTATGATGGAAAAGGTCAGCTTGTCTTTTCTCAAAGAGTTGCCTTAGTAATGCCATGGTGTCCTTGATGGGAACTTTTGTAAAGAGTGATAGTACTTCGAACAATATCGTTGGATTCCACCTTCAGAGTTGCGAGGGTTATCACAAACTCTGCTGAGTTCTGGACACAGTGGTTGTTCCGTCCAATGAGTGTTGCCAGTTGTTTCGAGAGGAATTTTGCCAACAAGTATGTGGGAAAATTAATGGTGCTTACAATAGGTTTTATCCTTTCCTTATGGATTTTGAATGTGTCTCATGGGTGATTAAACTCTTACATATTTTGATCTCTTGAGAGGGGCTGTGGTTTTTCTTGTGACTGCCTCTGTGGGATCACGTGGTACTGTCTCCTATTCTGGATCGTTCAGGATTTCCTGTATCTTGTGGCTGTAGGTCTCTGTCTTTAACAGCACGGTGGCATTTCCTTCGTCCACCAGTAGGATGACAATATTGGTATCTTTCTGTAGCTCTTGAAGGGCCTGATTTTCCTCTTGGGAAAGGTTTGGCTTTGCCAGCATTGCATGTTTCAGGGTGAGTGCAACTTTGCTTCTGACTTCTTCAACAGCTTCTGATGGTAGGGATTGGATCAACGGTTCTGTGGAAGCTATGAAATCCTGATAGGGGATAGTGCTTGGAGCAGGTGCAAAGTTGGCAAGGACTGATTTTGTAGCCTCACTGCTTTTTCTTAGTAGGTTGATTACTGTTCTATCGGGATTCAGAGCTGTGTTGGCCATCTTGGGAGGCCTGAGATATACAAATTCCTTGATTTGCCTGGTTGTTACTTTCTTCAGCAGCAGTTGCTCTTGGGCAGTCGTCGTCTGATCCATGTAGTCCCAATCTCTTGGTGATATTTGAGCCCCTAGTCTCAGATGAAGGGTTATCAGGGCGTTCTTATCCGATTTGTGCCTAGTGTGTTCTCTTACTAGGGCACAGCTTGCACATCTAAGTATTCCGTTAGCTGCTGGCGATTTCACCAGGGGTCAAAGTTTGGCAAAAGCTGGTATAATTTCCTGGTCTCTGCATCTTCAGAGGAAGGCCAGCAAACACAATAGCTGGGCACTTTTCTTCATGAAGGTGGTTCCGGGAACAGGAACCAAAATCTCGAGAAACATAGAAGCAACGACCCAGCTGGTAACCCAAGAAGACTTCATCCACGATATACGCTGGGAAAGTATCAGATTCTTTCTACTGATATCATACTATACTAAATCACTGAACCTGGTGAAATCCAGCCACAGTAAATTGGAGGTGTAGTCAAAATGTTTACATCTTCTAATATAATATTAAAAGAGTATATTTTTAAGTAAAAATTTTGTCTTTAAAAAGAAACAACTGCCAATAGATAGCATGAATTTTGATACCTTAATCCCAACAAGATTTTCAAATCTTGGACGAACAAAACTCCATGCTCCCATATTCTGGTGCTCCTCTTGACTCCAGATGAAGACTTAAACAAATATTAAAGACACACTCATTAGTGTAAGTTTTATAAAATTCATGAGAATGAAAAGACTAGATTAACTTTGAAAAGGTTAAGATACATTAAAAGCCTCTGAAGTGTTATACAAATTAATAAATTACATCAACCAGAACCATTAAATACATCGATACTTGAATTATTTGATACATAGCTAGCTAAGTTAACCATAAGGATGAAGGGAAAAACTAGAGCAGGTCGATACATTTTTTTACTTGGGAAGTACTCTCTCTTGGGATAGAAGATGCAAAGATGAGGTTCATAGAAGAATAGCCCTGGCTAAGGAAGCCTTTATGAAGTGAAGAGAATTGATGACCAAAGATCTTGATCAAAGAATCAGGAAAAGATTGGTGAAATCTTTGGTGTGGAATGTTTTGAGAGTGGAATGTTTTGAGTGTGGAACGTCAAGAAGGGAGAAATTGAACATCAGGAGGCCTTCAAAGTGTGGGTTTGGTGTAAAATGGAAAAAGTACATTGAGTAAGTAGGAAAACAAACACAGCTGAGATGGTTGGGGAGGGGCTTTCATTGAAATGATTTAGGAAATGGGTGTGTCAAATATTGAGAGGTGTTGAAAGTCTTTGAGGGTGGATTTCAAGGGAAGAAACAGAGGAGAAGACAAAAGAGTCAAGTACACTATCAGGAAGTGAAGACAAAAGGGTGAGAAGGGGATTTCTTAAATTTTGATGCACATGAACCTACCAAAAGGTAGAGCACTCATGTATGCATAGCTACTTATATACACATATACAACGTAAGATAGCTTCTATCCTTACGTACAATTATTGATTTTATTGCAATGGCAAGAAATTTTACAATGCATGAATTTGAACTGATTTTTTTCTCCCAAGACTTCATTAAATCTCAGAGACTATTTTGACCTGTCTTGCCTATCAGAAATTATTCCAGAATTCCTCTGCTTTCTCAATAATCAAAGCAATAGTACATAGATAGCTGAAACTCACTTTTTGCCTTCTTATATTTTGAAACCTCCTGTAAGATCTCTTGAGCTGGGAAGGGACAGAGAGATTCCAAACGAATTATTGCCATGTCACTAGCACCAGTTTCATATCTGTGCTTTGTTAGTGAGTAATATAATTTCCCACAAACAAACACTATTTTACGAACTTTATCAGGATGGGCATCACTATCTCCTGCAAAGAAGAATAATATAATTACAATAATAATAATATTACAATCGTAATAATACAATTAAATACAATCAAATACATTATTATATTTATCCAGCAGGGAGATGTGATGGATTTGTAAAATCTCCTGCTGTTTTTTAATGAATAACAATTTTCAATGTTTTATAAGAGTACATGTATTAAATTAAGAAAATGTAACAAAATAAAAAACTTTAATTATATTTTTTGAAAGTCACATTATTCAAATTTGGCCATCCACCCTACTCAAGCCCAAGTTTTCCACAATCCAACCATTATTACAGATGAGCAGAAAAGTTTTCCATTACTTTATTGAAACAAAGCAATTTAAATTGCTCAAATTTCGGCATCTGAAAGGGCCTCTGGAGAGAGTGGTTTGTTGATGTAAGTCTTAGATTTCAGGTAGCCCCATAAAAAGAGATGGCACTAAGTCAGGCAACATTAAAATGAGCACAAAATCTGTGCTGTTTAAGTGCCACCAAACTACTTGTTTCAATTAACTTTTCAAAACTTAACTTTTAACTTTCAAAAATTAAGAAAAGGAACACAATCTAAACTAGCATGCCTGAGGCTATTGCATTGTTTAGGCATGGAAGAAAATTATGAAATGATAAACGGAAATTATTAATCTTCAACTAGCAGAGGTTTCTTGGAACTTTTCACAACTACCAGTCCTTCCATAAAAAAGGAAACTCCTCCCTCTTTTATCTAGGATTGTGGATGTTTCCCTAATCCCTGGAGTTAAAATTTACTTTCAACCTCTCATAATTGCAGCTGGATGTTAAATTTGACACCATTGTTAGTAAGGATGCTTCTGAAACAGCCAAGTCATCCTCAGAAACGGTTCAACAGCAAGTTGCTCTAACTAATTCTCTGTAAGTAATGTATAGGAAATAGGTTAACTGAGAAGTGTGATTTTTTAGAGGCTATCAGTAAAAGTATACTGGAAACCTATCTTGATAGATTCTTTGCTCATTGTATTAGTTCAAGGTTTCTCTGAGGGCCTAGAAGTAGATATTACAAGGATTTATTTAATTGGCTTAATGATGGATATGTGACAAGGATGGTTCTTGGATCATTTTCAAAATGGTTACAAGTACTTCTATGATTCCTTAAGAATCCTCTTCCTAAGAATGACATCTGCAATGGGGAATTCCTACTCATTCAATAGAGCTTTTAATCCAAGCGATGGAAATGAAATTTTACTTAGAAAGAGAAACTTGCAAAACTTTAAGGTGCATGCTTCCTAATGTAAGCGAAAATTCATTTCCACCGTATTTGTAATTCCTTGAGAGGATTTCTCTATGTTATCGCTTGGTGAATCGGTTGCCTCAGTGAAGACGTATGATTGGTGCAAATACGTTGATCACCACTTCCTTACTCATAAAAGCTCCTGATTACAGAAGGACAGTTCAGTTGGTTAGAACACCTGCTCGATTCTCAGTCAGGTTTCACTTCTTGTACAACTCCTATTGTAAGATATCTACCAAGTGCTTGCAGTAAGCAAGAAACTGATATACATTTCTAAATTAGGTATTTATTGAAATAATCCTTAAAAATCAAACATTTTATTATTTTTCCAAAATTGTATGCATTGTTTTCTGTAGAGTAGGTAAGATTAATTAAGACACAAGAGATTTACATAAAAATACTACATTGCAACACTCAAAACCATGCAAATCTCTATTTTAACCAGCAATTTACTTGCTTTTTCTTATTAGAGAGAAATGGCAAGCTCTGAATTATTTCTGCGAAAATGCCATAAGAATTACTTATTTATTTATGCCAATTTTTTTTACCTAGGACAGGATGAAACGTAGTCTGGGGCTGCAGCTCAGTCAATGAAGATGTGGCAGCTCCAAGACGAAGTAGGATTTTTGGTGATGCTATCACTAAAGGTTTCCTGAAATTCCTTAACATCTGTAACAGATAAATAAAGACAAGATCTTCAGCAGAATATTAATTCCAGATTAAAGACAGAAAACATTCAATACAATGGAAAATATATGGGTTAATAGAAAATCGGAGCAATAAACACGAGGAATATTTCAGAGGACAGATGGAAGCAGAATCAGCAGAGTGCATAACTGGCCTTTAAAGGAAAAAAACATTGAAATATAAATGCAAATAGGATATCAAGCATAGCATGTTGCTTCCTAGCGATAATCAATTCTATGATTACAGTAATTAATGAAACTGCTGTCATCCAATATCATTACAGGTATGCCTTGTCAATTGCAGTTTAGAGACCCCGTCTTTTCAGCTGATTCCCTTGCCGACCTTGCTCGGATCAAGTATTTAAGGCACCCAATTTTTCCTGAGTTTTGCTAATTACGGGAGGAGAATTAATTTTAGTCTTCTGCAGCCATTTTGGCATATTTTCCTCCAAACATCACAATCTATAACCAAATGACTGCTATATTTAGTTATGATTTTACTGTGGTGTGGTAACAGATAATTATCAGATCATAACAACTCATAATTATTTAGTTATTTTTTACATCAAACGAGAATTGACAAATAAACAGCTTCATTACATATGTACAGCTATTTTTCTAGCTTAAGCCAAGGTATCCAGGATTACATCTGATGGAATTCCCTTAGCCTCCCTAAGTCCAACCCCTACGTCCTCCTCGTGGGAGGTGGTAATTAGATGAGTAGCAGAGTGCTAACCAGGGTGATGTACAGTGGGAACATAAGAGTCCTGTGACCACTACGGTAACTGAGAAGGCCTGGTAAGGACTGCGAAACCCTAGGCTAACAGGGGCGCTGGTGAAGTCATCGCTGGGCTGATCACCTGCATGATGGTTGCATTTGATTCAAAGGATTCAAGGTAGCCTCGGACAGGATGGGACAGTAAGAAGACGATCGGCAAGAAAACGGACTATGAGAATTGGAACTTGGAATATAACACCAAGAGAAACTAGGAGAATGATGAGGAATTGGATGGAATGGAAGATGATGGACTAAGGCAGCCTCCCTGACGCTGAAAGGGCAAGATGAAGGAATTCCCTTAACTGTCGCAAAGCCCATTGAATACTTTTCTATGCCTGTGTCACAGCGATGTGCTTTGAATGCAGAATTTAGCTCACCAATCACACAGGGGCAAATCATTTACAGTCAGCGTTCTTACTCCATGGAGGTAAACAACTCATAGTGGAGGTGAAGGTTGCCAAAGGCTAACTACTTGTTGACGAGATATACCCAATACAGTCAATACGAGTTTATGATGTTTTGATCACCAATTCACATCCAAAGAGAGGCAATGTACAGCAAAGTGAGATGATTGTAGATAAAAAAATGATAGGACGGAGGGATGATCTTCCTGGATTACTCTCCTCTGTTTCTGATCAGAGAATGAAAGTCACTTTGTTACTTTAACATATACTTTAATTACATGACCCTGATGATCTTGCATAACTAAGTGGCTTTTATTCTCTGATCATAAAGAACTTTCACCATATAATACCCAAACTATTAATTTTCTTTCTCTAATTCCTATTCAATTAATGTCTTTCTTAACACTCTTTCACATGAAGATGGGTCAAATGTTTTTTCTGAGCCTAACACTGAAGGTAAATTTAATTGTTTCTTTGATTCTTTTCTTTGCCATTTCAACAATGCCTTTCCTGTTAAAGAGTTTTTCTCAATTCACCTACTGATAAATTGAAATTCTCGAATGAACTAATTGTAAAAGGTCAGTATATACCTAAGCTGCATTAGTTTGTCAAACATATTGACAGTTCTATTTGTGGCTAATAACTAACTGAATATAAAAGCTACAAACAAGAATTTCAAACTTTCATCCATGTATCGAATGACAATTATATTTCTACATCTTGTAATAGAGTTAAAGCTGCCAGGAACACCATCAGAGATTTCTCCAAGGCTAAAACTAAAGTGCAGTTTCCTTACAACGAACTTTCAGGACTCATAGTCTTTCCTTGGACATTGCTAACAATTTTAATCATCAATTCTACTTATCCTCTCCTAGGCCAATTTTACAGGCTTCCCAATCGATATCTGTGTCTCAGTCAATATTTTTACTCCCATCAGTCCCTAATAAAATCATAAAGGTAATCCTTTATTTTAAAAACAGTTGGTCTGCAGGTTTTGATGAGATACCTAAGGCCATCATCAAGCAGGATGAATTTTTTATTGCTTCCCCAATATCTTGCATTTTTAACTTTTCAATATCTGAAGGTCACTTCCCATCTATCCAAAAACTTGCTCATGTTACCCCTGTCCATAAAAAAGGATCCTACACATATATGTGTAACTATCGTCCCATCTCAATTCTATCAGTTTTCTCCAAAATCCTGAAAAAACTGTTATTCTCTCGTCTGATGAAATATTTAAATCATTTTAACGTATTTCACCAATCTCAACATGGCTCACTGTACTACCACTACTTATCAACTTGTTCAGCAGATTATGTTTTTTAAATATGAATTTGTCTTGGGAACCTTTTTTGACCTTGGCGAAGTTTTTGATACCATAAATCTGAAACCAAACAACTTAGGAATAAATAGTGTCACACTACAAGAGATTATGTCCTTTCTGTCTGGCTATCAGCAAACTGTCCAAATGCCTACTGTGGAAGCTAATATCAGACTTAATGTGTTTTCTAAACCTCTCCATAAATTCTGGAGTTCCCCAAGGATTTGTTTTGGGCACTTATTGCTCAATACATTTATCAATGATCTACCAAATGCCTTTTACAACACATATACCGTAATCTACGCTGATGATACTTCCACTATCAGCCGTTCCAAAAAACTGAGTGCCCTATCTTTCAATGCCAGAAAATCAATTGAATCCATTGCCAAATGTTGCAGAGACTACACTTAAATGACAAAAAACACTGTTTCTACAATTTCATACATAAATTTCTCCTCTGAATAAAACTCCTTCGCTTAAAATAAACAATGGCAACATTACTAGCTCAGATTCTGTCAAATCCCTTTGATTTTACATTATGGATGATCTAGACTGGTCTCACCACATCAATCAACTTACCAGCAAACTTTCGAGAAACATTTTTCTCCCTCGAAGGGTGGTCAAGATAGTTTCTCTGTGATCTCTTAATGCTGTTTATTATGCCAATATTTACTCCCTTATGGAATTATATTCTGGGGAAACTCATATTCAGCAATCAAAGCCTTCTCCACACAAAAGTGAGCCATAAAAACTCTACTAAATGCTTCCAGCAGAACTTCCCTTTGTCAAGTTTTGCCTATGATTTCATTGGAAGTGCGCATAAGGTAGATTCATTCATTAATGGTTTTGGTATTGAGTATTTGAATTTATTGCTCTTCCCTGTATTTATATCCTATCTTGAGCCATATTTGCAAAAATAATCTTCACCTATTTCGTTTCAACTCTGGCATCCATTCCCATTATACTTATTAATGATATTCGCCTCTCACTTACCCTCTCCATTAAGGACCCTCAGCTCTATCTAATTTACAACAAACTTCCAATCAAAAGCTGCTTATCTGCTAGGCCTTTCAAAACCCAAGCCATCCTTACTCAAAAGGCCTATATATCTTAGTGATAAGTTTTAAACTCATATTTCTTTCCTTTTATCTAACTTTTATCTGTATTTGAGTACTTAATTTGTCTTTGTAACTTTCCCCCTTTTTTGCACTTCATTTAAAAACTGTTTTTATGCATATTATGTGAGATTATTTTAAATGTGATTCTTGTTTGTTTGAAAATCCCTATACTTCTTCTTGTAGTCTTTGGCTAATTAAATTTGAATTTAAAAAGACAAGAAAAATCACTTAAGATGCACTATTTTTTATAATTTGGGAAAAATGTTCACAGAGATATAAGATCTTCAAACTTGAGCCTTTCAAAATTCAAGAAACTAAACACTATATTTTGAAACATAAGAAATAACAAGTCAATTCTCAAGCAGTATGAAAATATTTAAGCAGCAAGTGTTCTCAAAAATAACAAAAACTAACACACTAACTTTTAAGTTTGTCCGATGAGTTTGTTATCTAGATTAAAGGAATGAAGGGATAGAATTCAACACACACTTCTTTATTGGGATGGAAGTTAGGAAATACCTGTCTTCGCAGGAGATGGAAGTATTGTGCAGGGGTTGTTGGGTTGACCACCTGTAAGTTGACGTCTTCACCATCTGGTGATACCTCTGAAGAGTCGGTGAGCTGCAGGAAGCGCTCCAGGCGACATGAGCTGTGCTCGGGGCCAGCACCATCATAGCCATGGGGAAGCATCATCACCAGTCCACTCTCAAGAAGCCATTTGCCTGTCAACACAAAATTCCTATCTTTCCACTTCTGCTATTTGCCCTAAGTACTCGTACATAACTTGACCCTTAATACAAAACTAATTAGTAAAAAAAGGAAAACTTTTACGCTAGAGAGGCAATTAAAATTGATTCCATTGGAAATATGTACTAGGTAATTCACTGTGGAATTAACTGGTAAATCTACCTTATACATTATAATTATATATCTATTATATATAACTCTTTCTCCAGATTCATTCATGTATCTATTATATATAGATGCTTCTCCTGATTCATCTATATATATATAGGTATATAGATAGGATACTAATTCACAGGCTAAACCACAAGCATCATTGACTTGAAATTTTTACGACGTATTGGCCATAACGTGTAACCGCCAGAAAAATTGTGATTTTGATCCTCAGTATCATGGGTTCGATTCCAGAGGGCCCCAAAGTCCCGATAGCGTTGCGTTGGTTTTCGGGAATTTTTAAAATATACTTCCCAGATAGGCAGAGAATTAAAACTCTTGAAGCCTATATATATGGTTATGATCTATTGAAAACGTAAATGACTTTTACGAAAAATGTCCTGGGTTCGATGCTTGGACGATGCAAAAATCTGTCATTTAAAATACATTGAAGTAGTTATTCATTATTTTTTTTAATGCACTTCATGAAATGATAGGAAGTTCTTGCTAATGAGGAAGATGTATATCAAGCCTAGGGTTTTGAAAAAAAATGAGATAAGACCGTACTGTTCCTGGGTTCGTGACGGGGCACATTCAAATTTCTCTCATAAGGAATGTAAGTGAAAAGTAGGACGTCGTTTGAGGCAGTTGCAACCAATATTTCTGCTTGAATTTTCACATATAGTTACGGATGGTGATCTTCTGTTGTGCTGCATAGTAAGTATCATCAGTAAGACCCGGGTTCAATGCCAGACGATTAAATTGCAGCGAATTTTAAGAATATTTTGAATAATTTTTTTTTCTTTTGAGGACCGTCCCGATATGATGCCGACATGAAATTAGTGTTGTTGATCTGCTTGCAGTATGCAAGCTACATTTTACTCGTATATATATATAGGAACGAGTAAAATATAGCTTGCATACTGGCAATAATCATTTAATATCGGCATCATATCTGGACGGTCCTCAAAAGAAAACAAAAGGATTGAAAATATTCTTAAAATTCGCTGCAATTTAATCCTCTGGCATCAAACCCGGGTCCTCCTGGTGAACGTACTGTGCAGCACAACAGAAGATCACCAATTCTAACTATGTGTGATGATTCAAGCAGAATTATTGGCTGCAACTGCCTCAAATGACGTCCTACTTTTCCCTTATATTCCTTATGTGAGAAATTTTAATGTGCTCTGGCATCGAACCCAGGAACAGCATTGTTGTGTCTTAATTTTTTTCTTAAGCCAAGTCTTAATATACATCTTCTAGCAAAGCAAGAACTTCCTATTATTTTGTTAAGTACATAAAAATAAATATTGAAAACTAACTCAATTTATTTTAAATGGAGGATGTATTTACCGCATCGAACCTGGGTCTTTCTGGTGATATTTCCTATGAAACACAACAGAAGATCACTATCTCTAACTATTTGTGAAAATTCAGGCAGAAATATTGGTTGCAACTGCCTCAAACGACGTCCTACTTTTCCCATATATTCCTTATGAGAGAAATTTTATTGTGCCCCGGCATCAAACCCTGGAACATGATGGTCTTACGTAATTTTTTTTCTGCAACAGATTCTTAATGTATATCTTCTAGCTGAGCAAGAACTTCTTAACATTCCAATAAGTGCATCGAAAAAAATAATGAAAAACTATTCCCATGTATTTTAAATACGGGAGTTTTGCAACCTCCTATAATCGAACCCAGGATGTTCTCATCGGAAGTCATTAATGTTATCAATAGATTCTGAGCATATATATAGGCTCCTAGAGTTTTGATTCTCTACCTATCCGGGAAGTATTTTTTTAAAATTCCGGAAAATCAAAGCAATGCATTTAAATGGAAAAAATCGGGACTTTGGGGCCATCTGGAATCGAACCCATGACACTGAGATTCAAAATCGCAATTTTTCTGGAAGTTACACGTTATGGCCAATACGTCGTAAAAATGTGAAGTCAATGACGCTTGTGGTTTAGCCAGTGAATTAGTATACTATCTATCTATCTATATCCTTGAATGAATCCGGAGAAGCATCTATATTTAATAGATATAGATAGGATACTAATTCACAGGCTAAACCACAAGCACCATTGACTTGAAATTTTTACAGCTTATAGGCCATAATGTGAAACCCTCAGGAAAAATGCAACTTTGAACCTTTAGTGTCATTGGTTCGATTCCAGAAGGCCCCAAAATCCCAATTTTTCCCATTTAAATCTATTGCTTTGATTTTCGAGAATTTCAAAAAAATGCTTCCTGTGACGGGTAGAGATTCAAAACTCAAGGAGCTTACAGATGGTCATGATCTATCAAAAACATAAATGACTTTTACAGAAAATGTCCTGGGTTCGATGCTAAGACGATGAAAAAATCTCCTATTTAAAAGACATTGGGGTAGTTTTTCATAATTTTTTTTATGCGCTTATCGAAATGTTAGGAAGTTTTTGCTTAGCTAGAAGATGTACGAGGTGGTCTGAAAAGCTTCCGACTTAACAAAGATACATGACATTTTTTCTGTAATTTATTTTTTTATTTTTCAATGTATTCGCCTTGTAACTCTACACACTTCTCCCAGCGATGCTCCCATCTCTGTAACCCCTCCAAATAGCACTCAGCGTTTATCTCTGTAAAATAATTGTTCACGAAGGTGATTGCCTCTTCATTTGACGAAAATCTCGCTCTCTGAGCACAATCTTTAGATGAGGGAACAAAAAGTCGCTTGGGGCTAGATCTGGTGAGTAAGGCGGATGGTCAAGCAGTTCAAATCGTAATTCGTGGATTTTTGCCATGGCAACCACTGAGGTGTGAGGTGTTGTTTTGGTGAAACAGGATTTCTTTTTCTTTAAATGTGGCTGTTTTTCCCCAAGTTCTTGTCAAGTAATGATGCGTAGTATGCTCCTGTATTGGTTTTTCCTTTTTGAAGACAATCGATTAAAATAACTCCATGACTATCCCAAAAGACAGTCGCCATTACTTTCCCAACCAAAAAAACAGTTTTTGCTCTTTTTGGATTTTTGTTTCGTACGTATAATGGTGTATCCAAGTTTCATCTACAGCAATTAATCGGCGCCAAAACTTGGATTTATTGTGCCTAAACTGCACCAATAGAGCATTGGAAATGTTCATTCGAACACGAACACTCTAACATGAGCAAATGTGGCACCTAAAATGCGGACAGCTTTCTCATGCCTAAATGTTGATTTAATTTGTGACAAACACGTTCTTTTGACATGTTCATAACCTCTGCTATCTCTCTCACTTTAATTCAGCAGTTGTCTAGCAACATTTGGTGAACTTTGGCAATGATTTCGTCGGTAGTTGCAGATTTTGGATGTCCCGAACGTTCATTGTCTCCCAAGCTCTTACGGCTCATGTTTAAATTCAGCTGCCTAAAATTTCACTGTGGTAAATGATGGTGCAGAGTTCCCATACACAAAATCCAACTCATCTTTGATTTGCGTAGGCGTATTGCATTTCAAAAACAAATATTTAATGACAGCTCGATACTCTATTTTGTCCATTTTCACAAAAACACTCACTGTGTTTGAGAGTGTTTTTGTTTGAAACAACAATATTAGAAGGTAAGCTATGAATTAATTCATTAGGAAGTGATGGTATATTTGCTACTGAACTTCTGCAGCATCTCAGAATTATTTGCTTAGAAATCTCTTTCGGATACTTATGATTCCACTGAAAACAGAATATGCCATAATGGCTACAGTGAATAAGTAGTTTTCCTATAACCATCAAAATAATTGATATTAATTTCTTACAGCTCTTGATGTAGATGATTCAGTTATGGTCCGAAGCATAAGATCACTCTTAAAACATTATTTCCTTTAGTATACAAACTTGTATCAACTTCTTCAAAAATATTTTAATCCTATTATGAAAACTTCATATTCTAAACATAGGAATGTATGAGAAAGTTTGGAGACCTTATTCGGTTTTTATGATTATTTAACGCTAAGAAACTGTACTTGCAAGCCAATAACATTTTCTCTTTCTTAAGGTGGTGTTGTTTTAGGAAAAAAATTATTTTTTGGCTGACACAGAGACTTAACTTAATTTATCCCTTAGGGCTATGTTATTGATTCCCAACCAGATTCTCTTGGGTTCTGTGATTTATTAAATTTTAGGACACATCCGATCTATTAAATATGGATTGAGTAAGTAAGGAATAGGTGATTCATAATTTTGCACAATTTTTCAATGCTACCAGTTATATTTCCTTTATGGTTTCAGGTTCTCTTCACAGTTTTTTTTCTTAGTCGGACGACGTTTCGACCGCATTCCAGCAGTTGTCTTCAGATCAAATGAAGACTACTGCTGGAATGCGGTCATCCGAATAAGACAAAAAACGTAGAAGAGAACCCAAACACCATGAAGAAAATATCTGAACGCCACGGAAATCTATGAACTTATATTGCAATACATGTTTAACATATCAACTTAAACTATATTAATTATCATGACCTGTAATTGTATTAAATAAATAATTGAAGTGTTATTAGATGGAATTTGTTCATGCTTAATCCTAAAGAATAACAAAAAATTTATACGTCCACAGACAATATATATATGAGCTCAATTAAGGACCTACTTCAAGGATTCCACCTTACCTTCAGGCAATAGGAACCAATATAAGACACAATTGAAAGGAAGAGGGCAAGGTCAAAAGGAGTGAGTTGAGGCAATCACTAATGCATGAACTACAATGTAATGATAAAATTAAAGATTTATTGATGCACTTACTTTCCCCAGAGGACACCATAGTGTCAATTTGAATCTGAGCTCCATTGAAGAAGTCACCAAACTGTGCTTCCCAGATGACAAGGCACTTGTGGTTGGCGATACTCATCCCATACTCATAAGCAAGCACTCCTTCTTCTGAGAGAATACTGTTGCATATCTAGAGCAATTCAATCATCTATTACAAAACTTAATTAATCTCCCAATGTTTTCAATTATGCCAAACAGTACTAATTGAATAAAATATACCAAAAGAACATTAAATGGAATATTTGGATGAATGTTGCATTGATTCTGAATATGATGCTTTAGGATGGTAAGAATAAAATCACATATACTCTTTCCCATTTGAACCAACTGGTTTTGGCATAGGTCAGCCATCACCTGACCAACTGTGCTGAAAGTGGCTGTTTCCAAATACATGAGTAGGAAAAAGTATGCGTGATTCTATTCTTACCATCCAATTGATACAGATTTCCACTTATTAAATCCAGCCATAATTGATTTCATTTATGATACTTAACAATACCTAATAAAGATATTTGTATTTTGATTTTATTTCATAATAAAAATATACTACTCTCTTGATAAAGCAGAAAATGTATTTGTCATAAACAGAAAAGAAGAAGGTCTTTTTATTACAGACTGTTTTTTCTTTCATTTGAATGTTTATAAAATATTTTCCAAGAATCACATGCACTCTGAGAGAAAGAATTATCGAAACACCAGTTGGCGTCAGAGTGCGGATTACACAGGAACTAATTGAAATCACTCTACCTCCGACAACTCTGAATAGAGCCACTAAAAACCGGCAATATTCAAACTCCTTACAAATGGGCAATAGAGGTATCGTAAATATACACAAACATTTAAGATCCACCTTTGCAAAATTTCTTAGTAGTGCCTTAGCCACATTGCCTTTATTTTTTGCCATTTATCATTCAAATTTATTCGTGATCAAAATGGTAGTGTAGAATGTCATTATAATATGCTGGGAGAGAGTGACAAACAAGATTGTTTGATAGTGGAATATCAAACGTTAAAATGAACATTTTGAGATATTATCTTGCAAATTTAACGTCTAAATACTAGAATTGTCACAAAGAGAATTCAACATTTAAAAAAAATTTGAATTCTAGAACCACTAGGATGTGTCCTATTGTTGCCTTTATATTTTCTCTCAATCAGTGTAGTTTTCCACAGCATAAGGTATTACAAATATCCTTTCGATAATATCCAATCTTGCATGTGTGTTGAAGAAGTTAAACTTTTCTGAGTGCTTTTTGGTAATTCACGTTTTGACAGGAATTGGCATCACTATTACTAACTTTTAAATGGTGGAAACGGTACTCAACAATTTTTAACTCTATCAGGCTATATGTAATAGGGATTAAAATTTTTTAAACACAAATGGTGTTTCTCATGAGACATCAATTAACTATAACCATGCTGACTGAAAAGATAATAATAAACTGCAACGATATCACATCTCTACTGATGCTTCATTCAAACATCACACTACTCATACAATTCTCCTGTTCAAAGAGTTTATTGCTCTAAAACAGTTAATTTCAAAGTAACATATCCAGAGTTATAATATATTTGAACACAATTGAAATTAGGTTCCATAATACTTAAAGCGTTCAGAATATAAAAAGTTAATGAAAACGGAGGCTAAAACTAGCTGTTAGTCAACCATTACTCGCTACTGTTCTCGCCCTTTCGTGAAGTCACAGTCATACAGCCTCAATGAGAGATTGTTCGCTACAATTGCTATGCTGTGCCGAAATGAATTAATCTAGTATAATCTTGACTGATGTAATGTTTTCAAGAAAGCTGGCATTCACTTCTCTTAGATCTAATCAATGCTGTAAAAGAAGATTTTTACCTACCAAATATTAATTGGGATAATGTAAATGCTGCAGCACTAGCAGAGAGAAAAATTTCACAAAATTAATTCATAATTTTTCGTTGAATACTTTAGATCAGGTAAATATGACGGAAAAAAAATGTGCGGGGTAAGGTAACATTTTAGATTTAATGGCCACTTCCCACCAAAAATAATTAGCCTTGCTTTAGTTTACAGTATTTCAGACCATAATGGCAGGGATGAAAGTAGTACAGGTCATCTTAAGCCAACAAGGCAAGTATATGTAATTTACAAAGCAATTTTTTCAAAGTTTAAGGATTATATTAACGAGTGCAGGGATGATTTTTTATGCTTTGCACGTGAAAGTACAGTAAATGATATTCAGATAATCAAAGTAGGTATAATTAAATACGTTCCGACTAAAACAGTTTGTGAGTTTAAAAGGATACGGTGGACAAAGACTAAGTCGCAAACGTTGCATAGGAGGCAAAGAGTCATTCACTAGTCATTAAAGCATATGGTGAGAATCAGGAGCTGCAAGAACAAAACTATAGAAAAGTGAGAAAGCTAGTTAAGGAAGAAGCCCAGAAAGAATACCAGGAATATAGATCTCAAACTCAGTTAGAATCACTAGGTGGTAATCAGAAATAATTCTGGTCATAAGTGCATGAGACTCATTGAGTACAGTTTTCTGTGCCTAGCCTTATAAGCGAAGAGGGAATTACCATAAATAAATCGGTAGAAACAGCAAACTTACTTAACCGCTCTACCAGAAATGTTTTACAGTAGACAATGGTCCAGTTAAAAATTTTACCTCGTGCATTGATTCGGAGATGAGTCCTATCTAGATACAAGTCGATGGAAATGAAAATTTATTGCAACAGATTTATATGGATAAGGCACAGGGACCCAAAGGTATTCCAGCTGTTGCCATAAAAACTTTAGCCAAAGAGTTCCCCTTCCTCCCCATCTTAAGGATTCTAACAGAAATTAATTAATGATGGTACTGTCCCAATATCATGGCAAAAAGCAAACGTCACTCCGTGACGTTAGCTTTTTGCTTTTTGCTTGACAATTTTCCACTTAATTGTGGACAGAAAAAGATTCTAGTTCACGGATGATTATATTCAATGAATATATAAATAATCCTTTGTCAACAGGATTTAATAGGGGAATAATTATATTCTGTAGAAAAAATACAAATTTTACACTGTGCCATTGTTAGTTTCTCAGTAATTACTCAGACGACTACTTGATTTCAAATCGCCGAATGAAAAACTTAAGACATGTAATCATAAATTGCACTCGGAAAGTGGATCGCAGTAAATGAATATCCCATGTTTGAACTGGATGTATGAAGATTTACATTTACATTAATATCCAGCAAGCCGTGCCGAGCATATGGCCGTGTGAAAAACCAAACTACCTAAATAAATTCCTTATTAGCAAACCTTTAACCCTCCAGAAAAAGAGACCAATACAGGCCATATGTTTCCACTATAATCTAGAGAAATATATATTTTTCCTCTATGTTCAAAACAAATTCTCAATCATCACATTATTTAGAAATAAAGTCTAAATTATTGTCCATATATTTTTGTGCATGCAACATTGAAATAGGAATTAATATGTATTTAACCTTGTGTTCTATAAATATGACAAATATTTGTGAAAGAGAAATGTCGAAATAAATTTGATGAACTCTGGGGGAGATTTAAAGGGAGAAATCTAACAGGAGTTTGAAAGAGAGGAAATGTGTATAAGTTCTAGGCTCCGAGTCATATATTACCACTTTTTGAGGCTTTCCTCAGTGTTGCCAGTAAGTTGTAGTAATTAGCTTTCCAAGTAATTTCTGGTGCACATGCAAAGTGTTGGGATATTTCTTTCCCCCACTGTACAAGAGACATATAGTTTTCTGCACAATTTAAGACACTACTATGATTAATGAGCTATTATTACCTCCAAATGACTCTCCTGCTCTGGTTTAAGATTATTTAATGGAATGTATATTTCATTGTCTTTCTGATCGACCAGCATAGCATGCCTATGTGAAAAGGTTCCCCTGCCCACATCTTGGCCACTTAATCGTACATTATAACCTAAAAACAAGAGTTTTTACAATTTAAAAGGAAGTCTCACATCAGGTTTTTCATTTCTAGATTAAGCTCTGAAAAACAGCATCTAAGGACTTGCTTATTTTGAATATTGTAAGGAGTGAACCTAATTAAAACTAAATAGCACAAAGAGATATAAGAAATGCTGAAATATGACTACAGTGAAAGATACCTTGATAGAGTAGTGATCCAAATGCCATGGCTTCAGCTGTAGCCCAATCTAGGTTTGCTCCCTGAGATACCTTCTCTAATCGAGGTTTTACGTGCATCTTCAGCAAGTGGGGATGAATATTCTACCATAAGAAAATATCAATAGTGAAACGAAATGGAAATTCAAGAATTTTGAAAAACAACAGTAATATTAGTTAACTCACAAAATCAGAGGGAAATTCAACAGATTTAGCACCCAAATATCGAAGTAAATCCAAGTTAACACCAGTGTCCCATTTGGACACATGAGCAGATGCCTGTCTCTCTCCAACCCATTGCTTCTTACATTGCTCCTACATACAGACCAAACAATATTGTTTTACTTGTTTATAAAGGTCATTCTGAAGATAATTAACCAAGAAAGTAAATTTACCGAAGGTTTAAATTTGTCAACATTGTTGAGGCAATTGTTCAGCCATACAGTATGCTCCTGAATTGTTTCTGAAATTTCTTTCTGGCTCATTATACCTTCTTTCACAAGTTTCTCTGCATAGATATCTGGAACACTCCTATTCAAATGACATTAATAAAAGCTCAGAACTGGCTTAAGGAAACTAAACAAAGATTCATCCAAATACATAAAAATATACCTTCTTGACTGAATTATGTGATACAGCAGAGGATTTGTGAAAGTGGGATCATCCAACTCATTATGCCCCCACCGGCGGAAGCAATTTAAATCAATAAACACATCTTTCCGGAATTTTCTTTGGTACTCAACAGCAATTCGTGTAGCTCGGACCACCATCTACAAGAGAAAGGTAACACAATGGTAATATTAAAGACTGTTTGAATATACCACTTAGGCTGATTAATGAAAAAACAGTTTACTTCCATGGTTATTTGTTGTTTTTGTTTGTTAGTACAGAAAAATGTTATTATTAAATTTCACTTTCATTAAAATATCATCAAGCTTTGAGCGTACATTGCAGAAATTTATAGAGAGATTGAGTAGAGAGAGGACACAACTCCCTTTTTTATTAACAACCTCAGCCCACAAAAGTAGAGTTTACTCCCTGAGATCATAACAATAAATTCTTCTTTAAATATCATCGTAATATTGTAACCTTAATATAGTACAATAATGTGACCTGACTTATACATAAAAAATTATCATTATTGATGATATTGATTTATTGATATTTCTCATCAATAAATGTATGAAAATTAATAACTTTAAATTTTTGTCAGTTACATAATAAAAGAAACGATGTTCAAAGGGTAAACATCAAGCAATGCTGCATCACAGCCATGAAATGAAAAGGAGTAGAAATCATTCACTTTATGCAAAACAAAATTCTATTTAAAAATTCAGCACTATAACATGTATGTACTATTACCTCAAAAATTAAAATTTAATTTTTCGTAAAAAAGGTTATAGCTAAAGAGAACTATTATATGACTGGAATAGGCTTACACATGGGCTTGAGGAGACCTTTGAGGATTATGCAATTTGTGACAGTGAACTCCTTACATGTGGTGTTGACAGTATCGTCGCTTTATGTGAGGATAAGGAAGAAGAAAGTGGTGATGTGAGCACCAATGACATCGAACATTAGGGTGCTCCTTATTTTTGAAATTCTCAAATGGCTTTCCACTAGGTAACGCCAGAACATCTAGATTTCACTTTATATTTTTGGCCATTTTTTGGTCATCACAGGTGATTAGGGAGTCTTCCTACATTTTAACTATTATGATTTTATTAATCAATACATTTTTAGACCCTAACTGTGATTTTCGTAAAATGTTAATTAGATCAGCGCAGTCATTTTAGAGATTCAGCCCAAATAGAGAGCACACGACATACAAGTGGTGCCGTGTACTTGGCGCCCCTGCTCGAATCTACGAATTTCGCCGCTTTGTATTCTGTCTTTTATTTATAGCTCTTAATAAATTTTAGCGTATTTTTTCTGCAAAGCATAGGTTAAAGAACTAATTATGCATCACGTACTTTTAAATTTTGAACTTATCTATGAACAAAAGGAAGGAAAGTGTTGCCGTGCCGTCGGTGCCTCTGCTGAAACCTATGACTTTTGCTGCCAATTATCTCGTCATGTATTACACTATTAGCTAAAACATTTTATAGATAATTTTTGTTTTGGGAGTATTACATTAAGTTTATCTAGCTAATCATATGTAAAATCGTCCAAGTTTCAAATAAATGCATGTTAATCATGGGAACTGCCCATGCCATGGAAGAAGCATTGTTCCATGCCCTGTTTTTCACATGCATACTGTAAGTGATCATCAACATCGCCTGGATTTTCATCTAAGTTGTTACAATTATCAATAACAAAGCAATAAGTATAGGGAAACTTCTTGAATCACTGATTTACTTTTCGATAGTGTAATCTTTTACGATCTATTTTAACTACGGGAATGACATTTCATCAGGAGGAATCCATCTCAAAAAGATGCCTGTTTAAGCAGCTCTCCATTGTAGATTCCGAAATGATTTTTCTACGGTTGTAGAAACTGGAAGCTAGAATTCTACTTTACACTTCAATTCTGATACATCGTATGTATTAGTAAATACAAAACAGTACACTGTACTGCTTGCAATTACCTAAACCCTTGTTTTTCACACGCCACCAGCAAACTAGATTGTGCAGTGGTTTCTCTGAGTGAGCAGCTTAAAATAAAACCTTTCAGTATTAGTATTCTTTTATAAAACAGAAGCAATTATCGAAATGCAAACCAGAACTATTAACCTAATTGACTTGAATCAAATTGTTGGCTCTAAGTCACCATCAAATAACCAAGTGCTAAGAGTGCTTTTTGTGTATGTGTATCCAAAGAGTAAACTTAATTTTACGCACCAGAGCTGGTTTAGCAGTATAGGAAGTGGAAATCACTAGAGCTTAGACTTGCAACTCACTTAGTGCTCAAGACCTCACTGATTAGGTTCAAACATTGTCGCGATACAACTGTAGCAGTCACAGGAAGAAAGTATGGCGCTTGTCTCTTATTAGAGCAAAGACTTGAAAAGGATGTTTTAGTTTTACCATGTAGGCACAATATTTATGAAATAATTTTATGGAATGTTTTGGGCGAAAAAATTGGGAAGTCCTCAGGTACAAATTTCCATGTTATCAAATGGTTTCTGAGCACATGGCTTCTAATTAACAGGGAGAACTTTAAACCTGAAATGAAAGACTACCATGCTTGATGTTTGCTTAAGAACAGCGGGAAAAATTTTAGATTTTCCGGTTTAGCATCTACAAGAAAGTCAGCTTAGATAAGATTATTGAGAGCTACATGAGCCAACCATTATTTAAGTGGGAGTAGTTCCTCCACGAGGGATGTCATTTTGCATTCCCGGCGTGTTGCACCATGCAAAGTAATTGCAAAAGTACTATATTCCCTAAAAATATTTATTTGTTATATTTGTGCCTTATCTACTGAAGAAGAAGGTGTAATACGCAATGTGTAGATATTAGTATGAGACTGTACATGGAGGGCTGAATTACCGAGCCGAATGCCAGCGAGGCTCCTAGAGAATTATAATATTTTTATAAAAAATACATGAATGCTGTAGAAAAGGTAGTATTTTTTCTGCGGCTACAATGAACTAATTATGCAATCATTGAATTAGTATTATTGTACAGTCCTGGCCAAAATTAACGCAGCACCGGCCGTAAGAATCGCTAGGGAGGTGCTGCGTTAATTTTGGCCAGGAGTGTACCTTTGTGTGAGTGAGTGGAACTGTGAGGATTTTCAATACATCCTGAGATCTAATGGTATCACAGTATTTTCTTTCGGCTTGTCAGTGTGAACACAAAGTCTAATGGAGGCCCTTCATTAAAATTAACCCAATCCTTGAGGTGGCAATACTTTGTCTCCATTGTATTGTGCTGTATAACATCGTAATTCAAAGTCTATGATAGAAGTTTTCTTGAGGCAGGACTAAAACACTATCAAATGCTGCAAAAATTGCAGTCAGCACCATACGTACTATAATTGTCTATTCTAACATCAACAAGGCATATTGCATGTGCATACCTCAGGATCATCTCCATTAACATCTAACATCAAGATGGCATATTGCATTTGCATACCTCAGGATCGTCTCCATTGACATGGATTACAGGAGCAGCAATCATTTTTGCAAGGTCAGTGCAATAGAGAGAAGATCTTCCTCTTTCTCCAGGAGTTGTGAAGCCTAACTGATTGTTTACAATTAAATGCACTGTTCCTCCAATTTCAAAATGAGGCACTCTGCTCAACATTAGGCTTTCCTGGTTCACTCCCTGTCCGGCAAATGCTGCGTCCCCATGGACCTGTTCAATTGCAAATGTTCAGTTTAATTCTTTATTCAAGAAACTATGACGTACATAACACGATAACAAACTTTAAAATATTAAACCAACCAAGATTACTAGTTAAAGAGTCTTGATACAAAATGACGAATGATAATATAGTAATAGTATATAGATGATAGTAATACAAAACTTATTCTTTTGCAGAATAAGAGTATTTTTGGAAGAAAAATGGACTATTATGCCCTTTTCACACTTATCCGGCTACTGTTTAAACAGCATGGTCGCCATAGCATAGCTCCCCTGTCTCAGCAGTACTAGCAAATACTTATTTCTAGAAGAAATGTAGCGGGAGCAAATGACAGCATGGTACAGCTCCCCACAAAAAAATCGAAGGACGTACTCTTGGCTGCATAAGATTGAGGGGCTTTGAAATACAGGGCTTGGCAACACCACATGGCGGAAAGATACGGTAAGCTCTTATTGTGAGGTACTAGGGAATGCTACAGCAGCGATTTCTGGAACTTTTTCGTTAAATAGTAAGGCATTATATTTTGAAAAGGGCAGTGGCTATAAGTTAGAAACAGATTCCTCTCTTTTAGTTACGAGGAGACCCAAAATTTTCCATCTTCACATCATTTCCAGATTCCTTGAGTATTGACAACTACAAAACATTTATATAATAACATTTATTGTTAAATTGAAGTATATATCACGTTTAATTGGTCAGAATATAAACAAGTTATAAAGGTTCATTTGGTAGGAAACCCTCATTTTTTAAATGTCGTTCGTCACAGTAAAAAGCATCATATTTTAAAAATGCATGAGGATTTTGAATTTGCTCAAACCATAATTCCATAAATAAACTAATGTAGTAATATATCTACGATACAATTATCTAAAGAAAATCACAATCACGCAGAGCAAATCCATAACTCAACCTTCAGTATTTCTCGCTTTCATCTATAGTAGTATTTCATAAGTGCTTTGACAGCGGAGGTCATTTCGCACATAGTGTCCCACCAAGAATCGAGCCCGGGACCGCTTTTACGTATTTAAGTTGAACGAGCTGTCCAAATGCCTACCCGGAGCCTCTCTCCATATTGGCATTAAAGGCCCTCTAGTGCTCTGTTCTACCTGGCCTATCATTACAATTACAATCATGTCGGACAATACTTAACCCTTCCTTGATTGTGCCCTGAAAACTTCCAAATATAGCGGTGTGGGGTACCCCAATGCTTTTTTAGCGAATATTATGTTGTTTTTGTTTTTCTTTTACTTAACCTTTAATTATGTTTAGAAATACATTATTGATTATTTTTCTGAGATTATCTTTTATTTTTTTGGAGGTAGCATCAGAGTTTTTACTTTTATGTGTGATAATATAGCACTACTAAATTTGAATAACCTTATTTTATATTAATTATACATTTAAAAGCATTTCAACTGTTACAAAATGGTTACACAATAAAAATTGGATGAATAAAATATAGAATATTACAATTAGTGATTTAAATCCTTTCTTTGTTTGACTCATTACAACGAATTTGTTTTATTTCATCTGTGTTTGAAGGACAAACTGCTTTTCCACAACCTATACGGTAAACTTTGGTTTTTTATCTCGATTCCTAGGGCAAAATTGGCAATGGATTTTTTTGTAATATTGTTTTGTGAAACATTACTTTCCTTACTCTTACATACATTGTTTTTTTTCGAGAATGTACATATTGCTGCTTTGAGAAATTAATGAAAGTTTTGAGACAGAGTTTTTCTTCAGAGAACATGACTCAGTTCAATTGACAGTTCTTATAGAATAAGCGTACTTCGACTACGGTCATTTTGTTTCCAATCAGGATGGTTTTCTTTCCAAATTATATATATTAGTTTTTGGAGAAGTATCTATAATTTCCATAATCATTCTGAAGGGCCATCTTCTTATGCTACAAACACACCAATATTCACATGTCATTTTGTCCCCATTGTCAACAGCCCCTTTGGTACGGTTATAATGCATTATAATTTCTGGTTTGTTAATGTAATCTGGTCCTGCTTTTTCATCTCTATTATGTTGGGTAGTTAAAAGAATAACCGCTTTTCTCTTCTTTGGGACATATGAAACGAGAGTCATTACTAAATCCAAATAAACTAGTAAAAATGTTCTTTGAAGGATGCGGGAGGAACTCGGTTGGAATTTCTATTTTATTTGCCCTAAGTGTATATATACATTTAAACCCTGCAATCTGCCAGTGACGCGTGGCAGGGGGTTTAAAACACAGACATCCCTAACTAACCTGAAGAGCTTTTAGCTCTTACTCACTATCTGTCCTGGCAACTACTTCCCTGTATCGCTTTTCTGTTTTCTCTCAAAGATCGTGAAAGTGTATAACTGGGATCACAATATCACTTATCTCCTCCCCGAAATCGGTAGTGATAAATTTATCAAAAACCTTCCGTCTATATTCAAGTCTTCAATCACTATGAGTGTTCCATCGGAGGGATTCTATCTGCCGGAAACAATACCCCCCGCCTCTGCTTTTGCCCTTCACCTCTTGGATTCGGGACATAGGAGCAGCTTTGTCCCAGCACATCTTCACCAGGAGAAGAAAGGATGACGGTTGGATGTACTAGAGACAATAGAAATTGTGAATTTTCCCGTGGAAAAGGGTTTTCTTACTAACGAAAATACCTTCCCCTATACCTTACCTCTCATCTCCCTTCCCAAAAGGATATTCCCATAACCTCTCCTTCCCCTCCCCTCCAACCCCTCAGCACATGTAAGAAAATTTTAAAATATTTCTGTACCAGATGATGCTACTCCGGTAGCGAAACCGGTCGTATGCTAAATAAAAGTGTGGAAAATTAGTGTTTTTATTCATTATCTATCAAATCTGAAATCTCCATTGATGAACCTTGCTGCTCTACGTTAAACCATCTCAAGATCGGAAATTAATCCTACTTCGTGAGGATCCCAAACTGCACAGCAATACTCAAGTAGAGGTCGAATCAGAGAAAAGTATATTTCAATGAGCTTCCCCTCACAATTCTACTGGCTAGCCTTTGCATCCCATTTGCCTTTCCTAATATGCCTTGAATATGCTCTTTGAAGGAAAAATTACTACAGAGCGTAATTCCTAGGTATAACCACAAGTTAAGTATTACTGGTTAACCATGGGATACTGGGTTAATGGGATTTTTTTGCGGGGAACTGTACATACCTCATCAACATATGAAAAGGAGAAAATATTAATGCAGTGGGTCCATCCAATTAATTTAAAACGGGAAAAATATGGGACATTTAACATACTATTTCAAGAGCTCAGGCACAATCTCAAAATATTCTTTAATTACTTTCTGATCAGCATAATGACATTCAATGAGCTACAAAACAGGATAATATCCCTAAAAAAAAAACGCCAATCCAGTTGTTGCTAAAATATATTATTAAATTCAGGTTCTACAGGACCTAATTTACGTTCTCAGAATGTAGTTCAATTTCTTTAATTCCTCACTATCTTTACTGTGAGAGTCATCATAACCATCAGCATCTGAAGGTTCATCATTATCCACCGTCATAGTATCTTCTGTCGCACGTCCTTCGATGTTGTTTTTTAGGATTGAAGTTGTTGCGCATACACATAGTTACCAGTACTCCACAACCTAAGTTTAAAGAAGATTTGGGATTTCACTTCTGAGATTTGTTAAATGAATCTCTAACATTGGTCTACTTCTCAATAACACTTTTGCCTGAAACAGAAAATTAGTGCGTAACTCACAATCTCACACATTTATTAGCTCTATACATGCATATGAATCAACTTGATTAACGCAAAAAGTAGATAAATTGAATGAACAAGATTTCGTTTTTTTTTTAACTGTAATCACTTCACAGCTGATTTGGATTTTTTTGTTCCTTATTATTTCAGATATCTGGCAAGTGGTTGTACATTTACAGACCTTCACTACAGTTATAGACTAGGAGTATCTACTGTAAGCAAAATAGTCACATTTGTATGCAGGAGTATTGGTCTCTGCATCACAAGTACACCTCTGTACCCACAAAAGTGCAATGGGAATCAATTACTCACAATTTTGAACGAAAAGCAAGCTTTTCACACCGCAATGGAGTTGTTGACGGTAAACATATTCGAATTGACAACCCATCGAATTCAATGTATTTCAACAATAAAGGTTATTCGTCCATAGTGTTGATTGGCAGATTCAGATAATCGTTTCATATACGTCGATATTGGCAGTAACAGGAAGGATTGTGATTCAAACATTTTTAAATCAACTTCATTGTGGAAATCAATAGTAAATAAGGAACTGGAAATTGCTGATGAAAAATATCTTCCAGGTTCTACAGTCCCCAAGGTGCCTTATTTCTTAGATTCTGTCTTTGTAACTGTCGATGGTATTGTCCCACAAAACTGGCTGTTCTTCTATTAGGGAAGTTAGTCGCTCAATGTCTATTTCACCAGCCATTGTATGTACATACAATGAAGAGAAAGTAGCAAGAATTAACTAAAGGTACAGTTTAGGAATGCTTGATGAAGTATGCAAGTTATGACTTAGTAAATGCGTGGGAAATAACAAAATTCCACTGTTTAAAAGTTTTTATTATCTGCGACCAGTTTTGGATGTTAGTCCATTATCAAGTGCAAGAGTTATTCAGGAGTGCACATATATATATACTAAGAGTACAAAACCAAAACACCAATCAGATTAGCTTTTGTCGATAGTGGGAAGGGTGTTAGGGGGAGGAGGAAGGGGAAGCAGGTTAACAATGGGCAGGAGGGGAGAATAATTAAGCTCTGGTTTCCTCGGATCGCGCCAAATGGTAACGTAGCGCGTGGGCGTAATCTGAAGCTTCACTTTCTACGCTCAACGTAAGGCGCTCGGCATACCCTTGTTTTGGTATCACGCGGCGTGAAGGTTTCGAGATGGAGGCGATTTTAGTGAATTTTTTGTTGGAAGAAGAAGAAGAAGAAGACGAAATTATACTGGCCTCACTGAAGAGAGACGAAGTTAGTGAACTGTACAAGAGAAGAGACAGTGAAGGTAGCTTCAACATTATCATTGAAAGACATCTGATGGATGACGAAGAGAGGTTTCGGCAGTTCTTCAGGGTATCACGTGGTTTATTTCATCATATACTGTCGGCGATTAAGGATGCTGTGCAGCAAATCAGCTACAATCAAGTACGGAAACCTATTACTCCCTTCGAAAAGCTGTGTGTAACCCTTCAATAAGTTTAACTGATGGTGGATGCCATAATTGGTTAAAGTTTTTCTCCGATGTTAGCAGGCTTGTTTAGAAATTTGAGGAAGAAATGAAAAGGAAGCAAGTGGGCAACCGTAGAAAGCCGTATTGGGATGAATGGAAACAGGTTTGTGAGATTGCAGTTTTGAAACAGGTGTACCCTTTGTGCATACATCCCAATACCCCCTGCTGCCTGAGGTTTCCTTCTTGCTTCCTTTCCACAACCTCCTCACATTCTTCTGCTATTTTCACCTCTACTGTTCCAACTCTATTGTTATATTTCCTATTCATGGATGACCATCGTTTTCACTTCTTACTAGTTTCCTTCCTGCTGAAAATGGAAAATGCTTTTGAATCGTAACTAAGTCTTTGCCTTGTTAGAATAATGAATTAAGAACACAATTATTAACATTTTTGAATATTCTTTATTCATTTAATTAATTATTATAATTTGGCTCATTGCTTGCTTTTTCTTCCATCTCCATTACTACATCAAATATTTTTTCTTTCTTTTAGTTTCCCGAATTAAATGAGAAGGTAAGGCCATTACTGAGGCCGTTACCCCTTCAAAAAATTTCTTCATGGGATGCTCATCCCTCTCTTTAGGTAAGGGAAGAACATCCCTCAAGAACTGGTAACCTTCTTCTCTTCCTTTCCTTATCTCTTCTACAATGTTGTATTTCCCTCTTTTCGGTTTCGGCTCTTCCTCCTCCCTTTTTTCTCCTCTGTCTTCAGAGGGCTCTACATTTTCTGGAATCACTTCCACATTCTCCTCCTCCATGCTACATACAGACCTAAAAGAGGTGTGAAATTTAGTGTATTGGTTAACAATCAATTTTGGTCGTTGCACTGCACTACATGAGCAATCAATAATGGAGCCAAATTTGAAGGTAACATAACTGAATATCTAAAAATAAACAAACTGAAAATCTAGAACGATATTTTGCATTTGAAACCAGAAACCGATGAATCCAGATATTTTACTTAATTATAACTTATTTCTTTCTTATTTATGCTAAATATAAAGTCAAAAATCAATGTAAATACTTACACCCTCTCCGAAATGGATCCATCTAAAAACATCAGCCGATCATCCGTGTATTTGGATTTGGATGGAGCAGCAGAACCAGACCCCATTCTCTTTTTGTTTCTTCTGTATGAATCCCTCATCGTCTTCCACCTCACTTTACAATCTGAAACTGATTTGATATTTTTTAGGTTTTTGGCAACCGGAGAGAGTTATATATAGATCCCTGGCTTTTCAGTTCCGTATATCGCATTGCTGGATAAGTGCATATGTCCCAGAGGTACTGAGAGCGATTTGTGATAAATTGAAGGGGGAAGCCATGCCGCATCCAGGAAAGGATCAACTCAAGGAAGCCGCGGATGAATTTCATCAAATGTGGAATTTCCCCAATTGTTGTACTGCCATTGATGGGAAGCACATAAGAATTGTAAAGCCGAAGGGCTCCGGATCGTTATATTTTAATTATAAGAGTTACTTTTCTATTGTATTATTGGCATTAGTCACTGCTAAATGTAAATTTTTAGCTGTGGACATCGGTTCCTACGGGAAGGAAGGTGATGCTGGAATTTTTGGAAAATCGAAGGTAGGGAAAGCAATCCAAGACAAAACTTTTCCATTTCCGGAACCACGCTCTTAGCCGGGCTCTGATATAGTTTTGCCTCATGTCATTGTTGGAGATGAAGCATTTAAATTGATACCGAATGTAATGAGGCCGTATTCAAGAATCCAGTCCATGGCTGATGAAAAAAAGACAATTTATAATTACAGGCATAGTCGTGCCAGAAGGGTAAGTGAAAATGCCTTTGGCTTATTATGCTAATGGTTTTGCATTTTTAATATGCCCATAGCGGTGAAACCAGAGAATGTGGATATAATAGTATTAGCATCCTGCATAATACATAATATGCTAGTAGATTAAAGATCTTTACCGCAAAATGAGTCAGAAGAGACAAGTCTGCCAACGGAAAACTTAACGCCCATTACTAAATTTGGGGGGAATTCTACTCACGAGGTTTTAAAAATTAGGGAATTATTGCAAACTTATTTCTGTAGCAGCGCTGGGGAAATTCCTTGGCAATACCGAATGATTAACAGAACCGATTAATTATAATGCCACATACATTGTTAAAATAAATATTGAAACCCTAATAAAGCATTCTATTATTTTCCAATTTAATTTAGCCACCACTAAATTGTTTAAAGATATCTACGAAACTTAAATGTGTACTTACCACTTTTTTCGAGCTCCTCCGCTATTGTTTTCCAACTATTCTTCTGCTGGTCTTTGTAGCTATTATGCCTCATCTCAAAGAGGCAAGGATGATGCCTCACCAATTCAATGAGGGTTTCGTCCTCCACTTGATTCAAATTCTTAGATTCCATAACAAATACTTTCACAGCGCGGCGCGTCGAAGTTGAATACGGAGCAACCACTGAGCGTACCACGAGCGCGATTGCCCGGCGTGCATCGCGTGCGCAATTTCTTGGAACACACTTTCACCAAAACTACCGCTAGCAACTTCAGCGCCAGCGCTCACCCATGCTGGCGCGATCCGAGGAAACCAGCGCTTTAGGGAAAAGGTGGATGTTGGCGTGTGTGTAATTGTTTTTTTAAGTGATGTAAAAAAACCACACAACTTATTGTATATTCAAATAGCAACCTTGTTAAAAACTAAAAAATGCATGGGAAGATATTCAAGGGGTAAGAGAACTATAGGAAAGAATGAGAACTGGGGATGGACTTGCAATTTACTTATAATTTAGATTCAGCCTTTTTAGGCTTCCCATATCAAACGCGCAGCAAACCAAATTATAAAATATATGACTTGAAACACTAGAAATAATATCTTAATTATCTCATAAGGAGAGTGCATGTATCACTCATTCCGAGACCCAAAATTCGCACTTAAGTGTTGGCAGTCGTAGTAGTATTGTTAAAAAGTGCTTCGACAGCTTAGGACATTTTGCACATTGGCTCCCACCAGGAATTGAACCCCATACCGCTTTCACCAACGGCAAACGCCCTATCCACATGATAATTTGGGAGCCCTTAAGTGTTGGTTATTGACCAATTTGAGAGCTAGTGGCCACTTGCGTATCACCTTAAAATTCGTGCCTCAATGTTTAATAACCTCATACAACTCCCTACAACACCAAAGAAACGAAACAGCTGCCATTGGTTGCAGTAGGAGAGCCCGGAAGCTTCCCGGTGTCCCATTTGGACAGCACTTGCCACATACATGCGAAATGTTCCATATATTTCTTCAGTAAACAGCCGTGTTAATGGTGCCATTTAAACGGCAGCCGGACAAGTGTGATAAGGCTTTAAGGAGCAACAGTGATAATACGTTCATTTACACAACAACTCCCTTATATCATTACAAAAACAAGGTATTCACAAATTTCTAATGATAATAATAATTAGCAGCAGAAAATCACTGCAAGAATATCTGGAAGAAAATCTCTCATGCAAAAACCTGAATGAATCAGGAAAGAAAAAAGATTACCACTTTGTGCGAGTGATTACCTGTATGTTGACAACTTTATCACCCCATTTGCAGTTTGAATCACTAGAGTATGCACCATCCTCCAGTAGCTGCTGCAGAGCTCTCGTCTTTCCCATTGAGACAGGATTCATACTCTAATGGGAAACAAAATGTTATGAAAATTAACTAATGAATATATAACTAATAAATAGGGTGGCAGAGGCTCAAAATTAAAAGTGGGGTTCATGTACATTGAATCAACTCTGAGAATAAAAATATTATGATTTTACCAATTAAGAAAATTTGTTTGCCTTCTGCATTTAGCCCACTTAGGAAAGGCTATGTTTATAATTGCTGCCATTTAGAATGACTTCATACAAAATGCATTCAGTCGTTGTCGTTCAGTTGAAGTGAAAGGACGTGCTAGCGGGAGCTCCAAAGGTACAGGAGTAAAAAGTGAGAGATAGTTATACAAAAGGAAGCGGAAGTGTGGGGCTTGAAACAGAAGAGGATTTGATGTGAAACATGGCTTCATAAAATATGTACAAGAGGTTACCTAGGGGAGAGCCTAATGGAGAGTGGGAGATGCATTTTGAGTGCAGGCGCTAGTTGTGGGTGTGAGTGAAAACACAGGGAGATAACGGACCTAAAGGAGAAAGCCAAGAGGGAAATTAAGAGTTTGAAATTGAAAGTCATCAATCGATTAGGAAGGAGAAGAATGAGGTAAGAAATGAAATGTTGGCTCCCAATAAGACATCCCTGGTCACCAGAGTAATGGGAGATTCCACGATCCGATGCCGGAGATCACTGCCAGAGAAATGATGTGAGGGATGTGGAGTGCTTCCCTATAATAAGGACGGAGGAATCGGAAGAACAATTAAATAGGAACTAGAGGACAAATGGGGGAATGATTATAAGGAGGACTGTGGAAGGATACCCAAGGAGGAATAAGAATTCAGTGGGGAGTGTGGGACCATAGACGTGAGGAAGAGAACACTTGGGACAGAGGAGAGGATGAATGGGGTAGAAGGAAGGAAACTTGAAATAAGCAGCTCCCGCGTTGGAGAGCTGAGGACTGGGGTTTCTAATCAGTGAAGAGGACACAAGAAGAGTTGGTGGTACCAGTGGAGGAGAAGCAAAGACTATGGTGAACACAACACAGGGAAGGACACAAGAGGAATAAACGAAAAATCACTAGAGGAAGGTAAGGGTTTAAGGCTTCTTCAGGTCAATTGTAGGAGTTTTTTTAAATAAAAGAGAGGAATTTTTAAAATTGATAGAAGCTTATAATCCAGATATAGTGATAGGAATGGAAAATTGGTTAAATTCAAATTAACTTTCTGTAAAAGTTCATAAAGGTAAAAGCCCTTATAAAGGTAAAAGAGCTTAAGCCACTGTGAAGCAAGTCCATCGGAATGGCTGTGTTGCAAAAACACCCAAATGCAACTTTGCAGCATGGCCAATTCCACTGACACCTATTCATTGCTGCAATACCGAAGCACGATGGGAATGCAGTTGTCAGTGCGATTGGTCAGCATAATTGGCCAACTATAATGGCCGCATGATGTAAAAAGGCAGTCAAATATGTACCGGGGAGGTCATTGGAATAAAGAATAAACGCGTTACGAGAGAGCCATCGACTCTTTCCATACTTCTGTTCCCTGCAACTCCCTGGGGGAATCCCTGTCCAGTCCAGAGGAAATTACAATTGGTGTCAGAAGTGGGATCGCCCTCAGGAGTGGGTATATCAGAAGAAGGAATAAGTCATGGCCTCCTGAGTAAGTTTCGGTGGGCAAGAGGTGAACCTTCAAGATGCAGTGAATGAACTAAGCGCCAGAACCAGTGAGCTGGACGAGAAAAATAAGGGTCTGAGGAAATCGTTTGCCAGCGGTGAAACAGAAGTGGGGAATAGAAAGAATTTCTCACTAGTATCCATTATCGATGTGCTCTCGGGGGAGGCAGAGGCAATCACCCGGTTCTTCAAGAACATCGAAAGAACGGCGGTGCTCAGTGGATGGGGCGACGCCGAGAAGCTTCACGTCGCTTCCCTCTGGCTGGGGGGAGAAGCCACCGAATATTACCCCTGTAAAAAGGAATGTCAAAAAGTGCATTCCTAGGAAGCCCTTAAGGACCTGCTGGTGGAGAGATTTCAGTCGAAGAACAAAAAAAAAGACACCCCACTGACGACGCAACATTAGCACAACGTAGCAGCGAGGATCAAGCTCAGCACATTCCATTGAAGGATTTTCCCCCAGGTCATCAACCCACGAGATAGATACATCGCAGCCCCAGGGGCAGTTTGATAGTGAGAAGACGACGCCAGGAGAGGTGGCCAACCAAACAGACTTGTCAAATTGCCATAAGGACGCCACAGAACAATTATCAACACGGAGTCCCTACCTATTGCGATCTCGGGACCGGATAACAAGTGACATCGAGGAACGGGAAACAGGAACATCGGCTGGAGGTGACGCAAATTCGTCGGCTCCTTTGTCTCACTGTTCCCCATATCTTCTTAGGCATAGGAAGGACTCGCACGGTTCCCCCACCTTGCAGTTAAACAGTGACGACAGATCAGATATATTTACGTAGGGAAAGGCAAGCGTCAAGATGAAGCTGGGCATATGGTTCTGTATTTTAAATGTTGTAGTGCATGTAATCAGACAGAATATTCTGCCCCTAAATAATGGGATAATATTTGAAAGGGAGTGGGACGTCATTCTCACGGAGAATGTCTGGACTATCATGATTAACTTTAACTTGAGAGACATCCGTGACGAATACAAGAAACTAAAATTAGTATTCGAAATGGTTAGGGAGAGGATCTCTCAGGAAAATGCGGGATCCATGACAGAGGGATATAAACTGGAGAGGAATACGAGAGGGTAAGAGACAAGCTGGAGGTGTTTTTAGCATTGCTAGAAGTACCAAAAGTGAAGAGAGGGTGGATCGACATAGAGGACACAGTGTTAAGAACGGTTTTCGGGACTATGGACGTGGGAGATCAGCAATGCCTGAAGAACAGAATTGTGCGGCTGGAGGAGGAAAACAGAATGCTCGAATATACTTGGTTGGACTGAGGAATGCTATAGAGCAAAGCATCCACAGTCACCTCAGCAGTATCCTCTTATCCCCAAAGAGGTATCTAGAGCTATTGTGGAGCGTTAGAGATAAAATTAAGCCCCCACTGTACATGATGGCACCATGCGAGTATGAGGCACTTCACATTTATTATGGCAAAAGTTTTGGCGGTCGTAATAGGGGAACGTACCCGGGTTGTAATAGATTTACCCTTGGGGGATAAGGGAGGATATTTTGAGAGATATATGATGTGAGTTTTTCCCATTTTTTATTCCGATTTGGGTTTGTGCGGACAATGGAGGATTGGTCATTCGTTACTAATCAGTAATGATCGATATTACCACTCAGTACTGACAGAGGGAGAATTGAGGGACTGCAGGGAGGGACCCCTCTTCATATGTCCCAGGAATGAAGCATTCAGATCTGGAGTGAATAGAGAATGCGAGTACCAGTTATTCATCGAACCAAGGACAATCAATGGAACATCCAATCTATTATATATAGATGCTTCTCCAGATTCATTCATATAGATAGATAGATAGGATACTAATTCACAAGCTAAACCACAAGTGTCATTGACATGAAATTTTTATGACATAGTGGCCATTACGTGTAACCACCAGAAAAATTGCGATTTTGAACCTCAGTTTTTTCAGATTCCAGAGGGCCCCAAAGTCCCGATTTTTTCCATTTGAAATTTGGTTTGATTTTCCGGAATTTAAATAAAAATACTTCCCGGATAGGTAGAGAATCAAAACTCTATATGTATGGTCATGATCTATTGAAAACATAAATGACTCTTACGGAAAATATACTGGGTTCGATGCTAGGACAATGCAAATATTTACACTTTAAAATACATGGGAGTAGTTTTTCATTATTTTATTGATGCACTTATCGAAAGGATAGTAAGTTTTTGGTAGGCTAGAAGATGTATGATAAGAATATGTTTAAGAAAAAATATAGATAAGATGGAACTGTTCTTGGGTTCGATGCCAGAGCATAATAACTTTTCTCTCAAAAGGAATATAAGGGAAAAGTAGGACATCGTTTGAGGTAGGTGCCACCAATATTTCTGCCTGAATTTTCACACATAGTTAGAGATGGTGATCTTCTGTTGTGCTGCATACGAAGTATCACCAGAAAGACCCGGGTTCGATGCTGGGCGGTAAATATATCCCCCATATATAATACATTGGGGTAGCTTTTCATTATATCTTTGATACATTTATCGATATGATAGGAAGTTCTTGCTTAGATAGATGATATATATTAAGACTTTGTTTATGAGAAAAAATTAGATAAGACCATGCTTTTTCTGGGTTCGATGCTACAGCACATTACAAATTGTCACATTAGGAATATAAGGGAAAAGTAGGACGTCATTTGAGGCATTTGCAGGCAACATTTCTGCTTGAATTTTCACACATAGTTATAGATGGTGATCTTCTGTTGTGCTGCATAGTAGGTTCACAAGGAAGACCCAGGTTTGATGCCGGACGGTTGAAATTGAAGCCAATTTTAAGAACATTTGCAACCCTTTTTTTTTCTTTTGAGGACCGTCCCGATATGATGCCATTATGAAATTAGTGTTGTTGATCTGCTTGCAGTATGCAAGTTACATTTTACTCGTAAAAGATATTTACGATCTCTATCAACATACCGAGTTTCAAGTTTCCATCTTATCGGGAAGTTATTTTAAAAAATCTTAAAAATCGCAATGTGAATTAAACGGGAGAATATTTGCCCTGACCTAGCGTTGAACCAAGGATAATCTTCAAAGACGTCTTAATGTTTTTCATCAGATACACATGGCCTCCAGGGATATCTCGAATTTCAACTCTCCCCCTTGCGGGGAAGTGCCTCAAAACAATTTTCGAAAATCTCCGCAATGTATCTTTATGGAGAAAATCGTGACTTTGGGGCCTTCTGGAATCAAAACCATGACATATGATATTGCCTTTTTTCAGGTTGCACATTAAGGCCACCACGTCGTAAAAATTTCAAGTCAGTGGCACTTGTGGAACATGGTTAGAATTTTGATCCCCAGTGAGTGAGTGAGTGAGTTTATTTCTGGGTATATCCAGAGAAACGTCTATATATAATAGATATAGGGGTTCACAATTCTAACCATGTCCATAAGTGTCATTGACTTGAAATTTTTACGACGTACTTGGCATAACTTTTAACTGCCAGAAAAATTGTGATTTTGAACCTCAGTGTCATGGGTTCGATTCCAGAAGGCCCCAAAGGCACGATTTTATCCATAAAGATACATTACAGGTATAATTTTTTTGAGGCTCTTCCTGACAAAGTAGAGTTAAAATTCGAGGGATCGCTAGAAGCCGTGCATATGCAGAGAAAACCATAAAGACATCTCTGAAGATCATGCTTAGTTCGATGCTAGGTCAGAGCAAATATCTCCCCTTTAAATTAAATTGCGACTATTTTTAAGATTTTTTAAATATCACTTACCGATAAGATGGAAACTTAATACTAGGCATGTAGATAATGTATTTTATGTACAGTTTTTTCGGTTTCGCTGATGGTCCATGGTTCAATCCTAATGACTTATTTTGTTCGAATAGTATCAAAGTTGGCACAAACAAAATCTCCATTTGTATTTTTGGCCAGCTTTTCGATTCTAGCCCACTGTATGAAGTTATATATATTAGAATAAATGTAAACTAAAATTAAAGAATTCTTTTAAGGTATGAAGATAATATTAAATCACAAAAAGATAAGTTACCAGAAAAAGAAATGGAAGAAAATAAATTCCTATTAATTAGCGAGCTATTTAGCAATATATGTGTATGGAGTGGTTGCCTAACTCTGGTATTCAATATCTAACTTTTTATAAACAAAAGCCCATTGAGTTAAACGGCCTGACAGGTGACCACTATTTTTAAGGAAAGAACGTGCTCTGAAAGATTCGTGACAATCCGTTAGTTAATTATCCATTAACCTGGTATACGGTACCTTGTCGGTACAAATTTTCATTTCTCGAAATTGTTTGGGATCTAGGTTACCATAATCCAATCGCAATAATATTTATTAGGTAAGTTTCTAAGGCCAAATAGAAAAAAATTAGAGGGTATGTGTTCGAAAAATATGATATTGATTTTTTTGGGACACCCTAATTTATAAACATATATAAACTGGAATGAAACCTCTTACCTCAAGATGGGATGGACAGGTCAACATGGTAACGTGAATAAATTTTCCATCAAAATTCAGGTCAACTGATGAAGCTGTAAAATGGAAATGGAGACAATTGAAAAGGAATTCTTCCATTTCATTAAATTCAGGAAATTTTCCCTCAAATGCAATGAGAGTTCATTAATAAGATAATATACATCCCTTCAACACCCATTTCCTCATAACAGCTTCATGGCAGAGGGACTCAGTGATCATTACTTTTGCTAAAACAAAATTGGACTACATGCAACACAAAACTTGGAGAAAACTTTAATTTAGACTGGGATTGGAAACAAGGTTAAAATGGTTGAGTATCTTGTTAATGGTGAAGGTGTTTCTAAGTTCAAGCCAAGCAGCTTTAAGACTTGATTGAGATTTTGTAGTAGGAAAGCAGACAATTTGTGGAAGAGGAAAATCAACACAATCTCCCTGATTAAAAAGCAATTGGCCAATCGCAAAAAAATTAGAGTAAAATAAGAACTCAGATTTATTATTGACGATTGTCTGTCCTAAGGTGAAAAAAAAATAAATTCCTTTTATTTTCATTGAACATACGTAGCCAAAGAAGGATACTGAAAATAAACCTTGGCGAAAATCAGGGACAAGGAGAAACTTATTCTATTAGGTAGTTAAGATTAAATCCCATTTCTGGTAGCACATACAAAAGGATTTTCTAAGGTTTTAGCTTCTTGGTATCTTTCATATGTGGCATCAAATTAATTTGCTTAGGCATCATACGTTTCAAAACTATGAATAAAAAGGATAGGAGCTACCATCAACACAAGCAATTAAAATGACTATTCTGAAATAGATTTGAAAAGAGCAAGTGAAAGTAAAATGGGATTATAAAGAAATTAATAAAGATGGAATGGAATGAAAAGCAAGAAGAGAATGATTCATTTAGAGTAAAAATTATAAAACTAAGCATAAGATCTCTTCATCTGTTTGTCTCAACGCAAACGGAGAATGTGATGGGATAGCCCAAATGCCGAAACTTAAAAGAAACAACATTAGAATATACAATTTGAGGACATGGAGGGAGAAAATAGAAAAAAAAACAATTTCTAAATACGATTAAATAAAATGTTGCCAAACAATTATTTTTAGAGGAAAAGAGAGAATCATGAGATTACTACTCACTCAAATGGCTGATTACATCTCCAGATCCTTTAACTCCTTCAGGAAATTCAGACATCCCTCTCAGTTTCCTGAAGAGTGCTTCTGGTGGGAAGTTTAGCATTCCTGTCAACAGGTTCAGTCGACCCCTGTGAGGCATGCAGAAGACCACCTGCTCCACCCCATCTATAAACAGGCAAATACTGATAGAGCAAACAGAAAACATCATCTTAAACAGCCCCTCATTAGAACTGGAGTGGATCTTAACTGAAGAATCAAAGAAGGAGTAAAAGAAGCTTTCCAGGGCAAGAAGGCTTTTTACAAAAATACAGAGACTTACACAGTTGGATGTCAAAATGTACAAGCCAAAATATAAACCAATAAAGGGATATACAGCATAATTAGGTGGAATTCTTACATTATAATGCTCAATAAATAATTATAATAATAATAAATACAAAACTGAAATTAACTTGGGATTTAATTAGTATTTTCTTCAATGTTACTTTAAACCTTTACATGATATGCCAGTACTTGATTTCCTATAGATAATATTGTATAAAAATTGTTTTTAAGTGTTTCCCACTTAGTACTGAGAAATATTTCAAAATAATAACCTTCTGCAAAAAGACGGAATGATTCAGAGAAAAACCCCATCATACTCTCAGCACCCTCTCCACCGTAACGCTTCAGGGTTACGAACTTAGCAGCTAAAAAATGATCAAATGCTTCAGAGCATAATAGATCTGAAGCGAGTTTCTTTTTCACGGCATTCGAAAGAGTTTCTTCTACTACAGCTCTCTCAATTCGGGAGGCAAACCATTCATGTTCTTCTTCCTCCTGATTCAATGAAATAGACATTCATATTAAAATATTAAAATTTTTAAGTCTAGTCACCTAAACTATTTACTACTTACTTCCAAGTGATTAAATTCACAACTTATTGTGTTAGAATACACTTGCTCTAAGAACTGGATAGCCTCCTGTACAGAGCCTTCCGGTTTGGTTAAGTGTAAAATTCCCGAGAATTTATATACATCGCTCTCTTTAAGGCCAAACCGTGCAAGATCCAACTCAGAGACTTTCCTTTAAATTGTTTAAAATGTTAGAGACAAGAATAAAATCATAAAATGGTAATTAATGATCGAACGGCTATCTACCATTTCATATTTATTCACTTACCTTGGCTCTCGCAATGAAATTGGATTAGTATTAGATTTTTTGTGGGCGTGCTCCCTGTACGCTTCCACCAGTCTATAGAAATTACTTTGCTGAATACGAGATTCCAGAATTTCACTAGGAACTATAACAAAAAGATTTCATACTTATAAAAAGAAATCATTGAGCAAAATGATAGAAGGGAAATTTATGACTTACTCTCATATTGCGCCCTAATTTTTTGTTTGTAGCCATACACACCACGTAGACTATGATATTGACGTTCTCCTGGCGTAGTACGGTATTGACTGTTACAAATAGTACTGAATGTCGTGCTGCTACTATGTTTTAAATGTAATTCGAGTGATTGTAGCCGCCGAACGCTCATCAATTTTTGAAGTTTATAGTGAAATGCTCGGGTTTCTTGAGGCCGTTTAAGATTCATTACAAAAATTCGATGCATCTCCAAAGAAAGATCTTCGTCAATTTGAAAAATATTTCTATCACATAAATGAATCGCGAAAACTCACAGTTCACTATCGTCACCCGTAAGTTAGCACAGAAGGTAGCTGAAAGAATGAGCGGATAAAATCTCATTCAAGGTCGCCTTGGATCTTGGATCGAGTTCAGTGTATCTGACATTAATTGTATCTGTGAGAGGTATATTTGAAACCGATGAAATATAAACGAATGGATGATATTTCATTTTTCTTTTGCTCGTATTTAATCAGTAGTTTATAGATGGCTACATTATCTTCTCTGATCTGAAAATGTTTTAAAAAATTTTATGTAATATTTTACATCCACGCTAAATATTGAGAATACGTGATTAAATCCGCGCCAAGGAGATGAGAGCATTCGAATATGATTAAATTTGTAGGAATTTATCACAAAATGACCGCCTTTTGAGCGTTCGTAGTAATCTCATTTAATCAACTGAAGTATTAAGTTTTAAAACAACACATACTAATTATTGGAAGAAAAGCATGTACACTAGAATATGTAAATTTTGTAATGTAGAAACCCTGTAAGGTTAAAAAATTTCAGCGATTTTCGAAGCACTATTTTAACCCCTTATTCAGTGAAACATCACGACTAGCACCCCGTTTTCAAGCGAGCTTACTCAATTATAACATCATCAGGAACATTTTTCCATACAGTATATCAATTAATCCAGAATAACCAATTCAAAAAATAGTAGGGAAAAGGGGAAGGTTTGCGTAAGATGTTAGGATGCAAATATTTTTGTTAAAAGGAAAAGAAGGGATGGGGAAAGAACGTGCTCATTGGTCAGTGTTCAATTGTTTGGAGAGCACACTATCTCTACCACCTCTAGGAAACAGCTGCTGCGATCTTCCTCTATAGGAGTGCCGTGAAGTTGGTCATATATATGAGACCCCCTCATAAGACGAACTCCCTATTTTAGTGTTCACTTGCCCTAAACTGAAGATTTCTTCTGGTTATTCCTATATAACTTAGCAATTATTTCAAGAAAGTTCATACACATACATAACACTCCAATGCTTCTCTTTCTCTTTTGGATTCCCCCATAAGTGACCATAGATAATGGTGTGTAGTATCCAGCTCTAATTATTTCCAGGAATTCATTCCAAATCTGCATAAAATGTTTCACAAAAACGGCCATCTCCTCCACTATGACTTAAGGATTCCTAATGGCTTTAGTCCAAGAGTGTCTTACAGCTGTTTATTTTGAGATTATTTTCCACCAATTTAACACTATAACCATTCTTTGAAGCGATTTGTGTTCTTTTTTGTAATTCATTGGAGAAAGTGGAACTTCAAGAAGTATATTGATCATTAAATGGAATGCAGTATGCTTGTGACAATGGTGGTATTAGGGATTACTTGACAAGTTTCAGTGGGCTAGCAGAAAACATTTGATATAATACAAAAATACGTACATACAAAGTAATTCTTGTCTATTATTAAGGCCTTTCACAAAGTAACACCTATGCATATTGAGTTTGCAGTGTAGTTGAATGACGGCTACTCAAATTTGGTCTGATAGATGCAACCAAACGCTAAATGCAACCTTCCAATGGAATACATTTTCCCATTCATGATCTAGCTCACCTAAATTGTCCAATTTAATGCTTTGAATAAATATTAAACAACAAGTCTAAGATTCAGCAAGGAATATTTTCTCTAAAGCATTCAACTCTTCTAAATGATTTCAATAATTTTTGGTTCAGTGATTTTGCCAGGTTTGGTGATAATTTTGTGCTTATTGTAGCAAGGATCCCTACATCTATATGATATTCACTTTAAAGACTGTGAAATTTTCATTTCATTCAAACTTAACACCTAAAATCTGATAAAATGTCTGCAGAAAATAGCGTAATAGAGCATACTGTCCATAACATAGCACAGCATTGGTGGTGGAGTGATTAGCATGTTAGCTCTCCAATATTAAGCTCCTGGGTTCGAGTCCCAGTTAACCAGATTTTCCTGGTTAGGGAATGGTTTGTGTGTCGTCTGTTGTTGCTGTTATTTCCAACCACTGTAATTGATCATTAATGGAAGTTTGTGGGGGGCACAGCAATAAATGACACTCAGCTTCAAGCAGGGACATCAACTAGAGTACTGTAACATCCTAAATGTGGCCTTGAATCAAATAGTCATTGTCATATTTCACCAGAAAACAAATTTAATATCTAAATAAACTAAGAGAAAATAAACTTATTTTTACAAAATAAATTCAGATAAAAAGTATCATGTTTTAGTACTAAGTAGTTAAGTGAGTGAATAAAATGATCACCTTGAAAACCAGATGACAGCTTCCCTCATTTGACAAATTTGCTTTCCATCGACCTGAGCATTTAAAATACCTCTAATAGAAGTGATTAAGGACCTTAACCTTGAAAATGAAGAATTACTTTCTAATGGCACTTCAAAAATTCTTTTCCTGAATATTTTGTACAATTAGCTGGCTTTTAATTTATAACAAAGAAAATTTTTAATCACAACCCAACTGAATTGTCCTGATATGCACTCAGTAAACTAGTTCCTACTAGAAATAACTTGAAATGCACCCGTTTGGTAACATTTGTAAACTCATCACAATTTCTCATGCATGTGGAATAAGAGTCCTTCACGTAATACTCGCAGTACACTAATTTCCAGGAATACTGATATCAGGTTTTATCACAACTTCATGAACAAAAAATGAAATACTATGATATGAAATAAATGTGAATGATGGATTCAAAACTAAACAAAATGCAAGGAAAAGGGTCAACAAAGGGCCAAGATCTTCCTCCTCAAGGAGGAAAATTCGATTCTCGGCCTTTTTTCAAGTCTGTTTTTCCTTGGGAATAAACAATAGGCATTTTAGAGACTGAAGAATCCTCTTACAACCAAAATAATCTTAGCAGGATAACATATTCAACTGCTCTTGAAACTGCTTCGAGACAAATTTAATGAACCTAAGAAAACAATTGTCTAATTTTAGTCACATCAGAAAAAATGTGAGTGGATCACAAAACTACTTTCTAAAAGGATCTGGTGCTTTCAAAGCGAATGTTGTGGATAAAGTTCTCTCGGGTTGCCAGCCGGGTGGTTTCTTCCAAGAAATTAAAAATGTGTACCAATATATAAGAAAATGTTAGGTTTTTATGAAAAAGTTATCATTTAACACAGTTTAACCCATAACGGCAACTGAGCTAAACGTGGGGGTATATTTATCATTTCTATATCCATTTAATACATAAAAATACTCACAGTTTTAGCAGGCTCATCTTATAAATGTATGATCTACTGCAACATCTTGGAGACATTACTATAGAAAAACCTATTTACTTAGATGACTCACTCATTCATAAGTAATACTGATACTAAAAAGAGGCAATTAAAAAGACAAAGAAAAAATATGTATATATGTATATAATTATATTCTAAATATGTATACAGCACAAGTGCAGCACTACAACTTGGTGGTACATGAATTAAATAGGACCACACATTTTTACGCCTTTTATGAGGGCACATTCTACCTCTAGTACAGCTGAGTAATTTCTTAAATTGTTCAATGTTTGTATTTAGCAAATTTGAAAACAGGGATCTGGAGGTAAGAGTACTTCGAGGACACGGATAAACTCAATGCTAAAAAATAAAAACACTTAAGGTACCTGAATGTCATAAAAATGTATCACATGGCATTACCAACCATTTAAGCTGCCCCGCAGTCATCAAACTCACGGCTCTACAAAACAAAATCATAATGTTATGCTGTATGGCACTTGCGAGAAAAAAAAGTCTCAAATGTGGGTAGATGATGCACCAAAAATCATAATAAATGTACGTAATTGGCAAAAAAATGTGAGCTCGGTAAAATTTAATGCACTATGTACATCACAGGTATATTATATAATTTACTTGATGGGATTGCTGCCAAAATTTACCAATACAATTTACATCGATTGAAATACATCTCACTCACAATTTCAAAAAATGCACCGGATACATTATTCTTGGTAAAAATTTTGACGAACAAAAATTTTATACCAATGCCTACACATTACAAAAACAGAAGTACACGACAAGTGATAGATGTACACATTTGGCTCAATAAAGCACGACACATATATCATCTATATATACAAGTGAACACTGAGGAGTAGAACAGTCTTTGTTTCACAGATGAGCCACACTCCAAAAACACCAGAATGGAACCCAAGTAAGTAAAATGTAGGGCCCACGAGTCTCAATCGCACAGCAATCTGTGGGACTTGATAAGTCAACGGCAGAGGCCCATCACTTCATCTAACTGTACACAAATTCATCGGCAACTAATGCCATCTCAGCTACTTTATGCTTGGATAAGTCTTTATATACACCTCAAAGGACGCCACACTCGTCTCTCAATCACACCCATGTTTTTAAAATGCCAATCATACCTTGTAATTTATGACCTTCAAAAAAAATGAAAGACTCCATTTCACTGGGTACATTGAGACCAGAAACATAACTGGCATGGAAGAGAAATGGAGATTCCAGTTCATCATGCACTATGGATTCTTCAATTCACCATGAGTGTATGGGACTCCATAGGAGCGGCTGAATCATACAGCGTGTCCGTGTCCTGTGTTGGATCCCCTTGCAGCTGACACTGGTTTGTCAGAGTTCCCGCACCACAATCACAGAAGAATCTTATTCAAATAAAAAGAAATAATCTCAGATTAGTAAGCTTCCACATTATGTGAATTCCTGAAGATCGAAAGGAAATTCGATGAAACTTCAAGTTGAGAAGAAAATGTTAGAAATGAACTGAGATTTTATTGAGATATTATCACAACGAAACTTACAACTATTTAGGAATTTAATATGAGTAAGAAATACTGGAAATTGAAGAGTAACTTCTTGTACCACATTATGTATTGTCAATGAAGCCTCTTCGGGATTTTCTATCCAGCATACCAAAATTTAAATTTTACTTCTCCACCTTCTGAATCTTAATCGAGACAATCTCACATGAAAATGATAACAACTCATTTTATAATATTGAAGTTAAAATGAAAATTTCAAAACTGTGTGTTTTAGAAATAAAAACCAATCCATCAAAGAAGTATATTCTTTGAATATTCACTGATGAAGGAGAAACATAAGAATGCCAGCCAAAGGGCTGAACTTGTTCAAGGAATTCAGCATTAATAATTATAAATTAAAATTATAAATGTCTTTTATTAGGATGAGAAGTCTCTTCTTGCATATAACCTTTTATTTTTAAAGAAACAGATTGCTTGAAAAAAGTAAATAGAAGAAAACTACATTGCAGTTTAAAAACTTATGGTTTAGCTTAGGGAAAAATATACACTGCGTCAGGAAAACACCTGCAAGAAGGGAGGTGTGAAAAAGCTGCAATCCACTGATACTTAAGTAAATTATTATAGAAAAGCAGGTTAAGAGAGATCTGAAAGGTAAACAAAACAACACAGATATATTTTCACATAAATAAATCAATTTAAGCGGTGAAGAACATTGTGGAAAGCAATAAGGTGACAATAAAAACAGCCACAAAACTAAAATGACAATAGAGTACTGGATATTAAAGAGTTCACTAATATAACCAGTTTCACCAATACTAACTTATTAGATTAATAAAAATGTGTTCATAAAACCAAGTCCAAATTTTTAAGATAATATGTGATGCACCTTTTAGTTCAGGACATAAACATCATAGAAACACATACATAACAGTACATAGATAACATCATAGAAATAGTTAATTACAGTACATAAATGATAATATAAATTATATGTACATTGGTCCATAAACGTGATGGTGGAAAAAACCAGACGAAGAGGTAAAGGATAGAAAGAGTTTTCCATCGGCAAGGGGTGTGCATTTAGTGGGCCAAGTTTGGTGAAATGAAAATGCACTGAAGTAATCGATTTTTAATAGTCAGATTTTGCTTTGTTGAATTAAGAGATGGCATTTGCTATTAAAGCATTGCATAGAGGGCATGTCTGCCTGCAGTTGCAGCAGTTACTTTCAAGTAAAATAACAATAACAATTTACAGTGCGTTTTTACGTCCATGCATAAGTAATTGTGTCAACCATCTGGCTCCTGGCAAAGTTCTTGGAGACAAATCACATGGGAGAATGTCTCTCTTCAGCAACCGGCATCACCACGCCAATGACTTTTATTTTATGGACACAGTGCAATTATTTTCACCAACAGCTCCACCTCCATGATGATTGCAGAAAGACTGAGCTAAGGCTTACATAGTGTAAATGCACGAATGTTGTCTGTCTTTTTAATCATGCAAGACTGATGACAAAGCATCGCGTGAACAATAGCCTTCAGGTCATGTATAATATTAGTTAGGGTGTGATGCATGCTCATAGACTTCCACAGCTTATACTGGCTGATCTACATTAGGAATGGGCATTGCTACCACTACTCTTAAATTCAGGTACTCTTTTACATTTTATTACAATGCTGCACCAAAGTGGAAATGGGACTGACTTTGTCAACTTCACTACCCAATTGGCTACCTGGAGCCAAAACATATACAGTAGAAGTCCGTTATAACGAGAGCTGACAAAAATTGGAAAAGTACTCGTTATCTAACACTAAGTTTAACTAAGTCTGTCCTCTTGAAGCCAAGAGTAGCAGAATGGAATCATAGGGTTTTGTAATTTAATCCCTAAGCAAATGCTTTATACAGCGTAATAAAAGTACGTTTGCATCAAAAATACCATATTTCCTCAAAAATAATGCACACCACCTTTTGGGTCTATTTTTTGGACTCAATGTGTGTGCATTAGAATCGATGGCAAGCTATATTCAGATACACTACTACTCGTTGGCACATCCTGTAGTGTGAGGCGGGCCACATCCTAGGCTCATCCTGGTTCCAACTTGTCGAACGTTCCACCAACAATCAAATATTGGGTTGCCCATTACTTACCATGGCGCGTTACTTAACAGTTAACACTTAATTTTATTGATTTACACATCATAACGAAACTGCATCCGCTAATATTAAATGTGGAAAATTATTGCTCAATAATCTTCAAAAAATATTGGTGTGTCATTCATATCAAATTGATTTCTTGAGATGTTTTTTATTCACACCCTTCATAAGCAATGATTGAGTTGTAAGGGAGAGGAAGAGGTTACCCTGGGAATCCGAACCAGCACTGCTTTTATCTCCTACATTCCCAATGACCCTGGATCAGATGATTTGGTGCAGAGCTTTTTATGAAAACAAACTCCACAGGAAGATGGGGACACAATAAAAAATTCCGGTGATGACTAGAGGAGTTGTAACGGAAAATAAACAAGAGATGAGGTGATGAGACGTACGGAGGGATAAAGCGGAGGGTGAAAATCGTGAGAAGTTTCTAATCAAAGCACTCTGAAGCATCTTTGCCAAGAAAGGGTGAGGCGACTCGTAGAAAACAAATGCATGAATTAGGTGACGATGATTTTTGTATTTAATATCTTTCTGCCATTTGAAGAGATAACACGCCTCAGATTACAGTTTGCTTGTAGGACTTCGTCCCTCACGTCAAATGACAATTACGAGATATGCCTCCTTCAAGACAAGCATGGCACTAGTGGCACTTGTCATAACGATACTTCAAAAAAGACCATTTGTTATTATGGATGTAATTCCATATCCTTTTTGCAGTGAGATGGACAACGGCCAAAAATTCAATCGCTATAATGCAACTCTCGTTATATGCCATACTCGTTATAACGGACTTCTACAGCAGTTAAATATCAGATGCGCATTTTCCTTCTCATCCTTGGGTTTCTCTCTATTCTAATAAAAAAGCCACCTTAGCTACTCATAGAGATAAAACTTGGAAATATTAGTAAACTACAAAAAATAAAGAAAAGTAACAATTATCAGATAATGAAATGTGCAGTATTTGAATATCATGTGCAAGAGTAGGGAAGTAGTGGCTACAAGTTCTGATGAAACAAGAAGAAGGTCATTCAGCAAAGTTGCCTGTGTATTGTCTGACGAAGTTCTTCCAGTAAGAATGGTTGTTTAAGGGAAAATCTAACAATGGAATCAATGTATTTTCCTGTTTACACCAAAAAATCAGGTCCTTCAAATACATTCCCACATTCTTAAAGATAAAGCTAAGATTTATAGCCAATGCTTTCAACCTATATTTCTTGGGATTCATAAATTGCGAAGTTTTATCACCAATGTAGATCATTTTTAACTCTTATAACAACAGCAACAATTCTTATATAATAGTATGACAGCATGGAATTATAATTTAAGAATTTCTTTGATACAACCATTTCTTACTATTACTCTAACAAAAACACTAATTTTTCACAAACTACTATCCTTAAATAATTTGATGGTAGCAAATTTATAATTTTCAAAAATTGTAAATTTTCATATCATTTTAATTGTAGTAAAATCTGTGATGGATGGATAACCTTTTTAAAGATGGATTATCACACTGACAGTTTCTAAAATTTCAGGTAGATATATCAGGAATGTCCTTAAATTAAATTCTGTATTTACCTTCAATTGAATGGTAGAATGCAAACTGTGCCTTGGCGTCAAACCAATGATCATAAAGTAAACAATTAACCGTGTTTATGAAAATTCATTAATTCTGTTCACATGCCTGATCATAGACTTCCACCTTCTTGGTAAATTAATCATTAAAAAATTTGAAATTCCCGCCATAAATTTCAAATGATAGAGGGACCTGGTGTTGAGCCCAGAACCTATTTGCAAGATGCGAGTACAAATTACCACTTGGTAGATATAACACTACTTTAATCTAATGTTTGAAGTCGATATTGTATCAAAAATGATAATCATAAGATTCTGTTATCCCCATTTGAAATCCCAAACAAGAAACTGTTTGAAATCCCAAACCCCAAGAAGAATCTAACTGGTGCTCTGCCATCGAACCAAGGATGATTAAGGAAACTGTCAACTGCATATATGAACTGTATTTAAGCTCTCTGTTCGCAGGTCATTCCATGTCATTGGGAAACGATTTTTTTTAAATCTGATGTGACCAGCACATAACTTTCTTCGTATATAAGATGTAGATATTGTCGAAGTCCATATTCAGTCTAAACTTGGAAGATATATCAGTGATTAATTTATATCACATTAACTTTTATGTCACAAAGATTAGCATTTTGAATCTACAAGAAACACCAATATAGTATGAATCACAAAACTGATTTTATATCCAACTCAATAAATTAGGCGATGGAAACAAAAACGAAAATACGAAGGAAGAGCAAAATACCACACAAACAATAAATAAAAATTAAGAACACACATTTAAACAGTGGGAATGTACAAGGTAACAGAGAAGGACTAAAATTACACAAAAGAAAACAAATAAAGAAGACAAATAAGAAAACCTTTAAACCTTATCAATCAGACAGAGCTCAATCTATAGCAAGAGTGTGAGCGGAAGAGGTTTCGCCTCACATTATTTGCCATGTAAACAAACCCATAGTTGCAAACTTTACTGCTATTGTGAAGAGTAATCAATAACGTAATAAGTAATTTGGAAGAGGTGTATTGTCCATTGGAGAATCCAAAGGATTTAGATTTGAAACAAGTGGTGTCTCCAGAAGATAAAGGTTCATCAGTGTTGGAGAGGGAGTTGCAATTGAAGAAAGGGAAGACAACAAGAATGGATGAGATTTCCAATGAGTTTTTCAAATGCTTGAATGAAATGGGTATGAGGGATTGTGTAACAATATATAATACTATTAAAAATGAACCATTTTCATATCACATAAAATTTAACTATGAAAAATACATTTCCTAGAACTGTTTTTTTTTTGCAGTAAAAAGAAATTTTTATTATAAAGCAATGTTAAATCAGAGGAATATATGATAAATCAACATGGAAGTCATTTAATTAATCAACAGCTATGTTCTGAGGATTGATTCCAACGCAGATTAGAGCAAACCCCAATACTTATACAGTTTAGCAGAAACATTGGCACACCCTTCCTTGACAAGAGATTATTCCATAAAGTTATTAATAATTCTTAGAAAGACTGAGAAATTGTTACTTTTCCCAGAAGTTTTATTTTTTATTTCTGTAACAAAAACCATAAAACTTGTGGAAAAAGTATTGACTTCTTTGTTTTTTCCATATAGATTTCCACAATACCTTGTCTGATTCGGTGAAATGATTGTTAAATACTCAATGCTTTACAATCAAGGATAAGATCATGAAATACAATTTAAGCATATCAAGAAAATAAACTGTTCACGCTATTGTCTATTCTGAGTTAATTAAAGCAATCCATAAGTAACAAATCCCAAATATATCCACATCATTCTTTGAAATATAGCACCGAATTAGGAGAAATACATCATCAGACAAAAAAATAATCATACTAACCTGTCATGTCTTATCAACTCCACTTCATGGCCAGCATGGCAGGTCTTGATGCAATTGATGCAGACAGCATTACGGTCTGTTGTATTGCAGGTTAGACAGCGGTAGAAGTCATGCATTGGAAATGAGGTATAGCTTGATATTTTGTAAAGGCATTGCCCATTAGCAACAGCCTTTTCTACTGCATCTTGGTTGTTAAATATTTTGTTCCCTATGAGAGGTGTAAACATAAATTAAAATGCTTTTATAAACCATTGGTAATGAGGGGTCAATGAAATGATTTTTTCAGATACTTATTTCATACACACCACAAACATACATTTTCTGGACAGTGGAAGGTAATTAACAATAATAATGAACAATCACATATGACCATCCCCTAATTGGAAAAATCTGACTAGCCGGGATTCGAACCTGGGACCGTGGGGAATGTGCGAGCACGCTAACCACTCGGTTGGTAAAAATTACGACCCCAGTGGGATATAGAAATATTTTGCGGAAAGTGCTGAAAATCTCAATAAAAGGAAGAAAATTAAAACTGAAAATGCCAACAAGAGAATATATAGTATACATACGAAATACACAGAAATACCTTAGACACAAAAAAATGTCAAGTGAGAATACATTACCGTTACTTGTTAATTGAGGGAAATTAATTTATAAGAAATTAGAGACATGATAAAAATGCTAGTTTTATGAGCCATGAAAATTGGATCACAGAGTAAATGCAAATGAAATGTCTTTGAATCAAAGCAAAATAAACTTCAGGTGTTATGGCCCACTTTTTGGAACACCATTTACCAGTCACTTACAGCAACCTACTGGTTGTTGACTACAAATCTGTGGAAAATACTAAGTTTTGTTTTCAGTTATCTAAAGCCATATAATGGTTATTCATTCATTTTGTAGTACACAAAAATAAGTAAAGGTTTAATTGCTTGCTGTTTCAAATCTCTAGCAACACCTTTCAAATGTTGATTATGGCACAACTTGCAGAATCTTCAAAACTGGTTATATAAATAATAGATATTTTTTCAGATTCATATTCTGGAGTAAATTAATATTTAATAAGAGAAAATGTTCAGTAATTACCAGCAAATGTAATATATATGTAGCAATTAAGTGTTAAGCTCACTTCCAAGAAAAGTTGTTGTAAAACAGAAGAGAGACTTTTTAGCAAAAGAGGGCAATTCATTCTTAAGCATTTACACTCAACATTCTACTTGAAATGAATCCATTCTTACCCCTGATAATCGGCTGCACACCACTGGCTAAGCAGAGACCACCAAAACGGTTATTAAATATTTGATTGTATTCCAAAGTGGCAGTGGCGTTGTTGGTGATTTCCACCCCAGCTGCCAACCCATCAAATATTCTGTTCCTTCTGAGCACAGGATGGCTTTGGGTGGAGACTAGAACTCCAGCTTGTGCATTACGGAATATGTCATTTTCCTCCAAAATACCTGAAATTAACGGCAATGTAATAATACTTAGGGGATAGATAACACAAGTTCTTCCAGCAAATTAAACATACCTTTACCACCATTGAAAATACAAATGCCGCCATCTCGGCCATCAAAGATTTTGTTGCGCTTAAGAGTTGGGTTTGAGTCTGTTTTGATCCATACGCCAGCCATTGCATTGTCAAATATTTCATTCTGCTCTAATAAGCCCAAGCCTCCGTTGTAGACAAGAACACCACCATTTTGACCACCCCAGATCTTGTTTCCTCGAATAATTGGATTACTTCCCGTTCTAAAACAGAGCCAGATGCCATAATCAGAAAAGAACAAGTGATAACAAATGTTTCTTCTTAATTAGTAATTGATGCCAAAAATATTCTCAATTACTCAGATAATTTAAATAAAATAAGTAAGTTCAAAAATGAAGCTTTAATCGGTACATCTCTAGAGGTTTTTATGTTACAAGTTATTTAAATTCTATGTTTCCATAAAATAGGACTGGTTAATGATAAAATGTAGTGAATAATTTTCAGTTATTTGATCTTCAATGAGGAGGAGAAATATTACAGGACAAAGCTTAGCAGGAACAACAAACAACTAGGGCTAAAAATTAAGCAACCAACCGTATTTGAACTCCAGAATAAAGATGATTAAATATATCATTGTCTTCAAGCTTCCCATGGCCACTGTCGTAGAAATAAACACCAACTTGCTTTCCACTATGGATTCGATTTCTGCGAAGCACTGGTGTGCTACCTGTAGTAATCCACACTCCCGCCAAAGTGTTAGCATACACCTCATTCTCTTCAATCAGTCCCTGACCTTTTTCATGTACATAAATGCCTCCATGTTGTCCATGATGAATTTTGTTGTGCCGTACGATTGGGTCACTATTTGTCCTGATTTGTATTCCAGCCAATGCATTTCCTTTGAAACAATTATTCTTTCATAAGTAAGTACTTGTAATACAATCAGGCAATACTTAAATACTTAACCAAGGAATGCATTCCTTGGTTAAGAAGAACTTATATTAGAAAAGTTTATTCTGGAATCATGAGACTGACTTCTCGAAGTCTGAATTTTTAAAATCATGAAGTTCATTTATGCACCAACAAACAACAAAATAACTTAGAGCTAAAAAATGTTTCAACTGAGGATTAAGAAGATTTGAAATGAGATTTCCTCTAAGATTCTAAATCCAAAAACAACAATTACATTTAATCATCATGGTGACAAAAATTTGAAAGCACCAAATCTGGACAATATTACAGAATAACATGCTGAATTTTGCATGATTCGAAATCATTAACAATGTTTGAAAATGCACAAAGAACCTCAATTAATAGTGTTTTCTATGGACAATCAACTTCACTTTCGAGGACATAACTTAAAATTACTTTTTTTGGAAGTCATCATCATGCTATGAAAACAAAATGTGTTTTTGTTAAGCCTTCTGAGCAATCTTGAATCAAATTTGGTATTTTTTGGTCAAGTATCTACAGTAAAAATTTGACACTATAAAGGTCTACAAATAGTTCCAAATTTTAATAGAAGACACGCACAGAAATAATCATCTCCTGAGAATATATGCAAAATATTTATAAGGGATAGCTTGACAAAATTGAGAATTAAAATTAATTGCATTGAGAAGCATATTTCAAATTAATTAGTACATATGATGGACCTAAGCGAGGTCAATAAATTTGACAGATTGTTTCATGGCATTCGTACAATCCATCACATTTCAAAGAAACACTGAGTTGTAATTTCAAGGAGTCCGTCAAATATACAGCTTTACATAATAAGGAAAATACGTATTTTTCATAACCAAAAGAAACAGGAAAAATGCATAAACAAATTATACTTATATGATGCTCTTGAAATACACCAAAAGGGAATACCGACTTTCAGCTTTTGGTTTTTGCAATATGAAACTTTAAACTTTGATAAGATTAAAAGAAGAAGCATTAAAAAGTGGTCCACCAAACTAAAACTCATTTTTTTACACTCATCAAGATTTCACATTCATTTTAAGCATAAAAAAGAACTCTGAGAATAAACTTTTAGATGGAATTCCTAAGAATATTTACCATATATGTTGTTGTGTTCAATGAGACCTCTCCCTTCGCCAAATATGTAAACACCACCTTGATGGCCATTGTATATTTCGTTACGGCGGATGGTGGGATTGCTATTGGAGGTAATCCATACACCAGCAAAATTGTTTGAATGGATTTTGTTATCTATGAATTGACCTAAACCATTCTCATGCACATAAATTCCGCCAGTTTGGCCATGATGAATTTCACATTGGACAACTGTTGGGTTTGCACCGGCCTTTACTTCAAATCCTGCAATCCTGTTGTTGTGGATGTCATTTCCTTCAAAGTAACCCTGAATGAAAGCAAAGCAAGCTTCAGTAATAACCATCACAAACTGAATGTTACGTATTTTAATCTACGCGATGGAATATCTAGATCCAGATTTCATGCAAACTTCTCCGTCTATCTTTATTTTAATCTAATTTGAGTATCTCACCAATCCATTGTCAAAGGTAAATATTCCAACGTCTCGTCCATGGTGAATGTGGTTTCTTCTCATTATTGGGTTTGCATAATTTTTAACCCATATTCCAGCCAAAGCATTTCTACTAATTTCATTGTCGTCGTATGTTCCTTGGGCATAATCTGTGACATAAAGTCCAACATTCTCACAATCACTTATGTCACAATGCTTAATAACAGGATTAGCACCAACTCCACTAACACATACAGCAGCACCCACTGAAATAAAATAATTTTAAAAGAAACTGTAATGACAATTGAATGCTTTGGTAGCTGGAGTGAATTTTTGACTTAAAGGTAACTAAAATATCTGCCCAGAATTGATATAATAAACTTTCAGCCCTTCCGATATTTTTGTGACTTTCAGAATAAGTACAAATAGTTCTTACAATAAAGAATCTGCACTATCCACAAAAATAATACTCACCAACCGAGGTACTTCTAATAATACAGTGATCCACAGTGGGGGAACAATTTTCACCTATTTCTAGGCAGTAATGCTTATGATGAGGTACTGTTGATGTGACATCTGGAGAAAACTTTAGTGTGACATATCCCACATATGCTTGTTTGGCCCCCTCAACAAACATGACAGTTGATTCAGATTCCCTCTCAAGAATGACTGCTTCTGCCACACTTGCTCCTGGTGCAGCACCCAGCAGTGCCACATTTGAATCCACCACCAAAAATTCACCTCTGTAAGTGCCAGCATGTAGAAACACCAAAACCCCATCACGTTCGTCAGCATAGTCAAGGGCTGCTTGCACTGTGTCAAAGTAAGCGATGCTTCTGCCCTTGAACTGAGCTGGACAGCGTTCCTGCATCTCCTGATACCCGGGCCGCACATGAACTCCACGATATAACTGGCTAAAACTTTCTTTCCATGGGTTAGCATGATCAGATTCTTCTGGCGTCACAAACTCAAAGCGACAAGGACTATGTTTAAAAAGGGGTAGGTCGTACTCATACACGTGCTGATACAAGTTTTTCCTAAGGAAAAAATCAACGATTAGAGTTAGAAAATGCGCAAACTACGATCGAAAGAAAATCATGCAAACTTGAGTATAAATTACATACCAAAGTTCTGTATCATTTGCAATAGACTGGAAGCGCTTACAAACTAGGCTAACACGGCACAAATCTTGTTCCAAAAGATAACCAAATATAGTGAGAATCACTTCATCTGGCAACTCATACTGAAGGTAATGTGCAGCGGGAGTAGAGCAACAACCTGAAATTCCACGTAAGTCAATTTAGAGTTTGCTTAACAAAATGAATACTCAAGTGAGTGAACATCATTATATACCGTCGTTTCCTAAAGAGTAGGTTCGCCGAGGCCGTTTCCGAGCAGGCAACATGGACGAAGAGTATCCCGCTGGACCACTACTTGTTCCTGGTAAAGAGATTCCTTCATGATGAGGAGATTTCCGCCTTAGATCATACGGCGGGTGATGGCTGGGCCCAATCACGGATGTACCACTGCTAGATCCAGCCTCAGCAGAAGATGGGCCACTTACAGCAGAGGATGATGTCGATGGCGAAGGCCCTGATGATGGCCCAGCAGCTGGTATACTCTGGTTTGGAACTTGACATGGCAGTTCACAGGGCTCGGCTGAATATGAACAGCGATTTTTACTACTTAATGTCATTCGAATAATTATCGTATCTGAGACAGAAAATTGATAACTGATCCTTCATAAAATGTTTTTACCCCCATTGTAATTGAAATAATATGACTAATTAAAACTACGAATTAAACGTAATTAATACCACTGAATAAAGCTTTGGTGCAAAGTCACTACATTTCAGTAAAAACGAGAAAATATTCTTCATGACCGACGAAAACATTGGTAACACCACCAAATTCTACTGGTATTTTCTCGTCATAATTCATTTATCAAGTTTAACTAGCAACGAAGTTCTTAAAATAAATAAACACATTCAAACGCGCTTAAAATTTTCAAATACAATGAAAAAAATGATCATTAACAAGAACCATACCATATGCCTTTAGGTTTGAGGGAGATTACAATGACATTTGCCTTCATGTAATAGATATAACGGCAAATTACGCAATTGATTATCATTAAGTAAGATTAATTATCTCAAAGTTTACGTTCACAACATGCTGAATTTGATTTCCAGCTGTCGCCCTGAGAAACAGCTGATGAAATGACAGATAAATGTCCTAGTTCGAACTTCCAGAAATTGTACAGGACCTCCATTTCCTAAATTGTACTCACCAGAACTAGTCCGGGATGGAAGAGGAATGCGATTGACTCCCTTCCTTCTCGACCTCCGTACATAAGAACGGGATGAGGTAAATGAAGCACTCGGCATTTTCCGAATAGTAACAACTTTCACAGCATTAAACTCCTAAACAAAGGAATCGCATACACCAGCCCTGGAAGCCATTTTCTCATTCAGAAGACGGAAGCGAAAATACCCAATGAACGAGTACCTTAATGGCACGTGACCCAAGTGTAAATGTCAGAATCGTCAGTATGGAAGTAGAAAGAATAAGAGACCACTCCTGTTTGTTTGCCGTCGTACCATGTTTTCTCTTATCAGTTACTTATGTAGCTAGTTTGTACGTATGGAATTCTCCTCTTAATAGGTATTTCAACAGATTTTGACAATATAACAACTTCTAAGTAAATCACCTTCGTTGGTGATGATCCATTCCATAATATATTGCTTTACACGTGACATTGTTGCCAAATTTGTGACTATTTACTAATGACTTTACGAACAAAGAAATTATTTCAATATTAAACTTTTTCTATGTATCGAAAGATTCATTCAGGCTTATATAACACTTTTTTCGTTTTGATTGTCATTAATTTTAATCAATAAATGAATTTTACTTCATGTTTCAGAGATCATCCATCTACAATAAAAAGAAGATTTTTTAGTGTTTTTATTATGATGTTTGTTTCTCCTGTTTTTTTATACTATTTTCTACCAGAGCATATTATTAAAGAGGTAAAATTTTGAATTATTTTACATAAAAGCCGATGATCTTAAATTTATTTATTTATTTTCGTTCATACTTGGTGTATTTTCTATACTTCAGTCTTCCATATGGAAATTACTAGGTATAAGGTTTAATGGATTAATCCCTGCCATTAGTATTCCACTGGCTTTAACAATGATACTTTTCCTTGGACCTCTATGTATGCAAACAAGGAATGGATTATGGAAGTTTTACTTAGGTAACTTTCTCTTTGACTGTTACGATTTTGGAAAAATCGGCAATAATGCATATTCATTGTAGTTATTTCAAATTTCAGAACCTTTGTACTGGAAAGACCATGAGAAGAATTTGATTTGGCTTAGGAATGAGATAGTTGCACCACTATCTGAAGAATTCACGTTTAGAGCTTGTATGCTACCTCTACTACTTCAATGTTTCCGACCAATGGTCGCCGTCGCGGTTTGTCCACTTTTCTTTGGAGTTGGTCAGTATTAATGGTCATGTCCAATGCCTTATCTTCCTCTATAATAGAAAGGATTTCATCATTACAGCACATTTTCATCACATGGTTGAGCTGATGCGATCAGGAATGCAGTTTAAAAAGGCCCTCATTATCTGCTGTGAGTTAATTTTTCTCATATAAAAGTTATTGTATTCTTTCTAACAATCTTAGATGTATATTCACTTGTTTTAGGTTTCCAGTTCCTTTACACAACTTTGTTTGGAGCATATTCCGCATATTTGTTCATTAAAACTGGTAAGTGAGGAAACCTCTTATTTTTTACTAGTTTTATGTCCTTTACCTATCGTCACAGTTATTACCCTCCCTTTTAATGTCATATTTCAGATATCCCCTTCCAAAATCTCAATAAAAGATTCCAAAAAAAGGTTTCTTGCATCCTTGGGTTTAAGTTAACTCAGTGGGGCCCTAGAAAAGTAAGGAAAATTTTCTGTTGAAATTGATGTACTCAAGCCTCAAGTATAAATAACTCCTCTGCAAATAATGGATAAATTAGTACTGGGGCATTTTCTTTTCCATTTATCGAGCAATATTAACAAAGTTTTCCGTTACAGACATTGATTTAAAAAAAAGTAAATTGATTTCCCATAAGCATTCTCTGTATTATAGGTTGAGAATTATATTCACCCTCTTAAGTTCTACATTTGACTTTTCTTCTTACTTGACTCTCCGGACACTTATTGCAAATACAGTGACTTAATTAACAATTATGAGACTAGCCTTTCATAATGCTTTCATCAAAAGGTAATTTTGCTTAATGTTTCTTTTTCTTACTTAGGGCACTTGGTTGCTCCATTCTTAGCACATGCTTTTTGTAACCACATGGGTTTCCCAGACTTCGGTGAACTGCTGTCGTACAAGGAGCCAGTGAGGAGTGGATTGGCTGTTGTATTTGTTGTTGGCTTAATTGGCTGGTGCAATCTCCTCACTCCTCTGACTAACCCATCTTGGTATGGGAATGACATCCAATGAAAATCAATCCCTCTTCTTTTAGATCCAAAAGGTACTTCTTTGCTGAAATAGTACCATATTTACTAAGGAAGCTCACTTATTATCGGAGAGCATGATTTATCTTAAAATGTTTCTTGCTCAGCGTCTTCTGATAAAATTTTTATTTTAGGTTCTAAAAACATTTACAGCACATAATAAAGAAACTTCTTTAACATCCTTGCATAGGAAGTGAGGCAATTGAAACATTGATTGATATTTAATTTAAATATTGCTTACTTATCAATTTTCCCCAATGATTATTTGCATGGAATAGACAGTGTCTTGGAGAGAAATTTATCAAACATAGGATATAACATCTTTTTGTACTCTTACTAAAGATGTTTTTGTTAAGTTAAGCTAATTATAGAGCTCAACTAATCTCTTTGTGTTAGGCACAATCCTAGGTGAGTGATAGCAAAGAGAAAACATCTGTCACATGCAATACCTTTCTTCTTCGTGTGGAAGCAAAGAAAATGTTATTTGCAAATGTTTTTATGAAGCTTTTCAAATCCCAGCCATCAGCTAAAACTTGCATTGCAACAGAATGAAATGAAGCATTAGTACATTGTGTCGATCTCGATCTGAAACACTTTCAGTGTAAGTATTTTAATTAGTAATTTCCAGACAATTGCAAGATGTTGTTTTCATAATTTACCATATATTCCAATTATTAAGCATTTCTTTCAGTTTGCTTAAAAATCATCATTAGTCTTATGATTGTTCCCAATTAAATGCTAAGCATCCTCCATCTTTTCTCAAACTAGGTTTGTTTCCCAAGTGACATAAAGTGAGCTCTGAAGCCATTGTTTTTTAATTGTCTTAAAATGTGATCAATTAGAGTTCAATTCTCCAAAGAATTCACTTAACTTGTCTAGACATGTATAATGTTAGAGCTTAAGGTTGGATTACAAGAATTCCCAGATTGGTGCTTCTAAGAAAGCTAATCATTTTTTGTATCATAATCTCTCATTTGGTTGGAAATGTAGTGTTGTGAAATAATTTGTTTTCAATTTATTTCAGTTTAAAGAGTGAATCATTTTCATATCTTTATATTTCTAAGATTGATTAAAGTATTCTTTTTTAGTGCTAACCTGTAATTTGTTTCTTTATTTTGATAAAAATTCACTCCAATTTATCCATCCGGCATCGAACCCAGGTCTTCCTGGTGATACTTACTATGCAGCACAACTGAAGATCGCCATTTTTAACAATGTGTGAAAATTCAAGCAGAAATATTGGCTGCAACTGCCTCAAATGATGTCCTACTTTTCCTCTACATTCCTTATGTTAGAAATGTTAATGTGCTCTGGCATCAAACACAGGAGAAGTACGGTCTTACCTAAATTATTTTTGTAAACCAATTCTTACCTTATATATTCTAGCCAAGCATGAACTTCCTATCATCTCGATAAGTATATAAAAAAAATAACGAAAAACTACCTCAATGTATTTTAAAAGGCAGATTTTTGCATCGTCCTAGTATTGAACCTAGTATACTTTCTGTAATAGTCATTTGTGTATTCAATAGATCATGACCATATATATAAGTATTTTTTTTAATTCCTGAAAATCAAAGCAATACATTTAAAGGGGAATAATTGGGACTTTGGGGCCCACTGGAATCAAACCCATGACACTGAGGTTAAAAATCACAATTTTTCTGGTGGTTACACGTTATGACCAATACATCGTAAAAATTTCATGTCAATGATGCTTGCGGTTTAGTCTGTGAATTAGTATCTTCTCTATATATATATACATAAATGAATCCAGAGAAGCATCTATATATAATAAGATATATTTAATAATATAATATAATAATAAAAATATATAAATAATATTTCAATTATACATAGATGTTAGCTCTATATGCTGCTATAAGTAAAAAAAAAAATATGCTAACATTTATCATTTTTTTAAATATTTATGGTGTGATATGCCGCTCTCAGCCACAGGGTAGGACCAATGTGAGTGGCATATGCTCTCTGTACGGAACATGTTAATTGAGCTAGTCTGATTTCAATGTTGCAAGTGCCTGTTTGTAGTATTAACCCATGAGGTAATTTTAAGGTTCAGGGAAAGCAAAATACTTCAAGGTAAAGACCAAAGTAAGTAGAATTTATAAATGAATGGGACTTTCGTCATTCACTTGATGTTTTAACCACTAAATTATTGTACAGTCCCTTACATAAAGATACCGGTGTGGACGCAACCCTCATAACAGACGTAAGGTACGGTCTCTGCTTTTAGTATGCATTTAGCCTTCCTCCTCACGCATGTGAGATATATAGATATACGCTAATTAGGACACAGAACTATCCAAAATTCAATTATTTGACAGTGTCACGAAACCCCTTGGGGCAACTCCTTTTTCACTTATGGAAAGTTACATATAAGTTATGGAATCTTAGTTCTCCGTAAAGCAGACAAGCACCTTAACTGCCATGCCAATTATATATATGCCATATTATCAGTTGTTTATTTTGATTTTTTACTATGTTGTACAATCACAAATCCTGGGCTTAATGTTAGAATCTTCTCTATCGTAAGGCATACATTTTTATATTAATAAATTTTATTAGTAATTTTTAAAGTTCTATTATAGGAAAAATGATTTTTTAATCTGTTGGAATGTGATGCAACCTATTTGCATTATGCTTAGAATCACACATTCCAGTTTTCTGTTGGGTTCTGAGCTTCAACATTCCGTAGGCACATCCATTGCCTTCTTTCTTATCACACCCATGACCCACCATATACTTCCCTTCTGGCTTTTCTATTTACTTTTCATTTAAATACATTCATGCAAATTTGCCACAAGAACTTTATCAGGAATAAGAATTTCTTACTGTAAAGCAAACATTCTAAATTATGAGTAGTTTTTTATAAAACAAATTGTAAACTAATTAAGAATTTATTTTGATAGTGTAAACTGATCTAAGGTTATATCTCACGCCATTTATTTTGTATTTGCTTACAATGTTAGTATGGCACTGTCATCATGGTAATAACTGCCTTCTTTCCCATTGATATTTTGCTAATTAGCTTTATTTTCCTCCACCTCTTCTTTGGGAACTAGATTATTTGAAAGGAAATTGAGTTGACTAAAGTAAAAATCACATTTACTGAACTTATAGCAACAATTTTGCATAGAAACATGCCAAGGACATTTCATAATGTGTACTTGTGAGAGAAATAACTTACTTATAAATGTTTGATATCTGCTTTTAAGGTTGTTCATGGTATTTTTTTTTTAATTTCATGAGTTGAATTAAAAGTTTTTAAACGCGAGAATTTCTGTATTGCATTAAATTTATGAAAACTGTGGTTAATAAAATGAGTGCACAATGGATCTTTTTGTAAATTTCTGCCTATAATAAAACGGAAATTTATATTGTCAAAGCATAAATAATGACATCTCCTGTGAATAACAATCCAGTATAACTTTCAAATTCCATTGAATTACAATTTTTTTAAATATCAAATTTACTGTATTAGGTATTTTAAGTATGCATAAAAACTAAGTATTTCATAAAGGCGATTGAACTAAATTCATCCAAAGCTAAAATTATTACTTGACTTGCCATTTACATAAATTGGATTGACTGGAGATCATATTAAAATTAATGGTATGCCAATTCAAAACTTTGATCACTCTAAAATCATTCTTCAAAACAATTATGTACTGATCTCTTTAATATTTCAAACTGATTGTTTTCATTTGAGAAATTTCAGAAATAATGCAAACAATTTGATAAAGTGGGGATACTAACCTGCTGAACTGCAAATCTATATGTAAAATGAAGAAAGGACAGTCTTTTCTTCATTCTATATTTCATTTTTCCGAGCTCACCCACTGCTGTGAATTTTATAACCAATATATTAGTCATATATGTATGTTATCTATATCATTAATAATACCAAACCAAAATTTCTTTTAAGATTTCATATAAGACATTTTGTTAATTTCCTTTTATGTACAAAAATGTTCATAAGGAATCACATATCATAGATAGAGATGAATAATTTCTAATGTAGAAATTAGAAATGTTTATAACAGAGGTTAATGCAAGTAGTAAATGATAAAAAAATCACTTCAAAGCAGATCACATAATAATAATTATACCACACACTGATTTTCACAGTTCAGAAATATTTTCTAACTTGATGAAAAATGGGAATCATTGATTGATGGGTGGATTTGTGGATAATGGATTTGCACGGCGCAAAGTAGCATCATTAGAAGGCCCTGCATCCATGGAAGACTGCGCAAGAAAAGCAACGTTAGATGCCTTGAGGCGTGGAGGTGCAGAGGATGTCTGGCTAATGGAAGCTGCCAAAATAGCTGATGGACAAGGTGAGATGCATGGCGTAGAACAGTGGCTGTTACTCAAGTCAAACAGGTCCAGAAGCCTTAGCAACTCCTCTGGTGTTGGTCCTCCAAGGACTTTGGCTAAAAAAGGGAAACTTTGATTAAGCAGGCGACTTAAACCCCCAACAGGTGGTAAAAACGGTTTCTATAGTGTAGAGAGTTACTTTGGAATATAAAATAACATTTTAATAATAAAGGATTACCACTGTTGGAAAATTAATAGAATAATAGTCACTAGAACCATCAAATAATGAATGCCTGATGCGCATTTTGCTTCCTCATCCTCAGAGGCAAACGTAAGAGACGTGTGTTGGACAGAAAACATAAGAGTGTGGCAGGTTGCCAGGGCTACACAGTTTGCAAAGTTGAGCGGCTTAACTTAGAAATCAAATCTATATACAGAACAAAGGCCAACTTGGAAATTAGAGCATATAATTTACATCTACAGCTAACAGAAAATCTTGGTAATTTGGGCTTCTCCCTTTGGCTGGATTTTGTTAACATAATGACTGTTTGAAACCAAGCCAAATTTCACAACAAAAATTGAAACTTAAGTTTGAGCTTAAGATAAACCACCTTAATCTTAAGAGAACTAAAGGGTTCCCATATCCAATGGCACTTACAATGAACCTCTGTTGTTTGACTTTGACAAGAATTTAACTTGTTACCTTCTCCAAGGAGGAACTTACATTACTGAATTTTGGTCTGAAGTTCACTTTTTTTCCGAGAGTTAAACCCATTGACCAAGTCATTGCTTGTATTGAGTTTGGTATCGAACATTGGGATGCGAATACTAAGAATGCACAGAGGGTGGCTCGCAGTACTGCCATTCCCAAGATCTTAAAATCTGGTTATACTTCACATAACAGTTATCTTAACTCATTAAAGAGTTTAAGATCTAAAGACTGCTTCTTTATGAAAGCAGACAAGGGCAATGTGGTTGTTATCATGGAAAAAACATTACTTTTCAAATTCGGTTAATTGACAATGATCCTTGTATTGCTCTGCCAATAAGTTGGTCCTACGGGTTACCATCAAAAGGTGCTTAAGTGTTATTACTCTTAAATTTAAAGTGTCTAATCCATCCATCCCAAGTTTGCACTGTTTACCTAAAATACATATAAATAATAACTCAATGAGACCAATTGCTTCTAGAGTGTAATCCGCCTCTTACTTTATTGCACAGTGGCACACAGTTTAAATCCATGCCTTTTCCAGATTCATGTTCCGTTTTAAATTGCTTAGATTTCACTGAAAACAATTCCAGTCTAGAACTCAAGGAGTCGGAATTTGTTGTCTCATTCGATGTCAGCAGCCCTAGTGCCTCAGTTGATGAGGCGTTAGAGATTCTGGAGCAACACTTACAAGATTTCAGTTACAGTGAGGAATTGGTAAAAGAATTTTTAATTTTGACTCTGTATGAGCCAAAATACTCCCCAATTTAAGGATATGTTTTATCAACAGACTTTTGGTACTGCCACAGGCAACCCTCTCTCTCCCTTTTTTTGCTAATATTTTTATAAATCATTTTGAGGACACCTGTTTGGAAACTTTTGATTATTTTCCCAGCACTTGGTATCGTTATTTAGATGACATTTTTGCTGTGTTTGACTCGGGTCATTCTGATATTAATTCCTTTCATGATAAAATGAACGGTTTGTTTCCCTCCATCAAGTTCACATTCGAGATGGAAAATAATAACTCTTTACCCTTTCTCAACATTTCAGCTATTAGAAACTCTAACAAGTTAGAATTAGACATTTACAGAAAGTCCACTTCCTCCAATAATTTAATCCCTAATTTGCCTTTTCGCCCTCAATCACATACCTTTCATTATCTTGTTCATAGGTTAGTTAACCTGCCACTTGACAAAACCAAGACAAAAGTCGTTTGATAAATGTTGAGTATTTGCTATTGTATGTTTGAGGTGGACTCGCAACACTAGAAAGATGAGGAGATATCTACACGTGTTGATATCATTAAACTCACTTGTTAATCTGAACCATAGTTTTTTGGATGCCTTTTCAACAACGAAGTCAATACAATAATTTAAGTTTGAAAGAAAGTCCACCCAAACTCTAAGGTCTCTGATTACATTGGTTTATTCTACTAAACTATTTTCAATTAAGTAATTGTGAAAAACTGTTATTAGAACTGCAAAAAAGGATAGAAATGGCATTCAGAAAAAATAAGAGCCATACATTTTGCATTTCAAAAACTAATTAATTTCCATCATTTGTAAAGCTTCCAGGAGGGGTAATATCTTAATATCACTTGGTGTGTTAGTTGCCTCAGTGAGGACCCCTGGCGGTGGTTGGTACCACTACATGGAGCACCACTTCCTTGAACATAAAAGCCCCTATTTGCAGAAGTGAAAAGGACGCGGCTTGGAAGTTTCGTTGATTAGAACACCAGAAAGTGGGAGAGGATTTGAGTCCAAGCCAAGTCATTATTTTTCACTTCTTGTACAACCTCAATTTATTTATTGAATGTAAGGCAGTCATTATTACCTTCAATTGTATGGAACAATTTAAGGTCATCAGTAAAAAATTAATAATATTTATTATCAAATTGATAGAATAAATCATTAGTTAAAATGCAATGCAGCTGAGGATGGTTATGAAGAACTGTTGCATATATTTCTAACTTTGTCAGTAGATATAATGTAAAAAAAAGGTAAAATAATATTTAAAAAATGAATAAAAAATATCTGTACTTTGCATTCATGAAATTATTAATAAATAAGATTATGAAAATTAAGGTAAGGTGTTATTAAAGCTTAATACAGTAGAAGTCCTTTATAACCAGAACGGCATATAACGTGAATTGCGTTGTAGAGAATGATTCTTTGGACATAACGCCAATCATAACAAGTGATCCGATTCTGAGATATCATTATAACGAGTGCCACAGTTCTATATTTGTCTTGCAGGTAGCATATCTCGTAATCGAAGACATCTCACGAGTTTTACTATCCCCTTTGTCCCTCACCTCTGCTATATCTTATCCCCTTGTATCTTGTTTCTTTTTGGCGATGATCCCTCTACTTGGCAGTTTGAATTGAGTTTCTATTTTATCCACCTGTGGGATTTGTTTTCATTCAAAACTTGGCATCAAATCGTATTATGGGATATAAAAGATAATAGCAGCACTGTTTTGGATTTCCAGGATAACCTCTCCCTCGCCCCACAGTCATTAGTTATGAAGCGTGTGAATGAAAAATATCTTGAGAAAGAAATTTGATATGAATTAGGGGTGCCTTTCCACATAATGGTATCGCTCTTCTTCAGTCAATCATTAGACACGAGTCTGTTCAGTAGAGCCTTCTAATAACTGAGTTTCTAGTGTGACAGTTTGGTGATGGAGAGTAATACTGAGTTTGTGCCCAAAAGCTAGAGAACTGTGTCCTGCATATTGGACATAGACTGCTCCTTTGATGATTTCGTATTGGTAGATGCAGAAACTGCTGTTTGTGGTTTGCTGACAGACAATCAATTAATAGAGTAGCAAAAGAATGACAGCAGCGAATTGTCAGATATTGAGAGTATGGAAAAAGATTCGTTTACAGTCCCTAGTAGCGAGTCTCTCTTGCAAGCATTAGGGGTTCTTAATTCTTTGTATCTAGCTAAAAACGCCTCAAAGGCCGATTTAATGGCTTAAACCAGGTAGAAAATTGTCACCAAACACTGTACTAATAACTTCTAAACAGACAAGAATAGATTCATTTTTTAAGTTATTGCTTTTTTATGTACAGTGAGACCGAGAAATCAGGTTTTTACACCAATAGATGTTTATTAATTATCGTAAAGTTCTCATAACTTCTGTTAAGGTTAATTTATTCTTACTTTCAATGTTTCTGAGAAAGTGAATTTATCATTAAGTTCAGCATTTGGGGAAATAATTAATGCAAATTGACTGGAACGACAAAAGTTTTGAGCTACAACTTAACTAAAGGATGCAAGTACGTACCTGCAAGTGGCCATCAATTGTAATAATACTTTGTTACAATGTTTAAAATAAAATCCCTTTCATTGTTTATCTGATTCTTTTTTCCTAAAATTCAGTACCATTACAAGACAAACATTTTTTCTTCGTTTTATCGATTAACGTATTGGAAGTGAGAGGTGGCATGGCTTTGAAGGGTGGAAGGTTTCTATTTGTGCCTGGAGGACAACAGAGGAAATATACAGTGGGGGATGACGATATATGAGAGTAGAGGAGAAGGAATTCTGCTCTCACCAGCTGCGTTGAAGAATTGCTGGCACCGGAGAAAAACTTGCACCTAACGAGTATGATTCTCGTAACTACTTATCCTACTGGAAAGCCAAGTATAATTAATATGGTACATCACCAAATCCTAACTAATACGATTATCTAATTATATATTATTACTTTTGATGATTATTTAGCAATAATGATCCACATTTTATGTTAGAGGAACACTTAGGTTATGGTTCATGAATCAATGAAATAATATTTTTGACGTGAACTTAATCTTTTACGCATTCTGAAGCTTTTGCATAGGAAAGGGTTAAGGTGACTTTGCACATAAGGGCGTGCACCCAGGAAATTCGGGAGGATTTGAACCCGGGACCGTGGGGTTGGAGCAATAACATGTGAGCACGCTAACCACTCGGCCACCACGGCCGGTGATGGTCTCCTTTGATGTAGGGGAAAGCTCTGTGAGCTGTTCATGAGTCTGAAATTAAACAGAATTGAGGAACAGCAATGATAAGCTCCGACATCATCCTCCAAACTTGGGCAAAGAACGTGTCCATCATTTGGGGTAATAAACTATATAGATGACTACTGTCAACAGTCGCACTTCGAGCATAGACAGAAAAAAATCCTAAGGAAAACAAATCATTTAAAGAGATGAGTCAGTAGATTACATTTTGGCAAAGAAAGAGACTAATTAGCTGTAAACAGTAATTTACTGTAATAAATATTTAAGCTCACTTGGTTCGCCTTTAGCAGCCAGATCAAGGGCAGTGGTGAGGTCCCACATCTGTATTGCTCCACTTGAGTGTCCTGTGAAGATGAATCTTCGAGGTCTTGAGCCCATACGACTTGAACCCTCGCATTCATGCACACAGAAAGATGTTATTGTAGTTCCATCCACAGCACGGATCACACACACTCTGAAGAAAAAATACATTTCCAAATAAAATATCACCAACAACATCTATTATATATAGACTCTTCTCCTGATATACTTATACATATATATACGAGTAAAATGTAGCTTGCAAGCTGCAAGTAGATCAACAACACTAATTTCATGTCGGCATCCTATCGGGACGGTCTTCAAAAGGAAAGAAAAAAAGATTGAAAATATTCTTAAAATTTGCTGCAATTTAATTGTTTGGCAACGAACCCAGGTCTTCCTGGTGAAAGATCACCATCTCTAACTATGTATAAAATTTCAAGCAGAAATATTGGCTGCAACTGTCTCAAACGGCGTTCAACATTTCACGAATGTAAAATATGTTTTTGAAATTTATTTATGATCTCTGTTTATGTGCCGAATTTCAAGTTTTAATATTATTGGGAAAGGGTTCAAAACAATTCTTAATAATCGAATCAGCTACTGATTTTAGAGACTCCTGGTGTTGAACCCAGGACATATTGGCAGCTGTGAATGCACAGAATGACTTGTTAGGACTTTATATAATGCCAAACAACGTTTGAAGTTGATATCATGCCGGGAAGTACCTAAAATTTGTTTCCGTTATCTCCATAAGAAATGCATTGAGGAATGTGAATGGCCCTCTGGGATCGAACCAAGGACCATCAGCGAATATGTAAAATTTGATTATGAAATATATTTATGATCTCTAACCACATGCCCAATTTCAAGTTTCTATGCCAACGGGAAGAGGTCCAAAAAAAATCTTAAAAATCGCCACAAAGCATTTGAAACGGCCGATTTTTGTCCCGACCTAGCATCGAACCATGGACAATATTCGAAGTTGTCTTTTTGATTTTTGTTGGATATCCACGGCTTCTAGCGATCCCACAAATTTCATTTCTCTACTTTTCCAGGAAGTACCACAAAAAATTTTCGAAAATCCCCACCATGTATTCTTATGGAGAAAATGGTGACTTCATCAATAATCATCAATGAATCATCATAACAACTTGATATTAACGGAACAATGATTTTTTTAATTTCAAATAATCATTTCAGGGATAACTGCCATATGATTCTCAGCAGGGCAACAAAATTAAATATCAGCTCATAAACAAATTACCAAGCTATTGAATTCCTTAATGGATGTATGATTATGACATGAATTATGAATAGTGGATTATAACTTGACAGCCTGAAAGCCATCACCAAAAAGAAACATGCAATTGTGTCCCCAGTGGAAGAACAACATGAAAAATTAGCTGGAAATAATTTTTTAACAATGTTAGATCTACCCAGTGGAAATTACGAAGCACCTATAGAGGAAGAGTTGAAACATCTGACAGTATTTGTGATTGATGAAGGGCTGATAGAGTTCAACAGGGTACCCTTTGGGCTGGAAAACTTTCCTGCGATGTTTTCGAGAATGATGAAGAATATTGAGAGGAAGACATCCATATACATAGATATGTGTATTTGGATGATGTCTTAATCCTCAGTAAGACCATAGAAGAAGCTAGGATCAAGCTATAGAGATTCACAAGTATTCTGAAAGAAGAAGGTTTACCCATGGGGTTGAAGAAGTATGCTAGCTTTCAAGAAAAGTTACAATTTCTGGGATATGAAATCATCTCTGAAGGTATCAGACCAGGAAAGGTGAAAATATCGGCGGTTGAAAACTTTAAGATACCAACAAACATTCACAAGGTTAAGCAATTCTGTGGACTCATTTCCTTTTTTCAGAAATTCATAGTCAACTTATCTACTGTTGGCAAGACCAATGATGCAGCTGCTACATAAGAAGACGAAATTTGTCTGAGGAACAACAAGCATTGGAAGAGATTAAGAGAAGATTAGAGCCATTTTGGCACTATATGACCCTAAGAGAAGATGTTATAATTACAAATGGATGCAAGTAAGTATGGAGTTGTGGGAATTCTTACTACAAGAGGAAGATGCAGGATAGAAACCAGTGGCATATTACAGTTGGCAGACTAGTGATGCTAAACCGAGATAACACAGTTTAGAGTTGGAGGCTCTAGCAGTTGCAGAATCAGTAGAAAGGTTCGGAATTTATCTCTTAGGGAAACACTTTGAGGTAGCTACTGACTGTATCTCGTTGATATCAACCACGACAAAGAGGGAGATAGTGCCACAAATTCGGCATTGGCAGTTGAAATAGCAAGAGTATGATTTCCAGTTACTGTAAACATCTGGAGTTCAGATGCTACATGTAGATGCTCTTACTGAAATACCGCATGGAGAGCCCCATGAACCTGATACTGCAACCCTAAGCAAATGGACGACACAATCCAAGGGGACTGGTTGCTTACAATGAAGATGCAAGACTTGAAGAATATCAGAAAAGTGCTCCAAAGGGAACAGAGAACTAGCAGAGAAGCAAATCCACTAACTCTAGGAAATGAAGAATAGAAATATCCATCGAAAAATGGAAACGGAGAGCAGTATATAAAGGCGTGCGTAGAATGCGCATATCACAAGAAGGAATTATGAGAGTTGCACGATGTTCAGAGAACTCAAAATCCTTTACACATGGGCCATTTAGGATCTTTCCCAGAGTTTACTGATAAAAAAAATAAAGCATTGCCCCAGGGAAGGCTTTACGAAATATGTGGACCTATGAACAGTGAAGGCAGTAAAGACAAAACCAATATTAAAATTTTTGGAAATACATTATTGCTATTTTTGAGGTGCCCCATAGACTGATCAAGGCACTGCGTGCTCGACTAGGAGGATTGAAAATTTATGATTTGAGAAAAAGTAAGACACATTAAGAACGCTATAGCAACTCCAAGGGCAAATGGAAAAGTTCAACATTTGAATCGCACTATTTTAATGGCAGTGGCTACAATGATGACCAAAGAAGATTGAAGGGATTTGGATAAAAGAATTAGGGATATCTACGGTAGGCCTTACATCCCAAGACCTATGCAACAGGAGACTTACTAGGGGAGACTCTCACTTTTGTCTGGCGATTTTAATAAAACTTTATGTGGTGATGCAGGAAGTGGAGTATTGAGAAAGTGTATTGGCGTTCATGTAAATGGGCCTTAGTTTCGTTGTAATAATTAATTGAAAATCTGAGCATAGCCAACCCCGTATTACACAACCGTGCTAGCCCAAATCTGTACGGAATAACCCGCAGTTTTAAAGTAATTTTCAAATCTTATTTTTATTTCTTTTGTTATATATTTTCAGTAGACTGAATTCAGTGGAGGGGTGCTGACAAACCACCGATAAATCCCACTGTTGGAGCATTCTGGAGGTAATGTGCTCCACCCTTTTTTAACTTCACAAAACCAATATAAAATATATATTGATTTATCATTTGCATCTTAACGAATCGTGTTCCTCGATTTGTAATATCCACATCGTGAGTGAGGTGAGATACGGTGTGATATAAACATTTGATTTTTGGAGTATTCCATACCTAGTTGTTTCTTTTGCATAGATTTCACATAACAAACAGAATTTGCAAAATTTTAAATTGTTAGTCTATAATAATTGAACGCATATGTGGGGAGATGACCTCATGGGTAAAAAATAACAATTGAAATTCATATAGATTGATTGATGGGGAAAATTCATGCTACATATACATATAATACTCATTTTCAATTTTTCAAAAAATTACATTCCCTGGGTAACGATGGAAGAAATAAGGAAAGTTGAAGTGTGGCGATAAGATCCTGTACCTAGGAAGAACAGAGATGAAAAAAGTCGGACAAAACCAGGACTTGAACCCAGACCTCCTGCCTTTCCTTGTATATAAGAGGAACAGAAAGATGTCCTAGAATACTAATATATCAACTATATTTGACTTCAGAACTTTTAGAACTTTAGTTCTAAAAACTTTCTTAGAGGAATTATGTACCCTAACAATATCAGTTGCGACATGGAAAGATCTTGCTCTTTCCCAGGATATTCGATTAAAGAGAACTCTTCCTGCATCATTGTGTAAAATCAATTTTCTTATTACTGATATAGTGCATTCATTATGGAAATGTGAACAACATTTGCTAGATAGATACATTTTCCTAGCTGAAGTGCTTATGTATCTCTACAACAGGATACTGCTTTCCTCAAGCAAACACTTTTGGACAAAAATGGATCTTCGAGAGGGTGAGGAAATTACATTCTAAATACTGTCTATAGAATAGTACAGAAAGGATTACCTTTTTCCATTAGAGGCAAGCCTCACAAACAACTGGTCAGTCTCAGGAACCACTTTTTGGACAAATACTTGTTCATCATCTTGTTCTCCATAAGGACCTAAATATTAAAAGATTTGAAACTAACCAATATATTTTCAACATCTATTAAAAATATGGAAGCAACCAAAACAAGTGCCCACTTCAGGAAAATAAAATTTTCTATTAAAAATAAGGAACTCATAAGATGAATACACGCTACCCTTGTACTCTACAATTGCAAAGAAGTGCTTGACATAATGGCTATCAGCTTAACAAAAATCATGAGGATGGTGAACTCAAACTATCTCAATGGAATGTTTGGTAACTTGTGAAGCTGTTTCATGTAAGGACTAAGATCCACTGCAATGAACACTTCTTATCAAGTATGAACTTTAACACTGATAAATCTCATTATAAATGAAATCCACAATATTATAAGCATAATATATTCCTGAAGTGTGCACATATTCTTAGCAGACTCAGTATTTTGAATAAGAAAGCCAAAACCTTTTATAAGGCCTGCACACACCGGTGTTTGCACATGCAAGTTTTAGGTAGAATTTTTAGTTTTTATAACTGGCATAATTTGTGACGGCAAAGTGGTGACTGCAAAGTAACCTCCGATTGAGAAGGGGCCAAAAAACACTGTTATGCGTAATTTCCACCATCTCCTCTTTGCGGTGATTCACACATTCATAAATGAAAATCAAAATCTAGTTCTAATCAACATATCACCCCAAAACAAGCTGTAAAAGAAAATTTCAACCTTTATCTCAATTTCACTCACAAGATGTATTTCGTCATTTGAGAAATAAAAAAGTTTTTAGGCTATACATAAGTTGAGCTGCAGAATCAAATTTTTTACCAAGGTTACGTTTCACATAAATAATTTTTTATGTTATTACCTTACCACCACTATGTAGCTCTGGTTTCTTAAAAATACATAGTTTGTGAGTTATATAAATTATAATAATGCAAAGAAAAAAAGTGGAAAAACCCACAATTTTATATTGGATTGGTAGAGAATAATGGAATGTAGTTTTCAGAAGTTTCAGTCGATTAAACGAAACCTTTCATTTATTTTTTTTCTATATATTCTAGCTATAAAAGCATAAGATCATCACTATGGTGTTGGTAATGTACTTGTTCAAATCATGAACAAAAAATTAAAATAGACCAAGTCAACATGTTTCTCACTATTTTTTTAAATCTGAGAAGTCATGAGAAGCACAGGAAATCGCGCATAAAGCAAACAGAAAATTTTGCAACAGTACTGAGTTCTGTTCAGTAAAATTTGCACCAATATGTCGACTTTCATATCCAACCATTTAATTATGTCCTGCAGACCAGATTTGCAAATCATGCCGATGTTTGCAGGCCTTTCAGGGAAGAAAAAAATTGTGAAATTAATTTTACTGCTAGACCATAAGGGTGACTCCAGTCTAAAGTAAATGATGAAAATATTTTTTAAGGTGCTTTAACTGTATGTACCAACCCTCCTATCCATAAGATGCTTTTTATTGCTGAAAAATAAGATTAAATCAACTTCTATAAAATTCACAGTAAGAGCCAAGAGCCATGTATTGTGGAAATTCATTATTGTGAAGCTGTACCTTTTCTCCTTTAATGGAGAAATGATAATGGTTTGAATAAGTACAATTTTGTCTTGAAAAAAGTATGGCATCTTTCTTCATTCTGTGTAAATCAACCAACATCTTATAGGTAAGAAATACAATCATTAATGTAAGTAAAAACCTTTAAATGAAAAAAGAAACCACATAAACCCCTTATTAAAAGAGAGAAGATTTCATTGGTTGCTGTGAATTTGATTTTGAATGTTTGGATGTAGGTGAAACTTCCTAGCAGTTCTACCTTCTTGGTTTGAAGATAAGAAATACATTTATAAAATCTTGGAGGTGTATATACTGAAATGTGTGAATATCTCGACATTTTATGAGGGATTAACTGGCAGAAGTTCTAATTGTATGCATGAATGTATGAACAATATATGCATATACTTATATACATGATTATATCCTACGCTATGTATTTTATGCCAATAACTTGCAAAGCAAAACAAATTTACAGAGATAATAATTAACTTCAACAATGATAGGTCTATTGTTAATGGTTTATGAATTTTGGATGAAAATGAACGTTTTAGAAGTAAGTTCACATAACACCAAATACAGTAGGTAAGGAAAATGAAACTTGCAAACTGCCACAAAAATCTGAACTTTTTCAAATGGTTGACCTGATTTACCTTCTCTCTGGCTGAACCAGTGAAAAAATATTTTTTTGGTCAACTACTAATCTGTATTAATTTGTCTTAAAATGGCTTAAATCCTTTTCTGAATCTTATAATTGAACCATTTTTCAATCTTACAAGTAGCCTATATCCCAGGATCAGTACATATCACTTCTGAGCCTACTTATGACATTATCTTCATATTTTGCAGATGTATGCCTTGGAGTTGAAGAGAATCAACATTCTTTCCTTAGTAACCATAAAATTTTCCGAATCCTTATTGTTCATTTTCCTATCATTGTCTCCATATAGCACCCTATTCTTATTCCTTCATCGCCGTACTTTTCCTTAGATCCACATCTAAGAATGGTATTTTCAAGCATTTTTCACTCTCATATATAAACCCTAAAAGATGTCTCCAATATTAGAAGAACTAAAGACAGAATATAACCAATGAACACTCCATCGAAGATCCATTCCTCTCTCACCCCCACTGAGAAGCTGCCTTTGTTTCCTTGAGAAGGACTGTATAGGCCAAAGCAGGGCAAGCCCTATAAGCTTTAGGGCTCTAACAGAGAGACCTGCACGTACCAAAACATGACCCAATCCAGTGAGCATCGAGCAGAGGTCAGCAACTTCCCTCTCAAGGATCGCAATATGAGACTTAAGTGCATCGTAACGAGCGGTCATGAAGATTGAATTCACAGGAGTTCTAGGGGAAGCCATCCTAACTTAATAATAAACTGTGCGATCAAAAATCAATTTAACAGAGCTGATTAAAAAAATGAGGACTGACTGTACACCTTAACAGCCAGCAAGAATGAAGTAATCTGACCTTGCTTTAACCTTTAATCTCTTCCTGACTAGTAAACACTTATTAAAACTACATTAAACTAAAACGCTGATAGCACCGCTTTAAACTACAGTATCTAGAAGATAACAAAGTAAGGAAAGTAAGGAAGATAAGGAAGTAATACGTTAGTAAGTGATGCCAATATGCCATTTATATGCCTACGAAGATGCCTCCTATGGGACCAGAAAAGGATGCAAAAATTCAATAAATTATATTGTTTTGTAGCACCATCCATCCTCTTCAATTCCTTCACATGGTGGCTATTATCAATAACAAAGCATTGCTGTTTCGCCCCTTTTTATTACATTTATTATCTTATTTGTTACATAAATATTATTATATTTTTGAGTACATCAGATCCAACTTAAAAGTGATGAGATTGATTTTCTTGGTATAAAGGAAGAAAGGGACACCAATACTGATTGGAAGGATGGTATCCTTCGAATATTCAAGGAATTGACTAGAAAACCTGTGAAATTGGCTTTTTGCCTTAAACTTTGAAATGAGTTTCAGTTAAGATTTCTCTTCGTGCATATTGAATGTACTTATTCAAGCCCCCATTCATACCAGTGTTATAGGTTCAAAACTACATGTTTGTGAACCAACTAAGTGTGAAAATCTTCCAGCAATATCATTTAAACCAATAAAAGCTAATTAAACTTGTCACAGTCCAGTAGATTTCACTAAGCGCAGTAAGGACCTGAGCCACTAGCTCCAGATAACCAAGGACATTGACACAATTTCATGTTGGGAAGAGTCCTAGAAAATTAAACGAAGCTCTCCATTTCACCACTGTAGATGGCATTATTAGATTATATAATACAACAGAAAATGTACAAATAAATAGATCATAATAGCGGCATTCAAGTTTACTGCCTATTATGGTAATGCAATATAGGGTCAGGACACAGTTTTATATTGCTGATGTCCCTAGTCACATTTTGATTTTGAGATTTAGTCTAGATACTTCTCAAATAAATTACAGGCTGTAGTCCACTCATAAATCCAGACAAGTATTTTTTCGTTATCCCAAAAAATTCTTTGTTGTCTTTCAATCCACCATGATACTCGAATTAAGATTCTTGTTGCTTGAAAAGACAAGACGTGGAATCTTAATCAAAACATTCAATATAATATTGTTCCAAGATAAATTTTGAAGTAAATGGTAACACATAATTCTTTGGGAAAGCACCAATACCCTCTCTTACCCTTTCACTGGTTTTAAGGACGATATCAAACATGGATCATTGACAAACTTCCTGGCATCACTGTGCCAGAACAGTACTTTACCATCTGTTAGTAACAAATGGTCGCTGTAGAACAGACAGTGAAGCTGGTCACTAAAGGAACTTCCCAACTATGCTGAACTGATGCTAGGGATGGTATCATAAGATCAAATTTACCTTCTAGGCACTATATTTCAAATAAATTACCAATTTGTAATAACAAATCAGATTAGCTAAACCATTCCTAAATACTGTTTATAGTGGTAAGGGGAGTAGTAAGAGCTCGAAATGGGAGTTTGTACTTAAAATATAACAACAATATTCATGCAACAAATAAGATATTAAATGTTATAAATTGGTGAAAAACAGCAATGATTATTTATTTAGCTTATTTAATTTTATTTACCTATCGCTACAAGCAACCATGAAAAGGAATTGACAAGGACAAAATGTACTAAAAAACAGCTTAATTTTATTGAATTTTCCTCATATTCATCTTTTTACACAAAAAATGGTCATAATAACCAAAAGAATTTAGAATTGAATTCTGTTATTTCACACGATATCTGATCGAATGGCCTTATTTCAACCAAAAAACTGCAATGACGGATGAAATTGATGTTATATGCACAGGACTACAAAGATTTTTGGGATGCATCCACAGATTGTTGCTGGTTGTGGAGCCACATTCTCATGTTCCACATAAGAATCGCATTATCACCCTCAATGTTTTCATCATTATAAGCGTCCCAGGTGAAGCAGGTCCTTTGGTTGAATTCTTGTTAGAATTATGACATGAGTACCATCTGCAACCATTTTGACCATCAAGAAATTCAACTTTTAAAAAATGTTTTTTCTCCACCTGATCAGTGTATGGCCACCAGGGTGGAGCATTTTGTCTCTTTTTTAACTGATCAAAATGTAATATCTAACCAAAGTGGGCCACCCATATTAACATTACTAATATAATTTTTTTTTCAAAATCAAAAAATATCTTCTGTGAGAATTTTTCCCATGAAGTTTTGAAATTTTGACAAAAACATCAAAATTCTTTTGGATATAAAAAAGATATAAAAAAAGAAATGAAAATAAGACAAGAGAATAACTTGAAAAGAGCGAGTTATTTCCTACAGATTTGGTCTATCATGGGATTGCCTACACTCTGATTGTCAATGTTCAATTAATTATTGCAATGAAACTAAGGCCCATTTAGACAATCGCCAGATGCACAGTGTGGGGGGGGGGGTTAAGGGGTTCAAACCCACCCCAAGAGTCAAGTCCTATGACTAGCTCTAAGACTTTTTTCTGATGAAGAGTACAAAACCCCAATCATCACGCAAGTCTTAGAGATACACTGCTAGTGACGTGTTTGCTTAATATATTCAGCAAAAGCTTCGCACACCCGTAAATATGGCTCCAATTTCAGCTAAGGTGATGTTTTCGATAGCAGAGGAGGCATAGAACCGGCATCAATACGAGCCTTTCGCTCACTATGTTCAACGCATGCACTTCTTAAGCACATCCTTTCGTTAGATGAATCACACCGTAAGATAAGATTCCCATGAGAAAAATTTGAAATTTGCTCATTCGTTTACTCCTCGCAAAAATACAAGGGAACATTTAAGAAGTACTTCGAAACTTAGACCCTGAAACAGAGATAAAGATTACGCTTGAGAAACAAACAGATTGACAAAATGCTCAGATCTTCTGCATATGACTGTTTTAAGGGTGTGAATGCAAAGCTAGGCTCGTGAGTAGTGCTTTTGAGAAATTCACAGTGAACAGTTTAAAGGAGAGTTTAGTTTGGATTTCATAAGGAACAGATGGACATCCGAAATTTATTTTAACAGTCCGCGTATAGCTCAAGGCCTCTATCGGAAAAATGTAAGTTAATGGCTATGTGTTTTTTTATGAAATGACCATTATTAGTTGCATAAATTAGGATTGCCTTTTTTAGGGGTTATCGGAGGGCACACCAGAAGATGAGTTTAGCTTTAATTCCAAAGGTACTGGTTCCTTTATTAAGCATTCTGGACCCTTAAAAGTCTGTACAGTAGACTCTTCATTACTCGGGATGATAGAAAATATACTGATCTTTATTTTATGATTGTCTGTTAATTTGCTGGATATTTAAGAAAATGATCCGATAACCGAATTTCCGTAGAAATTTGAAGAAGTATTGGAGAAATGCAAGATATCACTAAAAATAATTTTCCATGATTATTACTAATAATATATCATTTTGGAAGCAAATCAGTGAGCTGAAAGGTACTGTTTGCATAAGGTACGCACAGATTTATCGGAACAGTGACTTGATGGCTTGAAATAAATTTGATGTACTGTTAAAACTGTGGCTTAAATTCTCTAGCTTCCTTTTCGATGCAGCCAATTTTTCTATAAATAGAATCCAACGAATCTCATGACTTAAATGGTCAACCATGTGGTCATGCAATGCCCCTTCAAAATTTTAATTCACGGAAAATGTTTGTTTCCTTTGAACACAATGCGTAAGACTGGGTTTGTGTCAGCTCTCTGCTGGTTATGCAACCTAAATATTACTTAGTCTAAATAATTGTAAGTTGACGACCTCATTTTTTCACCTTGGTATGTAACTTTAATTCTGCAAATTCAATTATAATATCAACAATAATCAAGAGTATACTGTATTTTTTAACGCACCCGAATTTTTAATGCTCAGTTTGCATTCAATTGAATACTTAGCTAATTCATAAATAACGAAATCAGTCTTAATTGTAAGCCTACCAGAAAATTCTGATATAAATGATTTTTTAACAAAGCGAAACCATCTGATATAAATTATATTTTGTTTCTTAGAAGAGGAGTTAATTTTAAAAACAAGGGATGAAGTCACTCCTAAGAAACCTGCTGATGCTATAGTCTAATAACAAAATACATTCAAATAAGCATGGGTGCGCCAATGTGGGGATCTAATGAGTGGAGTTTTATGTTGCTTGGCAAATAATCGTTACTAATATTTTCCCTTCTCATGCTTGGCAACCTCTTAGAAGAAAGAGCTCTCAAAGACTCAGGAAGTATTTATCTACAACACTGAAAAACTTCAGCATAGAACAAATGACTTTTTAATAGATATAGGACGTTTACAAACTAGAAATAACTAGAAACCCAAACCACTTATGATAAGTTTCCAATAGTTCGGTTATGTAAACTACTATCTTGGAAAGATTAATAAGTTGGCCATATAAGCGTTAAACTCCTCTAGTTTTCAATGCATTTGTTTTCTGAAAGAATTGACATATTTGTAGTAACAGGTATGAATATAATAGCCCCTGTAAGTTAGGCATTTTTGTTTTCTTGGACCCCCCCATTTGCAAATCCTGGCTGTGCCACTGACGAACGCCAATACAGTTTTTCATTTCTCTACTTCCTGCATCACCACAAAAAGTATCATCAAAATCCCCAGACACTTAAGGTTAAATTCAGTCTTACACAGAAACACAAGTAATCGTTTTTCCTGGTAGCACACCTGGTAGATCACCTGCATGGTGATCCCATTATCATATACCCAGACGTAACAAGAAGAATTCCTGTGGTCTTGTTCTTTGGCCACTAGTATCCACTAATGATTGTCATCTTCACGCTTGAAGATACTGAATTGATTGAAAAAATTTCACTTCGAGGAAATCAATATTTCACATAACAAAACCAATTATTTCCATTTATTACTGGCTGCCCTAGCTGAGGTACATACTTAGACTTCCATTACATAAACTTAAATATATTAGGATAATCTAAATATCTTCTGAAAAAGTTCTGCTGACTTGCAAATGGATTTAAGGAATCTTTAAAGCTTCTACAGTCAACCATTTAATTTTATTTCTCCAATATTTCATTGAATCTCACCATACTTGCCATTTACAAGATACCCTCTGATTCGACCAACTTTTGGTTGGGGAGAAAAATTGGATTTAATTCCAGTGAAACTAAGAATTCTAGGTTACAGAATAACACTAGCAATTCCATTCAAAGAAAGTGCAAAGATGATCAACTATTCCAAGAAAACTGAGTTATACAAATGATGAAAGGAAGTTTAAACATAGAACAGGAAAGCATGAAACTTAACCCAAGCTTGTACAAGAAGTGAAAAATAGTGACTTGGCTGGGACACAAACCCAGGTCTCCCACTTTCCGGGCAGGTGTTCTTACCAATTAAACTGCCGAGCCACGCCCTTTTTGCTTCTGTAAATCGGAGCCTTCAAGTTTAAGGTTTTAATATCCCTTTGTGTTTTGGTTGCCTCAGTGAGGACCCCTGGTGGTGGTTGGTGCCACTAAGTGGAGCACCATTACCTTGACATAAAAACCCTGATTTACAGAAGCGAAAAGGACGTGGCTCAGCTGTTTCGTTGGTAAGAACACCGGAAAGAGAGAGACCTGGGTTTGTGTCCCAGCCAAGTCACTACTTTCACTTCTTGTATAAAACTGAATTCCATTTGGATCCAAATAAATACTGAATTGACCCCCTGAAGAGAGTCAGCAATAAAGAAATATAACATGTTAGATACAAAACTGTCACATTCTGTCTCTTATGAAGCCATTAAAAATTATTCATTCTTGAGCAATGTTGTTCTAAGATTAGCATATATTAATGACAATTATCAGTAATTTTGAATTCCAAAGTCGTATTTCCCAAATACATATTAATATTCTCAATGTTGTTTGCATACATATTCATTATCAAAGATACAACTAACTTATCAGAGTAGCTCAATAGTTAGTAGTTTAAATAAAATTATTAATGCACTGAATTCAACCATAGATAAACTTATTTTTCATTTAAAAATTCATAAAATTATTTTTTTTAAATATTCTGTATATTTATTTAAATGTGCAGTAGTTTCATAAGATTAAACTTTAGAGTCAAATTTTAGACATAGAAAAAGGCTAAATGGAGTTTGCATACCACAATCATTTCCAGCTGCATAACTTATATTCGGTTCCACTTCATCTAAGGAGACAATTTTGAAAGAAGCCACAGGAGTTGATCCAGGCTGAGTAGATATCATGCCTCGAAATCTAGTGACACTCCAAGTTCTGACATGACTGTACTCACTACAGACAGAAACTAGAAATTTTTCAGAAAGAGTAACCTGAAAAGTAAAACTTATCTTCAGTAACAAAGAAAGAAATAAAATTACAAAAAAAACTTAACTTCTAAATTTAATTTTACATGAAAGAATAAAAAATTCTGAAGCATGCCTATCTACTCGGAATTTAGAAGCAGAGCCAATACATATTCCCTATCCCTATATTATGATAAATAATTATGAAATTATCGCAATATCAATTCTTAAAATTTGTGAATAAAAATGTACAAATTTAAAGAGATATAAAAAAGAAGAACACAGATTGTCTTCCAAGGTAAACCAGACTTGGAAATAAAGGAGGATGCATCTGTTGGTTCAATTACAAATGGTATTCAACAGGTAAATTCCTCTGTAAGTCAACTACAGTAAATTAAAACTAGTTTTAGAATAAAAAATGCTCAGTCACCTGAAAAACATTTTGTGCTATGCTTTTGAACACAAACAATGGGATACAGTTAGAAACCAACATGACAACCAAGTGAGATTTACATTACCACCTTTCCTAGTCCTAGTTTTAACTTTATGCATACATAAAATGATACCAATATAGGCCATCTGTCCTCGCTATAATCTCGTGATAATCTTTGCTGAGAAAATCGCGATCGTTGAGAGTTGGGATCATATCGTGACGTATTGCGTCACATAAATCTCTGCTAAGAAATCTCTCAAAAAATTTTTGTCTATACAGAGATGTATTTTTCAAAGATTCCCAGTGGAGGGCTGTTTTTTGAGTCACTGCTATCGAACCTGTGGTCTCTTAATGTGGCTTTATATTGTATGCACCAAAATTTCAGGCAGAGTCAAGCACCAAAAGAATGGAATAATATACTTGAAATTATTTAATTCCTTTTAATTACACCTTCTCCGTAATACATTTGTAAATACTAAAACGAGAAAGGGTCTTTGATGGAGTGGTCACAGGTTTCTTACTTCTGTCTTCAGTCTCTCTAAAATTCAAGGCATCTTTTCGGGTTTTTGTATGAGAGGGAAAATTGCTTCTTAGATGTGGATCTAAGGAAAGGTTCATTGATGGGGTAATTTATGGATGATGATGATGATATGAAAATGAACAATAGGGATACAGAAAATTTTATGGTTACTAAGGAAAGAATGTAAATTCTCTTCAACTCCAAGGCATACATCTGCAAAATATGAAGTTAATGTCATAAGTAGGCTCAGAGGTGATATGTACAGATCCTGGGATATTGTATTTTAAAGGGCAGATATTTGCATCGTCCTAGCATCGAACCCAGGATATTTTCCGTGAAAGTAATTTATATTTTCGATAGATTGAGACCAAATATACAGGATCCTTGAGTTTTGATTCTCTACCTATCCAGGAAGTATTTTTTAAAAATTCCCACAAATCAAAGCAATGCTTTTAAAGGGGAAAAAATCGGGACTTCTCCCAGGGCCCTCTGGAATCGAACCCATGACACAGGTTCAAAATCACAATTTTTCTGTCGGTTACACGTTATGGCCAATACGTCCTAAAAATTTCAAGTCAATGACGCTTGTGGTTTAGCCTGACAATTAGTATGCTATCTATCTATCTAAATATATGAATGAATATTAAGACTTGGCTTAAGAAAAAAAATTTGATACAACAATGCTGTTCCTGGGTTTGATACCAGAGCAAATTGAAATTTCTCACACAAGGAATACAAGAGAAAAGTAGGACCTTGTTTGAGGCAGTTGCAGCCAATATTTCTCCATGAATTTTCACACACAGTTAAAGATGGCGATCTTCTGTTGTGCTGCATACAAAGTATTACGAGAAAGACCCGGGTTCGAAGCCAGGCAGTAAATATATCCCACATTTAAAATATTTTAGGTAGTTTTCATTATTTATTTTGATGCACGTATTGAAATAATAGGAAGTTCTTGCGTAGATAGAAGATGTATATTAAGACTAAGTTTAAGAAAAAAATTTAGATAAGACCAAGCTGTTCCTGGGTTCAATGCGAGAGCACATTAACATTTCTCTCATGAGGAATACATGGGAAAAGTAGGATGTTGTTTGAGGCAGTTGCAGCCAATATTTCTGCTTGAATTTTCACACCTGGTTAGAGATGGTGATCTTCTGTTGTGCTGCATAGCAAGTTCACCTGGAAGGCCCAGGTTTGATGCCAGATGATTAAATTGCAGCGAATTTTAAGAATATTTTCAATCCTTTATTTTCTTTTGAGGACCTTCCGGAAATGATGCCGATATTAAATTAGCGTTGTCAATCTGCTTGCAATATGCAAGCTACATTTTACTCATATATATGAATGAATACGGAGAAGCATCTATATATAATAGATATGGGGGATCAAAGTTCTAACCATGTTCCAGAAGTGCCACTGACTTGAAATTTTTAAGACTTATTGGCCATAATGTGTTCTAACCTCCTGAAAAAAGACGACTTAGAACCTCAGTGTCATGGGTTCGATTCCAGAAGGCCCCAAAGTCCAGATTTTCTCCATAAAGGTATATGGCGGGGATTTTCAAAATTTTTTGAGGCACTTAGCGGAAAAGTAGAGAGTTGAAATTCGAGGGATCACTAGAAGCTGTGCATATCCAATGAAAATCAAAAAAAACATCTTGGACAATTATCCTTGGTTCAACACTAGGTCAGGGCAAATATCCTTTAAAATGTATTGTGGTGTTATATAAGATTTCTTTTGGATCCCTTCCCGATGACATGGAAACTTGAAACTCACAACACACTCACTTGTCAGTATGTGGATAGAGATCATGAAAATATTTCATTTTATCAATTCACTGATGGTCTTTGGTTCGATCCCAGAGGGCAATATACATTCCTCATTGCTTTTCTTATGGAGATAACAGAAACAAATTTTAGGTACTTGCCGGCATGATATCTACTTCAAACTTGGCATGAAATAAGATCAACTCCTAACAATACATACTGTGCATTCACAGCTGCCAATATGTCCTGGGTTCGACACCAGGCGTTTCTACAATCAGTGACTGATCCGATTTTTAAGAATTATTTTGACCCCCTTACCAATAATATATAAACTTGAAATTCAGCATATAGATAGAATCATAGATACAGATACAAGTGTTTTAGATTTCATTGATCTTCCTTGGTTCGATCCCAGAAAGCCATTTAATTTACCCAATGCATTTCAGATGGGGATAATGGAGTCTTATTTCAGGACCTTCCCGGTATGATATGGATTTCAAACTTAGCATTAATTAAGATCAGGTCCTAACAAGTTATTATGTCTATTCGCATCTTCTAATCGAACTATATCATCTGCAAAACAGAGGTGACTGATATACTCCCCATTTACTCTTAAGCCCTTCCCTCTTCCCAATCAAGTGTTTTAAAAACTTCTTCTAAAATGGCTGTGAACAAGATGGGAGATAGACCATCACCTTGTCGAACTCCCTTCCCAATCTTGAATTCATCGGTCTCTTCATGCAGCATAACAGAAACTATGGCATTCTCATAGAGCCATTTCACACTTGCCTGGCAGCCGGCTAAACGGCACCGTTTACACAGTCATTTATTGAAAGGTATATGGAGCCTTTCACACTTGCCCGGCAAGTGCCGTGTACCGTCCAAACGGCGCACGACACCGGATAGCAGCCCGGCCTTCCCACTACTTCGGACGGTTGCCAGGTCGTTTTCAGGCGGGAAATATAAAAGATCGTTCAATCCCAGTAATGTCCAGGTGAATCCAGGCGATTATTTGGCCCTTCTTCTAAGAAATAATTGGATTGGTAAACGTTGTACTGTCTGCGACAGTAAGATTTAATGAGCTACGTAGGTTTCGGTATTATATATTATTTCTATTTATCTTCCTCTTTTTCGCTCGTATGTAAACTATAAAGCACGCTATCATCTGCTCCCTTTCTATTTCTTCAGAAATATTTACAATTTAGAAAATAAAACAGGTGGGTGGATATGAAATTAAGGGACTTCGCCGTTTAAACGACTGCCGGATAGATGTGAAACCGCTCGCACCGTGTGCCGTCTATACGGTGCCGTTTAGCCGGCTGCCGGGCAAGTGTGAAATGGCTCATAGACTCTGTGCAAGAGACAGATGTACTCAGAATTGATTCTTCAGAGCTTTATTGTACCCTTGATTCTTCAGAGCTTTCAGAGTGGTGAAGGTACTTACCGAGTCAAAGGTCTGTTTATAATCTACAAGGCAAAGGAGGAGTGGCATCTCGTACTCATTCGTTCTGTTAATAATTTCCTGTAGTGAGTGGATGTGATCCATAGTGCTGAAGCCTTTCTGGAAACCTGCTTGTTCTCTAGGTTGGGCTGAAGACAGGGTCATCTTAAGACGTTCAGCTATTACCCTCATGAATTTTTTATAGACAACCGGAAGGAGGCTAATGGGGTGCTTGTTCTACAAATCTTCTTTGCTCCCTTTCTTGTGCAGAAGGGCAATCCTTGCGTGGCTCCATTACTTGTTTTAGACAATTACTGAATAATTGTGCTAAAACATTAGCAATCTCTGTTCCACCAGTTTTCAGATACTCTGCCAACACCCCATCTGCTCCTCCTGCTTTCCCATTCTTCATCTGCTTAATCGCTGCCATTGCCTCTTCTGGGAGGATTGAGAGTAGATTTTGTGAGCTTTGGCTTTCCTTTTGGTTTTTAATCTTCGGAATTTCCCATCTTCTTGTATATGTTGCCAAAGTATTCTGTTACAGTCCTTAATATTGCTTGTCTGTTATATGTTGTTGTGCCATCACTTTTCTGTAAGGCTAAAATCTGTTTCTTACCAATTGCTAAGCGTCTTCTAGCCCTCTTTATGCTCTTGTTATTTTCTATGGCCTCTTGCACAACTTCTTCATTAAAATTCCTCACGTCTTCTTTGATTGCTACTCTGATGGCTTTGCAAAGCTCGGCATATTCAATGTTATCTCTTGGAGTGTCTAAATTCTTCAGTTCCTTCCGTCATTTCATCATTTGCAGGGTTCTGTCACTAAACTTCTTTTCCTTAGTGTTTCTTGGCATGCTTGCTACTTCCTCTGCCGCTTTCATCACGACTTCCATAACTTTGGTTTTGAGTTCTTCCTCCTGAAGTGCTGAGAATCCATTTCTAAGTTCCAGCTGAAACTACTTCTCGTTATCTGATAGTTTACCAATATTTATCTCCTCCTTTTTGCAAGAAACCAACTTCTTCGTTCCATTCGGGGGTTAATATTAATTCTGCATCTAACAATTCTGTGGTCACTTCATGTGTTGAAGTTATTCAAAACTTCACAGTTAGTTACAGTGTAGAGTCTGTTTACCAATATGTAGTCTATTTCATTTTTCGTTCCATTGGGACCTCTCCTCATCCATTTCTTTGTAGGATTTTCCTTAAAGTATGTATTTGTTATATACATAATCGTGCATTCTGCAAACTTTACTAAGCGGTGGCCTCGCTAATTTTTCTGGCCTCGTCCGTATTGTCCTGCGACAGTGTCATCAGCTTCCCGCTGACCTACATGAGCATTAAAATCTCCCATAATGACTTTATATCCTCCCAGAATTGATCTCTTTTGATTGCATAGGCATCCTCTGGATTTTTCCTGAATTCCAATAAAATCATCTGAGGAATTTTTGCTCATAGAACACTGACTGGGCTGACAATAGCAAACTATTCATAATCTTTTTTTCCTGCTCTTTCTGTCAATAATGGATTAGAAAATCCATTTAATAATTGGCAATATCCTAATGTAATTTCACTTTCTACTTGCTTTTTATCACATATCTTGCAAGACCTAAGCTGTAAAATGAATCAGATAGGTGAGAGTTACTATTTACTGTTTTCTTGAAATATGTGAATAAATTTTGAAGGAACACATAGGGTGAATATTAATTACTAAATTTTTCCATGTAGTAAAGGAGTGAAAAAAAATATTATGTGCATTTATTAGTGAATTAATGGTGCAAAGCTCAATTAAGAAAATAGCATTTATAATTCAATTGTTGAAGACTCCATAACGAACTTCCATATACCTAAAATTAGGCAAAGTGATGCCAACATGTTTTCACTGATAGGTATTTTATAATACAAATTTTAGATTTTCTATAAAATTATGAGAACTTTGTGAATTATACCCAAACACGCTTAAGAAATATGAAATATAATAAACATGATGAAGCCTAACTTGGTGGAGCAACATAGAAAATTATAAAACACTTTTTTAAGCAATGGCCCTGAAGGTGTGAGCACATTTCTCACAAACGTGGTGTTCCCAGTTAATCAATCGTATGCCTACCATTGAAGTTTCCATTCCAACACAACCTATTTCAGTAGTAAATCCACCAGTCCTGGCTAAAAATAAATGGAAAGGAAAGTAGAAGAAGCTATAGGACAAGATGGAGTTACCCAGGGTTGCCATGTGGGTGGCAGATCCTTAAGAAATGTAACCTATGAAAATTGGCAGCCTTGAGAACATGATCATTTTTTGCAACCAACTGTACAATAGTACAACATTGGGTAACCTAGTCAGGCATCTTATATAATAATAATAATAAAAATTATTACAAAGAAAAACTGTTTACCTTAGTGACAGGGCTTTGGTGCACAGTAAAGGTCTGGAAGAGCTGAGGAGCATGGCCCACAGTTTCTGGGTGCTGCACAATAACTCGAACTGTACCAGAGCTAGTTCCATATGCAATTTCTATCCAGTTCCCACACAAGCCTAAAATAAAATAATGTCAGATGAAGAAGTGAGTTCAAGTTAATTGATTTAAACATTTTTTTTTCAAAATAATAATAATAAATCGCCTTTATTTGGGTGAGATTGAGACTAAAGTCTCTTCTTTCATCTAACCCATCATCATTAATTATAAAATTAGAATTAGAAACAATTAGAAGAATTGTGGATGTAAAAAACCTAAGAGATTCTAAGGGAAAAAATCCACTGCAGGAAAACACCCACAAGGAAGGGGGGGGAGGCAAAAAACCTGCGCAAACTTACCGATAGTGCTAGCTAAGAGATAAGGGAAAAGAAAACATTAAAAAATAAATAAATGAATACACTACCGAGAATTACTTACATGCAATACATAAATAAGAATCAGTTCACATTTAAAAAAAGATAGCAATATACAAAATAACAAAAAAAAAGAAAAACAAGGGAACCGTACATGGATTTTCATCCATAAAGTACATTATGAGGAAAAATAAAAGAATATTATAATAAAAACTGTATCAAAATAATACATACAGTACATACTAGTCAAAATTGTATATAACATAGACATTTGGGTAACTCTAAGTACGAAAAAGAGAGTGAAAAAAGAAACAGATGAGAATTATTAAGTATAAAGACAGAATAACTACGTAAAAATACTAAGAAAGCATCTTAAGCAATGAGAGGAAAAGCAGGAGCAAAATCAGTTAAGTATATAAAGGATAGAGGAGATTTATTTTCATTGCTTATATCAGGGCATTTATAGGAAAGATTTAAGCAAGGATAGAGGAGCAAAATAAGGTGATTCAGTGCATGCATTTTGATAGAAAGGACTAGTGTGGCTTTTTAATTCGGAAGTCTATCTAGCTGAAGGTAATTAAGGTATTTTCTCTTGAAAGGATGAGAGGAAACAGAGAGATATTAGCCGGAAGAGAATTCCATAGCTTGCTTGCAGTTACAATATAAGAGTTGTGGAATGTTTCAGTTGGGTGGTGAGGGATAAGTAGTTTTTTTCATCCTCGTGTGTTACGGTTATGTACTGAATCTAAACTTACAAATTCTTTTGCGATGTATTCTGGAGTATGTGTGTGTAGGATGTGTTAGAATAAACAAAGAACAAGTAGCTTTCTGCGAGAATTTAACTTCAACCAGCCTAATTTGTCGTATGATTCAAATATATGGTCGTATTTTCTTAAATTGAAAATAAATCTCACAGCTGCATTCTGAGCTCACTGTACCTTAAGAGTTAGTTCACCAGACAAGTCTTGGTAGATAATGTCTCCATAATCAAAGTGAGGCATAATTAGAGACTTCACCAGCTGTGCTTTCAGAGAAGAAGGGAGAAAATATCCTAAGGGCCTTAGATTTTGAAGGGACATATACTTTCTTACAAATATTTATTACTTGCTGCAACCATTGGAGATTTTCATTTATGAAAAGGCCTTTATGTAAGTTATTTACTGAATTACTCAACTGGATTTTAAATACAGTAGAAGTCCGTTATAACGAGTACGGCATATAACGATAGTTGTGATATAGTGAGTGATTCTTAGGTCATTTTCCATCTCACAGAAAAAAGGATAGGGAGTTACTTCCATTATAACAAGTGATCAAAATCTGAGGTGTTTTTATAACGAGTGTCACTGTTCTATATTCGCCTTGCAGGTAGCATATCTCGTAATCGAGGACGTCTCACGAGTTTCACTCATCCCTCACGTCTCCTATATCTTATCTCCTTATATCTTGTTTCTTTTCGGCGATGATCCCTCTAGTCGGCAGTTTGAATCAAGTTTCCATTTTATTGGCATCCACCTGTGGGATTTGTTTTCATTTGAAACTTGGCACCAAATCATCTAATGGGAGGGAATATAAGAGTTATAAGCAGTGCTGTTTTGGATTTTCAGGGTAACCTCTCCCACACCCTACAGTCATTAGTTATGAAGTGTGTGAATGAGAAATATCTTGAGAAAGAAATTTGATATGAATTAGGGGTGCCTTTCCACATAATGGTCATTGCTCTTCCATCAGTCATTAGACGTGAGTCCGTTCAGGAGAGCTTTCTAATAACTGAGTTTCCTGTGTGACAGTTTGGTGATGGAGAGTAAAAGAAAGGCTTTAGATTTAGCAAAGAAATTTGAAATTGTGCAATTATGCGAAAGAGAAACTGTGAGTAAATCCGAAATTGGCAGATGGTGTGGCCTGTTATAGTCGACTCTATTTACGATTTTGATGAACAAAGAAGAAATAGTCTTCATTCATGATGCAAAACACTCCAGGAGGGTCCAGAAACCAACAACCAGCGGATAATACGGAGTTGGATTGCATTCTATTAGAATGGTTCACTCAGCAGCGATCTCTAGGAATTCCAATCAGAGGAACAATGATAAAAGCAAAAGTTGAAGAGCACGGAACTTGACAATTTCCGTAGCACGGATGGTTGGTTGAAACGATTTAAAGGAAGAAGAAGAATATCACTCCACATAATTAGCAGTGAATCCAGTGAAGTAAATGAGCAAGCGGTGCATGACTGGCTTCCAATTCTAAACTCGATCCTCGAAAGATACAAAGAAAAGGTAAGTAATGCAAAAAGCAAATTATCGTTTAAATACTATAAATTATAAGATTTTAGTATTTAGTGTGCAAAACTGTTTTTAATCTCCACATAATTAGGACATATACAATGCGGATGAGACAGCACTTTTTTACAATTTACTGCTGGAAAAAACTTTGGCTGCAAAGGCGGAAAAAGGAGTAAGGAGAGGCTTACAGTTCTCCTCTGCACGAACATGACTGGATGTGATAAACTAAAACCATTCATTAATGGAAAATCCGTGTGTCCCCGAGCTTTTTGTGGCCAGCGAAATATTCCCTGTACTTACCGAGCCCAACGCCAAAGCATGAATGACAGTACAAATTTTTACACAGTGGCTAAAGGCTTTTGATGCCAAAGTTGGAGGGAGAAATAGAAAATTTGTGCTGTGCCCACCCTGTCATTAAATTGACGAACATAGAGCTTGTGTTCTTTCCCCCTAACTGCACAAGTGTGTTGCAGCCATTAAATCAGGGCATTATTTGAGCTATAAAGCACCATGTTAGATCACACCTCGTTAATACATTAATGAGGTAGTTAATGTCAAAAGAACCTGCATCAAATGGAATGTCCTCGAGGCAATCCATCAGGTTGCATTGGTCTGGGGGAAAATATCATCCGAAAGTATAAATAAGTGTTTCAAACATTCGGGTTTAAAAAAAAAATACAGAAAATGATTCTGCGGATGGATTCCGGATGGATTCAGCTGAGCTGAATTCTGAGTTAGTACCCGAAAGCTGGAGAACTGTGTCCAGCAAATTGGATATAAACAGCTCCTTTGATGATTTCATTGCAGTTGAGGCGGAAACTGCTGTTTGTGGTTTGCTGACAGATGATCATCTAGTAGAGCAGCAAAAGAATGACAGCAGCTGACTTGAAATTTTTACTGCAGACGTCCCAACCAGTCCAACCTGACCCGACCAACTCACGAAAATTTCTCAGTAGACATCGAAATCTCGTGGAGTGAACTCTGATGAGACTTGATTGATTTGATTTTATTTGATTTGACCAGAGATAAACTGAGTTGGGTCGGAATCCGGAGTCGGCTGACAACGCCGATAACGACTCACACGTGTATCGTTCTCGGACTTATCGGTAACGATACACAGAAATCAGAGCTGGGCGGTTGGATGGTCTGGCAGGACCAACGAAAGTTTTGTTCTATTTAAAATCAATCTCAAGGGGTTTACTTCAGAAAATCTGTACATGAATGAATTAGAGCTATATGAGAATCGGATACGTATACTCGAAATTCTATTGACTATGAAAATAACATGATTTTAAGAAGTTTGAAGCATTCGCGCAACAAAATGCCTTCTGTCGTAGCATAGCCTATCTATTAGATATTAAGAAGCAGTAATGGACCTTGACAGATTTTGCATTATTTCTAAATAATGTCGTACATTATATTACCTGTAAAAATGCCTTCAGTTAATGACCATAAAATCATGAAAATTGGTTATTGCGCAAAATCCATTCTAAGGGCACCTGAGTAAGACAGACATATCAACGAAGTGTTTCAGGACATCATATTTCATTTTTTCTTCCCAATGAACTTTCTCCACATGAACCTAAACGGAAATACACATATTCCACTTATAATGGTATGAGAATTTTATGTCATTAACAGTTTTAACAGAAATCATTTGGAAACTATACGAAACACCATGCATCATTAGCATCACGGTCAGTATAATTCTGTAATCCTTCACTTTGTTGCTCACTTAAATCAATGCAATTATTATAAAATGTATTTACTTTAAAAAACTTAGCAGCATGACTTGTTTTCAGTACATTATGTAATTTCATTACCTTGGCTTTTTCTGTTTCATTCACCATGGCATTGCAATTTTCATAAGATCTACGGCAAAGCTCCGGGTTAAGTAGTCAATTCAAGTCAATTACGCTTGTGGTTTAGCCTGTGAATTAGTAACCTATCTATCTATATGAATATATGAATGAATCCAGAGAAGCATCTAACTATTATATATAGATGCTTCTCCAGATTCATCTATATATATATATATATATATATATATAGGTATATAGATAGAATACTAATTCACAGGCTAAACCACAAGTGTCATTGACTTGAAATTTTTATGTCGTATTGGCCATAACGTGTAACTGCCAGAAAAATTGTGATTTTTTAAAAAATCTGCCTTTTAAAATACATTGAGGTATTATTTCATTATATTTTTTGATGCATTTATCGATATGATAGGAAGTTCTCGCGCAGCTAAAAGATGTATATTAAGAATCAGTTTAAGAAAAAAAATTATATAAGACCATGCTGTTTCTGGGTTCGATGCCAGAGCACATTACAATTTCTCACATAAGGAATATATGTAAAAAGTAGGAAGTCGTTTGAGGCAGTTGCAGTCAATATTCCTGCTTGAATTTTCACACATATTTAGAGATGGTTATCTTCTATTGTACTGCATAAGAACTATCACCAGAAAGACCCACGTTCGATGCCGGACGGAGAAATTGCAGCAAATTTTATATTTTCAATACTTTTTCTACTTTTAATGACCCTCTCGATATGATGTCGACTTGAAATTTGTGTTATCAACATGCTTGCAGAATGCAAGCATCATTTTACTCAAATATGTATATGGATAGATAGGATACTAATTCACAGACTAAACCACAGGCATCAGTGACTTGAAATTTTTATGACGTATTGGCCATAACGTGTACCACCAGAAAAAATCCGATTTTGAACCTCTGTGTCATGGATTCGATTCCAGAGGGCCCCAAAGTCCTGATTTTTCCCATTTAAAGGCATTGCTTTGTTTTTTGGGAATTTTTTTAAAAATACTTCCCGGAAAGGTAGAGAATCAAAACTCAAGGAGCCTATAGATATGGTCATGATCTATCCAAAACATAAATCAATTTCACAGAAAATATCCTGGGTTCGATTCTAGGATGATGCAAAAATTGAACATGAGACAAGGCGGGGCTGCTCTTAGTTGTGGCATGGCCTGCTGCTGGTTTGTCTAGACAACCTCCAGTCGATTGTTGACTGCGTTCAGGCTCTCGATAATCTGGGATGCCCCTATCCTCTGGAACGAACATATTGGGTGACTGGGCCATACAGTTGGCCGAATTCCGCCTCAGACTTGGAGATGCTGGTGGCAAAGGTTCACTTCGCAAAGAGCCAGGCATTGCGGTAGCTGAAGCACTGGGCGTTGTGTGTGTGCCCGTGCGAGTGAGTACCATGGAAGAGAGAAGGGGTATCTGGGTCTCGTCCCTGCACCTGACTTTCTCCAACTGATGCATCTCCACATTATATACACACCATATTGTTACAGCGACCAGGCTAAGCTAAGTGCTGCTAAGCATCCTTTACTAAAATGAGTGACTTTTTTGTGTTTATTTTTCTGCAACTAGCAAAAATAATTTACCTTCCCTACCCCCCTCTAGTGCTAGCATGAAACACAAGAGCTATCAGCACTTATTTTGTTGAAGGATATTCTTGAGAACAATTTGTTAATTATTTATGTTAAATAATTCATTTTCATTCTCCATTTCCAATACAATTAAACAACAAAGTTGAGGTTGAAAGAGTAGAAATATTTTGAAACATTTCAAATACTAAATGGTAGAAAATGACTTTTTTCAAAACATACACCTAAAAGTATTTCTGATGACTGCAAAATATATTTTTAGAGAAAAACTTACTTGTCTTAGGAGTCAAGTAAACTGAAATGGCTGTAATGGGATCATTTGAAGGATCTCTGTAGAGTTCTGTCACAAGGAGGTCATTATCCTTCATTCTCAGAGGAAATTTCTGCATATCTGAAATAATCAACCAGAACGGCGGTTCAGTGTAACACATAACCTTTTCCAGGATTTTCTCAGATTAGGCCTCTTTCAGTTCTAAAAAACTAATGAGACACAAATTTGGGAATAATCTGATTAAATAGAACTTTTCTTCTTTTTTAGAGTAAGACATATGTATTGAATGAAGTACGAGTCATACCGATTTCCTTAATCCAAAATCTACAAAGGCCAATATTAATGATACAAGAGCAGGTTTGATTATTAGTTTCTTAATAAAAATCTTATCAGAGGTCTTACCTATGTAATAAATTGATCCATTACTACAGCCGAGGAGAAGGAAGGAGCCAGCTGAATCAAAGGAGGCAATGGGCACAACATCCTGAATCTGCCAGTGCTGTGTCATTGCATGCCAAACACCAATTTTTCCAGTTGGAGAAAGAGCAACTAATTGGCTCCCAATGAAGAATAAATACTCCACCCGAACATGAAGGTTGAAAGTACCTAAAATACAAAACAAATTACACTCAGTCATCCAGACATTAAATTATCAAAGGGTAAAGTTAAAAAGTTATAAAGCTCTTGATTTTCATGGATTTGCAACATGAAACATGTAAATCATGTTGCCACTGCTTGTAAGGTAACTTGCAATTTAGTTTTCCAATATATTAATGCTTAAAGTGTGTTTGTCAACTAAAGTCCAAAGCCTATAAAAAATAATTAATGAAAAGAATCTTGATGAAAATACTTGCACTGCTTTAATACAACCCTATTCCTTTCCTTTTAAAGTGATTATGTTTAAAAATTTAGCTTAATAACGATTTTAGGGGTGGACAAGATATAACACTATTATTTCTCTAATTATTAAAAATATTCCACTACTAGGCTCAAATTTCCGTGTGCCAATGAATCACACAAAAAGAATGATAAATCATATTTTTTCAAATCCAGAGAGCTAAGTTGAAAGTTTGATCTGAAAGTAAACACAGTTCCTTTCTCAGGTTCAATCCTATTGAGTACTCCTTTTCTGACACAATTGAATTGCTTCTCTCCGTATTTAGTTCTCCCCTATTATTCTAAGAAGTAATTGATTATTGAGTGTCTAAGTTCTGAGAATATTTCCGAATGTTGTGGGTGTGATATCTTATCAGATATACTTAGTTATTACGAGTAAAATGTTGCTTGCATACTGCAAGCAGATCGACAACAATAATTTAAAATCGGCATTATATCAGGACGGTCCTCAAAAGAAAAAAAAAGATTGAAAATACTCTTAAAATTTGCTTCAATTTAATGCACCGCAATAGAAGATTACCATCTCTAACTATGTGTGAAAATTCAAGCAGAAATATTTGCTGCAACTACCTCAAACGACGTTCTACTTTTCACGAATGTAAATGGCTTCCTGGATTCGAACCAAGGACGATCTTGTAAATCTAAAACATGTTTCTGAAAGTTATTTATGATCTCTATCTATGTGCCGAGTTTCAAGTTTCTATATTATTGTCAAAGGTTTCAAAATAATTCCTAAAAATCTGATCAACTTCTGATTGCAGAGACGCCTGGTGTCAAACCCAGGACATATTGGAAGCTGTGAATGCAAAGTATGATTTTTAAGGACGTGATCTTCTATCGTACAAAGTTTGAAGTCGATATCATGCCGGGAAGTACCTAAAATTTGTTTCCGTTATCTCCTTAAGAAATGCATTGAGGAATGTAATGGCCCTCTGGGATCGAACCAAGGACTATCAGCGAATACTGAAAATTTGATTAAGAAATATATTTATGATATCTAATCCCATGCCGGATTTCAAGTTTCCATGCATTCGGGAAGGGGTCCAAAAAAAATCTTAAAAATCGCCACAATGCATTTTAAACGGCCGATTTTTGCCCTGACCTAGCATCGAACCATGGACAATAATCGAAGATGTCTTTCTGATTTTCGTTAGATATGCACGGCTTCTAGTGATCCCTTGAGTTTCAACTCTCTCCTTTTCCGGGAAGTGCCACAAAAAAATTTTCGAAAATCCCTGCCATGTATTCTTATGGAGAAAATCGCGACTTTGGGGCCTTCTGGAATCGAACCCATGAGACCGAGGTTCAAAGTAGGATTTTTTCTGGCGGTTACACGCCATGGCCATAACGTCATAAAAATTTCAAGTCAATATCGCTTGTGGTTTAGGCTGTGAATTAGTATCCTATCTATCTATCTATCTATCTATATAGGTATATCCATGAATGAATCCGGAGAAGCATCTATATATAATAGATAGTTGAAATGGATGAAAAAAACAAGGTCAATAACTTTACTCATACTAACAAAATACCAGATGGTACCAAATACTTTTGGAATAGCATTAGCTTTTCCATACAATGGGATTTGGATATAAGTTCTCTTGGGACCGATATCAATTGATTCATTCCTTCCTAAGTAACGTAGATAATAAAGATGAAAAACTTAAATCTAGTAGTCTATACAACATATGACCAATTTTATAGTAAAATTGAAAGCTTATGGCTCCTGCGCAGTAGCCGATTTTTGGTTTGGGCGAGTCCATCCTCCTAGAATTCCGCGCTGCAGGGGTTTGGGTGAAAGCAAGGATTCAAAAATTACTCGGTCGATTGACTTGAAATTTTAACACAACATTGCATATAAATACAAGTGTTTCTATTGTAAAATATGTTGATGTTTTGTCATTGTTTCAATCCCAGACGTGTCAAACCATTTCCATAAGAAATGCACATAAAATTCATTTTTGACACTGTTGGCTTTATTTCCTTTGAAAAATTAAATTAAAATGAATGGACATTGAACATTGAGAATTAGAAAAGAGAATTCCAAAAGCAGGAAAAATAAAGAAAGAATTTTATTTTGGTGGTGTATTATTGTTTTCAAATTGAATATCGAGATTTTACACAAAATACGCATAATTTTTTTATTTTTTGAGGATGTAAACAACTGGTTCCCCTTACAACAAATGCCATTGTTGAATCCGAGTTCCTGCATTTTGGCCTATATAAAGTAAAGAAGAAGGTTGTTTGTTGTTTGGTTGATTTCGTTCACATTGACGAGCATATTCAATTGTGGTAAGTGAATTAAATGATCTGTTTTCAAAATCAAAGTGTGAATTACTTTGTATTTTATTGTTGCATTCAGTTTGATTAATTTCTTTTGTTATTTTCCAGTTGATTATTGTATGATTTTTCGCAGGCCATAGTTCATGTTTTACGAGTTGAAGAAGAGATAAGTTGTTGAATTCGTTCACATTGTGTGCATAATTTATCATAGGAAGTGATTTGAATAATCTATTGTCGTAAATCAAATTATGAGTTAATTTGATACTGAATGTTGCATTTAGTTCAATTGTTTTGTTTTGGAAATTATTTAAATATCTGCTTTCAAAAATTAAAGTGTGTTTGAGTATGATTGTTGCATTAAGTTCGATTCATTTCTTTCGTTATTTTCCACTTGACAGTCGTCTTTGTTTTTGTAGGCCATAGTATGCATTTTACGGGTTGAATCGAGAAGAAGAAGAGCAACTCAATAGTCTCAACAACGCCATGAATTATTAGATCTACAGCTAAGACTATATGCAGTTGCAATATGTGAGTGATCATTAACTTAAGTCATAATAAATAAAAGTCTTACGCAGAATACGGCAGCAAGGGCATCCCAGAGAGCCATTTACATTCCTCAATAAATTTTTTATGGAGATAACTGAAACAAATTATACTTACTTCCCGGCATGATATCGACTTCATACTTTGTATTAAATAAGATCATGTCAAAACAAGTCATAATGTGTATTCACAGCTGCCAATATGTCCTGGGTTTGACACCAGAGGTCTCTAAAATCAGTAACTGATCCGATATTTAAGAATTTTTTTGAACCCCATCCCTATAATATAGAAACTTCAAACTTTTCATGTGAATAATGATCATAGATACATTTCAAATACGCTGTTTTAGGTTTCCCTGATCGTCCTTGGTTCGAACGCAGAGAGCCACATACTAGAGATTGGCAACGGTTAACCTTTCCGACCTGTATTCTGGGTGCCTCATGGGCTGGGCCATGAGGAGCTCCCAGAGGGGGTATGCGATGACATATGAATGTGGGATGGGGAAAGGTAAATGGTGGTCGAGTCGGTTTGAGTACTCGGTTCTTCCGAATGGGTGAAAATGAATTATTGTGATGCAAAATGAATCAAGTCTGACCTGTCTTGAGTAGGCTCATCCAACAGATGGCTATCTGTAGGATACGCCAGAGTTATTATTCACTTCTTTAGCTAAGAGAAGCATGATTTTTGTATTATATTAATATAAATTACAAATATTCTCATCAAAGAAGAATTTTTCTTTGCATACAAGTGTGTTCTGCTTTTTTCTAACATATATTATGAATAATTAACTTAAAATTTAGGCACATTTATCCGCAATTTTTCACCCGTTATCATTTTTAGAACTACAAATACTCTCTACCAATTGCATATAAAATTCAAGTTTCTTCCTCTGTAGCTCTTTGTATCATTAACATGCATAAAAACGACATCTTATCTTATTAAGAAAAACCAAACCTTAACTAAAATTTGTTTTAATAGAATGTGATCATAGAAAAAGTTCGTTGTAGAATCCAATTTATGTGTCTCCTAATTTTTTTTTAATTTCTCACGAAAAACTTGAGAAAAATTGAGATAAATGTTGAAATTATGACTTACAATTAATGTTTGGTCAATATCTTGAGTGAGAATTAAGTAACTGCTTTTTATTTACGAGGGCAGAATTCGCAATGTCGAAGTAGTGACTGAGAATAGCCTCTGTCGGAAAGCAACATGAATTGGAGGAAAGTTGTAGTACCTAAGGGAGCACAAGGATTATGCACTTATTGTTTAAGAAAATGTAATTAATACCTGTGTACTTAATTAATCCTGTAATTTCACATTTTCATGATAGAATTCAGCTGAAATATTTAAAAACCATAATATTCTGGTGAACCGTCAATAAAGGCGCCGTTTCGGTCGTAAAGTTATACTTTTCAAACTTTTACATGAAATAGAATGTAAAATTTCATCATGAACATGCAAATTTTATTTTCTTTACAAAACAAACCGTATGAACTCAAGAAGAGCAAGAAGAAACATAGACTGAAATACGATACCGCTTCCAAATCTGTAGGATGAGATATCAGTATCTTTTACTTCCCTGAGGGTTTTTCTGTATTATCTCATTTGAGAGGTTTGAGAATAACTCTATTCCACCCCAATGGTGATGGGGTGATGAATTAAGATTTATCTACACTAGAGCCGCATACAGTCATTCGGTTGCAAAAAATTCAATAACCTCACCCGGCATCTTCAGGAAATTCAAAGAAGATCATCGGGGTTTGAGAGGCTAATGAGAAATTAATTGCAATGATAACAACTGAATTATACTAAATAACTAGCAAAAGAACCACATCCATGCATAACAAATTTCCTCAGTTCCCTTTTAATATCGAAACGGAATAAAAAGTTTTAGGTGACATATAAATTGGGTTGCTCGGCGAACTTTCTCTGAGGTCACCTTCTCCTTAAACAATTTTTTGTTAAGTTTTGGTTTCTCTAAACTAAATAAGAGGTGTTTTTCATTCGAGCTAAAGATACAAGAGCAACTGAGGAAAAACACAGCATTTTATATTGGATTGTAATAGAACATTAGTAGTTTTAAAAATTCATTCATTAATTCAATATCTGCTTCTTGACTTAGTATCGATATAATCTATCTATATATATATAAAGCAGAAATTCTGTGGGTTTGTTTGTTTGTCTTGGATTGTAGTCCACACCATTTGCCCAATTTGTCTCAAACTTTGCATAAGTGTCCTCTGATATCAGGAAGGAAGTACTGTCACATTTTTATTCAATTTTGCTGGGTTCGAACCAAGATAGCTCAGATAGATTTTCATAAGGAACAAATGTAAGATTCACTTTTATCGGTTGCAGGCTTTATTTCTTTTGAAGAATTAAATTAGAAAAAATAGTCGCACAGAGTTGAGACAAACACCGAAAAAAAGTGAATCAAATGAAGATTCTTATTTTGGTCGTGGAGTCTTACTTTCGATTAGAATTTGCGATAATATCGAAAAATATACAAAAAGTTTGTGAAAATTCGAGGCTATAAACAATTCATCCCCAGACGACCGATCCCATTGTTGCATCTGAGCTCATGTCTTATCTCGTAAAAATACTTGAGGACTTAAGGCCCATAAAGCTGATGATTGAAGAGGCTGACATATTACATGGATAACGAGAAATTCTCTGTAAGAAGGTAGCCAGCAATTGCAGGTACGTGATTACAGTCAGGAGGTTACCAACTCATGGATGAGGGAAGTTAGTTGTCTTGTATGATATAAAGCAAAAATTCTGTGGGTTTGTATGTTTGTTTGTACGTTGTGTGTCTTTGATTTTAGAACAAACCATTTGCCAGATTTGCGTCTAACTTTGCGTACGTGTTTTCTGGGACCAGAAAGGACGTAAGGTCTCAATTTTATTTGATAATTTTGGTGGGTTTGAACCAAGATCGCTCAGAAGGATTTTCATAAAGAATAAATCTAATCTTCACTTTTATCGGTAGCAGGCTATATTTCTTTTGAAGAATTAAAATAGAACAATAGTCGTACAGAGTCGAGACAAGAAGCAAAAGAACGAAAACTAAATGAATATTCTAATTTTGACTGTGGAATATTGTTTCCAAATAGAAATTTCAAGAATTTCGACAAAATATGAGTGAACTTTCATAATTGTTGAGGTTGTAAACAGCCAATCCTCCTGACAATCAATGCGATTGTTGAGCCGAGCTCATGAATTTTACTGTGTTGTAAGAATAGCTTGGGATTTTAGACTGTATTCTAAAGGAAATTTACGCATTGCACGACCGGCAACTTGAATTTAATCTACTTCTATATTCCCCGTTGAGAATCAACGGGCGCTTCAGCTAGTTCATCTATAAATATAAAATAGAATGTGTGTTTATGTTCCCTAAAAACAACTTAATTGCGACTGAGAGTCGCAAAACTTTAAAATTTTCTACATTATTAAAATTCGACCTTGTGCAGAGTAAAGGTTACTTTTTATTTCCCTAAAGTCCATGGTTCAAACCCAGATGGGTCAAAATATTTTCATAAGACTTATTTGTAAAGATCATTCTTTTCATTGCAGGGTTCATTTCTTTTTAAAAATAAAATTAGAAATAATTTTCGTAGGAAGTCGAATTCAGCACAAAAGAAAGAGAATAGAATACAGATTCTAATTTTGGCTGTGGAATATCATTTGGGATTCAAAATTGCGCAAATTTTGTTAAATACATGAATATTTTATCAAATTTTTCATGATATAAACAACGTATCCCCCTGACGATAAAGGCAATTGTTGAGTCCTCAGCTCATGTATTTATCCGTACGAAAACATTGAGAAAATATGCCTACTTCAAATTCTTGTTAAGAATAAATGATAGATTATATGAAGAGGGAGAAATATAAGCAAATATTAATAACTGCAGCAATGTGAAGAATCGTGTGTATTAACAGTAGAAAATTACGAATTTATTATTATTATTATTACATGAACACTACAAGTAGATTATAAATCTGGTGGCAGTGGTTGGACATTACATAAAATACAAACATAAATTCCTGCAGTTGTACATGGTCAAGCAATATATAGATAGTCGATATAAATTGATGGGTAAACACAATACCTGTCAGGCATTTGGAGGGAGGGAAACCCCTTGGAAAACCTTCCTCCAACAGGAGTCAAGGCATATACTTAATACAAAATTTACAAATATTACCAGTATCCAAGAAAGATTTTAAATTTTATGGAAGCATTTGTAGCCACCAAGTTTTATTTACATCAATGCAATTTTCTACTAACTATTCCGTGGAATATTAGGGTTTATAGTAGTTTGTTAGATGAAATTGCTTTCTCTCGATCAATTCAACTTAAAAACCTGGTAAGTTGCGGAAGTTTTTAATACGAGTAAAAGTTGTTTGCATACTGCAAGCATATGTTTAAAGAACTATACATTGCAAAGACTTAATAAAAATCTTTAAAAAATTACCATTCATTACTTCTGTTCATATGCCTGGCCGTAGAATTTCCTCCTTCTCAGTAAATAAATCATAAATAATTTGAAATTCCTGTCTGAGTTCTAAAAAGTAGGGCTGCCTGGTGTCAAACACAGGACCTTTTTCAACTTGTGCATAAGGCCCTCGTAGATATAAGACTTGTATAATTCAAATTTTGAATTCGATATCATACTATGGACTGTTTCCCGACTGAAGGCGGCTGAGGCAGGATTCCCTTCCCTTTTCTAGCCAATCACAGAAGAGGGGAAAGTGAGGGTGGGGGGGAGGACTCTCTCTGACCTCCAAGCAGTGCACGTCGCTATTCACCATTGCCAAAGTTCCTAGCTTACGCACTACGTTCCTATAACTTATGAACTACATGCTTTTATTCTGTATTATTTTGTCAAGCGTAATGGCAGTAAGGAGAGAAATTTTCCACCGACAGGCACGGGAAATCATAAATTAGGTTCACGATTATTTTAAGAGAGAAGCAGAAAACCATGGGCCATTGATGAGCGTGGCTTAGGTACAGAAGAGGACAGCGGATGCATGTGGTGTAAGCAATTGCACACTCAGAATTCTCCGGGAAGGACAGGATAGCCTGGAGAACACGGGTGCCATGCAGTTGGCTTCTCCCTCCAAGAGGATGAAGGGCAATTCTGTAATTGCGAAAATCGACGAGTTTGACAAGGAAGCCATTTGCAGAAAAGTCCTGGGATATTACAAGAGGAAGGAGTACCCTACATTAAGGAAATTACAAATGGATTTTTGAAAAAGGAAATGGATTTCCGATGGGAAGTTTCTTTGCTGTAGAGAATCTTGAAGTCCATGGGATTTAAGTATAAGAAAGGAAATGGAAGAAAATTCCTAATAGAAAGAGCTGACATTGTAACAGCTCGCAGGAGAGTGTTGAATAAGCAGCTGATGATGATAGCACAATCGCGGCGCAGGAGAGAGTGTTGAATATAAAACTGATGATAGTACAATTGCGGCGCAGGAGAGAGTGAACAAGGCCTCATAGTTGGAAGATGAGTTTTCATTTCCTCAACTTGCATGTGGCCACTACAAACCCCTCCGAAGACTGCCTTCCCTTCTCTATTCAGCCATGCGCAGGTCTCGAGAGTTTACAGACCTCGTTATTGATTTAATTTCTGAGATTTCCTAATGGTATTTCAATTTTCAATGTTATAGAATCTCAGCATTGTACTTAGTTATCGGAATGACAATCTTCCTGCCCATCCGCAGTCCACAAAAAGAATTTGCTCACGAGTATTTGTAGCTAAGGTTTTAAGGTTTTCTCAAGGAACGTTTGCATTCTCGAGAATATAAAATTTGCTTAGTACTCGTATTTATTTTAAATTTTTAAAAATAGATTATTGCAACAAAGATTTCGGGGTAAAAACCGAGAATTCCTATTCAAGGGGCTGTGCAAACTTGCAGTCCCAAACATGACACGACGATGACTTTTATCTGTTGTAGACATCTCAGCAAATTATTAATATATTGGGGATTGATGAGAAAATATAATGAGAAGTATGCTTAAGTAAAGATTCATAAACATTACAGTTAGAAATATTCTACATGGTAAATCCAGATATGACGAATGATATATCCTCATCTCCCTTTCCCACCTGATGCGGGTAATGTATAATTGTATTTTGAGGGGAAAAATGATTAAAAGACAGCAAAAATTATTGCATTCTATGCAAGAGTAGCGGAAAGTTGTCGTCTCGCCCCAAACGTTCATCTATTTCCAAGTTCTGGCAACACTAGTCAACCGCATGGAGGTGAGTAGGACAAAATAGAAAGTTGAGGTGGCAGGGGAAACGCCTCTCATTGGCTACTCGCTCTCTCATGCCTTCAGTTGGGAAACGGACTATAGGTATGTCCAAAAGTAAGAATCCGTTATCCCAATCTGAAATGCATAGGATAATGTAAACAGCTCTCTGGGATTGAACCAAGAACAATCGGGAAAACTTAAAACAGTGTTTATGAAATTCATTAATGATCTTTATTCGCATGTCAAGTTTAAATTTCTATGTTAATGGGAAGGAGTTCAAAAAAATCTTAAAAATCGATGCAATGCATTTTAAACGGGAGAATATTTGCCCTGACATAGCATCAAACCAAGATCAAAATCTTTGAAGATATGTTTGTGGTTTCCGTCAGATACTCACATATTCTAGCGATTCCTAGAAATTCAACTGTCTTATTTGCTGGGAAGTGCCTCAAAAAAGGTTTTGAAAATCCCCTAAATGTATCCTTACTGAAAAATCAGGACTTAGGGGCCTTCTTGAATCGAACCCATGACACTCAGGTTCAAAGTCTCCTTTTTTCAGCCGGTTTTATGAAATGGCCAGTGTTACATAATTAAATGAATTTGGAGGACCGCCTCTAGAGGGCAGGCTGGGGGGACTCGGCGGCATGTCGCTTTTTTTATTCTCCGCGGAGTCGCGGAACAGCGAGTCGCGGGTCAGTTGGCCTTTGGCATGCTTCATCTATCATTATCTAGGGGATCCCCAACAAAAGAGTGTCTCCAGGAAGTGAATACGTTTACTGTGAATATCAGGTGAGTGCCCTCAGTCTACCTCCAAAACTTTACGTTATTTAATTTAACTTTCTTATTTTAATTTTCATACAGTCCATTTTGCGTTACCAGCCAGTATGTCGTAAAAATTCCAAGTCAGTGACTATTAATTTACATCGATAAATATTTAGTGATTCAAGAAAATGGATTCAGTGAATATCGTAAAGATTTCCCAGATTCAGTGTTGGAGCTAAATGGCGATATATAAAGCTGTAAAAAATCTCCAACATCGTATCCCCTGATCGAAAATGTAAAGCATGTTTATATTTTGTTATAGGCAGAATAAAAAAAATTATTCATTGTGGTTTTTAAGTGCTTCCAATTCTTATACATTTACTATCTTTCTGTTATCGGTGTTTAATCTTTGTTTCTGTTTTGGCATTGTGATTGCATGTGTGTTGTTTGATGAGCTCCATGTTAATATTATGCATTTTAGAGTTGGGGTATAAGTCAGCTCCTTAATACATTTACTTTCTGCAAAGAATATTTTTTGTTGGTTTTCGAATGATATATAATATATTTCTGTTATTTGTGTTTAATCATAGTTTCCGAGAACCAATGTTCCATTTCAGAAAATGTCTCCTAAAAGGTGGTGCTGCTTATCCTAACGTGATCATCAAATATCTTTTTATAATCATTCAACCGCAATCATAATCAAAACAACCGCACGATCTTTCGTGAATCAGGAATCGCGGATCCGCCATGTTAGCAAATATTTTTAAAAATATTTGCCCGTGTATGGCAGCCTTTATACCCGTTTCTTATGTCGTTTTACCCATCGCAAAGGCTTTACTTTCATAAATCATGATCTGCAAACATGATATTCGTGCTTCTCATGACTGAATTACAATAATGTATATAAAGTGAAAGTGACTTAATGGTTTGGGAAAGTGATTTAAAAAAATAAATAGTAATAATATATAATCCCCATAAACATTGTTTCATATGAGATACACCCAAATCTTCACTTCAAAATCCATGCGTAAATACTGCTGACAAAACGGATCAGAGTGAGTAAAAATTGAATGAATCTGTTCTACTTGCTCTCGTTGAGGCGACTCATCCTCCAACCCGTCCTTAAAAACCCGTTTTGAGGATGGCACAGCCATGCAGGTCAAAACCACTCTTCTGCTGATCCCATGTATAGCCCTATGCATTTCAGATGGGGAAAATGAAGTCTTTTTTCAGGACTATCATATGGACTTCAGACTTTGCATTACATAAGATCAGGTCCTAACAATTTATTATGTCTATTCGTATCTGCCAATAGATTCTGGGTTTAACACCAGGCATCTCAAAATTAGAAATTGCCACTATTTTTTTTAAACCCCTTCCTGATAACATTGAAACTAAAAACTTGGGATGTGAATAAAGATTACAAATACATTTCATATGCTTGCAGTATGCAAGCAACTTTTACTCCTATATATATAAATACACACAAGCCATCCTTCTAGGTACAACATGCTGCAAAAAATACAACATTAGTATTGACAAAATTTTAATTCATTCTTAACCCGTTCACTACGGCAGCCATATTGGCGATCTTTATGCATTTATAATGATATAGCCCGTATGAATGATAATGTATTCCTTCGTGGTTAACGACAGACTAAAGGAAAACCTTTCCGAGTATCGGGAGCATTCCCCTACTCATTTAAAACTGATGGGCCAGAGCGTCCCAGCATGCTCTCCGTCCCTTGGTAAGGAACCAGAGAGCGTGCCGGCACACTCGCTGTAGGGAAAGGGTTTATTGGAATGGTATCACAAAAAGTCAAAGAGTTTCAAAAAAATTAAATATTTAACTTAAAAAATTTTGAAGTAAAATTCTGATAAGTGGTAAAATGACCACCACTGTACTTCTAATGTTAATGTAAAGCTCTTTTTTCAAACAGTATCTTTCCTCTGAGCCTTCCAAAACATGGGGAATGAGAAGTTAGCCTCTATGCAGCTTGTGCACAGGTTTAACCTTAAAATTTCAAGTTTATAATGGAAAGGCAATGCAGAATATTCATGAGGGGCTATCATCAAGGATTTAGAGACAAAAAAAGCTGGAAGAAAATAACAAAGTGGTTTTTTTGAGTGCAGACTTTGAAACTTTGCTCTTATGTTCACGTAAATGCTATTTTAAAGGACTACTATAAAGTTTAAGAGGACAGCTAATGTAATTAGTACCAACAAGTACCGAAGGATTGCAGAAAGCTATCTTACAAACAATCATTCATAATATTTTATATAAGGTCTCTGTCACATAAGTTCCTTTGGTTGAAATAAGGTTATTCAATCGGATATTGGATGTAAGATTGGAATATTTTTATTTTTAGTCTATTAATGAGTAAAATAAGAAAATCATCATAAAAGAAAATGAAAATAATGTTCGAGAATAACTCTAATAGGTTATTTCCTACAGATATGGGATAGCGCGAGTGAGTAATGTGGGGTTACTTACAGTCCAATTCACAATTTTCAATTAATTATTGTAACAAAACTAAGGCCCATTTACCTGAGCACAGTATTTAAAATACACATTCTCATTACTCAACTTCCTGCAACATCAAAGAAATTTTTATCAAGCTCCCCAGACAAGAGTAAGAGTCTCCCCTTTTATGACCAACAATTTTGACAAAATTTGGTCAACTTTGACCCCCTGTATAATTTTAACGAATGAACACAAATTACTTGCATAGTTTCAGTAGTAATCAGGTGAAATCATTCAAAATTTATTCAGTAGTAATCGTGTTTCAGTCCTCACTAAAAAGAACCTTCTTTTCTATTTTTTCCAGTTTTTTTTCGACTTTAGCTGACTGTGAGGCCTTATGTGTATTAGAATAAATGCTAACTAAAAGGTAAAGAATGTGTGGAAGTTAAGAAGATGAGCTATGGAAGAAAATAATTTCCTTAGTGGAAAATCTTGTGATCTACATGGTAATTCACACATGGTGTGGTTGCTTAACTCCGATTTTCCATTGCTAATTTTCATAAACAAAGAGTGTGCACTGAAAGTTTCCTGGAAATCCATTTCCCAAAAATCTGGTGTTCCCCTTGTGAGTCCGATACGGACATTGGCCACCATGCCAATCATATGCTTAAGATATTATCGATGAAAAATCTTGACAAACAGAATCCACATTGAACTTTGATCCACAGAACACATTGATTACTTTGAAGCTTAGGTTTCAATATCTGGAATAACATAACATTACAAGGAAATCATAGTCAAGACATCCAAATGCCTAGAAAATTCTCATTTTGGGTAGCATAGATTCACCAACCCCAACTTCATCAGACGTCATACATTCGCAACTGATCTCATCTTAGAGATGAGAACGGTATTTTAGGCCCAAAATAGATTTCCTACCAATCAAAACAGATATCTAGCCAAAATTTGACTGATGGATAGTAAACATAGTGCCTACAATCACGGTAGAGAAACTTTTAGTAAAAGTAAATGTACTTAACTTGGGAATAATTAATAAAGGTAATAATAATTATCGCTCATTTCAAATATTTTCCATGAGAAAAATAAAATAGGAAGCAAATACGTACCAACGTTTATCTTAATTCCATCCTCACTCACACCCCAAAGTCTGACTTGAGTGCCATAAGAAATAGCAACCATTTTGGAGGAGGAAGTAGATGGCTCCCCCTGCTGGCCCATCTTTGCGTTAATGGCAACTCTCTCAATCACACACTCGATGTGTGGACTAGTAAAAACATGCTGCCAACCACTTGAGTCCTTCAGCCTGCAACAAATACATGAATATTACATATTTTAAAAGAAGAGGATTTACAAAATTATAAAAATATAACTCTCTAATTAATACTATCCTTAGATAGGAAGCTTTTATATGGTTTCTTTGATTCTAGATTTTTTAAATAATTGACAAGTATATAATTGTCATTCTTTAGTTAGAAATCTAGGATGTTTGATCACTTTAAAGTTCATATGCAAACACACAAAAACATCAGTAGAAGTACCTTGTATTCAGCAAAGATTCATATATTTCCACTTATCCCTTGATTTCATTGCCCCAAAAGAACTTACAAAACTCGGACAGCCTCAAAAAGACAGTCAATCAAATGCAACTTAATCTTTGAAGCTCTTCCAAAACCAAAGGGTCCAAATTTTGGATTCCTACGAACGAATCAAGACAAACAGAAGCAGAGTTTTCCAGGAGAAGCATGAAACATGTTCAACACAATCCTAAGCTGACCACTTCCTAAAACTTGACCTCCACAGCAAAAGGGTTATAAGACTAGCAATTCACCAAAAAGTCATCCATACTGAATTGAGTCCCAATCAGACTTTTTCAGACAGGCTCTAAAGTTTTGCACAGCTCAGTTTCCCATTTTTTATGGAAAAACATTTAAAACAGCTAAACCTAGGTAAATAATATTAAACTACACCCTTCAACAAGGTGACAGTCATTTATCCTCCTGGGGAAGGCTTTACATTTTATTTCTGAAATTTGTCTCAATCACTTGAAGAGGATACATAAGCATCAAAATATGTTGTGTGCTCAATAGTTGTGTGTAATTTGCTTAGTTTCCATTAAATACGGAATTAGTTTCCTTAGTGAAAAGTTGTTCTCTTTTATCTTCCAATTATATAATTATGTCAGTTTAAAGATCAAGGAGAAAACTAGAAGATTTAGTGATGGGGGACAAAATATTTCAAGGATAATTTAACTGAAGAAATTCTAAGTGATGATAAGGACAAAATTAGCAGTTGTGTAATGGAATGAATACAGGCAAGGAATAAAGAATCTTATACTAACCTAGACTTTCTTAAAAGCAAATTAATATGGAGGAACTAAAAATTCAGATTTATAAAACATTGATACATCTGGTAGTAATGCATGAAATATGGTCCATAACCTAAAAAGAAGAAAATACTATGAGAACATTTGAAAGAAAAATATTAAAGCTTCTCGGTATTTTTCTTTCATGATATATGGACCTGTCATAGAAAATAGAGAGATAGAATCCATTACAATGATGAATTAAATAAACTTATTAAAGGAAAAGATATAGTAAGGTTCATTAAGTCCCACAGACTACAATGGTAAGGATATATTGAAAGAATTAATGACACTGTCATGCCAAAGAAGATGTTATATGGAAAAAAATGCACCAAGGAAGAGAGGAAGACACAGAGGTCTACATGGGCCTGTGAGCCCATGCAGACTGTGAGCCCATGCATCATTCACTGTGAGATTATTGGTCAAAAGACTATTTTTTTATTATATACACCAATATTTCGGAGATTTATAGGGTTCAAGAACGCTTTCTTTTGATCCTTCATTTAGCTGAGGAATCAAGCACAGAAAATCCATTGTGGAAAATTGATTTTGTTGGCCACAAAATTCAGGGATTTGTTCCAACCTTTCCAGAAGTTAGTTGTGGACGAGTCATTGCTATTAAACAAAGGATGTTTGGGATTCAAACAATATGTACCATCAAAAAGACACAGGTTTGGGATAAAAATATTTGATCTTTGTGATTGTGAGACTGGTATAATTTTAGAAACTCATAAAAACAGTAACATTTTGGTGATAAAGTGGCATGATAAAAGAGATGCCTGTTCACTATCAACGGAACATAATAAATAGATTGAAACAGATAAAAATGCCGGAAGTCCAATGAGATTTTGAGGAAACCGGATGCTATTGTTGATTATGTCATGAATATATTGCTTGTTGACAAATCCGATATGATGATAGGATCTGTAGAACGTTTAAGGAAATCATTAAAGTGGTAAAGGGATTTTTTTTTCATTTTGTTGATATTGTTGTTCTCAATTCCTATTATTTATATTTGTACAAAACGAAAACAAAATGTTCTTTGAAATCCTTCATGCTGCCAATTATACGTACGTATGTATTATACGTATTGAAAAGTACAACGTAATGAAAAATAATACTTTAAGAAGTGGTAATAATGCAAAATTTGTACATAACCCGATTGACAGATTGACAGCAAGAGATTTTTGCAAAACATAACCAGCAACAGAGAAAAAACAGAAAGCACAAAGACCATACTATGTTTACAAAAATACAAAATTACTGCCGAGAAAATGAAAAGAAACGAGGTGTTGGTACAAGGACTGTGATAAGGCTCTATGTTTAGTAAAATGCTTTAAATGGCTTTGTTGAAAGGAAAATATCCCAAATTTTAGTACCGACAATTATCCTGCCATCTGTCGTATTTTAAAGTTGACTCCACTGAGGACGAGAAGAGTTGTGATTGATACTGTATTTCTAAGAAATTTACTAATAGGTAACATGGAATCAGAAGCCCTTCCTTCCTTGATTAATTTTAATATGCCCGTTAGGAGGTCGGCTCTTTTCCCTTCGGCATGAATGAGCATGGCATCATGGCAAACATGAGCCACTTACAAGGATGATGGGAATGATATCCTGAAGAAAACTGATTGTATTGACCTTTTTAATGACTCTCTTAAAATGCTACAGGGCAAAATATATAATACTTTATGTTGTTATTGATTTTATTTGTATGTCCTTATTCTTTTCCTTGTGTCTTTTTATTAATTAGCTTTTATTTATCTTTGTATGCCTTTAATATTTTCGGTGTTATTCATTTTTTCTCTTTTTATTTTTTCATATTAAATCACATGTAATTGGGTTGTATAACCTGTTCGTGATAAATAAATTATTATTATTAAAGATTATCAGACATTTAAATACCTAATTTTCCTAAATATCATAAATAAATGATTTCATCAAAAAAGTTTTTTTGCATATTGCTTTACTTTTACTAATATTCCTACTGAAAGACAAGCGTCAGATAAAGAAGGTACAGCAAAGAGCAAGAAAGTCCCTTTCCCAGCACACAGGAAGAGGGGACCAAGTGAAAGCCTTAAAATGAGTACAAAATTTGTGCTGCGTAAATGCCACCAAACTACCTGTTTTGATAAAGTTCTCCAAAACAAAAACGAGATGCTCAATTGTCCATGTTTATTGTAATGATATCTGTCAGCGAGTAATTACTAACAATTGCACATGAGCAAATCCCCCTACCGATTCAAAATATATCATACCTTCCAAACACTACATAGGAGAGAAAAAACACAATAGATTAATAAATTGAAGATTAAATTTTGGTAAAACAATTATTCAATAAACAATAATAAAGTTAATTTTCGACAAAAAGAGGGATTAGCACTCCCAAGGATACAATTACATCCCTTGATTCACTGTCATCCATAATCATTAAAGGAAATTGGACAGTTCCTAGCAAAATCATTATATTACAGAATAAAACAATCACTGTTGAAGGCATATGTTGGAACAGAGTGGAAGATCTCCTATTTTAAATACTCATAGTCCTTCACTCTTTTAAGTCCACAATTTTTAAGGTAACGAAGATGATTAAAGCTATTACATAGCATTTGAGTGAAAACTATGATGGAATAAGAATCATATACAGGGGATACTTTACAAATATCCACAAATGATATTGATATTTATGAAAGAAGTCATAAATTCCATCTGATTATATTTTCATTTCTTATACTTTAATAGATAACATTAGCTACTAAAAAGTTTACATAACCTGTAGCATGCAACAAAGTGTGCGTAGGCCGCCACAATCCAATTGTGATGAGCTTTAATTATACGCACCCTCAACGGATCAGTCCAAACTGAACCTTAAAAGCAAAAGAAAAGCTCATGTAACTAATGAAGAATATTTGAGAAAACATTAAAATAATGACCAAATATGAAAATGAGATTTTTATCATGAAAGAGAAAACTTCCTCTGAGATGAGAACAAAGACAAGCTGAAAATAATTTAAATGTTCAGTTTTATAGATTTCCTCTAAAGAATAATAGGAAAGAAAAGGATTACTCAAACGAGAGACCAAGATATTGTTTTAAAATATGACATAAAAAGCTTAAATTATACATTAACAACATTCACAGATGAAAAATCATTTTGATTAGATTAATGACAAAGTTGGAGGACCTTGAATTGAAATTTTTCACAATAAATCTATTTGAAACACATTAGACATCCAAATACTGGGAAAGGAAAAACTTCTGTACATGGATTATCTAAATAATGGATGAATTTACTCTTACGTTAGAAGTCAGTAATATGTTATCAAGAACAACGTAAAAGCTTTGACTATCTTTTAGTGGTCAGAATAACTAATAGTTTTACTATATTAGTAAATACCATCTACTGTATTCCCTTTAGAGATTAGCATGTTTTTGGCTTTTTTCACCGCTTTTCCGCCATATTATATTTCCCTCTTTTAGATACTTTATTAAAGAAAAGAAGTTTCTGGGTACCAGGTTCAAAAAGAGATCTCACCTGATACTTGGAAAGTTTGCATAATTTAGAATATTTCTTCACCATGATCAATCTAAAACTAATTCAGTTTCAGCCCCAGATCCTACGATGCATGGTGCTTCACCAATTATATATTTAGTACTCAGTTGTGAGGTTTTGTTTGCATTCAAAAGGTAATGAGAAGAAATAAAAACTTTCCATCACACACCCTCAAATTTTGGCATTCTTTCTCCTTCCTAAAAATTAAATGAGAGATGTCAATCTACTGGGACAAACAAAAACAGAAAACAAACATTTCCCATTTAATCTCTTTAAAACATTTAGATCTTTCTTAGCTGGATTATAAATAAAATATAATAGCCCTTCAAAATCACTTTTGAGTTAGAGATAATCCTTACTCTTATCATACAATAATTGAAAATTTATCAAGAACACTCAATAAATATTTAAATTTAATACAACCTGGTTCTTTTACCATCCGAAGATAAAACAATGTATACATAGGATAGAATAGGAGGGGATATATATATATATATATATCACCTCCTCACAGCCACAGTTCATTGCCTCATCAGGGCGGAGGGGTGTTAACCGCAAGTGGACCAAAGCTATTGTCTGTGATTCTGTAAAGGGCTTGCAAACTTTAGTAAATGCTCCTAACGATGAAGCAAGGGAGTTTCGTATGAAAATTAATGTAAGTAAAACTAAAGTTTTGAGGTTTACTAAGGGAAAGAAAGCTAAGTTAACTATTTGGGTGGATGGGGAAAAACTAGAGCAGGTTGATAAATTTTCTTATTTGGGAAGTACTCTCTCTTGGGATGGAAGATGTAAAGATGAGGTTCGTAAAAGATTAGCCTTGGCGAAGGAAGCCTTTACGAAGCGAAGGGAATTAATGAACAAAGGTCTTGATAAAGGAATCAGGAAAAGATTGGTGAAATCCCTGGTCTGGAGTGTGATGCTCTATGGGTGCGAAACGTGGACCTTGAGAAAGGAAGAAGTCAAGCAATTAGAGGCCTTCGAGATGTAGGTGTGGTGTAGAACGGAAAACAAACACGGAAGTGTTAGAGATGGTTGGGGAGAAGAGGGCTTTAATTGACGTGATTAAGCATCGTCAGGAGAAAAGGGTGGGCCAAATATTGAGGGGAGAGGGACTGCTAAAGGTTGTAATTGATAGTAGGATTCAGGGAAAAAAACAGAGGGGAAGACAGAGACAGAAGAAGTTGGATGACATAAGGGGTGGGGTTAAATATAAGGATATGAAGGAGATGGCGATTAATAGGGATTTTTGACTGTGTCGAACCTACTAAAAGGTAGAACACTTATGAATGAATTATAATAATAATAATATAATAATAAAGGACTTTATTCAGGGTGAGATTGAGATTGCAAAAGTACAGAGAAGAAAACTACTATGTGGATTAAAAACCTAAGCTAAGAACAAGGGAAAATTTCCACTGCAGAAAAACACCCTCAGGAAGGAGGGTGTGAAAAAACTGCAAAACCTATTAGTTCTTTGAACAGACCAGTATTGAGAGCGCTAGATTTTATATAGAGTCAAGTACTTCTTGCCACGGTTTTGGAAGAGTCTTGTTAGCAAGGGCAAATCGGCGAATGATGCAATGCATTCCCTTTGCTTGGGGATCAAGCTCTGTAACTTAAAGCCAAACCTCTATCCAAGCATGGCTGGTGCTCCATCGGTACAAACTCGACACAAATATTTTCATTGTAAGCTATTACTTTCAAAGCATGAACTTATAATCTCCAAGACATCTTTATCTTTCATAGTAGTTTTTAGTTCTCTGCAAAACAGAAAGTCTTCCATGATGTCCTCTAAGTGAATATATCTCACCAAAATGAGTATTTGGGAACATGAAATAACATCAGCGGACTCATCAAGTTGAAAGGATGAGAGATGCCTTTATTTCAGATGAAATTACTTCCATCACATCCATGGACACGTTTGAACTGCATCTCTGAATTGTGTTGTGGAACAAATATGTGTTATGCATTTTTTTCACTTGCTTCTCCAAGAACTAGTTTAACCGACTTTAATAAACAAGGTTTGATGAGAGTTTCCGCAATTTCATGAGGCTTTTTATTTTTGCAACTTCCAGAGCAATTTAATATGATGTCTGAACTTCAGCTAGGTTTTGTTTTTGCTATTATTCTTAGGTTAATAGAGATTCAGAGATTTTTGGGAGACTAAAAAAATTTTAACGCAAACCACGCTTTAAAGTTGCGGGTTTATATAATTCTCACAAATTGCGTAGTGCTCGAAGAAATCGAATATGTAATTTTTCGGAATTTAGCTAATATTCTTACGTTAAAATTCCATCCTGATTAGTATTTATTAAAAATATAGGGTATTGATTAGTTATTATTAGGTAATCTATATTTAAATGCGGGATATATATTAAAACAAATAGAAACTAAGACCTGTCATGCATGACGGGGGAGTTTACTAGTAAATATATAATTCCTTTATTTTATGACATCTTTCACATATTAGCTATCTCTTTCTCCTTATTCTCAGATCTTACCAATTAATATTAGTTTCATTAAATTATAATTGAAAAAAACTTTGATTGAGTTACTACCTTAATTATCTCCTTCATAAGTAACTTTTTGTGAATTTTATGAAAAATAGTTGTTGATTTTTAAATGTTGATTGTCAAATGAAAGCTTTCCTGAGCATAAACGTAATGTGTTACATATTATTAACTCGGAAAGCTTTGACAGCAAAAATCCCCTTGCGCGTTAGTGCCATCATGGGGAATCAACAAGAGACCCTTTCTGACTGACTGACTGATTTACAGATAATGGAATGGAATGCTGAGATATATGAATGAGTGATCAGGATGGAAGGATCTGGGAAAGAATAGCGAGGTCTTCCACACAATAGCTGGGTTTTCCACACTATTCATTTGTTCTATTGGAATAGAGGAAATCTCGGGTTCGCTGTGTTCTTCTTCAGATGAGTGGTGCAATGTAATCCCACATTTCACTTGGTGGAAGACACAAGTAGAGAGAGGCTGTACTTGAGTTATTTTTGATTCAAGTGAAGCATGGAGTATTCGACAGTTCGTAACAAGAAGCAGCGATATCGTAATGGATATCGATTTTAAAAATATATTCACATCCGTTCCCACTGATGAAGCATTAAAAGCTCTCCAGAATATATTACAAAAAAATTGAATTTATCCTCATATCCTATAGGAAATCATTGATTTAACTTCCATTTGTTTAGCGCAAAATTACTTCCAATTCGAAAAGAACTTTTACTATCCGAGTTAAATAAATAAATATCCCGTTAAATAAATAAATAAAGGGTTAGCAATGGGATCTCCCCTAACACCTACATTAGCAGAATTATCCATGGATAATTTTGAGAATAACTTATTTAATAACAATTCGAACTTAACTAATTGTATCCTTTTTTGGGGCTGTTATGTAGATGATGTTATTTAAATCTGGGGGGTAGCAACGAAAAATTAAATATAAACACTGCTGTTTGCTTCAGATCCCTGATTAAACACCTTGAAAATGAGAAGAAAGCAAAACGTTAGTTAGTTTGACACTTTATTGGCGTGGTTAGGCCCAAGTGGGCCTCTCTTCCACCTAACCTCATATGTCGTCAGAATATGAACAAAAATAAATCATATTAAAACGAAAAGACAGAGCAGAATGTGGGCAAAAAACTTTGCAACTGAAGGTTGGCAAGGAAAAAACACACATTGCAGGAAAACAACCAAAGATAAGGGAGGTGAAAAAAACCAGCAAAAACACAGTAATAAATGAAGAAACGGTGGGCTTGGAATTAACTTCGAGTACAGAAATTCCTCATCCGGTTTTATTTAGACCATCCATTCTCCAAACATAAGTACATTACAGAGAAGCGTAACAATGAGATGTTGGCCGATGAGAGAGGTTGGAAGAAAAAAGAATTTATTTTTCAGCAACGCCAGAGAAGCAACCGAGCTGGTCTCTAGCCAGTCCGGTTCTTGTGAGTGAAAGCATCCCTAGCCCGGTTTAGTGACCATTTTATGACCGACCGAATGAGCTAAAACTTTGTGTGTAACTGGCCATTGCCTTCCAGATGTGGGGAAAGGGAAGGGTCCTCTCTCGGCCTAAACTACCCACTCCACTTTCCCCTCAAATGGTTGAAAGCGGGAAAACGCTGAACTAAAATAGAGAAATGTATGGTGAGAAAGTTTTGAGAGTTATCCAATCCCCTTCAGGAATATTTACCACAAAAGATAAACACGATAGAATAGTTTCTTTCAGCTGCCATGTCAACTTCTCACCTCAGTTTAAGTATTACACAAGTTTCTTAAGTTGGTATCACTCATGCTATACGAATAAATATGCATTACAAACAGAAACACAATGGTATTGGAAATTTACAATAGAAATCATGGTAATATAGCGTGGTAAAACCAAATAATGACACTGCTAAAACAACTTCCATTAACTTCTAACGTTAAGTCGAATCATAATGATTATATAAACAAAAAGTAACCATGATGTACTTATTGATCTTCATTTGTAAAAAAAAACATTGGAATATATACTAAATTTTTGTAAAATAAAAATACATATGAAGAAATGAATATAATTTGGGAAGAATTAATATGCGTCAATTTTATTTTAAAGATATGAAAATGGTTTATTAATGTAACTCTCTTATTATGAAAACATGTCATAACATAACATACATAATTAGGAAACTGAAAACTTCTACTAAACTCCCTGCACTGAGCATGACGAGGAGGCCCACTACTACAAAGTCATTATGGGAGATTTTAATGCTCGTGTAGGTCAGCGGGAAGCTGATGACACTGTCGCAGGACAATATGGACAGAGATAGAGGAATGAGTGAGGTCACCGCTTAGTAGAGTTTGCAGAATGTACCAATATGTATATAACAAATACATACTTTAAGGAAAATACTACAAGGAAATGTACGTGCAGAGGTCCCAATGGAACAAAAAAAGAAATAGACTACATATTGGTAAACAGACTCTACACTGTAACTAACAGTAAAGTTTTGAATAACTTCAACACATGAAGTGACCACAGAATTGTTAGGTGCAGAATTAATATTAACCCCCGAATGGAACGAAGAAGTTGGTTTCTTGCAAGAAGGAGGAGATAAATATTGGTAAACTATCAGATAACGAGAAGTAGTTTCAGCTGGAACTTAGAAATGGATTCTCAGCACTTCAGGAGGAAGAACTCAAAACCAAAGTTATGGAAGTCGTGATGAAAGCGGCAGAGGAAGTAGCAAGCATGCCAACGAACCCTAAGGAAAAGAAGTTTAGTGATAGAACCCGGCAAATGATGAAACGACGGAAGAAAACTGAAGAATTCAGACACTCCAAGAGATAACATTGAAAATGCTGAGCTTTGCATAGCCATCAAAGTAGCAATCAAGGAATACAAGAGAGTATCTGAAAGCTGGTGGAACAGATATTGCTAATGTTTTAGCAGAATTATTCAGTAATTGTCTAAAACAAGGAATGGAGCCACCAAGGATTGCCTTTCTGCACAAGAAAGGAAGAGAAGAAGATTTGAAGAACAATCACCCCATTAGCCTCCTTCCAGTTGTCTATAAAACATTCACGAGGATAAAAGCTGAACATCTTAAGATGACCCTGTCTTCAGCCCAACCTAGAGAACAAGCGGGTTTCCAGAAAGGCTTCAGCACTATGGATCACATCCACTCACTACAGGAAATTATTAACAGAACGAATGAGTATGAGATACTTGTCCTCTGATTTGTGGATTACAAACAAGCCTTGGACTTAAGTACCTCCTCCACTCTGAAAAATGTGACGAATTTCTAGGGAAATTTGGCCATAGTAAGTTGCCCATTTTTAAGTTGCCCGTTTACAAGTTGCTGTCAGAAAGGCCTCAGGCAGAAGGGCCGAACGGAGAAGGGCCGTTAGAAAACACGACTTTTATACTGACCAGTGCAGTGATACTGTCGGCGATCGGACTAATTAACACGGCGGAGTTCTGTGACAGTTTCTAGCAACGTGATTGGCCAATTTGCGGAACCCCTTTCGTTGCGAATTTCTGTGCTTCATTGTTTTTCCCTCTTCGTCTCCAAACACGGACTCCTCCACTGAGAAGGTCATTTTCGCCCGAGAACGTTCGTGGCTGAACATTACCCATCCACGCCGGTGGCGGCAGACTTTCTTTCTTTCCTTGTGAATTTACGTGGGACACTCTCTAAAGGCTAAGTTCATATCATTATTATTTGTGCAAACTGAACCATATTATATTTGTGTATGTGGCGACCGGTGCAGACAGCCTGCGCCCAGCGCCATATTGTAGCGGCCGACGGTGGGCATTTGTTTTTGGAGAGCTCCGTGCCCAACGCGCTTGAGATGCTCTCACTCCTATCGTGGCCTCCGCCTAGATAACATTGAAATTGTCTCAGTTTGTAACCTTTATGGCCGCACGCGCCATCTTGTCCTGTATATTCAAAGCCAGTTTAATAAAAGGCATATTCTTTCGTCGCAACGCAGTACTAGTGTGTCTCTTTTAGAAAACGTTTATTTACGCGCAACCCACTTCCCAAAGTGGTGACCCCGACGTGATGTTCGTGTTATTATAGGGAAGTAATTTCGCGAAAATGGACGTTTCCGCCGAACCCATTAACCACGCGGTAGAGAAGGTTAGTTTTGCTGCGCCCGCGTTCTGGCACGAAAAGCCAGCATTATGGTTCTCACATTTAGAGATACAGTTCGAGTTGAGCGGAATAACGAGTGACCGCACGAAGTTCGGCCACGTGGTCAACCTCCTTGGGCCACGACACATGCTCGAGGTGGAAGACATTGTAATTAACCCCCCGTTGACCGGCCGTTACGATAAAATAAAGGAGGAAGTTATTAGGAGGCTCTCCGTTTCGAAGGAGCAGCAGATCCGGCAGCTTCTCGAGCATGAGGAGATGGGAGACCGGAAGCCATCCCAATTTTTGAGGCACCTACGCAGCCTAGCGGGAGCGACAATGCCGGACGGTTTCCTGCGTTCCCTTTGGCTTGGACGCATACCGGAGCATATCCAGCCCATCGTTACTGCTCAAGATGGGATTGAGCTGGACGCCCTCGCCCTCATGGCCGACCGTGTGCACGAGCTCGTTCCGAGACCCAGGGTCCATGAGATGACGAGGCAGCCCGACCGCGTGGACACCGCCGCCGCAGAGACAGCCGCCCTTAGAGCACAGGTGGAAGAATTGACGCGGAAGATTGACGCCATGGCCTCCGGATGGACGACGACGCCACGAGGCCCTCCATACCCGCGACGTCCCCGCAGCCGATCCCGTTCCCGTCCCCGCGCACCGTTGACCGACGCGCAAAATGGCATGTGCTGGTACCACATCAATTTCGGTAAGAAAGCGCATAAATGTGTTTCCCCATGCAATTTCGTGCCGGAAAACTAGAGAGCCAGTCGGTAGATGCGGCAGCCGACTGCCGCTCGTCCTCGCGCCGCCTTTTTGTGTCTGACGCAGTGACTAAAACTCAATATCTCGTTGATACCGGTTCAGATTTGTGCGTGTATCCGCGAAATTATGTTAGTGGCAGGCGAGTGAAAACTAACTATGAACTTTTCGCTGCTAACGAAACTACCATCGCGACGTACGGATGGGTGACATTAAATTTGAATTTTGGGTTGCGCAGAGACTTTACGTGGCGTTTCGTGATCGCGGATGTGAGCAAGCCCATTATCGGTGCCGATTTTTTGAGCCATTACGGACTTTTAGTGGATGTTAAAAATCGCCGATTGATAGATAGCACGACTACCCTCTCTGTCCCGGGAGGCCTCGTCGGTAATAGTGAAATGCAAGTGAAGGCAGTCGCGGGTAATTCGCAATATCACTGCATTCTCGAGCGTTTCCCGGAAATAACCAGGCCAGCGGGAACCCATAAGGATCCTGCTCATTCCACAGTTCATTACATCAAGACGACGCCTGGCCCTCCTGTGTTTTGTCGACCGCGTAGATTGGCTCCGGATAAACTTTCAATCGCGAAGAAAGAGTTCGAGTTAATGATTCGCCTTGGGACCGCCCGCCGATCCGACAGCTGCTGGTCGTCGGCCCTTCACCTCGTCCCGAAGAAAGGAGATGAGTGGCGCCCCTGTGGAGACTACCGCGCGTTGAACTCCCGGACGATACCGGATAAATATCCCGTGCCGAACATGCAAGATTTCGCTCAGAACCTCGCAGGTAAGAGAATATTCTCCAAAATAGATCTTGTGAGGGCTTATAACCAAATCCCCGTGCATCCCGACGACGTGTGTAAGACTGCAATTATAACGCCGTTCGGCTTATTTGAATTCCCATTTATGTCGTTTGGCCTTCAAAATGCAGCGCAAACATTTCAACGTTTTATTGACGAAGTGCTACACGGGCTGAATTTCTGTTATGCATATATTGATGACATTCTTGTTGCGTCAGAGAATGAAGAAGAGCATTCGATACACTTAGAAAAACTATTCTCGCGTTTAAGTGAATATGGTGTGCTTGTCAATCCTTCGAAGTGCGTTTTCGGTGTCAATGAAGTGGAATTTTTAGGATGTAAAGTCACGGAGCGCGGCACTCAGCCACTCGATGAGAAAGTGCGTGCGATATTAGACTACCAAGTGCCAAAGACAGCGAAGTCTCTTCGTAGGTTTTTGGGGATGATAAACTTTTACAGACGATTTATTCCCAAAGCCGCCGAATTGCAAGCCCCACTGAACGATTTATTGAAGGGCAATGTGAAAGGTGATGACGAATTAATGTGGACTTCGGAAGCGACGAAAGCTTTCGACACTTGTAAATATTCCTTATCAAATTCTGCGCTTTTGTCTCATCCTAATCCTTGCTATGATTTAGCACTTTTTTCAGACGCTTCCGATAGCAGCTTAGGAGCCGCATTGCAGCAGCGGCCCGATGGTGAATGGCAGCCGTTGGGTTTCTACGCCCAAAAGTTGAGCCCAGCGGAGAAAATGTACAGCGCTTATGATCGTGAGCTGTTGGCGATTTACCGGTCCATCCGCCACTTCAAACACATGCTGGAAGGGCGCGCTTTCACCATATTTACGGACCACAAGCCTCTAGTGTTCGCTTTTCGTCAAAAACCCGAAAAGTGTTCCCCTAGACAATTCCGGTATTTAGATTTCATCGGACAGTTTTCCACCGACATCCGTCATGTGGATGGAACGGATAACGTGGTTGCGGACGCACTCTCTCGCGTTGAAGCTGTTCACCAAGGGATGGACATGGAGACTTTGGCAACCGCCCAACGGGAGGATGTGGAACTCAAGGCGCTGCTAGATTCAGGTTCATCACTCGACCTGCGAGAGGTCACAATCCCGGGCTCACCCAACAGCCTGTATTGTGATTTCTCCACCAAACCAGCGAGACCTTTCGTGCCGGCACTTTGCCGTCGCCAGGTATTTGCCTCTCTGCATTCTCTCGCACATCCTGGGGCAAAAGCATCGGCAAGACTCGTGGCAACCCGCTACGTTTGGCCTGACATGCAGAGGGATTGCCGCAAGTGGACTCAAGGATGCATCTCGTGCCAGAGGGCGAAGGTGCACCGTCACACGGTCGCACCGCTCGGCAATTTCGCAGCCGCCGCCTCGAGATTCGACCACGTCCACGTCGATATCATCGGACCATTGCCGTACGCACGGGGGCAGAAGTACTGTCTCACCTGTGTGGACCGATTTACGAGATGGCCGGAGGCATTTCCCATGGAGGACATCACTGCTGAGACCGTCGCCCGCACATTTGTTTCCGGATGGATATCCCGATTCGGACCACCTCTCCAAGTAACGACTGACCAGGGACGCCAATTCGAGTCTGGGGTCTTCAGGGAGGTCGCGCGGATGACCGGAATCACGCACCTAAGGACCACGGCTTATCATCCCGCATCCAACGGCCTAGTTGAACGTTTTCATCGCCAGTTGAAGGCTGCTATAATGTGCCATGAGGATGACAGCTGGCTGGACGCATTGCCGATCGTCCTTCTGGGAATTAGAGCGGCATGGAAAGAGGATGTCAAAGGCACCGCGGCGGAGATGGTATACGGGCAACCCATCCGCCTGCCCGGCGAATTCCTCACCTCAACAGACGCCGCAGACTCAACTACCTTCGCGTCTGAATTAAGAGAACGCATGCAGCACCTGCGGCCAGTAGCAACTGCCAACCATGCGCGGATTAAGGTTTTCATTAACAAAGACCTAATGACTTCCACGCATGTGTTCCTTCGGAACGACGCAGTGAGGCGGCCATTACAACCTCCCTACGACGGACCATACGAGGTCATCAGCAGAAGGGAGAAAACTTTCCTCATCCTATGCAAGGGCAGGGAGGTTAGAGTTTCGGTTGATAGGCTAAAACCCGCCTATTTCGTCGCCGATGAGCAACGACCGGAGTCCACAGAAAACGAAAGGCAGACGAGAATAGGAAGATCTGTCCGTTTTCCGGAACATCTCCGGGATTTTCAGTTGTTTTGATTATTATTTACTAACAGTTTTTCTTTTTTATCTTTTTAGTATTGTTTCGTGTTTTATCGAGAGCAAACCACTGGCGGGGGGGTGCTGTGGCGACCGGTGCAGACAGCCTGCGCCCAGCGCCATATTGTAGCGGCCGACGGTGGGCATTTGTTTTTGGAGAGCTCCGTGCCCAACGCGCTTGAGATGCTCTCACTCCTATCGTGGCCTCCGCCTAGATAACATTGAAATTGTCTCAGTTTGTAACCTTTATGGCCGCACGCGCCATCTTGTCCTGTATATTCAAAGCCAGTTTAATAAAAGGCATATTCTTTCGTCGCAACGCAGTACTAGTGTGTCTCTTTTAGAAAACGTTTATTTACGCGCAACCCACTTCCCAAATGTATAATAATCTGTTATTTTTCACTTGTTCACATTTACTTAGTATTATTGTTCTGTGGTATCGTGCTTGAGAGTATTATCCTTGATAAAGGTCTTTCTGAGTGATTGTTTCTCATTATTTCGCATTTGGTCGTTTGTGTCGCTGGCCCTGTTGACTTTCTAACAGGTATTTCACGAAAATAATCGAATGCCGTGTACCGGTGGAGGACAAGGTGGGTTCGCCTTCCTTTCTATTGGGTATACTGCAACAATTGGTAGCGGAGCGTTGGTTGTTTCACTTTCGTGTTGAATTCTGTTAGAGTGCGAATTTTCGGGCTCACCGACGTTATTCTTTGTAGTTTCGTCTAATGTTTCATTTTTGCCTCGTGGTTGCTAAGTCGCACCTTAATTTGTAGATGTTCCTTGTATCTCTTGTTTAATTATTGGTTATTTGAATGCCTCTAAATTCCTATCAAAAGGAATTCATTACGACTGCACAAGATCGCGCTAAGAAAATGGTCCCTACGAAGACCGCGGCCGGCCCAAGTCAACGTGACGAAGCATGCGGGGAGACCCCGGTATCTTTGTCTCGCACTCCTGACGTTAATTTTGATTTGGGTAAGCAGCTAATTCACGATATCGCTCCTTTGACAGATGCGACTTCCGAAAACTTATTTGCATTCTTTTCCTCTGTGTCGGAAGTAATAGATTTGGAGCTGTTTCCTTTAAATTCTTTATTAACTTTGTTACTTTGTAAGGTACCATCGATTTTACGTAATTTCTTCTTGTTGGCAATTAAAAACCGGTTGTCTTGGGCTCAAATTACTCGACAATTTTGGGAGGAGGAGATTAGTTCGCGAGAGTACGAGAAATTAATAACGGTCAAGGTTAAAAGGTTTCAATTTCCGAACGAAAAGCCACTTCACTTTCTCCATAACATACGTAATGCTATCACGGTGCTTGGATTATCGTATTCTGAAGAGGAGTTTGTTTCGCTCATTTTGAATGGTGTGAGTCCGTTAACGCGAAGTACTTTTATATTTCAATCTCGCCCGACGACTCTCGAAGGTTTGACCGCGTTGCTTAAATTTTCCTCTAAGCAGCTCGCGGATTCTACCGATTATTCTCGCGCTTTCTCAAATGTTAGTCGTCGCGAGACTCCTCCTGTTACGTGTTCTTTCTGTCATCGAAGGGGTCATGAGTTTACCGAATGTTATCGTCGGAGAAGATTGAGCAACAGAAATCTCCCTCGAATTTCGATGGCAAATTTCGAAGATTCTTCTCTTAACTCGTTGCCGCTTGTTCCGGTTAGTATCGGACATATTCAAACGGTTGCTCTTGTCGACACTGGTTCCTCCGTCTCACTGTTAGATCCCCAGTTCGGGAAGAAACTGAAAATTAATATTAAATCTGGTTCTAATTCCGCGATCCACTTGCAAACTATCGGAGGGCATAAACTTAATTTGTTCGAGTATGTAAAATTAAAAGTGAAAATTCATTCATTATCTTGGTACCATCAATTTTACCTGTCTTCATTACCGGTGCCGCTGTTATTGGGAAGGGACTTTATGGCAAAGACCAAAATGATTGTTGCAGCCGATTGTTTTTCTTTCGCGGTTTCGCCCGCGTGTACTTTTCCGTACGTCAATTTGCCTCGTCCACAAGAGTCTTGTCAAATTGTTCATTCGAGTTCCTCTGTGGGTGAAGGTAGTCCGGTCTTTTGGCCGGAAGCAGGTCCTGGTAATATGGCAGCGAATTCTGTTGAAACTCCTTTTGATTCGACTCTACCTTCGGGTTTCCGGGAGATAATTTCTCAGTTCTCTGATGTTGTCACCTCGAAGATGGGCATGACCAACATTATGCAATATCGAATCGAATTAAATGATACTTCTCCGATACGTTCTCATCCCTACACTCTCCCTCCTCCAAAAGCGAAGTTAATGCGGGAACATTTAGACTCTTTAATTCAGCAAGGAGTAATAGAACCATCCAACTCGGAATGGGCTTCCCCTGCCTTTTTGATTCCAAAGAAGGCTGATAAATTACGGTTGGTGGTTGATTATCGTAAATTGAATAAAAAGGTTAAAATCGACCCGTACCCAACTCCGTCTGTTGAACATGCTTTTCAGTATTTATCCAAGGCTAAAGTATTTTCCATACTTGATTTGCACTCTGCTTTTCACCAAATTCCTTTGTGTGAATCTTCCAAGAAATTGACCGCTTTTGTTACGCCTTTTGGTTTGTACCAATTCACACGTTTGCCATTTGGTTTTGTTAATTCACCCCAAGTATTCACCAGAATGATGGATATTGTGTTAGGGGATTTGAAATACAATTGTGTGTACCCCTATATCGACGATTTATGTATTTTTTCTGAAGATTTGTCTTCTCATAAGGAACATCTGACGGCCGTTCTTCACCAACTTAGGAGAGCCGGTCTTACGATTCATGAGGATAAGATTAAATTATGCCAGACTTCTATTTCATTCCTTGGACACTGCATTCGAGATGGAGCACTGCTTGTCGACTCGGAAAGGGTACGTCCAATTCTCAATTTTCCTGTGCCCACCAGTATTAAACAAGTAGTGAGGTTTCTCGGTATGGCTGGTTTTTATGCTAAATTTATTCCTCAGTTCGCTGAAATTTCTTATCCGTTGAATCAATTGAAAAAGAAGGGTGCTCGTTTTATTTGGTCCTCGGAGCATTCTTCCTCTTTTCAAAAATTAAAGGCCGCCCTTGCTAATCCTCCGGTGTTAACCATGCCATCGTTTGATCGAGAATTCCATCTTTTCGTCGATGCTAGTCAGATAGCTTTGGGCGCTGTTCTTAATCATAAAACGAATGATAAATTCTCTCCTGTTGCTTATGCAAGTAAAACTTTGTCGCCTCATGAGCAAAGGTTAACGACCTACGAGTTAGAGTGCATGGCGTGCTCATGGGCCGTCGAAAAATTCAAAGATTATCTCCAGTTCGCTCATTTTCACCTCTATACCGATAATGGGGCTTTGACTTGGTTGTTCTCTCATCCCAAGCAGCTTGGCAAAATTGGCAGGATGGTTTTAAAGCTATCCACTTATAAATTTACTATACATCATGTCAGGGGTACAGTTAATAAACCAGCCGATTGTTTGTCAAGAGTTGTGATTCCTCCTCATCCTCCACTTTCTTCGGAAACTAACTGTTTCCTCCATAAGATTCCTCTCTCTTTTATCGACATTCGTGAACACCAGAAAAAGGATCCGGTTCTGGGACTATTGTTGCATAAAATCTCGATGTCGAAAGATAGACAGTTAATTTCGGATGGTATTAATTATAAATTAAAGAATGATATATTGTGTTACAAGCCTCTTAAGTCAAAGAAGTGCAAAGTCGTTGTCCCCGCTGCTCTTCGCCCTATGATATTTCAATACTTTCATTGCATTCCTTCTGGGGCTCATTTGGGAATTATGAAAACTGTACATAAGATTTCTCAAGATTACTGGTGGTTGAATTCCAAGAAGGAAATAAAAGATATGGTCACTCGATGTCATATTTGCCAAATTTCGAAGCCCAGAAACAGTCTTCCTCCGGGTCTCTTGTCCTCTCAAACTCAATCTGCACCCTGGGAGAGAATATTTATCGACCATGTGGGCCCATTGCCACGGTCTAAGAAAGGGAATTGTTATGTATTCACCGTTGTTGATGGTTTCTCTAAATTTACCTTCCTCGAAGCCGTCAAGGATGCTTCCTCTGCAAGTGTAATTAAGGTCCTTTTCCATAATTTATTTCACAAGTTTGGTTATCCAAAGTATTTAGTTTCGGATAATGCGAGTTCTTTTAAGTCCGAGGTATTTAGGAACATGTGCTTCAGCTATGGTATTAAGCAAATTTTCACGTCCCCCTATTACCCCTGTCCGAATATAGCGGAAAGAGTTCATCGAAATTTACGTTTCGCTTTGTCTGCCTTTACCCACGAACACCATGTTGTATGGGATGATATGCTTGGTGATTTGTCCTTTGCGTTTAATACTGCTGTTCATGAGGGTACTGGTTTTTCGCCTTGTAAATTGTTCCTTGGAAGAAATCTCCCCCATCCTTTGAATAATATTTGGGATATTCCACTCTCGCTACGTGACGATACTACTTCTGAAGATAGAATGTGGGAATATTGGGGGGATGCAGTTAAAAATCTGAAAAGAGCCCATCAAAAATATTCAAATACTTATAATAAATCACACAGTACACCCAGTTTTCACGTTGGCGAGATGGTTCTTTGCAAAAATCACCCTATTAGTTCCAAATTAAAGAAAAGGACTGCTAAACTAGAGCCTTTGTGGACTGGTCCGTTTGAAATACTCAAACTGCTAACTCCTGTAACTGTGGCCGTAAAGTCTGGGTCGTCTCAAGAAAAAATATGTCATGTGTCTCACCTCAAGCATTATCGCTCTCCATAATCCCGTCTTTATTCGTCACCAATGTTTTGATCTTTTCATGGTAAAAACACTTTCGCATTTGTATTATTAATTACGTTGATTACGTAAAAGTTATTCTTTGGCGTTGTGTTGGTACCTCATCGCCCGGCGGTATCTCTACCGTCGCAATCTCCATCTAATTTTTTTTAATAAAAATTAGAAATAATTCTAAATTAAATGAAATGTTGTTTTCTGCATAGTTTGCCGGCACCCTAATAATGCCAATAATTGGGTGTCCGGGTCATGTGAGTTCTCTCTCAAATCCTCTTAGCTAACCTCTGTGATTTTTTTTTTGGCATTTGCCGTTTTTTTTATGTCATTGCGCTGCCTTGACGATGATATTGTAAAGGGTTTGTGGGAGACTCGCTTTCTGAACGTAGCCCCAGCGTTCAGCGTAATACTGGTTTTCCACCAGCTGTATATAAATATATATATGTGTTTCTGTAATTATTAATATGACTGGGTACCCATTACTATTATTATTCATGTGTAAATATTATCATCATACAATTTTGTTATAATTATGTCAAGAAATGCCTTGTTTTGTGAAACTTTTCATTTACTCTATTCGGCAGGAAGTGTCATTTAATTTCTTGTCCTGCCAAGACGTATTTTGAGTTTGAAATTTGCATTTTCTTATGATTTGCCAGACTGGGTTTAATGGTTTACATTGTATCTCGCAGGATGAACTATTTTGTAAAGCTATTTAATGCTATCCCCTGCAGATAACTGTAAATTAGTTTAAATATGTAATTTCATTTTTCTGACGTATTATCAGTTTGTCATAGGGTGTTCTGATTGTTTTTTTTTATGCTCACTTACTTTATGGTGTGCAAAGTAATTATCTAAGCATTGTTTTCATTGAAATATAAAGGAGACCGCAAAATTCCAATTGCTTGACTTAGCAGTTCAGCGGCATACAGTCTTTGTTAAAGAAGTATTTAAATTGATTTAATATGGTTTATAGTGAAAGAGACACAAGTGTATATTATGTTATTTGAATTCAAAAACAAAGATGAATCAGTAGGAAAAGGACACTGTCTGAACTGGTATTTGAATGAAATGATCAATAAACTATATTGTGCAACTGAACTGTGTCTTATAAACTGGTATTTTCGTCGACCTGATCAATAAACAATGTGTGACACTCAACTGTGAATCATGCAGTATCATTTCAAATTAACCCAGAGGATTAATTTAAAAGTGGGGGTGGATGTGACGAATTTCTAGGGAAATTTGGCCATAGTAAGTTGCCCATTTTTAAGTTGCCCGTTTACAAGTTGCTGTCAGAATGGCTCAGTCAGAAAGGCCTCAGGCAGAAGGGCCGAACGGAGAAGGGCCGTTAGAAAACACGACTTTTATACTGACCAGTGCAGTGATACTGTCGGCGATCGGACTAATTAACACGGCGGAGTTCTGTGACAGTTTCTAGCAACGTGATTGGCCAATTTGCGGAACCCCTTTCGTTGCGAATTTCTGTGCTTCATTGTTTTTCCCTCTTCGTCTCCAAACACGGACTCCTCCACTGAGAAGGTCATTTTCGCCCGAGAACGTTCGTGGCTGAACATTACCCATCCACGCCGGTGGCGGCAGACTTTCTTTCTTTCCTTGTGAATTTACGTGGGACACTCTCTAAAGGCTAAGTTCATATCATTATTATTTGTGCAAACTGAACCATATTATATTTGTGTATAATAATCTGTTATTTTTCACTTGTTCACATTTACTTAGTATTATTGTTCTGTGGTATCGTGCTTGAGAGTATTATCCTTGATAAAGGTCTTTCTGAGTGATTGTTTCTCATTATTTCGCATTTGGTCGTTTGTGTCGCTGGCCCTGTTGACTTTCTAACAGGTATTTCACGAAAATAATCGAATGCCGTGTACCGGTGGAGGACAAGGTGGGTTCGCCTTCCTTTCTATTGGGTATACTGCAACAAAAATCAAGGGATGGATTCTAAGTATATCCGTCTCTTGCACATTAGCTATGAAAATGCCACAGCTTCTGTAATGCTGCATGAAGAGACCGATGAATTCAAGATTGAGAAGGGAGTTTGACAAAGCGACGGTCTAACAAGGTAACATGTAAACATAAAACCTGTAAACAGAGTTCAGAAACACATTTCGTTTACATAGTTTACTGTTTCATTTATGGTTCGACTACAGGACACCATTTGCCTTTCAATTAAATGAGAATTCTGAACTTCGTTTGAGGACCTTCCCGATAAGTTGAATTTAAATTTTACAAACTATCTCATTTGCTCTATCAAATAGCCAATCTCATCTTACCAAAAGTGTTTAACACCACTGGAACTGTAAGACAGGAATTTCACTTTTTTATTATGCATTTAGTGAGAATATCTATGACCAGTTATGTGAAAAGAAGTAATAAATATGTTTCACAAACACAGCTTACTGTTTATGATCAACTCCAGGTTACCATAATGCATTCTACCATTCAATTAAAGGGAAATACAGAATTTAGTTTGAGGATCTACCTGGTATAACTTCAACTTCAAACTTAGGATTAGATTATTCTTATCCCTACCAGGTACGTTACAAGTTTTCGCATCTTGCAAAAAGGTTCAGGAATTGACCCCAGTTGGTCTTAATACTCCAGTATGAAATTTATGATGGTGATTTAACATATTTCTAAGGAGCATTTACGAGAAGATACAAATCCATTATCCGGCACGTAAACAGCAATATTATACACTATGTTTGTAAACACCGTGTTTTACAAACACAGTATACTGTCTCCCGGATGAAATATATCATCAGTATGATTGCAGAATGGAAGCAACTTTTACTCTTATGTATTTGGTTAACCATTGTTTGCATATATTAAAATTTGGATTTTATAAATGTAAAATAAAAAAAACATCCTAAAGCTTCTGGAATAATATGATATATGCATTTCTTAAAATATGTTTTATAAATAAATTACTATGGCACCACAGTAATTTACAAAATGAACTTCCTCCAAATTATTGTGGATGGATTTCTGACAGAGTAAGCAATGAATTTGGCATGATTTGAGAGATGAAACGCAGCTTGTGATTTTCAGGGTTTCACCATCTAAAAAAGCAAAATTTCAAGTCTCTGTGATCTCCAGTCCTTGAGGGGGAATGCATGCATCTTCATGAAAAATTATATCAATTTAGATGTTTAATGGGAGAGATAAACAGGTTTTACAACTAAATTAAGCTAATAATATATACCTTGCTGCCCAGAAAACAACAGTCCAACGTCATTCCTGAAAAGTTTGTTGAGGTCGGCTGAAGAATTTCTTGCATGCCGAAGATCTAACGAAGCTGTTCTTGAGTGCGCCACCCTACCAAGACTCCTCAAGTCCGTTGAACTACGAGAAACTACACCCGAACCGTTTCCACAAGACGAGCCCCCATTTACAGCAGCGGTGCAGATACTGTTACCACTACCACTGCCTACCCTTGTGTCCAAGGATGAATTTCGTGAATGAGAGGATCGAGGATGGGAAAGATGGGACTGAGGATAAACTCCATGCAGTGAAGGAGGGATTGCCGAGTGAGGTGGAGGTGGAACATGAGATGAAGAAGCACTCTCTGGCATTCTGACGCTATGATGATTCCGACAAACTTCGACTGCAGTCCTTGGAGACGACATATTGTCGCCAGAAGTGCATGGTTCTTGTAAAGGAATACCTGTTAAAATAATACCGTTAGCTTTCAACTTATTTATAATTATTAATTGCGACAAGTTATTGACGATATGATTTAGTAAGTAAACTTGAAACTATGAAATACTCACTAGGAGGTGGTAAATATCCGTAAAATAACACATCCCCACAAGAGGATTGTGTTAAGTCTTCACAAAGAATTAGTCTCTTAACTAATGGTGCGATTCCATAGAATTCCGCTTCATGTTTCAGCACTCTTATGTCAACATTCTTTAAATCTATATCCCCGGTGCGTAAATAATTTAATATAACTGAAAATATTTTTGGATCTCTATCGATAAATATAGCATTTGTTTCGTCGCGCAAACTTGATATTCTACCACTAAGCAGAGCAGTAAAGAAAGAATCAGGTATCCATGTTAAAGTGTGTCGTGATGTAGAGAACCTGAAGAAAAAATCTTTGACTTAGAGAGAGAACGATGAACAAGAGTAAGAAATAATTTTAAAAATAGATAACAATTAACATACAACTTGTATGCATTACCTAGTTCCTCCAACATTTAGATGAACTATATCGCCACTGTGAGTCGGATGGACAAAAGCCATGCCAAAATAATTATTTCAAAAAATGTAACACTGATTATTCTTTCGAATCTACCACACAGATATATTCTCACTCGCATAGATCCATTGATTGGTATTGACCATATTGCTTGACAAGTAAGTTGTTGCCAGTTGTTTCACTGCTTACACTGGCACCCCCCCCACCTATCTATCGAAACATTTATCGATATCGCTTGTTAAAAGATATATATTGTGCGATGACTTTTGGTTGAAAAACTTAATGGATCGAAATATATATATACATCGAAAAGCTAATAGACGTTTATGGGTCTTTTTATATTGTCATCACCCTTTGATTTTAAATTTACAATTATGGTTGTTGTTGCACCTTGTGTATCGATGCTATCGATTAAGCAGATCGATTCTTCGTTGCTATGGCAACCAAAGTACGTTTTCAAACATTTCAAATAAACAACAACCACATCAACGAATCTCATTATAAAATAACATGATCATCAATGCTAAAGAGGGAGAGTATACTAAAGTTATATATTCCTTGGTATGAATTTAATGAGCAAACCCTGAAGGGAATGTTTTCAAATGTAGTTTTTGGCTTGTATTTGGGTACTTTTACGTATCAGTTAAGCATATAATTTTCTTGCAGATTATTAACCTAAAGTACTCTGCGGCTATAAGTTTACTTAGTAACTTATTGGAGGCAAATGGAAATGTAGGTTACGAATTACTGAAGCTTATTTTTGCATCACATAGTTTCCATCATTGCATTTTCACGTAGGTAATTCTTTTCAGTCACGCGAAGCCTTGTCTTTGTTGGCGTACTCTTACTTTCACTCGCAAGATTTCATAAATGCTGCAAATTGCTACGAGCAGCTGACTAGTTTATTTCCCAGAAATGAGGATTATAAAATTTACTACGCCCAGTCTCTATACCAGGCATGTCTGTATGAGGAGGCTATGAAGGTTACTTCACATATAGATCGACTGGAGTGGATGGGAAAGGTAACCTTCCGATTGAACTTTTGGAACCGCACAATATTTTCAGTGATAGCCAGACTTATTTTTTGTAATTTGCAGGTGACAAAGCTCAAAGCTGCTATTAAGTATGGAGAGGAAGATTTAATGGCAGCAAAGAAACTGGTCGAAAGTTGTCCACCGAATGACATTGATACGGAAATTAATCGCGCTTGTATTCTCTACAAGGTGCATTTATATTTAGAAGCTGTTATGTGCTTTGTCAATATCCAATTTACTATCAAGGTCACCTGTTCTAGGAGGAACGCTATGAAGAAGCCCTGAAGATGGTTACCGCTGCTCAACAAGTCGTTCCTTACTGCCCACACCTTTCTTACAATGCAGCTCTCTGCCACTACAAGCTACGGGAATATAGTCAGGCCCTGAGCCAAATAGGTGAGCTAGATTTAATCGGAAATTACATATACATATAGTATTCCAAAGCACTATGCAAAGTCATTGCCCGTATATATAGCATGAAGGAACTTGAAATGTGGAGTTAGTAGTTTTTAAAGCATCTCCTACCTTATAAATATTATAATATACTCAGTGGCGGATCTAGGATCGAGCTGTGGAGGGGGCTTGAGAGTTGGGATTAAAGATTCCTTTTCTGTTTATAGATTTTTGTAAGAAATTTTATAAAATTAAACTCAGTATACATATTTGAATTATGCTTATTATTATCTATCGTTGTAGATAAACAATATTTTCTTTAAATCTCAATAGTATGAACAATGATACATTTAAGTAATTATTCTTCAGGTTGACTTCTGGGGGGGCTACAGCCCCCATAGCCCCCCCCCCCCCTGGATCCGCCACTGAATATACTGTATTTCTGAGTATCGGTATAGCTCCGAAAGATAAGTATTTTTGTCCACGGTAATGTTGAAATATCAAATTTCTAATAAAATTTAACATGAATCGAGATTAATTGAGTGCGGTAACTTCATATAAATGTTTTATGCTAACATGTAGATGTCTTTTCAATAACTTTTGAATATCTGGAGGGCATATATATAATTATACGAGTAAAATGTAGCTTGCATACTACAAGCAGATCGACATCACTAATTTCATGCCGGCATCATATCGGGACGTACTCAAAGGAAAAAAAAATGTTTTCTTAAAATTCGCTGCAATTTAATCATCTGGCATCAAACCTGGGCCTTCCTGGTGAACTTGCTATGCAGCACAACAGAAAATTACCATCTCTAACCATGTGTGAAAATTCAAGCAGAAATTTTGGCTGCAACTGCCTCAAACGACGTCCTACTTTTCACATATATTCCTTATGTGAGAAATTATGTGCTCTGGTATCGAACCCAGGAACAGCATGGTCATATCTAATTTTTTTCTTAATGAAAGTCTTAATATACATCTTCGATCTAAGCAAGGACTTCCTATTATATGGAAAAGTTCATCAAAATAAATAATGAAACTACCTCAATGTATTTTAAACGGGTGATATATTTACAGCTTGGTTTCGAAGCCTTTCTGGTAATACTTTCAATGCAGCACCACGGAAGATCACCACCTTTAACTATGTGTGAAAATTCAAGCAGAAATATTGTCTACAACTGCCTCAAACGATGTCTTACTTTTCCCTTATATTTCTTATGAGAATGTTAATGTGCTCTGGCATCAAACCCAGGAATAGTACGGTCTTATGATTTTTTTTTCTGAAACCAATTGTTACCATACATCTTCTAGCCAAGCAAGAACTTTCTATCATATCGATAAATGCATCAAAAAATTATGAAAAGCTACCCCATTGTATTATATAAGGGGGATATATTTACCGCCCAGCATCGAACCCGGGTCTTTTGGTAATACTTCCTATGCAGCACAACAGAAGATCACCATCTCTAACTATGTGTGAAAATTCAGGCAGAAATATTGGCTACAACTGCCTCCAACGACGTCCTACTTTTCCCTTGTATTTCTTATGAGAGGAATGTTAATGTGCTCTGGCATCGAACCCAAGAACAGCATGGACTTATCTAAATGTGATATTATACTATATATAATATATATTTGGTACACAAATATTATATTAGTGTAGGTATTACGTGTGATAGAGGTATTGAGATCATTAATACATTGAAGTCATCTCATATTCTGACTATCTTTTTTGATTTCATTTTTACGCATTTATTTTTTCTTTTAAAGTAGCCGTTACTACAATGTACTTCCTGAAATTGAAAAAGATCTAATCTCTGGTCTGTGTCTATCTATACAGCATATCTGTGTGCCTTGCATGTGTTTCACTTTCTTTCGTGGACGGACGATAGTAGAGTAAGATAAAGCACCCTTGGCAAAAATCTTCCTGCATTTCATTAACCTTAATTTTCTGTATTATTATAGTATTGCTTCCGCTTAGCTTGACGAAGTTAAAAAATTAAGGAATGTTATAAAAAAAGTTTCGGAATAATATTAGGTTTACATACATGACATGGGTTGGACGTAACTTCATACATTCTCAAAAAATGAGGTACCTATCGTTAATTGAACCGTTTTGCTTCAAATATTTAATAATATTTATGCCATTCCAAGATTGCAGAGGCTGTGTTCTTGTTTTCAATTCAATCACTCCTGTACACTAATGTCTACCATAATGGATTAGAACTGGACTAGGGTTTACGTGTTCTCTTCTCAAATCTTTAGCTGCAATTACTGAGTATGGAATCCGTGAGCATCCAGAGATGAGTGTCGGAATGACCACTGAAGGCATTGATGTGAGGAGTGTTGGGAACACAGTGGTATTACATGCAACTGCTCTCATTGAAGCATTTAATCTAAAAGCTGCCATTTATTATCAAAAGAAAAACTGTAAGTAAAATATAAATTAATTTGGAAGATTTTTTGTAGCTTTTTTAAGACGGATTTTGCATTTGTTCTTGAATTAAATTCTGCATTAAGTATATCATCATTGGCATCTAAAATGAAATTATTTCCATTTTAAAATTCGTATCAAAGCATGATATTTCAGAATGCTGATGCATCTTGTTGTTGGGGAATTGTACCCTTTATCACGACGAAGTATATTTATTTTAATATCTAGTAATGGTTTATTATAAAAGATCTATAAGTTATATTTTTGGTTAATGGTAGATATGCGGGAGTTTCACTGTTACTTTTTCTCAGGTAGAAATTTTGAGGGTCGCCGTCCTAATCTGGACCCTTACCTCGGCTTCCCAGCTCGGGAGAACCTGGACACCACAGTAGGGGGGACCATAAAAAAACTGACCACGTGGAATACGATTTAAAAAGTTATAAAAAATTCAAATGAGCAACAATTTATTACCTTTGTCGTCTCACTCGTCCTAAGAGATATACCAGCGTCTTTTGATCGACGTTCTACGATGAAAATTAAGATTTTTTGCGATTTTACTAGAAATGTTCTGTTTACTAACGGCAACGTTGCCGTTGGGTTGGGGTAGGGGGGAGGGATTTCTATCAAAAATCTACAAATCCTCCCCCAACCCAACCCATCCCCCGTTGAATTATTGAAAACACCCGCCTATCTGACTGAGCAACGTTGCCCTGCGTCAACGGGTCAATTCTAGCAAAATCACGAAAAATCTTAATTTTCATTGTAGAACGTCGATCAAAAGACGCTTGTATATCTCTTAGGACGAGTGAGATGAGGAAGGTAATAAATTGTTGCTCATTTGAATTGTTTATAACTTTTTAAATCGTATTCCATGCGGTAAGTTTTTTATGGTCCCCCATGATGCGAAGGTCGGGCACTCCCGAACTGGCAAGCTTCGCTAAGGGTCCGGATTAGGACAACGACCCTCGAAATTTCTACCTGAAAAAAGTAATGGTATAACCCCTGCATAACTACCATTAACCATATTTTACAATCGTTTTTCACTCTATGTTATGCTAGTCGTATATTTTGTATTCTGTTGCTTAGCTTAAAGTGTATTCAGAAACATTGATATCTTATTTCTTCTTAACAGAAGGTATGTAAGCAATTCTCAAGTCTCTGCTTTTGTGACTCTATCAGTAACTGTGAAAAAGTATGGGCAAAACAATTACATTCGAGTAAATAATGTGTATTTATTAAATACAAGATAACTAAAACTAAGTCTCCATGGCAATCTTTTATTAATATTTCTATCTTATGTCAGTTATTCCTTTAAAGCAAAATCTTGTCAGCTCTCCTTTACCGAAAATATTCTTGTTTTCTTAGATGCAAGCTTTAGTGTTTGTGTGTGCATCTTATAGCAAATTTTGGCTCTTATATAGTCTTCCCATAGTATAACCAGACCATTAGTTTTTCTTCTTTATTATGTTACTAATTACGAAGCCAATAAAATATGAGCTATTTCTTACAATTGATGAATTTTAAGACATAATTTTTACTTTTAAAGTATAAACCAACTGAAGACCAAGAAGAAGTACCTCTATTTAACCATACGCTTGTATTTTTTTAACTTTTTTTAATTTCTCCTTTGATCTCTACATCATCATCATATATAATCTTTGCTTCGACAACATTATTATGCTGAATTTTTGTTTTATATAGGAAAGTTACATATTGTTTATTATTTAGTAGTAGTGTATGTAAAAGAGATTAAATAGCTATTTTCTTCAGACGAAGAGGCAAAGGATGCATTGACCGATATGCCACCTCGCTCTGAAGATGAACTAGATGCGGTTACTTTACACAACCAGGCACTCATCAACGTCGACTCAAATCCAAGTGAGTGCTTTGAGAAGCTGCAGTTCCTTTTGCATCAGAATCCATTTCCTCCTGAGACTTTTGGAAATGTTCTGTTGCTCTATTGCAAGTATGAATTGTATGATCTGGCTGCAGACGTGCTTGCTGACAATGCCCACCTCACACACAAGTATCTAACACCTGTAAGTTATCATTTGCAAGTCCTATACAGTAGTACCTCTTACTACGAGTGCTCCTTAGTACGAGTGTTCCATACTACGAGCTGGCACTCAGCCAAAATATTGACTCTTAAGACGAGCGAAATTTCTTAGTACGAGCGTGCGGGTATAATGGTATCCTGCTTGTTGGTGCTGTCTAATAAGTTCGCGGACGAGCTACCAAGGACCCGATCGTAAGGTAGAAACAAAATCCCTTTTATATGTTGCTAACATTGGTCACTTTGGTAAACGAGCCAAAACAAAGCGGGATGTGGAGCTCAATGCTGATAACACCAAATCAAAATTCTTCTTGGATCACCCTGCCGTCGCTCACTCACCCACGGTACCAAGGCGGCTGAAGTGTTCGTTAAAGACTTCACCGAACTCATCGCGTCGCAGGGCTACGTCTCACAGCAGGTTTTTAACTGTGATGAGACTGGCCTGTTTTGGAAGAAGATGCTGAGACGGACGTTCATCACCGCCGAGGAGAAGAAGTTGCCTGGCCATAAGCCAATGAAGGATGAAGGCTGACGCTTGCTTTTTGCGCTGACGCCAGTGGGGACTGCAAAATCAAGCCTCTTCAGGTCTATCATTCGGAAAATCCGAAGGCCTTCAAGGCTCACAAGATAATTAAGGAGAAGCTACCAGTGATGTGGAGGGCTAACTTGAAGGCCTGGGTCACCAGACAATGAGTGGGTAAACATCGCCTTCGGCCCGGCTGTGAAGACATTCCTACTTGATCGAGGTCTTCCTCTCAAGGCCCTCCTCGTGCTTGACAATGCCCCGGGACACCCTCCGAACCTTCAGGATGAAATTTTGGATGAGTTCAGCTTCATCAAGATCCTCTACCTGCCCCTATCTTGCAGCCCATCGATCAGCAGCTGATTTCCAATTTTAAGTAACTGTACACCAAGCATTTGTTTTGTCAGTGCTTTGATATCACAGAGAACACAAAACTCACTCTGCACCAATTCTGGAAAGATCATCTTAAAATCGTTAACTGCATCAAAATCATCGATCAGGCATGGCAGGGAGTCACCAGAAGAACTGAATTCTGCTTGAAGGAAGCTGTAGCCCGAAGCTGTTTCCGAACGAGACTCCATGGGTCTTAAACCAGGAATGCCTTATGTGGAAGAAATTGTATCTCTTGGTAAATCCATGGGGCTGGAGGTGGATGATGCCGACATCAATGAACTCCTCGAGGGCCACGGAGAAGAACTGACGACGGAAGAAATTCTGCTGCTTCAGGAGCACAATCAGTCAGAGGCAGTGGAGGAAACCGCATTGGAGGATAAAGCAGGAACGTCAGAGGATGCGCTGCCATCCGAAAAATTAAGAGAAATGTTATGTAAGTGGCAAGAACTATCCGATTTTGCCGAAAAACATCACCCAGATAAATTTAATTCGGGGCGTGCGGCTGCATTGTTTAACGATAAGGGTATGGAACACTTAAGAAAAATGTTTAAAAGCCGTATGAAACAAATTTTGCTTGACAAGTTTCTGAAAAAACGAACTGCAGAGGACGAACAATGTTCACCAGGCAAATTGCCTAGATTAGATGCGACCGTGCAAGAGAAAACGCAAAAAAATGTGCCTGACTTTTTATTGAAAGGAGATTCTCCCCCAAAACAGTAGTCCTCTGCTCTCCGGCCCAGATTGTCATAGTTAAAAGGTAACTGACGTATTAAATCCTTTCTATTTCATTGCTTTATCTTTTGTAATGATTTATAGTTGTTATGTCATTAATTACTGTACTACATTGTGTTAATTAACAATAATTTTATAAATTGAGGTGGGGTGGGTGGGGGCTGGAACGGATTAATTGCATTTCAATAAAGTTAAATGGGGAAAATTGTTTCTTAAAACGAGCATTTCTTAATACTAGCTCGCTTTTGGAACAGATTAAACTCGTAATAAGAGGTACCACTGTAATAATAAGAATAGTTTGGCACTAGACCAATTTGATTAGGGACTGATTTCCAATGTTTTATGAGTCATGAAGTGAATACCAGTGGCATCATTCCAATTGTTGATATTTGTGGTACACTCCTGGCCAAAATTAACGCAGCACCTCCCTAGCGATCCTTACGGTCGGTGCTGCATTAATTTTGGACAGGACTGTACATCAAGTGAAACTGGTTTTAATTGTAGAGAGGATAAGGCCGAGGCATAGCTATGGCTATAGGAAGTGAGCAGTCATATTTTCCCAGAGTCTTTTTAGTTATAGGATATAAATACCTGCATTTCGTGGTTTACTTTTTGGGTATGAAGAGGATGGAAATAAGTAAAATACTTGATTCAACAATGGCACGTGGAAGATTTTGGTGAATGTATGGAAATCGAGTGAATAAAGAAATAATAATGCACATAAAAAGTAATTCAGGAATATTAAATGGTGAAATATAACACCATGCAAACTATTAAAAATCTTACATAATAACCTGAAAATTTAACAAAGTTATGGAAATAGTTTATGGAATGCTTTAAATATAATTATGTACCCATCTTCAGAGAGGAATTCTCCTCACCTTTGCTTCTGCAAATTTTTCTATTACTTCTTTAAAATTAATGCTCTCCATAAGCTACTGCTCAGCAAAGCCAAGGCAAGCAATCTGTCCTGCCCCCAAAGATGATCTTGAGTTTGGGAACAGCCAGAAGTCGCAGGGAGCCATATCAGGAGAGTAAATAAATACATTTTATTATGCCCTGTGGCCAGCCACCTAAGGGCAACAGTAAATAACAGTATAAAAAAATCATAGCAGTAAAATTCAGTGAAATACTACACAACTATACTGTACAACACTGTACTGTGATTAACGGAAATGTTGTTGAATGGATAAAGTCATTTCTCGGTGACAGAATGCAACAAGTTGCATTTGACGGAATTTTATCTGATGTGGTTTGCGTCATATCCGGTGTTCCACTGGGAAGTGTATTAGCGCCAGTTATTTCCTGTTATATATATTAACGATGTTGTGAATAATGTTAAATGCAAGGTTAGAGTATTCACTGATGATACTGTTGTGTATAGAGAGATCTTAACTTTAGATGACACTGGTTGTTTACAGAATGATCTGAATATTATTTTGGGTTGGTGTAGTGATTGGCAGCTCAAGCTGAATGTAAAGAAGAGCGTTACCATGACTTTCAAGCGGTCCACTAATGTCATTTGCATAGCTTATAGAATTTCAGGAATTCCATTGGAGCTCGTGATATATCATTAATACCTAGGAGATACTTAGCAGTAATTTTTCCTTCAAAGAACATATTTGAAGCATAATAGGAAAGGCAAATGGGATGCAAAGTTTAGCCAGTAGAATACTGACTTGATGGTCATCTAAAGTAAAAGAAATAGCATACTTTTCTCTGATTCAATCTCTACTTGAGTATTGCTGTGCGGTTTGGGATCCACACGAAGCAGGATTAATTTCCGATCTCGAGATGGTTCAATGTAGAGCAGCAAGGTTCATCAATGGAGATTTCAGATTTGACGGGAGTGTTTCGGCTATGATAGAATCCCTCGGATGGAACTTCCTTAGTGATAGAAGACTTGAATAACGACAGAAGCTTTTTGATAAATTTATCACTAGCAATTTTGGTGAGGAGATAGCTGATATTGTTATACCAGTTAAAAACTTATGATATCTTCGGGAGAACTCAAAAAAGCAATGCAGGGAAGTAGTTGCCAGGACAGATAATACTTTTGGTCATTTTTTCCACGAAGTATTAGAGAAGCTAATAGCTCTGTAGGTTAGATAAGGATTTCGGTGTTATACACTCACTGCCACATGCCACTGGCCCATTGCAGGGTTTAAATGTAAATGTATCTAGTAGACACAGGTTGTCATGTTGAAACTAAATGTTAAAATTCCTTACTCACAAGCGGTTTCAGCATATCATACCATCGTCAGGTTGAAACTAAATTTTTTAACCGCCTTACCCCTTATCTTGCTTAATAAGTCTCATTTATTTTCTGTGCTTTTTCGCTCAAAGATTGTATTAACATACAGTTTCAACTTCATGATGGCATAATAATCTGAAACCAGTTTTGTGTTTGTTAATATTGTGGAATTTTACAAGTGTCTGCATACTATTGTAACGAGTGTTTTTGTTTCAATAAATTGTTTTGAATAGGAAAACCCTTAATTTTAAGTATAGTACATTGATTAAATGACACTGGTAGCTCTCACTGAATTAGTAATATAGCAAAGATGACAATTTTTGGATCATTTTATTATTTTTAAATTGTCTACCACATGATCACTTAGTATGGTTTTTCCTCTGCTGATCCTTAATGAGTGCTGAAGGAGGGTCAGCGATTATGAGGCTATTGGTGAGAGACCCTTCTCAAGACTGGAGCAAAAGTGAAACCAACTTTTACAAAACCACTGAATATTTTATTTGGATATGACCATGGTTTCGACTCGTATAAAAATATATACTAATAAAATATTCAGTGGTTTTGTAAAAGTTGGTTTCACTTTTGCTCCTGATGGATCCTTACCACCAAGTCATGGCCCAAGTATTTGATTCTTTTCAAGACTGATTACCTGAAAAATTTGCTCGAAAGCTACCTTAATACATTAATTTTAATAATGTTGATATATTTTTTCATTGACATCCTTGTAGCATTGGTTCTTATGTATATGCTGACATGAGATGTGATATATATAATATATAAATGCAATATGTAATAAAAGTGAAAATTTATTGAAAAATAATTTTCTCTGGATATATTAAAATTTTTCAATGAAAGTATACAATATTTTCTTCAAATTATCCTTTGGATAAATGTGTTTCATTAATTTTCTCTGTGAATACAACTGACAGCATTACGCTAAGTTAAATAATCAATTTCAGGACCTTTATGAATTTTTGGATGCATTGATCACACAGCAAACTGCTCCTGAAGAGGCATACCATAAATTTGATGATATAGCTTCCAAACTTTCAGAGTCTTTGAGAAAGCTTGCTAAGCAAGTAGACGAAGCTCGACAAAGGCATGACGATGAATCTCTCCGGAAGAATTTGTGGAAATATGATAATGTTCTGGAAAGGTGAAGCCTATACATTTATCACAGAAATCTATTACTGTATGAAGGGTCTGGTAATTTCCCGGCAAATAGTATGAATGAAGTTCTGTCAGGTTTCCATCCGGGTGGCTATTTCGATGCTGGTCGACGTTTCGACTCCAGAGTCATTTTCAGGACTGAAGTGATGCAGAGATTCTTGTTCAGGTTTAGAGTCAAAAGGTCGACCAACATCAAAACCGGATGGAAACCCAAGAGAACTTCATTCACTTACTGTATGTTAATTTTATGAATTGTTAATTACTTTCAGGTATGTTCCTACTCTAATGGGCCAAGCTAAAATATATTGGGATTTGGAGAATTATCCTCAAGTGGAAAAAATATTTCAGAAATCAGTAGAGTTCTGTGAAGACAATGACATTTGGAAATTAAATGTTGCTCATGTTCTGTTTATGCAAGAAAACAAGCTGAGAGAAGCCACAAGGTTTTATGAACCAATTGTAAAGGAAAACTATGGCAATGTAATGCTATCATATTTTAATTCCTTAGCTAAAACTCATGAAGGATCATTGATTCATAATCATATCATATTAATCATTTTTCAATCACAGGAAATACATGATAATTGATCCTAATGAAATAACTGCTAAATTAGCAATGAATCACCGTAGAGTTTGCTTGTTAAATAGAAATTCACATAGATGTAGATAGTTATGTGATATTCTGCATGTTCTCTAATATTTTATTATTCTATTTGAAATCATGTATGGGAAGGCTGGTTGGACCCTCATAGTATCATTTTGGAAGCTCATAGCCCTTTTAATATCAGTTAAAAAAGCACAGAATCCAAATGAGACTTACTAAGCAAGATAAGGGAAGTTTAACATTGCTTCGCTCACTGAACCAGGATGCTGAAAGTCTCCACACATAGATTAATGAAAGACAATTTGATAAACCATTTATTCAAGAGTGATTAATATGAATTCCAGTACTGAATACTATCCATACCTCAGTAGCTTTTTATTTTAGCAGCATTGAAAAGAAATATGCAGAAGCAAATGAATAATTCAGATTCCTCTTTTTGTAGCAAACAAAGAATGAATGATACTCCATTCATCAATATATTGTTGCAAAAATATGTGTGTTAGTATGGAGCACTAACTTTATAAGTATCCTAATAATGAATTTGAGTTAAGATTTATGAATTGAGTTTTATGTTGTAGCCCAGAGTTGGTATACCTCTTTTGTATAGTTTAATCCATGAATCTTTATACATAAAACTCTCTACATCATAAAACCTTTTTCCGGCTGCCAGGTCATTGAATGTTTTCCAGTCCAGCTATTACTCTTTCAGAATTTGTAAAACAATGCTTCTTCTACAAAGTGGGATTGTCAGCCCCATGTCCAAACGAAGCCCCTGGAGGACTAGTTCTTTGCCTGTCTCTTTGACCTGTCTAGCTTTGGTGGCCCTACCAGGGGCTCTAGCTCCTGCCGGCATAACTCTCCGGGTCACACAAAACTTCCTCCACGTTAAGGTGGATGGGGAAGTTTTCTATCAACCCAACCCTCTTTTTAGAGGCCTTGAAAAACCCTTCATCAATTGAAATGTTCTGTACGTGCTTAGGAAAGTTAACACAGGCCAACACATTTTAACTTTTTTTAGGCAACACAGATGCTGATAGCTGTTCTTCACTGATTTTTGCTCAATGATTCCAGAAAAGTCCTACCACATAAGGTTTTTTTGCTATTGTAACTTTTACTTTCTTATTTGCCGTAATTCTACATGTATTTGTCGAAAAATAATTATTTTCTGTAACATGGATGGTAATTGCCGTTCTTAACTAATTTTGGGTTGCTGATTACTGATATCAGCTTGAAAAAGCCCAAGGTCGTACAGATATTTTTAAGGTGACTTTTGCCTTTTCTTCTCATCTATAATTCCACATGGATATGCGTGTACCACAATTATCATATTAGAGTATTTTTTTCTTTTTTCGTCTATGTTCTTCAAGGTGAAGAGACACTATAAACATAATTAAGGGAAATATTATTGAAATTTTATGTATAAATTCTATAAGAAGTACAAATGAACATTGAACTATCGTCTTCTACACTTAAATACAAGTATATTAGATATCCTTAGAAGGCTGGACTTAAGAATAAGTGATATCCCTCTGATTCTTCATTACTTACTATGAACTATGCTTTTCACCATGAGCATAAGATGATACTGAAAGAATGTTGGAACCCTCTGAGGTTGGAGCACTTTTCTCTGAAGTACCATATTTTGCCTAAAAATAGACTAATTGCGATGGAAACAAATCCAATACTAGAGTAAAGGTCTTTTTAGAGCTTTAATATGAGTCCCTGTAACTCTTTGAAACACAAGCATTATAGGGATACACCAAAATCCACTCTTATTTGGTGAACTTTCCATTTTGTTGCTCATCGAATTTGGAATATAAATTAAATGTGAATAAAGGAACTTATAAACATTTTAGATATAGATTTAGAGTATTTTTTCCTGAGGTGTATTCACTTGCATTTTACATAAGATGAGGGCCCTTTTCTGTATGCTATTATTTTTCTAGTGATTATATACCAGGGAGTTCTATCTTTCAGTAGATTCATGTGCCTTAATATTCATTTTTTTAAACCATTTCCTTCATTTTTTGCTAGATTACATCTTCTGCCTTTGTTTTTCTACCTGTTTGTTCCTTGGCATTCTACCCTCAATTGCCATATTTATCAGTGTATAACAAGCATCTTCATATAACATACACCATGATTTTAAGAAGTAAATTTGAATTGTAATTTGGAATGATCAGAGTAGCAGTCAATGACTACAAAAGCTAGTTTTCCATTACAATTTTTAAGTAAAAGATGATTAGTAGAGTTAAAAATTTTTCAAGTTCTTTTTATAACAAAGAATGATTTCATTTGGTAGCATATTTGTGCCAAAAGAGGTTGCATTATCTTAGTTTTACTCATGTTAATTTTCAACCAAAACTCCATTGAATTATTGTTTAGAATTTTAAAACCCTTTTTGGAATCAAACATTACAAATAGCTTTGTTGTCTGTGCACCATACTCACCTCACTGCTTCCCTTCCATACTTTACTCCCTTATTTATATTTTCCTTTGCCTCTTTCACCTTATCCTCAGCATATACAGTAGAAGTCCGTTATAACGAGAGCTAACAAAAATCGGAAAATTACTCGTTATAACGCATACTTGTTATAGCCGATTTCTAACACTAAGTCTAACTAAGTCCGTCCTCATGAATCCAAGTGCAGCGAGTGCAGCAGAATGTAACCATAGGGTTTTGTAATGTAATCCCTACGTAAATTCTTCATACTGCGTAAAAAAGTACACTCACGTCATAAATACCGTATTTTCTCGAAAATTACTCGCACCCTTTTTGGTCTTTCTTCGCCTCAAAAGTCGGGGTGCGCGTTAGAATCGACGGCAAACTAGACTCGGGTACAATACTACTCGTTGGCATGTCCCATAGCGAGGGGCCGTCCGCAATCTAGGCTCACCCTGGTTCCATATAATAACTCGTCAAACGTTCCACAAATCCACTATCGATGTTTGGACTCTGTACATATGTTTATACTGTATTGATGTTTGCACTACATACGAAACTTTAGGCCTATAGTTTTTATTTGAAAGGGAATTGGCTACCTCTTGGCGACTTAGGACTTTCGGCGTATACCACTACCGAAATTTTGTATACCGCATATACGTGTATAAATATACGCATATATTAGCGTATGCCTGTATAGTACAGCCGTATAAGGTGCAGCGACTGGCATGACCGCACATCTTAAGGGGCACATCACACATTAGCGGACACATGATTTTTCAATATCCGTAATATCAATATATTTCGATATGATATTAACACACAATTTTATCCATTAATACATTATAATGAAACTGTGTCCACTATCATAAAATGTGGAAAATTATTGCTCAATAATTGTTGAAAAGTAATGGGAAGGGTGAGGTGACTTGTGGAAAACAAATGCATGAATTAGGTGACGATAATTTTTGCATTTGATATTTTTCCGCCGTTTGAAGAGATAACACGCCTCAGATTACCATTGGCTTGTCGGACCTCGTCTGTCATGTCAATTGACGATTCCGAGATATGCCTCCTTCAAGACAAGCATGCCACTCGTTATAATGATACTTCAGAAATGACCACTCGTTATTATGGGCATAACTCCCTATCTTTTTTGCAGTGAGATGGACAACGGCCAAAAATTCACTCGCTATAACGCAATTCTTGTTATAACGGACTTCGGTAAAACTAGAAATTTACCAGTTCTCTAATTAGAGCAAGAGTTTTTTTTTATTCCATACACTTTTCAGCAATTAGAATCCCCTCAGCAAGTTCGTGTGTAAATTGGAAACTGTGTGTGTAACAGAACATTGTAATATAAAGTTTTACATGGCTTTATTTCCTTAACCATGATTTCAGTTTCTTTCATTCTCTTGGAAATTGAGTTTGTCTTCCTCCATCTTGATAGAGCTAGAATCCATTTGCTTTTCTTTTAGTCTCCCTTCATTTTATCTCTCACTTCCACCCGTATTAGTTCACTCTCTCCCTACTCTTGACTTTTCTTTCAGTGACACTGAGGAGTGTCATTTTGTCTGCTTGACTCCAAGGAATATAAATTCACATTAAATAAATTTTGATTTTGCTTTCCATTGGCATGTATATATTTGGTTCATAGCGTATCATAAAAAGGTATCTTTAATCTTTACTCTTTTTTAGTGCTTCCAATACTTGCTATAGTCGTTAATCTTTGCTCAATATGATGATACACCCTCTCTTTCTGTATTTGGATGGCTTTCCATTCCATTTTTATTGATCTGCTTTTTACTTTTTTCATGCATAATGATTTTGAAGACCCATGCTACAGTTAAAGTATTTATAAATGTAGAAAATACCCAAGGAAAAACGGACTTGAAAAAAGTCTGACAGGGCCAGGAATCGAACTTAGTCCCTTGCACACAAAGTCCCCAAAACGGCTTGTTAAAAAGTTCTGGTCGAGTAGCCTAGATGGTTAAGGCAGCCTCCCAGTTAGAGGAAGATCCTGGGTTCGATTCCTGGCCCTGTCAGACTTTTTTCAAGTCCGTTTTTCCTTGGGAATTTTCCTGGGTGCACGCCCTTATGTGCAAAGTCACCTTAACCCTTTCCTTAAATGTAGAAATGTTAAACCTGTAGAATATTAGAATTGAGTTTAAATATTCATTAATGTCATAAATAAATTAGCTGCACAATTAAGTTAATTGAATTCAATAGCTCCAATCCTTGTTGTCTAAATAATGTAATTGCTCTGCTTTGCAGATGCTGAATGTTAGTGCGGTAGTTTTGGCTAATCTGTGTGTGTCATACATTATGACGTCTCAAAATGAAGAAGCAGAGGAATTGATGAAGGAGTTGGAGAAGGAAGAGGAGCAGCTTGCTTATGAAGATGCAGAAAAGAAAGTCTTTCACCTCTGCATTGTTAACTTAGTTATTGGGTAATGTTCCAAAATTTAATATTCATTTCATCCTGAGGAAAGAAACTGTGTACATTAGAAGCTTTAAATTCTCCAGTTATAACTTTGCATTAATGGCACTCTAACTGTCAAAGTACTAATTCCTTGCTGATGTCCTTCATGTCACACTTCACTTTCTTTTTATTCTCTTGATTTTTTCTATATTTTTGCTTTTTCACTATTTTTAATGGTATATTTGCTTGTGCTGTTTTCTTTATACCCTCCATCTTGAGGAGAATGGCTAATTTCTTTCTTAACCTTCAGTTGCAATGATTTTTCCCAATTTAATTATCTTTGTTTGTCCTTTTTGGGTGAAGATAAATTTATTTGACATTTTTCTAGTATGCTATGTATGATTTGTGATATTTTTATATCTTGTATCTTCAGTAATTATCAGAATATTTAGTCTATCTGCTCCCTGGTCATCTGTTTGTTTCATTGAATAGACTATGGAGATTGTCTAAGTCTTGGATTATTAGTTCGTCTCCTGTTTTCTTTCATCCACTTTGTCGCTGTGTTTCTGGTATTTCATTTTTATTGCTATCTTGTAATCTTCTTTCCTAGATAAGTTAGTTTGTGTCAGTTTAACTTCTTTCTTTTATTGTTATCTTTTCCTTAATATTAGCCCATGTCATTTTTTGAATAAGTTGTATATTATGGGTTTTCTTTGATATGCAATTCTTTCTTTTGATAGTTTCATTGGAGGAAACTTTTAGTTGATTGCTTGGAATAATCACATCTCCTTGATGTAGTGTTCTTTCTCATTTTTTCTCAGAAACAGCATGATATGGACTCAGGAGTCCATTTCATGCTGTTTCATTCATCCTTTGTGTTGGCATTAACTCCTTCTACTGCTGTTACAAGATTTCATCTAATAGAGGGAGAGATGAAATGATCATTTAGTGAAGATGGCTTTCTAAGGACTTTCCATTTCATATATTCTTTTATTTTTTTCTCAGAACTCTTTACTGTGCTAAAGGAAACTATGAATTTGGAATATCAAGAGTTATGAGAAGCTTGGAACCTTTTAACATGAAGTTGGGTTGTGACACTTGGTAAGTAAGTTCATCCACCTTAATGTTAAGTTATATAATGAAGGAGAATTAATGTATGAAGGAGTTTCAAGCTTTTATCATCTCCCTCATTAACATGAGGTACAGTTGTATTTAGAATCAATTTACTCCTAGCCATATTGTAATTTAAGTTTTTGATTGAAAGAACATAAATGTGCAAATCCACTTCCATGGCTATTTAAACATATATGCCCAGAAAGTGGGCTTGAGTCCCATGTACTATTTCATTGTTTTTTTTTTATTTCTCAAAGTTCTTGAAACCAGTCCAAATTCAGTCTTTTACGTATTACAATCATCCTTTTAATACCCAAATTCATACTTTTTGTAACTAAAATTCACCCATTTATAAACTAAGTTTATCAACTGCAACACCTAAGGCATTTAGTTGTTCTTTAAGTGAAATCCTGGAAAAATATATATTTATTTAAATTTTGTATAGTTTATAAGAAATATAAGTAGCATTTAGATACAATGAGTCCATGCAGTCCCTTCAGGATTTTAAAAATATTGTGATGCACAAACAAATTGAACTAGTCACAAGTGGTTTGCAGGAGTAAACAGTGAAACTGTAGAAGTTTTTTACTGACTTCAGTATAACTCTATGTGGACACCCTTGGAACCACAAATATTCAAGCTCTTGCCTTGCTCTGTGGAGCATGCCCGCTTGAATAGAAGAGATCTCATTTGTGATACTAGTCTTCAGGGCTTAGCTGAAACAGTACGCAGTACCACAAATTACACCCACAAATCTCTCTGCAAAGATAATATCCGTCCATCTTAACTTGCTGCAATCTGTCTCCGAGAAATGACTTTATCCATTCAACAACTTTTCTGTTAATCTTGTAAGCCATCAACTTATGAATTAATTTTACATGCAATACTTGATCAAAAGCTTATCTGAAATTTAGAAATATGACATCTTTTCTAATAATTAATACCCTTATCAGCTGCTCTAACTACATTGTTGAGAAAAAGGGCTAACTGGGTATCACATGACACATCTTTATGGAAACCGTGTTGACATAGACTAATTGCCTCTTTATCACTTAGGAAATGCATTATTGAACTAGCTATACTGGGTTCGATACTCTTACAAAAAAATGACGTTAAAGATATTGGAAGGTAGTCTTCCAGTTTCAAGGAACGTCCTTTCTTAGGAATCAGAGTGAGAGGTGCTCTTCTCCATGGCATTGGTACAATGCCTTCATCCAAGGTCCAAGGAAGGGGACCAAGCTCATTTGCTAGTGTTTGAATGACGAGTGATGGTATACCTTCTTGTCCAGGGGCTGTCTACTTGTCGTAACAAATTTCCTATTCCATCAACCGACAACTTGATTGGTTCCATCTCTGAACCAACATGCATAGAAAATTCGTTCATGCATCCATCGCCTATAGTACAGCTTTCCTGGTAGTGTCGATTGATTAGATTTGCTTTTCCTACCAATTCATCAATCATTAAACTGACCTCCAAAATTCTCGGACGTATGACCAAAATTCCTTCTTGTCGCCTCCTAAAGACTCTAGGAGAGTTCTAGATCTATATTCCTGAAACTCACTCTGCAATTCATCTTAAAACTAATCATTGCACCTCTGCATATTTTTGCCTCGTGTTATATCCTTTGCTTCCTATGCAACACTCGTAACTTAGGTTTCATCCAATGCAAATCCTTATCTCCCTAACTATTTTAATTTGGGCAAACCTAGCTAATCCTCCTCTTAATGTTCGGAGAAATTCTATCTAGCTATTCTCAATAGTATTATCACTCAAAAAACAAGTCCTCCCTCTTTGCATTGATATAATCCCTAAATTCCAAAAATCTAGCTTTGTGAAACATATAAACCTGTCGTGGTTGATTGAGGTATTTTACTATTTCCGCTTTCATAACTGCACTTATGATATCATGGTCCGGAATTCCGGCAATTTCATAAAATGCAAAAAATTGCAAAATAGCCAAAAATAGGATATTTTAACTCCACTTTTACAAAAAAAGACCCTCTGGAATTTCTTTTGAATCATTTTCATTAGAAAGAGAATGATTCCCACCATATAAAGTATATCTGGTTTTTCATCACAGGCATATAAGGCCCTAAAAGCAGGGACAACTTTGAGGATGACATTTGTAAAATCGACAAAAATAGGTTATTTTCTGCCCACTCTTAGAAAATAAAGACCTTTTGGATACTCCTTTGAATCATTTCCATTTGAAAGGGCATGTTTCGCAAGCACATACAGCTCTAAAAATATGAACAAAGTTGAGAACATTGCTACATTGGTGCCACATGCTTTCTGTTGTTTATCGTCATGCTTGTTTTATGTAGACATTTTAAGTACATATATTGCATTGGCCCATGGTGACATCGTCACTACCAATTCAGAGAAAGGCAGTTTGCAATCTGGATAACAAAGATTGTATACTACAGTGATGCCAAAGCTGTCCTTGTGAAGATGTTTGTTCCATGTTTGATGGGTACAATGATTTTAAGTTGAGTTGGCAAGCATATCTTACTATGCTATTTGATTCAAAATTATGCATTTATTTTGAATTACAAAAACCCGCTTCATTAATGTTCTCTGTACAATAGAAATCAGGATAGAGTATTGTCTGGTTGGAATCTTTTTGATTAATCCAATTATTTCTTACACTTATACACAGAATCTAGTACATAAATTAATGGTCAACCATTTCCACATGGGTGGGGATATACTACACTCAATTTGTTTGGAGTTGTAAAATATGTCATTGCTTTTCTACTGATGGAGTTATTGTCAGAAACTACACATAAGACATTGAACTCTATCTTTTCCAAGCCAACCACACCTTTCTTGATCAATTCAAATAATTGAATGGCAATAATGGTTTAGACAGCAAAGCAACCTCTTCAAATACTTTGCAAGCTTTTTACCATCAAAACAGAAGCAGATGTGTCTGCAACAACAGCATTGTATGCAGTACCAACTGATGCTTTTGGTATACACTAGACAGAGAGTGATATTGAAATTTGAAGATGAAGAAACAGGAGAAATGAGGATTGGTGTGGGGGTCTGCTGCATATTACCAGTTTGGTTCAACCTCTATTCAGAAAATTTAATGGATGTGGCACAGAAGACAAGAGGGGTAAATATTGCAGGAAAAAAAGTAAAATCTATAAAATATGCTGACGATCAAGCAATTGCGGCAGAAACAGATAAAGAACTAGAGATAATGATAGAAAGTATACGTAAGGTGGAAGAGATGTATGGAATGAAAATTAATGTAAATAAAACATAGTTACGAGGATTGGGAAAGAGGAAGGTGATTTACATATCTTATTAAAAGGTCAGCAGCTAGAGCAGGTGGACTCCTTCAGATATCTCGGTAGCCTGATAAATAATGACAGCAATTGTACTCAGGAAATGAAGAGCAGAATTGCAGTGAGATGGTATGAAAATTCAAAAGATCTCTTAACATAAAAAAAATGTTAATCACATTAAGGAAAAGATTTGCAAAATGTTTCATATGGAGTGTGGTCCTACATGTATCTGACATTTGGACAGAAGTAAAGTACTTTGAAAGTTTTGAGATGTGGTTATGATGAGAGTGAGTTGGTAAGCAAAAGTGAGGAAGTTTTGGAATGGACTGAAGAGGAGAAATAAATAATAAATACCATCAAAAGAAGGGACTGGGACATGATTGTTTACTATTGAGTTCAATAGAAGAAAAGATTTGAGGAAATTGTAAGGAAGGCCAAAGTTTGAAATGCTCAGAGATTTGCAGGATGAAGGTTCCTAACAGGAAATGAAGAAGAATCGAGAGGTCTTCAGCTGAAACCTATCCCAGGACATTTACCTTGATAATGATGATTTTAGGACCTTTCTGGTAGTATATCAACTTCAAACTTTGGATTAAATTAGTGTGACCCTAACCAGGTCGCTATTCACATCTTGCAAAAAGGTTCTGGGTTCAACACCAGATGGTCTTCCTTATGAATTGTATGGCAGAGATTTCATGTATTTCTTTAAACCAATTCCTGAGAAATTTAGTTTGATCCTTTATTGGTGAGGTTAGGTGGGCTTCTCTTCCACATATCCTCGTAAGTTGTTAGAATATGTATGGATATACATTAAAACAAAACGACAAAAGAGTGGTGACAAAATTTTGTAGCTGAAGGTTGACAAAGAAAAAACCCGCGTTGTGGGAAAACACCCACAGAGAAGGGGAGCGAAAAATCTTGCAAAAAATAATAAAGTATTGACAATTATAAAATTTTGTAAATAACACACACATAAATGAATAAATTTTGTAGAAAAATAAAAATAATTATAAGATAGAAAATAACATTTACCAAGCGTAAGAGGGTAATAAAATGAAAAACAAAACATCAAAATGAAATATCCTACTAATTAATATTAATCAAAAAAATAAAAATAAAGGTCAGCTGGAAGAGAGTGAGATGAACCTGAAAACTTTAAACAAGTTGTTGGGGCAGAATGCAAGCAACATTTACTCGTATAATTATGCTATAGACCATTTCCAGATATCAACTTCATTGAGATACAGATGATGTGTATACTACTGTATGTCGGCATGGCTAATTGGAGTCTTACATTCGTGGTTTATACTTGAATCATTGTTTGATATAACTTACAGAAATAACTCTAATTTTCCAACAATTCTTCACCTCCTGTAGTGGTTGAATCATCCGCTGCAGCCTGGAGTATATGACAGCAAAAAAAATCAACCCATTGCGATGGCTGCACTCTAATTGCAATTCAATTTACATTTTTCCTACGTATCTGTTATTGTACAAACTTCACCGATGAGTGTTGCATCCAGAACTTTGAGACAGATAAACAAGGGATATGAGAGTAAATATTTTCTTTTATTTCAGGTACTATGCAAAAAGATGCTTTCTGTCATTGATAGAAGTATTATCTAAGAACTTGATTCTTGTGAGAGATTCTGTGCTTCATGAGTGTAACTTGTTTTTGGAGCAATGTGAAGGTGGGTTTTAAATGTTCAATTATAGATGTATTGCTAATAATCGGCATCTTTGAAAATAATCTTAATTTTCTTAGTTTTTGGACAGAGCATAAGATGTACCAATGAAAGCCCACTGGAGCCGAGAGAGAGACATGCTGGTCAAAGCACTGTTGCTTACGAGGCTCGTTTGCTTAAATCATTACTTCTAGCAGTTCAAGACTACTAATTAATAGTAACTTAAACATAGGTGAGCACATTGGGAGTTTTGTCAATAAACTAGAATCAGCTATTACTTGTATAGAATTAATTTATTTATCCAGTTCTGATTAATTTTGCAAAAACTCTTCTGAGATTAAAAACAAAGTTAATTCTACTGCTAATTTATAATTTTCACAGCTGAAGGACTTTATCCAGCACAAAATATAGTAATTTTGTGGCATAAAAATTTGCTACTTGATAATTTTCCTTTAAGATTTGAATGAGTTACAAACGTAAGAGATGCTAGTAAGACATAGACCCTTACTATCATGGGTTCGATGCCAGAATGTCCTGAAATCTCAAGTTTTTCCAAAATAATGCATTGGGAAATTTTTTGAGGCACTTCCCGGCAAATTAAAGAGTTGAAATTGAATTGGGTTCGACGGTGGATGGGTGCAAAATTAACCTATTTGAAGTGTACAATGTGGTGATTTTGAAGAATATCCTTAATCCCTTCCTGATAACATGGAAACGTTAATCCCAGCATGTGAGGAGAGATCATTTGTAAATTTCATCTAACTTGGCATGTGTACAGCGGTCATGGACACTTTTACTAATGCAGTTAACCAGTTCCCAGATGGTCCTTGGTTAGATCCCACGGAAAAATACTTTCTACTATTCAATAGCAAAGGGGGATACTGAATTCAGTTTAAGTACCTTCTGTATACATTGACTTGTAATTTCATCAATATTACCTTCAACACGCTTTTAAATTGCAAAATATATATAGTGAAAATTAAACTTCTGAACTTCAAACATGAACTCTAGGATTAAAATGATTCGGTGAGAGAAAAAATTTGTACTCCACTTGTTGTATCTGTTATCTCCTGATTGGTATGCTTAAAACGCATTTCATTACTCAACTATTATTTTAAAATGTCTCAGTAGGATCCAGAATGTAAATACAAACCATTACAATCTCATTAGAGGCAAAGATTACACTTTAATCTCAAGAGGGTTAAGAAAAGAATCGTCAATAGAAGTTAAAATTCTATCAAACAAAACAATATATGGAATTCTTCACTTAGGTCTCTCTTCTAATACCTCATACTTGACAAACCACCGTTCACTTAAGCCATTATTAGAGATTTTCTATCGGGCACCCTTAATCACAGTATGCTGAAAGTATCAGTTACTGACATTAATGTCTTTCATTATTACTGGTTATTTAACCTTTCTCAGAGAGTAAAAAAATTTTCATTCGTAGACATTCGGGATTAACTTCTAACTTACATTGAAAAGTTGGCACCTTAGCAATGGAATCGAAAGGGACGGAGGACGGTTTTAGCAAGTAAAGGATGTACAGTTACGGTTGGCTATTTGTTTCACAACCGTTTAATAGTGAAACCAATACTCATCTAAGTGGTCCATTGAATCACAACTTCCCTCACTATAAAAAAAAATCAACTTACACGGCTGTGTCAAATACGAAAAAAATTCTTTATACACTCCTTGTCAATGTTCGCTGAACCAAGTCAACCTTTCATTTATTACCAACTTACGAAAGGTATAATTACACAACTGAGGACAAAAGGCAAAAAGAATGAGTTAACTTTATGGTGTAAGTACTTGAGTTTGCTTATATTACTTAATACATCATTCTAACATTTCTAATGACACGTTTTTAAGCATACGCTGGAGACTAAGCATGTGGCCGAAATGATTATCGGTTAGTTGAGATTACGAAGCTGGTAGTCTCCGTAGAGTCATTAAGTAGTAATGAGACGGCCAAAATAATTACGCATATTAATACAACACAGGCAAGTATCATAAACTGAAAATCGTTCGCAACAAGATTCTTAACAACTTATCAGAACTAAACTTTAAAAACCAAAAACAATAATAAGATTGGATCAGGAAATAATAACGCGTTGATAAACATTTTACAATTTATTTGATATTACATATATGTGAAGTTTAAACACAGTTCCACGTTCTTCTGGAAGGAATGCATCACTTCAGTCGAGCTGAAATTAAAGGTGAATATTAGAAAAATTGAATAAACACAATAATAATGCAACTCCTACAACATGTATTTAAGATACCTTCTTGAAACCTATATCTGCCGCATACTCCCTAAAACATTGTCGGCAGATGTTCAGCCCGTACTTCCTGATGAGTCCATGCCTATTCGCACACGCTCGGCTGAAATTCAAATAAACTAGATTAGAATATAAATGTGAAATACCTTGCAAGTTACACTTAGAGAATAATTACAAATTAACGAAACGGAAATAAGCGGCATATTTACTACTTTTAAGCTGGAAAGTATGATTCGCGCAATATTGAATTCAACCTTACCATTTCGGATTTATGATTTTTAGGCGGATATGATAATATTACATGCTAATTAGTTGATATGATGGTAACAATAAAATATAGGAGCACAAAGATAAAGCAGTTTTTCATCTGTAAGTATGGCGTCACCCACTCACACTTTGACTATAATAGACATACAACCGATGCTAACATAATAGCAGCAACTAATAATTATTTTCATAAGACTCACCAAGATCTTGAACCTTGTCCATATCGCCTGGGATGAGAATACCAAATATTCTGAAAGCCCATACTTGCAAAGATTAATGGAAACAACCTCGTACACACACGTGCTCACAAAGTTCGTTGTGAAAGGAAAGGCTACTCGCTGTACGTCAGCCGTCCCAAGGAAATTACGAAAGTCATTTGTCTTACATTTAACTTTCGGGTGTAACACTACGCGTCGCTGCTGGTCCTTGTATACGTTTTTTATTGTTATATCTGTTATATGTATTCTTTTATATGCTTAGAAATTTAAAAATTATAAGGTTAAATCCTGTTTAGTTTAGCCAATCTCTATGTAGCTTAGGAAGCTGTTTTTCGTGAATCAACCGCTATTTTTTTAGGAATTTTGTGATTTATAATATACATTTACAACATTAAATGCAGCCGACAAGCATCAACAATTGGGCTACTCTTGTAATCACCGCAGGAATTTTTCTCACCGGCTTAAATATTTACAGTGTCCGTAATTTACAGCTTGTCCATTCCGATTGTAAATCACAGAATATTTTGTCTGATAGTCCGAAAAGACCACTTATATTAAGAGTGAACGGCAGATCGGTTGGTACAAAATGTTTACTTAAAAATTCAATTTGTTCGAAAACTATCTCTGAAAATTTTTTGTTTTTTCCAGACTGGTCATTTAAAACATGTCATTGATGTTTTCGAACGTTTTGGGTATATTCGGAAGGAAAATGACTCAAATTGGGATGTCATGTGGTCCCATGAATACCCGTTCAAGGAATTGAAGGAAGATTTTCTTCGAATGAAACCTCATCAAAAAGTATTTTACTTATTTTATTGTCATAGCAGATAGTTACTATTTACCACGACCTTAATCTTGTATATCTTCAAGGTGAATCACTTCCCAGGATCTGGATATATCACGAATAAAGTTAGTTTAGCCACCTCTGACGTGTTCTTCATTCCCAAATCGTTTAAAATTCCTGGTGATAAAAACAAATTAATGGAATTTGTAAGTACAACTTATAGAAGATTTGGAAAAGTTTTCCTTTGGCACGGTGCCAAAGGAAAATTTTAACGAAGATCTTTTTCCTTGATCATCTGTAATTAATTATGGCCAGTAATTCAACTTTCTTCATTCTAGGCTAACCGTAATCCTGAGACGATGTTTGTCCAGAAAAGTAATTCTCATCGCGGCATAGAAGTCAAAAACATTAGTCTCTTAGATTTGGTAGATTCTGAAACCTTTATACAGGAATACGTCCAAAATCCTCTTTTGATTGATGAGTACAAATTTGATGTTGGGATCTATACCATACTTACCTCCGTTGAACCTCTCCGGGTGTATTCCTACAAAGGAGATGCTTTATTCAGGTTTCTATCTTTATCTAGTTATTTTGATGCATTTTACCGCAGCTAAAAGAATTTGTCTCTTAGATTCTGCCGCGAGAAATACAATCCCTTTGATCCCACTGTTTCGGGAAAATATGTCGTGGGAGATGATTACCTACCGATTTGGGAAGTTCCTTCGCTGAAGAATTATTATGTGAACCTAGGCTTCTCCATGAAAGATTCATTTGATGCCTACATTGAAGCAAGAGGTGAGGAATAATATTATTCATCGAGAATGTTTTTACTTAAGTCTAAATAGCTGGTCTACTAGACCCTTTGACAATTTGCTGAAATTTTAATTTATTTTAGGACAAAAGCCTGAGAAAATATGGGATCAAATTGATGAAGCTATAGCAAAAGTATATTTATCGAAAGAACCGTTAATACTTAACAGCGCTTCCAGATTCAAGTATAAACATAACTTTTTTGAATTGGTGCGGTTTGATTTTATTGTTACCGAGGAATTGAACGTTTTACTCATGGAGGTAAGATACACACATTTTCCCTTTTAAAAGGCTCCTTTTCCAATTCAGAGACTTTATTTTACATTATTAATGTGTATACGAATAGAATAAATTCTAGTATAATCTTTTATTAAATAAAACATCATAGTTATGGTGTCTTTATAGTCCTTAATTTACTCAGTATGATCTCATTTGCGACATTGGTTTGTTAACATAATTAAATGAAACCCACCGCTGCTGTTCTTGTGCTTTTTACCACCAGAGTGTAAGTATTAAGTATCTCTTTTATCTCCAGTACATGGAATTCCAAACTATCCATTCTAAAGCTGAAATTGTCAGCTTTCTCCTGTTTCTATATTTTAGATTTATCTTGTGGTTTTGGGGTCCATTCCATGTCAAATCAACACACTTTAGAAAGAAATTTGTCCTCATCATTCCAGATTTTCTTGACGTTTGTTTACTTATATTTCTTGCTAATGCTAAGAAAAATACCAAAATTAAAATTTTTATCTCAAACTGTTTCCGAGATATGGCTATGTAAAGTTTTCAAAAACTTGCCAAAAAGATGTGAACGTTCATTTTTCAAATCCCTCTAGAAGCTGTTCTAGTTCACCCAAAGAGCCAGAAGAGGTGTCATTTTACAGCATTGGAAATGCTCTTTCAAATTATATGCAACATGACAAGGGTATTAAGGAAAAAGTTTTATTTTATCCATATAAATAATCTGTTAAAATTGTTTTCTAGAAGTACATAATTTAAAATATTAGCATAAATACTTAGTACTGTTGTGAATCATATAGTAAAATATGAAAGTGGGGTCTTAATATATGTTAATATAATTAATATGTTCTATCCTCACTTTGTGGAATTCAGTATAAACCATCGTAATCAAACACTTAGTAACTTCCACAGTTTTATTTCAAACGACCGGTTTCGTCAACGAGTTGACATCTTCAGGTGAAAGCCAAACTCGTTCACAAAACCGGTGGTTTGAAATCAAATTGTGGAAGTTCCTAAGTATTTGATTACGATGGTTTATCTTATATGTTACCCAGTGTATAGCCAAACATGGAACCTAGTAGGTACTAACAATAATTTCTGAACGATTAAATCATAGATACTAGTTAAGTATAAATTAGCGCTCTAACTAACCTGAGGAAAAATTGAGTATTGATTTGAAAAAAACTGTATCCCTGAAAATGGTCCTTTTCACTGATTATATTTTGAGAATGCAATTTGAGTTTGCTTCACATCAATTCCTCCAAGAGCGTACGTTCTTCCAGTTGGTGTAACAGTATTCACTCATGCTAGAATGTCCACAACTGACACCCACAGAACATCTGCATATCTAGGGTAAGAGAATGATGCTGCTGGCCCACAAGGATGAAGAAAAGTTATTTTCACTTCATCATGTTCTTCATTTATTTCTAAAACATAGCCAAGCCACCAGTTTTTGTCATATACAGTGGTACCTGAAACGTCTTCTAACTTCAGCGTGTCCACTGGTTTAGCCTCTCCCAACCCTGCTTGTCATCTGAAAAGTGTTTCACTAGCAGTTTCGATTTAGTTTTGCGAATGAACGCATGGAACTGTTGTGTTACTTTAATGGTCAGTGTTTGTTCAAAACGGCTTTCCAAGAATATTTCTGAAACAGCGTAATCCTCTTGAGTGGAAAAGACAAAATCTACCTTTGGTATGTTTTCTACTGCCCACTCAAAGAGATCTTGCAGGGTTTAGATTTGGTTGTCATATGTCCATTGCATGGTCCTTTCCCATGTGCTATTGCTGAAAAGGGCCACTCAGCTTTTATGTTTAAATTTTCGTCATGAGTAAAGAAGCTTACGAGTTTTTGTATGGCACAAAGTAAAAATCTGCCCACTAGTCAAAACATGCAAATCAACCATTTTTTTACATCTATAAGAAATTTAATAAGTCAACAAAGCTAGTAGAAATTTGAGATGTCATGAACATGTAACTCTAGTTTTCAAAATCGTTATCACAAAGATTCTCACTTGTCAATGTTTTTTATTATAAATATTTAAAAATTGCAGTTTTGACTTATTTCCAACAAAACTTGTGAAAGCCATTAAAATTGATACACACATCCTAAACATTATTTGTATGAGTTTTGGGCTAATTTTGGTAAAATTCCACCTTTACCAGTGCCAATCTACCAAGAAATGGTGTTGAATAGGGAATATTGAGGCTCCTGACCTACCGAAATGTGTAATTTACCACTACCACTTGTAATGTGTAATTTACTGTCATCAATTTGATATAATGTCATCAATTTTATGGAAACTTGTAATCCCCGGGAAAAAAAGCTTTGAAGAAAGTCTGATGGGGCCAGTAATCGAACCTTGGATCTTCCACAAGGCTGATTTAAGTTCTGGCCAGTAACTATAACATATATATAACTATAACACCGGCCGTGGTGGCAGAGTGGTTAATGTGGTAGCGTGTTAACGCTCCAACCTCATGGTCCCGGGTTCGAATCCCGCCTAATCGAATATTTCCAGTTAGGGAATGGTTGTTTGTGTATGTTGTGTGTGTGTGTGATATTAATAAAATAAAATGCAAAAAAAGAATAAAATTAAGAAAAGGGGTTAATTGGAGGAATAGCCTTCCTAGGCTAAAATTGGCCCAAAAAAGAAAGATGGCATATCCCAGGTTCGAATACCGGCCCCAACAGACTTTTTCCTATGGTTTTGGCCTTATGTGCAAAGTTACCCTTTCCCTTGCTAATCGGAAATGTTTTCTGCATGTGGGTAATTATCAACCAGTCTTACTTCTTTTGTTATTCCTATACTCTAATTTGTTTCATTCCTCAGTTGATTTTATTGCATATTTATAATATTTATTCTACATCAGCTTAATTATCATCATTTCTTCCTTATGAATTGTATGAGCTATTGTCAAATAGGGAAATACTCCTTTTGGTTAGCATTTGAAAGGTGATTGTTCTATAATTTCTTTGAAAACGTAACTTGAAATTACAACATTTTGTTTTGCTATCTGAAAGACTGCTATCCTAATGTTGTGTTTAGGAATGGCAAGAATGAGTTGGCCTAAAATCTTCGATGGCGTTAACATTTTGGCATATTTGCTTTATTTTAGTTTTATGGTTATCTATATTAATGACTGTGAGGTTTCATGCAGGACACAGTATCCCTTACCTTAAATTGTTTCGCTTTATATGTATTTTTCTATTTATAATTTTGTTTGCTTTAATCAGCTTGTTTTTTGTTTCAGGCCAACATGTCTCCCAACTTATCCTCAGCTCACTATCCACAAAACGCACTTCTCTATGAACAAGTTTTATTCAATTTGCTGAGTTTGGTTGGAGTTGGAAGTCGCATACATGGATACGATTCCAGCAAAAGGTGATGCTATTTGAGTTGATTTCCTTCTTGAGTATGCCGCTAATGAGTTAGATTGAAGTTTATCTCAAAATAAGAAAAAGTTCATTTTGCTACAGAAATCGATGCGATTGGTTTCCAATTTTTGAAAAGGTGGCAAATTGTAGATTCTGGTATGAGCACATCCACATTTAGGAAGCTGGTTGCGAAACAGGTAAATTCTTGTTTTTGAGGATTCTTATTCTTTGCATGTTTGTTTGTTTGCAAGTTACTCTTAGTTGCTTGTTGCAGCCCTTGCTTATTCTGCTTATTTTACGTGCTAGATAAAAATTGTGTCGATAACCTATGATTCCGACAACTTATGATCGCTGTTCTTAAATGGAAGTCAGTTGATTTTCATCTCCTCAAATAAGAAAAGTTTTCATTAACCTGCTTTGAGAGCATGACTTTGATGCACCAAAATCAGTACTCATTTGGTTCCATTGTTATATTTTAATAATGGTGTAAAAATTGCAATAAAAATGTGTGTACTGTAATATTTTAAAACGTAAAATTTTGCATGAGTCGCAAAAAACACGACTAGTTTCGCCATACTTCTGGCAGAGTTAGAGGTACTGTTTAGTGGTAAAAAGGAAGGGAGAATAGAGAAGTTACCATAGATACGGAAAAGAGGGTGGGGTTACATTCAAATCTCTGTATACTTCTACACCTTGTCAGTAAAAAGTTTTACATCTGACTGCTGAAATTGTCTGCCATCAAACTTTTTTACATCACAATTCACTCCTTTTTACTGAGCAGCACTTAGCTATGACTAAGCAAAAGCATTAGTGTTAACACTGTTGCTATTTGGAACTGAGGCGAAAAATACAATGCAGTCTTAACGCAGATACATAAGCTAGATTGTATTGCTCAGTCTAAACTCTTTTAAATCACACCAATCATACATCATACTGAGGTATGATTTGGTGCACATGTTGGAAGAATAAGGAAGTTGAATAGCCTCTTGTATATGAAGCAATTTCTTATGGTACATTAGCTATTGTACAGGTTAATGGGAAGGTACACCACTTATAGTTATTCTAATCTTGTCTTGATCTTGTCGGTAAATGCGATGAAAAGGTGAGAGAGCGATGTTATTTTACCTTGGTCAGACCCCTTCTGGAATATGCGGCAAGTATATGGGATCCGGCGGATGAAACGTGAACTCGAGAAAGTGCGTAAAGCGGTTCGTTTTGTTAAGAAATGCTACGATAAAAAAAGCAAGCGTTACAAAAATGCTCTCAGACGAAGGTTGGGAATCCTTGAAAGAAAGGAGATTGGAAGCTAGGCTGCGATTGCTTAATAAATTCAGGGAAACTACATTTTCGGAAGATACAATCGGTATCATGCAACCCCCCTGCTACGTCGGTCGATCCGATAATGACCGTAAGTTAAGAGAAATAGATGCTAGGACGAATCGTATTAGAGATTCATTCTTTCCGCGAACAATACGTGACAATAACCGAATAAGGAAGTAATTTAGATTCGACTGGTGTTTACAGCCCCTGCCACACGCCGAAAGGCGGCTTGTAGGGTATTAATGTAGATGTAGATGTAGATGTTGTATCAATGAAAACTTTCCTTTCAGTAAGACGGAAGTATGTCCTTATAACACGTTTCAGCTAAATATAGTGGGAATTGCTGGGATGGCACGCAGGGCTGCTAAATCTCTAGCCAACAATATTTTTTCGTTCATGCTGTATCATTTGCAATCCTCTATGACAGTTATTTTATTCACTCTTACTGAACATACATTTACCCTTATTCTCTACTCAAAGATCCATAAACTTAAAGTTCAGCCTTGAGACAAACCATCGGAAAATACTTTGTCAAACTTTTAGCTTCCTGACACCTGTTTGTGAAGTGAAGCCGTCTGCTGAAACACCTTGGTAAAACCTAATGAAGCTAATTTAGAAACAGCCGCTAGGTAGACACTTGATGATGCTAATTGCTTGAATTTGTGTATAGATACACTTTGAGGAAGAAAGAAGGAGTTTGGGAGGCCAATCTCAGAGTTCTGTAGAAATGAAGGATTTGTTGATAAGAGATTACAACTAGGTTTTTGTAAATGCTTTTCAGGAAATGATTTAATGCTATTTTGTTAATGTTAAGATAAAATCATCAATCCTTTTTTTTTGCATTTTATCGCCCTCTGTTTTTAGTTAAATGTTTATGAATTGGTGAGCTGTGTGCTTGATTTGTAATCTGTATAGATTGTCAAAGCATGTTGTGCTAGTCTAACATTGTATCCCATCTGCAGTAAATCAGTCCATATATTTTATATCTATATCCATTCAACATAAGAAGATTCATTTCGCTCAATGCGATTTTGTAAATTTAGCTTGAAAAATTGCTGTGCCATGATAAATAACCTTCACTGTACATGTTTATTTAAGATGCAATGTTATTCAATTAATATTCATGTCTCTATTCTTTAAAATTACAGTTCGCATGAAGTGAATGAATTTCAAGTATCCCTTAAAAATGTAGCAGTTGAGGCAGAAATGTGTTCCAAAAATATCTGCCTAGATTGCGTGGCACCAGAATGCTTTGTATGTAAACCTTGCCTCACTCCTGAAATGATGGAAACTTTGAAACGTGCTTACTTGGAACACGAGAATCGCCTCTCTTGCCGCAGAGTCTTCCCTCCACCCATCCGTAAGGTAAGAAACATCCCTATTTTCCTCCGAAGAAGTTGAAAACTAGCCTAAGACATAAAAGAAAATCGATATGCGAAAGCGTGACTTGGTGGAAAGCCATAATAATGATTAAAAGCTTTCCACAACATTTATTAGTACAACCAGTTTCCTTCCCGAGGAAGCATCTTCAGGTGAAGAGAACAGAAAAATCCAGGTTTATATATGCGAGGAAGTGGAGGGAGGGGAAGGGAAGAGTTTACTGGGAAGGGATATGAGAGGTGAAGGATTTCATTGGTGAGTATTCTTTAAATGGCAAAGGATCTCCAATTCCTCTAAAAGGTCGTGCTGATGCAATCTTTCGAAGTCGCTCTCTCCAGGAGGTGTGCTAGACATGGGTTGCCCCCTCTTCAGTCCCGCTGATGTTCGGCTGCTCTGATGTGTAGCGCCCTCCTCCCGATGTACTTAGCTGGGCAATTTTGGCATGGCAAAGCATTGACTCCGCTGGTGTCCTTTTCTTCCCTCTTATCTTTGGAGTTTACCAATAATTTGCCTCAGCATTATTTATTTATATTGACCATTCAACCTCAAGGTTGAATGGTCAATAAAACGCTGTCCTTATTTCTTTGGGGAAGTTGTTTGCAATTCTGTGGGAAACCTTTCCCAGAAATGGTAATTTCTTCCACCTCGTTTTCTCTTTTTCCATGGGAACAAGTGATGGAGTTATTTTCTTAGAATCACTTGCTCCCATAATAAACCTTTTTCTGTTCTCATTGCCTGAAGATGCTTCCTCGGAAGTGAAACCGGTTGTACTAATAAATATTATGGATATTACAAAGGTTTTTAATCATCATAAAAGAGAACATTCAAAGTTGTTGAGTTGCACATCTTGGGAGAATCATTATTTGTAACTAAGTAATTTGTTAAGAATCTTATTGTTAAATTAGAAATAACTTAGTTACTGGCAATTTTTCAAAGATAAAATGAGAAGCATAATAATTCATAAAAATTAAAAATTTGATATTTTAATGAATTTAATAACTAATTTTAGAATTGACCTGATCAAAATAACAGCTATTAGTGAGCTAGGATGTTCCAATTGCAGCAAACATACCTCACTTATTATGAGCAAAAAAGTATCTAAAACTGGTGTCAGTAATAGCACTTCTCATTGAGCACCTCTTGATGCAGGACAAAATGGAACCCTTGAAAGGGGATTCTAATGATCCTCTCTCTATCATTCAATCGATTCTTACGTTTGGAACATCAAACCAAGTGAATTTAAACACAAAAAATGTTGAATATTGGCGTCAATACAGAATCACATACTGGACACATTCTGCACTATGATTTAATTTATTCCAAAAATGTTTGATGCTGTAGTAATCTCTAGATTAATGTATTTCTAATATTATAAAATCTGAGGAATGGAATCTGCTTGAGTTTTCAAGGAGTATTTAAAATTAATGGAAAAAGCATCAAAAACTGGTGATTTGGACTCAAAGAGAGAATTTCCAATGAAAAACGAACAAGAGAAAATTGCCTTTCACATTTATGTGTAGATAAGCAAAGTATTATGTCTTTCTATGTCATTCTGGTATCTATTTTGAAATATATCTAAAAACTTGTTTTGTATTTTCAGGATGAGCGAGGGAAAAGTATTGCTTTTTTGATGGAGGAATTATCTCCGGAGAATCAGTTCATGTTCCGATGGTTTAAGGGAAAATGTTTGAAGGACTCTACATGGTGTAAATAAGTAACATTCATTTTTAGAAATAGAATTTAGATAACTATATTTTATGAAGTTATTTTTTTAAGAGTATTAAGCCATCATATATGACATGGGTGCTGATGTGTAATAAAACATTCTTACAAAGGATTTGATTTATTTCTGCTGAGAAAGAATTTTCCCAAAGTATTTGAACTTAGAAAAATTAGGAATTAGTAACTATTGGCTCTCCTTCCATGGTTAAAGAAGCCATCTGTAGAACAAAGTGTACCATTTAAAGTTTGGTGTTTTTGAATTTATTTGTTTTCTATTATAAAGACTTCTCCAAGATTATATATTTCTAGATTTTTCTTATAATTCTTATCTCATTAAATTCTAAATGAGGATATGAAAGTTTTATTATTTAAATTAGAGAATGTATATATAATAAATAATATACTTTTTGCTGAATTGAGACGAACATTTAAAATTAAGCCCTCATACAAGAGTGTCTTTTCTCACTTCAAATCAAGAATTACTAACAAGGGGAGACTCTCACTTTTGTCCGGGGATTTTGATGAAAATTTTTGAGGTGGTGCAGGAAGTGGAGCAATGAAAAAATGTATTGCCGTTCGTCTGATTGGGCCTTAGTTTTTTTACAATAATTAATTGAAAATCGACAATCTGAGTATAGGCAACCACGCATTACACACCCGCATCTGCCAAATCGGCAGAAAATAACCCGCTGTTTGCAAATAATTCTATAATATTATTTTCATTTTCTTTTATTATATTTTTTCCTTGTTACTCACTGATAGACTAAAGAGCAATATTTCCATTCTTGCACTCGATATCCGATCAAATACCCTTATTTCAACCAAATGAACTTCGATTGAGGGAGATCCTCACTCAAAGTATGATGAATGAAGGTTCGTAACATAGCTTTCTGGAATCCTCTGGTATATTGGTAATAACTACATTGGCTATCCTCATAAATTGATAGTAGGCCTGTAAAATATCATTCGCAAGTGCGATTTTTCATTTAAGGTTCGTTATGCAAAAGAAACTTGCGTTCGATTGATTCAAGATTTCGTAATTAAAAGTAGCGGATTACTTCCATAATTTAATTTTTACACCAATCACTAGATACTTTATATTTATTGACTGGATAATGAGCAATCCGCTCTGGTTACGATTACACCAGCAAATCCTTGGTTAATTGGAAACTTTCCAGAGCTTCCATCTTACTCGACGTCACCTCTGCTCTTGAAGAAACTCAAACCTACCATTTATCCAAAAATGTAAGAACATTCGTAGATAAACGTCCCTTCATTGGAAAATGAGGACACATTTGAAAAAACAATTACGTCCCTGAAAAAGGAGCCGCTGTCCCTGCGACTGGTGCATGACTGTTGGACGCTTACCTGGTTTTGAGTCCTTCCGAAGTATTCCGCTTGCGCTTTAAACTTTATTTTAGTTATTTTAATGACTTTGAATTTAACGAGAGAATTGTCTTAAAATATGACTTAAATGAATCTTAAATTTTGTTAATTTTAATAATTAATGAAATCGTTAAATTCAATGAGTAGAAGAGATTATTTCTCTTCTTGTGAGCAAGTGAAGCTTTAACCAAAGTAAATAAAATTCCTTACTCAACACTACAAAAACACTTCTATTGCAATGCTTATTGAAGTCGATACTAATTGCAGGATCTGATTTTGGTGACTCTTAATAACAGTAGTTAGTTCATGTAATTTAATTGGTTGTGCATATCAGTGAAATAATGCGATTTATTGGTATGTTTTAATTTGTCTTTAATTTTTCTGTTGGTCATAACATTGTGCTTCTTTACAAGTATCGGGATGAAATTTATCAAATAAACAACAATAACACATGTACAGCACCATGAGCATCTTATTAAGCATTGCCTTTCATAAGCGCAATTCTTCATTAGCACTTCGTCTGGGAAACATTTCTGGCGCACATTTTTAAAGAGTATATATAATAAGTGTATAGATAGACGGCGCATGACGTCACTCCGGCGTGACAAACATAAGCATCCCGAGTGTCACGTGACTGGGGTCAATTTAATGGCGGCGTTTGAAATCCCACCGTGCGTAGTTTGCTTTCAGCGAGATGAGACGTTATTTCTAATGAAAATAATTAACTGTAAACAGTCAGTATCTGCAGAAAATACATGACCAGGCACAAACAAAACATAGTTATGGTACGTACTGCTTTTCTACCGGAGAATACTTAAATCAAAGTTGTGTGATAACGTATGAACGCCTCTCTACGAGTAACGCACTACAAACAACCGATTTCTACCACAAGGAATATAATATACCATCTGATAGTATTCACTCCCGCAAAAAAGGAAGTCCCACCACTGCCTGCAATGAACATGGAATAAGAATTTATAAACTACGTCGCAGCTCATAAAAAATTAGCCATAGTCTAAGGAGCGGATAGTGTTAGGAAATAAATCAACGGCCGAATAAGAAAAGTGTCCCGCTTATATCGACATTGCAACCTGTGTACCGCTTATTATTTACCTTTAACTTCCATAAGTGACTATTGTGACTTTTCATGTATCCAATGGAAAGTCACAATAGTGCAACATAACCGGAAATAAAATATATGATGCCATTTCAGGAAAAAATGGTGATCAACTCCTATTGAGTTTTCATTAGGTTGAAGTTGTATTAAGGTTAGGTATTCTTTACAAATCAATTAAAATCTATATTATATAATGATATAATCTGTAGAGGGGGTCGTGTCTGTACATTTATCCGATTTCAAAAAAAGTTGTGTTGCTGGATAGTAGGGATGTTCCAGAGTCCAAAACACCTTTTAGAAATTTTCATGTCTGTTACAGCATCACTCAAAAACTATTCAACCGATTTTGATAAAATTTGGTATGATGGTCATTTGTCATCCGACTACCAAATATAGGCTGCCTTTTATCCACCTAGCTGTCTCCAATTCGTCCCCAGTCGGGGTCAATTATTATTATATTATAATATATTATAAATCAGATTAAGAATCTCAAATACTTTTCACTTTTTCAATCCATTTCATGCTTTATCATAGTGGAGCATTCAAAGAATTATGGTCAATTGCCATTCAATCATATCTAATACTATTAGAAGAGAATGCAGAATATCTGTATACTCATTATTTACAAGCTCTATCGAAGCATAAAATTTTGTCATAGTTAGAGAATACAGATATACCATTATATTATTTTCAACTAATTTTCATAGGGACTTAACTTTGCTAAATTCAAGTCATAGTAAAATATATAAGACGAGAATTTAAAGAGCAATATGTGCACCATCATTATATAAGCTAAAAGAACTACAATAATTGGAAGAATAAAGTAAAGCGATGATTAATTATATTAATTTGATTTTTTCTTCATGTTATCTACATTTCAAACTTAAGAAATGGCATGAGATTATAGAATAATAAAACAATAAATGGAAAGAACAGAGTGGCCTCTCAATCAAATTTTGAGTCAACGCAATGAAATTAATCAAACTTGGATAACTTCTATGATGTAAAAGTAACTGAATTTCCCAAATTTATTCAGAAAAAGCAATTAAAAGATTTTCCCCTGAAATTCAAATTTTCAGAGAATTAAATTGAGAAATTATAAAAAGAATAATATCATTACTAAATATTCAGGGAGTTTTACAAAGAATTCATATGGACATTTTAAAATGATACTGTTAGCTAAGTATTACAAAACTGAGAATGAAGCACAATAATGTTAATTCTTTCCACTCTTTTTAGCAATATATAAATTGATATTTGATGTAACTTAAGTTATCTGAAAATAGTATAGAAGAATAATTATGATTTAAAGAATTAGAAATAGATGCTTTTCACCGTAAAAACATACATTAATAAAAAGCTCCTTATTTTAAAGTTATTAAGATACCTAATTAGGTAATGATAGCATATAGCATCCTGTATCTTAGTAGGATTAACAGAAAGCACACTTCGAACCATGCTAAACTCCTCTTATTCTTGCCCAGTAATGATTACCATTTATATGTGTATATAATACACATCTCTGCCATGAGTGTTTCATGTAAAATAAATTAAATTTGAAGTGATGCAGCAATGTTTTTAATACTATTCTACATTCTTTTACCCAAAATGCAAAACATTTCAGCAGTGTCCCATTTCAGTCTATTCAATTAGCAAAATAAACCTTTAAACTTAGACTTAACTGAATATTTTTATAAATTAACATCAATGGTAACTTTTGCAAAAATCTAAAAGATTTCACAATTTTGTAATATCAATAAATACCATAGATATTTCAAATCCTCCTAAAAGACCTTTTTTTAAACCAAAAGGCTCTGTAATAGTCTATCTTATACATGCTATTCAAAAATTAAAATTTAATTTTTTTTCCTATTCATTAAATTACAGCAAAGTCTTAGGTGGGTAGTAAACATGAAACATCAGTTTGAAGATTGAACAATTATTGTACAATCAAATAATAAATGAACTGCTTTAGCTAACTGAAGCCTGTTTTAGCTTCTCTATTTAATTCAGCTATGATTAAGTCTTACTTTAACCTTTCGAATGATCCACGTTTGAATTGTCACAAATAACCTATGTAGGGATTAGGATGCTGTCTATCAGAGAATAAAAACAAGGTTCAATCAATGGGATTTTCTTTTTAAAACAATTCATTTTAAATTAAATAATATTACTCCTTAATTCTGAGGATGATTAGTACAAATACACAAAGAATACAATGCTAAAAAAATAGAGGTTCACTTGAAAAGTAATCATATAACTGGTTCAAGACACTATAAACCAGAAACCAAGGATTCCTCTGCTCAAATGCATTCAAAGCTCCTTATAAACCTCTAAAATATTGAAACAAATAGAATTAAAGTAATTTTGAAAATATAAAGGCAAACTTCAGCAAAAAATACACACACTATGATGCCTCTGATATATTTTTGATTTTGGTGCTATATTTAGAAATGCTTCTTAATTAAAGTGCTTTGTTTACTGAGATGAGACCTAAGTCAAAGTTAAACCAAAATAAAAACTTTTAATTCCAGCATTGGAACAACATTCTTCTCAATTTTTACGCAGACTTATAAGCTACGATTCCGAATACCAATGAAATATTAAAAAGTTTATACTTCACTAGAGGATATCTTTGAATAAAAAAGTTATAAAAATTATGGAAAATAGTAGATTTTCTTTTCTCTTTTTTTAATTCTACTTAATTTCGTAGGAAATTTAAGTATCAACTTCTAAAAAACGGACCAGGATATATATATATATATATATAAATGTTCAGCAAATCGCCGCAATTTCAAGGAATGCATGTCATACTTTCACTTAATTCCAAGTAAAAACACACTTTTCTGCAGCTGGTCCAAGGTATAGTCCCTAGTTTCAGGCGGCCTTAGCAGAAGCTAGCAAACATTGTTGAAACAAAACTATCGCGCATTCGCAGCAGCGGCTTATTTGTCACAAATTAGGCTCAGATTTAATATGCTAAAACTAAAGTTCTATTACAGATATCATCCCAAAAACAATTTCAACATCTAAACTTCTCTTGCAACAAGTGTTTGATCATGAGAGAGACAAAAGTTTTGACTAAATAAATTATGCTACACAACCAAATTCGGAGATTCCATTTCCATTAATATTTTACAAAGTTTTGGTTGTTGTATGTACAATAAATATTTTCGAGTGCTAATAATACGATGAGCAAATGAGGAAAGAAAGGTAAATTTAATTGGATCGGTCGAGAGTAATGGTAGCAGTAAAAATTATCGCAGGTGATACTTATTATTTCAATTTTTTGCTATGCATTTTCATAACTACAATAGCAAAACTATGTTTACTTTTGATAGAGAATTGTTATACGAATATTAGAAATTTAATTAACATTGATGGATTTGAACAGTCTTAGATTTAGCCCTTCCAATTTGAAACTTCTCGTAAAAGCAATGCGTCGTAAGGCTTTCCAGTTATGCCGCAAGACAATATAGAATTTGAGAACCAACTGCAACGCTATAAATATGAATCACTACTCTTCAAGACTCATGCTAATGCTGCGCAAGCTTAAAGCAACTCTCAAAAAACACTTTTCAATATACTATAGACTATATACTAGTACAAAAAATTGTTTACACACAAATGTGCTCGCTGCTCGTGTTAGCCTGACAAGCAATTTCCGGAGTGTGTAAAATAGTGAGAACTTATCGATTCACCATCAGAGTTTGATAAACCAAAAATTAGTTTAAAACATTTGCAATAAAAATAAAAGCCGAGTATTCCGGAAATTAGTCGACATAGGAAAAATCTGATTAATACCATTAATTACTACTATTAAATGCAAGGCAAAGAAATTATATGATCAACGAACGTGATCTTTGGCCTCAATAGTTAACTCACTTTTTAACTTTTCCTGGCAATATTGTCGCGACCGACCGACTGTCGGTATGGTAGCGCTATGCTGCCACCACCTGAGCTGATGAAGGAGGGCTCAGGTCCTCGAAGGTTGGGTTCTTGCCCTGGGGGCTTGATGAAAATGCCGAGTAACAATCAAATAAAAACTTTATTCTCAACAAATTCACACTCCCAGATACTCCACGTACGTCCCTCACTCTGCCCAAACCCCAACTGCCTTCCGCTCACGCTTTTCTTCCAGCCTCCCTCCTGTCCCGTTGTTTCGGTTATCCTCAACCTCGGAAAAACCCGCTGTGGGATTTCCGCCCACCCAAGCAGGAAGGTTCCTGACCCTGGCGAGTCCTTTACCCTTTCTTTCCCGCGGTCGCGGACACGACATTACTCCCCCCTTAAGAAAATCAAACCGTCCTCCGAAAGGCGGCTTGCATTTATTCGGCTACTGGAGCTGGACCTCGGCTCCTAAGCAGGTACGGGCTTCGCGGGTGAGGTGGTGGGTCGATGGCCTGGGTTTGAGTTGCTCTGGTCGCCTCATTGTCCTCCCACACGTAAGGGGGAGGGGGATGGATGGTACCTGGCCTCTCTTTGACCCTCACAGTGGGGCGCTGGGCAGGCTCTTCTTCCCTCTCTGGCGCCGACGCTCCTTTTAACCTTTCATTCGGTTGGCGTGCACCCACTGCCTATCCCTTGCATTGAAGAGGTGCTGGATCTCGAAGGAGACCTCCCCTCTCCTCCCTATAATGCGATACGGACCCTTCCACCTCTTCGCAAACTTCTTGCTCAATCCTGGACGTGGTGTGTGGTCCTGTAAATACGCCTTATCTCCAAGCTGAAAGGAGACCTCCCGACTGCCTTTACTGTAATGCCGCTTCTGCCTCTCCGCGCTAAGATTTAGCCGCGAATGCACCCTCTCGAACGCAATATTAAGCCGCGCCCGAAGTTCGGCGGCATAATTGTTATCCACACTGTAGTCCCGCCTTAGAGGGGTGAGGATGTCGTCGAAAGGGAGTTCGATGTCCCATCCCAATAAAAATTGGGCCAAGAGATTCTCGTTGTGAATCGTCCTCCGAATCGCATCCTCTTTAGGATCCCCAGTCTTTTTCAGCGTGTTTATTCCCGCTGCTCGTAGTCGCGTTGCGAATTCCTGTGAGTTTTCTCCCGCTCTTTGAGTGCACGTCATCAGCCGACTTAGAGCCGATGAATATGATTCCCTGGCCTTAAAGCGACTGCGGAGGGTATCCTGAAATTCCGCCAATTTCGGCGTAGCACTCAGCACTGGGTGATGCCTCAGGAATATTTGAGCGGTCCTCCTTAGCCTCAGTTTCGCGATGCTGACTTTTAAGGAATCGCTCCATTTCCCGATCCCTGCTATTTCCTCCAGGGCCTCAACTCCACATCACTTCCCTCTTCTCTGGAGAATTCACCGACCAAGTGAACCAACGATCCGAAGCTCGGGCCAGCCATCGCCTCCTCAGCTTGTGTCCCCGTAGTCGCCGTCATTCCTCTCCTTCCGTAACCACCGATTCTCTCCGCGTCCGTTCTTCCTCCTCTCTGCACTTCCTAGCGCCAGCGGCGTGATCACTTGGAGCGCCGCCGTCCCCGGGCTTCTTCCGTGGATGATTTAATCCCACCTGCTGCCACCAAATGTCGCGACCGACCGTTATATAAGAAAAACTTGCGCGACGTTGCAAAATTAGCGTAGAATTATGAAGTTGGTCACAACTGTTTGAAATTCTTTTAGTATTGAGTAACAGTGATGCCATACATAACACCGTGATTATTTTTATTCATTTACTACGTAATTGCAAATATCAGAAATAATTTTACATTTCAGAAATGCGGCATTTTGTTCTGTTCCTTTTGGAACCTTTGGTATTTAATCTCCTAATTAAGAAACATGGGATTGGTAGCTCCAAAATCAGCTTCAAAGCTTTCTCTTATCGTTAGTTTTAATACTTTAGCAGGTGATTGTACTTGAAAGAAGTTTTCACCATAAATGAATAGGAAAGTCCAGAATTTCTTGCACAATGCATTGAAAAAGCAGGGGCCTGCTTTCGATCGATTCGTACACAAAAAAACATCCATCGGGAGAGTTTGTGAGAAAATAGTGAATTTATTTTCTGTGCAAAACCGAACCATGTAAGTTTGTAAATAACGTAAAAAAGGCCTTACGGGGATAGCGCATTACGCGTTGTCGGCCGCGATAGTTCAATCTCTCAGCGACGAAGGTATTCATTGTTCCCGCTGCGCCATGGGCCAAAATCGAAAACGCTGGACATTGGGCCAAAAATAGTTTTTCTTTCAGTTCGGGAATTTAAACTTCGTATGGTCATAACAAAAAGATTGTATGACCGTGCATTTTCTTAATCCGTCTATACTAACGCCTAAGTCTTATCCCGCAGGAATTCTCTCCTTTACGAAATCGAATGACTCTGCACAGGAGACTAATAAGAGGAATAGCACCACACCGTATCCGACGATATAAAGATAAATCTATTCAATGAGTCTGAATGAGAGAATGAGAGGTCTCTTCACAATCTGCTGGCATTTTTTTCTCAAGTGACGCCGTGGTTTTGAACCAACGCCTGATCTTTTCCCCCCGAAATCGACATTGTATTGTACAATATTAGTCTCCGAGCAATAAAAGAAGTTTCGTAAATTGAATCCAATTCCGTAGTAAATGCTTAGTCGTGTTTATGATTCGTGGAAATTGACTTGCCTTGTGAGAATGAAATTAAGGATACATTTTCTCTATTAAGTATGTAAATTCTTTTAGGTGTAATTGAAAACATGCATCATCGAATATGAGATAATTAATAATTTTGCACAATTTCATCAGGTTTCGCATAAAATTTTTCATAAGCAAGAAAGAGACCATGCGGTCAAAAAGAGTATTCATGAAGGGAAAGATGCCGTGAAGTAGTTGGGAGCGTTGAAATTCCAATTAAATCATTACCACAAATTGGCCATAGCGACACAGAGAGAAGATAAGGAATGCGATGAATATTTAAAATTCATCCGAACATATTCGCAAAGAGGATCGTTACACAAACCCTTCAGCATTTTCTCTCCTACCCCTCCCTCTCTCTTTCCCCGGGCTGTTCAATCTCATTTTTCGGTAAAGGGACTGCGGATTGAAGTAATGTTTTGGATATAGTAGTACTGTTAGAACTGCCTCGAAGTCCTATCGAACGTGGGCTGGGAATCTAACCCAGGACCACGTTCACCGAAGCCGTACGCGCTGTTCGCTTGGCTCTCCTTAAGCTCCGTTGAATCCTTTTGCGACTGTATCTGGACTATTTTGAAGGGACGTGCAAATCCATCTATATACGATTCATTTAATTCTCTCTTCATTAACTTACGCATGATTTAGATATGTACCCAGCTAGTCTCCAGTGGCGTATGGTGAGGGGGTGTAATAACATAAGCAAAATTCCCTTATCTCATTCTGCTCTGAGCCTTCGTGGTGTGCGGACGTGTTTTCTCTCGTTCTTGCCCTTCGTGCGCACAATCTCACTCCAATGCCTAGTGTGTGTGTCAAATGCGGTAATAACGTGAAAAGAAATCAAACGGTGGTTAATTGTGCTCGATGTAAGGGACTGTACCACTCCCTGTGTGCATCTTTAACTGACGCAGACGTCCTGTCACTCCAAGAACTTAACAAGCCATGGTCTTGCTCATCCTGCCTTGGCAAAAGCCGAGATCTACGTGGTGCCAACACCCCGGTTCGTGCCCAAGCGTCCACCAAGACCGATGATGACAACACCCCGGTTCGCGCCCAAGCGTCCACTAAGACCTATGATGACCCACTAGCTGAGCTTCTCGTCAGAGTTAAACAGCTGCAGGAGGATCATGGGGACCTAAAAAAGTCGCTCACGACATGGCAACGCACCATTGAAAATCAAGCCAAACTGCTGGAGCAGGTAAAGTAAACACTCTATTTCCGTTATCAACGATCGGTTGGTGAGTTTATTTAATGAGAATGTCTCACTGAAGACTAGAATAACCAAAATCGAAGAACATATCAATAGAGTGGAGCAGGAATTGTTAAAAAACGTCGTAGAAATTCGTGGAATCCCTCAGTGGGAAAGTGTGACAGCGGAGTCAGTAGTGCTCAAAACCTGTCTTGCTCTTGGTGTAAAAATAGTGGCGAGTGACATTGATTATTGTTATAGGATTAAACCTCGAGACCGAGATAATATACACCTGAAACCCACTCCCATTATAGTCCGTTTTCTCAGATCCAGCCTCGCGTCTACTATGGTGAATGCCCGCCGGTCAGAGCGCCATTTCACAGTACGTGACGTAGGCTTGGATATCAACGAGTGCGACGACGAGAACGCCGTTGCAAGTCATACTGTTTATGTCAATGAATCGCTCACCCCTTTCAACCGAAAACTCTACGCAAGGGCAAGGAGCTTGAAAATGGATAAGAAAGTGAAGTATCTGTGGGTTCGGGACGGAAAAATCTTTGCCAGAAAAACTGATGGCGGCGAACGATTTGTTATTCAGAGTGAGGAAGTATTCAAAGAACTTGAATGAGATGAAGCAGGTACAATTTCCCCCAAGAGATACGTGGTGGCTAATTCCTTAAAAATTTGCCATGTTAACTGCCAATCCCTTCTTGGCCACTTTGATGAATTTCTTCACCATTTTTAATCGCATTTCTTCGACGTTATATGTTTATCTGAGACTTGGCTTAAACCTGACATTCCGGACTCCATGGTTAAACTACCTGATTACAGTTTACTTCGACTTGACAGACTTGGTAAAATTGGAGGTGGTGTTGGTGCTTATGTTCATAATAGTATTCAAGGAAGTGTCTTGTTTACCTCAACACCGCTTTACTCTGCTAAACCAGAATTTATTTTTTTAGAAGTTGCGGGATTTAATGCAGCTAAGCTGTTGCTATGTGTTATTTATCGCCCACCAAAGTGCGGTTTATTTGCTGATTTTGAGTGTGCATTCTTAAGGTTTTACCCCACTTGCCGAAATGATGTAATTATTGGTGACTTTAATGTAGACATGTATCGAAACTATTATGAAAGTTCGCGCCTGAATGACTTTATGTATTGTAATAATCTCCATTTAGTAATGTCTGATCCCACTCACCATACTGAGAGAAGCCATACCCTCATTGATTTATGTTTTGTTGACGAACTTGATAAGGTTGTGGATAATTCTCAGTACCCCGTGCCGTTTCTCTCGGCCCATGACTTGATACATATCACTTATAAATTCAACACATCTCGACGAAATCCAATCCCAATAGTATCACGTGATTTTAAACGCTTCGATGGGTCGCAATACCAAACAGACCTACTTTTTGTTGATTGGAGAGATGTTTTTGCTTCGAACTCTATTGAATGTAAACTTGAGGCATTTAACACTAACCTTTTGAATAGTATAAATATGCATGCACCCCTACGCACCCGCTTGTTAAAAAGACCTCCAGCCCCATGGCTTACGGAGGACATTCGAAAACTCATTAAGGAGAGAAATAAACTCCGAAGGTCTTACGTTCGGTCTCAGCACCCCTCACTTCTGAGTAAATACAAATCATGCCGAAACGCTATCAAGTCGCTCATCACCAAATCAAAGATACAGTATTATTCCAATGCCCTCTCATTGCACTCAGATTCAAATGAAGTTTGGCGACAACTTCGGAAACTTGGTTTAATACGACAAAAAGAAAATGTATTTACGCATGAATTCTCTTTAAACCAACTTAATGATTACTTTACCAATATTACTTTACCAAACAGAGTCAATCCGTCCTGGGACATTTCCTCGATCGATCCTGTCATTACAAGTGATAGCAATACTTTCTATTTTAATTATATAACCCCAGATATTCTAAGAAGATTTCTTCGCCAATCGAAATCTAATTCTGTGGGCGTCGATGGTATCTCTATGGACTTCATCATTAAAGCTGGTGATTCACTCCTGCCAGTTATTTTAGAAATATTCAATCATTCACTAATGACATCAGTTTTCCCATCCGTGTGGAAGTCATCCATAGTTTTGCCAATTAAAAAAATTAAAAACCCTACTTCGCCAGCAGATTATCGCCCCATATCTCTACTTTGCGCTTTGTCTAAAGTTCTCGAGAGAATAGTTCATCATCAGGTCACTGACTATCTTACTAATAGCAATAAACTCGATATATATCAATCGGGTTTCCGAAAATATTTCAGTACTCAATCTGCTCTCATAAAAGTCACAGATGATATACGCCTGGCTATTGACCAATCCATGGTAACAATTCTTGTACTTTTCGATTTCAGTAAGGCCTTTGACCGAGTTAACCATGTCCTTCTGCTTAGCAAAATAAAAAGCCTTAACTTCTCTGCTTCTGTTTTAAATTGGTTCGCTTCTTATTTGAATGACCGTTACCAGGCTGTCAAGGATTCTCAAGGCAATTTGTCTTCGTGGCCGCCTCTAAAGCAAGGCGTTCCTCAGGGGTCTGTGTTAGGTCCGTTACTATTCTCAATTTATATCTTAGATCTGACAAAAAGCATAAATAATTGTAAATATATGTCATATGCAGATAATCTTCAAATTTATTACCATTGTCATCTGCATGAACTTAATGATGCCATTACGAAAGTTAAAAACGATGTTCTCGCAATCTCGGAGTGGGCAAACCAGAACCTTTTAATTTTAAATACTTCTAAAACAAAATCTATTATTATTGGGAATTTCAGACTAATTAATAAGATTGCCCTCGATACCATCCCTAATATTGAAATAGATAATTCTGAAATTCCCTACTCTACTTCAGTTCGAGACTTGGGAATACTAATTAATCACAACCTAGCTTGGCATGATCATGTACACGCTATCTCCAACAAGATCAATGGAATACTATACCAGCTTAAAACTAAAAGAAATATCTTACCAGTACATATTAGGAAACAACTAGTCACAGCATTAATATTCCCTCACTTTGATTATTGCTCTCTGGTTCTTGGGGAATTGTCTAATGAATTGGTTGACAAGCTTCAGCGGTTACAAAACTCTTGTATACGTTTTATTTTCAGTCTCCGTCGCGATGAACATATTACTCAGTACAGAGAAAAACTCCGATGGTTGGACATCAAAACCAGGCGAAAATACCTATTCTGCACTTTTTTGTTCTCCTTATTTAAAAATAAGCAGCCGAAGTATCTCCTTGATCTGTTCATGCATTCACCCTCAACACGTACTATGAATACTAGAAGTAATCCCTCCGATCTGTACCTCCCGGCTCATAAAACTTCAACTTTTCATAAATCATTTCTTGTCTACTCTACCACCACCTGGAATTCCCTACCGGACGAATTAAAGACCACAGTAAATCTTCAGAAATTCAGGGTAAAGTTATACAATTACTTACTGTTTAATGTTTAACCTCTACCATAACTGTGTAAAAAAGTCTTTATTTAATTGTGTCACACAAATTTTTTGTAGTTGCGCATGCACTTCACGTATTATGTTTTGTTTTTGTTCTTAAGGGTAATTGTACCTTGAACATTATAATAAAGCTATTATATATTATTATATGCTTCTCCGAGATCACGTTTGGTCTTCGCTGGCACTAAAATTTCGTTTACTTCGTCAAGTAGTTCTGAACCGATGTAATTTTCGTAAAGCTTCCGTTGGTAATCAGTTCTTCTCTTTTAAACCATTCATGATCGATATTAATTTTTCGTTGAAGCCATCGAAACCCACATTTGAATAATGATTTATAAAACCTGAATATCTTTCATTTCCGTCGTTGTCAGCTCAATACCAATTCTCTCTTCATGCTTGGATTTATTGTGTTTTCTGAAATTTATCATCAACATGAGTGTCATTGTGGTCGCCTTTGTCTTACAGAATAGGTCGATGAAATGTTGACGAGCAATTAGCGATTTTACTCATAAACATTTTTGAAGCATTTTTGCAATCGTTTAATACATTCGAAACATCGTGATTTCTTCTATTTTGTTTAAGTTGTCGTCTAGACATTGAAAATCACGCCATATGATCGTAATATTTTAATTATTCTTACATGCATTCAATTTTATATTTTCATTCGACTTCGCCAAACTTGTCGAGAAGAGTTATATGGTCTGTGAAGCGCACATGTATGGCCATTTAGTTTGAGTTATAGTGGACTAGACGCTTTCAATGACGCGAAAACTCCAGATTCGTGCTCCACCAAGGAGAGAAAATTTAACCGCAAGTAGCAATCTGCTTTTTATTTCCTCACGGGAATTAATCGTAAAATCCATAGGACATTTTAATTGTCTTTTATAGTACCAATTAGCCAACTACCTCCACCTACGATGATCTTCACATTGCAACCTCAGATGATACGTGTCTAATAAAATAAGTTATTTCGAACACTCCAGTTAATCATCACAAATTACATCGATATTTCACTTTTGTAGAAATGAATGAATTCATTAGTGAAGCTTGTTCGATTCATTTTTCCACAGTTCTTCCGTAATGGCCTCGCCCAGAAATTCAATTCCCTCAACCTCACTACATGGCCTTCTCAATCCTAAAAATATCTCCACTGCTCGAAAATTGCACGCCGGTCTCGAAGCCGAAGCCAGAACATGACGCGTCCTAGGAAGGTTCTTCCCCTCTGCCTTCCATCAACCAAGAGTGCTGACGTAAAGAAAGTTAATTTGGAACACGGCTGTTAATGAATTGGAGGTTTGGAATCTCCAATTTCTCCAGATGAAATCTGTTTTGGACTGACAAATAAAGGAAAAAAAGGGTGCATTTATATTTACATTAGTGCCCCGCAAGCCACACTAAGGCGTATGGCAGGGTTTGTGAAACACCAAATTACCAAAGTAATTTTCATATTTGCTCACCTTATACTATCCGGAAGAAAAGAGACCAATAAAGGCAACCTCGCGTTCTCGTTATAATCTAGCGAAATCTTTTTGTCTCTGGCTGCGAAAACCGACTTCGCTGAGAGTTGGAATCAAGACGTCGTGTAAATTACTGTTTGAGAACTTCTCGAATAATATTTGCCTATACTCAGTTCTTCTTAATAGATTTCCAGCCAAGGGCTTCGATCATTTCGGGCACACACAGTTATTGTCTCCCTTTACGAAACGAACAGCTCTACTCTGTACATACGCGCTCTTGCTCCAAGATCAACCCTTCTCGAGTGCTCCAAATCTGATGGCCCCACTGAATTTCTACGCTAATAGAAGTGCCGTCGATTGAAGATCGTCGTCCGAAGCATGGGCAAACGGGGAGGAAATTATTCCATCCTTCGTTCCTTCTTTATTCATTGTAACGAATCCCCATTGGATTTATTCACACGACTGGGGCCGAGTGAAGAATCTCGAATTACTGCACGATCACATTGAGATGCATCTTTCAGTTCACAAACGGAGGAGAGGCGTTGGATGGAGTTAAAAAGCAGAATAGAGGAACTGCGTCATATTGCAAGAGGAGATCACATCTGAGGAAACCAAGGAGTGATATCGCCAAATATTCTTTTATAAATAGAGGGATCGAAGAATGGAGTATGTTGCCCGAAGAGGTCTTCAAACCCTTAAAAAAATAGAAAGAAGTTTATAAATAGATGCTACAGTTTATGTAATTAATTGGATTTAATTTCATTATGTTTTGTATTTTTTTGATATTTTTCACGATGTGAAAACGATGACGTGACATTTAGGCCTGAAAAGTGACATTATAAGATGTGAAATTAAGTTTTAATGATGATAGGATATATGTTGAGTACATGTTTAGGAGAAGTACCGGCGGATGCATATAAATTAGATCTTGTTGTAGAGTTTCGGTGTTCGAATACTGTCTGTGGGTAGCGATAATAATACTGGAATATTTGTTTGTGTGTAACGTCTGGTGTGAGGGAGGTTAGAATTATGTTATACATAGGCAACGGTTGGGGCTACCACTGGAAGAAATTCTACTTGTAGAACATTTAATAATAAATAAATATTAAATGAATTATCTACATGTTAACCGTTCCGGAGTTAAAATAAGGAAATCGCGCATTGCCGTCGTTTGAGGGCCGTAAGAGGAAAAAGCGGGAATGATAAAAATGTGCATCGCCCTTATATTAGTGGCGACAAAAAGGTCGCTTCGAGCTATATCCCTCGAATAAGGGTATTCAAAAATCTAGGGAAAAAATCAACATTATTTGAATGGAAATAATAAATATGTGACTGAAATTGTAAAACCGGATCGCCCCGCTGCAATGAAATCTGTATCAAATCACATTTTTAATTGACACAGATTTATATAATGTAAATTATTATGTAACGCCTTATAATGTTAAGCCATGATTGCCTTAACGTGTTCGGGTTGATTAAGAGGCGCAATGGGTGTTACTCAAAACAGAAAATTCAAATTCAGATAACATTAATAAAATTAATAATCTTACATTTAGTATTGATTGCGAAAAAATACTTCGACATGCAAGTTAAAATCATTTTGACGATTTCTACATAAATTTCCGTGCTCCTAACATTTTCAATTTCGATTTTGCTGATGTTTCAGCACAGCTCTTTAAATGGGAAACTCACGCGGATTGGATGCAAAGTTATATAAGAATTATTGAAACTATGATCACTAATATTATTAATACGAAATAATTTGACTAAAAATAATCAATACGTATATATCAATGGTGGATGATTTTGTGGATATCACTGCAGATAAGCGAGGTCTTTTTCATATCCAGTAGCTTCCGTATTTCCCCTCTCTCGTCGTCATTTCGAAAACACCCACAACAATAAAAATATTAGGGCTCTCTTTAATGTGAGGCCGTCATCTAGCACCTTGGGCGCCTAATTGTAAAACCATTATGAATAACAATCATAAGTGCAATGGGTTCCAGCTACGATTTGCAGAATGGTTCTTAATCAATAATAACTATTCTTGCCTGAGAAACGGAAGAACTCCTGAAAAGAAGCCTGATTACCTGATATTTAATTACGTAGCAAATACGTATCGAATACGGAAGCGAATAAGGTTACGTTCAAAGTTGATATGCACTTGTCGACTCGAGTTAATGGCCATACGAGCTGCTCCCACGTCTAGTCGAAAAGGTCTCTACGGCATTTGATCTATGGAGGAGCCTCTGGAACCCTCTGGATGACTAACAGCGAGGCGCCCGTTTACATTACCGAGCTTAAATCGCAAAGAAAATGGTTGGCGTCAATTTTTCAATGAACTGTGCGTGATGCGTATAACCTGTGAGCAGAACTAAGCCATGCCGTACCTTGATCGCAAGTAACTTTAAACCCTCAATTCCGATTTTTTAATTAAAGTGGGCATAAGTAAGTTTGTAAATCTAATGATTTTCGATATTCCATTTATCTACAAATGTTAGGCAGAAAATAGTTTTGCTTGCGTGTGTGTTTTTCATATTTTGGATTCCACATCTTTTACCTTATATGTATATCCTCTGAGATCATGTTACTGTCACATTTTTTTCTGGATTATAAATTTCCTGCGTCTATCGGAAAGAACATCGTTCTTAAGACTTTCTGCATCGCAGTGTCTCGATCGCATCACTTGAAAATCTTCTTCTTCCTTCGTGTGTACAACGCGATTTTCGCCGAGATTACTTGCAAACTTTCGCGGTCACCAAACGTCAATGTTTTGACAACGGGAGAAATATTCGTGACGAAGGTTTGAAGGTGTTTTCCATCGAAGTTGCTGAGCTGAGTTTCAGAAAGAGTTGATTTTTCCGTTGATGTGATCTTTGAGACTGCAATTGGCAAGAACAAACTTTGCAGCCTCCTTCATTCCAAAAACAAGGTTTGAATTGATTAAATTTGGTTTTCCCATTCTGTGATAGTCCTCCATTTTCAAATATTGCTGGTATTGCTAAATTGCTCCGCTGGAATTTAGCAAGTGAAAATATCAATAACAAAGAATTGATGATTGTGTGTCATTATCTACCCTTAAAATTACATAATTTGTTCCGTGAAAATTTAAATACCAACAAAGTGCTCCATCAAAGGATACGTTTGGGATATCCTGGATCAAATGAATATGCATTGGAATCCTTAAAAATATGATGACATTCCGGGAACGTTTTCAAATATTAGAAATTAAAAATGTAGCCGTATAGGAGATCAGGAAAACTATTCATCAGGACTCATTTCTTCATCGATCAATAGGAAAGGGTGAAGAATCGAAGGTGTCTATTTATCCTGAGGTTAATATTAGCTTTTTAAATGGATAATTAGATTTTTATAGTATTCACTATTACCTTGAAGTGTCTTCGCGAAAATAAAATAATTAAAATTATGCCTTTTTTCAAATGTCGTAGGAACGTATTTGACTTCGAATCGAGTGTGTTCATCAATTTTAACTCGATCTTATTAATAATTTATCGAGAATGTTAATTATTTATTTTGAAAATTAATAATGTAACGATAATTGATAACTGGTAATTGAATTACGACCGTAGTAATGAACACGCCCTGTGAGAATTCTTATGTACATAAAAAAACTTATATTCCGGATTCAACGACCTGGTATTCCGGATTAAATGAACTGAATTCCGGTTAAAAGGAACTTATATTCCGCATTAAATGAAGTGAATTCCGGTTAATACGAATTGAATTCCGGATAAAACAAACTGGTATTCCGGATTAAACGAACTGAATTCCGGTTTAAACGAACTGATATTACGCATAAAACGAACTGAATTCCCGTATAAAACGAACTGATATTCCAGATAAAACGAACTGAATTCCGGTAAATACGAACTAAATTCCGAATAAAACAAACTTATATTCCGGATTCAACGAACTGGTATTCCGGATTAAACGAACTGAATTACGGTTTTAACAAAACCAGTAATATTTAAAAAATTCCAAAACAATGAGTTTTACAGGACAATTTTTCATTGAAAGTTGTAGTAAAATACATTATCTATAACTTTGGTACACAATTGTATATACGTATATTGCATTTTGACAGAGATATGTATGAGAAACTTCCATTTCTGGATAAACAACAACTTCCAGTTAACCATTATTGAAGAATAACTCCTAAACGAACAGTGTTACGAAAAAATGTTTCATATAAAAAGTTGAAGTAAATTAAATTTTCTATAACTTTTGTATGTAAATGTATAAACCTACATTGCATTCTGACAGATATATTAAAGAAAGAACTTCCGGTTAAGTGGTAGTCATCAAAAACTAATCAACTTTTAGCATTGTTGAGAAAATACTAAATACGAAGTTTGGAAACGATCGGATTATTACTTTTTAAGATACAGCGCACACAAACTTTTTTACCACAGACAAACACACAGACAGAAAAGTTCGGGAAAATAGCGAAAACGAGCTCTATGGGCCCCAAAACATCTAATTTCGTCGACATCCGGAGGTCGTTTTTTTTTCTTCCCACCCTATCGTTTCCTATCCCCTCCCTTCCCACCGTCTCCCTTTCCACCCTCTCCCAACCCACCCTCTCCCTAACAACTCTCTCCTTTACCACCCTCTCCCTTCCCACACTCTCCCAACCCTCCCTCTCCCTTCTCAACCGCTCCCTAACCACCATCTCCCTTCCCACCCCCTCCCTTCCAAACCTCTCCCTTCTCACCCCCTCCCTTCCCACCCTCTCCCAACCCACCCTCTCCCAACCCTCCCTCTTCCTAACCACCCCCTCCCTCCCCCTCCCTCCCTCTCCCTTCCCACCCCCTCCCTTCCTAACCTCTCCCTTCCCACCCCCTCCCTTTCCACCCTCTCCCAACCCACCCTCTCCCAACCCTCCCTCTTCCTAACCACCCCCTCCCTCCCCACCCCCTCCCTTTCCCTTCCCACCCTCTCCCAACCCTCCCCCTCCCTTCCCACCCTATCCCTTCTCACCCTATCCCTTTCCACCCTCTCCCAGCCCTCCCTCTCCCTAACCACCCTCTCGCTAACCACCCTCTCCCTAACCACCCTCTCCCTAACCACCCTCTCCCTTCCCACCCTCGCCCTTACCAACCTCTCGCTCATCACCCTCTCCCTTACCATCCCCCCCATCCCACCATCTCCCATCCCACCCTCTCCCATCCCACCCTTTCTCTTTCCATCGTCTCTCGTCCCATCATATCCCTTCCCACCATCTCCTTTCCTACCCTCGCCCTCCCATCCACTCCATTCCCACCCTTTAGCCAACCTCTTACTTCCCAACCCTTTCTTCATACCATCCCTCCCCTCACGCACCCCTCATTCCTTCCCATCCCTCTCTTAATCAACCTCCTCCCTCCTATACCTTCTCTCCCTCTTTCCCATGAGATTTATTCAGAGGATAAGTATCAGCAATACAATGGAAAGGTACAGAATATATAAAATATACATCATCCTTCCTTACACTTCCTTAGATATCTACACATTCTGCAATAGTTAATTTGTTTCAGGATGCAACGTCATTTATATATCGTTATATATACATCATAAGTAATGGAAAACTACACAAGTTCTGGTCTTACAATGCTTTAACTACACATGATTGAAAATATATTTTATCTTTAATGATTGAAAAACACCGAATAGATATACAAAACATTAACTATCTAAAATATTTTTAACCTCGCATCACCATTAGCAACATGAAGATCAAAAGTTGAGAAAGCTTCAAATAGTATACATAGATAAAGATTCATTGAATTGTTCAATCGATTGTTCATTAAATAGTTTAGAATGTAATTCTATGATTGGAATCTGTACTGAACGGGAAATTTAGGTTCACTTCAAAATTCACGGATTTTATTTCACAAGGTAGTTTTTATTTTATTCTTTCCAGGCCCTGAAATTTGTCCCGATGCCATCCAACGCCAGCAGCAACGCAACTCAATCCCCGTAAATTCAATTTGTATTATCGTATTCTGTGTTCCTTCCATGGACCGAGTATCCCTCCGCAGCATCATTGCAATGCTAATCTCGCCCATCCATGATGTAGAAAAGTTCCTAGAGTATTTCTGAAGGATAAATTAAAAAAAAATTAATCCAACATTCTCTGAACAACCGAAACACGACGATAATTAAAAGATCACGCTATCTACCATACTTGTATAAGATTAGTATTAACATTAGATTTTAATTATACTTATTTTATATTAAATTCCATCCCTGGACCTAATTACATTCCGCAGCATCCCTGCATTCGAACTCCTGCCCTTTTCATGTTTGAGAAAAGGTCCGAGCGTTATTCTGAAGAATAGATATAAAAATAATTAATAAAATATTATCTGAACAACCCAAACACTATGTTAATTAAAATATTCACTCTCTTCTATACTTGTGTTTGACTAGTATTAAAATTAGATTCAAATTATACTCATTTTATTTTGAATTCCATCCCTGGACCGAATTTCTCTTCTTCATATCTCTGTATTCTTACTCTGCTCTTCCGAGATGTAGGAAAGCTCCGAAAGTGAATCTGAAGAAAAAATAAGGAAACCGATAATAAAATAGTAATTCGAAAATATGAAACCTGTGTCAATCCAAAAATACACTAATATAATAGTAATAATAACGATCACAATAAAGTAGGACACTTTACTCAATAATTTGTTTGATTATAATGACTATTTGAGCATATACTTTAAACAGTAATTACTTGGTAAGTTATTACTTTAGTAATATATTTGAGTATTTACTTTATTGTACAATTTATTCAAATTCTACTCGATGTTTTATATTTTCCATCCGCTTTCCTTTTCGCTTTCCTACGATAGAGCAATAGATTTTTTAATGTCTCAGACCGTTGAGGAATACCGGAGAAAATAATATAACTTAACACGCGGGTAATATTACCCCTCCTTGATGTTATAGTACTAGTAACACTGCTGAAAGTGCTTCGACAGCTTAAGTCTTTTCGCGCATTGGCTCTCACTGGGAATCGAACTCGGGACCGCTTTTACCAAAGGCAAACGCGCTGTCCACGTGTCGATTCGGGAGCCTCACCCCCCTCCCTCCTTCCATGGGAACAGGAAGGAGGGAGTCTACCCCCTAGTGTTCATAGTTTTCATTAATTATAATCACCAACGAATTAAGATTTAATCAACCGAAAAACAATACAATTTCAATTTATATTAAATTTTAACTCCTTGATAATAATCCGCGAAGATTTCTCGTCTCCCCCTGGTTACGTTATGACTCAAAGTTAAATAACTTTACAAATATATCATTCTGCAAATATTTTTCGTGAATCGAATAAAAATAAATTAAATATTATTTACATACAACGTTTTATATCGAGTGAAGGTCTGGCTGTAATGCAACGGGACCAAATGAGCATTGGTCTGCGAATTTGAATCGGAACATAATTTTATAAGGATAACTAAAGCAATTATGTAATTACAATAAAAATGTAAAAAAAAATAATCGAATTTGCGAGAAATATATATTTTCTACAAACAATAACTCTTATAACATTTATATTTTAATTGTGGAATATCTCTCCAAGGAAAAGAGATGAGTACACACTAATTTTATGATAAGAAGCTAGCATAAATATTTACAAGAGAAAATCATGCAGAAGTATTATTCTTTTTATCCTTCTTTGGAAAACTACGCAAGAGAATCCCTGAATGTAGTACTTGATCAATGCTTCCTTCGATGGAACATCATGGGACGAAACACAATCAAAAACAATCAAATCTTTGCATCGAAGAACTGCTCAATTAGCACTATTATGATCTGGATGACGTTCTCATCTAAGTGAATTAAAAGGTATTTGATGTTCCACTGGTCCGAAATTGGATTGGGTTATGATGAAACTTTTCAAACTTCATTTCCCTCAAACTAAACCGGAATGATAAAAAGAGGCCAGAAATATTAATTTTCCTACTTTAACAGTGCCCATTCGAGTGATATTAAGTTAACTTGAACTACATATTAACTCAGTACATCAGGATGATATTTTATAACGTTTATAGGCTTATGCTATAGTCTACGTAATACAATGAAATGTACTTTAAATTCCTTGGTTCGACAGGTAATAGATCGCCTTGAACAATGAAAACCAAAGCAAAAGAATCCAAGGTCGTTGGAACAAAAGATCGAGATAAACGAAACTCTTCACAAAATATTGCTCGCTAATTTTGAGAAGAATTTTACCGAAAAATGAACGGAAAGGGAAAGCTAAATCCTCCTTGTGTACGTATGCAAGTAACTCTCACTTCTCTTTACAGAGATTTAGAACGAGGCCGGAAAGCGAAAGTTCATGCTTATGACTCACGAAGCAAAGACACAAGCCTAATCGAAAACTATCATGGCTCCCGAAATGAAACGATCAACTATGACTAGTTCAGTGATAGCGCAATATCAACGTCTGCCGATGAATATCATCGTAGAATCCTATCTAAACTTCGGGATAATAACTTACATCGATAACACTCATCGTGGAATGGTACGGCTGTTGCTAGTAAAACATGTTCCTTTTCCTTTTATAGATATTAAGAGTAAACGCGAAAAGGTATGCGTTTATTAGTGACTTATGGAGAAATGCACCATATTTAAACCTAGTAGGTAGGAAAGGAAAAGAAAAAGAATTGAAATAGATGCTAAGAATTGAGAAGTTCTGTAACTCACGTTTATAATATTCAAGAACGATATCCTATTAATTACGAATTTAAGAATATAGTTTAAGAGATAGTTTTAATATGAAATTACACTCTAACAGAGATGAATCCCCAATAAAAATCTATATCTATCAATCTTTCTCTACATGAAGGGCTTTTCCTTTCTTACGCATGACTGATTGCAATATATTTTTATGTTATATCGGCGGTTACTGTCATTCCTGCTCCTTGTCCGCAAAATACGAAAGAGCGAAGAATGGGAAATGGAGAGGTCAGGATACCGGATCAATCTTTGACACGCGTAAGCGGAAGCTTAATAAACGATTGAGACGCAGAGGATTGACTCAACGACCATAAAAAGCTCTGAAAAGCTGAAGAAATTGCGTAGGATTTTTTATTCTTCTAATTCATTCCAATCGTTGATCCGACAGCGAATATATATTAATACCGAAGAGCATGCTTTACCATCGGTATGCACTTGATTTGCGAAGAGTTATGAGGAACGAGAGAATCGTCCACTGAATGATATGATAAAGCATGCAATCGCAAAGTAAAGGTTCGAGATTCCATTATTACATGAATTCTTGTGGTAAAGGCCCAAAAAACGAATAATTAGAATAATTCGTTGCTGTAACGAGGTGTTCGAATTCTGGAAAGAGCGGCTTGAGGACTGAAGCCCGCCTCAGCACATGAAAATCACTTTCACGCACAAAATCAATTGACATCTGTTTCACTACGGCTAAGGTTCCTTTCTCAAACATCGTCTACTCTTCAACAAACATGTCTAAGCGAATGAGAGTTTCGGAACGAAATTTGCAAATATCAACAAATTATATGGATCGCAAACACCTTTAATTGATCGTATCACATTCGTTAGTTCTATCTAAAAGGGCTTACATAGAGTCTGAATAATATTCTTCAAAACGAGTTTAAGTTCACAGAAAACTTGCGAGATCAATTCACAGAATGAAATTAAATGTATTTATTATACGTAATTTCTAAATCTCTATTGATCTATATAACGATTGAGCCCAAATATATTTACTGACTGCTGATTCAGCTATTTAAATTAAATAGAATGGCGTTTATATTTTAATCGCCTCGTGTTTCTCAATAGTTTTTGCAATAAAACAACAACTTCATGATGCAACGTGACTCGTAGGTATTAGTTGTCGTGCACTAACTCTAATAGACGCCCTGAAAATCGGTACTGCGCTGGAATTATGTTTGTTTGATTTCAGTTTGATAACTCCCTGAAAATTATCTAAATAGATCCATTGTTATTCAAATTCAGTTTAATATAACTGCATGAGAATTTCTATTGACAGACAAATAGATAATTATGTAACAAATATAGTTTTAAGAACAAAAACAGTTGAAGATATTAATGCAGGAAGTAATCGCTCGATTTAATAAACAGTCTTATCGTGAAGATTACACCTCTCGTCATTGCAGCATAAAAAAAAGGGATTTAGTATCACTCGATGTGTATTTTAGTTGATTGGATATAAATCGAGCGTCAGGAATGTTCAAAAATTATAATATTATTTGAAACTAGTGGTAATCTAAACAATATATTCTATTTTAATATCCATTGCATTCTTTGATTGTGTCTTTTTCCCAGACAAGGCGGTAAATTCACGAAAGAAAACAAATACATAGTTCTCACAGAAACACACGATGAGTTCGCCTAGAACTTGAAAAAAAGCGAAGAATCGAAGGCCATTGGGATTCCATTACTGGTCTTTTGGCATTGTTAGCATGAGTCTAATTCTTTTACTGATACCTCGAAAGTGAAAGCAACGAAAATGAAATGAAAACGATGCAATTCGAAATGAATTGAAGGACGTTGGAAATCCATTACTGGTCTAAGAATGATTGTTTACGTGATCATAGCTTCTTTTTAAAGTGCTTTGAAAGTGAAAGCAACGGCGAAGGGAAGCGAAATATCAATAGGTATTGGAAAGAGCTCATCGAAGAAAGCGAAAATGCATTTCTGCGTCAGATCACAGAAAAATAGAGAAAAAGGGGAAGGGCATGTCTGACCATTGCATTGCTGAACTGTACTAATTTATCACCATTAAAGTACATCAAATGAGAATCATAAAAGATAACAAATTACTACACAGTCGTTCAGATTTTGTTGTAATGCTCAATGTTCATGTGAAATATCTTTTTTTTCACTCCCAAAATCAATATATCACTTAATTCTTAGTCCGTTCCACAGGTTTTTATAATATAATTCACGGTGAGAAAAAAAGCAGTCCATAACGTGAGGTTATTTTCAAAGTACGTGATATTAGAGATCGATGTAAAAATATATAAATTGTGCTTACCTAAGCTGAAGCTCCAATCCACTGACTTCTACGATCGAAGGATCTCCTGCAGGACTTTCACTTTCAGAAGACGCCAATCATCAATACGCCAAGACAATATCGGTGTGTAAGGTATTCCCTCCCAAACAATTGAAAATTATAAATTCCAAATTAATAAAATGTACATGGATTAAAATCGGAATTATATTCTAAAGCCATGCAAATGTAAAGCGAAGCAAATAGTTTGAAAACTACGTATTCCCGTTCATTTGCAACCGTTGACCAAACAGTTTGAAATATCTTGTTACATCATTAGCAAAATATTAAGAAGATAATAGCTAAGAATAATTAAAATTTAAAGAAGCCTTAATTAAACTCTTAGACATTAACTGAAGATATTGAAATCATGACACGAAATAAAAACTTCAATATCAGTACTAATTCGTACCAAATCGATCAATATTCGTAAGTGATGAAGCTAAATTTCAATTGCAATTAAACTGTAAAAAATAAATATGGTTCAGATTATGAAATAATGCTGACTAAGATTTAGAATTACGTCGTTAAGGGTAACAAGGAACTGGGGAACTATAGCAACAAAAATTTCAGAAAATTCTTCTAAATTGATAAAAAACAGAAGAGTATTCTACAATAAACCCATAAAAAATTAAAGCAAAACAAGCAGTTTGAATATAAATTAATAATAAATATGGTTACATCAACGAATTATATTGAAAGTAAGTTTAAAAAATAACGACCGCTGACAGGAACTAATTTCAGAAATTCGTGCAAAATGGAATAGAATTCCTTAAATGATTAGGATAAATTTGATGATAAACAGAGGTGAAAAATAGCGACATGACTGGGACTCGAAGCCAGGTCTCCCACTTTCCGGAGGTTTTCTTAGTTCAGGTAGTTTAGTGGTAGAATACCTGCCCGGAATGTAGGAGACCTGGGTTCGAGTCCCAGTCATTTCACTTCTTTTCCCCTTTGTTTATAATTGGGTTTCAGTCGCACTACTTCATGAGCAAAGTCATTTCCCATCCTCATTCCAGGCTAAATTTAAATCTGAATTACAATTATTAGAAAGAAATTCGGTTCTGATTATGAGATAATGAATTTAATGTTAAAGATGACAAAGGCATTTTTATTGCGGAACGGTTACAACTTCTGAAATTTAAGCCACAAAAAAATTATAAATCAATATTAGGATTTTTGATTAACATAATCGATGCCGTTGATAAGATTGCATTTATTATGGTTTCCCTCAACTGCTGATTTCCTTTTAAATTCATACCAGGATTACCTTAATGTTTATGAGTATGATCAAAACTAAGCCTAAAAATTAACAGAAGTATAATCAATCGATTCGGCCGAGATATTGTGGAAAGATCATAATTGAAAATAGATTTCTACTTTTCCACAAAGGTTTTTATTCACCCAAATTACAATGTATGCCTAGGCAGTTTGATGATTCAGTTGTGTGTGAACCTGACGATGGTAATATACCGAAACCGGTAGTTCCTGAATAAAAATTTTTGTGGAAAAGTAGAAATCTATTTTCAATTAATGGAAGGACTAATTGGAAAATATATTCAAGTAAAACTATGCACTGAACTGTTTATTAATTACGGGAGCAAGGAAATCAAACCGGACAAAACTGTATTCTTGGAAAACTTAAACCTTGTACTTTAAAACTGCGCTGTGTTCGAGTCCTGGCTCAATCTGAATTTTTTCTCTCGTTTATTAATTTCAATGTCAACTTGTTACTCGTAATGAAAAGGCAGTTGCAATTTGGAAGAATTTTAGCTTTCAAAACAAATTTCCGATGACTACTTGAAATAGCTAATTGCATACGCACCAAACATCCACTAGAAAATCAATTCAGAAGTTTAATTCCGATTGCGAGAATAAATGTTTAACGAAATAAGGATCTAACGCCCAAATTAATCAAAATTCCAAAAAAGAATCACAGAATATTGAATCCGAAACTAATTTGGTGTGAAAAAATTATTATTCTCATTGGAGGGATGCTGCAACTTGATATCATTATGACATTATAATAGACGCGAGAAGACCGGTATTACTACTGCGAATGATAAAGAAATACAAACAGGATTACGTATATATAAAGACAATATAAATCTATTCCACTATATTAATATTCTAAAATATTAAGTTAATACAATCTATAAATAAATGAAAAATGAACAACTACGATGCGTCCACAATTTCCGTTAAAATTCAAATCCGATCTTCCCTTGTTTATGTGATGACGTCATGCACTTACCAAAGCATAAGAATTAACGACGGAACTAATTTAAAAATATATTCAGATAAAACATGTCGTATAAACTCTAGATCTGTATTCCAGACAGATTGAAAATACATGCGGCAAAGCCGAGGCTTTATCGGAATTTTTCTCTCGTTTTTTATATGCAAATTCAGAGTGTAACTCGTAAGGTTTTGGACGCTAATGAAAGGGCAGTTTAAAGTTTTACAAACGCCTAAGACGATGAATTACAATACCGAAATAAACTTATTCTCGTAATCATAGAAGCAAGACTACCGTCATTCCCACGCGAAGACGTATTTGGCTTATCGAAGCATCAAAAACTAAAGAAATGTCTTTTACATTCGGGAATTGAGTCGACGTAAGCAAACCTTTAAACTCCGATTTCTCGAGGAGAATAGGCGAAAACCTGTTTCCAGTCCCGGCGACATTCCTTTCCTACTCTCAAACAGTCATAATATGTCAAGAGAACTGTCTTACATTCCCATTTACACGAAAACATGTTTCCTTAATCCGCGAATGACCATGCTTAACGAGCTTTTAAACCTGAGAACGTACTTACGAAATCGTATTAAGCAGCTCCGATTCTAAATAAAAGATTAATGTCATCTCAGTAATTCACCCTAAATATAAACCAATCGCAATATGAAACAAATGATGCGTCGTACTCTGATATTACACAAGGAAGTAATTTAAATTCTTAAATTCACCAACACACTTTAGCAATATTTTCTCAGACAATACCTAATGAATTATTTAATGAGACTTACCTTTAACTGGAAATCCTGGGTGACAAAGATGGACGTTGTACATGGCAACGAATTTCAACTGTTTTTCGAACACAGGTTGGCAGCATGACCTCGCTCGCAGAAATCCAGGTAGCAACTAACGAAAAAACCGTCCGCGCAACCGATGAATAATACTACTGTCACCTGATTGGTCCAAATTTAAACATCTTTCAACTTGGCCCCGCCCACCAACCGCCATGAAAATTTTCCACTGCTAACGATAGCAATTATAATCCAACGAATTTATTAAAGTATCATTTTAAAAATATAATTAATGTTTTTCGTAGATTTTAATTATTTTGTTTAAAATTTGCGAATTCCTCGAAGTGCTGTATCGAAAATATCAAAGTTTGCATAATATTAATGTTAGGTTCTTAAAAAATATCTATATTTGGGGCTGGATCATTAAGATTATTAGGTTTTTTTATTTTCGAAAATGAAAAAACGATTTACAAATTAATATCATAACTATTCATCCAGAAAGAGAAGAATGTAGCAATCATACTAATAAATCGAAGCATAGGGGAATTACTAGCAAGATTTCATTGCATGGATACGTTTTGATCAAAGGAAGTGCAGCAATCCAAGAAATGACGTCTATGTTTACGAATAAAGCAAAAAGACCTTAAATAAATTCCTCTTAAAGATACCAATTCTCTCGCTAATCAAACACGCTAAGGTCTCTTCCAAAGATGTCTTTTATGAAGCAGAATCATTAAAAGGATATAAATAAGTTGATTGAATGATACATTACTCAGTTATGTAGAGATCAAGGAACCTTCGACAATATCTGGTATCTTCACTCGCAGTATTAATGGATCACAAATTCACTAAAGTACCAAAATGAAACAAGAGACAACGAAGAAGTGGTTTCGATAGATTTCTTCTTTGACATTCGTATTTCACTACCGATAAACGTCACTATACTTGACCGCCTTAATCAAGAGTCAATAAGTGTCTGTAAATTAATCATCCAATCAAATATCCTTCCTTGAAAGTACTGTCAATCGCGTCATGAATAACATTACTACATAATCTCGAACACGAATAAATTTGCATTAAGAATTCGATATCATTGTAGTTGCCTAGGTGATTATGTCCATGTTAACCCTCAAAGTGGGTTCGTAAGTCTCACATACATGGAAATTAAGATAAAATTCAAAGCACATATCATCATCATCGTACTTACTTTCAAATCTTGCATTTTGTAATCGTAAGGTGAACGAAAGATGCCCGACTCGGACAGCAACAGCGTGAAATAAAATCAATCATGAGGTGTTCTTTCTTGACTATTCTTCTATCACAGATTTTCAACACTTACTTTTGGATAACGCTGTAAATCGTGCCGAGAGCTTAAACTCTTTATCTTAGATTCCATACTCATTCTTTTCCGTGGCACACTCACAATCAAGAAATCCAGAAGAAAAAGCAACATTGCACAGATGAACATTTATAACCTCTTAAAAAACCTTCTGACTTTAGAATTCACACAGGTCCTCGCTTAAACCGCGATGTTAATACGCAGCCCTTTAACTTCAGCAGAAAGCACTCTGATAACAGGAAACAAAACTATTTCCCTCCATTATTCACTGCCTCAGAAACGCGACTTGCGTACTTCACATTTTTGAAGACGATCGGAATTCTCTTAAGGTATGCTGCGTAATCACCACGTGATTTAGAGAAGTAGCTCTGAAATGGCGTTCTAGAGTTGAAATACCATTTTAAGTGATTGTAAGTGTTCATATTCGTGGAATAAGTTTGATAACAGTGCTTCAGATTGTGTAATTTCTGCATTTATTCACTGTGAATAACTGAGTGCTACGTAAAAACGTATCTGTGGAATCAGCAAATTGGAGCAGACATTTTGTGGAAAACACGCTATTTTTGTCGATACGAAAACACTACGAAACCACTGTGAAATTACTTGAAACCAGTGCTCCGATAAACATCTTGTTATATTTTATCTTATTTTTGTACATATTGCTTTTAATTTCGATCGTGGTGTTTAAAAACGTGAAGTTGTCGATTCCCAAGTGTTTCATGTTAATTTCGCCATTTCTTATCGTTAACTGATTACCTTATTTAACTCGTGGTTAGAAAGTTGCATAATAGGACAGCTTCTTGGCCGGTTTATCTAGTATTGTTAACAATTAACGAAGACCAGTCAAATTATGACGATCTAACTGTCGATCAGTGACTTCCTTGAATAATAGTGGACACGTGTACTATTTTAAATCGGCGATGAAACAACCATCAACGAGACGAGCACTCATGGTGAAGGGATTTCTCATCACGAAGTTCTAAGAGCTCGAAATCCTTCCATCAAACTACATTTACCATCGACGCAAGATGGAGGTCATGTAAGTACGATGAGAGTGGAATTGGCATTAATTTGAATTGCTGTGAATTAACTTCATAGATTAGCAATGAGATATTCATATAGGCCGATTTATCTCTCATAGAGCAAATTTCTTCCTATTCTAGAATATTTCGTGTTGTATTGAGTGGTCAATAGTGCATTCCTGTTTCGTAAACTATTATATTATATTATAATTCGTAAACATCCACGTTTAATGTATCATTCAATCAACTTTTATGTCTCGTTTTAATAATTCTGCTTCATGAAAGGTATCTTTGGTTGACATCGTAGAAAACGTGTTTGACTAGCGAGAGAACTGTTATCATAAAGAGGAATTTCTAAGAGTCAAATATGAGATATTCACGCTTTATTCGTAAATATGTACGTCTTTTCTTGAAATCCTGCACTTCTTTTGATCAAAACGTATCCGTGCAATGAGATCTTGTTAGTAGTTGTGCGTATATTAATTACATCGATATGGTTGCTACATTTTTCTCCTTTGGGATGAACGGTTATGATATTAATTTGTGCATCGTTATTTCATTTTCGAAAATAAAGAACCTAAAAATATTAAATATCCGTACCAAAATATAGATGTTATTTAAGAACCTATAATATTTAGATCAAGCAAACTTTGATATTTTTCGACCCAGCACTTCGACGATATCGCGAAATTTAAACAATATAATTAAAATTTACGAAAAATATAAATCATATATTTAAAATGATATTTTAATTAATTCGTTGAATTGAAATTGCTACCGTTAGGAGTGGAAAATTTTCATGATGGTTGGTGGGCGGGGCCAAGTTGAATGATGTTTAAATTTGGACCAATCAGGTGACAGCAGTATTGTTCATCGTTTGCGCGGACAGTTTTTTCGTCAATTGCTTCCTGGATTTCTGCGAGCGAGGTCGTGCTGACAACCTGTGTTTGAAAAACAGTTGAATTTGAATTTGTTGTCATGCTCAACTTCCATCTTTGTCACCCAGGATTTCCTTTCAATGGTAAGTTGAACGAAACATCTTATTTGAATATTGATTGCGATTTTTCTTTTAAGAAATAATTTCTTTTTTGAGCTGTTTAAGTTCTGGCATTTTAGCATTTTTGTAGCGGAATTTCGCGTGTAGTTTTCGTATTTGTATAATATATTGAGTTCGGGCATCGCTTAAATCCTAACAAACATACATAATGCACTCGCATAAATTTAAGTCTCCACGTATTTTACGATTAAAATTCGATTTGGTAATCATTAGTTAATTTTATTTGATGACTACGTTATGTCTAAAGTTCTTGAGTGGCTGACTTAAGCGAATCGAAGAAAATTCAATTGAAGCTCAAATAATCAATGGTAATACCCACCCTGAATGCTTAATTTAAGAGAAATAGTTGTGAAGGAAAGGTCTGACGCATGTGGGACACGAAGCCGGGAATCTCCTACACACTCGCTGTTTGCAATATCCGTCTGGCAAAGCTATCGGAAATCAGTATTTAAAAATTGTATTTAGCGCTCCATGCTGATTCAAACTACATATATTCATGCTCAAAGTTTTGATTTCTTACATTTCAATTCTTGCAATGCCATCGTTGGAATTCAACGGTGTTCTTATCTCCATGCAAGCTATTTTTGGTTTAGTTTTCTGCTAAATAAGAACTATGCATTTTACTATTCCATGAGCCTTATATAAAAGATGTATGCTTTTTTAATTTTTTTAACGATAAATACGTTTCGTTTTTCAATCCCTAAATGGATCGCCGCTATCTAATTTGAGGAAATCGAATTTTTGATTTTCTCAATATTCATCGCTGTCCCTGAAATTATTTGTTACTTTCTTTATCCGATTGTTAGCATTTAACCTGTCCTTTGTTTTATATCTTACACCATATATGGCTCTGAAATAGTAGTTTCATATAACGGACATTCTAACTTATACGTTATAAAATATACCTACTTATGGGCGTTGAGTATAGTACTTGTCCGGTTGAATTTAATTGATGTTTTACTGATTTGGTATTTCCATTTTTCCAGGTTTTTAAAGCTGAACATTCAATCCTCTCATCGATGGGCCTCTGCTGTACTTAGTTTCGAAAGTTAATGTCCACCGAATGACCTTCGCGGAAGAAACGGGAGGAACGAAATTTGATCAATATGGTAAGCACACTTAATACTGTAACCTTTTATTATATTTAATTGAGAGTTTTTCACATGTGATGCCGCTTGTAAATATTTTTTGCATTGCATTGCCTCGCGAGTTAGTTGTATTACGAAAACTATAATTTATCTAGATCCTTTCTTTTTATTAATCTTATGTTTAACTGCAGTTATTCAATGATGCTGATTGCAATTTTTCAAAGGAGAGCTGGACATAACTCGGATGGCTTCCATAATTCCATATTTATTAATTTTATACCATAATTCGGAAGGCTCTTCATAGCTTGAAGTTGCAGTATTAGATTTTTAAGTATCAAAATACGTTTTGAAGTACATTAATGTCTTGAAGCAATATGGTTCCTTCTTTTCCCCTTCATCTCGACTGGCCATCAGCTGACACTAACTTACAGTGTATGTGTAACTCGTTATAATTTAATCAGATAAAACTACTAATAGACTTTCTTATCAATTATCAGAAGCCCTGTTAAAATTTTTGCTGGCATTTACCCCAACCTTATAGAGTTAGGCTGTTATCCATAAGCATAGATATTAGCTCACATTCTGTAGATAAATAGTCAATCGCAAGTTTTCTGTGAACTTAAACTCGTTTTGAAGAATATTATTCAGACTCTATGTAAGCCCTTTTAGATAGAACTAGCCCATGTGATACGATCAATTAAAGGTGTTTGCGATCCATATAATTTGTTGATATTTGCAAATTTCGTTCCGAAACTCTCATTCGCTTAGACATGTTTGTTGAAGAATAACCGACGATTGAGAAAGGAACCTTAGCCGTAGTGAAACAGATGTCAATTGATTTTGTGGGTGAAAGTGATTTTCATGTGCTGAGGCGGGTTTCAGTCCTCAAGCCGCTCTTTCCAGAATTCGAACACCTCGTTACAGCAACGAATTATTCTAATTATTCGTTTTTTGGGCCTTTACCACAAGAATTCATGTAATAATGGAATCTCGAACCTTTACTTTGCGATTGCATGCTTTATCATATCATTCAGTGGACGATTCTCTCGTTCCTCATAACTCTTCGCAAATCAAGTGCATACCGATGGTAAAGCATGCTCTTCGGTATTAATATATATTCGCTGTCGGAGCAACGATTGGAATGAATTAGAATAATAAAAGAGCCTAGGCAATTTCTTCAGCTTTTCAGAGCTTTTTACGGTCGCTGAGACAATTATCTGCGTCTCAATCGTTTATTAAGATTCCGCTTACGCGTGTCAAAGATTAATCCGGTATCCCGACCTCTCCATTTCCCATTCTTCGCTCTTTCGTATTTTGCGGACAAGGAGCAGGAATGACAGTAACCGCCGATATAACATAAAAATATATTGCAATCAGTCATGCGTAAGAAAGGAAAAGCCCTTCATGTAGAGAAAGATTGATAGATATAGATTTTTATTGGGGATTCATCTCTGTTAGAGTGTAATTTTATATTAAAACTATCTCTTAAACTATATTATTAAATTCTTTCATAGGATATCGTTCTTGAATATTATAAACGTGAGTTACAGAACTTCTCAATTCTTAGCATCTATTTCAATTCTTTTTCTTTTCCTTTCCTACCTACTAGGTTTAAATATGGTGCATTTCTCCATAAGTCACTAATAAACGCATACCTTTCCGCGTTTACTCTTAATATCTATAAAAGGAAAAGAAACATGTTTAACTAGCAACAGCCGTACCATTCCACGATGAGTGTTATCGATGTAAGTTATTATCCCGAAGTTTAAATAGGATTCTACGATGATATTCATCGGCAGACGTTGATATTGCGCTATCACTGAACTAGTCATAGTTGATCGTTTCATTTCGGGAGCCATGATAGTTTTCGATTAGGCTTGTGTCTTTGCTTCGTGAGTCATAAGCATGAACTTTCGCTTTCCGGCCTCGTTCTAAATCTCTGTAAAGAGAAGTGAGAGTTACTTGCATACGTACACAACGATGATTTAGCTTTCCCTTTCCGTTCATTTTTCGGTAAAATTCTTCTCAAAATTAGCGAGCAATATTTTGTGAAGAGTTTCGTTTATCTCGATCTTTTGTTCCAACGACCTTGGATTCTTTCGCTTTGGTTTTCATTGTTCAAGGCGATCTATTACCTGTCGAACTAAGAAATTTGAAGTATATTTCATTTTATAACATAGACTACAGCATAAACAAGCATAAGCGTATAAACTTAAAGTAATATCTTCCTTATGTACTGACTTAATATGTTGTTCAAGTTAACTTACTATCACTCGGATTGGCGCTGTAAAAATAGGAAAATTAATATCTCTAGCCTCTCCTTATCATTCCGGTTTAGTTTGATGGAAATGAGGTTTAAAAACTTTCATCATAACCCAATCCAATTTCGGACCAGTGGAACATCAAATACTTTTTAATTCACTTAGATGAGAACGTCATCCAGATCATAATAGTGCTAATTGAGCAATTCTTCTATACGTGGACTTGATTGTTTTTGATCGTGTTTCATCCCATGGTGTTCCATCGAAGGAAGCATTGATCAAGTACTACATACAGGGATTCTATTGCGTAGATTTATTGCGTATATAAAAGTATCGATTATAGTGCATTATTTTAATTATATTTGTTTCGGATTTGCAGATAATGTTTGATTAATTATTATCATATTTTTTCTTCGGAAATACGCTCGGACCTTCTCTCAAACATGGAAGTGCAAGAGATGGAATCCAGGGATGCTGCGAAGACTCATTTGGACCAGGGATGGAATTCACTATACAATGAGTATATTTTCAATGTAATCTTATGGCTACTGTTATGAAGTGTCGTTTATATTGCGGTTTTTTAATTATCATTGTGTTTCGGCTGTTCAGATAATCTTTGATTAATTATTTTCATATTTTTTCTTCGGAAATACGCTCGGACCTTCTCTAAACATGGAAGTGCAAGAGATGGAATCCAGGGATATTGCGAAGACTCATTTGGACCACGGATGGAATTCACTATGCAATGAGTATATTTTCAATGTATAATTGAGGCTACTGTTATGAAGTATCGTTTATAACATGTTATTTTAAATATCATTGTGTTTTGGCTGTTCATATAATGTTTGATTAATTATTTCATATTTTTTCTTCGGAAATACGCTCGGACCTTCTCTCAAAAATGGAAGTGCAAGAGATGGAATCCAGGGATTCTGCGAAGACTCATTTGGACCAGGGATGGAAATCACTATACAATGAGTATATTTTCAATGTATAATTGAGGCTACTGTTATAAAAGTATCGTTTATAGTGCGATATTTTAATTATCATTGTGTATTGGCTGTTCTGATAAAGTTTGATTAATTATATTCATATTTTTTCTTCGGAAATACTCTCGGACCTTCTCTCAAACATGGAAGTGCAAGAGATGGAATCCAGGGATGCTGCAAAGACTCATTTGGACCAGGGATGGAATTCACTATACAATGAGTATATTTTCAATGTATTATTGAGGCTACTGTTATGAAGTATCGTTTATAACGCGTTACTTTAATTATCATTCTGTTTCGGCTGCTCAGATAATGTTTGTTTAATTATATTCATATTTTTTCATCGGAAATACGCTTGGACCTTCTCTCGAACATGGAAGTGCAAGAGATGGAATCCAGGGATGCTGCGAAGACTCACTTGGACCAGGGATGGAATTCACTATACAATGAGTATATTTTTAATGTAATATTGAGGCTACTGTTATAAAAGTATCGTTTATAGTGCGATATTTTAATTATCATTGTGTTTCGGCTGTTCAGATAATGTTTGATTAATTATTTTCATATTTTTTCTTCGGAAAAACGCTCGGACCTTCTCTCAAACATGGAAGTGCAAGAGATGGAATCCAGGGATGCTGCGAAAATTCATTTATAGCAGGGATGGATTTCACTGTTCAATGAGTATATTTTCAATGTAATATTGAGGCTAATGTTATAAAGGTATCGTTTATAGTGCGATATTTTAATTATCATTGTGTTTCGGCTGTTCAGATAATGTTTGATTAATTATTTTCATATTTTTTCTTCGGAAATACGCTTTGACCTTCCCTCAAACATGGAAGTGCAAGAGATGGAATCCAGGGATGCTGCGAAGACTCATTTGCACCAGGGATGGAATTCACTGTACAATGAGTATATTTTCAATGTAATAACGAGGCTACTGTTATAAAAGTATCGTTTATAGTGCAATATTTTAATTATCATTGTGCTTCGGCTGTTCAGATAATGTTTGATTAATTATTTTCATATTTTTTCTTCGGAAATACGCTCTGACCTTCTCTCAAACATGGAAGTGCAAGAGATGGAATCCAGGGATGCTGCGAAGACTAATTTGCACCAGGGATGGAATTCACTGTAAAATGAGTATATTTTCAATGTAATATTGTGGCTACTGTTATTAAGTATCATTTATGAGTGTGTTATTTTAATTATCTTTGTGTTTCGGCTGTTCAGATAATGTTTGATTAATTATTTTCATATTTTTTCTTCGGAAGTACGCTCGGACCTTCTCTCAAACATGGAAGTGCAAGAGATTGAATCGAGGGATGATGCGAAGACACATTTGGACCAGGGATGGAATTCACTATACAATGAGTATATTTTCAATGTAATATTGAGGCTACTGTTATGAAGTATCGTTTATAGTGCGTTATTTTAATTATCATTGTGTTTCCGCTAATCAGATAATGTTTGATTAATTATTTTCATATTTTTTCTTCGGAAATACGCTTGGACCTTCTCTCAATAATGGAAGTGCATGGGATGGAATCCAGGGATGCTGCGAAGACTTATTTGGACCAGGGATGGAATTCACTATACAATGAGTATATTTTGAATGTAATATTGTGGCTAATGTTATGAAGTATCGTTTATAGGGTGTTATTTTAATTATCATTGTGTTTCGGCTCTTCAGAAAATGTTTGATTAAATATTTTCATATTTTCTCTTCGGAAATACGCTCGGACCTTCTCTCAAACATGGAAGTGCAAGTGATGGAATCCAGGGATGCAGCGACGACACATTTGGACCAGGGATGGAATTCACTATAGAATGAGTTTATTTTCAATGTAATATTGAGGCTACTGTTATGAAGTATCGTTTATAGTGCGTTATTTTAATTATCATTGTGTTTCCACTGTTCAGATAATGTTTGATTTATTATTTTCATATTTTTTCTTCGGAAATACGCTCGGACCTTCTCTCAAACATGGAAGTGCAAAAGATGGAATTCAGGGATGCTGCGAAGACTCATTTGGACCAGGGATGGAATTAACTATAAAATGAGTATAATTTCAACGTAATATTGTGGCTACTGTTATTAAGTATCGTTTATAGCTTGTTTTTTTATTTATCATTGTGTTTCGGCTGTTCAGATAATGTTTGATTAATTATTTTCATAATTCTTCCTCGGAAATACTCTTGGACCTTCTATCAAACATGGAAGAGCAAGAGATAGAATTAAGGGATGCTGCGAAGACTCATTTGGACCACGGATGGAATTCACTAAACAATGAGTATATTTTCAATGTAATATTGAGGCTACTGTTATAAAAGTATCGTTTATAGCACGTTATGTTAATTATCATTGTGTTTCTGCTATTCAGATAATGTTTGATTAATTATTTTCACATGTTTTCTTCGGAAATACGCTCGGACCATCTCTCAAACATGGCAGTGCAAGAGATGGAATACAGGGATGCTGCGAAGACTCATTTGCACCAGGGATGGAATTCACTGTACAATGAGTATATTTTCAATGTAATATTGAGGCTACTGTTATGAAGTATCGTTTATAGCGCATTATTTTAATTATCATTTTGTTTCGGCTGTTCAGATAATGTTTGATTAATTATTTTCATATTTTTTCTTCGGAAATACGCTAGGACAATCTCTCAAACATGGCAGTGCAAGAGATGGAATCCAGGGATGCTGCGAAGACACATCTGGGCCAGGGATGGAATTCACTATACAATGAGTATATTTTCAATGTAATATTGAGGCTACTGTTATAAAAGTATCGTTTATAGCGCCTTTTTTTATTATCATTGTGCTTCGGCTGTTCAGATAATGTTTGAAAAATTATTTTCATAATTTTTCCTCGGAAATACTCTAGGACCTTCTCTAAAACATGGAAGAGCAAGAGATGGAATCCAGGGATGCTGCGAGGACTCATTTTGACCAGGGATGGAAATCACTAAACAATGAGTATATTTGGAATATAATATTGAGGCTACTGTTATAAAAGTATCGTTTATAGCGCGTTATTTTAATTATCATTGTGTTTCTGCTATTCAGATAATGTTTGATTAATTATTTTCATATTTTTTCTTCCGAAATACGCTCGGACCTTCTCTCAAACATGGAAGTGCAAGAGATGGAATCCAGGGATGCTGCGAAGACTCCTTTGGACCAGGGATGGAATTCACTATACAATGAGTATATTTTCAATGTATTATTGAGGCTACTGTTATGAAGTATCGTTTATAACATGTTATTTTATTTATCATTGTGTTTCGGCTGTTCATATAATATTTGATTAATTATTTTTATATTTTTTCTTCGGAAATACGCTCCGACCTTCTCTCAAACATGGAAGTGCAAGAGATGGAATCCAGGGATTCTGCGAAGACTCATTTGGACCAGGGATGGAATTCACTATACAATGAGTATATTTTCAATGTATATTGAGGCTACTGTTATAAAAGTATCGTTTATAGTGCGATATTTTAATTATCATTGTGTATTGGCTGTTCAGAAAATGTTTGATTAAATATTTTCATAACTCTTCGGAAATACGCTCGGACCTTCTCTCAAACATGGAAGTGCAAGAGATGGAATCCAGGGATGCTGCGACGACACATTTGGACCAGGGATGGAATTCACTATACAATGAGTTTATTTTCAATGTAATATTGAGGCTACTGTTATGAAGTATCGTTTATAGTGCGTTATTTTAATTATCATTGTGTTTCCACTGTTCAGATAATGTTTGATTAATTATTTTCATATTTTTTCTTCGGAAATACGCTCGGACCTTCTCTCAAACATGGAAGTGCAAAAGATGGAATCCAGGGAAGCTGCGAAGACTCATTTGGACCAGGGATGGAATTCACTATAAAATGAGTATAATTTCAACGTTATATTGAGGCTACTGTTATTAAGTATCGTTTATAGCCTGTTATTTTATTTATCATTGTGTTTCGGCTGTTCAGATAATGTTTGATTAATTATTTTCATAATTCTTCCTCGGAAATACTCTAGGACCTTCTATCAAACATGGAAGAGCAAGAGATAGAATCAAGGGATGCTGCGAAGACTCATTTGGACCACGGATGGAATTCACTAAAAAATGAGTAAATTTTCAATGTAATATTGAGGCTACTGTTATAAAAGTATCGTTTATAGCACGTTATGTTAATTATCATTGTGTTTCTGCTATTCAGATAATGTTTGATTAATTATTTTCATATTTTTTCTTCGGAAATACGCTCGGACCTTCTCTCAAACATGGAAGTGCAAGAGATGGAATCCAGGGATGCTGCGAAGACTCGTTTGGACCAGGGATGGAATTCACTATACAATGAGTATATTTTCAATGTTTTATTGAGGCTACTGTTATGAAGTATCGTTTATAACGCGTTATTTTAATTATCATTGTTTTTCGGCTGTTCATATAATGTTTGCATAATTATTTTCATATTTTTCTTCGGAAATACGATCGGACCATTTTTAAACATGGCAGTGCCAGAGATGGAATCCAGGGATGCTGCGAAGACTCATTTGCACCAGGGATGGAATTTACTGTACAATGAGTATATTTTCAATGTAATATTGAGGCTACTGTTATAAAAGTATCGTTTATAGCGCGTTATTTTAATTATCATTGTGTTTTTGCTGTTCGGATAATGTTTGATTAATTATTTTCATATTTTTTCTTCGGAAATACGCTAGGACCTTCTCCTAAACATGGAAGTGCATGAGATGGAATCCAGGGATGCTACGAAGACACATCTGGGCCAGGGATGGAATTCACTATACAATGAGTATATTTTCAATGTAATATTGAGGGTACTGTTATAAAAGTATCGTTTATAGCGCCTTATTTTAATTATCATTGTGCTTCGGCTGTTCAGATAATGTTTTATTAATTATTTTCATATTTTTTCTTCGGAAATACGCTCGGACCTTCTCTGAAACATGGAAGTGCAAGAGATGGAATCCAGGGATGCTGCGAAGACTCATTTAGACCAGGGTTGGAATTCACTATACAATGAGTATATTTTCAATTAATATTGTGGCTACTGTTATGAAGTATCGTTTATAAGGAGTTATTTTAATTATCATTGTCTTACGGCTGTTCATATAATGTTTGATTAATTATTTTCATATTTTTTGTTCGGAAATACGCTCGGACCTTCTCTCAAACATGGAAGTGCAAGAGATGGAATCCAGGGATGCTGCGAAGACTCATATGCACCAGGGATGGAATTCACTGTACAATGAGTATATTTTCAATGTAATATTGTGGCTACTATTATTAAGTATCGTTTATAGCGTGTTATTTTAATTATCATTGTGTTTTGGCTGTTCAGATAATGTTCGATTAATTATTTTCATAATTTTTCCTCGGAAATACTCTAGGACCTTCTCTAAAACATGGAAGAGCAAAAGATGGAATCCAGGGATGCTGCGAAGACTCATTTGGACCAGGGATGGAATTCACTAAACAATGAGTATATTTGCAATGTAATATTCAGGCTACTGTTATAAAAGTATCGCTAATAGCGCGTTATTTTAATTATCATTGTGTTTCGGGTTTTCAGATAGTGTTTGATTAATTTTTTTCCATATTTTTTCTTCGAAAATACGCTCGGACCTTCTCTCAAACATGGAAGTGCAAGAGATGGAATCCAGGGATGCTGCGAAGACTCATTTGGACCAGGGATGGAATTCACTATACAATGAGTATATTTTCAATGTAATATTGTGGCTACTATTATTAAGTATCGTTTATAGCGTGTTATTTTAATTATCATTGTGTTTTGGCTGTTCAGATAATGTTTGATTAATTATTTTCATAATTTTTCCTCGGAAATACTCTAGGACCTTCTCTAAAACATGGAAGAGCAAGAGATGGAATCCAGGGATGCTGCGAAGACTCATTTGCCCCAGGGATGGAATTTACTGTACAATGAGTATATTTTCAATGTAATATTGAGGCTACTGTTATAAAAGTATCGTTTATAGCGCGTTATTTTAATTATCATTGTGTTTTTGCTGTTCGGATAATGTTTGATTAATTATTTTCATATTTTTTCTTCGGAAATACGCTAGGACCTTCTCCTAAACATGGAAGTGCATGAGATGGAATCCAGGGATGCTACGAAGACACATCTGGGCCAGGGATGGAATTCACTATACAATGAGTATATTTTCAATGTAATATTGAGGGTACTGTTATAAAAGTATCGTTTATAGCGCCTTATTTTAATTATCATTGTGCTTCGGCTGTTCAGATAATGTTTTATTAATTATTTTCATATTTTTTCTTCGGAAATACGCTCGGACCTTCTCTGAAACATGGAAGTGCAAGAGATGGAATCCAGGGATGCTGCGAAGACTCATTTAGACCAGGGTTGGAATTCACTATACAATGAGTATATTTTCAATTAATATTGTGGCTACTGTTATGAAGTATCGTTTATAAGGAGTTATTTTAATTATCATTGTCTTACGGCTGTTCATATAATGTTTGATTAATTATTTTCATATTTTTTGTTCGGAAATACGCTCGGACCTTCTCTCAAACATGGAAGTGCAAGAGATGGAATCCAGGGATGCTGCGAAGACTCATATGCACCAGGGATGGAATTCACTGTACAATGAGTATATTTACAATGTAATATTGTGGCTACTATTATTAAGTATCGTTTATAGCGTGTTATTTTAATTATCATTGTGTTTTGGCTGTTCAGATAATGTTTGATTAATTATTTTCATAATTTTTCCTCGGAAATACTCTAGGACCTTCTCTAAAACATGGAAGAGCAAGAGATGGAATCCAGGGATGCTGCGAAGACTCATTTGGACCAGGGATGGAATTCACTAAACAATGAGTATATTTGCAATGTAATATTCAGGCTACTGTTATAAAAGTATCGTTAATAGCGCGTTATTTTAATTATCATTGTGTTTCGGGTTTTCAGATAGTGTTTGATTAATTTTTTTCCATATTTTTTCTTCGAAAATACGCTCGGACCTTCTCTCAAACATGGAAGTGCAAGAGATGGAATCCAGGGATGCTGCGAAGACTCATTTGGACCAGGGATGGAATTCACTATACAATGAGTATATTTTCAATGTAATATTGTGGCTACTATTATTAAGTATCGTTTATAGCGTGTTATTTTAATTATCATTGTGTTTTGGCTGTTCAGATAATGTTTGATTAATTATTTTCATAATTTTTCCTCGGAAATACTCTAGGACCTTCTCTAAAACATGGAAGAGCAAGAGATGGAATCCAGGGATGCTGCGAAGACTCATTTGGACCAGGGATGGAATTCACTAAACAATGAGTATATTTGCAATGTAATATTCAGGCTACTGTTATAAAAGTATCTTTTATAGCGCGTTATTTTAATTATCATTGTGTTTCTGCTATTCAGCTAATGTTTGATTAATTATTTTCATATTTTTTCTTCCGAAATACGCTCGGACCTTCTCTCAAACATGGAAGTGCAAGAGATGGAATCCAGGGATGCTGCGAAGACTCATTTGGACCAGGGATGGAATTCACTATACAATGAGTATATTTTCAATGTATTATTGAGGCTACTGTTATGAAGTATCGTATATAACATGTTATTTTAATTATCATTGTGTTTCGGCTGTTCATATAATATTTGATTAATTTTTTTCATATTTATTCTTCGGAAATACGCTCGGACCTTCTCTCAAACATGAAAGTGCAAGAGATAGAATCCAGGGATGCTGAGAAATCTCATTTGGACCAGGGATGGAATTCACTGTACAATGAGTATATTTTCAATCAAATATTGAGGCTACTGTTATAAAAGTATCGTTTATAGTGCGTTATTTTAATTATCATTGTGTTTCGGCTGTTCAGATAATGTTTGATTAATTATTTTCATATTATTTCTTCGGAAATACGCTAGGACCTTCTCTCAAACATGGAAGTGCAAAAGATGGAATCCAGGGATGCTGCGGCGAAACATTTGGACCAGGGATGGAATTCACTATACAATGAGTTTATTTTCAAAGTAATATTGAGGCTACTGTATTGAAGTATCGTTTATAGTGCGTTATTTTAATTATCATTGTGTTTCCACTGTTCAGATAATGTTTGATTAATTATTTTCATATTTTTTCTTCGGAAATACGCTCGGACCTTCTCTCAAACATGGAAGTGCAAGAGATGGAATCCAGGGATGCTGCGAAGACTTATTTGGACCAGGGATGGAATTCACTATACTATGAGTATAATTTCAAAGTAATATTGTGGCTACTGTTATTAAGTATCGTTTATAGCCTGTTATTTTATTTATCATTGTGTTTCGGCTGTTCTGATAATGTTTGATTAATTATTTTCATAATTCTTCCTTTGAAATACTCTAGGACCTTCTATCAAACATGGAAGAGCAAGAGATGGAATCCAGGGATGCTGCGAAGACTCATTAGCACTAGGGATGGAATTCACTGTACAATGAGTATATTTTCAATGTAATATTGAGGCTACTGTTATAAAAGTATCGTTAATAGCGCGTTATTTTAATTATCATTGTGTTTCGGGTTTCAGATAATGCTTGATTCATTTTTTTCATATTTTTTCTTCGGAAATACGCTCGGACCTTCTCTCAAACATGGAAGTGCAAGAGATGGAATCCAGGGATGCTGCGAAGACTCATTTGCACCAGAGATGGAATTCACTGTACAATGAGTATATTTCCAATGTAATATTGAGGCTACTGTTATAAAAGTATCGTTAATAGCGCGTTATTTTAATTATCATTGTGTTTCGGGTTTCAGATAATGCTTGATTAATTATTTTCATATTTTTTCTTCGGAAATACGCTCGGACCTTCTCTCAAACATGGATGTCCAAGAGATGGAATCCAGGGATGCTGCGAAGACTCATTTGCACCAGAGATGGAATTCACTGTACAATGAGTATATTTCCAATGTAATATTGAGGCTACTGTTATAAAAGTATCGTTTATAGCGCGTTATTTTTATTATCATTGTGTTTCGGCTGTTCAGATAATGTTTGATTAATTATTTTCAAATTTTTTCTTCGGAAATACGCTAGGACCTTCTCTCAAACATGGAAGTGCAAGAGATGGAATCCAGGGATGCTACGAAGACACATCTGTGCCAGGGATGGATTCACTATACAATGAGTAAATTTTCAATGTAATATTGAGGCTACTGTTATAAAAGTATCGTTTATAGCGCGTTATTTTAATTATCATTGTGTTTCGGCCGTTCAGATAATGTTTGATTAATTATTTTCATATTTTTTCTTCGGAAATACGCTCGGACCTTCTCTCAAACATGGAAGTGCAAGAAATGGAATCCAGGGATGCTGCGAAGACTTATTTGACCAGGGATGGAACTCACTATACAATGAGTATATTTTCAATGTACTATTGAGGCTACTTCTATGAAGTATCGCTTATAGTGGGTTATTTTAATTATTATTGTGTTCCCGCTGTTAAGATAATGTTTGATTAATTATTTTCATATTTTTTATCGGAAACACGCTCGGACCTTCTCTCAAACATGGAAGTGCAAGAGATGGAATCCAGGGATGCTGCGAAGACTCATTTGGGCCAGGGGTGGAATTCACTATACAATGAGTATATTTTCAATGTAATATTGTGGTTACTGTTATTAAGTATCGTTTATAACGCGTTGTTTTAATTATCATTGTGTTGCGGCTGTTCATATAATGTTTGATTAATTATTTTCATATTTTTTCTATGGAAATACGCTCGGACCTTCTCTCAAACATGGAAGTGCAAGAGATGGAATCCAGGGATGCTGCGAAGACTCATTAGCACCAGGGATGGAATTCACTGTACAATGAGTATATTTTCAATGTAATATTGAGGCTACTGTTATAAAAGTATCGTTAATAGCGCGTTATTTTAATTATCATTGTGTTTCGGGATTCAGATAATGCTTGATTAATTATTTTCATAATTTTTCCTCGGAAATACTCTAGGACCTTCTCTAAAACATGGAAGAGCAAGAGATGGAATCCAGGGATGCTGTGAAGACTCATTTGCACCAGGGATGGAATTCACTGTACAATGAGTATATTTTCAATGTAATAATGAGGCTACTGTTATAAAAGTATCGTTTATAGTGCGATATTTTAATTATCATTGTGTTTCGGCTGTTCAGATAATGTTTGATTAATTATTTTCATATTTTTTATTCGGAAATACGCTTTGACCTTCTCTCAAACATGGAAGTGCAAGAGATGGAATCCAGGGATGCTGCGAAGACTCATTTGCACCAGGGATGGAATTCACTGTACAATGAGTATATTTTCAATGTAATAACGAGGCTACTGTTATAAAAGTATCGTTTATAGTGCGATATTTTAATTATCATTGTGTTTCGGCTGTTCAGATAAGGTTTGATTAATTATTTTCATATTTTTTCTTCGGAAATACGCTTTGACCTTCTCTCAAACATGGAAGTGCAAGAGATGGAATCCAGGGATGCTGCGAAGACTAATTTGCACCAGGGATGGAATTCACTGTACAATGAGTATATTTTCAATGTAATATTGTGGCTACTGTTATTAAGTATCATTTATGAGTGTGTTATTTTAATTATCTTTGTGTTTAGGCTGTTCAGATAATGTTTGATTAATTATTTTCATATTTTTTCTTTGGAAATACGCTCGGACCTTCTCTCAAACATGGAAGTGCAAGAGATGGAATCCAGGGATGCCTCGAAGACTCATTAGCACCAGGGATGGAATTCACTGTACAATGAGTATATTTTCAGTGTAATATTGTGGCTACTGTTATTAAGTATCGTTTATAGCGTGTTATTTTAATAATGATTGTGTTTCGGCTGTTCAGATAACGTTTGATTAATTATTTTCAAATTTTTTTTTCGGAAATACGCTTGGACCTTCTCTCAAAAATGGAAGTGCAGGTGATGGAATCCAGGGATGCTGCGAAGACTCATTAGCACCAGGGATGGAATTCACTGTACAATGAGTATATTTTCAATGTAATATTGAGGCTACTGTTATAAAAGTATCGTTAATAGCGCGTTATTTAAATTATCATTGTGTTTCGGGTTTCAGATAATGCTTGATTAATTTTTTTCATATTTTTTCTTCGGAAATACGCTCGGACCTTCTCGCAAACATGGAAGTGCAAGAGATGGAATCCAGGGATGCTGCGAAGACTCATTTGCACCAGGGATGGAATTCACTGTACAATGAGTATATTTCCAATGTAATATTGAGGCTACCGTTATAAAAGTATCGTTTATAGCGCGTTATTTTAATTATCATTGTGTTTCGGGTTTCAGATAATGCTTGATTAATTTTTTTCATATTTTTTCTTCGGAAATACGCTCGGACCTTCTCGCAAACATGGAAGTGCAAGAGATGGAATCCAGGGATGCTGCGAAGACTCATTTGGACCAGGGATGGAATTCACTATACAATGAGTATATTTTCAATGTAATATTGTGGCTACTGTTATTAAGTATCGTTTATAGCGTGATATTTTAATAATCATTGTGTTTCGGATGTTCAGATAACGTTTGATTAATTATTTTCATAATTTTTCCTCGGAAATACTCTAGGACCTTCTCTAAAACATGGAAGAGCAAGAGATGGATTCCAGGGATGCTGCGAAGACTCATTTGCACCAGGGATGGAATTCACTGTACAATGAGTATATTTTCAATGTAATAACGAGGCTACTGTTATAAAAGTATCGTTTATAGTGCGATATTTTAATTATCATTGTGTTTCGGCTGTTCAGATAAGGTTTGATTAATTATTTTCATATTTTTTCTTCGGAAATACGCTTTGACCTTCTCTCAAACATGGAAGTGCAAGAGATGGAATCCAGGGATGCTGCGAAGACTAATCTGCACCAGGGATGGAATTCACTGTACAATGAGTATATTTTCAATGTAATATTGTGGCTACTGTTATTAAGTATCATTTATGAGTGTGTTATTTTAATTATCTTTGTGTTTCGGCTGTTCTGATAATGTTTGATTAATTATTTTCATATTTTTTCTTCGGAAGTACGCTCGGACCTTCTCTCAAACATGGAAGTGCAAGAGATTGAATCGAGGGATGCTGCGAAGACACATTTGGACCAGGGATGGAATTTACGATACAATGAGTATATTTTCAATGTCATATTGAGGCTACTATTATGAAGTATCTTTTATAGTGCGTTATTTTAATTATCATTGTGTTTCCGCTAATCAGATAATGTTTGATTAATTATTTTCATATTTTTTCTTCGGAAATACGCTCGGACCTTCTCTCAAACATGGAAGTGCAAGAGATGGAATCCAGGGATGCTGCGAAGACTCATTTGGACCAGGGATGGAATTCACTATACAATGAGTATATTTTTAATGTATTATTGAGGCTACTGTTATGAAGTATCGTTTATAACATGTTATTTTAAATATCATTGTGTTTTAGCTGTTCATATAATGTTTGATTAATTATTTTCATAATTTTTCTTCGGAAATACTCTAGGACCTTCCCTCAAACATGGAAGAGCAAGAGATGGAATCCAGGGATGCTGCGAAGACTCATTTGGACCAGGGATGTAATTCACTATACAATGAGTATATTTTCAATGTAATATTGAGGCTACTGTTATAAAAGTATCGTTAATATTGCGATTTTTTTAATTATCATTGTGTTTCGGCTCTTCAGAAAATGTTTGATTAAATATTTTCATATTTTCTCTTCGGAAATACTCTCGGACCTTCTCTCAAACATGGAAGTGCAAGTGATGGAATCCAGGGATGCAGCGACGACACATTTGGACCAGGGATGGAATTCACTATACAATGAGTTTATTTTCAATGTAATATTGAGGCTACTGTTATGAAGTATCGTTTATAGTGCGTTATTTTAATTATCATTGTGTTTCCACTGTTCAGATAATGTTTGATTAATTATTTTCATATTTTTTCTTCGGAAATACGCTCGGACCTTCTCTCAAACATGGAAGTGCAAGAGATGGAATCCAGGGATGCTGCGAAGACTCATTTGGACCAGGGATGGAATTCACTATAAAATGAGTATAATTTCAACGTAATATTGTGGCTACTGTTATTAAGTATCGTTTATAGCCTGTTATTTTATTTATCATTGTGTTTCGGCTGTTCAGATAATGTTTGATTAATTATTTTCATAATTTTTCCTCGGAAATACTCTAGGACCTTCTATCAAACATGGAAGAGCAAGAGATAGAATCAAGGGATGCTGCGAAGACTCATTTGGACCACGGATGGAATTCACTAAACATTGAGTATATTTTCAATGTAATATTGAGGCTACTGTTATAAAAGTATCGTTTATAGCACGTTATGTTAATTATCATTGTGTTTCTGCTATTCAGATAATGTTTGATTAATTATTTTCATATTTTTTCTTCGGAAATACGCTCGGACCTTCTCCAAAACATGAAAGTGCAAGAGATGGAATCCAGGGATGCTGCGAATACTCATTTGGACCGGGGATGGAATTCACTATACAATGAGTATATTTTCAATGTAATATATTTTGGCTTCTGTTATTAAGTATCGTTTATAGAGTGTTATTTTAGTTATCATTGTGTTTCGGCTGTTCAGATAATGTTTGATTAATTTTTTTCATATTATTTCTTTGGAAATACGCTCGGACCTTCTCTCAAACATGGAAGTGCAAGAGATGGAATCCAGGGATGCTGCGAAAATTCATTTATAGCAGGGATGGATTTCACTGTTCAATGAGTATATTTTCAATGTAATATTGAGGCTACTGTTATAAAGGTATCGTTTATAGTGCGATATTTTAATTATCATTGTGTTTCGGCTGTTCAGATAATGTTTGATTAATTATTTTCATATTTTTTCTTCGAAAATACGCTCGGACCTTCTCTCAAACATTAAATTGCAAGATATGGAATCCAGGGATGCTGCGAAGACTCATTTGCACCAGGAATGGAATTCACTGTACAATGAGTATATTTTCAATGTAATATTGAGGCTACTGTTATAAAGGTATCGTTTATAGTGCGATATTTTAATTATCATTGTGTTTCGGCTGTTCAGATAATGTTTGATTAATTATTTTCATATTTTTTCTTCGAAAATACGCTCGGACCTTCTCTCAAACATTAAAGTGCAAGATATGGAATCCAGGTATGCTGCGAAGACTCATTTGGACCAGGGATGGAATTCACTATACAATGAGTATATTTTCTATGTAATATTGAGGCTACTGCTATGAAGTATCGTTTATAGTGCGTTATTTTAATTATCATTGTGTTCCCGCTGTTCAGATAATGTTTGATTAATTATTTTCATATTTTTTCTTCGGAAACACGCTCGGACCTTCTCTCAAACATGGAAGTGCAAGGTATGGAATCCAGGGATGCTGCGAAGACTCATTTGGACCAGGGGTGGAATTCATTATACAATGAGTATATTTTCAATGTAATATTGTGGCTATTGTTATGAAGTATCGCTTATAACGCATTATTTTAATTATCATTGTGTTACTGCTGTTTATATAATGTTTCATTAATTATTTTCATATTTTTTCTTCGGAAATACGGTCGGACCTTCTCTGAAACATGGAAGTGAAAGAGATGGATTCCAGGGTTGCTGCGAAGACCCATTTCGACCGGGGATGGAAGTCACTATACAATGAGTATATTTTCACTGTAACATTGAGGCTACTGTTATAAAAGTATCGTTTATTGCGCGATATTTTAATTATAATTTGTTTCGGCTGTTCAGATAATGTTTGATTAATTATTTTCATATTTTTTCTTCGGAAATACGCTCGGACCTTCTCTCAAACATGGAAGTGCAAGAGATGGAATCCAGGGATGCTGCGAAGACTAATTTGCACCAGGGATGGAACTCACTATACAATGAGTATATTTTCAATGTAATATTGAGACTACTGTTATGAAGTATCGTTTATAGTGCGTTATTTTAATTATCATTGTGTTCCCGCTGTTCAGATAATGTTTGATTAATTTTTTTCATATTTTTTTCTTCGGAAATACACTCGGACCTTCTCTCAAACATGGAATTGCAAGAGATGGAATCCAGGGATGCTGCGAAGACTCATTTGGACCAGGGATGGAATTCACTATACAATGAGTATATTTTCAATGTAATATATTTTGGCTACTGTTATTATGTCTCGTTTATAGCGTGTTATTTTAGTTATCATTGTGTTTCGGCTGTTCAGATAATGTTTGATTAATTATTTTCATAATTTTTCCTCGGAAATACTCTAGGACCTTCTCTTAAACATGGAAGAGCAAGAGATGGAATCCAGGGATGCTGCGAAGACTCATTTGGACCACGGATGGAATTCACTAAACAATGAGTATATTTGCAATGTAATATTCAGTCTACTGTTATAAAAGTATCGTTTATAGCGCGTTATTTTAATTATCATTGTGTTTTTGCTATTAAGATAATGTTTGATTAATTATTTTCATATTTTTTCTTTGGAAATACGCTCGGACCTTCTCTCAAACCTGGAAGTGCAAGAGATGGAATCCAGGGATGCTGCGAAGACTCATTTGGACCAGGGATGAAATTCACTATACAATGAGTATATTTTCAATGTATTATTGAGGCTACTGTTATGAAGCATCGTTTATAACATGTTATTTTAATTATCATTGTGTTTCGGCTGTTCATATAAAGTTTGATTAATTATTTTCATATTTTTTCTTCGGAAAAATGCTCCGACCTTCTCTCAAACATGGAAGTGCAAGAGATGGAATCCAGCGATGCTGCGAAGACTCATTTGGACCAGGGATGGAATAAACTATACAATGAGTATATTTTCAATGTATTATTGAGGCTACTGTTATAAAAGTATCGTTTATAGTGCGATATTTTAATTATCATTGTGTATTGGCTGTTCTGATAATATTTGATTAATTATCTTCATATTTTTTCTTCGGAAATACGCTCGGACCTTCTCTCAAACATGGAAGTGCAAGAGATGAAATCCAGGGATGCTGCGAAAATTCATTTACAGCAGGGATGGATTTCACTGTTCAATGAGTATATTTTCAATGTAATATTGAGGCTACTGTTATAAAGGTATCGTTTATAGTGCGATATATTAATTATCATTGTGTTTCGGTTGTTCAGATAATGTTTGATTAATTATTTTCATATTTTTTCTTCGAAAATACGCTCGGACCTTCTCTCAAACATTAAAGTGCAAGATATGGAATCCAGGGATGCTGCGAAGACTCATTTGCACCAGGAATGGAATTCACTATACAATAAGTATATTTTCAATGTAATATTGAGGCTACTGTTATAAAAGTATCGTTTATAGCGCCTTTTTTTATTATCATTGTGCTTCGGCTGTTCAGATAATGTTTGATTAATTATTTTCATATTTTTTCTTCGGAAATACGCTCGGACCATCTCTCAAACATGGCAGTGCAAGAGATGGAATCCAGGGATGCTGCGAAGACTCATTTGCACCAGGGATGCAATTCACTGTACAATGAGTATATTTTCAATCTAATATTGAGGCTACTGTTATAAAAGTGTCGTTTATAGCGCGTTATTTTAATTATCATTGTCTTTCGCCTGTTCAGATAATGTTTGATTAATTATTTTCATATTTTTTCTTCAGAAATACGCTAGGACCTTCTCTCAAACATGGAAGTGCAAGAGATGGAATCCAGGGATGCTACGAAGACACATCTGGGCCAAGAATGGAATTCACTATACAATAAGTATATTTTCAATGTAATATTGAGGCTACTGTTATAAAAGTATCGTTTATAGCGCCTTTTTTTATTATCATTGTGCTTCGGCTGTTCAGATAATGTTTTATTAATTATTTTCATATTTTTTCTTCGGAAATACGCGCGGACCTTCTCTGAAACATGGAAGTGCAAGAGATGGAATCCAGGGATGCAGCGGCGAAACATTTGGACCAGGGATGGAATTCACTTTACAATGAGTTTATTTTCAATGTGATATTGAGGCTACTGTTTTGAAGTATCGTTTATAGTGCGTTATTTTAATTATCATTGTGTTTCGGCTGTTCAGGTAATGTTTGGTTAATTATTTTCATAATTTTTCTTTGGAAATACGCTCGGACCATCTCTCAAACATGGCAGTGCAAGAGATGGAATCCAGGGATGCTGCGAAGACTCATTTGCACCAGGGATGGAATTCACTGTACAATGAGTATATTTTCAATGTAATATTGAGGCTACTGTTATGAAGTATCGTATATAGCGCGTTATTTTAATTATCATTGTGTTTCGGCTGTTCAGATAATGTTTGATTAATTATTTTCATATTTTTTCTTCGGAAATACGCTAGGACCATCTCTCAAACATGGCAGTGCAAGAGATTGAATCCAGGGATGCTGCAAAGACACATCTGGGCCAGGGATGGAATTCACTATACAATGTGTATATTTTAAATGTAATATTGAGGCTACTGTTATAAAAGTATCGTTTATAGCTCCTTTTTTTATTATCATTGTGTTTCGGCTGTTCAGATAATGTTTTATTAATTATTTTCATATTTTTTCTTCGGAAATACGCGCGGACCTTCTCTGAAACATGGAAGTGCAAGAGATGGAATCCAGGGATGCTGCGACGAAACATTTGGACCAGGGATGGAATTCACTATACAATGACTTTATTTTCAATGTAATATTGAGGCTACTGTTATAAAAGTATCGTTTATAGCGCGTTATTTTTATTATCATTGTGTTTCGGCTGTTCAGATAATGTTTGATTAATTATTTTCATATTTCTTCTTCGGAAATACGCTCGGACCTTCTCTCAAACATGGAAGTGCAAGAGATGGAATCCAGGGATGCTGCGAAGACTTATTTGGACAAGGGATGGACCTCACTATACAATGAGTATATTTTCAATGTAATATTGAGGCTACTGCTATGAAGTATCGCTTATAGTAGGTTATTTTAATTATCATTGTGTTCCCGGTGTTCAGATAATGTTTGATTAATTATTTTCATATTTTTTCTTCGGAAACACGCTCGGACCTTCTCTCAAACATGGAAGTGCAAGAGATGGAATCCAGGGATGCTGCGAAGACTCATTTGGACCAGGGGTGGAATTCAATATACAATGAGTATATTTTAAATGTAATATTGTGGCTACTGTTATGAAGTATCGTTTATAACGCGTTGTTTTAATTATCATTGTGTTGCGGCTGTTCATATAATGTTTGATTAATTATTTTCATATTTTTTCTTTGGAAATACGCTCGGACCTTCTCTCAAACATGGAAGTGCAAGAGATGGAATCCAGGGATGCTGCGAAGACTCATTTACACCAGGGATGGAATTCACTGTACAATGAGTATAATTTCAATGTAATATTGAGGCTACTGTTATAAAAGTATCGATAATAGCGCGTTATTTTATTTATCATTGTGTTTCGGGTTTCAGATAATGTTTGATTAATTTTTTTCATTTTTTTTCTTCGGAAATACGCTCGGACCTTCTCGCAAACATGGAAGTGCAAGAGATGGAATCCAGGGATGCTGCGAAGACTCATTTGGACCAGGGATGGAACTCACTATACAATGAGTATTTTTTCAATGTAATATTGACGCTACTGTTATGAAGTATCGTTTATAGTGCGTTATTTTAATTATCATTGTGTTCCCGCTGTTCAGATAATGTTTGATTAATTTTTTTCATATTTTTTCTTCGGAAATACGCTCGGACCTTCTCTAAAACATGGAAGAGCAAGAGATGGAATCCAGGGATGCTGCGAAGACTCATTTGGACCAGGGATGGAATTCACAATACAATGAGTATTTTTTCAATGTAATATATAGGCTACTGTTATAAAGGTATCGTTTATTGCGCGTTATTTTAATTTATTATTGTGATTCGACTTTTCAGATAATGTTTGATTAATTATTTTCATATTTTTTCTTCGGAAATACGCTCGGACCTTCTCTCAAACATGGAAGTTCAAGAGATGGAATCCAGGGATGCTGCGAAGACTCGTTTGGACCAGGGATGGAATTCACTATACAATGAGTATATTTTCAATGTTTTATTGAGGCTACTGTTATGAAGTATCCTTTATAACGCGTTATTTTAATTATCATTATGTTCGGCTGTTCATATAATGTTTGATTAATTATTTTCATATTTTTTCTTCGGAAATACGCTCGGACCATCTCTCAAACATGGCAGTGCAAGAGATGGAATCCAGGGATGCTGCGAAGACTCATTTGCACCAGGGATGGAATTCACTGTACAATGAGTATATTTTCAATCTAATATTGAGGCTTCTGTTATAAAAGTATCGTTTATAGCGCGTTATTTTAATTATCATTGTCTTTCGCCTGTTCAGATATTGTATGATTAATTATTTTCATATTTTTTCTTCGGAAATACGCTAGGACCTTCTCTCAAACATGGAAGTGCAAGAGATGGAATCCAGGGATGCTACGAAGACACATCTGGGCCAGGGATGGAATTCACTATACAATGAGTATATTTTCAATGTAATATTGAGGATACTGTTATAAAAGTATCGTTTATAGCGCCTTTTTTTATTATCATTGTGCTTCGGCTGTTCAGATAATGTTTTATTAATTATTTTCATATTTTTTCTTCGGAAATACGCGCGGACCTTCTCTGAAACATGGAAGTGCAAGAGATGGAATCCAGGGATGCTGCGGCGAAACATTTGGACCATGGATGGAATTCACTTTACAATTAGTTTATTTTCAATGTGATATTGAGGCTACTGTTTTGAAGTATCGTTTATAGTGCGTTATTTTAATTATCATTGTGTTTCGGCTGTTCAGATAATGTTTAATTAATTATTTTCATAATTTTTCTTCGGAAAAACGCTCGGACCTTCTCTCAAACATGGAAGTGCAAGAGATGGAATCCAGGGATGCTGCGAAGACTTATTTGGACCAGGGATGGAATTCACTATAAAATGAGTATAATTTCAATGTAATATTGTGGCTACTGTTATTAAGTATCGTTTATAGCCTGTTATTTTATTTATCATTGTGTTTCGGCTGTTCAGATAATGTTTGATTAATTATTTTCATAATTCTTCCTCGGAAATACTCTAGGACCTTCCATCAAACATGGAAGAGCAAGAGATAGAATCAAGGGATGCTGCGAAGACCCATTTTGACCAGGGATGGAATTCACTATACAATGAGTAAATTTTCACTGTAACATTGAGGCTACTGTTATAAAAGTATCGTTTATAGCGCGTTATTTTTATTATCATTGTGTTTCGGCTGTTCAGATAATGTTTGATTAATTATTTTCATAATTTTTCTTCGGAAATACGCTCGGACCTTCTCTCAAACATGGAAGTGCAAGAGATGGAATCCAGGGATGCTGCGAAGACTTATTTGGACCAGGGATGGAATTCACTGTACAATGAGTATATTTTCAATGTAATATTGAGGCTACTGTTATAAAAGTATCGTTAATAGCGCGTTATTTTAATTATCATTGTGTTTCGGCTGTTCAGATAATGTTTGATTAATTATTTTCATATTTTTTCTTCGGAAATACGCTCGGACCTTCTCTCAAACATGGAAGTGCAAGAGATGGAATCCAGGGATGCTGCGAAGACTCATTTGGACCAGGGGTGGAATTCACTATACAATGAGTATATTTTTTAATGTAATATTGTGGCTACTGTTATGAAGTATCGTTTATTACGCATTATTTTAATTATCATTGTGTTACAGCTGTTCATATTATGTTTGATTAATTATTTTCATATTTTTTCTGCGGAAATACCCTCGGACCTTCTCTGAAACATGGAAGTGCAAGAGATGGATTCCAGGGATGCTGCGAAGACTCATTTGCACCAGGGATGGAATTCACTATACAATGTGTATATTTTCACTGTATTATTGAGGCTACTGTTATAATAGTATCGTTTATAGCGCGTTATTTTAATTATCATTGTGTTTCGGGTGTTTAGATAATGTTTGATTAATTATTTTCATATTTTTTCTTCGGAAATACGCTCGGACCTTCTCTCAAACATGGAAGTGCAAGAGATGGAATCCAGGGATGCTGTGGTAGGGATGCCTTTTGACCCTCCTAAGACAGTAGTCATCACTAACGGGTCAAAGGGCATCCCTACCACTCCTAGGCGTTGGAATCATCGCCACTTCTCTATGGAGCTGCAGAAGGAAAAGACTTCCCAACTCTTCGGCAATTGCTACTCCATCAGCACCCTCCATTAACCTTTATAACTTCTCCAGATCCGGAGACGGGCCGACCAACTTCATCCCCCCAAGCAACACCCCCCTGTTCCCAGTGTTAGACTGAAGTGCTTCGACTGTTTAGTGTTTAGTGACTAGTATTAATGTTTTATAAAAAAAATGGTACCCTTATAGGTAATGAAATTCCTTTTTTTATTTTTTTATTTACTTGTTGTCCTTTTTTACTGTGTTTATGGTTAGGGATAAGTAGTTTGTAAGTAGCAATAGACCTATTGTGATATGAACTCAGGGATAAATAGTTTTGCTCAGATTTCTTCTTTTTCTCTTTTTGTTGTTAAGGTATTCTATATGTATGTATATTTTGTAGTTTTGTACGGTATCTGGGAGGCTCGACAATGTTTTTTTTCCAACCCGGGTGTTAACTGCCGATGGGGTGATGTGGTAGGGATGCCTTTTGACCCTCCTAAGACAGTAGTCATCACTAACGGGGCAAAAACATCCCACACCCTAAGTGTGCTGAGTGCCCCTTGGACCCGAAGAGGAACATATAAGGCCTCGGACAGCTCCGTTCGCGAGATAGACTGGTCCACTGTCTGCCGGAGGGTTACTCTGACGGAGACCCCCCTCGTTGGTATAATAGAAACCGATAGTGCGTCGATTCGCTGGAGGCGTATCCGTGAGCGGAACCCCCGGCTTAGTGTGTGCGCGGCGCCTCCGAGTAGGGACCAAGGGACCGGCAGCATAACCACCCGCCCGTTAGGTCGAGCCTCCCAGAGAAAGGAGTAATAAAAGGTAATAAACTATTTAAGCTTGACTCTAGTTTTCTTTGTCTCCAATGTCACTACGACAATGCTGCGAAGACTCATTTGGACCAGGGATGGAATTCACTATACAATGATTATATTTTAAAAGTAATATTGAGGCTACTGTTATGAAGTATCGTTTATAGTGCGTTATTTTATTTATCATTGTGTTTTGGCTTTTCAGATAATGTTTGATTAATTATTTTCATATTTTTTCTTCGGAAATACGCTCGGACCTTCTCTCAAACATGAAAGTGCAAGAGATGGAATCCAGGGATGCTGAGAAGACTCATTTGCACCAGGAATGGAATTCACTGTACAATGAGTATATTTTCAATGTAATATTGAGGCTACTGTTATAAAAGTATCGTTTATAGCGCGTTATTTTAATTATCATTGTGTTTCGGGTTTTCAGATAATGTTTGATTAATTTTTTTCATATTTTCTCTTTCGAAATACGCCTTGACCTTCTCTCAAACATGGAAGTGCAAGGTATTGAATCCAGGGATGCTGCGAAGGCTCATTTGGACCAGGGATGGAATTCACTATACAATGAGTATATTTTCAATGTAATATTGTGGCTACTGTTATTAAGTATCGTTTATAGCGTGTTATTTTAATTATCATTGTGTTTTGGCTGTTCAGATAATGTTTGATTAATTATTTTCATAATTTTTCCTCGGAAATACTCTAAAACCTTCTCTCGAACATGGAAGAGCAAGAGATGGAATCCAGGGATGCTTGGAAGACTCATTTGGACCATGGACGGAATTCACTAAACAATGAGTATATTTGCAATGTAATACTGAGGCTACTGTTATAAAAGTATCGTTTATAGCGCGTTATTTTAATTATCATTGTGTTTCTGCTATTCAGATAATGTTTGATTAATTATTTTCATATTTTTTCTTCGGAAATACGCTCGGACCTTCTCTCAAACATGGAAGAGCAAGAGATGGAATCCAGGGATGCTGGGAAGACTCATTTTGACCACGGATGCAATTCACTAAACAATGAGTATATTTGCAATGTAATATTGAGGCTACTGTTATAAAAGTATCGTTTATAGCGCGTTATTTTAATTATCATTGTGTTTCTGCTATTCAGATAATGTTTGATTAATTATTTTCATATTTTTTCTTCGGAAATATGCTCGGACCTTCTCTCAAACATGGAAGTGCAAGAGATGTAATCCAGGGATGCTGCGAAGTCTCATTTTGACCAGGGATGGAATTCACTATACAATGAGTATATTTTCAATGTAATATTGACGCTATTGTTATAAAAGTATCGTTTATAGTGCGATATTTTAATTATCATTGTGTTTTGGCTGTTCTGATAATGTTTGATTAATTATTTTCATATTTTTTCTTCGGAAATACGCTCGGACCTTCTCTCAAACATGGAAGAGCAAGAGATGTAATCCAGGGATGCTGCGAAGACTCATTTGGACCACGGATGGAATTCACTAAACAATGAGTATATATGCAATGTAATATTCAGGCTACTATTATAAAAGTATCGTTTATAGCGCGTTATTTTAATTATCATTGTGTTTCTGCTATTCAGATAATGTTTGATTAATTATTTTCATATGTTTTCTTCGGAAATACGCTCGGACCTTCTCTCAAACATGGAAGTGCAAGAGATGGAATCCAGGGATGCTGCGAAGACTCATTTGGACCAGGGATGGAATGCACTATACAATGAGTATATTTTCAATGTATTATTGAGGCTACTGTTATGAATTATCGTTTATAACATGTTATTTTAATTATCATTGTGTGTCGGCTGTTCATATAATGTTTGATTAATTATTTTCATATTTTTTCTTCGGAAATACGCTCAAACCTTCTCTCAAACATGGAAGTGCAAGAGATGGAATCCAGGGATGCTGCGAAGAATCATTTGGACCAGGGATGGAACTCACTATACAATGAGTATATTTTCAATGTAATATTGAGGCTACTTTATGAAGTATCGTTTATAGTGCGTTATTTTAATTATCATTGTGTTCCCGCTGTTCAGATAATGTTTGATTAATTTTTTTCGTATTTTTTCTTCGGAAATACGCTTGGACCTTCTCTATAACATGGAAGTGCAAGAGATGGAATCCAGGGATGCTGCGAAGACTCATTTGGACAAGGGATGGAATTCACTATAAAATGAGTATATTTTCAATTTAATATTGTGGCTACTGTTATTAAGTATCGTTTATAGCGTGTTATTTTAGTTATCATTGTGTTTCGGCTGTTCAGATAATGTTTGATTAATGATTTTCATAATTTTTCCTCGGAAATACTCTAGGACCTTCTCTAAAATATGGAAAAGCAAGAGATGGAATCCAGAGATGCTGCGAAGACTCATTTGGACCACGGATGGAATTCACTAAACAATGAGTATATATGCAATGTAATATTCAGGCTACTATTATAAAAGTATCGTTTATAGCGCGTTATTTTAATTATCATTGTGTTTCTGCTATTCAGATAATGTTTGATTAATTATTTTCATATTTTTTCTTCGGAAATACGCTCGGACCTTCTCTCAAACATGGAAGTGCAAGAGATGGAATCCAGGGATGCTGCGAAGACTCATTTGGACCAGGGATGGAATGCACTATACAATGAGTATATTTTCAATGTATTATTGAGGCTACTGTTATGAATTATCGTTTATAACATGTTATTTTAATTATCATTGTCTGTCGGCTGTTCATATCATGTTTGATTAATTATTTTCATATTTTTTCTTCGGAAATACGCTCGGACCTTCTCTCAAACATGGAAGTGCAAGAAATGGAATCCAGGGATGCTGCGAAGACTCATTTGCACCAGGGATGGAATTCACTGTACAGTGAGTATATTTTCAATGTAATATTGAGGCTACTGTTACAAGAGTATCGTTTATAGTGCGATATTTTAATTATCATTGTGTATTGGCTGCTCTGATAATGTTAGATTAATTATCTTCATAATTTTTCTACGGAAATATGCTCGGACCTTCTCTCAAACATGGAAGTGCAAGAGATGGAATCCAGGGATGCTGCGAAGACTAATTTGCACCAGGGATGGAATTCACTGTACAATGAGTATATTTTCAATGTAATATTGAGGCTACTGTTACAAAAGTATCGTTTATAGTGTGATATTTTAATTATCATTGTGTTTCGGCTGTTCAGATAATGTTTGATTAATTATTTTCATATTTTTTCTTCGGAAATACGCTCGGACCTTCTCTCAAACAGGAATTTGCAAGAGATGGAGTCCAGGGATGCTACGAAGACACATCTGGGCCAAGGATGGAATTCACTATACAATGAGTATATTTTCACTGTAACATTGAGGCTACTGTTATAAAAGTATCGTTTATAGCGCGTTATTTTAATTATCATTGTGTTCCCGTTGTTCAGATAATTTTTTATTAATTATTTTCATATTTTTTCTTTCGAAACACGCTCGGACCTTCTCTCAAACATGGAAGTGCAAGAGATGGAATCCAGGGATGCTACGAAGACTCATTTGGACCACGGATGGAATTCACCAAACAATGAGTATATTTGCAATGTAATATTCAGGCTAATGTTATAAAAGTAACGTTTATAGCGCGTTATTTTAATTATCATAGTGTTTTGGATGTTCAGATAAGGTTTGATTAATTATTTTCATAATTTTTCCTTGGAAATACTCTAAAACCTTCTCTCAAACATGGAAGAGCAAGAGATGGAATCCAGGGATGCTTGGAAGACTCATTTGGACCATGGAAGGAATGCACTAAACAATGAATATATTTGCAATGTAATATTGAGGCTACTGTTATAAAAGTATCGTTTATAGCGCGTTATTTTAATTATCATTGTGTTTCTGCTATTCAGATAATGTTTGATTAATTATTTTCATATTTTTTCTTCGGAAATACGCTCGGACCTTCTCTCAAACATGGAATGGCAAGAGATGGAATCCAGGGATGCTGCGAAGACTCATTTGGACCAGGGATGGAATTCACTAGACAATGAGTACATTTTCAATGTAATATTGTGGCTACTGTTATTAAGTATCGTTTATAGCGTGTTATTTTAATTATCATTGTGTTTCGGCTGTTCAGATAATGATTGATTAATTATATTCATAATTTTTCCTCGGAAATACTCTAGGACCTTCTCTCAAACATGGAAGAGCAAGAGATGGAATCCAGGGACGCTGGGAAGACTCATATGGACCACCGATGCAATTAACTAAACAATGAGTATATTTGCATTGTAATATTGAGGCTACTGTTATAAAAGTATCGTTTATAGCGCGTTATTTTAATAATCATTGTGTTTCTGCTATTCAGATAATGTTTGATTAATTATTTTCATATTTTTTCTTCGGAAGTACGCTCGGACCTTCTCTCAAACATGGAAGTGCAAGAGATTGAATCGAGGGATGCTGCGAAGACACATTTTGACCAGCGATGGAATTTACTATACAATGAGTATTATTTCAATGTAATATTGAGGCTACTGTTATGAAGTATCGTTTATAGTGCGTTATTTTAATTATCATTATGTTTCCGCTAATCAGATAATGTTTGATTAATTATTTTCATATTTTTTCTTCGGAAATACGCTCGGACCTTCTCTCAAACATGGAAGTGGAAGAGATGGAATCCAGGGATGCTGCGAAGACTCATTTGGACCAGGGATGGAATTCACTATACAATGTGTATATTTTCAATGTAATATTGAGGCTACTGCTATGAAGTATCGTTTATAGTGCGTTATTTTTTTATGATTGTCTTCCCGCTGTTCAGATAATGTTTGATTAATTATTTTCATATTTTGTCTTCGGAAATACGCTCGGACCTTCTCTGAAACATCGAAGTGCAAGAGATGGAATCCAGGGATGCTGCGAAGACTCATTTGGACCAGGGGTGGAATTCACTATACAATGAGTATATTTTCACTGTAGCATTAAGGCTACTATTATAAAAGTATCGTTTATAGCGCATTATTTTAATTAACATTGTGGTTCTGCTGTTCAAATAATGTTTGATTAATAATTTTCATATTTTTTCTTCGGAAATACGCTCAAACCTTCTCTCAAACATGGAAGTGCAAGAGATGGAATCCAGGGATGCTGCGAAGACTTATTTGGACCAGGGATGGAACTCACTATACAATGAGTATATTTTCAATGTAATTTTAAGTCTACTATTATGAAGTATCGTTTATAGTGCGTTATTTTAATTATCATTGTGTTCCCGCTGTTCAGATAATGTTTGATTAATTTTTTTCATATTTTTTCTTCGGAAATACGCTCGGACCTTCTCTAAAACATGGAAGTGCAAGAGATGGAATCCAGGGATGCTGCGAAGACTCATTTGGACCAGGGATGGAATTCACTATAAAATGAGTATATTTTCAATTTAATATTGTGGCTACTGTTATTAAGTATCGTATATAGCGTGTTATTTTAGTTATCATTGTGTTTCGGCTGTTCAGATAATGTTTGATTAATTATTTTCATAATTTTTCCTCGGAAATACTCTAGGACCTTCTCTAAAACATGGAAAAGCAAGAGATGGAATCCAGGGATGCTGCGAAGACTCATTTGGACCACGGATGGAATTCACTAAACAATGAGTATATTTGCAATGTAATATTCAGGCTACTGTTATAAAAGTATCGTTTATAGCGCGTTATTTTAATTATCATTGTGTTTCTGCTATTCAGATACTGTTTGATTAATTATTTTCATATTTTTTCTTCGGAAATACGCTCGGACCTTCTCTCAAACATGGAAGTGCAAGAGATGGAATCCAGGGATGCTGCGAAGACTCATTTGCACCAGGGATGGAATGCACTATACAATGAGTATATTTTCAATGTATTATTGAGGCTACTGTTATGAAGTATCGTTAATAACATGTTATTTTAATTATCATTGTGTGTCGGCTGTTCATATAATGTTTGATTAATTATTTTCATATTTTTTCTTCGGAAATACGCTCAGACCTTCTCTCAAACATGGAAGTGCAAGAGATGGAATCCAGGGATGCTGCGAAGACTTATTTGCACCAGGGATGGAATTCACTGTACAATGAGTATATTTTCAAAGTAATATTGAGGCTACTGTTACAAAAGTATCGTTTAAAGTGCGATATTTTAATTATTATTGTGTATTGGCTGCTCTGATAATGTTAGATTAATTATCTTCATATTTTTTCTTCGGAAATACGCTTTTACCATCTCTCATACATGGAAGTGCAAGGTATGGAATCCAGAGATGCTGCGAAGACTCATTTGCACCAGGGATGGAATTCACTGTACGATGAGTATATTTTCAATGTAATATTGAGGCTACTGTTATGAAGTATCGTTTATAGTGCATTATTTTAATTATCATTGTGTTTCCGCTAATCAGATAATGTTTGATTAATTATTTTCATATTTTTTCTTCGGAAATACGCTCGAACCTTCTCTCAAATATGGAAGTGGAAGAGATGGAATCCAGGGATGCTGCGAAGTCTCATTTGGACCAGGGATGGAATTCACTATGCAATGTGTATATTTTCAATGTAATATTGAGGCTACTGCTATGAAGTATCGTTTATAGTGCGTTATTTTAATTATCATTGTGTTCCCGCTGTTCAGATAATGTTTGATTTATTATTTTCATATTTTTTCTTCGTAAATACGCTCGGACCTTCTCTGAAACATCGAAGTGCAAGAGATGGAATCCAGGGATGCTGCGAAGACTCATTTGGACCAGGGATGGAATTCACTATACAATGAGTATATTTTCAATGTAATATTGAGGCTACTGTTATAAAAGTATCGTTTATAGTGCGATATTTTAATTATCATTGTGTTTCCACTGTTCAGATAATGTTTGATTAATTATTTTCATATTTTTTCTTCGGAAATACCATCGGACCTTCTCTCAAACATGGAAGTGCAAAAGATGGAATCCAGGGAAGCTGCGAAGACTCATTTGGACCAGGGATGGAATTCACTATAAAATGAGTATAATTTCAACGTTATATTGTGGCTACTGTTATTAAGTATCGTTTATAGCCTGTTATTTTATTTATCATTGTGTTTCGGCTGTTCAGATAATGTTTGATTAATTATTTTCATAATTCTTCCTCGGAAATACTCTAGGACCTTCTATCAAACATGGAAGTGCCTGAGATGGAATCCAGGGATGCTACGAAGACACATCTGGGCCAGGGATGGAATTCACTATACAATGAGTATATTTTCAATGTAATATTGAGCGTACTGTTATAAAAGTATCGTTTATAGCGCCTTATTTTAATTATCATTGTCTTACGGCTGTTCATATAATGTTTGATTAATTATTTTCATATTTTTTGTTCGAAAATACGCTCGGACCTTCTCTCAAACATGGAAGTGCAAGAGATGGAATCCAGGGATGCTGCGAAGACTCATATGCACCAGGGATGGAATTCACTGTACAATGAGTATATTTTCAATGTAATATTGTGGCTACTATTATTAAGTATCGTTTATAGCGTGTTATTTTAATTATCATTGTGTTTTGGCTGTTCAGATAATGTTTGAATTATTATTTTCATAATTTTTCCTCGGAAATACTCTAGGACCTTCTCTAAAACATGGAAGAGCAAGAGATGGAATCCAGGGATGCTGCGAAGACTCATTTGGACCAGGGATGGAATTCACTAAACAATGAGTATATTTGCAATGTAATATTCAGGCTACTGTTATATAAGTATCGTTAATAGCGCGTTATTTTAATTATCATTGTGTTTCGGGTTTTCAGATAGTGTTTGATTAATTTTTTTCCATATTTTTTCTTCAAAAATACGCTCGGACCTTCTCTCAAACATGGAAGTGCAAGAGATGGAATCCAGGGATGCTGCGAAGACTCATTTGGACCAGGGATGGAATTCACTATACAATGAGTATATTTTCAATGTAATATTGTGGCTACTATTATTAAGTATCGTTTATAGCGTGTTATTTTAATTATCATTGTGTTTTGGCTGTTCAGATAATGTTTGATTAATTATTTTCATAATTTTTCCTCGGAAATACTCTAGGACCTTCTCTAAAACATGGAAGAGCAAGAGATGGAATCCAGGGATGCTGCGAAGACTCATTTGGACCAGGGATGGAATTCACTAAACAATGAGTATATTTGCAATGTAATATTCAGGCTACTGTTATAAAAGTATCTTTTATAGCGCGTTATTTTAATTATCATTGTGTTTCTGCTATTCAGCTAATGTTTGATTAGTTATTTTCATATTTTTTCTTCCGAAATACGCTCGGACCTTCTCTCAAACATGGAAGTGCAAGAGATGGAATCCAGGGATGCTGCGAAGACTCATTTGGACCAGGGATGGAATTCACTATACAATGAGTATATTTTCAATGTATTATTGAGGCTACTGTTATGAAGTATCGTATATAACATGTTATTTTAATTATCATTGTGTTTCGGCTGTTCAGATAATGTTTGATTAATTATTTTCATATTATTTCTTCGGAAATACGCTAGGACCTTCTCTCAAACATGGAAGTGCAAGAGATGGAATCCAGGGATGCTGCGAAGACTCATTAGCACCAGGGATGGAATTCACTAGACAATGAGTATATTTTCAATGTAATATTGAGGCTACTGTTATGAAGTATCGTTTATAGCGCGTTATTTTAATTATCATTGTGCTTCGGCTGTTCAGATAATGTTTGATTAATTATTTTCATATTTTTTCTTCGGAAATACGCTCGGACCTTCTCTCAAACATGGAAGTGCAAGAGATGGAATCCAGGGATGCTGCGAAGACTCATTAGCACCAGGGATGGAATTCACTGTACAATGAGTATATTTTCAATGTAATATTGAGGCTACCGTTATAAAAGTATCGTTAATAGCGCGTTATTTTAATTATCATTGTGTTTCGGGTTTCAGATAATGCTTGATTCATTTTTTTCATATTTTTTCTTCGGAAATATGCTCGGACTTTCTCGCAAACATGGAAGTGCAAGAGATGGTATCCAGGGATGCTGCGAAGACTCATTTGGACCAGGGATGGAATTCACTATACAATGAGTATATTTTCAATGTAATATTGTGGCTACTGTTATTAAGTATCGTTTATAGCGTGATATTTTAATAATCATTGTGTTTCGGCTGTTCAGATAACGTTTGATTAATTATTTTCATATTTTTTCTTCGGAAATACGCTAGGACCTTCTCTCAAACATGGAAGTGCAAGAGATGGAATCCAGGGATGCTGCGAAGACTCATTAGCACCAGGGATGGAATTCACTGTACAATGAGTATATTTTCAATGTAATATTGAGGCTACTGTTATAAAAGTATCGTTAATAGCGCGTTATTTTAATTATCATTGTGTTTCGGGTTTCAGATAATGCTTGATTAATTTTTTTCATATTTTTTCTTCGGAAATACGCTCGGACCTTCTCGCAAACATGGATGTGCAAGAGATGGAATCCAGGGATGCTGCGAAGACTCATTTGCACCAGAGATGGAATTCACTGTACAATGAGTATATTTCCAATGTAATATTGAGGCTACTGTTATAAAAATATCGTTTATAGCGCGTTATTTTTATTATCATTGTGTTTCGGCTGTTCAGATAATGTTTGATTAATTATTTTCAAATTTTTTCTTCGGAAATACGCTAGGACCTTCTCTCAAACATGGAAGTGCAAGAGATGGAATCCAGGGATGCTACGAAGACACATCTGGGCCAGGGATGGATTCACTATACAATGAGTATATTTTCAATGTAATATTGAGGCTACTGTTATAAAAGTATCGTTTATAGCGCGTTATTTTAATTATCATTGTGTTTCGGCCATTCAGATAATGTTTGATTAATTATTTTCATATTATTTCTTCGGAAATACGCTCGGACCTTCTCTCAAACCTGGAAGTGCAAGAAATGGAATCGAGGGATGCTGCGAAGACTTATTTGACCAGGGATGGAACTCACTATACAATGAGTATATTTTCAATGTACTATTGAGGCTACTTCTATGAAGTATCGCTTATAGTGGGTTATTTTAATTATCATTGTGTTCCCGCTGTTAAGATAATGTTTGATTAATTATTTTCATATTTTTTATCGGAAACACGCTCGGACCTTCTCTCAAACATTGAAGTGCAAGAGATGGAATCCAGGGATGCTGCGAAGACTCATTTGGACCAGGGGTGGAATTCACTATACAAAGAGTATATTTTCAATGTAATATTGTGGCTACTGTTATTAAGTATCGTTTATAACGCGTTGTTTTAATTATCATTGTGTTGCGGCTGTTCATATAATGTTTGATTAATTATTTTCATATTTTTTCTATGGAAATACGCTCGGACCTTCTCTCAAACATGGAAGTGCAAGAGATGGAATCCAGGGATGCTGCGAAGACTCATTAGCACCAGGGATGGAATTCACTGTACAATGAGTATATTTTCAATGTAATATTGAGGCTACTGTTATAAAAGTATCGTTAATAGCGCGTTATTTTAATTATCATTGTGTTTCGGGATTCAGATAATGCTTGATTAATTTTTTTCATATTTTTTCTTCGGAAATACGCTCGGACTTTCTCGCAAACATGGAAGTGCAAGAGATGGAATCCAGGGATGCTGCGAAGACTCATTTGGACCAGGGATGGAATTCACTATACAATGAGTATATTTTCAATGTAATATTGTGGCTACTGTTATTAAGTATCGTTTATAGCGTGATATTTTAATAATCATTGTGTTTCGGCTGTTCAGATAACGTTTGATTAATTATTTTCATAATTTTTCCTCGGAAATACTCTAGGACCTTCTCTAAAACATGGAAGAGCAAGAGATGGAATCCAGGGATGCTGTGAAGACTCATTTGCACCAGGGATGGAATTCACTGTACAATGAGTATATTTTCAATGTAATAACGAGGCTACTGTTATAAAATTATCGTTTATAGTGCGATATTTTAATTATCATTGTGTTTCGGCTGTTCAGATAATGTTTGATTAATTATTTTCATATTTTTTATTCGGAAATACGCTTTACCTTCTCTCAAACATGGAAGTGCAAGAGATGGAATCCAGGGATGCTGCGAAGACTCATTTGCACCAGGGATGGAATTCACTGTACAATGAGTATATTTTCAATGTAATAACGAGGCTACTATTATAAAAGTATCGTTTATAGTGCGATATTTTAATTATCATTGTGTTTCGGCTGTTCAGATAAGGTTTGATTAATTATTTTCATATTTTTTCTTCGGAAATACGCTTTGACCTTCTCTCAAACATGGAAGTGCAAGAGATGGAATCCAGGGATGCTGCGAAGACTAATTTGCACCAGGGATGGAATTCACTGTACAATGAGTATATTTTCAATGTAATATTGTGGCTACTGTTATTAAGTATCATTTATGAGTGTGTTATTTTAATTATGTTTGTGTTTCGGCTGTTCAGATAATGTTTGATTAATTATTTTCATATTTTTTCTTTGGAAATACGCTCGGACCTTCTCTCAAACATGGAAGTGCAAGAGATGGAATCCAGGGATGCCTCGAAGACTCATTAGCACCAGGGATGGAATTCACTGTACAATGAGTATATTTTCAATGTAATATTGAGGCCACTGTTATAAAAGTATCGTTAATAGCGCGTTATTTTAATTATCATTGTGTTTCTGCTATTCAGATAATGTTTGATTAATTATTTTCATATTTTTTCTTCGGAAATACGCTCGGACCTTCTCTCAAACATGGAATGGCAAGAGATGGAATCCAGGGATGCTGCGAAGACTCATTTGGACCAGGGATGGAATTCACTATACAATGAATATATTTTCAATTTATTATTGAGGCTACTGTTATGAAGTATCGTTTATAGCGTGTTATTTTAATTATCATAGTGTTTTGGATGTTCAGATAAGGTTTGATTAATTATTTTCATAATTTTTCCTTGGAAATACTCTAAAACCTTCTCTCAAACATGGAAGAGCAAGAGATGGAATCCAGGGATGCTTGGAAGACTCATTTGGACCATGGAAGGAATGCACTAAACAATGAGTATATTTGCAATGTAATATTGAGGCTACTGTTATAAAAGTATCGTTTATAGCGCGTTATTTTAATTATCATTGTGTTTCTGCTATTCAGATAATGTTTGATTAATTATTTTCATATTTTTTCTTCGGAAATACGCTCGGACCTTCTCTCAAACATGGAATGGCAAGAGATGGAATCCAGGGATGCTGCGAAGACTCATTTGGACCAGGGATGGAATTCACTAGACAATGAGTATATTTTCAATGTAATATTGTGGCTACTGTTATTAAGTATCGTTTATAGCGTGTTATTTTATTTATCATTGTGTTTCGGCTGTTCTGATAATGTTTGATTAATTATTTTCATAATTCTTCCTTTGAAATACTCTAGGACCTTCTATCAAACATGGAAGAGCAAGAGATGGAATCCAGGGATGCTGCGAAGACTCATTAGCACCAGGGATGGAATTCACTGTACAATGAGTATATTTTCAATGTAATATTGAGGCTACTGTTATGAAGTATCGTTTATAGCGCGTTATTTTAATTATCATTGTGCTTCGGCTGTTCAGATAATGTTTGATTAATTATTTTCATATTTTTCTATGGAAATACGCTCGGACCTTCTCTCAAACATGGAAGTGCAAGAGATGGAATCCAGGGATGCTGCGAAGACTCATTAGCACCAGGGATGGAATTCACTGTACAATGAGTATATTTTCAATGTAATATTGAGGCTATTGTTATAAAAGTATCGTTAATAGCGCGTTATTTTAATTATCATTGTGTTTCGGGTTTCAGATAATGCTTGATTCATTTTTTTCATATTTTTTCTTCGGAAATATGCTCGGACTTTCTCGCAAACATGGAAGTGCAAGAGATGGAATCCAGGGATGCTGCGAAGACTCATTTGGACCAGGGATGGAATTCACTATACAATGAGTATATTTTCAATGTAATATTGTGGCTACTGTTATTAAGTATCGTTTATAGCGTTGTTTTAATTATCATTGTGTTGCGGCTGTTCATATAATGTTTGATTAATTATTTTCATATTTTTTCTATGGAAATACGCTTGGACCTTCTCTCAAACATGGAAGTGCAAGAGATGGAATCCAGGGATGCTGCGAAGACTCATTAGCACCAGGGATGGAATTCACTGTACAATGAGTATATTTTCAATGTAATATTGAGGCTACTGTTATAAAAGTATCGTTAATAGCGCGTCAATTTAATTATCATTGTGTTTCGGGATTCAGATAATGCTTGATTAATTTTTTTCATATTTTTTCTTCGGAAATACGCTCGGACCTTCTCGCAAACATGGAAGTGCAAGAGATGGAATCCAGGGATGCTGCGAAGACTCATTTGGACCAGGGATGGAATTCACTATACAATGAGTATATTTTCAATGTAATATTGTGGCTACTTTTATTAAGTATCGTTTATAGCGTGATATTTTAATAATCATTGTGTTTCGGCTGTTCAGATAACGTTTGATTAATTATTTTCATAATTTTTCCTCGGAAATACTCTAGGACCTTCTCTAAAACATGGAAGAGCAAGAGATGGAATCCAGGGATGCTGTGAAGACGCATTTGCACCAGGGATGGATTTCACTGTACAATGAGTATATTTTCAATGTAATAACGAGGCTACTGTTATAAAAGTATCGTTTATAGTGCGATATTTTAATTATCATTGTGTTTCGGCTGTTCAGATAATGTTTGATTAATTATTTTCATATTTTTTATTCGGAAATACGCTTTGACCTTCTCTCAAACATGGAAGTGCAAGAGATGGAATCCAGGGATGCTGCGAAGACTCATTTGCACCAGGGATGGAATTCACTGTACAATGAGTATATTTTCAATGTAATAACGAGGCTACTGTTATAAAAGTATCGTTTATAGTGCGATATTTTAATTATCATTGTGTTTCGGCTGTTCAGATAAGGTTTGATTAATTATTTTCATATTTTTTCTTCGGAAATACGCTTTGACCTTCTCTCAAACATGGAAGTGCAAGAGATGGAATCCAGGGATGCTGCGAAGACTAATTTGCACCAGGGATGGAATTCACTGTACAATGAGTATATTTTCAATGTAATATTGTGGCTACTGTTATTAAGTATCATTTATGAGTGTGTTAATTTAATTATGTTTGTGTTTCGGCTTTTCAGATAATGTTTGATTAATTATTTTCATATTTTTTCTTTGGAAATACGCTCGGACCTTCTCTCAAACATGGAAGTGCAAGAGATGGAATCCAGGGATGCCTCGAAGACTCATTAGCACCAGGGATGGAATTCACTGTACAATGAGTATATTTTCAATGTAATATTGAGGCCACTGTTATAAAAGTATCGTTAATAGCGCGTTATTTTAATTATCATTGTGTTTCTGCTATTCAGATAATGTTTGATTAATTATTTTCATATTTTTTCTTCGGAAATACGCTCGGACCTTCTCTCAAACATGGAATGGCAAGAGATGGAATCCAGGGATGCTGCGAAGACTCATTTGGACCAGGGATGGAATTCACTATACAATGAATATATTTTCAATTTATTATTGAGGCTACTGTTATGAAGTATCGTTTATAGCGTGTTATTTTAATTATCATAGTGTTTTGGATGTTCAGATAAGGTTTGATTAATTATTTTCATAATTTTTCCTTGGAAATACTCTAAAACCTTCTCTCAAACATGGAAGAGCAAGAGATGGAATCCAGGGATGCTTGGAAGACTCATTTGGACCATGGAAGGAATGCACTAAACAATGAGTATATTTGCAATGTAATATTGAGGCTACTGTTATAAAAGTATCGTTTATAGCGCGTTATTTTAATTATCATTGTGTTTCTGCTATTCAGATAATGTTTGATTAATTATTTTCATATTTTTTCTTCGGAAATACGCTCGGACCTTCTCTCAAACATGGAATGGCAAGAGATGGAATCCAGGGATGCTGCGAAGACTCATTTGGACCAGGGATGGAATTCACTAGACAATGAGTATATTTTCAATGTAATATTGTGGCTCCTGTTATTAAGTATCGTTTATAGCGTGTTATTTTAATTATCATTGTGTTTCGGCTGTTCAGATAATGATTGATTAATTATATTCATAACTTTTCCTCGGAAATACTCTAGGACCTTCTCTCAAACATGGAAGAGCAAGAGATGGAATCCAGGGACGCTGGGAAGACTCATATGGACCACGGATGCAATTAACTAAACAATGAGTATATTTGCATTGTAATATTGAGGCTACTGTTATAAAAGTATCGTTTATAGCGCGGTATTTTAATAATCATTGTGTTTCTGCTATTCAGATAATGTTTGATTAATTATTTTCATATTTTTTCTTTGGAAATACGCTCGGACCTTCTCTCAAACATGGAAGTGCAAGAGATGGAATCCAGGGATGCTGCGAAGTCTCATTTTGATCAGGGATGGAATTTACTATACAATGAGTATATTTTCAATGTAATATTGAGGCTACTGTTATTAAGTATCGTTTATAGCTTTTTATTTTAATTATCATTGTGTTTCGGCTGTTCAGATAATGTTTGATTAATTATTTTCATATTTTTTCTTCGGAAGTACGCTCGGACCTTCTCTCAAACATGGAAGTGCAAGAGATTGAATCGAGGGATGCTGCGAAGACACATTTTGACCAGGGATGGAATTTACTATACAATGAGTATTATTTCAATGTAATATTGAGGCTACTGTTATGAAGTATCGTTTATAGTGCGTTATTTTAATTATCATTATTTTTCCGCTAATCAGATAATGTTTGATTAATTATTTTCATATTTTTTCTTCGGAAATACGCTCGGACCTTCTCTCAAACATGGAAGTGGAAGAGATGGAATCCAGGGATGCTGCGAAGACTCATTTGGACCAGGGATGGAATTCACTATACAATGTGTATATTTTCAATGTAATATATAGGCTACTGATATGAAGTATCGTTTATAGTGCGTTATTTTAATTATGATTGTGTTCCCGCTGTTCAGATAATGTTTGATTAATTTTTTTCATATTTTTTCTTCGGAAATACGCTCGGACCTTCTCTAAAACATGGAAGTGCAAGAGATGGAATCCAGGGATGCTGCGAAGACTCATTTGGACCAGGGGTGGAATTCACTATACAATGAGTATATTTTCACTGTAGCATTGAGGCTACTATTATAAAAGTGTCGTTTATAGCGCATTATTTTAATTAACATTGTGGTTCGGCTGTTCAAATAAGGTTTGATTAATAATTTTCATATTTTTTCTTCGGAAATACGCTCAAACCTTCTCTCAAACATGGAAGTGCAAGAGATGGAATCCAGGGATGCTGCGAAGACTCATTTGGACCAGGGATGGAACTCACTATACAATGAGTATATTTTCAATGTAATTTTAAGTCTACTATTATGAAGTATCGTTTATAGTGCGTTATTTTAATTATCATTGTGTTCCCGCTGTTCAGATAATGTTTGATTAATTTTTTTCATATTTTTTCTTCGGAAATACGCTCGGACCTTCTCTAAAACATGGAAGTGCAAGAGATGGAATCCAGGGATGCTGCGAAGACTCATTTGGACCAGGGATGGAATTCACTATAAAATGAGTATATTTTCAATTTAATATTGTGGCTACTGTTATTAAGTATCGTATATAGCGTGTTATTTTAGTTATCATTGTGTTTCGGCTGTTCAGATAATGTTTGATTAATTATTTTCCCAATTTTTCCTCGGAAATACTCTAGGACCTTCTCTAAAACATGGAAAAGCAAGAGATGGAATCCAGGGATGCTGCGAAGACTCATTTGGACCACGGATGGAATTCACTAAACAATGAGTATATTTGCAATGTAATATTCAGGCTACTGTTATAAAAGTATCGTTTATAGCGCGTTATTTTAATTATCATTGTGTTTCTGCTATTCAGATAATGTTTGATTAATTATTTTCATATTTTTTCTTCGGAAATACGCTCGGACCTTCTCTCAAACATGGAAGTGCAAGAGATGGAATCCAGGGATGCTGCGAAGACTCATTTGCACCAGAGATGGAATGCACTATACAATGAGTATATTTTCAATGTATTATTGAGGCTACTGTTATGAAGTATCGTTAATAACATGTTATTTTAATTATCATTGTGTTTCGGGTTTCAGATAATGCTTGATTCATTTTTTTCATATTTTTTCTTCGGAAATACGCTCAGACCTTCTCTCAAACATGGAAGTGCAAGAGATGGAATCCAGGGATGCTGCGAAGACTTATTTGCACCAGGGATGGAATTCACTGTACAATGAGTATATTTTCAAAGTAATATTGAGGCTACTGTTACAAAAGTATCGTTTAAAGTGCGATATTTTAATTATTATTGTGTATTGGCTGCTCTGATAATGTTAGATTAATTATCTTCATATTTTTTCTTCGGAAATACGCTTTTACCTTCTCTCATACATGGAAGTGCAAGGTATGGAATCCAGGGATGCTGCGAAGACTCATTTGCACCAGGGATTGAATTCACTGTACGATGAGTATATTTTCAATGTAATATTGAGGCTACTGTTATGAAGTATCGTTTATAGTGCGTTATTTTAATTATCATTGTGTTTCCACTAATCAGATAATGTTTGATTAATTATTTTCATATTTTTTCTTCGGAAATACGCTCGAACCTTCTCTCAAATATGAAAGTGGAAGAGATGGAATCCAGAGATGCTGCGAAGTCTCATTTGGACCAGGGATGGAATTCACTATGCAATGTGTATATTTTCAATGTAATATTGAGGCTACTGCTATGAAGTATCGTTTATAGTGCGATATTTTAATTATCATTGTGTTTCCACTGTTCAGATAATGTTTGATTAATTATTTTCATATTTTTTCTTCGGAAATACGCTTGGACCTTCTCTCAAACATGGAAGTGCAAACGATGGAATCCAGGGAAGCTGCGAAGACTCATTTGGACCAGGGATGGAATTCACTATAAAATGAGTATGATTTCAACGTTATATTGTGGCTACTGTTATTAAGTATCGTTTATAGCCTGTTATTTTATTTATCATTGTGTTTCGGCTGTTCAGATAATGTTTGATTAATTATTTTCATAATTCTTCCTCGGAAATACTCTAGGACCTTCTATCAAACATGGAAGTGCATGAGATGGAATCCAGGGATGCTACGAAGACACATCTGGGCCAGGGATGGAATTCACTATACAATGAGTATATTTTCAATGTAATATTGAGCGTACTGTTATAAAAGTATCGTATATAGCGCCTTATTTTAATTATCATTGTGCTTCGGCTGTTCAGATAATGTTTTATTAATTATTTTCATATTTTTTCTTCGGAAATCCGCTCGGACCTTCTCTGAAACATGGAAGTGCAAGAGATGGAATCCAGGGATGCTGCGAAGACTCATTTAGACCAGGGTTGGAATTCACTATACAATGAGTATATTTTCAATTAATATTGTGGCTACTGTTATGAAGTATCGTTTATAAGGAGTTATTTTAATTATCATTGTCTTACGGCTGTTCATATAATGTTTGATTAATTATTTTCATATTTTTTGTTCGGAAATACGCTCGGACCTTCTCTCAAACATGGAAGTGCAAGAGATGGAATCCAGGGATGCTGCGAAGACTCATATGCACCAGGGATGGAATTCACTGTACAATGAGTATATTTTCAATGTAATATTGTGGCTACTATTATTAAGTATCGTTTATAGCGTGTTATTTTAATTATCATTGTGTTTTGGCTGTTCAGATAATGTTTGATTAATTATTTTCATAATTTTTCCTCGGAAATACTCTAGGACCTTCTCTAAAACATGGAAGAGCAAGAGATGGAATCCAGGGATGCTGCGAAGACTCATTTGGACCAGGGATGGAATTCACTAAACAATGAGTATATTTGAATTGTAATATTCAGGCTACTGTTATAAAAGTATCGTTAATAGCGCGTTATTTTAATTATCATTGTGTTTCGGGTTTTCAGATAGTGTTTGATTAATTTTTTTCCATATTTTTTCTTCAAAAATACGCTCGGACCTTCTCTCAAACATGGAAGTGCAAGAGATGGAATCCAGGGATGCTGCGAAGACTCATTTGGACCAAGGATGGAATTCAACATACAATGAGTATATTTTCATTGTAATATTGTGGCTAATATTATTAAGTATCGTTTATAGCGTGTTATTTTAATTATCATTGTGTTTTGGCTGTTAAGATAATGTTTGATTAATTATTTTCATAATTTTAACTCGGAAATACTCTACGACCTTCTCTAAAACATGGAAGAGCAAGAGATGGAATCCAGGGATGCTGCGAAGACTCATTTGGACCAGGGATGGAATTCACTAAACAATGAGTATATTTGCAATGTAATATTCAGGCTACTGTTATTAAAGTATCTTTTATAGCGCGTCATATTAATTATCATTGTGTTTCTGCTATTCAGCTAATGTTTGATTAATTATTTTCATATTTTTTCTTCCGAAATACGCTCGGACCTTCTCTCAAACATGGAAGTGCAAGAGATGGAATCCAGGGATGCTGCGAAGACTCATTTGGACCAGGGATGGAATTCACTATACAATGAGTATATTTTCAATGTATTATTGAGGCTACTGTTATGAAGTATCGTATATAACATGTTATTTTAATTATCATTGTGTTTCGGCTGTTCATATAATATTTGATTAATTATTTTCATATTTTTTCTTCGGAAATACGCTCGGACCTTCTCTCAAACATGAAAGTGCAAGAGATAGAATCCAGGGATGCTGAGAAATCTCATTTGGACCAGGGATGGAATTCACTGTGCAATGAGTATATTTTTAATCAAATATTGAGGCTACTGTTATAAAAGTATCGTTTATAGTGCGTTATTTTAATTATCATTGTGTTTCGGCTGTTCAGATAATGTTTGATTAATTATTTTCATATTATTTCTTCGGAAATACGCTAGGACCTTCTCTCAAACATGGAAGTGCAAAAGATGGAATCCAGGGATGCTGCGGCGAAACATTTGGACCAGGGATGGAATTCACTATACAATGAGTTTATTTTCAAAGTAATATTGAGGCTACTGTATTGAAGTATCGTTTATAGTGCGTTATTTTAATTATCATTGTGTTTCCACTGTTCAGATAATGTTTGATTAATTATTTTCATATTTTTTCTTCGGAAATACGCTCGGACCTTCTCTCAAACATGGAAGTGCAAGAGATGGAATCCAGGGATGCTGCGAAGACTTATTTGGACCAGGGATGGAATTCTCTATACAATGAGTATAATTTCAAAGTAATATTGTGGCTACTGTTATTAAGTATCGTTTATAGCCTGTTATTTTATTTATCATTTATTTTCGGCTGTTCTGATAATGTTTGATTAATTATTTTCATAATTCTTCCTTTGAAATACTCTAGGACCTTCTATCAAACATGGAAGAGCAAGAGATGGAATCCAGGGATGCTGCGAAGACTCATTAGCACCAGGGATGGAATTCACTGTACAATGAGTATATTTTCAATGTAATATTGAGGCTACTGTTATGAAGTATCGTTTATAGCGCGTTATTTTAATTATCATTGTGCTTCGGCTGTTCAGATAATGTTTGATTAATTATTTTTATATTTTTCTATGGAAATACGCTCGGACCTTCTCTCAAACATGGAAGTGCAAGAGATGGAATCCAGGGATGCTGCGAAGACTCATTAGCACCAGGGATGGAATTCACTGTACAATGAGTATATTTTCAATGTAATATTGAGGCTACTGTTATAAAAGTATCGTTAATAGCGCGTTATTTTAATTATCATTGTGTTTCGGGTTTCAGATAATGCTTGATTCATTTTTTTCATATTTTTTCTTCGGAAATATGCTCGGACTTTCTCGCAAACATGGAAGTGCAAGAGATGGAATCCAGGGATGCTGCGAAGACTCATTTGGACCAGTGATGGAATTCACTATACAATGAGTATATTTTCAATGTAATATTGTGGCTACTGTTATTAAGTATCGTTTATAGCGTGATATTTTAATAATCATTGTGTTTCGGCTGTTCAGATAACGTTTGATTAATTATTTTCATATTTTTTCTTCGGAAATACGCTAGGACCTTCTCTCAAACATGGAAGTGCAAGAGATGGAATCCAGGGATGCTGCGAAGACTCATTAGCACCAGGGATGGAATTCACTGTACAATGAGTATATTTTCAATGTAATATTGAGGCTACTGTTATAAAAGTATCGTTAATAGCGCGTTATTTTAATTATCATTGTGTTTCGGGTTTCAGATAATGCTTGATTAATTTTTTTCATATTTTTTCTTCGGAAATACGCTCGGACCTTCTCGCAAACATGGATGTGCAAGAGATGGAATCCAGGGATGCTGCGAAGACTCATTAGCACCAGGGATGGAATTCACTGTACAATGAGTATATTTTCAATATAATATTGAGGCTACTGTTATAAAAGTATCGTTAATAGCGCGTTATTTTAATTATCATTGTGTTTCGGGTTTCAGATAATGCTTGATTCATTTTTTTCATATTTTTTCTTCGGAAATACGCTCAGACCTTCTCTCAAACATGGAAGTGCAAGAGATGGAATCCAGGGATGCTGCGAAGACTTATTTGCACCAGGGATGGAATTCACTGTACAATGAGTATATTTTCAAAGTAATATTGAGGCTACTGTTACAAAAGTATCGTTTAAAGTGCGATATTTTAATTATTATTGTGTATTGGCTGCTGTGATAATGTTAGATTAATTATCTTCATATTTTTTCTTCGGAAATACGCTTTTACCTTCTCTCATACATGGAAGTGCAAGGTATGGAATCCAGGGATGCTGCGAAGACTCATTTGCACCAGGGATGGAATTCACTGTACGATGAGTATATTTTCAATGTAATATTGAGGTTACTGTTATGAAGTATCGTTTATAGTGCGTTATTTTAATTATCATTGTGTTTCCGCTAATCAGATAATGTTTGATTAATTATTTTCATATTTTTTCTTCGGAAATACGCTCGAACCTTCTCTCAAATATGGAAGTGGAAGAGATGGAATCCAGAGATGCTGCGAAGTCTCATTTGGACCAGGGATGGAATTCACTATGCAATGTGTATATTTTCAATGTTATATTGAGGCTACTGCTATGAAGTATCGTTTATAGTGCGTTTTTTAATTATCATTGTGTTCCCGCTGTTCAGATAATGTTTGATTTATTATTTTCATCTTTTTTCTTCGTAAATACGCTCGGACCTTCTCTGAAACATCGAAGTGCAAGAGATGGAATCCAGGGATGCTGCGAAGACTCATTTGGACCAGGGATGGAATTCACTATACAATGAGTATATTTTCAATGTAATATTGAGGCTACTGTTATAAAAGTATCGTTTATAGTGCGATATTTTAATTATCATTGTGTTTCCACTGTTCAGATAATGTTTGATTATTTATTTTCATATTTTTTCTTCGGAAATACGCTTGGACCTTCTCTCAAACATGGAAGTGCAAACGATGGAATCCAGGGAAGCTGCGAAGACTCATTTGGACCAGGGATGGAATTCACTATAAAATGAGTATGATTTCAATGTAATATTGAGCGTACTGTTATAAAAGTATCGTTTATAGCGCCTTATTTTAATTATCATTGTGCCTCGGCTGTTCAGATAATGTTTTATTAATTATTTTCATATTTTTTCTTCGGAAATACGCTCGGACCTTCTCTGAAACATGGAAGTGCAAGAGATGGAATCCAGGGATGCTGCGAAGACTCATTTAGACCAGGGTTGGAATTCACTATACAATGAGTATATTTTCAATTAATATTGTGGCTACTGTTATGAAGTATCGTTTATAAGGAGTTATTTTAATTATTATTGTCTTACGGCTGTTCATATAATGTTTGATTAATTATTTTCATATTTTTTGTTCGGAAATACGCTCGGACCTTCTCTCAAACATGGAAGTGCAAGAGATGGAATCCAGGGATGCTGCGAAGACTCATATGCACCAGGGATGGAATTCACTGTACAATGAGTATATTTTCAATGTAATATTGTGGCTACTATTATTAAGTATCGTATATAGCGTGTTATTTTAATTATCATTGTGTTTTGGCTGTTCAGATAATGTTTGATTAATTATTTTCATAATTTTTCCTCGGAAATACTCTAGGACCTTCTCTAAAACATGGAAGAGCAAGAGATGGAATCCAGGGATGCTGCGAAGACTCATTTGGACCAGGGATGGAATTCACTAAACAATGAGTATATTTGCAATGTAATATTCAGGCTACTGTTATAAAAGTATCGTTAATAGCGCGTTATTTTAATTATCATTGTGTTTCGGGTTTTCAGATAGTGTTTGATTAATTTTTTTCCATATTTTTTCTTCAAAAATACGCTCGGACCTTCTCTCAAACATGGAAGTGCAAGAGATGGAATCCAGGGATGCTGCGAAGACTCATTTGGACCAGGGATGGAATTCACTATACAATGAGTATATTTTCAATGTAATATTGTGGCTACTATTATTAAGTATCGTTTATAGCGTGTTATTTTAATTATCATTGTGTTTTGGCTGTTAAGATAATGTTTGATTAATTATTTTCATAATTTTTCCTCGGAAATACTCTAGGACCTTCTCTAAAACATGGAAGAGCAAGAGATGGAATCCAGGGATGCTGCGAAGACTCATTTGGACCAGGGATGGAATTCACTAAACAATGAGTATATTTGCAATGTAATATTCAGGCTACTGTTATAAAAGTATCTTTTATAGCGCGTTATTTTAATTATCATTGTGTTTCTGCTATTCAGCTAATGTTTGATTAATTATTTTCATATTTTTTCTTCCGAAATACGCTCGGACCTTCTCTCAAACATGGAAGTGCAAGAGATGGAATCCAGGGATGCTGCGAAGACTCATTTGGACCAGGGATGGAATTCACTATACAATGAGTATATTTTCAATGTATTATTGAGGCTACTGTTATGAAGTATCGTATATAACATGTTATTTTAATTATCATTGTGTTTCGGCTGTTCATATAATATTTGATTAATTATTTTCATATTTTTTCTTCGGAAATACGCTAGGACCTTCTCTCAAACATGGAAGTGCAAAAGATGGAATCCAGGGATGCTGCGGCGAAACATTTGGACCAGGGATGGAATTCACTATACAATGAGTTTATTTTCAAAGTAATATTGAGGCTACTGTATTGAAGTATCGTTTATAGTGCGTTATTTTAATTATCATTGTGTTTCCACTGTTCAGATAATGTTTGATTAATTATTTTCATATTTTTTCTTCGAAAATACGCTCGGACCTTCTCTCAAACATGGAAGTGCAAGAGATGGAATCCAGGGATGCTGCGAAGACTTATTTGGACCAGGGATGGAATTCACTATACAATGAGTATAATTTCAAAGTAATATTGTGGCTACTGTTATTAAGTATCGTTTATAGCCTGTTATTTTATTTATCATTGTGTTTCGGCTGTTCTGATAATGTTTGATTAATTATTTTCATAATTCTTCCTTTGAAATACTCTAGGACCTTCTATCAAACATGGAAGAGCAAGAGATGGAATCCAGGGATGCTGCGAAGACTCATTAGCACCAGGGATGGAATTCACTGTACAATGAGTATATTTTCAATGTAATATTGAGGCTACTGTTATGATGTATCGTTTATAGCGCGTTATTTTAATTATCATTGTGCTTCGGCTGTTCAGATAATGTTTGATTAATTATTTTCATATTTTTCTATGGAAATACGCTCGGACCTTCTCTCAAACATGGAAGTGCAAGAGATGGAATCCAGGGATGCTGCGAAGACTCATTAGCACCAGGGATGGAATTCACTGTACAATGAGTATATTTTCAATGTAATATTGAGGCTACTGTTATAAAAGTATCGTTAATAGCGCGTTATTTTAATTATCATTGTGTTTCGGGTTTCAGATAATGCTTGATTCATTTTTTTCATATTTTTTCTTCGGAAATATGCTCGGACTTTCTCGCAATCATGGAAGTGCAAGAGATGGAATCCAGGGATGCTGCGAAGACTCATTTGGACCAGGGATGGAATTCACTATACAATGAGTATATTTTCAATGTAATATTGTGGCTACTGTTATTAAGTATCGTTTATAGCGTGATATTTTAATAATCATTGTGTTTCGGCTGTTCAGATTACGTTTGATTAATTATTTTCATATTTTTTCTTCGGAAATACGCTAGGACCTTCTCTCAAACATGGAAGTGCAAGAGATGGAATCCAGGGATGCTGCGAAGACTCATTAGCACCAAGGATGGAATTCACTGTACAATGAGTATATTTTCAATGTAATATTGAGGCTACTGTTATAAAAGTATCGTTAATAGCGCGTTATTTTAATTATCATTGTGTTTCGGGTTTCAGATAATGCTTGATTAATTTTTTTCATATTTTTTCTTCGGAAATACGCTCGGACTTTCTCGCAAACATGGATGTGCAAGAGATGGAATCCAGGGATGCTGCGAAGACTCATTTGCACCAGAGATGGAATTCACTGTACAATGAGTATATTTCCAATGTAATATTGAGGCTACTGTTATAAAAGTATCGTTTATAGCGCGTTATTTTTATTATCATTGTGTTTCGGCTGTTCATATAATGTTTGATTAATTATTTTCATATTTTTTCTTCGGAAATACGCTCAGACCTTCTCTCAAACATGGAAGTGCAAGAGATGGAATCCAGGGATGCTGCGAAGACTTATTTGCACCAGGGATGGAATTCACTGTACAATGAGTATATTTTCAAAGTAATATTGAGGCTACTGTTACAAAAGTATCGTTTAAAGTGCGATATTTTAATTATTATTGTGTATTGGCTGCTCTGATAATGTTAAATTAATTATCTTCATATTTTTTCTTCGGAAATACGCTTTTACCTTCTCTCATACATGGAAGTGCAAGGTATGGAATCCAGGGATGCTGCGAAGACTCATTTGCACCAGGGATGGAATTCACTGTACGATGAGTATATTTTCAATGTAATATTGAGGCTACTGTTATGAGGTATCGTTTATAGTGCGTTATTTTAATTATCATTGTGTTTCCGCTAATCAGATAATGTTTGATTAATTATTTTCATATTTTTTCTTCGGAAATACGCTCGAACCTTCTCTCAAATATGGAAGTGGAAGAGATGGAATCCAGAGATGCTGCGAAGTCTCATTTGGACCAGGGATGGAATTCACTATGCAATGTGTATATTTTCAATGTAATATTGAGGCTACTGCTATGAAGTATCGTTTATAGTGCGTTATTTTAATTATCATTGTGTTCCCGCTGTTCAGATAATGTTTGATTTATTATTTTCATATTTTTTCTTCGTAAATACGCTCGGACCTTCTCTGAAACATCGAAGTGCAAGAGATGGAATCCAGGGATGCTGCGAAGACTCATTTGGACCAGGGATGGAATTCACTATACAATGAGTATATTTTCAATGTAATATTGAGGCTACTGTTATAAAAGTATCGTTTATAGTGCAATATTTTAATTATCATTGTGTTTCCACTGTTCAGATAATGTTTGATTAATTATTTTCATATTTTTTCTTCGGAAATACGCTTGGACCTTCTCTCAAACATGGAAGTGCAAACGATGGAATCCAGGGAAGCTGCGAAGACTCATTTGGACCAGGGATGGAATTCACTATAAAATGAGTATGATTTCAACGTTATATTGTGGCTACTGTTATTAAGTATCGTTTATAGCCTGTTATTTTATTTATCATTGTGTTTCGGCTGTTCAGATAATGTTTGATTAATTATTTTCATAATTCTTCCTCGGAAATACTCTAGGACCTTCTATCAAACATGGAAGTGCATGAGATGGAATCCAGGGATGCTACGAAGACACATCTGGGCCAGGGATGGAATTCACTATACAATGAGTATATTTTCAATGTAATATTGAGCGTACTGTTATAAAAGTATCGTTTATAGCGCCTTATTTTAATTATCATTGTGCTTCGGCTGTTCAGATAATGTTTTATTAATTATTTTCATATTTTTTCTTCGGAAATACGCTCGGACCTTCTCTGAAACATGGAAGTGCAAGAGATGGAATCCAGGGATGCTGCGAAGACTCATTTAGACCAGGGTTGGAATTCACTATACAATGAGTATATTTTCAATTAATATTGTGGCTACTGTTATGAAGTATCGTTTATAAGGAGTTATTTTAATTATCATTGTCTTACGGCTGTTCATATAATGTTTGATTAAATATTTTCATATTTTTTCTTCGGAAATACGCTCGGACCTTCTCTCAAACATGAAAGTGCAAGAGATAGAATCCAGGGATGCTGAGAAATCTCATTTGGACCAGGGATGGAATTCACTGTGCAATGAGTATATTTTTAATCAAATATTGAGGCTACTGTTATAAAAGTATCGTTTATAGTGCGTTATTTTAATTATCATTGTGTTTCGGCTGTTCAGATAATGTTTGATTAATTATTTTCATATTATTTCTTCGGAAATACGCTAGGACCTTCTCTCAAACATGGAAGTGCAAAAGATGGAATCCAGGGATGCTGCGGCGAAACATTTGGACCAGGGATGGAATTCACTATACAATGAGTTTATTTTCAAAGTAATATTGAGGCTACTGTATTGAAGTATCGTTTATAGTGCGTTATTTTAATTATCATTGTGTTTCCACTGTTCAGATAATGTTTGATTAATTATTTTCATATTTTTTCTTCGGAAATACGCTCGGACCTTCTCTCAAACATGGAAGTGCAAGAGATGGAATCCAGGGATGCTGCGAAGACTTATTTGGACCAGGGATGGAATTCACTATACAATGAGTATAATTTCAAAGTAATATTGTGGCTACTGTTATTAAGTATCGTTTATAGCCTGTTATTTTATTTATCATTGTGTTTCGGCTGTTCTGATAATGTTTGATTAATTATTTTCATAATTCTTCCTTTGAAATACTCTAGGACCTTCTATCAAACATGGAAGAGCAAGAGATGGAATCCAGGGATGCTGCGAAGACTCATTAGCACCAGGGATGGAATTCACTGTACAATGAGTATATTTTCAATGTAATATTGAGGCTACTGTTATGAAGTATCGTTTATAGCGCGTTATTTTAATTATCATTGTGCTTCGGCTGTTCAGATAATGTTTGATTAATTATTTTCATATTTTTCTATGGAAATACGCTCGGACCTTCTCTCAAACATGGAAGTGCAAGAGATGGAATCCAGGGATGCTGCGAAGACTCATTAGCACCAGGGATGGAATTCACTGTACAATGAGTATATTTTCAATGTAATATTGAGGCTACTGTTATAAAAGTATGGTTAATAGCGCGTTATTTTAATTATCATTGTGTTTCGGGTTTCAGATAATGCTTGATTAATTTTTTTCATATTTTTTCTTCGGAAATACGCTCGGACCTTCTCGCAAACATGGATGTGCAAGAGATGGAATCCAGGGATGCTGCGAAGACTCATTTGCACCAGAGATGGAATTCACTGTACAATGAGTATATTTCCAATGTAATATTGAGGCTACTGTTATAAAAGTATCGTTTATAGCGCGTTATTTTTATTATCATTGTGTTTCGGCTGTTCAGATAATGTTTGATTAATTATTTTCAAATTTTTTCTTCGGAAATACGCTAGGACCTTCTCTCAAACATGGAAGTGCAAGAGATGGAATCCAGGGATGCTACGAAGACACATCTGGGCCAGGGATGGATTCACTATACAATGAGTATATTTTCAATGTAATATTGAGGCTACTGTTATAAAAGTATCGTTTATAGCGCGTTATTTTAATTATCATTGTGTTTCGGCCGTTCAGATAATGTTTGATTAATTATTTTCATATTTTTTCTTCGGAAATACGCTCGGACCTTCTCTCAAACATGGAAGTGCAAGAAATGGAATCCAGGGATGCTGCGAAGACTTATTTGACCAGGGATGGAACTCACTATACAATGAGTATATTTTCAATGTACTATTGAGGCTACTTCTATGAAGTATCGCTTATAGTGGGTTATTTTAATTATCATTGTGATCCCGCTGTTAAGATAATGTTTGATTAATTATTTTCATATTTTTTATCGGAAACACGCTCGGACCTTCTCTCAAACATGGAAGTGCAAGAGATGGAATCCAGGGATGCTGCGAAGACTCATTTGGACCAGGGGTGGAATTCACTATACAATGAGTATATTTTCAATGTAATATTGAGGCCACTGTTATAAAAGTATCGTTAATAGCGCGTTATTTTAATTATCATTGTGTTTCGGGTTTCAGATAATGCTTGATTCATTTTTTTCATATTTTTTCTTCGGAAATACGCTCGGACTTTCTCGCAAACATGGAAGTGCAAGAGATGGAATCCAGGGATGCTGCGAAGACTCATTTGGACCAGGGATGGAATTCACTATACAATGAGTATATTTTCAATGTAATATTGTGGCTACTGTTATTAAGTATCGTTTATAGCGTGATATTTTAATAATCATTGTGTTTCGGCTGTCCAGATAACGTTTGATTAATTATTTTCAAATTTTTTTTTCGGAAATACGCTTGGACCTTCTCTCAAACATGGAAGTGCAAGAGATGGAATCCAGGGATGCTGCGAAGACTCATTAGCACCAGGGATGGAATTCACTGTACAATGAGTATATTTTCAATGTAATATTGAGGCTACTGTTATAAAAGTATCGTTAATAGCGCGTTATTTTAATTATCATTGTGTTTCGGGTTTCAGATAATGCTTGATTCATTTTTTTCATATTTTTTCTTCGGAAATACGCTCGGACTTTCTCGCAAACATGGAAGTGCAAGAGATGGAATCCAGGGATGCTGCGAAGACTCATTTGGACCAGGGATGGAATTCACTATACAATGAGTATATTTTCAATGTAATATTGTGGCTACTGTTATTAAGTATCGTTTATAGCGCGTTATTTTAATTATCATTGTGCTTCGGCTGTTCAGATAATGTTTGATTAATTATTTTCATATTTTTCTATGGAAATACGCTCGGACCTTCTCTCAAACATGGAAGTGCAAGAGATGGAATCCAGGGATGCTGCGAAGACTCATTAGCACCAGGGATGGAATTCACTGTACAATGAGTATATTTTCAATGTAATATTGAGGCTACTGTTATAAAAGTATGGTTAATAGCGCGTTATTTTAATTATCATTGTGTTTCGGGTTTCAGATAATGCTTGATTAATTTTTTTCATATTTTTTCTTCGGAAATACGCTCGGACCTTCTCGCAAACATGGATGTGCAAGAGATGGAATCCAGGGATGCTGCGAAGACTCATTTGCACCAGAGATGGAATTCACTGTACAATGAGTATATTTCCAATGTAATATTGAGGCTACTGTTATAAAAGTATCGTTTATAGCGCGTTATTTTTATTATCATTGTGTTTCGGCTGTTCAGATAATGTTTGATTAATTATTTTCAAATTTTTTCTTCGGAAATACGCTAGGACCTTCTCTCAAACATGGAAGTGCAAGAGATGGAATCCAGGGATGCTACGAAGACACATCTGGGCCAGGGATGGATTCACTATACAATGAGTATATTTTCAATGTAATATTGAGGCTACTGTTATAAAAGTATCGTTTATAGCGCGTTATTTTAATTATCATTGTGTTTCGGCCGTTCAGATAATGTTTGATTAATTATTTTCATATTTTTTCTTCGGAAATACGCTCGGACCTTCTCTCAAACATGGAAGTGCAAGAAATGGAATCCAGGGATGCTGCGAAGACTTATTTGACCAGGGATGGAACTCACTATACAATGAGTATATTTTCAATGTACTATTGAGGCTACTTCTATGAAGTATCGCTTATAGTGGGTTATTTTAATTATCATTGTGATCCCGCTGTTAAGATAATGTTTGATTAATTATTTTCATATTTTTTATCGGAAACACGCTCGGACCTTCTCTCAAACATGGAAGTGCAAGAGATGGAATCCAGGGATGCTGCGAAGACTCATTTGGACCAGGGGTGGAATTCACTATACAATGAGTATATTTTCAATGTAATATTGAGGCCACTGTTATAAAAGTATCGTTAATAGCGCGTTATTTTAATTATCATTGTGTTTCGGGTTTCAGATAATGCTTGATTCATTTTTTTCATATTTTTTCTTCGGAAATACGCTCGGACTTTCTCGCAAACATGGAAGTGCAAGAGATGGAATCCAGGGATGCTGCGAAGACTCATTTGGACCAGGGATGGAATTCACTATACAATGAGTATATTTTCAATGTAATATTGTGGCTACTGTTATTAAGTATCGTTTATAGCGTGATATTTTAATAATCATTGTGTTTCGGCTGTCCAGATAACGTTTGATTAATTATTTTCAAATTTTTTTTTCGGAAATACGCTTGGACCTTCTCTCAAACATGGAAGTGCAAGAGATGGAATCCAGGGATGCTGCGAAGACTCATTAGCACCAGGGATGGAATTCACTGTACAATGAGTATATTTTCAATGTAATATTGAGGCTACTGTTATAAAAGTATCGTTAATAGCGCGTTATTTTAATTATCATTGTGTTTCGGGTTTCAGATAATGCTTGATTCATTTTTTTCATATTTTTTCTTCGGAAATACGCTCGGACTTTCTCGCAAACATGGAAGTGCAAGAGATGGAATCCAGGGATGCTGCGAAGACTCATTTGGACCAGGGATGGAATTCACTATACAATGAGTATATTTTCAATGTAATATTGTGGCTACTGTTATTAAGTATCGTTTATAGCGTGATATTTTAATAATCATTGTGTTTCGGCTGTTCAGATAACGTTTGATTAATTATTTTCATAATTTTTCCTCGGAAATACTCTAGGACCTTCTCTAAAACATGGAAGAGCAAGAGATGGAATCCAGGGATGCTGTGAAGACTCATTTGCACCAGGGATGGAATTCACTGTACAATGAGTATATTTTCAATGTAATAACGAGGCTACTGTTATAAAAGTATCGTTTATAGTGCGATATTTTAATTATCATTGTGTTTCGGCTGTTCAGATAATGTTTGATTAATTATTTTCATATTTTTTATTCGGAAATACGCTTTGACCTTCTCTCAAACATGGAAGTGCAAGAGATGGAATCCAGGGATGCTGCGAAGACTCATTTGCACCAGGGATGGAATTCACTGTACAATGAGTATATTTTCAATGTAATAACGAGGCTACTGTTATAAAAGTATCGTTTATAGTGCGATATTTTAATTATCATTGTGTTTCGGCTGTTCAGATAAGGTTTGATTAATTATTTTCATATTTTTTCTTCGGAAATACGCTTTGACCTTCTCTCAAACATGGAAGTGCAAGAGATGGAATCCAGGGATGCTGCGAAGACTAATTTGCACCAGGGATGGAATTCACTGTACAATGAGTATATTTTCAATGTAATATTGTGGCTACTGTTATTAAGTATCATTTATGAGTGTGTTATTTTAATTATCTTTGTGTTTCGGCTGCTCAGATAATGTTTGATTCATTATTTTCATATTTTTACTTTGGAAATACGCTCGGACCTTCTCTCAAACATGGAAGTGCAAGAGATGGAATCCAGGGATGCTGCGAAGACTCATTTGCACCAGAGATGGAATTCACTGTACAATGAGTATATTTGAATGTAATATTGAGGCTACTGTTATAAAAGTATCGTTTATAGCGCGTTATTTTTATTATCATTGTGTTTCGGCTGTTCAGATAATGTTTGATTAATTATTTTCAAATTTTTTCTTCGGAAATACGCTAGGACCTTCTCTCAAACATGGAAGTGCAAGAGATGGAATCCAGGGATGCTACGAAGACACATCTGGGCCAGGGATGGATTCACTATACAATGAGTATATTTTCAATGTAATATTGAGGCTACTGTTATAAAAGTATCGTTAATAGCGCGTTATTTTAATTATCATTGTGTTTCGGCCGTTCAGATAATGTTTGATTAATTATTTTCATATTTTTTCTTCGGAAATACGCTCGGACCTTCTCTCAAACATGGAAGTGCAAGAAATGGAATCCAGGGATGCTGCGAAGACTTATTTGACCAGGGATGGAACTCACTATACAATGAGTATATTTTCAATGTACTATTGAGGCTACTTCTATGAAGTATCGCTTATAGTGGGTCATTTTAATTATCATTGTGTTCCCGCTGTTAAGATAATGTTTGATTAATTATTTTCATATTTTTTATCGGAAACACGCTCGGACCTTCTCTCAAACATGGAAGTGCAAGAGATGGAATCCAGGGATGCTGCGAAGACTCATTTGGACCAGGGGTGGAATTCACTATACAATGAGTATATTTTCAATGTAATATTGTGGCTACTGTTATTAAGTATCGTTTATAACGCGTTGTTTTAATTATCATTGTGTTGCGGCTGTTCATATAATGTTTGATTAATTATTTTCATATTTTTTCTATGGAAATACGCTCGGACCTTCTCTCAAACATGGAAGTGCAAGAGATGGAATCCAGGGATGCTGCGAAGACTCATTAGCACCAGGGATGGAATTCACTGTACAATGAGTATATTTTCAATGTAATATTGAGGCTACTGTTATAAAAGTATGGTTAATAGCGCGTTATTTTAATTATCATTGTGTTTCGGGATTCAGATAATGGTTGATTAATTTTTTTTATATTTTTTCTTCGGAAATACGCTCGGACCTTCTCGCAAACATGGAAGTGCAAGAGATGGAATCCAGGGATGCTGCGAAGACTCATTTGGACCAGGGATGGAATTCACTATACAATGAGTATATCTTCAATGTAATATTGTGGCTACTGTTATTAAGTATCGTTTATAGCGTGATATTTTAATAATCATTGTGTTTCGGCTGTTCAGATAACGTTTGATTAATTATTTTCAAATTTTTTTTTCGGAAATACGCTTGGACCTTCTCTCAAACATGGAAGTGCAAGAGATGGAATCCAGGGATGCTGCGAAGACTCATTAGCACCAGGGATAGAATTCACTGTACAATGAGTATATTTTCAATGTAATATTGAGGCTACTGTTATAAAAGTATCGTTAATAGCGCGTTATTTAAATTATCATTGTGTTTCGGGTTTCAGATAATGCTTGATTAATTTTTTTCATATTTTTTCTTCGGAAATACGCTCGCACCTTCTCGCAAACATGGAAGTGCAAGAGATGGAATCCAGGGATAGTGCGAAGACTCATTTGCACCAGGGATGGAATTCACTGTACAATGAGTATATTTCCAATGTAATATTGAGGCTACTGTTATAAAAGTATCGTTTATAGCGCGTTATTTTAATTATCATTGTGTTTCGGGTTTCAGATAATGCTTGATTAATTTTTTTCATATTTTTTCTTCTGAAATACGCTCGGACCTTCTCGCAAACATGGAAGTGCAAGAGATGGAATCCAGGGATGCTGCGAAGACTCATTTGGACCAGGGATGGAATTCACTATACAATGATAATATTTTCAATGTAATATTGTGGCTACTGTTATTAAGTATCGTTTATAGCGTGATATTTTAATAATCATTGTGTTTCGGATGTTCAGATAACGTTTGATTAATTATTTTCATAATTTTTCCTCGGAAATACTCTAGGACCTTCTCTAAAACATGGAAGAGCAAGAGATGGATTCCAAGGATACTGCGAAGACTCATTTGCACCAGGGATGGAATTCACTGTACAATGAGTATATTTTCAATGTAATAACGAGGCTACTGTTATAAAAGTATCGTTTATAGTGCGATATTTTAATTATCATTGTGTTTCGGCTGTTCAGATAAGGTTTGATTAATTATTTTCATATTTTTTCTTCGGAAATACGCTCGGACCTTCTCTCAAACATGGAAGTGCAAGAGATGGAATCCAGGGATGCTGCGAAGACTAATCTGCACCAGGGATGGAATTCACTGTACAATGAGTATATTTTCAATGTAATATTGTGGCTACTGTTATTAAGTATCATTTATGAGTGTGTTATTTTAATTATCTTTGTGTTTCGGCTGTTCTGATAATGTTTGATTAATTATTTTCATATTTTTTCTTCGGAAGTACGCTCGGACCTTCTCTCAAACATGGAAGTGCAAGAGATTGAATCGAGGGATGCTGCGAAGACAGATTTGGACCAGGGATGGAATTTACTATACAATGAGTATATTTTCAATGTAATATTGAGGCTACTATTATGAAGTATCTTTTATAGTGCGTTATTTTAATTATCATTGTGTTTCCGCTAATCAGATAATGTTTGATTAATTATTTTCATATTTTTTCTTCGAAAATACGCTCGGACCTTCTCTCAAACATGGAAGTGCAAGAGATGGAATCCAGGGATGCTGCGAAGACTCATTTGGACCAGGGATGGAATTCACTATACAATGATTATATTTTCAATGTATTATTGAGGCTACTGTTATGAAGTATCGTTTATAACATGTTATTTTAAATATCATTGTGTTTTAGCTGTTCATATAATGTTTGATTAATTATTTTCATAATTTTTCTTCGGAAATACTCTAGGACCTTCCCTCAAACATGGAAGAGCAAGAGATGGAATCCAGGGATGCTGCGAAGACTCATTTGGACCAGGGATGGAATTCACTATACGATGAGTATATTTTCAATGTAGTATTGAGGCTACTGTTATTAAAGTATCGTTAATATTGCGATTTTTTTAATTATCATTGTGTTTCGGCTCTTCAGAAAATGTTTGATTAAATATTTTCATATTTTCTCTTCGGAAATACGCTCGGACCTTCTCTCAAACATGGAAGTGCAAGTGATGGAATCCAGGGATGCAGCGACGACACATTTGGACCAGGGATGGAATTCACTATACAATGAGTTTATTTTCAATGTAATATTGAGGCTACTGTTATGAAGTATCGTTTATAGTGCGTTATTTTAATTATCATTGTGTTTCCACTGTTCAGATAATGTTTGATTAATTATTTTCATATTTTTTCTTCGGAAATACGCTCGGACCTTCTCTCAAACATGGAAGTGCAAAAGATGGAATCCAGGGATGCTGCGAAGACTCATTTGGACCAGGGATGGAATTCACTATAAAATGAGTATAATTTCAACGTAATATTGTGGCTACTGTTATTAAGTATCGTTTATAGCCTGTTATTTTTTTATCATTGTGTTTCGGCTGTTCAGATAATGTTTGATTAATTATTTTCATAATTTTTCCTCGGAAATACTCTAGGACCTTCTATCAAACATGGAAGAGCATGAGATAGAATCAAGGGATGCTGCGAAGACTCATTTGGACCACGGATGGAATTCACTAAACATTGAGTATATTTTCAATGTAATATTGAGGCTACTGTTATAAAAGTATCGTTTATAGCACGTTATGTTAATTATCATTGTGTTTCTGCTATTCAGATAATGTTTGATTAATTATTTTCATATTTTTTCTTCGGAAATACGCTCGGACCTTCTCTCAAACATGGCAGTGCAAGAGATGGAATCCAGGGATGCTGCGAAGACTCATATGGACCACGGATGGAATTCACTAAACAATGAGTATATTTGCAATGTAAGATTCAGGCTACTGTTATTAAGTATCGTTTATAGCGTGTTATATTAATTATCATTGTGTTTCGGCTGTTCAGATAATGTTTGATAAATTATTTTCATAATTTTTCCTCGGAAATACTCTAGGACCTTCTCTAAAACATGAAAGAGCAAGAGATGGAATCCAGGGATGCTGCGAAGACTCATTTGGACCACGGATGGAATTCACTAAACAATGAGTATATTTGCAATGTAATATTCAGGCTACTGTTATAAAAGTATCGTTTATAGTGCGTTATTTTAATTATCATTGTTTTCCCACTGTTCAGATAATGTTTGATTTATTATTTTCATATTTTTTCTTCGGAAATACGCTCGGACCTTCTCTCAAACATGGAAGTGCAAGAGATGGAATCCAGGGATGCTGCGAAGACTCATTTGGACCAGGGGTGGAATTCACTATACAATGAGTATATTTTCAATGTAATATTGTGGCTACAGTTATTAAGTATCGTTTATAGCGTGATATTTTAATAATCATTGTGTTTCGGCTGTTCAGATAACGTTTGATTAATTATTTTCAAATTTTTTTTTTCGGAAATACGCTTGGACCTTCTCTCAAACATGGAAGTGCAAGAGATGGAATCCAGGGATGCTGCGAAGACTCATTAGCACCAGGGATGGAATTCACTGTACAATGAGTATATTTCAATGTAATATTGAGGCTACTGTTATAAAAGAATCGTTAATAGCGCGTTATTTTAATTATCATTGTGTTTCGGGTTTCAGATAATGCTTGATTCATTTTTTTCATATTTTTTCTTCGGAAATACGCTCGGACTTTCTCGCGAACATGGAAGTGCAAGAGATGGAATCCAGGGATGCTGCGAAGACTCATTTGGACCAGGGATGGAATTCACTATACAATGAGTATATTTTCAATGTAATATTGTGGCTACTGTTATTAAGTATCGTTTATAGCGTGATATTTTAATAATCATTGTGTTTCGGCTGTTCAGATAACGTTTGATTAATTATTTTCAAATTTTTTTTTCGGAAATACGCTTGGACCTTCTCTCAAACATGGAAGTGCAAGAGATGGAATCCAGGGATGCTGCGAAGACTCATTAGCACCAGGGATGGAATTCACTGTACAATGAGTATATTTTCAATGTAATATTGAGGCTACTGTTATAAAAGTATCGTTAATAGCGCGTTATTTTAATTATCATTGTGTTTCGGGTTTCAGATAATGCTTGATTCATTTTTTTCATATTTTTTCTTCGGAAATACGCTCGGACTTTCTCGCAAACATGGAAGTGCAAGAGATGGAATCCAGGGATGCTGCGAAGACTCATTTGGACCAGGGATGGAATTCACTATACAATGAGTATATTTTCAATGTAATATTGTGGCTACTGTTATTAAGTATCGTTTATAGCGTGATATTTTAATAATCATTGTGTTTCGGCTGTTCAGATAACGTTTGATTAATTATTTTCATATTTTTTCTTCGGAAATACGCTAGGACCTTCTCTCAAACATGGAAGTGCAAGAGATGGAATCCAGGGATGCTGCGAAGACACATTAGCACCAGGGATGGAATTCACTGTACAATGAGTATATTTTCAATGTAATATTGAGGCTACTGTTATAAAAGTATCGTTAATAGCGCGTTATTTTAATTATCATTGTGTTTCGGGTTTCAGATAATGCTTGATTAATTTTTTTCATATTTTTTCTTCGGAAATACGCTCGGACCTTCTCGCAAACATGGATGTGCAAGAGATGGAATCCAGGGATGCTGCGAAGACTCATTTGCACCAGAGATGGAATTCACTGTACAATGAGTATATTTCCAATGTAATATTGAGGCTACTGTTATAAAAGTATCGTTTATAGCGCGTTATTTTTATTATCATTGTGTTTCGGCTGTTCAGATAATGTTTGATTAATTATTTTCAAATTTTTTCTTCGGATATACGCTAGGACCTTCTCTCAAACATGGAAGTGCAAGAGATGGAATCCATGGATGCTACGAAGACACATCTGGGCCAGGGATGGATTCACTATACAATGAGTATATTTTCAATGTAATATTGAGGCTACTGTTATAAAAGTATCGTTTATAGCGCGTTATTTTAATTATCATTGTGTTTCGGCCGTTCAGATAATGTTTGATTAATTATTTTCATATTTTTTCTTCGGAAATACGCTCGGACCTTCTCTCAAACATGGAAGTGCAAGAAATGGAATCCAGGGATGCTGCGAAGACTTATTTGACCAGGGATGGAACTCACTATACAATGAGTATATTTTCAATGTACTATTGAGGCTACTTCTATGAAGTATCGCTTATAGTGGGTCATTTTAATTATCATTGTGTTCCCGCTGTTAAGATAATGTTTGATTAATTATTTTCATATTTTTTATCGGAAACACGCTCGGACCTTCTCTCAAACATGGAAGTGCAAGAGATGGAATCCAGGGATGCTGCGAAGACTCATTTGGACCAGGGGTGGAATTCACTATACAATGAGTATATTTTCAATGTAATATTGTGGCTACTGTTATTAAGTATCGTTTATAACGCGTTGTTTTAATTATCATTGTGTTGCGGCTGTTCATATAATGTTAGATTAATTATTTTCATATTTTTTCTATGGAAATACGCTCGGACCTTCTCTCAAACATGGAAGTGCAAGAGATGGAATCCAGGGATGCTGCGAAGACTAATTTGCACCAGGGATGGAATTCACTGTACAATGAGTATATTTTCAATGTAATATTGTGGCTACTGTTATTAAGTATCATTTATGAGTGTGTTATTTTAATTATCTTTGTGTTTCGGCTGTTCAGATAATGTTTGATTAATTATTTTCATATTTTTTCTTTGGAAATACGCTCGGACCTTCTCTCAAACATGGAAGTGCAAGAGATGGAATCCAGGGATGCCTCGAAGACTCATTAGCACCAGGGATGGAATTCACTGTACAATGAGTATATTTTAAATGTAATATTGAGGCCACTGTTATAAAAGTATCGTTAATAGCGCGTTATTTTAATCATCATTGTGTTTCGGGTTTCAGATAATGCTTGATTAATTTTTTTCATATTTTTTCTTCGGAAATACGCTCGGACTTTCTCGCAAACATGGAAGTGCAAGAGATGGAATCCAGGGATGCTGCGAAGACTCATTTGGACCAGGGATGGAATTCACTATACAATGAGTATATCTTCAATGTAATATTGTGGCTACTGTTATTAAGTATCGTTTATAGCGTGATATTTTAATAATCATTGTGTTTCGGCTGTTCAGATAACGTTTGATTAATTATTTTCAAATTTTTTTTTCGGAAATACGCTTGGACCTTCTCTCAAACATGGAAGTGCAAGAGATGGAATCCAGGGATGCTGCGAAGACTCATTAGCACCAGGGATAGAATTCACTGTACAATGAGTATATTTTCAATGTAATATTGAGGCTACTGTTATAAAAGTATCGTTAATAGCGCGTTATTTAAATTATCATTGTGTTTCGGGTTTCAGATAATGCTTGATTAATTTTTTTCATATTTTTTCTTCGGAAATACGCTCGGACCTTCTCGCAAACATGGAAGTGCAAGAGATGGAATCCAGGGATAGTGCGAAGACTCATTTGCACCAGGGATGGAATTCACTGTACAATGAGTATATTTCCAATGTAATATTGAGGCTACTGTTATAAAAGTATCGTTTATAGCGCGTTATTTTAATTATCATTGTGTTTCGGGTTTCAGATAATGCTTGATTAATTTTTTTCATATTTTTTCTTCTGAAATACGCTCGGACCTTCTCGCAAACATGGAAGTGCAAGAGATGGAATCCAGGGATGCTGCGAAGACTCATTTGCACCAGGGATGGAATTCACTGTACAATGAGTATATTTTCAATGTAATATTGTGGCTACTGTTATTAAGTATCGTTTATAGCGTGATATTTTAATAATCATTGTGTTTCGGATGTTCAGATAACGTTTGATTAATTATTTTCATAATTTTTCCTCGGAAATACTCTAGGACCTTCTCTAAAACATGGAAGAGCAAGAGATGGAATCCAGGGATGCTGCGAAGACTCATTTGCACCAGGGATGGAATTCACTGTACAATGAGTATATTTTCAATGTAATAACGAGGCTACTGTTATAAAAGTATCGTTTATAGTGCGATATTTTAATTATCATTGTGTTTCGGCTGTTCAGATAAGGTTTGATTAATTATTTTCATATTTTTTCTTCGGAAATACGCTTTGACCTTCTCTCAAACATGGAAGTGCAAGAGATGGAATCCAGGGATGCTGCGAAGACTAATCTGCACCAGGGATGGAATTCACTGTACAATGAGTATATTTTCAATGTAATATTGTGGCTACTGTTATTAAGTATCATTTATGAGTGTGTTATTTTAATTATCATTGTGTTTCGGCTGTTCTGATAATGTTTGATTAATTATTTTCATATTTTTTCTTCGGAAGTACGCTCGGACCTTCTCTCAAACATGGAAGTGCAAGAGATTGAATCGAGGGATGCTGCGAAGACACATTTGGACCAGGGATGGAATTTACTATACAATGAGTATATTTTCAATGTAATATTGAGGCTACTATTATGAAGTATCTTTTATAGTGCGTTATTCTAATTATCATTGTGTTTCCGCTAATCAGATAATGTTTGATTAATTATTTTCATATTTTTTCTTCGAAAATGAGCTCGGACCTACTCTCAAACATGGAAGTGCAAGAGATGGAATCCAGGGATGCTGCGAAGACTCATTTGGACCAGGGATGGAATTCACTATACAATGATTATATTTTCAATGTATTATTGAGGCTACTGTTATGAAGTATCGTTTATAACATGTTATTTTAAATATCATTGTGTTTTAGCTGTTCATATAATGTTTGATTAATTATTTTCATAATTTTTCTTCGGAAATACTCTAGGACCTTCCCTCAAACATGGAAGAGCAAGAGATGGAATCCAGGGATGCTGCGAAGACTCATTTGGACCAGGGATGGAATTCACTATACAATGAGTATATTTTCAATGTAATATTGAGGCTACTGTTATTAAAGTATCGTTAATATTGCGATTTTTTTAATTATCATTGTGTTTCGGCTCTTCAGAAAATGTTTGATTAAATATTTTCATATTTTCTCTTCGGAAATACGCTCGGACCTTCTCTCAAACATGGAAGTGCAAGTGATGGAATCCAGGGATGCAGCGACGACACATTTGGACCAGGGATGGAATTCACTATACAATGAGTTTATTTTCAATGTAATATTGAGGCTACTGTTATGAAGTATCGTTTATAGTGCGTTATTTTAATTATCATTGTGTTTCCACTGTTCAGATAATGTTTGATTAATTATTTTCATATTTTTTCTTCGGAAATACGCTCGGACCTTCTCTCAAACATGGAAGTGCAAAAGATGGAATCCAGGGATGCTGCGAAGACTCATTTGGACCAGGGATGGAATTCACTATAAAATGAGTATAATTTCAACGTAATATTGTGGCTACTGTTATTAAGTATCGTTTATAGCCTGTTATTTTATTTATCATTGTGTTTCGGCTGTTCAGATAATGTTTGATTAATTATTTTCATAATTTTTCCTCGGAAATACTCTAGGACCTTCTATCAAACATGGAACAGCATGAGATAGAATCAAGGGATGCTGCGAAGACTCATTTGGACCACGGATGGAATTCACTAAACATTGAGTATATTTTCAATGTAATATTGAGGCTACTGTTATAAAAGTATCGTTTATAGCACGTTATGTTAATTATCATTGTGTTTCTGCTATTCAGATAATGTGTGATTAATTATTTTCATATTTTTTCTTCGGAAATACGCTCGGACCTTCTCTCAAACATGGCAGTGCAAGAGATGGAATCCAGGGATGCTGCGAAGACTCATATGGACCACGGATGGAATTCACTAAACAATGAGTATATTTGCAATGTAAGATTCAGGCTACTGTTATTAAGTATCGTTTATAGCGTGTTATATTAATTATCATTGTGTTTCGGCTGTTCAGATAATGTTTGATAAATTATTTTCATAATTTTTCCTCGGAAATACTCTAGGACCTTCTCTAAAACATGAAAGAGCAAGAGATGGAATCCAGGGATGCTGCGAAGACTCATTTGGACCACGGATGGAATTCACTAAACAATGAGTATATTTGCAATGTAATATTCAGGCTACTGTTATAAAAGTATCGTTTATAGTGCGTTATTTTAATTATCATTGTTTTCCCACTGTTCAGATAATGTTTGATTTATTATTTTCATATTTTTTCTTCGGAAACACGCTCGGACCTTCTCTCAAACATGGAAGTGCAAGAGATGGAATCCAGGGATGCTGCGAAGACTCATTTGGACCAGGGGTGGAATTCACTATACAATGAGTATATTTTCAATGTAATATTGTGGCTACTGTTATTAAGTATCGTTTATAGCGTGATATTTTAATAATCATTGTGTTTCGGCTGTTCAGATAACGTTTGATTAATTATTTTCAAATTTTTTTTTCGGAAATACGCTTGGACCTTCTCTCAAACATGGAAGTGCAAGAGATGGAATCCAGGGATGCTGCGAAGACTCATTAGCACCAGGGATGGAATTCACTGTACAATGAGTATATTTCAATGTAATATTGAGGCTACTGTTATAAAAGTATCGTTAATAGCGCGTTATTTTAATTATCATTGTGTTTCGGGTTTCAGATAATGCTTGATTCATTTTTTTCATATTTTTTCTTCGGAAATACGCTCGGACTTTCTCGCAAACATGGAAGTGCAAGAGATGGAATCAAGGGATGCTGCGAAGACTCATTTGGACCAGGGATGGAATTCACTATACAATGAGTATATTTTCAATGTAATATTGTGGCTACTGTTATTAAGTATCGTTTATAGCGTGATATTTTAATAATCATTGTGTTTCAGCTGTTCAGATAACGTTTGATTAATTATTTTCAAATTTTTTTTTCGGAAATACGCTTGGACCTTCTCTCAAACATGGAAGTGCAAGAGATGGAATCCAGGGATGCTGCGAAGACTCATTAGCACCAGGGATGGAATTCACTATACAATGAGTATATTTTCAATGTAATATTGAGGCTACTGTTATAAAAGTATCGTTAATAGCGCGTTATTTTAATTATCATTGTGTTTCGGGTTTCAGATAATGCTTGATTCATTTTTTTCATATTTTTTCTTCGGAAATACGCTCGGACTTTCTCGCAAACATGGAAGTGCAAGAGATGGAATCCAGGGATGCTGCGAAGACTCATTTGGACCAGGGATGGAATTCACTATAAAATGAGTATATTTTCAATGTAATATTGTGGCTACTGTTATTAAGTATCGTTTATAGCGTGATATTTTAATAATCATTGTGTTTCGGCTGTTCAGATAACGTTTGATTAATTATTTTCATATTTTTTCTTCGGAAATACGGTAGGACCTTCTCTCAAACATGGAAGTGCAAGAGATGGAATCCAGGGATGCTGCGAAGACTCATTAGCACCAGGGATGGAATTCACTGTACAATGAGTATATTTTCAATGTAATATTGAGGCTACTGTTATAAAAGTATCGTTAATAGCGCGTTATTTTAATTATCATTGTGTTTCGGGTTTCAGATAATGCTTGATTAATTTTTTTCATATTTTTTCTTCGGAAATACGCTCGGACCTTCTCGCAAACATGGATGTGCAAGAGATGGAATCCAGGGATGCTGCGAAGACTCATTTGCACCAGAGATGGAATTCACTGTACAATGAGTATATTTCCAATGTAATATTGAGGCTACTGTTATAAAAGTATCGTTTATAGCGCGTTATTTTTATTATCATTGTGTTTCGGCTGTTCAGATAATGTTTGATTAATTATTTTCAAATTTTTTCTTCGGAAATACGCTAGGACCTTCTCTCAAACATGGAAGTGCAAGAGATGGAATCCAGGGATGCTACGAAGACACATCTGGGCCAGGGATGGATTCACTATACAATGAGTATATTTTCAATGTAATATTGAGGCTACTGTTATAAAAGTATCGTTTATAGCGCGTTATTTTAATTATCATTGTGTTTCGGCCGTTCAGATAATGTTTGATTAATTATTTTCATATTTTTTCTTCGGAAATACGCTCGGACCTTCTCTCAAACATGGAAGTGCAAGAAATGGAATCCAGGGATGCTGCGAAGACTTATTTGACCAGGGATGGAACTCACTATACAATGAGTATATTTTCAATGTACTATTGAGGCTACTTCTATGAAGTATCGCTTATAGTGGGTTATTTTAATTATCATTGTGATCCCGCTGTTAAGATAATGTTTGATTAATTATTTTCATATTTTTTATCGGAAACACGCTCGGACCTTCTCTCAAACATGGAAGTGCAAGAGATGGAATCCAGGGATGCTGCGAAGACTCATTTGGACCAGGGGTGGAATTCACTATACAATGAGTATATTTTCAATGTAATATTGAGGCCACTGTTATAAAAGTATCGTTAATAGCGCGTTATTTTAATTATCATTGTGTTTCGGGTTTCAGATAATGCTTGATTCATTTTTTTCATATTTTTTCTTCGGAAATACGCTCGGACTTTCTCGCAAACATGGAAGTGCAAGAGATGGAATCCAGGGATGCTGCGAAGACTCATTTGGACCAGGGATGGAATTCACTATACAATGAGTATATTTTCAATGTAATATTGTGGCTACTGTTATTAAGTATCGTTTATAGCGTGATATTTTAATAATCATTGTGTTTCGGCTGTCCAGATAACGTTTGATTAATTATTTTCAAATTTTTTTTTCGGAAATACGCTTGGACCTTCTCTCAAACATGGAAGTGCAAGAGATGGAATCCAGGGATGCTGCGAAGACTCATTAGCACCAGGGATGGAATTCACTGTACAATGAGTATATTTTCAATGTAATATTGAGGCTACTGTTATAAAAGTATCGTTAATAGCGCGTTATTTTAATTATCATTGTGTTTCGGGTTTCAGATAATGCTTGATTCATTTTTTTCATATTTTTTCTTCGGAAATACGCTCGGACTTTCTCGCAAACATGGAAGTGCAAGAGATGGAATCCAGGGATGCTGCGAAGACTCATTTGGACCAGGGATGGAATTCACTATACAATGAGTATATTTTCAATGTAATATTGTGGCTACTGTTATTAAGTATCGTTTATAGCGTGATATTTTAATAATCATTGTGTTTCGGCTGTTCAGATAACGTTTGATTAATTATTTTCATAATTTTTCCTCGGAAATACTCTAGGACCTTCTCTAAAACATGGAAGAGCAAGAGATGGAATCCAGGGATGCTGTGAAGACTCATTTGCACCAGGGATGGAATTCACTGTACAATGAGTATATTTTCAATGTAATAACGAGGCTACTGTTATAAAAGTATCGTTTATAGTGCGATATTTTAATTATCATTGTGTTTCGGCTGTTCAGATAATGTTTGATTAATTATTTTCATATTTTTTATTCGGAAATACGCTTTGACCTTCTCTCAAACATGGAAGTGCAAGAGATGGAATCCAGGGATGCTGCGAAGACTCATTTGCACCAGGGATGGAATTCACTGTACAATGAGTATATTTTCAATGTAATAACGAGGCTACTGTTATAAAAGTATCGTTTATAGTGCGATATTTTAATTATCATTGTGTTTCGGCTGTTCAGATAAGGTTTGATTAATTATTTTCATATTTTTTCTTCGGAAATACGCTTTGACCTTCTCTCAAACATGGAAGTGCAAGAGATGGAATCCAGGGATGCTGCGAAGACTAATTTGCACCAGGGATGGAATTCACTGTACAATGAGTATATTTTCAATGTAATATTGTGGCTACTGTTATTAAGTATCATTTATGAGTGTGTTATTTTAATTATCTTTGTGTTTCGGCTGCTCAGATAATGTTTGATTCATTATTTTCATATTTTTACTTTGGAAATACGCTCGGACCTTCTCTCAAACATGGAAGTGCAAGAGATGGAATCCAGGGATGCTGCGAAGACTCATTTGCACCAGAGATGGAATTCACTGTACAATGAGTATATTTGAATGTAATATTGAGGCTACTGTTATAAAAGTATCGTTTATAGCGCGTTATTTTTATTATCATTGTGTTTCGGCTGTTCAGATAATGTTTGATTAATTATTTTCAAATTTTTTCTTCGGAAATACGCTAGGACCTTCTCTCAAACATGGAAGTGCAAGAGATGGAATCCAGGGATGCTACGAAGACACATCTGGGCCAGGGATGGATTCACTATACAATGAGTATATTTTCAATGTAATATTGAGGCTACTGTTATAAAAGTATCGTTTATAGCGCGTTATTTTAATTATCATTGTGTTTCGGCCGTTCAGATAATGTTTGATTAATTATTTTCATATTTTTTCTTCGGAAATACGCTCGGACCTTCTCTCAAACATGGAAGTGCAAGAAATGGAATCCAGGGATGCTGCGAAGACTTATTTGACCAGGGATGGAACTCACTATACAATGAGTATATTTTCAATGTACTATTGAGGCTACATCTATGAAGTATCGCTTATAGTGGGTCATTTTAATTATCATTGTGTTCCCGCTGTTAAGATAATGTTTGATTAATTATTTTCATATTTTTTATCGGAAACACGCTCGGACCTTCTCTCAAACATGGAAGTGCAAGAGATGGAATCCAGGGATGCTGCGAAGACTCATTTGGACCAGGGGTGGAATTCACTATACAATGAGTATATTTTCAATGTAATATTGTGGCTACTGTTATTAAGTATCGTTTATAACGCGTTGTTTTAATTATCATTGTGTTGCGGCTGTTCATATAATGTTTGATTAATTATTTTCATATTTTTTCTATGGAAATACGCTCGGACCTTCTCTCAAACATGGAAGTGCAAGAGATGGAATCCAGGGATGCTGCGAAGACTCATTAGCACCAGGGATGGAATTCACTGTACAATGAGTATATTTTCAATGTAATATTGAGGCTACTGTTATAAAAGTATGGTTAATAGCGCGTTATTTTAATTATCATTGTGTTTCGGGATTCAGATAATGGTTGATTAATTTTTTTTATATTTTTTCTTCGGAAATACGCTCGGACCTTCTCGCAAACATGGAAGTGCAAGAGATGGAATCCAGGGATGCTGCGAAGACTCATTTGGACCAGGGATGGAATTCACTATACAATGAGTATATCTTCAATGTAATATTGTGGCTACTGTTATTAAGTATCGTTTATAGCGTGATATTTTAATAATCATTGTGTTTCGGCTGTTCAGATAACGTTTGATTAATTATTTTCAAATTTTTTTTTCGGAAATACGCTTGGACCTTCTCTCAAACATGGAAGTGCAAGAGATGGAATCCAGGGATGCTGCGAAGACTCATTAGCACCAGGGATAGAATTCACTGTACAATGAGTATATTTTCAATGTAATATTGAGGCTACTGTTATAAAAGTATCGTTAATAGCGCGTTATTTAAATTATCATTGTGTTTCGGGTTTCAGATAATGCTTGATTAATTTTTTTCATATTTTTTCTTCGGAAATACGCTCGGACCTTCTCGCAAACATGGAAGTGCAAGAGATGGAATCCAGGGATAGTGCGAAGACTCATTTGCACCAGGGATGGAATTCACTGTACAATGAGTATATTTCCAATGTAATATTGAGGCTACTGTTATAAAAGTATCGTTTATAGCGCGTTATTTTAATTATCATTGTGTTTCGGGTTTCAGATAATGCTTGATTAATTTTTTTCATATTTTTTCTTCTGAAATACGCTCGGACCTTCTCGCAAACATGGAAGTGCAAGAGATGGAATCCAGGGATGCTGCGAAGACTCATTTGGACCAGGGATGGAATTCACTATACAATGATAATATTTTCAATGTAATATTGTGGCTACTGTTATTAAGTATCGTTTATAGCGTGATATTTTAATAATCATTGTGTTTCGGATGTTCAGATAACGTTTGATTAATTATTTTCATAATTTTTCCTCGGAAATACTCTAGGACCTTCTCTAAAACATGGAAGAGCAAGAGATGGATTCCAAGGATACTGCGAAGACTCATTTGCACCAGGGATGGAATTCACTGTACAATGAGTATATTTTCAATGTAATAACGAGGCTACTGTTATAAAAGTATCGTTTATAGTGCGATATTTTAATTATCATTGTGTTTCGGCTGTTCAGATAAGGTTTGATTAATTATTTTCATATTTTTTCTTCGGAAATACGCTCGGACCTTCTCTCAAACATGGAAGTGCAAGAGATGGAATCCAGGGATGCTGCGAAGACTAATCTGCACCAGGGATGGAATTCACTGTACAATGAGTATATTTTCAATGTAATATTGTGGCTACTGTTATTAAGTATCATTTATGAGTGTGTTATTTTAATTATCTTTGTGTTTCGGCTGTTCTGATAATGTTTGATTAATTATTTTCATATTTTTTCTTCGGAAGTACGCTCGGACCTTCTCTCAAACATGGAAGTGCAAGAGATTGAATCGAGGGATGCTGCGAAGACAGATTTGGACCAGGGATGGAATTTACTATACAATGAGTATATTTTCAATGTAATATTGAGGCTACTATTATGAAGTATCTTTTATAGTGCGTTATTTTAATTATCATTGTGTTTCCGCTAATCAGATAATGTTTGATTAATTATTTTCATATTTTTTCTTCGAAAATACGCTCGGACCTTCTCTCAAACATGGAAGTGCAAGAGATGGAATCCAGGGATGCTGCGAAGACTCATTTGGACCAGGGATGGAATTCACTATACAATGATTATATTTTCAATGTATTATTGAGGCTACTGTTATGAAGTATCGTTTATAACATGTTATTTTAAATATCATTGTGTTTTAGCTGTTCATATAATGTTTGATTAATTATTTTCATAATTTTTCTTCGGAAATACTCTAGGACCTTCCCTCAAACATGGAAGAGCAAGAGATGGAATCCAGGGATGCTGCGAAGACTCATTTGGACCAGGGATGGAATTCACTATACGATGAGTATATTTTCAATGTAGTATTGAGGCTACTGTTATTAAAGTATCGTTAATATTGCGATTTTTTTAATTATCATTGTGTTTCGGCTCTTCAGAAAATGTTTGATTAAATATTTTCATATTTTCTCTTCGGAAATACGCTCGGACCTTCTCTCAAACATGGAAGTGCAAGTGATGGAATCCAGGGATGCAGCGACGACACATTTGGACCAGGGATGGAATTCACTATACAATGAGTTTATTTTCAATGTAATATTGAGGCTACTGTTATGAAGTATCGTTTATAGTGCGTTATTTTAATTATCATTGTGTTTCCACTGTTCAGATAATGTTTGATTAATTATTTTCATATTTTTTCTTCGGAAATACGCTCGGACCTTCTCTCAAACATGGAAGTGCAAAAGATGGAATCCAGGGATGCTGCGAAGACTCATTTGGACCAGGGATGGAATTCACTATAAAATGAGTATAATTTCAACGTAATATTGTGGCTACTGTTATTAAGTATCGTTTATAGCCTGTTATTTTTTTATCATTGTGTTTCGGCTGTTCAGATAATGTTTGATTAATTATTTTCATAATTTTTCCTCGGAAATACTCTAGGACCTTCTATCAAACATGGAAGAGCATGAGATAGAATCAAGGGATGCTGCGAAGACTCATTTGGACCACGGATGGAATTCACTAAACATTGAGTATATTTTCAATGTAATATTGAGGCTACTGTTATAAAAGTATCGTTTATAGCACGTTATGTTAATTATCATTGTGTTTCTGCTATTCAGATAATGTTTGATTAATTATTTTCATATTTTTTCTTCGGAAATACGCTCGGACCTTCTCTCAAACATGGCAGTGCAAGAGATGGAATCCAGGGATGCTGCGAAGACTCATATGGACCACGGATGGAATTCACTAAACAATGAGTATATTTGCAATGTAAGATTCAGGCTACTGTTATTAAGTATCGTTTATAGCGTGTTATATTAATTATCATTGTGTTTCGGCTGTTCAGATAATGTTTGATAAATTATTTTCATAATATTTCCTCGGAAATACTCTAGGACCTTCTCTAAAACATGAAAGAGCAAGAGATGGAATCCAGGGATGCTGCGAAGACTCATTTGGACCACGGATGGAATTCACTAAACAATGAGTATATTTGCAATGTAATATTCAGGCTACTGTTATAAAAGTATCGTTTATAGTGCGTTATTTTAATTATCATTGTTTTCCCACTGTTCAGATAATGTTTGATTTATTATTTTCATATTTTTTCTTCGGAAACACGCTCGGACCTTCTCTCAAACATGGAAGTGCAAGAGATGGAATCCAGGGATGCTGCGAAGACTCATTTGGACCAGGGGTGGAATTCACTATACAATGAGTATATTTTCAATGTAATATTGTGGCTACAGTTATTAAGTATCGTTTATAGCGTGATATTTTAATAATCATTGTGTTTCGGCTGTTCAGATAACGTTTGATTAATTATTTTCAAATTTTTTTTTTCGGAAATACGCTTGGACCTTCTCTCAAACATGGAAGTGCAAGAGATGGAATCCAGGGATGCTGCGAAGACTCATTAGCACCAGGGATGGAATTCACTGTACAATGAGTATATTTCAATGTAATATTGAGGCTACTGTTATAAAAGTATCGTTAATAGCGCGTTATTTTAATTATCATTGTGTTTCGGGTTTCAGATAATGCTTGATTCATTTTTTTCATATTTTTTCTTCGGAAATACGCTCGGACTTTCTCGCGAACATGGAAGTGCAAGAGATGGAATCCAGGGATGCTGCGAAGACTCATTTGGACCAGGGATGGAATTCACTATACAATGAGTATATTTTCAATGTAATATTGTGGCTACTGTTATTAAGTATCGTTTATAGCGTGATATTTTAATAATCATTGTGTTTCGGCTGTTCAGATAACGTTTGATTAATTATTTTCAAATTTTTTTTTCGGAAATACGCTTGGACCTTCTCTCAAACATGGAAGTGCAAGAGATGGAATCCAGGGATGCTGCGAAGACTCATTAGCACCAGGGATGGAATTCACTGTACAATGAGTATATTTTCAATGTAATATTGAGGCTACTGTTATAAAAGTATCGTTAATAGCGCGTTATTTTAATTATCATTGTGTTTCGGGTTTCAGATAATGCTTGATTCATTTTTTTCATATTTTTTCTTCGGAAATACGCTCGGACTTTCTCGCAAACATGGAAGTGCAAGAGATGGAATCCAGGGATGCTGCGAAGACTCATTTGGACCAGGGATGGAATTCACTATACAATGAGTATATTTTCAATGTAATATTGTGGCTACTGTTATTAAGTATCGTTTATAGCGTGATATTTTAATAATCATTGTGTTTCGGCTGTTCAGATAACGTTTGATTAATTATTTTCATATTTTTTCTTCGGAAATACGCTAGGACCTTCTCTCAAACATGGAAGTGCAAGAGATGGAATCCAGGGATGCTGCGAAGACACATTAGCACCAGGGATGGAATTCACTGTACAATGAGTATATTTTCAATGTAATATTGAGGCTACTGTTATAAAAGTATCGTTAATAGCGCGTTATTTTAATTATCATTGTGTTTCGGGTTTCAGATAATGCTTGATTAATTTTTTTCATATTTTTTCTTCGGAAATACGCTCGGACCTTCTCGCAAACATGGATGTGCAAGAGATGGAATCCAGGGATGCTGCGAAGACTCATTTGCACCAGAGATGGAATTCACTGTACAATGAGTATATTTCCAATGTAATATTGAGGCTACTGTTATAAAAGTATCGTTTATAGCGCGTTATTTTTATTATCATTGTGTTTCGGCTGCTCAGATAATGTTTGATTAATTATTTTCAAATTTTTTCTTCGGATATACGCTAGGACCTTCTCTCAAACATGGAAGTGCAAGAGATGGAATCCATGGATGCTACGAAGACACATCTGGGCCAGGGATGGATTCACTATACAATGAGTATATTTTCAATGTAATATTGAGGCTACTGTTATAAAAGTATCGTTTATAGCGCGTTATTTTAATTATCATTGTGTTTCGGCCGTTCAGATAATGTTTGATTAATTATTTTCATATTTTTTCTTCGGAAATACGCTCGGACCTTCTCTCAAACATGGAAGTGCAAGAAATGGAATCCAGGGATGCTGCGAAGACTTATTTGACCAGGGATGGAACTCACTATACAATGAGTATATTTTCAATGTACTATTGAGGCTACTTCTATGAAGTATCGCTTATAGTGGGTCATTTTAATTATCATTGTGTTCCCGCTGTTAAGATAATGTTTGATTAATTATTTTCATATTTTTTATCGGAAACACGCTCGGACCTTCTCTCAAACATGGAAGTGCAAGAGATGGAATCCAGGGATGCTGCGAAGACTCATTTGGACCAGGGGTGGAATTCACTATACAATGAGTATATTTTCAATGTAATATTGTGGCTACTGTTATTAAGTATCGTTTATAACGCGTTGTTTTAATTATCATTGTGTTGCGGCTGTTCATATAATGTTAGATTAATTATTTTCATATTTTTTCTATGGAAATACGCTCGGACCTTCTCTCAAACATGGAAGTGCAAGAGATGGAATCCAGGGATGCTGCGAAGACTAATTTGCACCAGGGATGGAATTCACTGTACAATGAGTATATTTTCAATGTAATATTGTGGCTACTGTTATTAAGTATCATTTATGAGTGTGTTATTTTAATTATCTTTGTGTTTCGGCTGTTCAGATAATGTTTGATTAATTATTTTCATATTTTTTCTTTGGAAATACGCTCGGACCTTCTCTCAAACATGGAAGTGCAAGAGATGGAATCCAGGGATGCCTCGAAGACTCATTAGCACCAGGGATGGAATTCACTGTACAATGAGTATATTTTAAATGTAATATTGAGGCCACTGTTATAAAAGTATCGTTAATAGCGCGTTATTTTAATCATCATTGTGTTTCGGGTTTCAGATAATGCTTGATTAATTTTTTTCATATTTTTTCTTCGGAAATACGCTCGGACTTTCTCGCAAACATGGAAGTGCAAGAGATGGAATCCAGGGATGCTGCGAAGACTCATTTGGACCAGGGATGGAATTCACTATACAATGAGTATATCTTCAATGTAATATTGTGGCTACTGTTATTAAGTATCGTTTATAGCGTGATATTTTAATAATCATTGTGTTTCGGCTGTTCAGATAACGTTTGATTAATTATTTTCAAATTTTTTTTTCGGAAATACGCTTGGACCTTCTCTCAAACATGGAAGTGCAAGAGATGGAATCCAGGGATGCTGCGAAGACTCATTAGCACCAGGGATAGAATTCACTGTACAATGAGTATATTTTCAATGTAATATTGAGGCTACTGTTATAAAAGTATCGTTAATAGCGCGTTATTTAAATTATCATTGTGTTTCGGGTTTCAGATAATGCTTGATTAATTTTTTTCATATTTTTTCTTCGGAAATACGCTCGGACCTTCTCGCAAACATGGAAGTGCAAGAGATGGAATCCAGGGATAGTGCGAAGACTCATTTGCACCAGGGATGGAATTCACTGTACAATGAGTATATTTCCAATGTAATATTGAGGCTACTGTTATAAAAGTATCGTTTATAGCGCGTTATTTTAATTATCATTGTGTTTCGGGTTTCAGATAATGCTTGATTAATTTTTTTCATATTTTTTCTTCTGAAATACGCTCGGACCTTCTCGCAAACATGGAAGTGCAAGAGATGGAATCCAGGGATGCTGCGAAGACTCATTTGCACCAGGGATGGAATTCACTGTACAATGAGTATATTTTCAATGTAATATTGTGGCTACTGTTATTAAGTATCGTTTATAGCGTGATATTTTAATAATCATTGTGTTTCGGATGTTCAGATAACGTTTGATTAATTATTTTCATAATTTTTCCTCGGAAATACTCTAGGACCTTCTCTAAAACATGGAAGAGCAAGAGATGGAATCCAGGGATGCTGCGAAGACTCATTTGCACCAGGGATGGAATTCACTGTACAATGAGTATATTTTCAATGTAATAACGAGGCTACTGTTATAAAAGTATCGTTTATAGTGCGATATTTTAATTATCATTGTGTTTCGGCTGTTCAGATAAGGTTTGATTAATTATTTTCATATTTTTTCTTCGGAAATACGCTTTGACCTTCTCTCAAACATGGAAGTGCAAGAGATGGAATCCAGGGATGCTGCGAAGACTAATCTGCACCAGGGATGGAATTCACTGTACAATGAGTATATTTTCAATGTAATATTGTGGCTACTGTTATTAAGTATCATTTATGAGTGTGTTATTTTAATTATCTTTGTGTTTCGGCTGTTCTGATAATGTTTGATTAATTATTTTCATATTTTTTCTTCGGAAGTACGCTCGGACCTTCTCTCAAACATGGAAGTGCAAGAGATTGAATCGAGGGATGCTGCGAAGACACATTTGGACCAGGGATGGAATTTACTATACAATGAGTATATTTTCAATGTAATATTGAGGCTACTATTATGAAGTATCTTTTATAGTGCGTTATTCTAATTATCATTGTGTTTCCGCTAATCAGATAATGTTTGATTAATTATTTTCATATTTTTTCTTCGAAAATGAGCTCGGACCTACTCTCAAACATGGAAGTGCAAGAGATGGAATCCAGGGATGCTGCGAAGACTCATTTGGACCAGGGATGGAATTCACTATACAATGATTATATTTTCAATGTATTATTGAGGCTACTGTTATGAAGTATCGTTTATAACATGTTATTTTAAATATCATTGTGTTTTAGCTGTTCATATAATGTTTGATTAATTATTTTCATAATTTTTCTTCGGAAATACTCTAGGACCTTCCCTCAAACATGGAAGAGCAAGAGATGGAATCCAGGGATGCTGCGAAGACTCATTTGGACCAGGGATGGAATTCACTATACAATGAGTATATTTTCAATGTAATATTGAGGCTACTGTTATTAAAGTATCGTTAATATTGCGATTTTTTTAATTATCATTGTGTTTCGGCTCTTCAGAAAATGTTTGATTAAATATTTTCATATTTTCTCTTCGGAAATACGCTCGGACCTTCTCTCAAACATGGAAGTGCAAGTGATGGAATCCAGGGATGCAGCGACGACACATTTGGACCAGGGATGGAATTCACTATACAATGAGTTTATTTTCAATGTAATATTGAGGCTACTGTTATGAAGTATCGTTTATAGTGCGTTATTTTAATTATCATTGTGTTTCCACTGTTCAGATAATGTTTGATTAATTATTTTCATATTTTTTCTTCGGAAATACGCTCGGACCTTCTCTCAAACATGGAAGTGCAAAAGATGGAATCCAGGGATGCTGCGAAGACTCATTTGGACCAGGGATGGAATTCACTATAAAATGAGTATAATTTCAACGTAATATTGTGGCTACTGTTATTAAGTATCGTTTATAGCCTGTTATTTTATTTATCATTGTGTTTCGGCTGTTCAGATAATGTTTGATTAATTATTTTCATAATTTTTCCTCGGAAATACTCTAGGACCTTCTATCAAACATGGAACAGCATGAGATAGAATCAAGGGATGCTGCGAAGACTCATTTGGACCACGGATGGAATTCACTAAACATTGAGTATATTTTCAATGTAATATTGAGGCTACTGTTATAAAAGTATCGTTTATAGCACGTTATGTTAATTATCATTGTGTTTCTGCTATTCAGATAATGTGTGATTAATTATTTTCATATTTTTTCTTCGGAAATACGCTCGGACCTTCTCTCAAACATGGCAGTGCAAGAGATGGAATCCAGGGATGCTGCGAAGACTCATATGGACCACGGATGGAATTCACTAAACAATGAGTATATTTGCAATGTAAGATTCAGGCTACTGTTATTAAGTATCGTTTATAGCGTGTTATATTAATTATCATTGTGTTTCGGCTGTTCAGATAATGTTTGATAAATTATTTTCATAATTTTTCCTCGGAAATACTCTAGGACCTTCTCTAAAACATGAAAGAGCAAGAGATGGAATCCAGGGATGCTGCGAAGACTCATTTGGACCACGGATGGAATTCACTAAACAATGAGTATATTTGCAATGTAATATTCAGGCTACTGTTATAAAAGTATCGTTTATAGTGCGTTATTTTAATTATCATTGTTTTCCCACTGTTCAGATAATGTTTGATTTATTATTTTCATATTTTTTCTTCGGAAACACGCTCGGACCTTCTCTCAAACATGGAAGTGCAAGAGATGGAATCCAGGGATGCTGCGAAGACTCATTTGGACCAGGGGTGGAATTCACTATACAATGAGTATATTTTCAATGTAATATTGTGGCTACTGTTATTAAGTATCGTTTATAGCGTGATATTTTAATAATCATTGTGTTTCGGCTGTTCAGATAACGTTTGATTAATTATTTTCAAATTTTTTTTTCGGAAATACGCTTGGACCTTCTCTCAAACATGGAAGTGCAAGAGATGGAATCCAGGGATGCTGCGAAGACTCATTAGCACCAGGGATGGAATTCACTGTACAATGAGTATATTTCAATGTAATATTGAGGCTACTGTTATAAAAGTATCGTTAATAGCGCGTTATTTTAATTATCATTGTGTTTCGGGTTTCAGATAATGCTTGATTCATTTTTTTCATATTTTTTCTTCGGAAATACGCTCGGACTTTCTCGCAAACATGGAAGTGCAAGAGATGGAATCAAGGGATGCTGCGAAGACTCATTTGGACCAGGGATGGAATTCACTATACAATGAGTATATTTTCAATGTAATATTGTGGCTACTGTTATTAAGTATCGTTTATAGCGTGATATTTTAATAATCATTGTGTTTCAGCTGTTCAGATAACGTTTGATTAATTATTTTCAAATTTTTTTTTCGGAAATACGCTTGGACCTTCTCTCAAACATGGAAGTGCAAGAGATGGAATCCAGGGATGCTGCGAAGACTCATTAGCACCAGGGATGGAATTCACTATACAATGAGTATATTTTCAATGTAATATTGAGGCTACTGTTATAAAAGTATCGTTAATAGCGCGTTATTTTAATTATCATTGTGTTTCGGGTTTCAGATAATGCTTGATTCATTTTTTTCATATTTTTTCTTCGGAAATACGCTCGGACTTTCTCGCAAACATGGAAGTGCAAGAGATGGAATCCAGGGATGCTGCGAAGACTCATTTGGACCAGGGATGGAATTCACTATAAAATGAGTATATTTTCAATGTAATATTGTGGCTACTGTTATTAAGTATCGTTTATAGCGTGATATTTTAATAATCATTGTGTTTCGGCTGTTCAGATAACGTTTGATTAATTATTTTCATATTTTTTCTTCGGAAATACGGTAGGACCTTCTCTCAAACATGGAAGTGCAAGAGATGGAATCCAGGGATGCTGCGAAGACTCATTAGCACCAGGGATGGAATTCACTGTACAATGAGTATATTTTCAATGTAATATTGAGGCTACTGTTATAAAAGTATCGTTAATAGCGCGTTATTTTAATTATCATTGTGTTTCGGGTTTCAGATAATGCTTGATTAATTTTTTTCATATTTTTTCTTCGGAAATACGCTCGGACCTTCTCGCAAACATGGATGTGCAAGAGATGGAATCCAGGGATGCTGCGAAGACTCATTTGCACCAGAGATGGAATTCACTGTACAATGAGTATATTTCCAATGTAATATTGAGGCTACTGTTATAAAAGTATCGTTTATAGCGCGTTATTTTTATTATCATTGTGTTTCGGCTGTTCAGATAATGTTTGATTAATTATTTTCAAATTTTTTCTTCGGAAATACGCTAGGACCTTCTCTCAAACATGGAAGTGCAAGAGATGGAATCCATGGATGCTACGAAGACACATCTGGGCCAGGGATGGATTCACTATACAATGAGTATATTTTCAATGTAATATTGAGGCTACTGTTATAAAAGTATCGTTTATAGCGCGTTATTTTAATTATCATTGTGTTTCGGCCGTTCAGATAATGTTTGATTAATTATTTTCATATTTTTTCTTCGGAAATACGCTCGGACCTTCTCTCAAACATGGAAGTGCAAGAAATGGAATCCAGGGATGCTGCGAAGACTTATTTGACCAGGGATGGAACTCACTATACAATGAGTATATTTTCAATGTACTATTGAGGCTACTTCTATGAAGTATCGCTTATAGTGGGTCATTTTAATTATCATTGTGTTCCCGCTGTTAAGATAATGTTTGATTAATTATTTTCATATTTTTTATCGGAAACACGCTCGGACCTTCTCTCAAACATGGAAGTGCAAGAGATGGAATCCAGGGATGCTGCGAAGACTCATTTGGACCAGGGGTGGAATTCACTATACAATGAGTATATTTTCAATGTAATATTGTGGCTACTGTTATTAAGTATCGTTTATAACGCGTTGTTTTAATTATCATTGTGTTGCGGCTGTTCATATAATGTTAGATTAATTATTTTCATATTTTTTCTATGGAAATACGCTCGGACCTTCTCTCAAACATGGAAGTGCAAGAGATGGAATCCAGGGATGCTGCGAAGACTCATTAGCACCAGGGATGGAATTCACTGTACAATGAGTATATTTTCAATGTAATATTGAGGCTACTGTTATAAAAGTATCGTTAATAGCGCGTTATTTTAATTATCATTGTGTTTCGGGATTCAGATAATGGTTGATTAATTTTTTTCATATTTTTTCTTCGGAAATACGCTCGGACCTTCTCGCAAACATGGAAGTGCAAGAGATGGAATCCAGGGATGCTGCGAAGACTCATTTGGACCATGGATGGAATTCACTATACAATGAGTATATTTTCAATGTTATATTGTGGCTACTGTTATTAAGTATCGTTTATAGCGTGATATTTTAATTATCATTGTGTTTCGGCTGTTCAGATAATGTTTGATTAATTATTTTCATATTTTTTATTCGGAAATACGCTTTGACCTTCTCTCAAACATGGAAGTGCAAGAGATGGAATCCAGGGATGCTGCGAAGACTCATTTGCACCAGGGATGGAATTCACTGTACAATGAGTATATTTTCAATGTAATAACGAGGCTACTGTTATAAAAGTATCGTTTATAGTGCGATATTTTAATTATCATTGTGTTTCGGCTGTTCAGATAAGGTTTGATTAATTATTTTCATATTTTTTCTTCGGAAATACGCTTTGACCTTCTCTCAAACATGGAAGTGCAAGAGATGGAATCCAGGGATGCTGCGAAGACTAATCTGCACCAGGGATGGAATTCACTGTACAATGAGTATATTTTCAATGTAATATTGTGGCTACTGTTATTAAGTATCATTTATGAGTGTGTTATTTTAATTATCTTTGTGTTTCGGCTGTTCTGATAATGTTTGATTAATTATTTTCATATTTTTTCTTCGGAAGTACGCTCGGACCTTCTCTCAAACATGGAAGTGCAAGAGATTGAATCGAGGGATGCTGCGAAGACACATTTGGACCAGGGATGGAATTTACTATACAATGAGTATATTTTCAATGTAATATTGAGGCTACTATTATGAATTATCTTTTATAGTGCGTTATTTTAATTATCATTGTGTTTCCGCTAATCAGATAATGTTTGATTAATTATTTTCATATTTTTTCTTCGAAAATATGCTCGGACCTTCTCTCAAACATGGAAGTGCAAGAGATGGAATCCAGGGATGCTGCGAAGACTCATTTGGACCAGGGATGGAATTCACTATACAATGATTATATTTTCAATGTATTATTGAGGCTACTGTTATGAAGTATCGTTTATAACATGTTATTTTAAATATCATTGTGTTTTAGCTGTTCATATAATGTTTGTTTAATTATTTTCATAATTTTTCTTCGGAAATACTCTAGGACCTTCCCTCAAACATGGAAGAGCAAGAGATGGAATCCAGGGATGCTGCGAAGACTCATTTGGACCAGGGATGGAATTCACTATACAATGAGTATATTTTCAATGTAATATTGAGGCTACTGTTATTAAAGTATCGTTAATATTGCGATTTTTTTAATTATCATTGTGTTTCGGCTCTTCAGAAAATGTTTGATTAAATATTTTCATATTTTGTCTTCGGAAATACGCTCGGACCTTCTCTCAAACATGGAAGTGCAAGTGATGGAATCCAGGGATGCAGCGACGACACATTTGGACCAGGGATGGAATTCACTATACAATGAGTTTATTTTCAATGTAATATTGAGGCTACTGTTATGAAGTATCGTTTATAGTGCGTTATTTTAATTATCATTGTGTTTCCACTGTTCAGATAATGTTTGATTAATTATTTTCATATTTTTTCTTCGGAAATACGCTCGGACCTTCTCTCAAACATGGAAGTGCAAAAGATGGAATCCAGGGATGCTGCGAAGACTCATTTGGACCAGGGATGGAATTCACTATAAAATGAGTATAATTTCAACGTAATATTGTGGCTACTGTTATTAAGTATCGTTTATAGCCTGTTATTTTATTTATCATTGTGTTTCGGCTGTTCAGATAATGTTTGATTAATTATTTTCATAATTTTTCCTCGGAAATACTCTAGGACCTTCTATCAAACATGGAACAGCATGAGATAGAATCAAGGGATGCTGCGAAGACTCATTTGGACCACGGATGGAATTCACTAAACATTGAGTATATTTTCAATGTAATATTGAGGCTACTGTTATAAAAGTATCGTTTATAGCACGTTATGTTAATTATCATTGTGTTTCTGCTATTCAGATAATGTTTGATTAATTATTTTCATATTTTTTCTTCGGAAATACGCTCGGACCTTCTCTCAAACATGGCAGTGCAAGAGATGGAATCCAGGGATGCTGCGAGGACTCATATGGACCACGGATGGAATTCACTAAACAATGAGTATATTTGCAATGTAAGATTCAGGCTACTGTTATTAAGTATCGTTTATAGCGTGTTATATTAATTATCATTGTGTTTCGGCTGTTCAGATAATGTTTGATAAATTATTTTCATAATTTTTCCTCGGAAATACTCTAGGACCTTCTCTAAAACATGAAAGAGCAAGAGATGGAATCCAGGGATGCTGCGAAGACTCATTTGGACCAGGGGTGGAATTCACTATACAATGAGTATATTTTCAATGTAATATTGTGGCTACTGTTATGTAGTATCGTTTATAACGCGTTATTTTAATTATCATTGTGTTACGGCTGTTCATATAATGTTTGATTAATTATTTTCATATTTTTTTTTCGGAAATACGCTCGGACCTTCTCTGAAACATGGAAGTGCAAGAGATGGATTCCAGGGATGCTGCCAATACCCATTTCGACCAGGGATGGAATTCACTATACAATGAGTATATTTTCACAGTAACATTGAGGCTACTGTTATAAAAGTATCGTTTATAGCGCGTTATTTTAATTATCTTTGTGTTTCGGCTGTTCAGATAATGTTTGATTAATTATTTTCATATTTTTTCTTCGGAAATACGCTCGGACATTCTCTCAAACATGGAAGTGCATGAGATGGAATCCAGGGATGCTGCGAAGACTCATTTGGACCAGGGATGGAACTCACTATACAATGAGTATATTTTCAATGTAATATTGAGGCTACTGTTATTAAGTATCGTTTATAGTGCGTTATTTTAATTTTCATTGTGTTCCCGCTGTTCAGATAATGTTTGATTAATTTTTTTCATATTTTTTTCTTCGGAAATACGCTCGGACCTTCTCCAAAACATGAAAGTGCAAGAGATGGAATCCAGGGATGCTGCGAATACTCATTTGGACCAGGGATGGAATTCACTATACAATGAGTATATTTTCAATGTAATATATTTTGGCTTCTGTTATTAAGTATCGTTTATAGAGTGTTATTTTAGTTATCATTGTGTTTCGGCTGTTCAGATAATGTTTGATTAATTTTTTTCATATTATTTCTTCGGAAAAACGCTCGGACCTTCTCTCAAACATGGAAGTGCAAGAGATGGAATCCAGGGATGCTGCGAAAATTCATTTATAGCAGGGATGGATTTCACTGTTCAATGAGTATATTTTCAATGTAATATTGAGGCTAATGTTATAAAGGTATCGTTTATAGTGCGATATTTTAATTATCATTGTGTTTCGGCTGTTCAGATAATGTTTGATTAATTATTTTCATATTTTTTCTTCGAAAATACGCTCGGACCTTCTCTCAAACATTAAAGTGCAAGATATTGAATCCAGGGATGCTGCGAAGACTCATTTGCACCAGGAATGGAATTCACTGTACAATGAGTATATTTTCAATGTAATATTGAGGCTACTGTTATAAAAGTATCGTTTATAGCGCGTTATTTTAATTATCATTGTGTTTCGGCTTTTCAGATAATGTTTGATTAATTTTTTTCATATTTTTTCTTCGGAAATACGCTCGGACCTTCTCTCAAACATGGAAGTGCAAGAGATGGAATCCAGGTATGCTGCGAAGACTCATTTGGACCAGGGATGGAATTCACTATACAATGAGTATATTTTCAATGTAATATTGAGGCTACTGCTATGAAGTATCGTTTATAGTGCGTTATTTTAATAATCATTTTGTTCCCGCTGTTCAGATAATGTTTGATTAATTATTTTCATATTTTTTCTTCGGAAACACGCTCGGACCTTCTCTCAAACATGGAAGTGCAAGAGATGGAATCCAGGGATGCTGCGAAGACTCATTTGGACCAGGGGTGGAATTCACTATACAATGAGTATATTTTCAATGTAATATTGTGGCTATTGTTATGAAGTATCGCTTATAACGCATTATTTTAATTATCATTGTGTTACGGCTGTTCATATAATGTTTCATTAATTATTTTCATATTTTTTCTTCGGAAATACGGTCGGACCTTCTCTGAAACATGGAAGTGAAAGAGATGGATTCCAGGGTTGCTGCGAAGACCCATTTCGACCGGGGATGGAATTCACTATACAATGAGTATATTTTCACTGTAACATTGAGGCTACTGTTATAAAAGTATCGTTTATTGCGCGATATTTTAATTATAATTGTGTTTCGGCTGTTCAGATAATGTTTGATTAATTATTTTCATATTTTTTCTTCGGAAATACGCTCGGACCTTCTCTCAAACATGGAAGTGCAAGAGATGGAATCCAGGGATGCTGCGAAGACTAATTTGCACCAGGGATGGAACTCACTATACAATGAGTATATTTTCAATGTAATATTGAGACTACTGTTATGAAGTATCGTTTATAGTGCGTTATTTTAATTATCATTGTGTTCCCGCTGTTCAGATAATGTTTGATTAATTTTTTTCATATTTTTTTCTTCGGAAATACGCTCGGACCTTCTCTCAAACATGGAATTGCAAGAGATGGAATCCAGGGATGCTGCGAAGACTCATTTGGACCAGGGATGGAATTCACTATACAATGAGTATATTTTCAATGTAATATATTTTGGCTACTGTTATTATGTCTCGTTTATAGCGTGTTATTTTAGTTATCATTGTGTTTCGGCTGTTCAGATAATGATTGATTAATTATTTTCATAATTTTTCCTCGGAAATACTCTAGGACCTTCTCTAAAACATGGAAGAGCAAGAGATGGAATCCAGGGATGCTGCGAAGACTCATTTGGACCACGGATGGAATTCACTAAACAATGAGTATATTTGCAATGTAATATTCAGTCTACTGTTATAAAAGTATCGTTTATAGCGCGTTATTTTAATTATCATTGTGTTTTTGCTATTCAGATAATGTTTGATTAATTATTTTCATATTTTTTCTTTGGAAATACGCTCGGACCTTCTCTCAAACATGGAAGTGCAAGAGATGGAATCCAGGGATACTGCGAAGACTCATTTGGACCAGGGATGGAATTCACTATACAATGAGTATATTTTCAATGTATTATTGAGGCTACTGTTATGAAGCATCGTTTATAACATGTTATTTTAATTATCATTGTGTTTCGGCTGTTCATATAATGTTTGATTAATTATTTTCATATTTTTTCTTCGGAAATATGCTCCGACCTTCTCTCAAACATTGAAGTGCAAGAGATGGAATCCAGCGATGCTGCGAAGACTCATTTGGACCAGGGATGGAATAAACTATACAATGAGTATATTTTCAATGTATTATTGAGGCTACTGTTATAAAAGTATCGTTTATAGTGCGATATTTTAATTATCATTGTGTATTGGCTGTTCTGATAATATTTGATTAATTATCTTCATATTTTTTCTTCGGAAATACGCTCGGACCTTCTCTCAAACATGGAAGTGCAAGAGATGGAATCCAGGGATGCTGCGAAAATTCATTTACAGCAGGGATGGATTTCACTGTTCAATGAGTATATTTTCAATGTAATATTGAGGCTACTGTTATAAAGGTATCGTTTATAGTGCGATATTTTAATTATCATTGTGTTTCGGCTGTTCAGATAATGTTTGATTAATTATTTTCATATTTTTTCTTCGAAAATACGCTCGGACCTTCTCTAAAACATGGAAGAGCAAGAGATGGAATCCAGGGATGCTGCGAAGACTCATTTGGACCAGGGATGGAATTCACAATACAATGAGTATTTTTTCAATGTAATATATAGGCTACTGTTATAAAGGTATCGTTTATTGCGCGTTATTTTAATTTATTACTGTGATTCGGCTGTTCAGATAATGTTTGTTTAATTATTTTCATATTTTTTCTTCGGAAATACGCTCGGACCTTCTCTCAAACATGGAAGTTCAAGAGATGGAATCCAGGGATGCTGCGAAGACTCGTTTGGACCAGGGATGGAATTCACTATACAATGAGTATATTATTAATGTTTTATTGAGGCTACTGTTATGAAGTATCCTTTATAACGCGTTATTTTAATTATCATTATGTTCGGCTGTTCATATAATGTTTGATTAATTATTTTCATATTTTTCTTCGGAAATACGCTCGGACCATCTCTCAAACATGGCAGTGCAAGAGATGGAATCCAGGGATGCTGCGAAGACTCATTTGCACCAGGGATGGAATTAACTGTACTATGAGTATATTTTCAATGTAATATTGTGGCTATTGTTATGAAGTATCGCTTATAACGCATTATTTTAATTATCATTGTGTTACGGCTGTTCATATAATGTTTCATTAATTATTTTCATATTTTTTCTTCGGAAATACGGTCGGACCTTCTCTGAAACATGGAAGTGAAAGAGATGGATTCCAGGGTTGCTGCGAAGACCCATTTCGACCGGGGATGGAACTCACTATACAATGAGTATATTTTCACTGTAACATTGAGGCTACTGTTATAAAAGTATCGTTTATTGCGCGATATTTTAATTATAATTGTGTTTCGGCTGTTCAGATAATGTTTGATTAATTATTTTCATATTTTTTCTTCGGAAATACGCTCGGACCTTCTCTCAAACATGGAAGTGCAAGAGATGGAATCCAGGGATGCTGCGAAGACTAATTTGCACCAGGGATGGAACTCACTATACAATGAGTATATTTTCAATGTAATATTGAGACTACTGTTATGAAGTATCGTTTATAGTGCGTTATTTTAATTATCATTGTGTTCCCGCTGTTCAGATAATGTTTGATTAATTTTTTTCATATTTTTTTCTTCGGAAATACGCTCGGACCTTCTCTCAAACATGGAATTGCAAGAGATGGAATCCAGGGATGCTGCGAAGACTCATTTGGACCAGGGATGGAATTCACTATACAATGAGTATATTTTCAATGTAATATATTTTGGCTACTGTTATTATGTCTCGTTTATAGCGTGTTATTTTAGTTATCATTGTGTTTCGGCTGTTCAGATAATGATTGATTAATTATTTTCATAATTTTTCCTCGGAAATACTCTAGGACCTTCTCTAAAACATGGAAGAGCAAGAGATGGAATCCAGGGATGCTGCGAAGACTCATTTGGACCACGGATGGAATTCACTAAACAATGAGTATATTTGCAATGTAATATTCAGTCTACTGTTATAAAAGTATCGTTTATAGCGCGTTATTTTAATTATCATTGTGTTTTTGCTATTCAGATAATGTTTGATTAATTATTTTCATATTTTTTCTTTGGAAATACGCTCGGACCTTCTCTCAAACATGGAAGTGCAAGAGATGGAATCCAGGGATACTGCGAAGACTCATTTGGACCAGGGATGGAATTCACTATACAATGAGTATATTTTCAATGTATTATTGAGGCTACTGTTATGAAGCATCGTTTATAACATGTTATTTTAATTATCATTGTGTTTCGGCTGTTCATATAATGTTTGATTAATTATTTTCATATTTTTTCTTCGGAAATATGCTCCGACCTTCTCTCAAACATTGAAGTGCAAGAGATGGAATCCAGCGATGCTGCGAAGACTCATTTGGACCAGGGATGGAATAAACTATACAATGAGTATATTTTCAATGTATTATTGAGGCTACTGTTATAAAAGTATCGTTTATAGTGCGATATTTTAATTATCATTGTGTATTGGCTGTTCTGATAATATTTGATTAATTATCTTCATATTTTTTCTTCGGAAATACGCTCGGACCTTCTCTCAAACATGGAAGTGCAAGAGATGGAATCCAGGGATGCTGCGAAAATTCATTTACAGCAGGGATGGATTTCACTGTTCAATGAGTATATTTTCAATGTAATATTGAGGCTACTGTTATAAAGGTATCGTTTATAGTGCGATATTTTAATTATCATTGTGTTTCGGCTGTTCAGATAATGTTTGATTAATTATTTTCATATTTTTTCTTCGAAAATACGCTCGGACCTTCTCTAAAACATGGAAGAGCAAGAGATGGAATCCAGGGATGCTGCGAAGACTCATTTGGACCAGGGATGGAATTCACAATACAATGAGTATTTTTTCAATGTAATATATAGGCTACTGTTATAAAGGTATCGTTTATTGCGCGTTATTTTAATTTATTACTGTGATTCGGCTGTTCAGATAATGTTTGTTTAATTATTTTCATATTTTTTCTTCGGAAATACGCTCGGACCTTCTCTCAAACATGGAAGTTCAAGAGATGGAATCCAGGGATGCTGCGAAGACTCGTTTGGACCAGGGATGGAATTCACTATACAATGAGTATATTTTTAATGTTTTATTGAGGCTACTGTTATGAAGTATCCTTTATAACGCGTTATTTTAATTATCATTATGTTCGGCTGTTCATATAATGTTTGATTAATTATTTTCATATTTTTCTTCGGAAATACGCTCGGACCATCTCTCAAACATGGCAGTGCAAGAGATGGAATCCAGGGATGCTGCGAAGACTCATTTGCACCAGGGATGGAATTAACTGTACTATGAGTATATTTTCAATCTAATATTGAGGCTACTTTTATAAAAGTATCGTTTATAGCGCCTTTTTTTATTATCATTGTGCTTCGGCTGTTCAGATAATGTTTTATTAATTATTTTCATATTTTTTCTTCGGAAATACGCGCGGACCTTCTCTGAAACATGGAAGTGCAAGAGATGGAATCCAGGGATGCTGCGGCGAAACATTTGGACCAGGGATGGAATTCACTATACAATGAGTTTATTTTCAATGTGATATTGAGGCTACTGTTTTGAAGTATCGTTTATAGTGCGTTATTTTAATTATCATTGTGTTTCGGCTGTTCAGATAATGTTTGATTAATTATTTTCATATTTTTTCTTCGGAAAAACGCTCGGACCTTCTCTCAAACATGGAAGTGCAAGAGATGGAATCCAGGGATGCTGCGAAGACTTATTTGGACCAGGGATGAAATTCACTATACAATGAGTATAATTTCAATGTAATATTGTGGCTACTGTTATTAAGTATCGTTTATAGCCTGTTATTTTATTTATCATTGTGTTTCGGCTGTTCAGATAATGTTTGATTAATTATTTTCATAATTCTTCCTCGGAAATACTCTAGGACCTTCCATCAAACATGGAAGAGCAAGAGATAGAATCAAGGGATGCTGCGAAAAGTCATTTGGACCACGGATGGAATTCACTAAACAATGAGTATATTTTCAATGTAATATTGAGGCTACTGTTATAAAAGTATCGTATATAGCACGTTATGTTAATTATCATTGTCTTTCTGCTATTCAGATAATGTTTGATTAATTATTTTCATATTTTTTCTTCGGAAATACGCTCGGACCATCTCTCAAACATGGCAGTGCAAGAGATGGAATCCAGGGATGCTGCGAAGACTCATTTGCACCAGGGATGGAATTCACTGTACAATGAGTATATTTTCAATGTAATATTGAGGCTACTGTTATGAAGTATCGTTTATAGCGCGTTGTTTTAATTATCGTTGTGTTTCGGCTGTTCAGATAATGTTAGATTAATTATTTTCATATTTTTTCTTCGGAAATACGCGCGGACCTTCTCTGAAACATGGAAGTGCAAGAGATGGATTCCAGGGATGCTGCGAAGACTCATTTGGACCAGAAATGGAATTCACTATACAATGAGTATAAATGCAATGTAATATTTTGGCAACTGTTATTAAGTTTCGTTTATAGACTGTTATTTTATTTATCATTGTGTTTCGGCTGTTTAGATAATGTTTGATTAATTATTTTCATAATTCTTCCTCGGAAATACTCTAGGACCTTCTATCAAACATGGAAGAGCAAGAGATAGAATCAAGTGATGCTGCGAAGACTCATTTGGACCACGGATGGAATTCACTAAACAATGAGTATATTTTCAATGCAATATTGAGGCTACTGTTACAAAAGTATCGTTTATAGCACGTTATGTTAATTATCATTGTGTTTCTGCTATTCAGATAATGTTTGATTAATTATTTTCATATTTTTTCTTCGGAAATACGCTCGGACCATCTCTCAAACATGGCAGTGCAAGAGATGGAATGCAGGGATGCTATGAAGACACATCTGGGCCAGGGATGGTATTCACTATACAATGAGTATATTTTCAATGTAATATTGAGGCTACTGTTATAAAAGTATCGTTTATAGCGCCTTATTTTAATTATCATTGTTCTTCGGCTGTTCAGATAATGTTTTATTAATTATTTTCATATTATTTCTTCGGTAATACGCAAGGACCTTCTCTGAAACATGGAAGTGCAAGAGATGGATTCCAGGGATGCTGCGAAGACCCATTTTGACCAGGGATGGAATTCACTATACAATGAGTATATTTTCACTGTAACATTGAGGCTACTGTTATAAAAGTATCGTTTATAGCGCGTTATTTTTATTATCATTGTGTTTCGGCTGTTCAGATAATGTTTGATTAATTATTTTCATAATTTTTCTTCGGAAATACGCTCGGACCTTCTCTCAAACATGGAAGTGCAAGAGATGGAATCCAGGGATGCTGCGAAGACTTATTTGGACCAGGGATGGAACTCACTATACAATGAGTATATTTTCAATGTAATATTGAGGCTACTGCTATGAAGTATCGCTTATAGTGGGTTATTTTAATTATCATTGTGTTCCCGCTGTTCAGATAATGTTTGATTAATTATTTTCATATTTTTTCTTCGGAAACACGCTCGGACCTTCTCTCAAACATAGAAGTGCAAGAGATGGAATCCAGGGATGCTGCGAAGACTCATTTGGACCAGGGGTGGAATTCACTATACAATGAGTATATTTTCAATGTAATATTGTGGCTACTGTTATGAAGTATCGTTTATAACGCGTTGTTTTAATTATCATTGTGTTGCGGCTGTTCATATAATGTTTGATTAATTATTTTCATATTTTTTCTTTGGAAATACGCTCTGACCTTCTCTCAAACATGGAAGTGCAAGAGATTGAATCCAGGGATGCTGCGAAGACTCATTTGCACCAGGGATGGAATTCACTGCACAATGAGTATATCTTCAATGTAATATTGAGGCTACTGTTATAAAAGTATCGTTATTTTAATTATCATTGTGTCTCGGCTGTTCAGATAATGTTTGATTAATTATTTTCATATTTTTTCTTCGGAAATACGCTCGGACCTTCTCTCAAACATGGAAGTGCAAGAGATGGAATCCAGGGATGCTGCGAAGACTCATTTGGACCAGGGGTGGAATTCAATACACAATGAGTATATTTTCAATGTAATATTGTGGCTACTATTATGAAGTATCGTTTATAACGCGTTGTTTTAATTATCATTGTGTTGCGGCTGTTCATATAATGTTTGATTAATTATTTTCATATTTTTTCTTTGGAAATACGCTCGGACCTTCTCTCAAACATGGAAGTGCAAGAGATGGAATCCAGGGATGCTGCGAAGACTCATTTGCACCAGGGATGGAATTCACTGTACAATGAGTATAATTTCAATGTAATATTGAGGCTACTGTTATAAAAGTATCCATAATAGCGCGTTATTTTAATTATCATTGTGTTTCGGGTTTCAGATAATGTTTGATTAATTTTTTTCATTTTTTTTCTTCGGAAATACGCTCGGACCTTCTCGCAAACATGGAAGTGCAAGAGATGGAATCCAGGGATGCTGCGAAGACTCATTTGGACCAGGAATGGAACTCACTATACAATGAGTATTTTTTCAATGTAATATTGAGGCTACTGTTATGAAGTATCGTTTATAGTGCGTTATTTTAATTATCATTGTGTTTCCGCTGTTCAGATAATGTTTGATTAATTTTTTTCATATTTTTTCTTCGGAAATACGCTCGGACCTTCTCTAAAACATGGAAGAGCAAGAGATGGAATCCAGGGATGCTGCGAAGACTCATTTGGACCAGGGATGGAATTCACAATACAATGAGTATTTTTTCAATGTAATATATAGGCTACTGTTATAAAGGTATCGTTTATTGCGCGTTATTTTAATTTATTATTGTGATTCGACTTTTCAGATAATGTTTGATTAATTATTTTCATATTTTTTCTTCGGAAATACGCTCGGACCTTCTCTCAAACATGGAATTTCAAGAGATGGAATCCAGGGATGCTGCGCAGACTCGTTTGGACCAGGGATGGAATTCACTATACAATGAGTATATTTTCAATGTAATATTGAGGCTACTGTTATAAAAGTATCGTTTATAGCGCCTTTTTTTATTATCATTGTGCTTCGGCTGTTCAGATAATGTTTTATTAATTATTTTCATATTTTTTCTTCGGAAATACGCGCGGACCTTCTCTGAAACATGGAAGTGCAAGAGATGGAATCCAGGGATGCTGCGGCGAAACATTTGGACCATGGATGGAATTCACTATACAATTAGTTTATTTTCAATGTGATATTGAGGCTACTGTTTTGAAGTATCGTTTATAGTGCGTTATTTTAATTATCATTGTGTTTCGGCTGTTCAGATAATGTTTGATTAATTATTTTCATAATTTTTCTTCGGAAAAACGCTCGGACCTTCTCTAAAACATGGAAGTGCAAGAGATGGAATCCAGGGATGCTGCGAAGACTTATTTGGACCAGGGATGGAATTCACTATACAATGAGTATAATTTCAATGTAATATTGTGGCTACTGTTATTAAGTATCGTTTATAGCCTGTTATTTTATTTATCATTGTGTTTCGGCTGTTCAGATAATGTTTGATTAATTATTTTCATAATTCTTCCTCGGAAATGCTCTAGGACCTTCCATCAAACATGGAAGAGCAAGAGATAGAATCAAGGGATGCTGCGAAAACTCATTTGGACCACGGATGGAATTCACTAAACAATGAGTATATTTTCAATGTAATATTGAGGCTACTGTTATAAAAGTATCGTATATAGCACGTTATGTTAATTATCATTGTCTTTCTGCTATTCAGATAATGTTTGATTAATTATTTTCATATTTTTTCTTCGGAAATACGCTCGGACCATCTCTCAAACATGGCAGTGCAAGAGATGGAATCCAGGGATGCTGCGAAGACTCATTTGCACCAGGGCTGGAATTCACTGTACAATGAGTATATTTTCAATGTAATATTGAGGCTACTGTTATGAAGTATCGTTTATAGCGCGTTGTTTTAATTATCGTTGTGTTTTGGCTGTTCAGATAATGTTTGATTAATTATTTTCATATTTTTTCTTCGGAAATACGCGCGGACCTTCTCTGAAACATGGAAGTGCAAGAGATGGAATCCAGGGATGCTGCGAAGACTCATTTGGACCAGGGATGGAATTCACTATACAATGAGTATAATTGCAATGTAATATTTTGGCAACTGTTATTAAGTTTCGTTTATAGACTGTTATTTTATTTATCATTGTGTTTCGGCTGTTTAGATAATGTTTGATTAATTATTTTCATAATTCTTCCTCGGAAATACTCTAGGACCTTCTATCAAACATGGAAGAGCAAGAGATAGAATCAAGGGATGCTGCGAAGACTCATTTGGACCACGGATGGAATTCACTAAACAATGAGTATATTTTCAATGCAATATTGAGGCTACTGTTATAAAAGTATCGTTTATAGCACGTTATGTTAATTATCATTGTGTTTCTGCTATTCAGATAATGTTTGATTAATTATTTTCATATTTTTTCTTCGGAAATACGCTCGGACCATCTCTCAAACATGGCAGTGCAAGAGATGGAATCCAGGGATGCTATGAAGACACATCTGGGCCAGGGATGGAATTCACTATACAATGAGTATATTTTCAATGTAATATTGAGGCTACTGTTATAAAAGTATCGTTTATAGCGCCTTATTTTAATTATCATTGTTCTTCGGCTGTTCAGATAATGTTTTATTAATTATTTTCATATTATTTGTTCGGTAATACGCGCGGACCTTCTCTGAAACATGGAAGTGCAAGAGATGGATTCCAGGGATGCTGCGAAGACCCATTTTGACCAGGGATGGAATTCACTATACAATGAGTATATTTTCACTGTAACATTGAGGCTACTGTTATAAAAGTATCGTTTATAGCGCGTTATTTTTATTATCATTGTGTTTCGGCTGTTCAGATAATGTTTGATTAATTATTTTCATAATTTTTCTTCGGAAATACGCTCGGACCTTCTCTCAAACATGGAAGTGCAAGAGATGGAATCCAGGGATGCTGCGAAGACTTATTTGGACCAGGGATGGAACTCACTATACAATGAGTATATTTTCAATGTTATATTGAGGCTACTGCTATGAAGTATCGCTTATAGTGGGTTATTTTAATTATCATTGTGTTCCCGCTGTTCAGATAATGATTGATTAATTATTTTCATATTTTTTCTTCGGAAACACGCTCGGACCTTCTCTCAAACATAGAAGTGCAAGAGATGGAATCCAGGGATGCTGCGAAGACTCATTTGGACCAGGGGTGGAATTCACTATACAATGAGTATATTTTCAATGTAATATTGTGGCTACTGTTATGAAGTGTCGTTTATAACGGGTTGTTTTAATTATCATTGTGTTGCGGCTGTTCATATAATGTTTGATTAATTATTTTCATATTTTTTCTTTGGAAATACGCTCTGACCTTCTCTCAAACATGGAAGTGAAAGAGATGGAATCCAGGGATGCTGCGAAGACTTATTTGGACCAGGGATGGAATTCACTGTACAATGAGTATAATTTCAATGTAATATTGAGGCTACTGTTATAAAAGTATCCATAATAGCGCGTTATTTTAATTATCATTGTGTTTCGGGTTTCAGATAATGTTTGATTAATTTTTTTCATTTTTTTTCTTCGGAAATACGCTCGGACCTTCTCGCAAACATGGAAGTGCAAGAGATGGAATCCAAGGATGCTGCGAAGACTCATTTGGACCAGGAATGGAACTCACTATACAATGAGTATATTTTCACTGTAACATTGAGGCTACTGTTATAAAAGTATCGTTTATTGCGCGATATTTTAATTATAATTGTGTTTCGGCTGTTCAGATAATGTTTGATTAATTATTTTCATATTTTTTCTTCGGAAATACGCTCGGACCTTCTCTCAAACATGGAAGTGCAAGAGATGGAATCCAGGGATGCTGCGAAGACTAATTTGCACCAGGGATGGAACTCACTATACAATGAGTATATTTTCAATGTAATATTGAGACTACTGTTATGAAGTATCGTTTATAGTGCGTTATTTTAATTATCATTGTGTTCCCGCTGTTCAGATAATGTTTGATTAATTTTTTTCATATTTTTTTCTTCGGAAATACGCTCGGACCTTCTCTCAAACATGGAATTGCAAGAGATGGAATCCAGGGATGCTGCGAAGACTCATTTGGACCAGGGATGGAATTCACTATACAATGAGTATATTTTCAATGTAATATATTTTGGCTACTGTTATTATGTCTCGTTTATAGCGTGTTATTTTAGTTATCATTGTGTTTCGGCTGCTCAGATAATGATTGATTAATTATTTTCATAATTTTTCCTCGGAAATACTCTAGGACCTTCTCTAAAACATGGAAGAGCAAGAGATGGAATCCAGGGATGCTGCGAAGACTCATTTGGACCACGGATGGAATTCACTAAACAATGAGTATATTTGCAATGTAATATTCAGTCTACTGTTATAAAAGTATCGTTTATAGCGCGTTATTTTAATTATCATTGTGTTTTTGCTATTCAGATAATGTTTGATTAATTATTTTCATATTTTTTCTTTGGAAATACGCTCGGACCTTCTCTCAAACATGGAAGTGCAAGAGATGGAATCCAGGGATACTGCGAAGACTCATTTGGACCAGGGATGGAATTCACTATACAATGAGTATATTTTCAATGTATTATTGAGGCTACTGTTATGAAGCATCGTTTATAACATGTTATTTTAATTATCATTGTGTTTCGGCTGTTCATATAATGTTTGATTAATTATTTTCATATTTTTTCTTCGGAAATATGCTCCGACCTTCTCTCAAACATTGAAGTGCAAGAGATGGAATCCAGCGATGCTGCGAAGACTCATTTGGACCAGGGATGGAATAAACTATACATAGAGTATATTTTCAATGTATTATTGAGGCTACTGTTATAAAAGTATCGTTTATAGTGCGATATTTTAATTATCATTGTGTATTGGCTGTTCTGATAATATTTGATTAATTATCTTCATATTTTTTCTTCGGAAATACGCTCGGACCTTCTCTCAAACATGGAAGTGCAAGAGATGGAATCCAGGGATGCTGCGAAAATTCATTTACAGCAGGGATGGATTTCACTGTTCAATGAGTATATTTTCAATGTAATATTGAGGCTACTGTTATAAAGGTATCGTTTATAGTGCGATATTTTAATTATCATTGTGTTTCGGCTGTTCAGATAATGTTTGATTAATTATTTTCATATTTTTTCTTCGAAAATACGCTCGGACCATCTCTAAAACATGGAAGAGCAAGAGATGGAATCCAGGGATGCTGCGAAGACTCATTTGCACCAGGGATGGAATTAACTGTACTATGAGTATATTTTCAATCTAATATTGAGGCTACTTTTATAAAAGTATCGTTTATAGCGCCTTTTTTATTATCATTGTGCTTCGGCTGTTCAGATAATGTTTTATTAATTATTTTCATATTTTTTCTTCGGAAATACGCGCGGACCTTCTCTGAAACATGGAAGTGCAAGAGATGGAATCCAGGGATGCTAGGGCGAAACATTTGGACCAGGGATGGAATTCACTATACAATGAGTTTTTTTTCAATGTGATATTGAGGCTACTGTTTTGAAGTATCGTTTATAGTGCGTTATTTTAATTATCATTGTGTTTCGGCTGTTCAGATAATGTTTGATTAATTATTTTCATATTTTTTCTTCGGAAAAACGCTCGGACCTTCTCTCAAACATGGAAGTGCAAGAGATGGAATCCAGGGATGCTGCGAAGACTTATTTGGACCAGGGATGAAATTCACTATACAATGAGTAGAATTTCAATGTAATATTGTGGCTACTGTTATTAAGTATCGTTTATAGCCTGTTATTTTATTTATCATTGTGTTTCGGCTGTTCAGATAATGTTTGATTAATTATTTTCATAATTCTTCCTCGGAAATACTCTAGGACCTTCCATCAAACATGGAAGAGCAAGAGATAGAATCAAGGGATGTTGCGAAAAGTCATTTGGACCACGGATGGAATTCACTAAACAATGAGTATATTTTCAATGTAATATTGAGGCTACTGTTATAAAAGTATCGTATATAGCACGTTATGTTAATTATCATTGTCTTTCTGCTATTCAGATAATGTTTGATTAATTATTTTCATATTTTTTCTTCGGAAATACGCTCGGACCATCTCTCAAACATGGCAGTGCAAGAGATGGAATCCAGGGATGCTGCGAAGACTCATTTGCACCAGGGATGGAATTCACTGTACAATGAGTATATTTTCAATGTAATATTGAGGCTACTGTTATGAAGTATCGTTTATAGCGCGTTGTTTTAATTATCGTTGTGTTTCGGCTGCTCAGATAATGTTAGATTAATTATTTTCATATTTTTTCTTCGGAAATACGCGCGGACCTTCTCTGAAACATGGAAGTACAAGAGATGGATTCCAGGGATGCTGCGAAGACTCATTTGGACCAGAAATGGAATTCACTATACAATGAGTATAATTGCAATGTAATATTTTGGCAACTGTTATTAAGTTTCGTTTATAGACTGTTATTTTATTTATCATTGTGTTTCGGCTGTTTAGATAATGTTTGATTAATTATTTTCATAATTCTTCCTCGGAAATACTCTAGGACCTTCTATCAAACATGGAAGAGCAAGAGATAGAATGAAGGGATGCTGCGAAGACTCATTTGGACCACGGATGGAATTCACTAAACAATGAGTATATTTTCAATGCAATATTGAGGCTACTGTTATAAAAGTATCGTTTATAGCACGTTATGTTAATTATCATTGTGTTTCTGCTATTCAGATAATGTTTGATTAATTATTTTCATATTTTTTCTTCGGAAATACGCTCGGACCATCTCTCAAACATGGCAGTGCAAGAGATGGAATCCAGGGATGCTATGAAGACACATCTGGGCCAGGGATGGTATTCACTATACAATGAGTATATTTTCAATGTAATATTGAGGCTACTGTCATAAATGTATCGTTTATAGCGCCTTATTTTAATTATCATTGTTCTTCGGCTGTTCAGATAATGTTTTATTAATTATTTTCATATTATTTCTTCGGTAATACGCGCGGACCTTCTCTGAAACATGGAAGTGCAAGAGATGGATTCCAGGGATGCTGCGAAGACCCATTTTGACCAGGGATGGAATTCACTATACAATGAGTATATTTTCACTGTAACATTGAGGCTACTGTTATAAAAGTATCGTTTATAGCGCGTTATTTTTATTATCATTGTGTTTCGGCTGTTCAGATAATGTTTGATTAATTATTTTCATAATTTTTCTTCGGAAATACGCTCGGACCTTCTCTCAAACATGGAAGTGCAAGAGATGGAATCCAGGGATGCTGCGAAGACTTATTTGGACCAGGGATGGAACTCACTATACAATGAGTATATTTTCAATGTAATATTGAGGCTACTGCTATGAAGTATCGCTTATAGTGGGTTATTTTAATTATCATTGTGTTCCCGCTGTTCAGATAATGTTTGATTAATTATTTTCATATTTTTTCTTCGGAAACACGCTCGGACCTTCTCTCAAACATAGAAGTGCAAGATATGGAATCCAGGGATGCTGCGAAGACTCATTTGGACCAGGGGTGGAATTCACTATACAATGAGTATATTTTCAATGTAATATTGTGGCTACTGTTATGAAGTATCGTTTATAACGCGTTGTTTTAATTATCATTGTGTTGCGGCTGTTCATATAATGTTTGATTAATTATTTTCATATTTTTTCTTTGGAAATACGCTCTGACCTTCTCTCAAACATGGAAGTGCAAGAGATTGAATCCAGGGATGCTGCGAAGACTCATTTGCACCAGGGATGGAATTCACTGCACAATGAGTATATTTTCAATGTAATATTGAGGCTACTGTTATAAAAGTATCGTTATTTTAATTATCATTGTGTCTCGGCTGTTCAGATAATGTTTGATTAATTATTTTCATATTTTTTCTTCGGAAATACGCTCGGACCTTCTCTCAAACATGGAAGTGCAAGAGATGGAATCCAGGGATGCTGCGAAGACTCATTTGGACCAGGGGTGGAATTCAATACACAATGAGTATATTTTCAATGTAATATTGTGGCTACTATTATGAAGTATCGTTTATAACGCGTTGTTTTAATTATCATTGTGTTGCGGCTGTTCATATAATGTTTGATTAATTATTTTCATATTTTTTCTTTGGAAATACGCTCGGACCTTCTCTCAAACATGGAAGTGCAAGAGATGGAATCCAGGGATGCTGCGAAGACTCATTTGCACCAGGGATGGAATTCACTGTACAATGAGTATAATTTCAATGTAATATTGAGGCTACTGTTATAAAAGTATCCATAATAGCGCGTTATTTTAATTATCATTGTGTTTCGGGTTTCAGATAATGTTTGATTAATTTTTTTCATTTTTTTTCTTCGGAAATACGCTCGGACCTTCTCGCAAACATGGAAGTGCAAGAGATGGAATCCAGGGATGCTGCGAAGACTCATTTGGACCAGGAATGGAACTCACTATACAATGAGTATTTTTTCAATGTAATATTGAGGCTCCTGTTATGAAGTATCGTTTATAGTGCGTTATTTTAATTATCATTGTGTTTCCGCTGTTCAGATAATGTTTGATTAATTTTTTTCATATTTTTTCTTCGGAAATACGCTCGGACCTTCTCTAAAACATGGAAGAGCAAGAGATGGAATCCAGGGATGCTGCGAAGACTCATTTGGACCAGGGATGGAATTCACAATACAATGAGTATTTTTTCAATGTAATATATAGGCTACTGTTATAAAGGTATCGTTTATTGCGCGTTATTTTAATTTATTATTGTGATTCGACTTTTCAGATAATGTTTGATTAATTATTTTCATATTTTTTCTTCGGAAATACGCGCGGACCTTCTCTGAAACATGGAAGTGCAAGAGATGGAATCCAGGGATGCTGCGGCGAAACATTTGGACCATGGATGGAATTCACTATACAATTAGTTTATTTTCAATGTGATATTGAGGCTACTGTTTTGAAGTATCGTTTATAGTGCGTTATTTTAATTATCATTGTGTTTCGGCTGTTCAGATAATGTTTGATTAATTATTTTCATAATTTTTCTTCGGAAAAACGCTCGGACCTTCTCTAAAACATGGAAGTGCAAGAGATGGAATCCAGGGATGCTGCGAAGACTTATTTGGACCAGGGATGGAATTCACTATACAATGAGTATAATTTCAATGTAATATTGTGGCTACTGTTATTAAGTATCGTTTATAGCCTGTTATTTTATTTATCATTGTGTTTCGGCTGTTCAGATAATGTTTGATTAATTATTTTCATAATTCTTCCTCGGAAATACTCTAGGACCTTCCATCAAACATGGAAGAGCAAGAGATAGAATCAAGGGATGCTGCGAAAACTCATTTGGACCACGGATGGAATTCACTAAACAATGAGTATATTTTCAATGTAATATTGAGGCTACTGTTATAAAAGTATCGTATATAGCACGTTATGTTAATTATCATTGTCTTTCTGCTATTCAGATAATGTTTGATTAATTATTTTCATATTTTTTCTTCGGAAATACGCTCGGACCATCTCTCAAACATGGCAGTGCAAGAGATGGAATCCAGGGATGCTGCGAAGACTCATTTGCACCAGGGATGGAATTCACTGTACAATGAGTATATTTTCAATGTAATATTGAGGCTACTGTTATGAAGTATCGTTTATAGCGCGTTGTTTTAATTATCGTTGTGTTTCGGCTGTTCAGATAATGTTAGATTAATTATTTTCATATTTTTTCTTCGGAAATACGCGCGGACCATCTCTGAAACATGGAAGTGCAAGAGATGGAATCCAGGGATGCTGCGAAGACTCATTTGGACCAGGGATGGAATTCACTATACAATGAGTATAATTGCAATGTAATATTTTGGCAACTGTTATTAAGTTTCGTTTATAGACTGTTATTTTATTTATCATTGTGTTTCGGCTGTTTAGATAATGTTTGATTAATTATTTTCATAATTCTTCCTCGGAAATACTCTAGGACCTTCTATCAAACATGGAAGAGCAAGAGATAGAATCAAGGGATAATGCGAAGACTCATTTGGACCACGGATGGAATTCACTAAACAATGAGTATATTTTCAATGCAATATTGAGGCTACTGTTATAAAAGTATCGTTTATAGCACGTTATGTTAATTATCATTGTGTTTCTGCTATTCAGATAATGTTTGATTAATTATTTTCATATTTTTTCTTCGGAAATACGCTCGGACCATCTCTCAAACATGGCAGTGCAAGAGATGGAATCCAGGGATGCTATGAAGACACATCTGGGCCAGGGATGGAATTCACTATACAATGAGTATATTTTCAATGTAATATTGAGGCTACTGTTATAAAAGTATCGTTTATAGCGCCTTATTTTAATTATCATTGTTCTTCGGCTGTTCAGATAATGTTTTATTAATTATTTTCATATTATTTGTTCGGTAATACGCGCGGACCTTCTCTGAAACATGGAAGTGCAAGAGATGGATTCCAGGGATGCTGCGAAGACCCATTTTGACCAGGGATGGAATTCAATATACAATGAGTATATTTTCACTGTAACATTGAGGCTACTGTTATAAAAGTATCGTTTATAGCGCGTTATTTTTATTATCATTGTGTTTCGGCTGTTCAGATAATGTTTGATTAATTATTTTCATAATTTTTCTTCGGAAATACGCTCGGACCTTCTCTCAAACATGGAAGTGCAAGAGATGGAATCCAGGGATGCTGCGAAGACTTATTTGGACCAGGGATGGAACTCACTATACAATGAGTATATTTTCAATGTTATATTGAGGCTACTGCTATGAAGTATCGCTTATAGTGGGTTATTTTAATTATCATTGTGTTCCCGTTGTTCAGATAATGTTTGATTAATTATTTTCATATTTTTTCTTCGGAAACACGCTCGGACCTTCTCTCAAACATAGAAGTGCAAGAGATGGAATCCAGGGATGCTGCGAAGACTCATTTGGACCAGGGGTGGAATTCACTATACAATGAGTATATTTTCAATGTAATATTGTGGCTACTGTTATGAAGTATCGTTTATAACGCGTTGTTTTAATTATCATTGTGTTGCGGCTGTTCATATAATGTTTGATTAATTATTTTCATATTTTTTCTTTGGAAATACGCTCTGACCTTCTCTCAAACATGGAAGTGCAAGAGATGGAATCCAGGGATGCTGCGAAGACTTATTTGGACCAGGGATGGAATTCACTGTACAATGAGTATAATTTCAATGTAATATTGAGGCTACTGTTATAAAAGTATCCATAATAGCGCGTTATTTTAATTATCATTGTGTTTCGGGTTTCAGATAATGTTTGATTAATTTTTTTCATTTTTTTTCTTCGGAAATACGCTCGGACCTTCTCGCAAACATGGAAGTGCAAGAGATGGAATCCAAGGATGCTGCGAAGACTCATTTGGACCAGGAATGGAACTCACTATACAATGAGTATTTTTTCAATGTAATATTGAGGCTACTGTTATGAAGTATCGTTTATAGTGCGTTATTTTAATTATCATTGTGTTCCCGCTGTTCAGATAATGTTTGATTAATTTTTTTTCATATTTTTTCTTCGGAAATACGCTCGGACCTTCTCTAAAACATGGAAGAGCAAGAGATGGAATCCAGGGATGCTGCGAAGACTCATTTGGACCAGGGATGGAATTCACTATACAATGAGTATATTTTCAATGTAATATTGAGGCTACTGTTATTAAAGTATCGTTAATATTGCGATTTTTTTAATTATCATTGTGTTTCGGCTCTTCAGAAAATGTTTGATTAAATATTTTCATATTTTCTCTTCGGAAATACGCTCGGACCTTCTCTCAAACATGGAAGTTCAAGTGATGGAATCCAGGGATGCAGCGACGACACATTTGGACCAGGGATGGAATTCACTATACAATGAGTTTATTTTCAATGTAATATTGAGGCTACTGTTATGAAGTATCGTTCATAGTGCGTTATTTTAATTATCATTGTGTTTCCACTGTTCAGATAATGTTTGATTAATTATTTTCATATTTTTTCTTCGAAAATACGCTCGGACCTTCTCTCAAACATTAAAGTTCAAGATATGGAATCCAGGGATGCTGCGAAGACTCATTTGCACCAGGAATGGAATTCACTGTACAATGAGTATATTTTCAATGTAATATTGAGGCTACTGTTATAAAAGTATCGTTTATAGCGCGTTATTTTAATTATCATTGTGTTTCGGCTTTTCAGATAATGTTTGATTAATTTTTTTCATATTTTTTCTTCGGAAATACGCTCGGACCTTCTCTCAAACATGGAAGTGCAAGAGATGGAATCCAGGTATGCCGCGGAGACTCATTTGGACCAGGGATGGAATTCACTATACAATGAGTATATTTTCAATGTAATATTGAGGCTACTGCTATGAAGTATCGTTTATAGTGCGTTATTTTAATTATCATTGTGTTCCCGCTGTTCAGATAATGTTTGATTAATTATTTTCATATTTTTTCTTCGGAAACACGCTCGGACCTTCTCTCAAACATGGAAGTGCAAGAGATGGAATCCAGGGATGCTGCGAAGACTCATTTGGACCAGGGGTGGAATTCACTATACAATGAGTATATTTTCAATGTAATATTGTGGCTACTGCTATGAAGTATCGCTTATAACGCATTATTTTAATTATCATTGTGTTACGGCTGTTCATATAATGTTTCATTAATTATTTTCATATTTTTTCTTCGGAAATACGCTCGGACCTTCTCTGAAACATGGAAGTGAAAGAGATGGATTCCAGGGTTGCTGTGAAGACCCATTTCGACCGGGGATGGAATTCACTATACAATGAGTCTATTTTCACTGTAACATTGAGGCTACTGTTATAAAAGTATCGTTTATTGCGCGTTATTTTAATTATAATTGTGTTTCGGCTGTTCAGATAATGATTGATTAATTATTTTCATATTTTTTCTTCGGAAATACGCTCGGACCTTCTCTCAAACATGGCAGTGCAAGAGATGGAATCCAAGGATGCTGCGAAGACTCATTTGGACCAGGGATGGAACTCACTATACAATGAGTATATTTTCAATGTAATATTGAGGCTACTGTTATGAAGTATCGTTTATAGTGCGTTATTTTAATTATCATTGTGTTCCCGCTGTTCAGATAATGTTTGATTAATTTTTTTCATATTTTTTTCTTCGGAAATACGCTCGGACCTTCTCTGAAACATGGCAGTGCAAGAGATGGAATCCAAGGATGCTGCGAAGACTCATTTTGACCAGGGATGGAATTCACTGTACAATGAGTATATTTTCAATGTAATATTAAGGCTTCTGTTATGAAGTATCGTTAATAGCGCGTTATTTTAATTATCATTGTGTTTCGGCTGTTCAGATAATGTTTGATTAATTATTTTCATATTTTTTCTTCGGAAATACGCTAGGACCATCTCTCAAACATGGCAGTGCAAGATATGGAATCCAGGGATGCTGCGAAGACACATCTGGGCCAGGAATGGAATTCACTATACAATGAGTATATTTTCAATGTAATATGGACGCTGCTGTTAAAAAAGTATCGTTTATAGCGCCTTTTTTTATTATCATTGTGCTTCGGCTGTTCAGATAATGTTTTATTAATTATTTTCATATTTTTTCTTCGGAAATACGCGCGGACCTTCTCTGAAACATGGAAGTGCAAGAGATGGAATCCAGGGATGCTGCGACGAAACATTTGGACCAGGGATGGAATTCACAATACAATGAGTTTGTTTTCAATGTAATGTTGAGGCTACTGTTTTGAAGTATCGTTTATAGTGCGTTATTTTAATTATCATTGTGATTCCACTGTTCAGATAATGTTTGATTAATTATTTTCATATTTTTTCTTCGGAAATACTCTCGGACCTTCTCTCAAACATGGAAGTGCAAGAGATGGAATCCAGGGATGCTACGATGACACATCTGGGCCAGGGATGGAATTCACTATACAATGAGTATAATTTCAATGTAATATTGCGGCTACTGTTATTAAGTATCGTTTATAGCCTGTTATTTTATTTATCATTGTGTTTCGGCTGTTCAGATAATGTTTGATTAATTATTTTCATAATTCATCCTCGGAAATACTCTAGGACCTTCTATCAAACATGGAAGAGCAAGAGATAGAATCAAGGGATGCTGCGAAGACTCATTTGGACCACGGATGGAATTCACTAAACAATGAGTATATTTTCAATGTAATATTGAAGCTACTGTTATAAAAGAATCGTTTATAGCACGTTATGTTAATTATCATTGTGTTTCTGCTATTCAGATAATGTTTGATTAATTATTTTCATATTTTTTCTTCGGAAATACGCTTGGACCATCTCTCAAACATGGCAGTTTAAGAGATGGAATCCAGGGATGCTGCGAAGACTCATTTGCACCAGGGATGGAATTCACTGTACAACGAGTATATTTCCAATGTAATATTGAGGCTACTGTTATAAAAGTATCGTTTATAGCGCGTTATTTTTATTATCATTGTGTTTCGGCTGTTCAGATAATGTTTGATTAATTATTTTCATATTTTTTCTTCGGAAATACGCTAGGACCTTCTCTCAAACATGGAAGTGCAAGAGATGGAATCCAGGGATGCTACGATGACACATCTGGGCCAGGGATGGAATTCGCTATACAATGAGTATATTTTCAATGTAATATTGAGGCTACTGTTATAAAAGTATCGTTTATAGCGCCTTATTTTAATTATCATTGTTCTTCGGCTGTTCAGATAATGCTTTATTAATTATTTTCATATTATTTCTTCGGAAATACGCGCGGACCTTCTCTGAAACATGGAAGTGCAAGAGATGTATTCCAGGGATGCTGCGAAAACCCATTTCGACCAGGGATGGAATTCACTATACAATGAGTATATTTTAACTGTAAAATTGAGGCTACTGTTATAAAAGTATCGTTTATAGCGCGTTATTTTAATTATCATTGTGTTTCGGCTGTTCAGATAATGTTTGATTAATTTTTTTCATATTTTTTCTTCGGAAATACGCTCGGACCTTCTCTAAAACACGGAAGAGCAAGAGATGGAATCCAGGGATGCTGCGAAGACTCATTTGGACCAGGGATGGAATTCACAATACAATGAGTATTTTTTCAATGTAATATATAGGCTACTGTTATAAAGGTATCGTTTATTGCGCATTATTTTAATTTATTACTGTGATTCGGCTGTTCAGATAATGTTTGTTTAATTATTTTCATATTTTTTCTTCGGAAATACGCTCGGTCCTTCTCTCAAACATGGAAGTTCAAGAGATGGAATCCAGGGATGCTGCGAAGACTCGTTTGGACCAGGGATGGAATTCACTATACAATGAGTATATTTTTAATGTTTTATTGAGGCTACTGTTATGAAGTATCCTTTATAACGCGTTATTTTAATTATCATTATGTTCGGCTGTTCATATAATGTTTGATTAATTATTTTCATATTTTTCTTCGGAAATACGCTCGGACCATCTCTCAAACATGGCAGTGCAAGAGATGGAATCCAGGGATGCTGCGAAGACTCATTTGCACCAGGGATGGAATTAACTGTACTATGAGTATATTTTCAATCTAATATTGAGGCAACTGTTATAAAAGTATCGTTTATAGCGCCTTTTTTTATTATCATTGTGCTTCGGCTGTTCAGATAATGTTTTATTAATTATTTTCATATTTTTTCTTCGGAAATACGCGCGGACCTTCTCTGAAACGTGGAAGTGCAAGAGATGGAATCCAGGGATGCTGCGAAAAGTCATTTGGACCACGGATGGAATTCACTAAACAATGAGTATATTTTCAATGTAATATTGAGGCTACTGTTATAAAAGTATCGTATATAGCACGTTATGTTAATTATCATTGTCTTTCTGCTATTCAGATAATGTTTGATTAATTATTTTCATATTTTTTCTTCGGAAATACGCTCGGACCATCTCTCAAACATGGCAGTGCAAGGGATGGAATCCAGGGATGCTGCGAAGACTCATTTGCACCAGGGATGGAATTCTCTGTACAATGAGTATATTTTCAATGTAATATTGAGGCTACTTTTATGAAGTATCGTTTATAGCGCGTTGTTTTAATTATCGTTGTGTTTCGGCTGTTCAGATAATGTTAGATTAATTATTTTCATATTTTTTCTTCGGAAATACGCGCGGACCTTCTCTGAAACATGGAAGTGCAAGAGATGGATTCCAGGGATGCTGCGAAGACTCATTTGGACCAGGGATGGAATTCACTATACAATGAGTATAATTGCAATGTAATATTTTGGCAACTGTTATTAAGTTTCGTTTATAGACTGTTATTTTATTTATCATTGTGTTTCGGCTGTTTAGATAATGTTTGATTAATTATTTTCATAATTCTTCCTCGGAAATACTCTAGGACCTTCTATCAAACATGGAAGAGCAAGAGATAGAATCAAGGGATGCTGCGAAGACTCATTTGGACCACGGATGGAATTCACTAAACAATGAGTATATTTTCAATGCAATATTGAGGCTACTGTTATAAAAGTATCGTTTATAGCGCCTTTTTTTATTATCATTGTGCTTCGGCTGTTCAGATAATGTTTTATTAATTATTTTCATATTTTTTCTTCTGAAATACGCGCGGACCTTCTCTGAAACATGGAAGTGCAAGAGATGGAATCCAGGGATGCTGCGGCGAAACATTTGGACCATGGATGGAATTCACTATACAATTAGTTTATTTTCAATGTGATATTGAGGCTACTGTTTTGAAGTATCGTTTATAGTGCGTTATTTTAATTATCATTGTGTTTCTGCTGTTCAGATAATGTTTGATTAATTATTTTCATAATTTTTCTTCGGAAAAACGCTCGGACCTTCTCTCAAACATGGAAGTGCAAGAGATGGAATCCAGGGATGCTGCGAAGACTTATTTGGACCAGGGATGGAATTCACTATACAATGAGTATAATTTCAATGTAATATTGTGGCTACTGTTATTATGTATCGTTTATAGCCTGTTATTTTATTTATCATTGTGTTTCGGCTGTTCAGATAATGTTTGATTAATTATTTTCATAATTCTTCCTCGGAAATACTCTAGGACCTTCCATCAAACATGGAAGAGCAAGAGATAGAATCAAGGGATGCTGCGAAAACTCATTTGGACCACGGATGGAATTCACTAAACAATGAGTTTATTTTCAATGTAATATTGAGGCTACTGTTATAAAAGTATCGTATATAGCACGTTATGTTAATTATCATTGTCTTTCTGCTATTCAGATAATGTTTGATTAATTATTTTCATATTTTTTCTTGGGAAATACGCTCGGACCATCTCTCAAACATGGCAGTGCAAGAGATGGAATCCAGGGATGCTGCGAAGACTCATTTGCACCAGGGATGGAATTCACTGTACAATGAGTATATTTTCAATGTAATATTGAGGCTACTGTTATGAAGTATCATTTATAGCGCGTTGTTTTAATAATCGTTGTGTTTCTGCTGTTCAGATAATGTTAGATTAATTATTTTCATATTTTTTCTTCGGAGATACGCTAGGACCATCTCTCAAACATGGCAGTGCAAGAGATTGAATCCACGGATGCTGCGAAGACACATCTGGGCCAGGGATGGAATTCACTATACAATGTGTATATTTTAAATGTAATATTAAGGCTACTGTTATAAAAGTATCGTTTATAGCTCCTTTTTTTATTATCATTGTGTTTCGGCTGTTCAGATAATGTTTTATTAATTATTTTCATATTTTTTCTTCGGAAATACGCGCGGACCTTCTCTGAAACATGGAAGTGCAAGAGATGGAATCCAGGGATGCTGCGAAGACTCATTTGGACCAGGGATGGAATTCACTATACAATGAGTATAATTGCAATGTAATATTTTGGCAACTGTTATTAAGTTTCGTTTATAGACTGTTATTTTATTTATCATTGTGTTTCGGCTGTTTAGATAATGTTTGATTAATTATTTTCATAATTCTTCCTCGGAAATACTCTAGGACCTTCTATCAAACATGGAAGAGCAAGAGATAGAATCAAGGGATGCTGCGAAGACTCATTTGGACCACGGATGGAATTCACTAAACAATGAGTATATTTTCAATGTAATATTGAGGCTACTGTTATAAAAGTATCGTTTATAGCACGTTATGTTAATTATCATTGTGTTTCTGCTATTCAGATAATGTTTGATTAATTATTTTCATATTTTTTCTTCAGAAATACGCTCGGACCATCTCTCAAACATGGCAGTGCAAGGGATGGAATCCAGGGATGCTATGAAGACACATCTGGGCCAGGGATGGAATTCACTATACAATGAGTATATTTTCAATGTCATATTGAGGCTACTGTTATAAAAGTATCGTTTATAGCGCCTTATTTTAATTATCATTGTTCTTCGGCTGTTCAGATAATGTTTTATTAATTATTTTCATATTATTTCTTCGGTAATACGCGCGGACCTTCTCTGAAACATGGAAGTGCAAGAGATGGATTCCAGGGATGCTGCGAAGACCCATTTTGACCAGGGATGGAATTCACTATACAATGAGTATATTTTCACTGTAACATTGAGGCTACTGTTATAAAAGTATCGTTTATAGCGCGTTATTTTAATTATCATTGTGTTTCTGCTGTTGAGATAATGTTTGATTAATTATTTTCATATTTTTTCTTAGGAAATACGCTCGGACCTTCTCTCAAACATGGAAGTGCAAGAGATGGAATCCAGGGATACTGCGAAGACACATTTGGACCAGGGATGGAATTCACTATACAATGAGTATATTTTCAATGTAATATTGAGGCTACTGTTATGAAGTATCGTTTATAGTGCGTTATTTTATTTATCATTGTGTTTCCGCTGTTCAGATAATGTTTGATTAATTATTTTCATATTTTTTCTTCGGAAATACGTTCGGACCTTCTCTCAAACATGGAAGTGCAAGAGATGGAATCCAGGGATGCTGCGAAGACTCATTTGGACCTGGGATGGAATTCACTATGCAATGAGTATATTTTCAATATAATATATAGGCTACTGTTATGAAGTATCGTTAGTAACGCGTTATTTTAATTATCATTGTGTTTCGGCTGTTCAGATAATGTTTGATTAATTATTTTAAATTTTTTCTTCGGAAATACGCACGGACCTTCTCTCAAACATGGAAGTGCAAGAGATGGAATCCAGGGATGCTGCGAAGACTCATTTGGACCATGGATGGAATTCCCTATACAATGAGTATATTTTCAATGTAATATTGAGGCTACTGTTATAAAAGTATCGTTTATAGTGCGATATTTTATTAATCATTATTTGGGCTCTTCAGATAATGTTTGATTAATTATTTTCATAATTTTTCTTCGGAAATACGCTCGGACCTTCTCTCAAACATGGAAGTGCAAGAGATGGAATCCAGGGATGCTGCGAAGACTTATTTGGACCAGGGATGGAACTTACTATACAATGAGTATATTTTCAATGTAATATTGAGGCTACTGCTATGAAGTATCGCTTATAGTGGGTTATTTTAATTATCATTGTGTTCCCGCTGTTCAGATAATGTTTGATTAATTATTTTCATATTTTTTCTTTGGAAATACGCTCTGACCTTCTCTCAAACATGGAAGTGCAAGAGATTGAATCCAGGGATGCTGCGAAGACTCATTTGCACCAGGGATGGAATTCACTGTACAATGAGTATATTTTCAATGTAATATGGAGGCTACTGTTATAAAAGTATCGTTATTTTAATTATCATTGTGTTTCGGCTGTTCAGATAATGTTTGATTAATTATTTTCATATTTTTTCTTCGGAAATACGCTCGGACCTTCTCTCAAACATGGAAGTGCAAGAGATGGAATCCAGGGATGCTGCGAAGACTCATTTGGACCAGGGATGGAATGCACTATACAATGAGTATTTTTTCAATGTATTATTGAGGCTACTGTTATGAATTATCGTTTATAACATGTTATTTTAATTATCATTGTGTGTCGGCTGTTCATATAATGTTTGATTAATTATTTTCATATTTTTTCTTCGGAAATACGCTCGGACCTTCTCTCAAACATGGAAGTGCAAGAAATGGAATCCAGGGATGCTGCGAAGACTCATTTGCACCAGGGATGGAATTCACTGTACAATGAATATATTTTCAATGTAATATTGAGGCTACTGTTACAAGAGTATCGTTTATAGTGCGATATTTTAATTATCATTGTGTATTGGCTGCTCTGATAATGTTAGATTAATTATCTTCATAATTTTTCTACGGAAATACGCTCGGACCTTCTCTCAAACATGGAAGTGCAAGAGATGGAATCCAGGGATGCTGCGAAGACTAATTTGCACCAGGGATGGAATTCACTGTACAATGAGTATATTTTCAATGTAATATTGAGGCTACTGTTACAAAAGTATCGTTTATAGTGCGATATTTTAATTATCATTGTGTTTCGGCTGTTCAGATAATGTTTGATTAATTATTTTCATATTTTTTCTTCGGAAATACGCTCGGACCATCTCTCAAACATGGAAGTGAAAGAGATGGAATCCAGGGATGCTGCGAAGACTCATTTGCACCAGGGAGGGAATTTACTGTACAATGAGTATATTTTCAATGTTATATTGAGGCTACTGTTATAAAAGTATCGTTTATAGCGCGTTATTTTAATTTTCATTGTGTTTCTGCTGTTCAGATAATGTTTGATTAATTATTTTCATATTTTTTCTTCGGAAATACGCTCGGACCTTCTCTCAAACATGGAAGTGCAAGAGATGGAATCCAGGGATACTGCGAAGACTCATTTGCACCAGGGACGGAATTCACTTTACAATGTGTATATTTTCAATGTAATATTGAGACTACGGCTATGAAGTATCGTTTATAGTGCGTTATTTTAATTATCATTGTGTTCCCGCTGTTCAGATAATGTTTGATTAATTATTTTCATATTTCTTCTTCGGAAATACGCTCGGACCTTCTCTGAAACATCGAAGTGCAAGAGATGGAATCCAGGGATGCTGCGAAGACTCATTTGGACCAGGGATGGAATTCACTATACAATGAGTATATTTTCACTGTAACAATGAGGCTACTATAATAAAATTATCGTTTATAGCACATTATTTTAATTATCATTGTGGTTCGGCTGTTCAGATAATGTTTGATTAATTAATTTCATATTTTTTCTTCGGAAATACGCATAAACCTTCTCTCAAACATGGAAGTGCAAGAGATGGAATCTAGGGATGCTGCGAAGACTCATTTGGACCAGGGATGGAACTCACTTTACAATGAGTATATTTTCAATGTAATATTGAGGCTACTGTTATGAAGTATCGTTTATAGCGTGTTATTTTAGTTATCATTGTGTTTCGGCTGTTCAGATAATGTTTGATTAATTTTTTTCATATTTTTTCTTCGGAAATACTCTCGGACCTTCTCTAAAACACGGAAGAGCAAGAGATGGAATCCAGGGATGCTGCGAAGACTCATTTGGACCAGGGATGGAATTCACAATACAATGAGTATTTTTTCAATGTAATATATAGGCTACTGTTATAAAGGTATCGTTTATTGCGCATTATTTTAATTTATTACTGTGATTCAGCTGTTCAGATAATGTTTGTTTAATTATTTTCATATTTTTTCTTCGGAAATACGCTCGGTCCTTCTCTCAAACATGGAAGTTCAAGAGATGGAATCCAGGGATGCTGCGAAGACTCGTTTGGACCAGGGATGGAATTCACTATACAATGAGTATATTTTTAATGTTTTATTGAGGCTACTGTTATGAAGTATCCTTTATAACGCGTTATTTTAATTATCATTATGTTCGGCTGTTCATATAATGTTTGATTAATTATTTTCATATTTTTCTTCGGAAATACGCTCGGACCATCTCTCAAACATGGCAGTGCAAGAGATGGAATCCAGGGATGCTGCGAAGACTCATTTGCACCAGGGATGGAATTAACTGTACTATGAGTATATTTTCAATCTAATATTGAGGCAACTGTTGTAAAAGTATCGTTTATAGCGCCTTTTTTTATTATCATTGTGCTTCGGCTGTTCAGATAATGTTTTATTAATTATTTTCATATTTTTTCTTCGGAAATACGCGCGGACCTTCTCTGAAACGTGGAAGTGCAAGAGATGGAATCCAGGGATGCTGCGAAAAGTCATTTGGACCACGGATGGAATTCACTAAACAATGAGTATATTTTCAATGTAATATTGAGGCTACTGTTATAAAAGTATCGTATATAGCACGTTATGTTAATTATCATTGTCTTTCTGCTATTCAGATAATGTTTGATTAATTATTTTCATATTTTTTCTTCGGAAATACGCTCGGACCATCTCTCAAACATGGCAGTGCAAGAGATGGAATCCAGGGATGCTGCGAAGACTCATTTGCACCAGGGATGGAATTCACTGTACAATGAGTATATTTTCAATGTAATATTGAGGCTACTGTTATGAAGTATCGTTTATAGCGCGTTGTTTTAATTATCGTTGTGTTTCGGCTGTTCAGATAATGTTAGATTAATTATTTTCATATTTTTTCTTCGGAAATACGCGCGGACCTTCTCTGAAACATGGAAGTGCAAGAGATGGATTCCAGGGATGCTGCGAAGACTCATTTGGACCAGGGATGGAATTCACTATACAATGAGTATAATTGCAATGTAATATTTTGGCAACTGTTATTAAGTTTCGTTTATAGACTGTTATTTTATTTATCATTGTGTTTCGGCTGTTTAGATAATGTTTGATTAATTATTTTCATAATTCTTCCTCGGAAATACTCTAGGACCTTCTATCAAACATGGAAGAGCAAGAGATAGAATCAAGGGATGCTGCGAAGACTCATTTGGACCACGGATGGAATTCACTAAACAATGAGTATATTTTCAATGCAATATTGAGGCTACTGTTATAAAAGTATCGTTTATAGCGCCTTTTTTTATTATCATTGTGCTTCGGCTGTTCAGATAATGTTTTATTAATTATTTTCATATTTTTTCTTCGGAAATACGCGCGGACCTTCTCTGAAACATGGAAGTGCAAGAGATGGAATCCAGGGATGCTGCGGCGAAACATTTGGACCATGGATGGAATTCACTATACAATTAGTTTATTTTCAATGTGATATTGAGGCTACTGTTTTGAAGTATCGTTTATAGTGCGTTATTTTAATTATCATTGTGTTTCTGCTGTTCAGATAATGTTTGATTAATTATTTTCATAATTTTTCTTCGGAAAAACGCTCGGACCTTCTCTCAAACATGGAAGTGCAAGAGATGGAATCCAGGGATGCTGCGAAGACTTATTTGGACCAGGGATGGAATTCACTATACAATGAGTATAATTTCAATGTAATATTGTGGCTACTGTTATTATGTATCGTTTATAGCCTGTTATTTTATTTATCATTGTGTTTCGGCTGTTCAGATAATGTTTGATTAATTATTTTCATAATTCTTCCTCGGAAATACTCTAGGACCTTCCATCAAACATGGAAGAGCAAGAGATAGAATCAAGGGATGCTGCGAAAACTCATTTGGACCACGGATGGAATTCACTAAACAATGAGTTTATTTTCAATGTAATATTGAGGCTACTGTTATAAAAGTATCGTATATAGCACGTTATGTTAATTATCATTGTCTTTCTGCTATTCAGATAATGTTTGATTAATTATTTTCATATTTTTTCTTGGGAAATACGCTCGGACCATCTCTCAAACATGGCAGTGCAAGAGATGGAATCCAGGGATGCTGCGAAGACTCATTTGCACCAGGGATGGAATTCACTATACAATGTGTATATTTTAAATGTAATATTAAGGCTACTGTTATAAAAGTATCGTTTATAGCTCCTTTTTTTATTATCATTGTGTTTCGGCTGTTCAGATAATGTTTTATTAATTATTTTCATATTTTTTCTTCGGAAATACGCGCGGACCTTCTCTGAAACATGGAAGTGCAAGAGATGGAATCCAGGGATGCTGCGAAGACTCATTTGGACCAGGGATGGAATTCACTATACAATGAGTATAATTGCAATGTAATATTTTGGCAACTGTTATTAAGTTTCGTTTATAGACTGTTATTTTATTTATCATTGTGTTTCGGCTGTTTAGATAATGTTTGATTAATTATTTTCATAATTCTTCCTCGGAAATACTCTAGGACCTTCTATCAAACATGGAAGAGCAAGAGATAGAATCAAGGGATGCTGCGAAGACTCATTTGGACCACGGATGGAATTCACTAAACAATGAGTATATTTTCAATGTAATATTGAGGCTACTGTTATAAAAGTATCGTTTATAGCACGTTATGTTAATTATCATTGTGTTTCTGCTATTCAGATAATGTTTGATTAATTATTTTCATATTTTTTCTTCGGAAATACGCTCGGACCATCTCTCAAACATGGCAGTGCAAGGGATGGAATCCAGGGATGCTATGAAGTCACATCTGGGCCAGGGATGGAATTCACTATACAATGAGTATATTTTCAATGTCATATTGAGGCTACTGTTATAAAAGTATCGTTTATAGCGCCTTATTTTAATTATCATTGTTCTTCGGCTGTTCAGATAATGTTTTATTAATTATTTTCATATTATTTCTTCGGTAATACGCGCGGACCTTCTCTGAAACATGGAAGTGCAAGAGATGGATTCCAGGGATGCTGCGAAGACCCATTTTGACCAGGGATGGAATTCACTATACAATGAGTATATTTTCACTGTAACATTGAGGCTACTGTTATAAAAGTATCGTTTATAGCGCGTTATTTTAATTATCATTGTGTTTCTGCTGTTGAGATAATGTTTGATTAATTATTTTCATATTTTTTCTTAGGAAATACGCTCGGACCTTCTCTCAAACATGGAAGTGCAAGAGATGGAATCCAGGGATACTGCGAAGACACATTTGGACCAGGGATGGAATTCACTATACAATGAGTATATTTTCAATGTAATATTGAGGCTACTGTTATGAAGTATCGTTTATAGTGCGTTATTTTATTTATCATTGTGTTTCCGCTGTTCAGATAATGTTTGATTAATTATTTTCATATTTTTTCTTCGGAAATACGTTCGGACCTTCTCTCAAACATGGAAGTGCAAGAGATGGAATCCAGGGATGCTGCGAAGACTCATTTGGACCTGGGATGGAATTCACTATGCAATGAGTATATTTTCAATATAATATATAGGCTACTGTTATGAAGTATCGTTAGTAACGCGTTATTTTAATTATCATTGTGTTTCGGCTGTTCAGATAATGTTTGATTAATTATTTTAAATTTTTTCTTCGGAAATACGCACGGACCTTCTCTCAAACATGGAAGTGCAAGAGATGGAATCCAGGGATGCTGCGAAGACTCATTTGGACCATGGATGGAATTCCCTATACAATGAGTATATTTTCAATGTAATATTGAGGCTACTGTTATAAAAGTATCGTTTATAGTGCGATATTTTATTAATCATTATTTGGGCTCTTCAGATAATGTTTGATTAATTATTTTCATAATTTTTCTTCGGAAATACGCTCGGACCTTCTCTCAAACATGGAAGTGCAAGAGATGGAATCCAGGGATGCTGCGAAGACTTATTTGGACCAGGGATGGAACTTACTATACAATGAGTATATTTTCAATGTAATATTGAGGCTACTGCTATGAAGTATCGCTTATAGTGGGTTATTTTAATTATCATTGTGTTCCCGCTGTTCAGATAATGTTTGATTAATTATTTTCATATTTTTTCTTTGGAAATACGCTCTGACCTTCTCTCAAACATGGAAGTGCAAGAGATTGAATCCAGGGATGCTGCGAAGACTCATTTGCACCAGGGATGGAATTCACTGTACAATGAGTATATTTTCAATGTAATATGGAGGCTACTGTTATAAAAGTATCGTTATTTTAATTATCATTGTGTTTCGGCTGTTCAGATAATGTTTGATTAATTATTTTCATATTTTTTCTTCGGAAATACGCTCGGACCTTCTCTCAAACATGGAAGTGCAAGAGATGGAATCCAGGGATGCTGCGAAGACTCATTTGGACCAGGGATGGAATGCACTATACAATGAGTATTTTTTCAATGTATTATTGAGGCTACTGTTATGAATTATCGTTTATAACATGTTATTTTAATTATCATTGTGTGTCGGCTGTTCATATAATGTTTGATTAATTATTTTCATATTTTTTCTTCGGAAATACGCTCGGACCTTCTCTCAAACATGGAAGTGCAAGAAATGGAATCCAGGGATGCTGCGAAGACTCATTTGCACCAGGGATGGAATTCACTGTACAATGAATATATTTTCAATGTAATATTGAGGCTACTGTTACAAGAGTATCGTTTATAGTGCGATATTTTAATTATCATTGTGTTTCGGATGTTCAGATAATGTTTGATTAATTATTTTCATATTTTTTCTTCGGAAATACGCTCGGACCTTCTCTCAAACATGGAAGTGCAAGAGATGGAATCCAGGGATGCTGTGAATACTCATTTGGACCAGGGATGGAATTCACTATACAATGAGTATATTTTCAATGTAATATTGAGGCTACTGTTAGTAAAAGTATCGTTTATATTGCGTGTCTTTAATAATCATTGTGTTTCTGCTGTTCAGAAAATGTTTGATTAATTATTTTGATATTTTCTCTTCCGAAATACGCTCGGACCTTCTCTAAAACATGGAAGTGCAAGAGATTGAATTCAGGGATGCTGCAAAGACACATTTGGACCAGGGATGGAATTCACTATACAATGAGTATATTCTCTTTGTAACATTGAGGCTACTGTTATGAAGTATCGTTTATAGTGCGTTATTTTAATTATCATTGTGTTTCCGCTGTTGAGATAATGTTTGATTAATTATTTTCATATTTTTTCTTTGGAAATACGCTCGAACCGTCTTACAAACATGGAAGTGCAAGAGATGGAATCCAGGGATGCTGCAAAGACTCATTTGGACCAGGGATGGAATTCACTATACAATGAGTATATTTTCAATGTAATATTGAGGCTACTGTTATAAAAGTATCGTTTATAGTGCAATATTTTAATTAACATTGTGTTTTGGCTGTTCAGATAATGTTTGATTAATTATTTTCATATATTTTCTTCGGAAATACGCTAGGACTTTCTCTCAAACATGGAAGTGCAAGGTATGGAATCCAGGGATGCTGCGAAGAATCATTTGGACCAGGGATGGAATTCACTATACAATGAGTATATTTTCAATGTCATATTGAGGCTACTGTTATAAAAGTATCGTTTATAGTGCGATATTTTAATTATCATTGTGTTTCGGCTGTTCAGAAAATTTTTATTAATTATTTTCATATTTTGTCTTCGGAAATACGCTCGTACCTTCTCTCAAACATGGAAGTGCAAGAAATGGAATCCAGGGATCATGCGAAGACAAATTTGGACCAGGGATGGAATTCACTATACAATGAGTATATTTTCAAAGTAATATTGAGGCTACTGTTATAAAAGTATCGTTAATAGCGCGTTATTTTAATTATCATTGTGTTTCGGCTGTTCAGATAATGTTTTATTAACTATTTTCATATTTTTTCTTTGGAAATACGCTCCGACCTTCTCTCAAACATGGAAGTGCAAGAGATGGATTCCAGGGATGCTGCGAAGCACAATTACGACCAGGGATGGAATTCACTATACAAGGAGTATATTTTCAATGTATTATTGAGGATACTGTTATAAAAGTATCGTTTATAGCCCGTTATTTTAATTATCATTGTGTTTCGGCTGTTCAGATAATGTTTGATTACTTATTTTCATATTTTTTCTTCGGAAATACGCTCGGACCTTCTCTCAAACATGGAAGTGCAAGGTATGGAATCCAAGGATGCTGCGAAGACTCATTTGGACCAGGGATGGAATTCACTATACAATGAGTATATTTTCAATGTCATATTGAGGCTACTGTTATAAAAGTATCGTTTATAGTGCGATATTTTAATTATCATTGTGTTTCAGCTGTTCAGAAAATTTTTATTAATTATTTTCATATTTTGTCTTCGGAAATACGCTCGTACCTTCTCTCAAACATGGAAGTGCAAGAAATGGAATCCAGGGATCATGCGATGACAAATTTGGACCAGGGATGGAATTCACTATACAATGAGTATATTTTCAATGTAATATTTAGGCTACTGTTATATAAGTATCGTTTACAGTGCGATATTTTAATTATCATTTTTTTCGGCTGTTCAGAAAATATTTGATTAATTATTTTCATATTTTCTCTTCGGAAATACGCTCGGACCTTCACTCAAACATCGAAGTGCAAGAGATGGAATCCAGGGATTCTGCGAAGACTCATTTGGACCAGGGATGGAATTCACTATACAATGAGTATATTTTCAATGTAATATTGTGGCTACTGTTATTAAGTATCATTTATGAGTGTGTTATTTTAATTATCATAGATTTTCGGCTGTTCAGATAATGTTTGATTAATTATTTTCATAATTTTTCCTCGGAAATACACTAGGACCTTCTCTCAAACATGGAAGAGCAAGAGATGGAATCCAGGGATGCCGCGAAGACTCATTTGGACCACGGATGGAATTCCCTAAACAATGAGTATTCTTTCAATGTAATATTGAGGCTACTGTTATAAAAGTATCGTTAATAGCGCGTTATTATAATTATCATTGTGTTTCTGCTATTCAGATAATGTTTGATTAATTATTTTCATATTTTTTCTTCGGAAATACGCTCGGACCTTCTCTCAAACATGGAAGTGCATGAGATGGATTCCAGGGATGCTGCGAAGACCCATTTGGACCAGGGATGGAATTCACTATACAATGAGTATATTTTCAATGGATCATTGAGGCTACTGTTATAAAAGTATCGTGTATAGCCCGTTATTTTAATTATCATTGTGTTTCGGCTGTTCAGATAATGTTTGATTAATTATTTTCATATTTTTTCATCGGAAATACGCTCGGACCTTCTCTCAAACATGGAAGTGCATGAGATGGATTCCAGGGATGCTGAGAAGACCCATTTGGACCAGGGATGGAATTCACTATACAATGAGTATATTTTCAATGGATCATTGAGGCTACTGTTATAAAAGTATCGTGTATAGCCCGTTATTTTAATTATCATTTTTTTCGGCTGTTCAGAAAATATTTGATTAATTATTTTCATATTTTCTCTTCGGAAATACGCTCGGACCTTCACTCAAACATCGAAGTGCAAGAGATGGAATCCAGGGATGCTGCGACGAAACATTTGGACCAGGGATGGAATTCACTATACAATGAGTATATTTTCAATGTAATATTTAGGCTACTGTTATGAAGTATCGTTTATAGTGTGTTATTTGAATTATCATTGTGTTTCCGCTGTTCAGATAATGTTTGATTAATTTGTTTCATATTTTTTCTTCGGAAATACGCTCGGACCTTCTCTCAAACATGGAAGAGCAAGAGATGGAATCCAGGGATGCCGCGAAGACTCATTTGGACCACGGATGGAATTCCCTAAACAATGAGTATTCTTTCAATGTAATATTGAGGCTACTGTTATAAAAGTATCGTTAATAGCGCGTTATTTTAATTATCATTGTGTTTCCGCTAATCAGATAATGTTTGATTAATTATTTTCATATTTTTTCTTTGGAAATACGCTCGGACCTTCTCTCAAACATGGAAGTGCAAGAGATGGAATCCAGGGATGCAGCGAAAACTCATTTGGACCAGGGATGGAATTCACTATACAATGAGTATATTTTCAATGTAATATTGAGGCTACTGTTATAAATGTATCGTTTATAGCACGTTATGTTAATTATCATTGTGTTTCTGCTATTCAGATAATGTTTGATTAATTATTTTCATATTTTTTCTTCGGAAATACGCTCGGACCATCTCTCAAACATGGCAGTGCAAGAGATGGAATCCAGGGATGCTGCGAAGACTCATTTGCACCAGGGATGGAATTCACTGTACAATGAGTATATTTCCAATGTAATATTGAGGCTACTGTTATAAAAGTATCGTTAATAGCGCGTTATTATAATTATCATTGTATTTCTGCTATTCAGATAATATTTGATTAATTATTTTCATATTTTTTCTTCGGAAATACGCTCGGATCTTCTCTCAAACATGGAAGTGCATGAGATGGATTCCAGGGATGCTGCGAAGACCCATTTGGACCAGGGATGGAATTCACTATACAATGAGTATATTTTCAATTGATCATTGAGGCTACTGTTATAAAAGTATCGTGTATAGCCCGTTATTTTAATTATCATTGTGTTTCGGCTGTTCAGATAATGTTTGATTAATTATTTTCATATTTTTTCATCGGAAATACGCTCGGACCTTCTCTCAAACATGGAAGTGCAAGAGATGGAATCCAGGGATGCTGCGAAGACACATTTGGACCAGGGATGGAATTCACTATACAATGAGTATATATTCAATGTAATATTGAGGATACTGTTATGAAGTATCGTTTATAGTGCGTTATTTTATTCATCATTGTTTTTCCGCTGTTCAGATAATGTTTGATTAATTATTTTCATATTTTTTCATCGGAAATACGCTTGGACCTTCTCTCAAACATGGAAGTGCAAGAGATGGAATCCAGGGATGCTGCGAAGACTCATTTGGACCAGGGATGGAATTCACTATACAATGAGTATATTTTCAATGTAATATTTAGGCTACTTTTAGTAAAAGTATCGTTCATATTGCGTTTCTTTAATTATCATTGTGTTTCGGCTGTTTAGAAAATGTTTGATTAATTATTTTGATATTTTCTTTTCCGAAATACGCTCGGACCTTCTCTCAAACATGGAAGTGCAAGAGATGGAATCCAGGGATGCTGTGAAGACACATTTGGACCAGGGATGGAATTCACTATACAATGAGTATATTTTCAATGTAAGATTGAGGCTACTGTTATGAAGTATCGTTTATAGTGCGTTATTTTAATTATCATTGTGTTTCTGCTGTTGAGATAATGTTTGATTAATTATTTTCATATTTATTCTTTGGAAATACGCTCGGACCTTCTCACAAACATGGAAGTACAAGAGATGGAATCCAGGGATGCTGCGAAGACTCATTTGAACCAGGGATGGAAATCACTGTCCAATAAGTATATTTTCAATGTAATATTGAGGCTACTGTTATAAAAGTATCGTTTATAGCGCGTTATTTTTATTTTCATTGTGTTTCGGCTGTTCAGATAAAGTTTGATGAATTTTATTCATATTTTTTCTTCGGAAATACGCTCGGACCTTCTCTCAAACATGGAAGAGCAAGAGATGGAATCCAGGGATGCCGCGAAGACTCATTTGGACCACGGATGGAATTCCCTAAACAATGAGTATTCTTTCAATGTAATATTGAGGCTACTGTTATAAAAGTATCGTTAATAGCGCGTTATTTTAATTATCATTGTGTTTCCGCTAATCAGATAATGTTTGATTAATTATTTTCATATTTTTTCTTTGGAAATACGCTCGGACCTTCTCTCAAACATGGAAGTGCAAGAGATGGAATCCAGGGATGCTGCGAAGACTCATTTGGACCAGGGATGGAATTCACTATACAATGAGTATATTTTCAATGCAATATCTAGCCTACTGTTATAAAAGTATCGTTAATAGCGCGTTATTTTAATTATCATTGTGTTTCTGCAATTCAGATAATGTTTCATTAATTATTTTCATATTTTTTTTCGGAAATACGCTCGGAACTACTCTCAAACATGGAAGTGCAGGAGATGTAATCCAGGGATGCTGCAAAGACTCATTTGGACCAGGGATGGAATTCACTATACAATGAGTATATTTTCAATGTATAATTGAGGCAACTGTTATGAAGTGTCGTTTATAACGCGTTATTTTAATTATCATTGTGTTTCGGCTGTTTACATAATGTTTGATTAATTATATTCATATTTTTTCTTCGGAAATACGCTCGGACCTTCTCTCAAACATGGAAGTGCAAGAGATGGAAACCAGGGATGCTGCGAAGACTCATTTGGACCAGAGATGGAATTCACTATTCAATGAGTATATTTTCAATGTAATATTGAGATACCGTTATAAAAGTATCGTTAATAGCGCGTTATTTTAATTTTCATTGTGTTTCGGCTGTTCAGATAAAGTTTGATGAATTTTATTCATATTTTTTCTTCAGAAATACGCTCGGACCTTCTCTCAAACATGGAAATGCAAGAGATGGAATCCAGGGATGGTATGAAGACACATCTGGACCAGGGATGGAATTCACTATAAAATGAGTATATTTTCAAAGTAATATTGAGGCTACTGTTATAAAAGTATCGTTAATAGCGCGTTATTTTAATTATCATTGTGTTTCGGCTGTTCAGATAATGTTTTATTAACTATTTTCATATTTTTTCTTTGGAAATACGCTCCGACCTTCTCTTAAACATGGAAGTGCAAGAGATGGATTCCAGGGATGCTGCGAAGCACAATTTCGACCAGGGATGGAATTCACTATACAAGGAGTATATTTTCAATGTATTATTGAGGATACTGTTATAAAAGTATCGTTTATAGCCCGTTATTTTAATTATCATTGTGTTTCGGGTTTTCAGATAATGTTTGATTACTTATTTTCATATTTTTTCTTCGGAAATACGCTCGGACCTTCTCTCAAACATGGAAGTGCAAGGTATGGAATCCAGGGATGCTGCGAAGACTCATTTGGACCAGGGATGGAATTCACTATACAATGAGTATATTTTCAATGTAACATTGAGGCTACTGTTATAAAAGTATCGTTTATAGTGCGATATTTTAATTATCATTGTGTTTCGGCTGTTCAGAAAATTTTTGATTAATTATTTTCATATTTTGTCTTCGGAAATACGCTCGTACCTTCTCTCAAACATGGAAGTGCAAGAAATGGAATCCAGGGATCATGCGAAGACAAATTTGGACCAGGGATGGAATTCACTATACAATGAGTATATTTTCAATGTAATATTGAGGCTACTGTTATAAAAGTATCGCTTACAGTGCGATATTTTAATTATCATTTTTTTCGGCTGTTCAGAAAATATTTGATTAATTATTTTCATATTTTCTCTTCGGAAATACGCTCGGACCTTCACTCAAACATCGAAGTGCAAGAGATGGAATCCAGGGTTGCTGCGACGACACATTTGGACCAGGGATGGAATTCACTATACAATGAGTATATTTTCAATGTAATATTTAGGCTACTGTTATGAAGTATCGTTTATAGTGTGTTATTTGAATTATCATTTTGTTTCCGCTGTTTAGATAATGTTTGATTAATTATTTTCATATTTTTTCTTCGGAAATACGCTCGGACCATCTCTCAAACATGGCAGTGCAAGAGATGGAATCCAGGGATGCTGCGAAGACTCATTTGCACCAGGGATGGAATTCACTGTACAATGAGTATATTTCCAATGTAATATTGAGGCTACTGTTATAAAAGTATCGTTAATAGCGCGTTATTATAATTATAATTGTGTTTCTGCTACTCAGATAATATTTGATTAATTATTTTCATATTTTTTCTTCGGAAATACGCTCGGATCTTCTCTCAAACATGGAAGTGCATGAGATGGATTCCAGGGATGCTGCGAAGACCCATTTGGACCAGGGATGGAATTCACTATACAATGAGTATATTTTCAATTGATCATTGAGGCTTCTGTTATAAAAGTATCGTGTATAGCCCGTTATTTTAATTATCATTGTGTTTCGGCTGTTCAGATAACGTTTGATTAATTATTTTCATATTTTTTCATCGGAAATACGCTCGGACCTTCTCTCAAACATGGAAGTGCAAGAGATGGAATCCAGGGATGCTGCGAAGACACATTTGGACCAGGGATGGAATTCACTATACAATGAGTATATATTCAATGTAATATTGAGGATACTGTTATGAAGTATCGTTTATAGTGCGTTATTTTATTCATCATTGTTTTTCCGCTTTTCAGATAATGTTTGATTAATTATTTTCATATTTTTTCATCGGAAATACGCTCGGACCTTCTCTCAAACATGGAAGTGCAAGAGATGGAATCCAGGGATGCTGCGAAGACTCATTTGGACCAGGGATGGAATTCACTATACAATGAGTATATTTTCAATGTAATATTGAGGCTACTGTTATAAAAGTATCGTTTATAGCGCGTTATTTTAATTTTCATTGTGTTTCGGCTGTTTAGATAATGTTTGATTAATTATTTTCATATTTTTTCTTTGTAAATGCGCTAGGACCTTCTCTCAAACATGGAAGTGCAAGAGATTGAATCCAGGGATGCTACGAAGACACATCTGGACCAGGGATGGAATTCACTATACAATGAGTATATTTTCAATGTAGTATTGAGGCTCCTGTTATAAAAGTATCGTTTATACCCCGTCATTTAATTATCATTGCGCTTTGGGTGTTCAGATAATGTTTTATTAATTATTTTCATATTTTTACTTCGGAAACACGCTCGGACCTTCTCTCAAATATGGAAGTGCAAGAGATGGATTCCATGGATGCTGCGAAGACTCACTTGCAGCAGGGATTGAATTCACTGTACAATGAGTATATTTTCAATGTAACATTGAGGCTACTGTTATAAAAGTATCGTTTATAACGCGTTTTTTTTATTATCATTGTGTTTCGTCTGTTCAGATAATGTTTGATTTATTATTTTCATATTTATTCTTCGGAAACACGCTTGGTCCTTCTCTCAAACATGGATGTGCAAGAGATGGAATCCAGGGATGCTGCGAAGACACGTTTGGACCAGGGATGGAATTCACTATACAATGAGTATATTTTCAATGTAATATTGAGGCTACTGTTATGAAGTATCGTTTGTAGTGCGTTATTTTAATTATCATTGTGGTTCTGCTGTTGAGATAATGTTTGATTAATTATTTTCATATTTTTTCTTTGGAAATACGCTCGGACCTTCTCTCAAACATGGAAGTGCAAGAGATGGAATCCAGGGATGCTGCGAAGGCTCATTTGGACCAGGGATGGAATTCACTATACAATGAGTATAATTTCAATGTAATATTGAGGCTACTGTTATAAAAGTATCGTTAGTAGCGCGTTATTTTAATTATCATTGTGTTTCTGCGATTCAGATAATGTTTGATTAATTATTTTCATATTTTTTCTTTGGAAATACGCTCGGACCTACTCTCAAACATGGAAGTGCAAGAGATGGAATCCAGGGATGCTGCGAAGACTCATTTGGATTAGGGATGGAATTCACTATTCAATGAGTATAATTTCAATGTTATATTGAGGCTACTGTTAGAAAAGTATCGTTTATATTGCGTTTTTTTAATTATCATTGTGTTTCGGCTGTTCAGAAAATGTTTGATTGATTATTTTCATATTTTCTCTTCGGAAATACGCTCGGACCTTCTCTCAAACATGGATTTGCAAGAGATGAAATCCAGGGATGCTGGGACGACACATTTGGACCAGGGATGGAATTCACTATTCAATGAGTATACTTTAATGTAATATTGAGGCTACTGTTATGAAGTATCGTTTATAGTGCGTTATTTTAATTATCATTGTGTTTCCGCTGTTCAGATAATGTTTGATTAATTATTTTCATATTTTTTCTTTGGAAATACGCTCGGACCTTCTCACAAACATGGAAGTGCAAGAGATGGAATCCAGGGATGCTGCGAAGACACATTTGGACCAGGGATGGAATTCACTATACAATGAGTATATATTCAATGTAATATTGAGGATACTGTTTTGAAGTATCGTTTATAGTGCGTTATTTTATTCATCATTGTTTTTCCGCTGTTCAGATAATGTTTGATTAATTATTTTCATATTTTTTCTTTGGAAATACGCTAGGACTTTCTCTCAAACAAGGAAGTGCAAGAGATGGAATCCAGGGATGCTGTGAAGACACATTTGGACCAGGGATGGAATTCACTATACAATGAGTATATTTTCTTTGTAATATTGAGGCTACTGTTATGAAGTATCGTTTATAGTGCGTTATTTTAATTATCATTGTGTTTCCGCTGTTGTGATAATGTTTGATTAATTATTTTCATATTTTTTCTTTGGAAATACGCTAGGACTTTCTCTCAAACAAGGAAGTGCAAGAGATGGAATCCAGGGATGCTGTGAAGACTCATTTGGACCAGGGATGGAATTCACTATACAATGAGTATATTTTCAATGTAATATTGAGGCTACTGTTATAAAAGTATCGTTTATAGTGCGATATTTTAATTATCATTGTGTTTCGGCTGTTCAGAAAATTTTTGATTAATTATTTTCATATTTTGTCTTCGGAAATACGCTCGTACCTTCTCTCAAACATGGAAGTGCAAGAAATGGAATCCAGGGATCATGCGAAGACAAATTTGGACCAGGGATGGAATTCACTATACAATGAGTATATTTTCAATGTAATATTGAGGCTACTGTTATAAAAGTATCGCTTACAGTGCGATATTTTAATTATCATTTTTTTCGGCTGTTCAGAAAATATTTGATTAATTATTTTCATATTTTCTCTTCGGAAATACGCTCGGACCTTCACTCAAACATCGAAGTGCAAGAGATGGAATCCAGGGATGCTGCGACGACACATTTGGACCAGGGATGGAATTCACTATACAATGAGTATATTTTCAATGTAATATTTAGGCTACTGTTATGAAGTATCGTTTATAGTGTGTTATTTGAATTATCATTTTGTTTCCGCTGTTTAGATAATGTTTGATTAATTTGTTTCATATTTTTTCTTTGGAAATACGCTCGGACCTTCTCTCAAACATGGAAGTGCAAGAAATGGAATCCAGGGATGCTGCGAAGACTCATTTGGACCAGGGATGGAATTCACTATACAATGAGTATATTTTCAATGTAATATTGAGGCTACTGTTATAAAAGTATCGTTTATAGCACGTTATGTTAATTATCATTGTTTTTCTGCTATTCAGATAATGTTTGATTAATTATTTTCATATTTTTTCTTCGGAAATACGCTCGGACCATCTCTCAAACATGGCAGTGCAAGAGATGGAATCCAGGGATGCTGCGAAGACTCATTTGCACCAGGGATGGAATTCACTGTACAATGAGTATATTTCCAATGTAATATTGAGGCTACTGTTATAAAAGTATCGTTAATAGCGCGTTATTATAATTATAATTGTGTTTCTGCTACTCAGATAATATTTGATTAATTATTTTCATATTTTTTCTTCGGAAATACGCTCGGATCTTCTCTCAAACATGGAAGTGCATGAGATGGATTCCAGGGATGCTGCAAAGACCCATTTGGACCAGGGATGGAATTCACTATACAATGAGTATATTTTCAATTGATCATTGAGGCTACTGTTATAAAAGTATCGTGTATAGCCCGTTATTTTAATTATCATTGTGTTTCGGCTGTTCAGATAATGTTTGATTAATTATTTTCATATTTTTTCATCGGAAATACGCTCGGACCTTCTCTCAAACATGGAAGTGCAAGAGATGGAATCCAGGGATGCTGCGAAGACACATTTGGACCAGGGATGGAATTCACTATACAATGAGTATATATTCAATGTAATATTGAGGATACTGTTATGAAGTATCGTTTATAGTGCGTTATTTTATTCATCATTGTTTTTCCGCTTTTCAGATAATGTTTGATTAATTATTTTCATATTTTTTCATCGGAAATACGCTCGGACCTTCTCTCAAACATGGAAGTGCAAGAGATTGAATCCAGGGATGCTACGAAGACACATCTGGACCAGGGATGGAATTCACTATACAATGAGTATATTTTCAATGTAATATTGAGGCTACTTTTAGTAAAAGTATCGTTCATATTGCGTTTCTTTAATTATCATTGTGTTTCGGCTGTTTAGAAAATGTTTGATTAATTATTTTGATATTTTCTATTCCGAAATACGCTCGGACCTTCTCTCAAACATGGAAGTGCAAGAGATGGAATCCAGGGATGCTGCGAAGACTCATTTGCACCAGGGATGGAATTCACTGTACAATGAGTATATTTTCAATGTAATATTGAGGCTACTGTTATAAAAGTATCGTTTATAGCGCGTTATTTTAATTTTCATTGTGTTTCTGCTGTTAAGATAATGTTTGATTAATTATTTTCATATTTTTTCTTTGTAAATGCGCTAGGACCTTCTCTCAAACATGGAAGTGCAAGAGATTGAATCCAGGGATGCTACGAAGACACATCTGGACCAGGGATGGAATTCACTATACAATGAGTATATTTTCAATGTAGTATTGAGGCTCCTGTTATAAAAGTATCGTTTATACCCCGTCATTTAATTATCATTGCGCTTTGGGTGTTCAGATAATGTTTTATTAATTATTTTCATATTTTTACTTCGGAAACACGCTCGGACCTTCTCTCAAATATGGAAGTGCAAGAGATGGAATCCATGGATGCTGCGAAGACTCACTTGCAGCAGGGATTGAATTCACTGTACAATGAGTATATTTTCAATGTAACATTGAGGCTACTGTTATAAAAGTATCGTTTATAACGCGTTTTTTTTATTATCATTGTGTTTCGTCTGTTCAGATAATGTTTGATTTATTATTTTCATATTTATTCTTCGGAAACACGCTTGGTCCTTCTCTCAAACATGGATGTGCAAGAGATGGAATCCAGGGATGCTGCGAAGACACATTTGGACCAGGGATGGAATTCACTATACAATGAGTATATTTTCAATGTAATATTGAGGCTACTGTTATGAAGTATCGTTTATAGTGCGTTATTTTAATTATCATTGTGTTTCTGCTGTTGAGATAATGTTTGATTAATTATTTTCATATTTTTTCTTTGGAAATACGCTCGGACCTTCTCTCAAACATGGAAGTGCAAGAGATGGAATCCAGGGATGCTGCGAAGGCTCATTTGGACCAGGGATGGAATTCACTATACAATGAGTATAATTTCAATGTAATATTGAGGCTACTGTTATAAAAGTATCGTTAGTAGCGCGTTATTTTAATTATCATTGTGTTTCTGCGATTCAGATAATGTTTGATTAATTATTTTCATATATTTTCTTTGGAAATACGCTCAGACCTACTCTCAAACATGGAAGTGCAAGAGATGGAATCCAGGGATGCTGCGAAGACTCATTTGGATTAGGGATGGAATTCACTATTCAATGAGTATAATTTCAATGTTATATTGAGGCTACTGTTAGAAAAGTATCGTTTATATTGCGTTTTTTTAATTATCATTGTGTTTCGGCTGTTCAGAAAATGTTTGATTGATTATTTTCATATTTTCTCTTCGGAAATACGCTCGGACCTTCTCTCAAACATGGATTTGCAAGAGATGAAATCCAGGGATGCTGGGACGACACATTTGGACCAGGGATGGAATTCACTATTCAATGAGTATACTTTAATGTAATATTGAGGCTACTGTTATGAAGTATCGTTTATAGTGCGTTATTTTAATTATCATTGTGTTTCCGCTGTTCAGATAATGTTTGATTAATTATTTTCATATTTTTTCTTTGGAAATACGCTCGGACCTTCTCACAAACATGGAAGTGCAAGAGATGGAATCCAGGGATGCTGCGAAGACACATTTGGACCAGGGATGGAATTCACTATACAATGAGTATATATTCAATGTAATATTGAGGATACTGTTTTGAAGTATCGTTTATAGTGCGTTATTTTATTCATCATTGTTTTTCCGCTGTTCAGATAATGTTTGATTAATTATTTTCATATTTTTTCTTTGGAAATACGCTAGGACTTTCTCTCAAAGAAGGAAGTGCAAGAGATGGAATCCAGGGATGCTGTGAAGACACATTTGGACCAGGGATGGAATTCACTATACAATGAGTATATTTTCTTTGTAATATTGAGGCTACTGTTATGAAGTATCGTTTATAGTGCGTTATTTTAATTATCATTGTGTTTCCGCTGTTGAGATAATGTTTGATTAATTATTTTCATATTTTTTCTTTGGAAATATGCTAGGACTTTCTCTCAAACAAGGAAGTGCAAGAGATGGAATCCAGGGATGCTGTGAAGACTCATTTGGACCAGGGATGGAATTCACTATTCAATGAGTATATTTTCAATGTAATATTGAGGCTACTGTTAGTAAAAGTATCGTTAGTACCGCGTTATTTTAATTATCATTGTTTTTCTGCTATTCAGATAATGTTTGATTAATTATTTTCATATTTTTTCTTTGGAAATACGCTTGGACCTACTCTCAAACATGTAAGTTCAAGAGATGGAATCCAGGGATGCTGCGAAGACTCATTTGGATCAGGGATGGAATACACAATACAATGAGTATATTTTCAATGTATTATTAAGGCTACTGTTATGAAGTATCGTTTATAACGCGTTATTTTAATTATCATTGTGTTTCGGATGTTCAGATAATGTTTGATTAATTATTTTCATATTTTTTCTTCGGAAATACGCTCGGACCTTCTCTCAAACATGGAAGTGCAAGAGATGGAATCCAGGGATGCTGTGAATACTCATTTGGACCAGGGATGGAATTCACTATACAATGAGTATATTTTCAATGTAATATTGAGGCTACTGTTAGTAAAAGTATCGTTTATATTGCGTGTCTTTAATAATCATTGTGTTTCTGCTGTTCAGAAAATGTTTGATTAATTATTTTGATATTTTCTCTTCCGAAATACGCTCGGACCTTCTCTAAAACATGGAAGTGCAAGAGATTGAATTCAGGGATGCTGCAAAGACACATTTGGACCAGGGATGGAATTCACTATACAATGAGTATATTCTCTTTGTAACATTGAGGCTACTGTTATGAAGTATCGTTTATAGTGCGTTATTTTAATTATCATTGTGTTTCCGCTGTTGAGATAATGTTTCATTAATTATTTTCATATTTTTTCTTTGGAAATACGCTCGAACCTTCTTACAAACATGGAAGTGCAAGAGATGGAATCCAGGGATGCTGCAAAGACTCATTTGGACCAGGGATGGAATTCACTATACAATGAGTATATTTTCAATGTAATATTGAGGCTACTGTTATAAAAGTATCGTTTATAGTGCAATATTTTAATTAACATTGTGTTTTGGCTGTTCAGATAATGTTTGATTAATTATTTTCATATATTTTCTTTGGAAATACGCTCCGACCTTCTCTCAAACATGGAAGTGCAAGAGATGAATTCCAGGGATGCTGCGAAGCACAATTACGACCAGGGATGGAATTCACTATACAAGGAGTATATTTTCAATGTATTATTGAGGATACTGTTATAAAAGTATCGTTTATAGCCCGTTATTTTAATTATCATTGTGTTTCGGCTGTTCAGATAATGTTTGATTACTTATTTTCATATTTTTTCTTCGGAAATACGCTCGGACCTTCTCTCAAACATGGAAGTGCAAGGTATGGAATCCAGGGATGCTGCGAAGACTCATTTGGACCAGGGATGGAATTCACTATACAATGAGTATATTTTCAATGTCATATTGAGGCTACTGTTATAAAAGTATCGTTTATAGTGCGATATTTTAATTATCATTGTGTTTCGGCTGTTCAGAAAATTTTTATTAATTATTTTCATATTTTGTCTTCGGAAATACGCTCGTACCTTCTCTCAAACATGGAAGTGCAAGAAATGGAATCCAGGGATCATGCGAAGACAAATTTGGACCAGGGATGGAATTCACTATACAATGAGTATATTTTCAATGTAATATTGAGGCTACTGTTATAAAAGTATCGTTTACAGTGCGATATTTTAATTATCATTTTTTTCGGCTGTTCAGAAAATATTTGATTAATTATTTTCATATTTTCTCTTCGGAAATACGCTCGGACCTTCACTCAAACATCGAAGTGCAAGAGATGGAATCCAGGGATTCTGCGAAGACTCATTTGGACCAGGGATGGAATTCACTATACAATGAGTATATTTTCAATGTAATATTGTGGCTACTGTTATTAAGTATCATTTATAAGTGTGTTATTTTAATTATCATAGATTTTCGGCTGTTCAGATAATGTTTGATTAATTATTTTCATAATTTTTCCTCGGAAATACACTAGGACCTTCTCTCAAACATGGAAGAGCAAGAGATGGAATCCAGGGATGCCGCGAAGACTCATTTGGACCACGGATGGAATTCCCTAAACAATGAGTATTCTTTCAATGTAATATTGAGGCTACTGTTATAAAAGTATCGTTAATAGCGCGTTATTATAATTATCATTGTGTTTCTGCTATTCAGATAATGTTTGATTAATTATTTTCATATTTTTTCTTCGGAAATACGCTCGGACCTTCTCTCAAACATGGAAGTGCATGAGATGGATTCCAGGGATGCTGCGAAGACCCATTTGGACCAGGGATGGAATTCACTATACAATGAGTATATTTTCAATGGATCATTGAGGCTACTGTTATAAAAGTATCGTGTATAGCCCGTTATTTTAATTATCATTGTGTTTCGGCTGTTCAGATAATGTTTGATTAATTATTTTCATATTTTTTCATCGGAAATACGCTCGGACCTTCTCTCAAACATGGAAGTGCATGAGATGGATTCCAGGGATGCTGAGAAGACCCATTTGGACCAGGGATGGAATTCACTATACAATGAGTATATTTTCAATGGATCATTGAGGCTACTGTTATAAAAGTATCGTGTATAGCCCGTTATTTTAATTATCATTTTTTTCGGCTGTTCAGAAAATATTTGATTAATTATTTTCATATTTTCTCTTCGGAAATACGCTCGGACCTTCACTCAAACATCGAAGTGCAAGAGATGGAATCCAGGGATGCTGCGACGACACATTTGGACCAGGGATGAAATTCACTATACAATGAGTATATTTTCAATGTAATATTTAGGCTACTGTTATGAAGTATCGTTTATAGTGTGTTATTTGAATTATCATTGTATTTCCGCTGTTCAGATAATGTTTGATTAATTTGTTTCATATTTTTTCTTCGGAAATACGCTCGGACCTTCTCTCAAACATGGAAGAGCAAGAGATGGAATCCAGGGATGCCGCGAAGACTCATTTGGACCACGGATGGAATTCCCTAAACAATGAGTATTCTTTCAATGTAATATTGAGGCTACTGTTATAAAAGTATCGTTAATAGCGCGTTATTTTAATTATCATTGTGTTTCCGCTAATCAGATAATGTTTGATTAATTATTTTCATATTTTTTCTTTGGAAATACGCTCGGACCTTCTCTCAAACATGGAAGTGAAAGAGATGGAATCCAGGGATGCTGCGAAGACTCCTTTGGACCAGGGATGGAATTCACTATACAATGAGTATATTTTCAATGTAATATTGAGGCTACTGTTATAAATGTATCGTTTATAGCACGTTATGTTAATTATCATTGTGTTTCTGCTATTCAGATAATGTTTGATTAATTATTTTCATATTTTTTCTTCGGAAATACGCTCGGACCATCTCTCAAACATGGCAGTGCAAGAGATGGAATCCAGGGATGCTGCGAAGACTCATTTGCACCAGGGATGGAATTCACTGTACAATGAGTATATTTCCAATGTAATATTGAGGCTACTGTTATAAAAGTATCGTTAATAGCTAGTTATTATAATTATCATTGTGTTTCTGCTATTCAGATAATATTTGATTAATTATTATCATATTTTCTCTTCGGAAATACGCTCGGATCTTCTCTCAAACATGGAAGTGCATGAGATGGATTCCAGGGATGCTGCGAAGACCCATTTGGACCAGGGATGGAATTCACTATACAATGAGTATATTTTCAATTGATCATTGAGGCTACTGTTATAAAAGTATCGTGTATAGCCCGTTATTTTAATTATCATTGTGTTTCGGCTGTTCAGATAATGTTTGATTAATTATTTTCATATTTTTTCATCGGAAATACGCTCGGACCTTCTCTCAAACATGGAAGTGCATGAGATGGAATCCAGGGATGCTGCGAAGACACATTTGGACCAGGGATGGAATTCACTATACAATGAGTATATATTCAATGTAATATTGAGGATACTGTTATGAAGTATCGTTTATAGTGCGTTATTTTATTCATCATTGTTTTTCCCCTGTTCAGATAATGTTTGATTAATTATTTTCATATTTTTTCATCGGAAATACGCTCGGACCTTCTCTCAAACATGGAAGTGCAAGAGATGGAATCCAGGGATGCTGCGAAGACTCATTTGGACCAGGGATGGAATTCACTATACAATGAGTATATTTTCAATGTAATATTGAGGCTACTTTTAGTAAAAGTATCGTTCATATTGCGTTTCTTTAATTATCATTGTGTTTCGGCTGTTTAGAAAATGTTTGATTAATTATTTTGATATTTTCTTTTCCGAAATACGCTCGGACCTTCTCTCAAACATGGAAGTGCAAGAGATGGAATCCAGGGATGCTGTGAAGACACATTTGGACCAGGGATGGAATTCACTATACAATGAGTATATTTTCAATGTAAGATTGAGGCTACTGTTATGAAGTATCGTTTATAGTGCGTTATTTTAATTATCATTGTGTTTCTGCTGTTGAGATAATGTTTGATTAATTATTTTCATATTTATTCTTTGGAAATACGCTCGGACCTTCTCACAAACATGGAAGTACAAGAGATGGAATCCAGGGATGCTGCGAAGACTCATTTGAACCAGGGATGGAAATCACTGTCCAATAAGTATATTTTCAATGTAATATTGAGGCTACTGTTAAAAAAGTATCGTTTATAGCGCGTTATTTTTATTTTCATTGTGTTTCGGCTGTTCAGATAAAGTTTGATGAATTTTATTCATATTTATTCTTCGGAAATACGCTCGGACCTTCTCTCAAACATGGAAGAGCAAGAGATGGAATCCAGGGATGCCGCGAAGACTCATTTGGACCACGGATGGAATTCCCTAAACAATGAGTATTCTTTCAATGTAATATTGAGGCTACTGTTATAAAAGTATCGTTAATAGCGCGTTATTTTAATTATCATTGTGTTTCCGCTAATCAGATAATGTTTGAATAATTATTTTCATATTTTTTCTTTGGAAATACGCTCGGACCTTCTCTCAAACATGGAAGTGCAAGAGATGGAATCCAGGGATGCTGCGAAGACTCATTTGGACCAGGGATGGAATTCACTATACAATGAGTATATTTTCAATGCAATATCTAGCCTACTGTTATAAAAGTATCGTTAATAGCGCGTTATTTTAATTATCATTGTGTTTCTGCAATTCAGATAATGTTTCATTAATTATTTTCATATTTTTTCTTCGGAAATACGCTCGGAACTACTCTCAAACATGGAAGTGCAGGAGATGTAATCCAGGGATGCTGCAAAGACTCATTTGGACCAGGGATGGAATTCACTATACAATGAGTATATTTTCAATGTATAATTGAGGCAACTGTTATGAAGTGTCGTTTATAACGCGTTATTTTAATTATCATTGTGTTTCGGCTGTTTACATAATGTTTGATTAATTATATTCATATTTTTTCTTCGGAAATACGCTCGGACCTTCTCTCAAACATGGAAGTGCAAGAGATGGAAACCAGGGATGCTGCGAAGACTCATTTGGACCAGAGATGGAATTCACTATTCAATGAGTATATTTTCAATGTAATATTGAGGCTACTTTTAGTAAAAGTATCTTTCATATTGCGTTTCTTTAATTATCATTGTGTTTCGGCTGTTCAGAAAATGTTTGATCAATTATTTTGATATTTTCTCTTCCGAAATACGCTTGGACTTTCTTTCAAACATGGAAGTGCAAGAGATGGAATCCAGGGATGCTGTGAAGACACATTTGGACCAGGGATGGAATTCACTATACAATGAGTATATTTTCAATGTAATATTGAGGCTACTGTTATGAAGTATCGTTCATAGTGCGATATTTTAATTATTATTGTGTTTTGGCTGTTCAGAAAATTTTTTAATTAATTATTTTCATATTTTGTCTTCGGAAATACGCTCGGACCTTCTCTCAAACATGGAAGTGCAAGGTATGGAATCCAGGGATGCTGCGAAGACTCATTTGGACCAGGGATGGAATTCACAATACAATGAGTATATTTTCAATGTAATAATGAGGCTACTGTTATAAAGGTATCGTTTATAGTGCGAAATTTTAATTATCATTGTGTTTCGGCTGTTCAGAAAATTTTTGTTTAATTATTTTCATATTTTGCCTTCGGAAATACGCTCGTACCTTCTCTCAAACATGGAAGTGCAAGAAATGGAATCCAGGGTTACTGCGAAGACTCATTTGGACCAGGGATGGAATTCACTATACAATGAGTATATTTTCAATGTAATATTGTGGCTACTGTTATTAAGTATCATTTATGAGTGTGTTATTTTAATTATCATAGATTTTCGGCTGTTCAGATAATGTTTGATTAATTATTTTCATAATTTTTCCTCGGAAATACACTAGGACCTTCTCTCAAACATGGAAGAGCAAGAGATGGAATCCAGGGATGCCGCGAAGACTCATTTGGACCACGGATGGAATTCCCAAAACAATGAGTATTCTTTCAATGTAATATTGAGGCTACTGTTATAAAAGTATCGTTAATAGCGCGTTATTTTAATTATCATTGTGTTTCTGCTATTCAGATAATGTTTGATTAATTATTTTCATATTTTTTCTTCGGAAATACGCTCGGACCTTCTCTCAAACATGGAAGTGCATGAAATGGATTCCAGGGATGCTGCGAAGACCCATTTGGACCAGGGATGGAATTCACTATACAATGAGTATATTTTCAATGGATCATTGAGGCTACTGTTATAAAAGTATCGTGTATAGCCCGTTATTTTAATTATCATTGTGTTTCGGCTGTTCAGATAATGTTTGATTAATTATTTTCATATTTTTTCATCGGAAATACGCTCGGACCTTCTCTCAAACATGGAAGTGCAAGAGATTGAATCCAGGGATGCTCCGAAGACACATTTGGACCAGGGATGGAATTCACTATACAATGAGTATATATTCAACGTAATATTGAGGATACTGTTATGAAGTATCGTTTATAGTGCGTTATTTTATTCATCATTGTTTTTCCGCTGTTCAGATAATGTTTGATTAATTATTTTCATATTTTTTCTTCGGAAATACGCTCGGACCTTCTCTCAAACATGGAAGTGCAAGAGATGGAATCAAGGGATGCTTCGAAGACTCATTTGGACCAGGGATGGAATTCACTATACAATGAGTATATTTTCAATGTAATATTGAGGCTACTTTTAGTAAAAGTATCGTTCATATTGCGTTTCTTTAATTATCATTGTGTTTCGGCTGTTCAGAAAATGTTTGATTAATTATTTTGATATTTTCTCTTCCGAAATACGCTTGGACTTTCTCTCAAACATGGAAGTGCAAGAGATGGAATCCAGGGATGCTGTGAAGACACATTTGGACCAGGGATGGAATTCACTATACAATGAGTATATTTTCAATGTAAGATTGAGGCTACTGTTATGAAGTATCGTTTATAGTGCGTTATTTTAATTATCATTGTGTTTCTGCTGTTGAGATAATGTTTGATTAATTATTTTCATATTTTTTCTTTGGAAATACGTTCGGACCTTCTCACAAACATGGAAGTGCAAGAGATGGAATCCAGGGATGCTGCGAAGACTCATTTGCACCAGGGATGGAAATCACTGTACAATGAGTATATTTTCAATGTAATATTGAGGCTACTGTTATAAAAGTATCGTTTATAGCGCGTTATTTTTATTTTCATTTTGTTTCGGCTGTTCAGATAAACTTTGATGAATTTTATTCATATTTTTTCTTCAGAAATACGCTAGGACCTTCTCTCAAACATGGAAATGCAAGAGATGGAATCCAGGGATGCTATGAAGACACATCTGGACCAGGGTTGGAATTCACTAAACAATGAGTATATTTTCAAAGTAATATTGAGGCTACTGTTATAAAAGTATCGTTAATAGCGCGTTATTTGAATTATCATTGTATTTCGGCTGTTCAGATAATGTTTTATTAACTATTTTCATATTTTTTCTTTGGAAATACGCTCCGACCTTCTCTCAAACATGGAAGTGCAAGAGATGGATTCCAGGGATGCTGCGAAGAACAATTTCGACCAGGGATGTAATTCACTATACAAGGAGTATATTTTCAATGTATTATTGAGGATACTGTTATAAAAGTATCGTTTATAGCCCGTTATTTTAATTATCATTCTGTGTCGGCTGTTCAGATAATGTTTGATTACTTATTTACATATTTTTTCTTCGGAAATACGCTCGGACCTTCTCTCAAACATGGAAGTGCAAGGTATGGAATCCAGGGATGCTGCGAAGACTCATTTGGACCAGGGATGGAATTCACTATACAATGAGTATATTTTCAATGTAATATTGATGCTACTGTTATAAAAGTACCGTTTATAGTGCGATATTTTAATTATTATTGTGTTTCGGCTGTTCAGAAAATTTCTGATTAATTATTTTCATATATTGTCTTCGGAAATACGCTCGGACCTTCTCTCAAACAAGGAAGTGCAAGAGATGAAATCCTGGGATGCTGTGAAGACTCATTTGGACCAGGGATGGAATTCACTATTCAATGAGTATATTTTCAATGTAATATTGAGGCTACTGTTAGTAAAAGTATCGTTTATATTGCGTTTCTTTAATTATCAATGTGTTTCGGCTGTTCAGAAAATGTTTGATTATTTTTTTTCATATTTTCTCTTTCGAAATACGCCTTGACCTTCTCTCAAACATGGAAGTGCAAGAGATGGTATCCAGGGATAGTGCGAAGACACATTTGGACCAGGGATGGAATTCACTATACAATGAGTATATTTTCAATGTAAAATTGAGGCTTCTTTTATGAAGTATCGTTTATAGTGCGTTATTTTAATTATCATTGTGTTTCCGCTGTTCAGATAATGTTTTATTAATTATTTTCATATTTTTTCTTCGGAAATACGCTCGGACCTTCTCTCAAACATGGAAGTGCAAGAGATGGAATCCAGGGATGCCTCGAAGACTCATTTGGACCAGGGAGGAATTCACTATACAATGAGTATATTTTCATTGTAATATTGTGGCTACTGTTATTAAGTATCATTTATGAGTGTGTTATTTTAATTATCATTGTGTTTCGGCTGTTCAGATAATTTTTGATTAATTATTTTCATAATTTTTCCTCGGAAATACTCTAGGACCTTCTCTCAAACATGGTAGAGCAAGAGATGGAATCCAGGGATGCTGCAAAGACTCATTTGGACCACGGATGGAATTCACTAAACAATGAGTATATTTTCAATGTAACATTGAGGCTACTGTTAAAAAAGTATAGTTTATAGCGCGTTATTTTAATTATCATTGTGTTTCGGATGTTCAGATAATGTTTGATTAATTATTTTCATATTTTTTCTTCCGAAATACGCTCGGACCTTCTCTCAAACATGGAAGTGCAAGAGATGAATCCAGGGATGCTGCGAAGATTCAGTTGGACCAGGGATGGAATTCACTATACAATGAGTATATTTTCAATGTAATATTGAGGCTACTGTTATAAAGTATCGTTTATAGTGCGTTATTTTATTTATCATTGTGTTTCCGCTGTTCAGATAATGTTTGATTAATTATTTTCATATTTTTTCTACGGAAATACGTTCGGACCTTCTCTCAAACATGGAAGTGCAAGAGATGGAATCCAGGGATGCTGCGAAGACTCATTTGATCCAGGGATGGAATTCACTATTCAATGAGTATATTTTCAATGTAATAATGAGGCTACTGTTAGTAAAAGTATCGTTTATATTGCGTTTCTTTAATTATCATTGTGTTTCTGCTGTTCAGAAAATGTTTGATTAATTATTTTGATATATTCTCTTCCGAAATACGCTCGGACCTTCTCTCAAACATGGAAGTGCAAGAGATGGAATGCAGGGATGCTGCAAAGACACATTTGGACCAGGGATGGAATTCACTATACAATGAGTATATTTTCAATGTAATATTGTGGCTACTGTTATTAAGTATCATTTATGAGTGTGTTATTTTAATTATCATTGTGTTTCGGCTGTTCAGATAATTTTTGATTAATTATTTTCATAATTTTTCCACGGAAATACTCTAGGACCTTCTCTCAAACATGGAAGAGCAAGAGATGGAATCCAGGGACGCTGCAAAGACTCTTTTGGACCACGGATGGAATTCACAAAAACAATGAGTATATTTTCAATGTAACATTGAGGCTACTGTTATAAAAGTATAGTTTATAGCGCGTTATTTTAATTATCATTGTGTTTCGGATGTTCAGATAATGTTTGATTAATTATTTTCATATTTTTTTTTCGGAAATACGCTCGGACCTTCTCTCAAACATGGAAGTGCAAGAGATGGAATCCAGGGATGCTGCGAATACTCATTTGGACCAGGGACGGAATTCACTATACAATGAGTATATTTTCAATGTAATATTGAGGCTACTGTTATAATAGTATCGTTTATAGTGCGATATTTTAATTATCATTGTAATTCGGATTTTCAGATAATGTTTGATTAATTATTTTCATATTTTTTCTTTGGAAATACGCTCGGACCTTCTCTCAAACATGGAAGTGCAAGAGATGGAATCCAGGGATGCTGCGAAGACTCATTTGGACCAGGGATGGAATTCACTACACAATGAGTATATTTTCAATGCAATATCTAGGCTACTGTTATAAAAGTATCGTTAATAGCGCGTTATTTTAATTATCATTGTGTTTCTGCTATTCAGATAATGTTTCATTAATTATTTTCATATTTTTTCTTCGGAAATACGCTCGGACCTACTCTCAAAAATGGAAGTGCAGGAGATGTAATCCAGGGATGCTGCAAAGACTCATTTGGACCAGGGATGGAATTCACTATACAATGAGTATATTTTCAATGTATAATTGAGGCAACTATTATGAAGTGACGTTTATAACGCGTTATTTTAATTATCATTGTGTTTCGGCTGTTTACATAATGTTTGATTAATTATTTTCATATTTTTTCTTCGGAAATACGCTCGGACCTTCTCTCAAACATGGAAGTGCAAGAGATGGAAACCAGGGATGCTGCGAAGACTCATTTGGACCAGGGATGGAATTCACTATACAATGAGTATATTTTCAATGTAATATTGAGGCTACTGTTAGTAAAAGTATCGTTTATATTGCGTTTCTTTAATTATCATTGTGTTTCTGCTGTTCAGAAAATGTTTGATTAATTATTTTGATATTTTCTCTTCCGAAATACGCTCGGACCTTCTCTCAGACATGGAAGTGCAAGAGATGGAATCCAGGGATGCTGCAAAGACACATTTGGACCAGGGATGGAATTCACTATACAATGAGTATATTTTCAATGTAATATTGAGGCTACTGTTATAAAAGTATCGTTTATAGTGCAATATTTTAATTATCATTGTGTTTTGGCTGTTCAGATAATGTTTGATCAATTATTTTCATATTCTTTCTTCGGAAATACGCTAGGACTTTCTCTCAAACAAGGAAGTGCAAGAGATGAAATCCAGGGATGCTGTGAAGACTCATTTGGACCAGGGATGGAATTCACTATTCAATGAGTATATTTTCAATGTAATATTGAGGCTACTGTTAGTAAAAGTATCGTTTATATTGCGTTTCTTTAATTATCATTGTGTTTCGGCTGTTCAGAAAATGTTTGATTATTCTTTTTCATATTTTCTCTTTCGAAATACGCCTTGACCTTCTCTCAAACATGGAAGTGCAAGAGATGGTATCCAGGGATAGTGCGAAGACTCATTTGAACCAGGGATGGAATTCACTATTCAATGAGTATATTTTCAATGTAATATTGAGGCTACTGTTAGTAAAAGTATCGTTTATATTGCGTTTCTTTAATTATCATTGTGTTTCTGCTGTTCAGAAAATGTTTGATTAATTAATTTGATATATTCTCTTCCGAAATACGCTCGGACCTTCTCTCAAACATGGAAGTGCAAGAGATGGAATCCAGGGATGCTGCAAAGACACATTTGGACCAGGGATGGAATTCACTATACAATGAGTATATTTTCAATGTAATATTGTGGCTACTGTTATTAAGTATCATTTATGAGTGTGTTATTTTAATTATCATTGTGTTTCCGCTGTTCAGATAATTTTTGATTAATTATTTTCATAATTTTTCCACGGAAATACTCTAGGACCTTCTCTCAAACATGGAAGAGCAAGAGATGGAATCCAGGGACGCTGCAAAGACTCTTTTGGACCACGGATGGAATTCACAAAAACAATGAGTATATTTTCAATGTAACATTGAGGCTACTGTTATAAAAGTATAGTTTATAGCGCGTTATTTTAATTATCATTGTGTTTCGGATGTTCAGATAATGTTTGATTAATTATTTTCATATTTTTTTTTCGGAAATACGCTCGGACCTTCTCTCAAACATGGAAGTGCAAGAGATGGAATCCAGGGATGCTGCGAAGATTCAGTTGGACCAGGGATGGAATTCACTATACAATGAGTATATTTTCAATGTAATATTGAGGCTACTGTTATAAAGTATAGTTTATAGTGCGTTATTTTATTTATCATTGTGTTTCCGCTGTTCAGATAATGTTTGATTAATTATTTTCATATTTTTTCTTCGGAAATACGTTCGGACCTTCTCTCAAACATGGAAGTGCAAGAGATGGAATCCAGGGATGCTGCGAAGACTCATTTGGACCAGGGATGGAATTCACTATTCAATGAGTATATTTTCAATGTAATATTGAGGCTTCTGTTAGTAAAAGTATCGTTTATATTGCGTTTCTTTAATTATCATTGTGTTTCTCTTGTTCAGAAAATGTTTGATTAATTATTTTGATATATTCTCTTCCGAAAGACGCTCGGACCTTCTCTCAAACATGGAAGTGCAAGAGATGGAATCCAGGGATGCTGCAAAGACACATTTGGACCAGGGATGGAATTCACTATACAATGAGTATATTTTCAATGTAATATTGTGGCTACTGTTATTAAGTATCATTTATGAGTGTGTTATTTTAATTATCATTGTGTTTCGGCTGTTCAGATAATTTTTGATTAATTATTTTCATAATTTTTCCACGGAAATACTCTAGGACCTTCTCTCAAACATGGAAGAGCAAGAGATGGAATCCAGGGACGCTGCAAAGACTCTTTTGGACCACGGATGGATTTCACAAAAACAGTGAGTATATTTTTAATGTAATATTGAGGCTACTGTTATAATAGTATCGTTTATAGTGCGATATTTTAATTATCATTGTAATTCGGATTTTCAGATAATGTTTGATTAATTATATTCATATTTTTTCTTTGGAAATACGCTCGGACCTTCTCTCAAACATGGAAGTGCAAGAGATGGAATCCAGGGATGCTGCGAAGACTCATTTGGACCAGGGATGGAATTCACTATACAATGAGTATATTTTCAATGCAATATCTAGGCTACTGTTATAAAAGTATCGTTAATAGCGCGTTATTTTAATTATCATTGTGTTTCTGCTATTCAGATAATGTTTCATTAATTATTTTCATATTTTTTCTTCGGAAATACGCTCGGACCTACTCTCAAAAATGGAAGTGCAGGAGATGTAATCCAGGGATGCTGCAAAGACTCATTTGGACCAGGGATGGAATTCACTATACAATGAGTATATTTTCAATGTATAATTGAGGCAACTATTATGAAGTGACGTTTATAACGCGTTATTTTAATTATCATTGTGTTTCGGCTGTTTACATAATGTTTGATTAATTATATTCATATTTTTTCTTCGGAAATACGCTCGGACCTTCTCTCAAACATGGAAGTGCAAGAGATGGAAACCAGGGATGCTGCGAAGACTCATTTGGACCAGGGATGGAATTCACTATACAATGAGTATATTTTCAATGTAATATTGAGGCTACTGTTAGTAAAAGTATCGTTTATATTGCGTGTCTTTAATTATCATTGTGTTTCTGCTGTTCAGAAAATGTTTGATTAATTATTTTGATATTTTCTCTTCCAAAATACGCTCGGACCTTCTCTCAAACATGGAAGTGCAAGAGATGGAATTCAGGGATGCTGCAAAGACACATTTTGACCAGGGATGGAATTCACTATACAATGAGTATATTTTCTTTGTAATATTGAGGCTACTGTTATGAAGTATCGTTTATAGTGCGTTATTTTAAATATCATTGTGTTTCCGCTGTTGAGATAATGTTTGATTAATTATTTTCATATTTTTTCTTTGGAAATACGCTCGGACCTTCTTACAAACATGGAAGTGCAAGAGATGGAATCCAGGGATGCTGCGAAGACTTATTTGGACCAGGGATGGGATTCACTATACAAGGAGTATATTTTCAATGTATTATTGAGGCTACTGTTATGAAAGTATCGTTTATAGTGCGATATTTTAATTATCATTGTTTTTCCGCTGTTCAGATAATGTTTGATTAATTATTCTCATATTTTTTCTTCGGAAATACGCTCGGACCTTCTCTCAAACATGGAAGAGCAAGAGATGGAATCAAGAGATGCCGCGAAGACTCATTTGGACCACGGATGGATTTCCCTAAACAATGAGTATATTTTCAATGTAATATTGAGGCTACTGTTATGAAGTATCGTTTATAGTGCGTTATTTTATTTATTATTGTGTTTCCGCTGTTCAGATAATGTTTGATTAATTAATTTCATATTTTTTCTTCGGAAATACGTTTGGGCCTTCTCTCAAACATGGAAGTGCAAGAGATGGAATCCAGGGATGCTGAGAAGACTTATTTGGACCAGGGATGGAATTCACTATTCAATGAGTATATTTTCAATGTAATATTGAGGCTACTGTTAGTAAAAGTATCGTTTATATTGCGTTTCTTTAATTATCATTGTGTTTCTGCTGTTCAGAAAATGTTTGATTAATTATTTTGATATTTTCTCTTCCGAAATACGCTCGGACCTTCTCTCAGACATGGAAGTGCAAGAGATGGAATCCAGGGATGCTGCAAAGACACATTTGGACCAGGGATGGAATTCACTATACAATGAGTATATTTTCAATGTAATATTGAGGCTACTGTTATAAAAGTATCGTTTATAGTGCAATATTTTAATTATCATTGTGTTTTGGCTGTTCAGATAATGTTTGATCAATTATGTTCATATTCTTTCTTCGGAAATACGCTAGGACTTTCTCTCAAACAAGGAAGTGCAAGAGATGAAATCCAGGGATGCTGTGAAGACTCATTTGGACCAGGGATGGAATTCACTATTCAATGAGTATATTTTCAATGTAATATTGAGGCTACTGTTAGTAAAAGTATCGTTTATATTGCGTTTCTTTAATTATCATTGTGTTTCGGCTGTTCAGAAAATGTTTGATTATTTTTTTTCATATTTTCTCTTTCGAAATACGCCTTGACCTTCTCTCAAACATGGAAGTGCAAGAGATGGTATCCAGGGATAGTGCGAAGACACATTTGGACCAGGGATGGAATTCACTATACAATGAGAATATTTTCAATGTAAAATTGAGGCTACTGTTATGAAGTATCGTTTATAGTGCGTTATTTTAATTATCATTGTGTTTCCGCTGTTCAGATAATGTTTTCTTAATTATTTTCCTATTTTTTCTTCGGAAATACGCTCGGACCTTCTCTCAAACATGGAAGTGCAAGAGATGGAATCCAGGGATGCTGCGAAGACTCATTTGGACCAGGGAGGAATTCACTATACAATGAGTATATTTTCAATGTAATATTGTGGCTACTGTTATTAAGTATCATTTATGAGTGTGTTATTTTAATTATCATTGTGTTTCGGCTGTTCAGATAATTTTTGATTAATTATTTTCATAATTTTTCCTCGGAAATACTCTAGGAAACTCTCTCAAACATGGTAGAGCAAGAGATGGAATCCAGGGATGCTGCAAAGACTCATTTGGACCACGGATGGAATTCATTAAACAATGAGTATATTTTCAATGTAACATTGAGGCTACTGTTATAAAAGTATAGTATATAGCGCGTTATTTTAATTATCATTGTGTTTCGGATGTTCAGATAATGTTTGATTAATTATTTTCATATTTTTTCTTCGGAAAAACGCTCGGACCTTCTCTCAAGCATGGAAGTGAAAGAGATGAATCCAGGGATGCTGCGAAGATTCAGTTGGACCAGGGATGGAATTCACTATACATTGAGTATATTTTCAATGTAATATTGAGGCTACTGTTATAAAGTATCGTTTATAGTGCGTTATTTTATTTATCATTGTGTTTCCGCTGTTCAGATAATGTTTGATTAATTATTTTCATATTTTTTCTTCGGAAATACGTTCGGACCTTCTCTCAAACATGGAAGTGCAAGAGATGGAATCCAGGGATGCTGCGAAGACTCATTTGGACCAGGGATGAAATTCACTATTCAATGAGTATATTTTCAATGTAATATTGAGGCTTCTGTTAGTAAAAGTATCGTTTATATTGCGTTTCTTTAATTATCATTGTGTTTCTCTTGTTCAGAAAATGTTTGATTAATTATTTTGATATATTCTCTTCCGAAATACGCTCGGACCTTCTCTCAAACATGGAAGTGCAAGAGATGGAATCCAGGGATGCTGCAAAGACACATTTGGACCAGGGATGGAATTCACTATACAATGAGTATATTTTCAATGTAATATTGTGGCTACTGTAATTAAGTATCATTTATGAGTGTGTTATTTTAATTATCATTGTGTTTCGGCTGTTCAGATAATTTTTGATTAATTATTTTCATAATTTTTCCACGGAAATACTCTAGGACCTTCTCTCAAACATGGAAGAGCAAGAGATGGAATCCAGGGACGCTGCAAAGACTCTTTTGGACGACGGATGGAATTCACAAAAACAATGAGTATATTTTCAATGTAACATTGAGGCTACTGTTATAAAAGTATAGTTTATAGCGTGTTATTTTAATTATCATTGTGTTTCGGATGTTCAGATAATGTTTGATTAATTATTTTCATATTTTTTCTTCGGAAATACGCTCCGACCTTCTCTCAAACATGGAAGTGCAAGAGATGGAATCCAGGGATGCTGCGAATACTCATTTGGACCAGGGATGGAATTCACTATACAATGAGTATATTTTCAATGTAATATTGAGGCTACTGTTATAATAGTATCGTTTATAGTGCGATATTTTAATTATCATTGTAATTCGGATTTTCAGATAATGTTTGATTAATTATTTTCATATATTTTCTTTGGAAATACGCTCGGACCTTCTCTCAAACATGGAAGTGCAAGAGATGGAATCCAGGGATGCTGCGAAGACTCATTTGGACCAGGGATGGAATTCACTATACAATGAGTATATTTTCAATGCAATATCTAGGCTACTGTTATAAAAGTATCCTTAATAGCGCGTTATTTTAATTATCATTGTGTTTCTGCTATTCAGATAATGTTTCATTAATTATTTTCATATTTTTTCTTCGGAAATACGCTCGGACCTACTCTCAAACATGGAAGTGCAGGAGATGTAATCCAGGGATGCTGCAAAGACTCATTTGGACCAGGGATGGAATTCACTATACAATGAGTATATTTTCAATGTATAATTGAGGCAACTGTTATGAAGTGTCGTTTATAACGCGTTATTTTAATTATCATTGCGTTTCGGCTGTTTACATAATGTTTGATTAATTATATTCATATTTTTTCTTCGGAAATACGTTCGGACCTTCTCTCAAACATGGAAGTGCAAGAGATGGAAACCAGGGATGCTGCGAAGACTCATTTGGACCAGGGATGGAATTCACTATACAATGAGTATATTTTCAATGTAATATTGAGGCTACTGTTAGTAAAAGTATCGTTTATATTGCGTGTCTTTAATTATCATTGTGTTTCTGCTGTTCAGAAAATGTTTGATTAATTATTTTGATATTTTCTCTTCCAAAATACGCTCGGACCTTCTCTCAAACATGGAAGCGCAAGAGATGGAATTCAGGCATGCTTCAAAGACACATTTTGACCGGGGATGGAATTCACTATACAATGAGTATATTTTCTTTGTAATATTGAGGCTACTGTTATGAAGTATTGTTTATAGTGCGTTATTTTAATTATCATTGTGTTTCCGCTGTTGAGATAATGTTTGATTAATTATTTTCATATTTTTTCTTTGGAAATACGCTCGGACCTTCTTGCAAACATGGAAGTGCAAGAGATGGAATCCAGGGATGCTGCGAAGACTCATTTGGACCAGGGATGGAATTCACTATACAAGGAGTATATTTTCAATGTATTATTGAGGCTACTGTTATAAAAGTATCGTTTATAGTGCGATATTTTAATTATCATTGTGTTTCGGATGTTCAGATAATGTTTGATTAATTATTTTGATATTTTTTCTTCCGAAATACGCTCGGACCTTCTCTCAGACATGGAAATGCAAGAGATGGAATCCAGGGATGCTGTGAATACTCATTTGGACCAGGGATGGAATTCACTATACAATGAGTATATTTTCAATGTAATATTAAGGGTGCTGTTATAATAGTATCGTTTATAGTGCGATATTTTAATTATCATTGTAATTCGGATTTTCAGAAAATGTTTGATTAATCATTTTCATATTTTTTCTTTGGAAATACGCTCGGACCTTCTCTCAAACATGGAAGTGCAAGAGATGGAATCCAGGGATGCTGCAAAGACTCATTTGGACAAGGGATGGAATTCACTATACAATGAGTATATTTTCAATGTATAATTGAGGCAACTGTTATGAAGTGTCGTTTATAACGCGTTATTTTAATTATCATTGTGTTTCGGCTGTTTACATAATGTTTGATTAATTATTTTCATATTTTTTCTTCGGAAATAGAATCGGACCTTCTCTCAAACATGGAAGTGCAAGAGATGGAAACCAGGGATGCTGCAAAGACTCATTTGGACCAGGGATGGAATTCACTATACAATGAGTATATTTTCAATGTATAATTGAGGCAACTGTTATGAAGTGTCGTTTATAACGCGTTATTTTAATTATATTTGTTTTTCGGCTGTTTACATAATGTTTGATTAATTATATTCATATTTTTTCTTCGGAAATACGCTCGGAACTTCTCTCAAACATGGAAGTGCAAGAGATGGAATCCAGGGATACTGCGAAGACTCATTTGGACCAGGGATGGAATTCACTATACAATGAGTATATTTTCAATGTAATATTGAGGCTACTGCTATAAAAGTATCGTTTATAGTGCAATATTTTAATTATCATTGTGTTTTGGCTTTTCAGATAATGTTTGATTAATTATTTTCATATATTTTCTTCGGAAATACGCTAGGACTTTCTCTCAAACAAGGAAGTGCAAGAGATGGAATCCAGGGATGCTGTGAAGACTCATTTGGACCAGGGATGGAATTCACTATTCAATGAGTATATTTTCAATGTAATATTGAGGCTACCGTTATAAAAGTATCGTTTATAGCGCGTTATTTTAATTTTCATTGTGTTTCGGCTGTTCCGATAAAGTTTGATGAATTTTATTCATATTTTTTCTTCAGAAATACGCTCGGACCTTCTCTCAAACATGGAAATGCAAGAGATGGAATCCAGGGATGCTATGAAGACACATCTGGACCAGGGATGGAATTCACTATACAATGAGTATATTTTCAAAGTAATATTGAGGCTACTGTTATAAAAGTATCGTTATTAGCGCGTTATTTTAATTATCATTGTGTTTCGGCTGTTTAGATAATGTTTTATTAACTATTTTCATATTTTTTCTTTGGAAATACGCTCCGACCTTCTCTCAAACATAGAAGTGCAAGAGATGCATTCCAGAGATGCTGCGAAGCACAATTTCGACCAGGGATGGAATTCACTATAAAAGGCGTATATTTTCAATGTATTATTGAGGATACTGTTATAAAAGTATCGTTTATAGCCCGTTATTTTAATTATCATTGTGTTTCGGCTGTTCAGATAATGTTTGATTACTTATTTTCATATTTTTTCTTCGGAAATAGGCTCGGACCTTCTCTCAAACATGGAAGTGCAAGGTATGGAATCCAGGGATGCTGCGAAGACTCATTTGGACCAGGGATGGAATTCACTATACAATGAGTATATTTTCAATGTAATATTGAGGCTACTGTTAGTAAAAGTATCGTTTATATTGCGTGTCTTTTATTATCATTGTTTTTCTGCTGTTCAGAAAATGTTTGATTAATTATTTTGATATTTTCTCTTCCGAAATACGCTCGGACCATTTCTCAAACATGGAAGTGCAAGAGATGGAATTCAGGGATGCTGCAAAGACACATTTGGACCAGGGATGGAATTCACTATACAATGAGTATATTTTCTTTGAAATATTGAGGCTACTGTTATGAAGTATCGTTTATAGTGCGTTATTTTAATTATTATTGTGTTTCCGCTGTTGAGATAATGTTTGATTAATTATTTTCATATTTTTTCTTTGGAAATACGCTCGGACCTTCTTACAAACATGGAAGTGCAAGAGATGGAATCCAGGGATGCCGCGAAGACTCATTTGGACCACGGATGGAATCCCCCCAAAAAATGAGTATATTTTCAATGTAATATTGAGGCTACTGTTATGAAGTATCGTTTATAGTGCGTTATTTTATTTATCATTGTGTTTCCGCTGTTCAGATAATGTTTGATTAATTATTTTCATATTTTTTCTTCGGAAATACGTTCGGACCTTCTCTCAAACATGGAAGTGCAAGAGATGGAATCCAGGGATGCTGCGAAGACTCATTTGGACCAGGGATGGAGTTCCCTATTCAATGAGTATATTTTCAATGTAATATTGAGGCTACTGTTAGTAAAAGTATCGTTTATATTGCGTTTCTTTAATTATCATTGTGTTTCTGCTGTTCAGAAAATGTTTGATTAATTATTCTGATATTTTCTCTTCCGAAATACGCTCGGACCTTCTCTCAAACATGGAAGTGCAAGAGATGGAATCCAGGGATGCTGCAAAGACACATTTGGACCAGAAATGGAATTCACTATACAATGAGTATATTTTCAATGTAATATTGTGGCTACTGTTTTTAAGTATCATTTATGAGTGTGTTATTTTAATTATCATTGTGTTTCGGCTGTTCAGATAATTTTTGATTAATTATTTTCATAATTTTTCCTCGGAAATACTCTAGGACCTTCTCTCAAACATGGAAGTGCAAGAGATGGAATCCAGGGATGCTGCGAAGACTCATTTGGACCAGGGATGGAATTCACTATACAATTAGTATATTTTCAATGTAATATCTAGGCTACTGTTATAAAAGTATCGTTAATAGCGCGTTATTTTAATTATCATTGTGTTTCTGCTATTCAGATAATGTTTCATTAATTATTTTCATATTTTTTCTTCGGAAATACGCTCGGACCTTCTCTCAAACATGGAAGTGCAAGAGATGGAAACCAGGGATGCTGCAAAGACTCATTTGGACCAGGGATGGAATTCACTATGCAATGAGTATATTTTCAATGTATAATTGAGGCAACTGTTATGAAGTGTCGTTTATAACGCGTTATTTTAATTATATTTGTTTTTCGGCTGTTTACATAATGTTTGATTAATTATATTCATATTTTTTCTTCGGAAATACGCTCGGACCTTCTCTCAAACATGGAAGTGCAAGAGATGGAATCCAGGGATGCTGCGAAGACTCATTTGGACCAGGGATGGAATTCACTATTCAATGAGTATATTTTCAATGTTATATTGAGGCTACTGTTAGTAAAAGTATCGTTTATATTGCGTGTCTTTAATTATCATTGTGTTTCTGCTGTTCAGGAAAGGTTTGATTAATTATTTTGATATTTTCTCTTCCGAAATACGCTCGGACCATTTCTCAAACATGGAAGTGCAAGAGATGGAATTCAGGGATGCTGCGAAGACTCATTTGGACCAGGGATGGAATTCACTATACAATGAGTATATTTTTAATGTAATATTGAGGCTACTGTTATAAAAGTATCGTTTTTAGTGCAATATTTTAATTATCATTGTGTTTTGGCTGTTCAGATAATGTTTGATTAATTATTTTCATATATTTTCTTCGGAAATACGCTAGGACTTTCTCTCAAACAAGGAAGTGCAAGAGATGGAATCCAGGGATGCTGTGAAGACTCATTTTGACCAGGGATGGAATTCACTATTCAATGAGTATATTTTCAATGTAATATTGAGGCTACTGTTATAAAAGTATCGTTTATAGCGCGTTATTTTAATTTTCATTGTGTTTCGGCTGTTCAGATAAAGTTTGATGAATTTTATTCATATTTTTTCTTCAGAAATACGCTCGGACCTTCTCTCAAACATGGAAATGCAAGAGATGGAATCCAGGGATGCTATGAAGACACATCTTGACCAGGGATGGAATTCACTATACAATGAGTATATTTTCAATGTAATATTGAAGCTACTGTTATAAAAGTATCGTTTATAGTGCGATATTTTAATTATCATTGTGTTTCGGCTGTTCAGAAAATTTTTGATTAATTATCTTCATATATTTTCTTCGGAAATACGGTCGTACCTTCTCTCTAACATGGAAGTGCAAGAAATGGAATCCAGGGATGCTGCGAAGACTCATTTGGACCAGGGATGGAATTCACTATACAATGAGTAAATTTTCAATGTAATATTGAGGCTACTGTTATTAAAGTATCGTTTATAGTGCGATATTTTAATTATCATTGTTTTTCCGCTGTTCAGATAATGTTTGATTAATTATTTTCATATTTTTTCTTCGGAAATATGCTCGGACCTTCTCTCAAACATGGAAGTGCAAGAGATGGAATCCAGGGATGCTGCGAAGACTCATTTGGACCAGGGATGGAATTCACTATACAATGAGTATATTTTCAAAGTAATATCGAGGCTACTGTTATAAAAGTATCGTTAATAGCGCGTTATTTTACTTATCATTGTGTTTCGGCTGTTCAGATAATGTTTTATTAACTATTTTCATATTTTTCCTTTGGAAATACGCTCCGACCTTCTCTCAAACATGGAAGTGCAAGAGATGGATTCCAGGGATGCTGCGAAGCACAATTTCGACCAGGGATGGAATTCACTATACAAGGAGTATATTTTCAATGTATTATTGAGGATACTGTTATAAAAGTATCGTTTATAGCCCGTTATTTTAATTATCATTGTGTTTCGGCAGTTCAGATAATGTTTGATTACTTATTTTCATATTTTTTCTTCGGAAATACGCTCGGACCTTCTCTCAAACATGGAAGTGCAAGGTATGGAATCCAGGGATGCTGCGAAGACAAATTTGGACCAGGGATGGAATTTACTATACAATGAGTATATTTTCAATGTATTATTGAGGCTACTGTTATAAAAGTATCGTTTATAGTGCGATATTTTAATTATCATTCTTTTCCGCTGTTCAGATAATGTTTGATTAATTATTTTCATATTTTTTCTTCGGAAATACGCTCGGATCTTCTCTCAAACATGGAAGAGCAAGAGATGGAATCAAGAGATGCCGCGAAGACTCATTTGGACCACGGATGGATTTCCCTAAACAATGAGTATATTTTCAATGTAATATTGAGGCTACTGTTATGAAGTATCGTTTATAGTGCGTTATTTTATTTATCATTGTGTTTCCGCTGTTCAGATAATGTTTGATTAATTACTTTCATATTTTTTATTCGGAAATACGTTCGGACCTTCTCTCAAACATGGAAGTGCAAGAGATGGAATCCAGGGATGCTGCGAAGACTCATTTGGACCAGGGATGGAATTCACTATTCAATGAGTATATTTTCAATGTAACATTGAGGCTACTGTTAGTAAAAGTATCGTTTATATTGCGTTTCTTTAATTATCATTGTGTTTCTGCTGTTCAGATAATTTTTGATTAATTATTTTCATAATTTTTCCTCGGAAATACTCTAGGACCTTCTCTCAAACATGGAAGAGCAAGAGATGGAATCCAGGGATGCTGCAAAGACTCTTTTGGACCACGGATGGAATTCACTAAACAATGAGTATATTTTCAATGTAACATTGTGGCTACTGTTATAAAAGTATAGTTCATAGCGCGTTATTTTAATTATCATTGTCTTTCGGATGTTCAGATAATGTTTGATTAATTATTTTCATATTTTTTCTTCGGAAATACGCTCGGACCTTCTCTCAAACATGGAAGTGCAAGAGATGGAATCAAGGGATGCTGCGAATACTCATTTGGACCAGGGATGGAATTCACTATACAATGAGTATATTTTCAATGTAATATTGTGGCTACTGTTATAATAGTATCGTTTATAGTGCGATATTTTAATTATCATTGTAATTCGGATTTTCAGATTATGTTTGATTAATTATTTTCATATTTTTTCTTTGGAAATACGCTCGGACCTTCTCTCAAACATGGAGGTGCAAGAGATGGAATCCAGGGATGCTGCGAAGACTCATTTGGACCAGGGATGGAATTCACTATACAATGAGTATATTTTCAATGTAATATCTAGGCTACTGTTATAAAAGTATCGCTAATAGCGCGTTATTTTAATTATCATTGTGTTTCTGCTATTCAGATAATGTTTCATTAATTATTTTCATATTTTTTCTTCGGAAATACGGTCGGACCTTCTCTCAAACATGGAAGTGCAAGAGATGGAATCCAGGGATGCTGCAAAGACTCATTTGGACCAGAGATGGAATTCACTATGCAATGAGTATATTTTCAATGTATAATTGAGGCAACTGTTATGAAGTGTCGTTTATAACGCGTTATTTTAATTATATTTGTTTTTCGGCTGTTTACATAATGTTTGATTAATTATATTCATATTTTTTCTTCGGAAATACGCTCGGACCTTCTCTCAAACATGGAAGTGCAAGAGATGGAATCCAGGGATGCTGCGAAGACTCATTTGGACCAGGGATGGAATTCACTATACAATGAGTATATTTTCAATGTAATATTGAGGCTACTGTTAGTAAAAGTATCGTTTATATTGCGTGTCTTTAATTATCATTGTGTTTCTGCTGTTAAGAAAATGTTTGATTAATTATTTTGATATTTTCTCTTCCGAAATACGCTCGGACCATTTCTCAAACATGGAAGTGCAAGAGATGGAATTCAGGGATGCTGCAAAGACACATTTGGACCAGGGATGGAATTCACTATACAATGAGTATATTTTCTTTGTAATATTGAGGCTACTGTTATGAAGTATCGTTTATAGTGCGTTATTTTAATTATCATTGTGTTTCCGCTGTTGAGATAATGTTTGATTAATTATTTTCATATTTTTTTTTTGGAAATACGCTAGGACCTTCTTACAAACATGGAAGTGCAAGAGATGGAATCCAGGGATGCTGCGAAGACTCATTTGGACCAGGGATGGAATTCACTATACAATGAGTATATTTTTAATGTAATATTGAGGCTACTGTTATAAAAGTATCGTTTATAGTGCAATATTTTAATTATCATTGTGTTTTGGCTGTTGAGATAATGTTTGATTAATTATTTTCATATATTTTCTTCGGAAATACGCTAGGACTTTCTCTCAAACAAGGAAGTGCAAGAGATGGAATCCAGGGATGCTGTGAAGACTCATTTGGACCAGGGAAGGAATTCACTATTCAATGAGTATATTTTCAATGTAATATTGAGGCTACTGTTATAAAAGTATCGTTTATAGCGCGTTATTTTAATTTTCATTGTGTATCGGCTGTTCAGATAAAGTTTGATGAATTTTATTCATATTTTTTCTTCAGAAATACGCTCGGACCTTCTCTCAAACATGGAAGTGCAAGAGATGGAATCCAGGGATGCTGCGAAGACTCATTTGGACCAGGGATGGAATTCACTATACAATGAGTATATTTTTAATGTAATATTGAGGCTACTGTTATAAAAGTATCGTTTATAGTGCAATATTTTAATTATCATTGTGTTTTGGCTGTTGAGATAATGTTTGATTAATTATTTTCATATATTTTCTTCGGAAATACGCTAGGACTTTCTCTCAAACAAGGAAGTGCAAGAGATGGAATCCAGGGATGCTGTGAAGACTCATTTGGACCAGGGAAGGAATTCACTATTCAATGAGTATATTTTCAATGTAATATTGAGGCTACTGTTATAAAAGTATCGTTTATAGCGCGTTATTTTAATTTTCATTGTGTATCGGCTGTTCAGATAAAGTTTGATGAATTTTATTCATATTTTTTCTTCAGAAATACGCTCGGACCTTCTCTCAAACATGGAAATGCAAGAGATGGAATAGAGGGATGCTATGAAGACACATCTGGACCAGGGATGGAATTCACTATACAATGAGTATATTTTCAAAGTAATATTGAGGCTACTGTTATAAAAGTATCGTTTATAGCCGGTTATTTTAATTATCATTGTGTTTCGGCTATTCAGATAATGTTTGATTACTTATTTTCATATTTTTTCTTCGGAAATACGCTTCGACCTTCTCTCAAACATGGAAGTGCAAGGTATGGAATCCAGGGATGCTGCGAAGACTCATTTGGACCAGGGATGGAATTCACTATACAATGAGTATATTTTCAATGTAATATTGTGGCTACTGTTATTAAGTATCATTTATGATTGTGTTATTTTAATTATCATTGTGTTTCGGCCGTTCAGATAATTTTTGATTAATTATTTTCATACTTTTTCCTCGGAAATACTCTAGGACCTTCTCTCAAACATGGAAGAGCAAGAGATGGAATCCAGGGATGCTGCAAAGACTCTTTTGGACCACGGATGGAATTCACTAAACATTGAGTATATTTTCAATGTAACATTGAGGCTACTGTTATAAAAGTATAGTTTATAGCGCGTTATTTTAATTATCATTGTGTTTCGGATGTTCAGATAATGTTTGATTAATTATTTTCATATTTTTTCTTCGGAAATACGCTCGGACCTTCTCTCAAACATGGAAGTGCAAGAGATGGAATCAAGGGATGCTGCGAATAGTCATTTGGACCAGGGATGGAATTCACTATACAATGAGTATATTTTCAATGTAATATTGTGGCTACTGTTATAATAGTATCGTTTATAGTGCGATATTTTAATTATCATTGTAATTAATATTTTCAGATAATGTTTGATTAATTATTTTCATATTTTTTCTTTGGAAATACGCTCGGACCTTCTCTCAAACATGGAAGTGCAAGAGATGGAATCCAGGGATGCTGCGAAGACTCATTTTGACCAGGGATGGAATTCACTATACAATGAGTATATTTTCAATGTTATATCTAGGCTACTGTTATAAAAGTATCGTTAATAGCGCGTTATTTTAATTACCATTGTGTTTCTGCTATTCAGATAATGTTTCAATAATATTTTCATATTTTTTCTTCGGAAATACGGTTGGACCTTCTCTCAAACATGGAAGTGCAAGAGATGGAAACCAGGGATGCTGCAAAGACTCATTTGGACCAGGGATGGAACTCACTATACAATGAGTATATTTTCAATGTATTATTGAGGATACTGTTATAAAAGTATCGTTTATAGCCCGTTATTTTAATTATCATTGTGTTTCGGCTGTTCAGATAATGTTTGATTACTTATTTCCATATTTTTTCTTCGGAAATACGCTCGGACCTTCTCTCAAACATGGAAGTGCAAGGTATGGAATCCAGGGATGCTGCGAAGACTCATTTGGACCAGGGATGGAATTCACTATACAATGAGTATATTTTCAATGTAATATTGAGGCTACTGTTATAAAAGTATCGTTCATAGTGCGATATTTTAATTATCATTGTGTTTCGGCTGTTCAGAAAATTTTTGATTAATTATTTTCAAATTTTATCTTCGGAAATACGCTCGTACCTTCTCTCAAACATGGAAGTGCAAGAAATGGAATCCAGGGATGCTGCGAAGACAAATTTGGACCAGGGATGGAATTTACTATACAATGAGTATATTTTCAATGTATTATTGAGGCTACTGTTATAAAAGTACCGTTTATAGTGCGATATTTTAATTATCATTTTTTTTCCGCTGTTCAGATAATGTTTGATTAATTATTTTCATATTTTTTCTTCGGAAATACGCTCGGACCTTCTCTCAAACATGGTAGAGCAAGAGATGGAATCAAGAGATGCCGCGAAGACTCATTTGGACCACGGATGGATTTCCCTAAACAATGAGTATATTTTCAATGTAATATTGAGGCTACTGTTATGAAGTATCGTTTATAGTGCGTTATTTTATTTATCATTGTGTTTCCGCTGTTCAGATAATGTTTCATTAATTATTTTCATATTTTTTCTTCGGAAATACGTTCGGACCTTCTCTCAAACATGGAAGTGCAAGAGATGGAATCCAGGGATGCTGCGAAGACTCATTTGGACCAGGTATGGAATTCACTATTCAATGAGTTTATTTTTAATGTAATATTGAGGCTACTGTTAGTAAAAGTATCGTTTATATTGCGTTTCTTTAATTATCATTGTGTTTCTGCTGTTCAGAAAATGTTTGATTAATTATTCTGATATTTTCTCTTCCGAAATACGCTCGGACCTTCTCTCAAACATGGAAGTGCAAGAGATGGAATCCAGCGAAGCAGCAAAGACACATTTGGACCAGGGATGGAATTCACTATACAATGAGTATATTTTCAATGTAATATTGTGGCTACTGTTATTTAGTATCATTTATGATTGTGTTATTTTAATTATTATTGTGCTTCGGCTGTTCAGATAATTTTTGATTAATTATTTTCATAATTTTTCCTCGGAAATACTCTAGGACCTTCTCTCAAACATGGAAGAGCAAGATATGGAATCCAGGGATGCTGCAAAGACTCTTTTGGACCACGGATGGAATTCACTAAACAATGAGTATATTTTCAATGTAACATTGAGGCTACTGTTATAAAAGTATAGTTTATAGCGCGTTATTTTAATTATCATTGTGTTTCGGATGTTCAGATAATGTTTGCTTAATTATTTTCATATTTTTTCTTCGGAAATACGCTCGGACCTTCTCTAAAACATGGAAGTGCAAGAGATGGAATCAAGGGATGCTGCGAATACTCATTTGGACAAGGGATGGAATTCACTATACAATGAGTATATTTTCAATGTAATATTGAAGCTACTGTTATAATAGTATCGTTTATAGTGCGATATTTTAATTATCATTGTAATTCTGATTTTCAGATAATGTTTGATTAATTATTTTCATATTTTTTCTTTGGAAATACGCTCGGACCTTCTCTCAAACATGGAAGTGCAAGAGATGGAATCCAGGGATGCTGCAAAGACTCATTTGGACCAGGGATGGAATTCACTATACAATGAGTATATTTTCAATGTAATATCTAGGCTACTGTTATAAAAGTATCGTTAATAGCGCGTTATTTTAATTATCATTGTGTTTCTGCTATTCAGATAATGTTTCATTAATTATTTTCATATTTTTTCTTCGGAAATACGGTCGGACCTTCTCTCAAACATGGAAGTGCAAGAGATGGAAACCAGGGATGCTGCAAAGACTCATTTGGACCAGGGATGGAATTCACTATACAATGAGTATATTTTTAATGTATAATTGAGGCAACTGTTATGAAGTGTCGTTTATAACGCGTTATTTTAATTATATTTGTTTTTCGGCTGTTTACATAATGTTTGATTAATTATATTCATATTTTTTCTTCGGAAATACGGTCGGACCTTCTCTCAAACATGGAAGTGCAAGAGATGGAAACCAGGGATGCTGCAAAGACTCATTTGGACCAGGGATGGAATTCACTATACAATGAGTATATTTTTAATGTATAATTGAGGCAACTGTTATGAAGTGTCGTTTATAACGCGTTATTTTAATTATATTTGTTTTTCGGCTGTTTACATAATGTTTGATTAATTATTTTCATATTTTTTCTTCGGAAATACGCTCGGACCTTCTCTCAAACATGGAAGTGCAAGAGATGAAACCAGGGATGCTGCGAAGACTCATTTGGACCAGGGATGGAATTCACTATACAATGAGTATATTTTCAATATAATATTGAGGCTACTGTTAGTAAAAGTATCGTTTATATTGCATGTCTTTAATTATCATTGTGTTTCTGCTGTTAAGAAAATGTTTGATTAATTATTTTGATATTGTCTCTTCCGAAATACGCTCGGACCATTTCTCAAACATGGAAGTGCAAGAGATGGAATTTAGGGATGCTGCAATGACACATTTGGACCAGGGATGGAATTCACTATACAATGAGTATATTTTCTTTGTAATATTGAGGCTACTGTTATGAAGTATCGTTTATAGTGCGTTATTTTAATTATCATTGTGTTTCCGCTGTTGAGATAATGTTTGATTAATTATTTTCATATTTTTTCTTTGGAAATACGCTAGGACCTTCTTACAAACATGGAAGTGCAAGAGATGGAATCCAGGGATGCTGCGAAGACTCATTTGGACCAGGGATGGAATTCACTATACAATGAGTATATTTTCAATGTAATATTGAGGCTACTGTTATAAAAGTATCGTTTATAGTGCAATATTTTAATTATCATTGTGTTTTGGCTGTTCAGATAATGTTTGATTAATTATATTCATATATTTTCTTCGGAAATACGCTAGGACTTTCTCTCAAACAAGGAAGTGCAAGCGATGGAATCCAGGGTTGCTGTGAAGACTCATTTGGACCAGGGAAGGAATTCACTATTCAATGAGTATATTTTCAATGTAATATTGAGGCTACTGTTATAAAAGTATCGTTTATAGCGCGTTATTTTAATTTTCATTGTGTTTCGGCTGTTCAGATAAAGTTTGATGAATTTTATTCATATTTTTTCTTCAGAAATACGCTCGGACCTTCTCTCAAACATGGAAATGCAAGAGATGGAATCCAGGGATGCTATGATGACACATCTGGACCAGGGGTGGAATTCAATATACAATGAGTATATTTTCAAAGTAATATTGAGGCTACTGTTATAAAAGTATCTTTAATAGCGCGTTATTTTAATTATCATTGTGTTTCGGCTGTTCAGATAATGTTTTATTAACTATTTTCATATTTTTTCTTTGGAAATACGCTCCGACCTTCTCTCAAACATGGAAGTGCAAGAGATGGATTCCAGGGATGCTGCGAAGCACAATTTCGACCAGGGATGGAATTCACTATACAAGGAGTATATTTTCTATGTATTATTGAGGATACTGTTATAAAAGTATCGTTTATAGCCCGTTATTTTAATTATCATTGTGTTTCGGCTGTTCAGATAATGTTTGATTACTTATTTTCATATTTTTTCTTCGGAAATACGCTCGGACCTTCTCTCAAACATGGAAGTGCAAGGTATGGAATCCAGGGAGTCTGCGAAGACTCATTTGGACCAGGGATGGAATTCACTATACAATGAGTATATTTTCAATGTAATATTGAAGCTACTGTTATAAAAGTATCGTTTATAGTGCGATATTTTAATTATCATTGTGTTTCGGCTGTTCAGAAAATTTTTGATTAATTATCTTCATATTTTGTCTTCGGAAATACGCTCGTACCTTCTCTCTAACATGGAAGTGCAAGAAATGGAATCCAGGGATGCTGCGAAGACTCATTTGGACCAGGGATGGAATTCACTATTCAATGAGTATATTTTCAATGTAATATTAAGGCTACTGTTAGTAAAAGTATCGATTATATTGCGTTTCTATAATTATAATTGTGTTTCTGCTGTTCAGAAAATGTTTGATTAATTATTTTGATATTTTCTCTTCCGAAATACGCTCGGACCTACTCTCAAACATGGAAGTGCAAGAGATGGAATCCAGTGAAGCTGCAAAGACACATTTGGACCAGGGATGGAATTCACTATACAATGAGTATATTTTCAATGTAATATTTTGGCTACTGTTTTTAAGTATCATTTTTGTGTGTGTTATTTTAATTATCATTGTGTTTCGGCTGTTCAGATAATTTTTGATTAATTATTTTCATAATTTTTCCTCGGAAATACTCTAAGACCTTCTCTCAAACATGGAAGAGCAAGAGATGGAATCCAGGGATGCTGCAAAGACTCTTTTGGACCACGGATGGAATTCACTAAACAATGAGTATATTTTAAATGTAACATTGAGGCTACTGTTATAAAAGTATAGTTTATAGCGCGTTATTTTAGTTATCATTGTGTTTCGAATGTTCAGATAATGTTTGATTAATTATTTTCATATTTTTTCTTCGGAAATAAGCTCGGACCTTCTCTCAAACATGGAAGTGCAAGAGATGGAATCCAGGGATGCTGCGAAGAATCATTTGGACCAGGGATGGAATTCACTATACAATGAGTATATTTTCAATGTAATATCTAGGCTACTGTTATAAAAGTATCGTTAATAGCGCGTTATTTTAATTATCATTGTGATTCTTTTATTCAGATAATGTTTGATTTATTATTTTCATATTTCTTCTTCGGAAATACGCTCGGACCTACTCTCAAACATGGAAGTGCAAGAGATGTAATCCAGGGATGCTGCAAAGACTCATTTGGACCAGGGATGGAATTCACTATATAATGAGTATATTTTCAATGTATAATTTAGGCAACTGTTATGAAATGTCGTTTATAACGCGTTATTTTATTTAACATTGTTTTTCCGCTGTTCAGATAATGTTTGATTAATTATTTTCATATTTTTTCTTCTGAAATACGCTCGGACCATCTCTCAAACATGGAAGTGCAAGAGATGGAATCCAGCGATGCTGCGAAGACTCATTTGGACCAGGGATGGAATTCACTATACAATGAGTATATTTTCAATGTAATATTGAGGCTACTGTTATAAAAGTATCGTTTATAGTGAAATATTTTAATTATCATTGTGTTTTGGCTGTTCAGATAATGTTTAATTAATTATTTTCATATTATTTCTTCGGAAATACGCTAGGACTTTCTCTCAAACAAGGAAGTGCAAGAGATGGAATCCAGGGATGCTGTGAAGACTCATTTGGACCAGGGATGGAATTCACTATTCAATGAGTATATTTTCAATGTAATATTGAGGCTACTGTAAGTAAAAGTATCGATTATATTGCGTTTCTTTAATTATAATTGTGTTTCTGCTGTTCAGAAAATGTTTGATTAATTATTTTGATATTTTCTCTTCCGAAATACGCTCGGACCTTCTCTCAAACATGGAAATGCAAGAGATGGAATCCAGGGATGCTGCAAAGACACATTTGGACCAGGGATGGAATTCACTATACAATGAGTATATTTTCAATGTAATATTGTGGCTACTGTTTTTTAGTATCATTTATGAGTATGTTATTTTAATTATCATTGTGTTTCGGCTGTTCAGATAATTTTTGATTAATTATTTTCATAATTTTCATCGGAAATACTCTAAGACCTTCTCTCAAACATGGAAGAGCAAGAGATGGAATCCAGGGATGCTGCGAAGACTCTTTTGGACCACGGATGGAATTCACTAAACAATGAGTATATTTTCAATGCGACATTGAGGCTACTGTTATAAAAGTATAGTTTATAGCGCGTTATTTTAATTATCATTGTGTTTCGGTAATAGATAATGTTTGATTAATTATTTTCATATTTATTCTTCGGAAATAAGCTCGGACCTTCTCTCAAACATGGAAGTGCAAGAGATGGAATCCAGGGATGCTGCGAAGAATCATTTGGACCAGGGATGGAATTCACTATACAATGAGTATATTTTCAATGTAATATTGAGGCTACTGTTATAATAGTATCGTTTATAGTGCGATATTTTAATTATCATTGTATTTCGGCTGTTCAGATAATGTTTGATTAATTATTTTCATATTTTTTCTTTGGAAATACGCTCGGACCTTCTCTCAAACATGGAAGTGCAAGAGATGGAATCCAGGGATGCTGCGAAGACTCATTTGGACCAGGGATGGAATTCACTATACAATGAGTATATTTTCAATGTATACTTGAGGCAACTGTTATGAAGTGTCGTTTAACACGCGTTATTTTAATTATCATTGTGTTTCGGCTGTTTACATAATGTTTGATTAATTATTTTCATATTTTTTCTTCGGAAATACGCTCGGACCTTCTCTCAAACTTGGAAGTGCAAGAGATGGAATCCAGGGATGCTGCGAAGACTCATTTGGACCAGGGATGGAATTCACTATACAATGAGTATATTTTCAATGTAATATTGAGGCTACTGTTATAATAGTATCGTTTATAGTGCGATATTTTAATTATCATTGTGATTCCGCTGTTCAGATAATGTTTGATTAATTATTTTCATATTTTTTTTCGGAAATACGCTCGGACCTTCTCTCAAACATGGAAGTGCAAGAGATGGAATCCAGGGATGCTGCGAAGTCTCATTTGCACCAGGGATGGAATTCACTGTACAATGAGTATATTTTCAATGTAATATTGAGGCTACTGTTATGAAGTATCGTTTATAGTGCGTTATTTTATTTATCATTGTGTCGCCGCTGTTCAGATAATGTTTGATTAATTATTTTAAATTTTTTTTTCGTAAATACGCACGGACCTTCTCTCAAACATGGAAGTGCAAGAGTTGGAATCCAGGGTTTCTGCGAAGTCTCATTTGCACCAGGGATGGAATTCACTGTACAATGAGTATATTTTCAATGTAATATTAAGGCTACTGTTATGAAGTATCGTTTATAGCCCGCTATTTTAATTATCATTATGTTTCCGCTGTTCTGATAATGTTTGATTAATTATTTTCATATTTTTTCTTCGGAAATACGCTCGGACCTACTCTCAAACATGGAAGTGCAAGAGATGTAATCCAGGGATGCTGCAAAGACTCATTTGGACCAGGGATGGAATTCACTATACAATGAGTATATTTTCAATGTATACTTGAGGCAACTGTTATGAAGTGTCGTTTAACACGCGTTATTTTAATTATCATTGTGTTTCGGCTGTTTACATAATGTTTGATTAATTATTTTCATACTTTTTCTTTGGAAATACTCTAAGACCTTCTCTCAAACATGGAAGTGCAAGAGATGGAATCCAGGGATGCTGCGAAGTCTCATTTGCACCAGGGATGGAATTCACTGTACAATGAGTATATTTTCAATATAATATTGAGGCTACTGTTATGAAGTATCGTTTATAGTGCGTTATTTTATTTATCATTGTGTCGCCGCTGTTCAGATAATGTTTGAAAAATTATTTTAAATTTTTTTTTCGTAAATACGCACGGACCTTCTCTCAAACATGGAAGTGCAAGAGATGGAATCCAGGGTTTCTGCGAAGTCTCTTTTGCACCAGGGATGGAATTCACTGTACAATGAGTATATTTTCAATGTAATATTGAGGCTACTGTTATGAAGTATCGTTTATAGCCCGTTATTTTAATTATCATTTTGTTTCCGCTGTTCAGATAATGTTTGATTAATTATTTTCAAATTTTTTCTTTGAAAATACGCTCCGACCTTCTCTCAAACATGGAAGTGCAAGAGATGGAATCCAGGGATACTGCGAAGACACATTTGGACCAAGGATGGAATTCACTATACAATGAGTATATTTTCAATGTAATATTGAGGCTACTGTTATGAAGTATCGTTTATAGTGCGTTATTTTAATTATCATTGTGTTTCTGCTGTTCAGATAATGTTTGATTAATTATTTTCATTTTTTTTTTTTGGAAATACGCTCGGACCTTCTCTAAAACATGGAAGTGCAAGAGATGGAATCCAGGGTTTCTGCGAAGTCTCATTTGCACCAGGGATGGAATTCGCTGTACAATGAGTATATTTTCAATGTAATATTGAGGCTACTGTTATGAAGTATCGTTTATAGCCCGTTATTTTAATTATCATTATGTTTCCGCTGTTCAGATAATGTTTGATTAATTATTTTCAAATTTTTTCTTCGAAAATACGCTCCGACCTTCTCTAAAACATGGAAGTGCAAGAGATGGAATCCACTGATACTGCGAAGACACATTTTGACCAGGGATGGAATTCACTATACAATGAGTATATTTTCAATGTAATATTTAGGCTACTGTTATGAAGTATCGTTTATAGTGCGTTATTTTAATTATCATTGTGTTTCCGCTGTTCAGATAATGTTTGATTAATTATTTTCATTTTTTTTTTTTCGGAAATGCGCTCGGACCTTCTCTCAAACATGGAAGTGCAAGAGATGGAGTCCAGGGTTTCTGCGAAGTCTCATTTGCACCAGGGATGGAATTCACGGTACAATGAGTATATTTTCAATGTAATATTGAGGCTACTGTTATGAAGTATCGTTTATAGCCCGTTATTTTAATTATCATTATGTTTCCGCTGTTCAGATAATGTTTCATTAATTATTTTCACATTCTTTCTTCGAAAATACGCACGGACCTTCTCTCAAACATGGAAGTGCAAGAGATTGAATCCAGGGATACTGCGAAGACACATTTGGACCAGGGATGGAATTCACTATACAATGAGTATATTTTCAATGTAATATTGAGGCTACTGTTATGAAGTATCGTTTATAGTGCGTTATTTTATTTATCATTGTGTTTCCGCTGTTCAGATAATGTTTGATTAATTATTTTCATATTTTTTCTTCGGAAATACGTTCGGACCTTCTCTCAAACATGGAAGTGCAAGAGATGGAATCCAGGGATGCTGCGAAGACTCATTTGGACCAGGGATGGATTCACTATACAATGAGTATATTTTCAATATAATATATAGGCTACTGTTATGAAGTATCGTTAGTAACGCGTTATTTTAATTATCATTGTGTTTCGGCTGTTCAGATAATGTTTGATTAATTATTTTAAATTTTTTCTTCGGAAATACGCACGGACCTTCTCTCAAACATGGAAGTGCAAGAGATGGAATCCAGGGATGCTGCAAAGACACATTTGGACCAGGGATAGAATTCACTATACAATGAGTATATTTTCAATGTAATATTGTGGCTACTGTTTTTTAGTATCATTTATGAGTGTGTTATTTTAATTATCATTGTGTTTCGGCTATTCAGATAATTTTTGATTAATTATTTTCATAATTTTTCCTCGGAAATACTCTAAGACCTTCTCTCAAACATGGAAGTGCAAGAGATGGAATCCAGGGATGCTGCGAGGACTCATTTGGACTAGGGATGGAATTCACTGTACAATGAGTATTTTTTCAATGTAATATTGAGGCTACTGTTATAAAAGTATCGTTTATAGTGCGATATTTTATTAATCATTATTTGGACTCTTCAGATAATAATTGATTAATTATTTTCATATTTATTCTTCGGAAATAAGCTCGGACCTTCTCTCAAACATGGACGTGCAAGAGATGGAATCCAGGGATGCTGCAAAGACTCATTTGGACCAGGGATGGAATTCACTATACAATGAGTATATTTTCAATGTATAATTGAGGCAACTGTTATGAAGTGTCGTTTAACACGCGTTATTTTAATTATCATTGTGTTTCGGCTGTTAACATAATGTTTGATTAATTATTTTCATATTTTTTCTTCGGAAATACGCTCGGACCTTCTCTCAAACTTGGAGGTGCAAGAGATGGAATCCAGGGATGCTGCGAAGACTCATTTGGACCAGGGATGGAATTCACTATACAATGAGTATATTTTCAATGTAATATTGAGGCTACTGTTATAAAAGTATCGTTTATAGTGCGATATTTTAATTATCATTGTGTTTCCGCTGTTCAGATAATGTTTGATTAATTATTTTAAATTTTTTCTTCGGAAATACGCACGGACCTTCTCTCAAACATGGAAGTGCAAGAGTTGGAATCCAGGGTTTCTGCAAAGTCTCATTTGCACCAGGGATGGAATTCACTGTACAATGAGTATATTTTCAATGTAATATTGAGGCTACTGTTATGAAGTATCGTTTATAGCCCGATATTTTAATTATCATTATGTTTCCGCTGTTCTGATAATGTTTGATTAATTATTTTCAAATTTTTTCTTCGAAAATACGCTCGGACCTTCTCTCAAACATGGAAGTGCAAGAGATGGAATCCAGGGATACTGCGAAGACACATTTGGACCAGGGATGGAATTTACTATACAATGAGTATATTTTGAATGTAATATTGAGGCTACTGTTATGAAGTATCGTTTATAGTGCGTTATTTTAATTATCATTGTGTTTCCAATGTTCAGATAATGTTTGATTAATTATTTTCATATTCTTTTTTCGGAAATACGCTCGGACCTTCTCTCAAACATGGAAGTGCAAGAGATGGAATTAGGGTTTCTGCGAAGTCTCATTTGCACCAGGGATGGAATTCCCTGTACAATGAGTATATTTTCAATGTAATATTGAGGCTACTGTTATGAAGTATCGTTTATAGCCCGTTATTTTAATTATCATTATGTTTCCGCTGTTCAGATAATGTTTGATTAATTATTTTCACATTCTTTCTTCGAAAATACGCACGGACCTTCTCTCAAACATGGAAGTGCAAGAGATGGAATCCAGGGATACTGCGAAGTCACATTTGGACCAAGGATGGAATTCACTATACAATGAGTATATTTTCAATGTAATATTGAGGCTACTGTTATGAAGTATCGTTTATAGTGCGTTATTTTAATTATCATTGTGTTTCCGCTGTTCAGATAATGTTTGATTAATTATTTTCATTTTTTTTTTTTGGAAATACGCTCGGACCTTCTCTCAAACATGGAAGTGCAAGAGATGGAATCCAGGGTTTCTGCGAAGTCTCATTTGCACCAGGGATGGAATTCACTGTACAATGAGTATATTTTCAATGTAATATTGAGGCTACTGTTATAAAAGTATCGTTTATAGCCCGTTATTTTAATTATCATTATGTTTCCGCTGTTCAGATAATGTTTGATTAATTATTTTAAATTTTTTCTTCGGAAATACGCACGGACCTTCTCTCAAACATGGAAGTGCAAGAGTTGGAATCCAGGGTTTCTGCAAAGTCTCATTTGCACCAGGGATGGAATTCACTGTACAATGAGTATATTTTCAATGTAATATTGAGGCTACTGTTATGAAGTATCGATTATAGCCCGATATTTTAATTATCATTGTGTTTCCGCTGTTCAGATAATGTTTGATTAATTATTTTCATATTTTTTCTTCGGAAATACGCTCGGACCTTCTCTCAAACATGGAAGTGCAAGGTATGGAATCCAGGGATGCTGCAAAGATTCTTTGGACCACGGATGGAATTCACAAAACAATGAGTATATTTTCAATGTAATATTGAGGCTACTGTTATGAAGTATCGTTTATAGCCCGATATTTTAATTATCATTATGTTTCCGCAGTTCTGATAATGTTTGATTAATTATTTTCAAATTTTTTCTTCGAAAATACGCTCGGACCTTCTCTCAAACATGGAAGTGCAAGAGATGGAATCCAGGGATACTGCGAAGACTCATTTCGACCAGGGATGGAATTCACTATACAATGAGTATATTTTCAATGTAATATTGAGGCTACAGTTATGAAGTATCGTTTATAGTGCGTTATTTTAATTATCATTGTGTTTCCGCTGTTCAGATAATGTTTGATTAATTATTTTCATTTTTTTTTTGGAAATACGCTCGGACCTTCTCTCAAACATAGAAGTGCAAGAGATGGAATCCAGGGTTTCTGCGAAGTCTCATTTGCACCAGGGATGGAATTCACTGTACAATGGGTATATTTTCAATGTAATATTGAGGCTACTGTTATGAAGTATCGTTTATAGCCCATTATTTTAATTATCATTATGTTTCCGCTGTTCAGATAATGTTTGATTAATTATTTTCAAATTTTTTCTTCGAAAATACGCTCCGACCTTCTCTCAAACATGGAAGTGCAAGAGATGGAATCCACTGATACTGCGAAGACACATTTTGACCAGGGATGGAATTCACTATAAAATGAGTATATTTTCAATGTAATATTGAGGCTACTGTTATGAAGTATCGTTTATAGTGCGTTATTTTATTTATCATTGTGTTTCCACTGTTCAGATAATGTTTGATTAATTATTTTCATTTTTTTTTTTCGGAAATACGCTCGGACCTTCTCTCAAACATGGAAGTGCAAGAGATGGAATCCAGGGATGCTGCGAAGACTCATTTGGACCAGGGATGGAATTCACTATACAATGAGTATATTTTCAATATAATATATAGGCTACTGTTATGAAGTATCGTTAGTAATGCGTTATTTTAATTATAATTGTGTTTCGGCTGTTCAGATAATGTTTGATTAATTATTTTAAATTTTTTCTTCGGAAATACGCACGGACCTTCTCTCAAACATGGAAGTGCAAGAGATGGAATCCAGGGATGCTGCGAAGACTCATTTGGACCATGGATGGAATTCCCTATACAATGAGTATATTTTCAATGTAATATTGAGGCTACTGTTATAAAAGTATCGTTTATAGTGCGATATTTTATTAGTCATTATTTGGGCTCTTCAGATAATGTTTGATTAATTATTTTCATATTTTTTCTTCGGAAATACGCTCGGACCTTCTCTCAAACATGGAAGTGCAAGAGATGGAATCCAGGGATGCTGCGAGGACTCATTTGGACTAGGGATGGAATTCACTGTACAATGAGTATATTTTCAATGTAATATTGAGGCTACTGTTATAAAAGTATCGTTTATAGTGCGATATTTTATTAATCATTATTTGGGCTCTTCAGATAATAATTGATTAATTATTTTCATATTTTTTCTTTGGAAATACGCTCGGACCTTCTCTCAAACATGGAAGTGCAGGAGATGGAATCCAGGGTTGCTGCGAAGATTCATTTGGACCAGGGATGGAATTCACTATACAATGAGTTTATTATCAATGCATTATATAGGCTACTGTTATGAAGTATCGTTAATAACGCGTTATTTTAATTATCATTGTGTTTCGGCTGTTCAGATAATGCTTGATTAATTATTTTCATATTTTTTCTTCGGAAATACGCTCGGACCTTCTCTCAAACATGGAAGTGCAAGAGATGGAATCCAGGGATGCTGCGAAGACACATTTGGACCAGGGATGGAATTCACTATACAATGAGCATATTTTCAATGTAATATTGAGGCTACTGTTATGAAGTATCGTTTATAGTGCATTATTTTATTTATCATTGTGTTTCCGCTGTGCAGATAATGTTTGATTAATTATTTTTATAATTTTTCCTCGGAAATACTCTAGGACCTTCTCTCAAACATGGAAGAGCAAGAGATGGAAACAAGGGATGTGGGGAAGACTCATTTGGTCCACGGATGGAATTCACTTAACAATGAGTATATTTTCAATGTAATATTGAGGCTACTGTTATAAAAGTGTCGTTAATAACGCGTTATTTTAATTATCATTGTGTTTCTGCTATTCAGATAATGTTTGATTAATTATTTTCATATTTTTTCTTTGGAAATACGCTCGGACCTACTTTCAAACATGGAAGTGCAAGAGATGGAATCCAGGGATGCTGGGAAAACTCATTTGGACCAGGGATGGAATTCAGTATACAATGAGTATATTTTCAATGTATTATTGAGGCTACTGTTATGAAGTATCGTTTATAACGCGTTATTTTAATTATCATTGTGTTTCGGCTGTTCATGTAATGTTTGATTAATTATTTTCATATTTTTTTTTCGGAAATACGCTCGGACTTTCTCTCAAACATGGAAGTGCAAGAGATGGAATCCAGGGTTTCTGCGAAGTCTCATTTGCACCAGGGATGGAATTCACTGTACAATGAGTATATTTTCAATGTAATATTGAGGCTACTGTTATAAAAGTATCGTTTATAGCCCGTTATTTTAATTATCATTATGTTTCCGCTGTTCAGATAATGTTTGATTAATTATTTTAAATTTTTTCTTCGGAAATACGCACGGACCTTCTCTCAAACATGGAAGTGCAAGAGTTGGAATCCAGGGTTTCTGCAAAGTCTCATTTGCACCAGGGATGGAATTCACTGTACAATGAGTATATTTTCAATGTAATATTGAGGCTACTGTTATGAAGTATCGATTATAGCCCGATATTTTAATTATCATTGTGTTTCCGCTGTTCAGATAATGTTTGATTAATTATTTTCATATTTTTTCTTCGGAAATACGCTCGGACCTTCTCTCAAACATGGAAGTGCAAGGTATGGAATCCAGGGATGCTGCAAAGATTCTTTGGACCACGGATGGAATTCACAAAACAATGAGTATATTTTCAATGTAATATTGAGGCTACTGTTATGAAGTATCGTTTATAGCCCGATATTTTAATTATCATTATGTTTCCGCTGTTCTGATAATGTTTGATTAATTATTTTCATATTTTTTCTTCGGAAATACGCTCGGACCTTCTCTCAAACATGGAAGTGCAAGAGATGGAATCCAGGGATACTGCGAAGACTCATTTCGACCAGGGATGGAATTCACTATACAATGAGTATATTTTCAATGTAATATTGAGGCTACAGTTATGAAGTATCGTTTATAGTGCGTTATTTTAATTATCATTGTGTTTCCGCTGTTCAGATAATGTTTGATTAATTATTTTCATTTTTTTTTTGGAAATACGCTCGGACCTTCTCTCAAACATAGAAGTGCAAGAGATGGAATCCAGGGTTTCTGCGAAGTCTCATTTGCACCAGGGATGGAATTCACTGTACAATGGGTATATTTTCAATGTAATATTGAGGCTACTGTTATGAAGTATCGTTTATAGCCCATTATTTTAATTATCATTATGTTTCCGCTGTTCAGATAATGTTTGATTAATTATTTTCAAATTTTTTCTTCGAAAATACGCTCCGACCTTCTCTCAAACATGGAAGTGCAAGAGATGGAATCCACTGATACTGCGAAGACACATTTTGACCAGGGATGGAATTCACTATAAAATGAGTATATTTTCAATGTAATATTGAGGCTACTGTTATGAAGTATCGTTTATAGTTCGTTATTTTATTTATCATTGTGTTTCCACTGTTCAGATAATGTTTGATTAATTATTTTCATTTTTTTTTTTCGGAAATACGCTCGGACCTTCTCTCAAACATGGAAGTGCAAGAGATGGAATCCAGGGATGCTGCGAAGACTCATTTGGACCAGGGATGGAATTCACTATACAATGAGTATATTTTCAATATAATATATAGGCTACTGTTATGAAGTATCGTTAGTAATGCGTTATTTTAATTATAATTGTGTTTCGGCTGTTCAGATAATGTTTGATTAATTATTTTAAATTTTTTCTTCGGAAATACGCACGGACCTTCTCTCAAACATGGAAGTGCAAGAGATGGAATCCAGGGATGCTGCGAAGACTCATTTGGACCATGGATGGAATTCCCTATACAATGAGTATATTTTCAATGTAATATTGAGGCTACTGTTATAAAAGTATCGTTTATAGTGCGATATTTTATTAGTCATTATTTGGGCTCTTCAGATAATGTTTGATTAATTATTTTCATATTTTTTCTTCGGAAATACGCTCGGACCTTCTCTCAAACGTGGAAGTGCAAGAGATGGAATCCAGGGATGCTGCGAGGACTCATTTGGACTAGGGATGGAATTCACTGTACAATGAGTATATTTTCAATGTAATATTGAGGCTACTGTTATAAAAGTATCGTTTATAGTGCGATATTTTATTAATCATTATTTGGGCTCTTCAGATAATAATTGATTAATTATTTTCATATTTTTTCTTTGGAAATACGCTCGGACCTTCTCTCAAACATGGAAGTGCAGGAGATGGAATCCAGGGTTGCTGCGAAGATTCATTTGGACCAGGGATGGAATTCACTATACAATGAGTTTATTATCAATGCATTATATAGGCTACTGTTATGAAGTATCGTTAATAACGCGTTATTTTAATTATCATTGTGTTTCGGCTGTTCAGATAATGCTTGATTAATTATTTTCATATTTTTTCTTCGGAAATACGCTCGGACCTTCTCTCAAACATGGAAGTGCAAGAGATGGAATCCAGGGATGCTGCGAAGACACATTTCGACCAGGGATGGAATTCACTATACAATGAGTATATTTTCAATGTAATATTGAGGCTACTGTTATGAAGTATCGTTTATAGTGCATTATTTTATTTATCATTGTGTTTCCGCTGTGCAGATAATGTTTGATTAATTATTTTTATAATTTTTCCTCGGAAATACTCTAGGACCTTCTCTCAAACATGGAAGAGCAAGAGATGGAAACAAGGGATGTGGGGAAGACTCATTTGGTCCACGGATGGAATTCACTTAACAATGAGTATATTTTCAATGTAATATTGAGGCTACTGTTATAAAAGTGTCGTTAATAACGCGTTATTTTAATTATCATTGTGTTTCTGCTATTCAGATAATGTTTGATTAATTATTTTCATATTTTTTCTTTGGAAATACGCTCGGACCTACTTTCAAACATGGAAGTGCAAGAGATGGAATCCAGGGATGCTGGGAAAACTCATTTGGACCAGGGATGGAATTCAGTATACAATGAGTATATTTTCAATGTATTATTGAGGCTACTGTTATGAAGTATCGTTTATAACGCGTTATTTTAATTATCATTGTGTTTCGGCTGTTCATGTAATGTTTGATTCATTATTTTCATATTTTTTTTTCGGAAATACACTCGGACTTTCTCTCAAACATGGAAGTGCAAGAGATGGAATCCAGGGATGTTTCGAAGTCTCATTTGAACCAGGGATGGAATTCACTGTACAATGAGAATATTTTCAATGTAATATTGAGGCTACTGTTATAAAAGTATCGTTTATAGTGCGATATTTTTTTAATCATTATTTGGGCTGTTCAGATAATGTTTGATTAATTATTTTCATATTTTTTCTTCGGAAATACGCTCGGACCTTCTCTCAAACATGGAAGTGCAAGAGATGGAATCCAGGGATGCTGCAAAGACTCATTTGGACCAGGGATGGAATTCACTATACAATGAGTATATTTTCAATGTAATATTGAGGCTACTATTATAAAAGTATCTATTTTAGCGAATTATTTTAATTATCGTTGTGTTTCCGCTATTCAGATAATGTTTGATTAATTATGTTCATATTTTTTCTTCGGAAATACGCTCGGACCTTCTCTCAAACGTGGAAGTGCAAGAGATGGAATCCAGGAATGCTTCGAAGACTCATTTGGACCAGGGATGGAATTCACTATACAATGAGTATATTTTCAATGTAATATTGAGGCTACTGTTATGAAGTATCGTTTATAGTGCGTTATTTTAATTATCATTGTGTTTCCGCTGTTCAGATAATGTTTGATTAATTATTTTCATTTTTTTTTTTTGGAAATACGCTCGGACCTTCTCTCAAACATGGAAGTGCAAGAGATGGAATCCAGGGTTTCTGCGAAGTCTCATTTGCACCAGGGATGGAATTCACTGTACAATGAGTATATTTTCAATGTAATATTGAGGCTACTGTTATAGTAGTATCGTTTATAGCCCGTTATTTTAATTATCATTATGTTTCCGCTGTTGAGATAATGTTTGATTAATTATTTTCACATTTTTTCTTCGAAAATACGCTCGGACCTTCTCTCAAACATGGAAGTGCAAGAGATGGAATCCAGTGATACTGCGAAGACACATTTGGACCAGGGATGGAATTCACTATACAATGAGTATATTTTCAATGTAATATTGAGGCTACTGTTATGAAGTATCGTTTATAGTGCGTTATTTTATTCATCATTGTGTTTCCGCTGTTCAGATAATGTTTGATTAATTATTTTAAATTTGTTCTTCGGAAATACGCACGGACCTTCACTCAAACATGGAAGTGCAAGAGATGGAATCCAGGGTTTCTGCGAAGTCTCATTTGCACCAGGGTTGGAATTCACTGTACAATGAGTATATTTTCAATGTAATATTGAGGCTACTGTTATGAAGTATCGTTTATAGCCCGTTATTTTAATTATCATTATGTTTCCGCTGTTCAGATAATGTTTGATTAATTATTTTCACATTCTTTCTTCGAAAATACGCTCGGACCTTCTCTCAAACATGGAAGTGCAAGAGATGGAATCCAGGGATACTGCGTAGACACATTTGGACCAGGGATGGAATTCACTATACAATGAGTATATTTTCAATGTAATATTGAGGCTACTGTTATGAAGTATCGTTTATAGTGCGTTATTTTATTTATCATTGTGTTTCCGCTGTTCAGATAATGTTTGATTAATTATTTTCATATTTTTTCTTCGGAAATACGTTCGGACCTTCTCTCAAACATGGAAGTGCAAGAGATGGAATCCAGGGATGCTGCGAAGACTCATTTGGACCAGGGATGGAATTCACTATACAATGAGTATATTTTCAATATAATATATAGGCTACTGTTATGAAGTATCGTTAGTAACTCGTTATTTTATTTATCATTGTGTTTCGGCTGTTCAGATAATGTTTGATTAATTATTTTAAATTTTTTCTTCGGAAATACGCACGGACCTTCTCTCAAACATGGAAGTGCAAGAGATGGAATCCAGGGATGCTGCGAAGACTCATTTGGACCAAGGATGGAATTCCCTATACAATGAGTATATTTTCAATGTAATATTAAGGCTACTGTTATAAAAGTATCGTTTATAGTGCGATATTTTATTAATCATTATTTGGGCTCTTCAGATAATGTTTGATTAATTATTTTCATATTTTTTCTTCGGAAATACGCCCGGACCTTCTCTCAAACATGGAAGTGCAAGAGATGGAATCCTGGGATGCTGCGAGGACTCATTTGGACTAGGGATGGAATTCACTGTACAATGAGTATATTTTCAATGTAATATTGAGGCTACTGTTATAAAAGTATGGTTTATAGTGCGATATTTTATTAATCATTATTTGGGCTCTTCAGATAATAATTGATTAATTATTTTCATATTTTTTCTTTGGAAATACGCTCGGACCTTCTCTCAAACATGGAAGTGCAAGAGATGGAATCCAGGGATGCTGCGAAGATTCATTCGGACCAGGGATGGAATTCACTATACAATGAGTTTATTTTCAATGCATTATTGAGGCTACTGTTATGAAGTATCGTTAATAACGCGTTATTTTAATTATCATTGTGTTTCGGCTGTTCAGATATTGTTTGATTAATTATTTTCATATTTTTTCTTCGGAAATACGCTCGGACCTCCTCTCAAACATGGAAGTGCAAGAGATGGAATCCAGGGATGCTTCGAAGACTCATTTGGACCAGGGATGGAATTCACTATACAATGAGTATATTTTCAATGTAATATTGACGCTACTGTTAATAAAGTATCGTTATTAGCGCGTTATTTTAATTATCATTGTGTTTCGGCTGTTCAGATAATGCTTGATTAATTATTTTCATATTTTTTCTTCGGAAATACGCTCGGACCTTCTCTCAAACATGGAAGTGCAAGAGATGGAATCCTGGGATGCTGCGAAGACACATTTGGACCAGGGATGGAATTCACTATACAATGAGTATATTTTCAATGTAATATTGAGGCTACTGTTATGAAGTATCGTTTATAGTGCATTATTTTATTTATCATTGTGTTTCCGCTGTGCAGATAATGTTTGATTAATTATTTTTATAATTTTTCCTCGGAAATACTCTAGGACCTTCTCTCAAACATGGAAGAGCAAGAGATGGAAACAAGGGATGTGGGGAAGACTCATTTGGACCACGGATGGAATTCACTTAACAATGAGTATATTTTCAATGTAATATTGAGGCTACTGTTATAAAAGTATCGTTAATAACGCGTTATTTTAATTATCATTGTGTTTCTGCTATTCAGATAATGTTTGATTAATTATTTTCATATTTTTTCTTTGGAAATACGCTCGGACGTACTTTCAATCATGGAAGTGCAAGAGATGGAATCCAGGGATGCTGGGAAGACTCATTTGGACCAGGGATGGAATTCAGTATACAATGAGTATATTTTCAATGTATTATTGAGGCTACTGTTATGAAGTATCGTTTATAACGCGTTATTTTAATTATCATTGTGTTTCGGCTGTTCATGTAATGTTTGATTAATTATTTTCATATTTTTTTTCCGGAAATACGCTCGGACCTTCTCTCAAACATGGAAGTGCAAGAGATGGAATCCAGGGATGCTGCGAAGTCTCATTTGAACCAGGGATGGAATTCACTGTACAATGAGTATATTTTCAATGTAATATTGAGGCTACTGTTATAAAAGTATCGTTTATAGTGCGATATTTTTTTAATCATTATTTGGGCTGTTCAGATAATGTTTGATTAATTATTTTCATATTTTTTCTTCGGAAATACGCTCGGACCTTCTCTCAAACATGGAAGTGCAAGAGATGGAATCCAGGGATGCTGCAAAGACTCATTTGGACCAGGGATGGAATTCACTATACAATGAGTATATTTTCAATGTAATATTGAGGCTACTGTTATGAAGAAGCGTTAATAGGGCATTATTTTATTTCTCATTGTGTTTCTGCTGTTCAGATAATGTTTGATTATTATTTTCATATTTTTTCTTCGGAAATACGCTGGGACCTTCTCTCAAACATGGATATGTAAGAGAAGGAATCTAGTGATGCTGCGAAGACTCATTTGGACCAGGGATGGAATTCACTATACAATGAGTTTATTTTCAATGTAATATTGAGGCTACTGTTATAAAAGTATCGTTTATAGTGCGATAATTTAATTATCATTGTGTTTCGGCTGTTCAGATAATGTTTGATTAATTATGTTCAAATTTTTTCTTCCGAAATACGCTTGGACCTTCTCTCAAACGTGGAAGTGCAAGAGATGGAATCCAGGGATGCTGCGAAGACAAATTTGGACCAGGGATGGAATTCACTATACAATGAGTATATTTTCAATGTAATATTGAGGCTACTATTATAAAAGTATCTATTATAGCGAATTATTTTAATTATCGTTGTGTTTCCGCTATTCAGATAATGTTTGATTAATTAGGTTCATATTTTTTCTACGGAAATACGCTCGGGCCTTCTCTCAAACGTGGAAGTGCAAGAGATGGAATCCAGGGATGATTCGAAGACTCATTTGGACCAGGGATGGAATTCACTATACAATGAGTATATTTTCAATGTAATATTGAAGCTACTGTTATGAAGTATCGTTTATAGTGCGTTATTTTAATTATCATTGTGTTTTCGCTGTTCAGATAATGTTTTAATAATTATTTTCATATTTTTTCTTCGGAAATACGCTCGGACCTTCTCTCAAACATGGAAGTGCAAGAGATGGAATCCAGGGATGCTGCGAAGACTCATTTGGACCAGGGATGGAATTCACTATACAATGATTATATTTTCAATGTAATATTAAGGCTACTGTTATGAAGTATCGTTTATAGCCCGCTATTTTAATTATCATTGTGTTTCGGCTGTTCAGATAATGTTTGATTAATTATTTTCATAATATTTCCTCGGAAATACTCTAGGACCTTTTCTCAAACATGGAAGAGCAAGAGATGGTATCCAGGGATGCTGCAAAGACTCACTGGGACCACGGATGGAATTCACTAAACATTGAGTTTATTTTCAATGTAACATTGAGGCTACTGTTATAAAAGTATAGTTTATAGAACGTTATTTTAATTATCGTTGTGTTTCGGATGTTCAGATAATGTTTGATTAATTATTTTCATATTTTTTCTTCGGAAATACGCTCGGACCTTCTCTCAAACATGGAAGTGCAAGAGATGGAATCCAGGGATGCTGCGAAGACTCATTTGGACCAGGGATGGAATTCACTATACCATGAGTATATATTTTCAATGTAATATTGAGGCTACTGTTATAAAAGTATCGTTTATAGTGCGATATTTTAATTATCATTGTATTTCGGCTGTTCAGATAATGTTTGATTAATTATTTTCATATTTTTTCTTTGGAAATACGCTCGGACCTTCTCTCAAACATGGAAGTGCAAGAGATGGAATCCAGGGATGCTGCGAAGACTCATTTGGACCAGGGATGGAATTCACTATACAATGAGTATATTTTCAATGTAATATCCTGTCTACTGTTATAAAAGTATCGTTAATAGCGCGTTTTTTTTAATTATCATTGTGTTTCTGCTATTCAGATAATGTTTGATTAATTATTTTCATATTTTTTCTTCGGAAATACGCTCGGACCTACTCTCCAACATGGAAGTGCAAGAGATGTAATCCAGGGATGCTGCAAAGACTCATTTGGACCAGGGATGGAATTCACTATACAATGAGTATATTTTCAATGTATAATTGAGGCAACTGTTATGAAGTGTCGTTTATAACGCGTTATTTTAATTATCATTGTGTTTCGGGTGTTTACATAATGTTTGATTAATTATTTTCATATTTTTTCTTCGGAAATACGGTCGGACCTTCTCTCAAACTTGGAAGTGCAAGAGATGGAATCCAGGGATGCTGCGAAGACTCATTTGGACCAGGGATGGAATTAACTATACAATGAGTAAATTCCCAAAGTAATATTGAGGCTACTGTTATGAAGCATCGTTTATAGTGCGTTATTTTAATTATCATTGTGTTTCCGCTGTTCAGATAATGTTTGATTAATTATTTTCATATTTTTTCTTCGAAAATACGCTCGGACCTACTCTCAAACATGGAAGTGCAAGAGATGGAATCCAGGGATGCTGCGAAGACTCATTTGGACCAGGGATGGAATTCACTATACAATGATTATATTTTCAATGTAATATTGTGGCTACTGTTATTAAGTATCATTTATGAGTGTGTTATTTTAATTATCATTGTGTTTCGGCTGTTCAGATAATGTTTGATTAATTATTTTCATAATGTTTCCTCGGAAATACCCTAGGACCTTCTCTCAAACATGGAAGAGCAAGAGATGGAATCCAGGGATGCTGCAAAGACTCACTGGGACCACGGATGGAATTCACTAAACAATGAGTATATTTTCAATGTAACAATGAGGCTACTGTTATAAAAGTATAGTTTATAGAACGTTATTTTAATTATCATTGTGTTTCGGCTGTTCAGATAATGTTTGATTAATTATTTTCATATTTTTTCTTCGGAAATACGCTCGGACCTTCTCTCAAACATTTTAGTGCAAGAGATGGAATCCAGGGATGCTGCGAAGACTCATTTGCACCAGGGATGGAATTCCCTATACAATGAGTATATTTTCAATATAATATTGAGGATACTGTTAAAAAAAGTATCGTTTATATTGCGTTTTTTTGAATTATCATTGTGTTTCGGCTGTTCAGAAATTGTTTGATTAATTACTTTCATATTTTCTCTTCGGAAATACGCTCGGACCTTCACTCAAACATGGAAGTGCAAGAGATGGAATCCAGGGATGCTGCGAAGTCTCATTTGCACCAGGGATGGAATCTGTTATAAAAGTATCGTTTATAGTGCGATATTTTATTAATCATTATTTGGGCTGTTCTGATAATGTTTGATTAATTATTTTCATATTTTTTCTTCGGAAATACGCTCGGACCTTCTCTCAAACATGGAAGTGCAAGAGATGGAATCCAGGGATGCTGCGAAGACACATTTGGACCAGGGATGGAATTCACTATACAATGAGTATATTTTCAATGTAATATTGAGGCTACTGTTTTGAAGAATCGTTTATAGGGCATTCTTTCATTTCTCATTGTGTTTTTACTGTTCAGATAATGTTTGATTATTATTTTCATATTTTTTCTTCGGAAATACGCTGGGACCTTCTCTGAAACATGGAAGTGCAAGAGATGGAATCCAGGGATGCTGCGAAGACTCATTTGGACCAGGGATGGAATTCACTATACAATGAGTATATTTTCAATGTAATATTGAGGCTACTGTTATAAAAGTATCGTTCATAGTGCGATAATTTAATTATCATTGTGTTTCGGCTGTTCAGAAAATGTTTGATTAATTATTTTCATATTTTTTCTTCGGAAATACGCTCGGACCTTCGCTCAAACATTTTAGTGCAAGAGATGGAATCCAGGGATGCTGCGAAGACTCATTTGCACCAGGGATGGAATTCCCTATACAATGAGTATATTTTCAATGTAATATTGAGGCTACTGTTATAAAAGTATCGTTTATATTGCGTTTTTTTTGAATTATCATTGTGTTTCGGCTGTTCAGAAAATGTTTGATTAATTACTTTCATATTTTCTCTTCGGAAATACGCTCGGACCTTCACTCAAACATGGAAGTGCAAGAGATGGAATCCTGGGATGCTGCGAAGTCTCATTTGCACCAGGGATGGAATTCACTGTACAATGAGTATATTTTCAATTTAATATTGAGGCTACTGTTATAAAAGTATCGTTTATAGTGCGATATTTTATTAATCATTATTTGGGCTGTTCTGATAATGTTTGATTAATTATTTTCATATTTTTTCTTCAGAAATACGCTCGGACCTTCTCTCAAACATGGAAGTGCAAGAGATGGAATCCAGGGATGCTGCGAAGACACATTTGGACCAGGGATGGAAATCACTATACAATGAGTATATTTTCAAGGTAATATTGAGCCTACTGTTATGAAGAATCGTTTATAGGGCATTATTTCATTTCTCATTGTGTTTCTACTGTTCAGATAATGTTTGATTATTATTTTCATATTTTTTCTTCGGAAATTCGCTGGGACCTTCTCTGAAACATGGAAGTGCAAGAGATGGAATCCACGGATGCTTCGAAGACTCATTTGGACCAGGGATGGAATTCACTATACAATGAGTATATTTTCATTGTAATATTGAGCCTACTGTTATGAAGAATCGTTTATAGGGCATTATTTCATTTCTCATTGTGTTTCTACTGTTCAGATAATGTTTGATTATTATTTTCATATTTTTTCTTCGGAAATTCGCTGGGACCTTCTCTGAAACATGGAAGTGCAAGAGATGGAATCCAGGGATATTGCGAAGACTCATGTTGACCAGGGATGGAATTCAATATACAATGAGTATATTTTCAATGTAATATTGAGGCTACTGTTATAAAAGTATCGTTTATAGTGCAATATTTTAATTATCATTGTGCTTCGGCTATTCAGATAATTTTTGATGAATTATTTTCATATTTTTTCTTCGGAAATACGCTCGGACCTTCTCTCAAACATGGAAGTGCAAGAGATGGAATCCAGGGATGCTGCGAAGACTCATTTGCACCAGGGATGGATTTCTCTATACAATGAGTATATTTTCAATGTAATATTGTGATTACTGTTATAAAAGTATCGTTTATAGTGCGATATTTTAATTATCATTGTGTTACGGCTGTTCAGATAATGTTTGATTAATTATTTTCATATTTTTACTTCGGAAATACGCTCGGACCTTCTCTCAAACATGGAAGTGCAAGAGATGGAATCCAGGGATGCTGCGAAGACTCATTTGGACCAGGGATGGAATTTACTATACAATGAGCATATTTTCAATGTAATATTGATGCTACTGTTACAAAAGTATCGTTTATAGCGCGTTATTATAATTATCATTGTGTTTTGGCTGTTCAGATAATGTTTGATTAATTATGTTCATATTTTTTCTTCGGAAATACGCTCGGACCTTCTCTCAAACATGGAAGTGAGAGAGATGGAATCCAGGGATGCTGCGAAGACTCATTTGAACCAGCGATGGAATTCACTATACAATGAGTATATTGTCAATGTAATATTGAGGCTACTGTTATAAAAGTATCGTTTATAGCACGTTATTTTAATTATCAATGTGTTTCGGCTGATCAGATAATGTTTTCCTAATTATTTTCATATTTTTTTTTCAGAAATACGCTCGGACCTTCTCTCAAACATGGAAGTGTAAGAGATTGAATCCAGGGATGATGCGAAGACTCACTTGGACCAGGGATGGAATTCACAATACATTGAGTATTTTTTCAATGTAATTTAGGGGCTACTGTTATTAAGGTATCGTTTATTGCGCGTTATTTTAATTTATCATTTTCATTCGGCTGTTCAGATAATGATTGATTAATAATTTTCATATTTTTTCTTTGGAAATACGCTTGGACCTTCTCTCAAACATTGAAGTGCAAGAGATGGAATCCAGGGATGCTGCGAAAATTCACTTGGATCAGGGATGGAATTCACTATACAATGAGTATACTTTCAATGTAATATTTACGCTACTGTTACACAAGTATCGTTTATAGCGCGTTATTTTAATTATCATTGTGTTTTGGCTGTTCAGATAATGTTTTATTAATTTTTTCAAATTCTTTCTTTGGAAATACTCTCTGACCTTCTCTCAAACATGGAAGTGCAAGAGATGGAATCCAGGGATTCTTCGAAGACTCATTTGGACGAAGGATTGAATTCACTATACAATGAGCAAATTCCATGTGTAATATTGAGGCTACTGTTATAAAAGTATCGTTTATAGCGCGTTATTTTAATTATCATTGTGTTTTTAGCTGTTCAGATAATGTTTGATTAATTATTTTCATATTTTTTTTCTGGAATACGCTCGGACCTTCTCTCAAACATGAAAGTGCAAGAGATGGAATCCAGGGATTGAATTTACCATACAATGAGTACATTTTCAATGTAATATTGAAGCTACTGTTATACAAGTATCGTTTATAGCGCGTTATTTTAATTATCATTGTGTTTCGGCTTTTCAGATAATGTTTGATTAATTATTTTCATATTTTTTCTTCGGAAATACGCTCGGACCTTCTCTCAAACATGGAGGTGCAAGAGATAGAATCCAGAGATGCTGCAAAGACTAATTAGGACCAGGGATAAAATTCACTATTCAATGAGTATATTTTCAATGTAATATTGAGGCTACTGTTATAAAAGTATCGTTTATAGCGTGTTATTTTAATAATCATTGTGTTTCGGCTGATCATATAATGTTTGATTAATTATTTTCATATTTTTTCTTCGGAAATACGCTCGGATCTTCTCTCAAACATGGAAGTGCAAGAGATGGAATCCAGGGATGCTGCAAAGACTCATTTGGACGAGGGATGGAATTCACTATACAATGAGCAAATTCCCAGTGTAATATTGAGGCTACTGTTATAAAAGTATCGTTTATAGCGCGTTATTTTAATTATCATTGTATTTCGGCTGTTCAGATAATGTTTGATTAATTATATTCATATTTTTTCTTCGGAAATACCCTTGGACCTTTTCTCAAACATGGAAGTGCAAGAGATGGAATCCAGGGATGCTGCGAAGACTCATTTGGACCAGGGATGGAATTCATTATACAATGAGTATATTTTCAATGTAATATTGAGGCTTCTGTTATAAAAGTATCGTTTATAGCCCGTTATTTTAATTATCATTGTGTTTCGGCTGTTCAGATAATGTTTGATTAATTATTTTTATATTTTTTCTTCGGAAATACGCTTGGACCTTCTCTCAAACATGGAAGTGCAAGAGATGGAATCCAGGGATGCTGCGAAGACTCATTTGTACCAGGGATGGTATTCACTACACAATGAATATATTTTCAATGTAATATTGAGGCTACTGTTATAAAAGTATCGTTTATAGCGCGTTATTTTAATTATCATTTTGTTTCGGCTGTTCAGATAATGTTTGATTAATTAATTTCATATATTTTCTTATGAAATACGCTCGGACCTTCTCTCAAACATGGAAGTGCAAGTGATGGAATCCAGGGATGCTGCGAAGACTCATTTTAATCAGGGATGGAATTCACTTTACAATGAGTATATTTTTAATGTAATATTGAGGCTACTGTTATAAAAGTATCGTTTATAGCGCGTTATTTTAATTAACATAATGTTTCGGCTGATCAGATAATGTTCGATTAATTATTTCATATTTTTTCTTCGGAAATGCGCTCGGATCTTCTCTCAAACATGGAAGTGCAAGTGATGGAATCCAGGGATGCTGCGAAGACTCATTTTGATCAGGGATGGAATTCACTATACAATGAGTATATTTTCAATGTAATATTGAGGCTACTGTTATAAAAGTATCGTTTATAGCGCGTTATTTTAATTAACATAGTGTTTCGGCTGATCAGATAATGTTTGATTAATTATTTTCATATATTTTCTTATGAAATACGCTCGGACCTTCTCTCAAACATGGAAGTCCAAGAGATGGAATCCAGGGATGCTGCGAAGACTCATTTGGACCAGGGATGGTATTCACTATACAATGAATATATTTTCAATGTAATATTGAGGCTACTGTTATAAAAGTATCGTTTATAGCGTGTTATTTTAATTATCATTGTGTTTTGGCTGTTCAGATAATGTTTGATTAATTATTTTCATATTTTTTCTTATGAAATACGCTCGGACCTTCTCTCAAACAATGAAGTGCAAGAGGTGGAATCCAGGGATGCTGCGAAGACTCATTTCGACCAGGGATGGAATTCACAGTACAATGAGTATATTTTCAAGGCAATATTAAGGCTACTGTTATAAAAGTATCGTTTATAACGCATTATTTTAATTAACATAGTGTTTTGGTTTTCAGATAATGTTTGATTAATTATTCTCATATTTTTTATTTGGGAATACGCTCGGACCCTCTCTCAAACATGGATGTGCAGGAGATCGAATCCAGGAGTGCTGCGAAGAGTCATTTGTACCAGGGATGGAATTAACAATACACTGGGTATAATTTCAATCTAATATTAAGGCTACTCTTATAAATGTATCGTTTACAGTGCGATATTGTAATTAACATAGTGTTTCGGCTGTTCAGATAAAGTGATATTAACTATTTTCATATTTTGTCTTCGGAAAAATGGTCGGACCTTTTTTCAAACATGGAAGGCGAGAGTTCGAAAGCACAGATTCCAGGGACAGAATCAGTATTTAGTTCTTTTCAGATGAAGGTTTTTATCATATTTTATTTGCAGTATCAAAAATTATTTTGTATGATCGAATTTAACTTTGTCTTTGTAAGTAGAGGTATACCTATTAGATGCTCGATTTTTCCCAAAGCTTTTGAAAAGTGAACTGCTAACTTTAATTCGTAAATGCTTACGTGCCAATAACTTTTTTGAGCATGATTATGTGCGTTATTGGATAGTTCATCACATAATTTCTATTCTCAGTCTTAATGTACATACTTAATGCAAATGTTCCGCCTCCAAGATTCTTAGTTTGGTTTGCACCTTAACTTTTATATTCGAAATGTCAGAAAAATAATTAATTATAATGGAATCATTCATTACGAAAATATGGGTAAGTTATATACTGATGTGTTATTTCATCTCTATCTTCCACTGGATAAACCTGTGGCTCAAATTTGTTTCGCTAAAACACGCTTAGTATTTATTTAGTATGTTTTTAAATAAAGATCTTCCTAAATTTGGGTCAATTCATGTATTATTGTTAAGAGTATTCAGTAAAGATTCTTACTTATTAAATTTCAGATGAGATAGTAAAAATGTAATTGTGAAAGATGGGAATTCTCTAAGTAAAGTCGCACCCTGAATTTACTTTTTGTGTACATTAATAAGATTGCGTTAATACAGACTGTTGTGCTTGGCGGAGTCTCCGCTTATGCGATACATGATATAAGTACTGGATAATGTGTGTCATTGACTAAGTTTCGTTTTTGGTGAATCATACAGATATTATTTTTCTCGAAGGACGGCGTCGGGGACGGAGTTTGCTGCTACGGCGGGGGACTGCATCGGGACCAATTTAAGATTGGGAAGAATAAAAAAAAACTACCTTGTGAAATAAAATCCGTGACTTTTGAAGTGAACTGAAGTTTGTCCGTGCAGTGCACATTCCAATCATGTAATTACATTCTAAACTATTTAATGAACAATCGATTGAACAATTCTGTGAATCTTCATCGAAGTATACTATTTAAAGCTTTTCTAACGTTTAATCTTCACTGTGACTAATGGTGATGCAAGGTTGAAAACTATTTTTTAAACTTGTTTTGTTTATATATTCGGTGTTTATTATAACACGTAAGATGAATAAAAAGTGAAATATGATATTTTTCTTCCCAGCCAAAATGTATTTCCAGCCATGTAGAGTTTAAATATTGAAAGGCCAGAACTTGTATAGTTGCACATTGCTAGAATTGTATATATAACGAATATAAAAATGACGATGCACCCTGAACCAAATTAACTATTACTGAATGTATAGATTTCTAAAGAAGTGTACGGCAGGGTCATGTATTATTTATATATTCTGTAACTTTTCCTTATATTGCTGATACTTTTTCTCTGAATAAAGGTCATGGGGAAGAGGGAGAGAAGGTTGCTTATGAGAGGGATGGAAAGGAGTATGGAGAGAGGGTGGTTAAGGGAGTGGGTGGGAAGGGAGAGAGTGGGAAAGGAGAGGGGTGGAAGGTAGAGGGTGGGAAGGGAGATGGTGGGGAGGTAGAGGGTGGGAAGGGATAAGAAGAGGGTGGGGAGGGAGTGGATGGGAAGGGAGAGATTGGTGATGGAGAGGGAGGGTAGGGAAAGGGTGGGGAGGGAGAGGTGGGTAGGGAGCGGATGGGAAGGGAGAGGGTGGGAAAGGAGAGGGTGGTAAGGGAGATGGTGGGAAGGGGTAGGGAGACGATGGGGAGGGGAGGGTGAGGTTTGAGAGTTAGAGGTTGGGGGGAGAGGGTGGGGAGGGAGTGGGTGGGGCGGGTTAGGTTTGGGAGGGGGAGGTTGGGGAGTGAGAGGGAGGGTAGGGAGAGGGTGGGGAGGAAAGGGTGGGGAGGGTGAAGCTTTGGAGGGAGAGGGTGGGGATGGAGAGGGTGGGTAGGGAGTTAATGGGAAGGGAGAGGGAGGGGAGGGAGAGGGGGGAGGGAGAGGTTGGAGAGGGAGAGGGTGGGGATTGAGTGGGTGGGGCGGGTTAGGTTTGGGAGGGAGAGGGTTTGGAGTGAGAGGGAGGGTAAGGAAAGGGTGGGGAGGGAGTGGGTGGGGCGGGTTAGGTTTGGGAGGGGGAGGGTGGGGAGGTAGAAGGAGGGTAGGGAAAGGGTGGGGAGGTAAGAGTGGTGAAGTTTTGTAGGGAGAGGGTGGGGATGGAGAGGGTGGGTAGGGAGTGGGTGGGAAGGGAGAGGGGGAGTGAGAGGGGGAAGGAGAAGGTGGGGAGGGGAGGAAGGGTAGGGATAGGGTGGGGAGGGACTGGGTAGGGTGGGTTAGGTATGGGAGGGGTAGGGTGGGTAGGGAGTTGGTGGGAAGGGAGAGAGAGGGGAGGGAGAGGGGGAAGGAGAGGGTGGGGAGGGGAGGAAGGGTAGGGAGAGGGTGGGGAGAGGGATGAAGGATAGGGAGAGGGTGGGGAGGGAGGGGGGAAGGAGAAGGTGGTGAGGGGAGGAAGGTTAGGGATAGGGTGGGGAGGGACTGGGTGGGGTGGGTTAGGTTTGGGAGGGGGAGGGGGAGGGAGTGGGTGGGTAGGAAGGGAGAGGGAGGGGAGGGAGAGGGTGGGGAGGGGGGTGAAGGTTAGGGAGAGGGTTGGGAGAGGGAGGAAGGGTAATGAGAGGGTGGGGAGGGAGAGGGGGGAAGGATAAGTTGGGGAGGGGAGGAAGGGTAGGGATATGGTGGGGAGGGACTGGGTAGGGCGGGTTAGGTTTTGGAGGGGGAGGGAGTGGATGGGAAGGGAGAGGGAGGGGAGGGAGAGGGGGGAAGGAGAGGGTGGGGAGGAGGAGGAAGGGTAGGGAGAGGGGTTGATGGAGTTGGTGGGGAGGGAGTGGGTGAGGGGGGAGTGGGTGGGGTGGGTTAGGTTTTGGAGGGTGAGGGTGGGGAGTGAGGGGGAGGGTAGAGAGAGGGTGGGGAGGGTCGGATGGGGTGGGTGACGTTTAAGAGGGACAGGGTGGGGTTGGAGAGGGTGGGTAGGGAGTGGGTGGTGTGGGTTAGGTTTGGGAGGGGGAGGGTGGGGACTGAGAGGGAGGGTAGAGAGTGGGTAGGGAGGGACGGGTGGGGTAGATGAAGTTTTAGAGGGAGAGGGTGGGGATGGAGAGCGTGGGTGGGGAGCGGTTGGGAAGGGAGAGGGGGGATGGAGAGGGTGGGGAGGGGGAGGAAGGGTAGGGTGAGGGTTGGGAGGGAGTGGGTGGGAAGGGAGAGTGGGATGGAGAGGGGGGATGGAGAGGGTGGGGAGGGGGAGGAAGGGTAGGGATAGGGTGGGGAGGGAGTGTGGGGCAGGTTAGGTTCGGGAGGGAGAGGTTGGGGATGGAGAGGGTGGGTAGGCAGTGGGTTGGAAGGGAGAGGGAGGGGAGGGAGAGGGGGGGAAGGAGAGGGTGGGGAGAATATCCTATCTGGGCATGTATATGAATGAATCCGTAGAAGCATCTATATATAATAGATATCCGGGGAAACGTCTATGTATAATAGATATAGCTTTATATGAACTGACATACATGAGTACTTAATATTCATTTGGAATATACAGCATTTAAAAACAAATTATGTATTAAAAAGTATATGTAAAATTACTTTTTCACTCGTTGAGTGAATTTCCCTCTTTCTTTACTAGTTTTAAAACATACTTAGTAAAATTTGTTAACTGCTGGTTAAAATAAGTGAAACAAATTGTAGGTAACTTTTTTCCGATCTCTCTATTATATGTATGATATAAATTTATCACCTGAGGAGGAGGAATGTATATTCTTTCAATGGAGCCAAAAACGTAGTGTCTCTCACTGTTTCTTTGGATGAATGAAGTTTGATAGGGAATACCGGAATGATTGTCCACCAGTCTGCCCTAGTCTGTGTCAATCTCAACCAAAACAGTGAAAGATCTCTTCAATCTTTAGCTCTGAAGTTTTCCATGGATATTTTGTCTTTCTAAACCAGATAGGGTGAATTAAAAATATGAAATATCTCCTTTTTTAGCATCAAACTTTGTATAAAAAATGGGGATAGTATGATTCGTCTTATTCTGACAATTCTGTGATGGTAATGCATTCATGTTTGATTTACGTTTCATATCAATGAATATACATGAACTAGTTGATACAATTGATATCCCAGCAGAAAATTTCTACTGGGTTCGGTAGAAGATATCAACCAAAATCAACCGTTTCCTACTGAACTCTACCGTAGCCCTATTAGTTTCTACTTCACACTGTTTGGTAGCCTACTGAAACTCTAGTGGTTTCTTTACAAGATGCAGAATAGAATGATTGCAGTTGTGATCACTGGAAAATTACAAACTCATTGAATCATGGAGGAGATAATTCCACAAAATGTAACATGAATAAAGTTGTGAAATGGATTCCCAATACATAGGAACTATAATAAAAATGTGAATTAAGAGCCATTAAATGATAACAATTAATGGTACTGAATTCAAATTTCTAAGTATCATTCCACCTCGTAGAGATTAGGTAAAGTTGAGACAGAAATGTATCTTCTTAGTTCAATTAAAATGCACTTGCATTCAATTTTAGCAACTAAAATACCAACGATTGGTCCCTTCTTCAAGTAGAGTTGAAAAAAACCCCTATTATTCAATGGAGCATCTCTATTTTCAGCACTTTGAAATGATTAAATCATGATCATACTCTGTGAAATATATTGAACTTATAGGAGACAAGTAGTAAAGATGATGAAATTCTTATGAATTTAATACTCTACTACCAAACTCTACTGAACACTGTTCCATTCCAACCGGTCTCTACTGAACACAGTTATGTATTCATCTGAAGTTAAACTTATTTCTGTTTCTGACCTGCCAATGAGCTACTAAACTTCACTCAATTAAGGAAAAAGTCATCATCATATCCTATATTTTGTCAATATATTAAATGAGTAAAAGTCAGGGAAATTGGGAGACCAAATCCTCAAAATAAAGAGTTTTTGAGGGTATTGTTCATTAGACATATCTACCACTTTAACTTCTGCCAATGTAAGTGGCAATGGAAATGCTAATAAGGGAAATAGATAGGTAATAATAGTACAAATTTTATCACTATGCAATAAAAGTTGAACTATTATTACCTTTAAAGGGAAATTAAAGATAAATTTTAAATTGTACTGAGAACATAGTGAATAATTTTAAGGTAGTTTATTATTTACAACTGAGATGATTATTTCTAGTATAGCTAAGTAATTATAAATAAGTTGACAAATAGATTTGTATAAAAATAAAGGTTTAAATTTAAAATTACTACATAAAATTATTCTTTCCTAAAACCATTGAAAATTGCCAGACACCAACAAAACAATTCATAAATGAAGTTCTAATTTATGAAGAAATCTTGCAAATATCTTTTCTTCTTTGTGAACTCATTGATGATGTTTGAACCATCATCTTGGGCAAATGCTAAAATAAAATCTAATCTAGATACACTGATTTCATTTCAATGGAATACAATTAGTGGTATTTCATATTACACTTTTATTTTACTTAAAGACTTATCCTTATTCTTTTATGTTGTTGTGTTTATATGATTGCAGATGTCCTTAGACATGTTTTTGGCATCTCCAGAGATGTATACCTACAACTGATTCCTTATCCAAGAGCTGTTCCAAGGAAGCCTCCAAATTTCCCAATATTATCCAAAAATAAGACATTTCTAATTTACAATTGGCACAATATACATGGCTAGTTAAGTGATTCTTATCCTAAACTTTAACCATGTTGTGCAAACTTATGTTTAATTAAAATGTATACCAAAAGGAAATTTGTTGAGCGATTGGAGTGAAATATGTACTCCGGATTCATTCATATATATAGATACCCAGATGCCCAGATAGGATACAAATTCACAGGCTAAACTACAAGCATCATTGACTTGCAATTTTTACGATGTAATGGCCATAACGTATAACCTCCAGAAAAAAGCCGACTTTGAACCTTAGTGTCAAGGGTTCGATTCCAGAAGGCCCCAAAGTCGCGATTTTCTCCATAAGGATACATGGTGGGGATTTTCGACAATTTTTTTGTGGCATTTCCCGGAAAAGTGTAGAGTGGAAATTCAGGGGATCGCTAGAAGCCATGCAACTCCAACGTAAATCAGAAAAACATTGCCGAATATGGTCCATGGTTCGATGCTAGGTCGAGGCAAAAATCGGCCGATTAAAATGCATTATGGCGATATTTAAGATTGTTTTCGGATCATTTCCCTAAGGCATGGAAATATGAAACTCGGCATGTAAATAGATATCATGAATATATTTCATAATCAAATTTTAGATGTTCGCAGATGGTCCTTGGTTCGATCCCAGAGGGCCATTTGCACTTCTCAATGCATTTCTTACGGAGATAACGGAAACAAAATTTAGGAACTTCCCGGCATGTTATCGACTTCAAACTTTCCATGATAGAAGAACAAATCTTTACAAATCAAACTGTGCATTCACAACTATCAATGTGTCCTGGGTTCGACACCAGGTGTCTCTGCAATCAGAAGTTGATCCGATTTTTAGGAATTATTTTGAAAACTTTCCCAATAATATAGAAACTTGAAATTCGGCATCTAGATAGAGATCATTAATAACTTTCAGAAACATGTTTTAGATTTTCAAGATCGTCCTTGGTTTGAATCCAGAGAGCCATTTACATTCGTGAAAATTAGAACGGCTTTTGAGGCAGTTTTAGCCAATATTTCTGCTTGAATTTTAACACATAGTTAGAGATGGTGATCTTCAATTGTGCTGCATAGTAAGTTCACAGTAAAGACCCGGGTTCTATGCCAGACGGTAAAATGTCTGAGAATTTTAAGAAAAATTTCAATCCTTTTTTTTTTCATTTGAGGACCGTCCCAATATGATGCCGATATGAAATTAGTATTGCCGATTTGCTTGCAGTATGCAAGCTACATTTTACTCGTATATATGAATGAATCCGGAGAAGCATCTATATATAATAGATATAGAGAGGATACAAACTCACAGCCTAAACCACAAGAGTGATTGAGCTGAAATTTTTACGGCGTATTGGCCGTAACGTGTAACCACCAGAAAAATTGCGATTTTGAACATCAGTGTCATGGGTTCGATTCCAGAGGGCTCCAAATTCCCGATTTTTTCCCATTTAAATGCATTGCTTTGATTTTCGGGAATTAAAAAAAAATACTTCCCAGATAGGCAGAGAGTCAAAACTCAAGGAGCCTATATATATGATTATGGTCTATCGAAAACATTTTTGACTTATACGGATAATATCCTGGGTTCGATGCTAGGACGATGCAAAAATCGGCCGTTTAAAATACATTGAGGTAGTTTTTCATTATTTTTTTTTCGTGCACTTATCGAAATGATAGGAATTTCTTGCTTTTATGGAAGATGTATATTAAGCATGGGTTTTTGAAAAATATTTAAGTAAGACCGTACTCTTCCTGCGTTCGATGCCAGAGCACATTAAATATTCTCTCATAAGAAATATATGGGAAAAGTAGGACGTCGTTTGAAGCAGTTGCAGCAAATATTTCTGCCTGAATTTTCGTACATAGTTAGAGAAGGTGATACTCTGCTGTGCTGCATAGGAAGTATTACCAGAAAGACCTGGGTTCGATGCCAGGTGGTAAATATATCTGCCATTTAAAACATATTGGGATAGAATTTCATTATTTCTTTCATGGACTTATCGAAATACTAGGGACTTCTTGCTTAGAAAGTAGATGTGCATTAAGGTTCGTTTTAAGAAACAAAATTAGATAAGACCATGCTGTTCCTAGGTTCGATGCCAGAGCATTTTAAAATTTCTCTCATAAGGAATATATGGGAAAGGTAGGACGTCGTTTGAGGCAGTTGAAGTCAATATTTCTGCCTGATTTTTCACACATAGTAAGAGACAGTGATCTCCTGTTGTGATGCATAGAAATTATTGCCGTGAAGACCCGGGTTCGATGCCAGACGATTTAAATGCAGCGAATTTTAAGAATATTTTCAATTTTTTTTCTTTTGAGGACCGTCCCGAAATGATGCCGATATGAAATTACTGTTGTCGATCTGCTTGTAGTATGCAAGCTACATTTTACTCGTTATATATAGATGCTTCTCCGGATCCATTCAAATGTTCATTTAGATAGATAGGATACTAATTCACAGGCTAAACCACAAGCGTCATTGACTTGAAATTTTTACGACGTATTGGCCATTACGTGTAACTGCCAGAAAAATTGCGATTTTGAACCTCAGTGTCATGGGTTCGATTCCAGGGGGCCCCTAATTCCCGATTTTTACCATTTAAATCCATTGCTTTGATTTTCCGGAATTTTTTTTAAAATACTTCCCGGATAGGTAGGGAATCAAAACTTAAGGAGCTTATATATATTGTCATGATCTTTAGAAAACATAAATGACTTTAACGGAAAATATCCTTGGTTTGATGCTAGGACAATGAAAAAATCTGCCCTTTAAAATACATCGCGGTAGTTTTTCCTTATTTTTTTGAAGCACTTATCGAAATGATAGGAAGTTCTTGCCTATATGGAAGATGTATATTAATACTTAGATTTAGAAAAAAACTTAGATAAGACCATGTTGTTCCTGGGTTTGTTGCCAGAGGACATTACAATTTTTCTCATAAGGAATATAAGGGAAAAGTTGGACGTTGTTTGAGGCAGTTGCAACCAATATTTCTGCTTGAATTTTTACACATAGTTAGAGATCTTCTATTTTGTTGCATAGAAAGTATCACCAGAAAGACCCGTATTTGATGCTGGACAATTAAATTGCATTGAATTTTAAGAATAATTTCAATCCATTTTTTACTTTCTCCATATACAAAGTATAGAGAAAGTATTGTTTTCATGAAAAAAATCGACTTCGAGATTTCAATGGAAATACATGTTTTGGGGTCCCAAGAACACGTTTTGACCATTTTCGGAATGATGTCTCTGTGTATGTGTGTGTGTGTGTGTATGTATGTGTGTCTGGGCTTGTGGGCGCTCTAACGTAAAAACTATTAGTAGTATCAATACTAAAACTCATATATACTACTGTGGTGTGTGCTGTCAGAGTTGATTAGTTTTTGGAGTAAATCGGTCAACCGGAAGTCGAGCTTCATTCATCAAAGCTCATTTCCGGTTTTCACAATATCTCCGTAAATATGATACATAGGTAAATTGTATACCCTATAAAAGTTTTAGATATTGTGATTTACTATAACTTTTGAATTTAACATATTTTTGTTTCACTGATTGTGTAGGAGTCATTTGTGAAATACTGATAAACCGGAAGTTGCTGATTATAAACGTTGTGGGCGCCTGGGGCGAAAGGCAATTTCATCGTTTTTCATCGAACATGTCCCGAAAAACTTTATTTATAATGCTTGTGAAGTAATAGATAATATGATATAAATTAATCACTCATCTTCCAAGTTTAGATGGAATATAGAGTTCGAAAATACTGTCGTAGATAAATATTTACAGCTTCTATATGGAGAAAGTCATGTGCTGGCCACATCAGATTTTTTCTTTTTAGGACCTTCTCAGTATGATGCCGACTTGAAATTAGAGTTATCAATATGCATGCAGTATGCAAGCAACATTATACTACTATAAATATATATACAAGCAAAATGTTGCTTGCATACTGCAAGCATATTGATAACAGATATTTCAAGTTGGCATCATATCGAGTGGGTGTTCAAAAGCAAACAATTGAAATACATTGATAATATTATTAAAATTCCCTGCTATTTATCTGTCTGGCATCAAATCCGGGTCTTCCTGGTGAAGTCTTCCTCTACCAAAGCTAGAGCTTCCTATCATTTCGATAAGTGCATAAAAAATGAAAAACTACCCTAATGTATTTTCTATGGCAGAAATATTAATAAACCGGCATCGAACCCGGGTCTTCCAGGTGATAATTCCTATGCAGCACAATAGAAGATCACCATCTCCACTATGCGTGAAAATTCAAGCAGAAATATTGGTTGCAACTGCCTCAAACGACGTCCTACTTTTCCCTTATATTCCTTATGTGAGAAATTTTAATGTGCTCTGGCATCGAACCCAGGAACAGTACGGTCTTATCTAAATTTTATTTTAAACCGATTCTTAATATACATCTTCTATCTAAGCAAGAACCTTCTGTTATTTCAATAAGTGCATCAATAAAAAATAATGAATAACTACCCCAATGTATTTTAAACGGGTGATTTTTGTATCGTCCTAGCATCTAACTCAGGACATTTTCTGTAAGAGTCTTTAGTGTTTTTGATAGATCAAGACAATTTATATAGGCTCCTTGATTTTTGATTCTCTACCTACCCGGGAAGCATTTTTTTTATTCTGGAAAATCAAAGTAATCCATTTAAATGGAAAAAATCGTAACTTTGGGGCCTTCTGGAATCGAACACATGACACTGAGGTTCAAAGTCGCATTTTTCCTGGGGTTTTGCATTAAAGCTTATACACTGTAAAAATTTTAAGTCAATGAGGCTTGTGGTTTAGCCTGTGAATTAGTATCCTGTATATATATATATATATATATATATATATATATATATATATATATATATATATATATATATATATATATCATCATCAGCCATTTTCAATCCGACGTCGGATGTAGGCCTCCCCAAGTACTTTCCAATTTTCTCTGTCCTGAGCTTCTCGTTGCCACGTTACACCTAAGTACTTGATGATGTCTCTGTTCCACCTGTCCATAGGTCGTCTTCTTGGTCTCTTCACATCTCTTGGTATCCAGTTGAGAACTGCAGATGTCCAACGGTTGTCGTTTCTTCTTGCAATATGGCCGGCCCACCTCCATTTCAGTGATCTTACCTTATCTATTATGTCTGTAACTCCAGTCATCATTCTCACCCAAGTGTTTCGTTTCCTGTCTCTTCTTGTGATTCCCAGCATGCAGCGCTCCATGCTCCTTTGCGTTGTCTGAAGTCTCTGGGTTATTGCAGCATTTAACACCCAAGTTTCACTTCCATAGGTCAAGACAGGTAAAATGCATTGGTTGAAGACCTTCCTCTTCAAAACCATTGGGTTTTTTGACTTCAGAATGTGTGAGTTCCTTCCAAATGCACTCCAGCCAGGTTTCATTCTTCTGTTTACTTCATTAATCCTGTTTTTCTCTGCTGTTGTTACAAGTTGTCCCAGGTATGTGTATTCCAAGCAAACATATAGAGGTTTTCCTTGAAGTTTGACTGGCTCTTGCACTGTAAAAGAATTATACATTACCTTTGTTTTTGTTAGGTTTATCCTGAGTCCTATCTTCTGTCCTGCTGTGTATAGCTCTTCAAGTCTTGAAGTTAGATCTTCTACGTTAGCTGCAAAGAGAACTATATCATCTGCAAAACGGAGGTGACTGATGTACTCCCCATTTGCTCTTAACCCCTTCTCTTCCCAATCAAGGGTTTTAAAAACGTCTTCTAAAATGGCTGTGAACAAGATGGGAGATAGACCGTCACCTTGTCGAACTCCCTTCTCAATCTTGAATTCATCGGTCTCTTCATGAAGCATTACAGAAGCTGTGGCATTCTTGTAGACACTGCGCAAGAGGCGGATGTACTCAGAATCTATCCCTTGATTCTTCAGAGCTTTCAGAGTGGAGGAGGTACTTACCGAGTCGAAGGCCTGTTCATAATCTACAAAGCAAAGGACGAGTGGCATCTCGTATTCATTCGTTCTGTTTATAATTTCCTTTAATGTGTGGATGTGGTCCATAGTGCTGAAGCCTATCCGGAATCCCGCTTTTTCTCTAGGCTGGGCTGAAGACAGGGTCATCTTAAGACGGTCCACTATTATCCTCATGAATGTTTTGTAGACAACTGGAAGGAGGCTAATGGGGCGATAGTTCTTCAAATCTTCTTTGCTTCCTTTCTTGTGCAGAAGGGCAATCCTTGCGTGGTTCCATTCCTTATGAATCATTCCTTGTTTTAGACAATTACTGAATAATTGTGCTAAAACATTGGCAATCTCTGTTCCACCAGCTTTCAGATATTCCGCCAACACCCCATCTGCTCCTCCTGCTTTCCTACTCTTCATCTGCTCAATCGCCGCCATTACTTCTTCTGGGAGGATTGAGAGGAGATTTTGTGAGCTTTGGCTTTCATCTTGGTTCTCCTCTTCGGCGTTTCCTATCTTCTTGTATAGGTTGCCAAAGTATTCTGCTACAATCCTCAATATTGCTGGTCTGTTATATGTTGTGGTGCCATCTCCTTTCTGTAAGGCTAAAATCTGTTTCTTACCAATTGCTATGCGTCTTCTAGCCCTCTTTATGCTTTTGTTATTTTCTATGGCCTCTTGCACAATCTTTTCATATATATATATATATATATATATATATATATATATATATATATATATATATTTTCATATATATATCATATATATATATATATATATATATATATATATATATATATATATATATATATATATATACGAGTAAAATGTTGCTTGCATACTGCAAGCAGATCGGAAATACTTATTTCATATCGGGACGGTCCTCAAAAGAAAAAAAAAAGGATTGAAAATATACTTAGAATTCTATTCAATTTAATCGTCTGGCATCGAACCTGGGTCTTTCTGGTGAACTTACTATGCAGCACAATAGAAGATCACCATCTCTAACTAAGTGTGAAAATTCAAGCAGAAATATTGGCTACAACTGCCTCAAAATACGTTCTAATTTTTACGAAAGTAAATGGTTCTCTGGATTCGAACCAAGGACGATCTTGGTAAGGTATAACATGTTTCTGAAAGTAATTTATGATCTCTATCTATATGCCGAATTTCAAATTTCTATATACCTATTTTTCTGGTGGTTACACGTTATGGCCAATACGCCGTAAAAATTTCAGCTCAATCACTCTTGTGGTTTAGGCTGTGAGTTTGTATCCTCTCTATATATATCTATTATATATAGACGCTTCTCCGGATATACCTATATATACGAGTAAAATGTAGCTTGCATACTGCAAGCAGATCGGCAATACTAATTTCATATCGGCATCATATCGGGAATGTCCTCAAAAGAAAAAAAAAGGATTGAAATTTTTCTTAAAATTCGCTGAAATTTCATCGTCTGGCATCGAACCCGGATCTTACTGGTGAACTTACTATGTAGCACAATTAAAAATCGCCACAATGCATTTTAAACGGCGGATTTTTGCCTTGACCTAGCATCGAACCCAGGTTATTCTCCGTAAAACTCATTTATGTTTTCGATAGATCATAACCATATATAAAGGCTCCTAGATTTTGGATTCTCTACCTGTCCCGGAAGTATTTTTTAAAAATTCCCGAAAATCAAAGCAATGCATTTAAACGGGAAAAATCGGGACTTTGGGGCCCGCTGGAATCGAACCCATGACACTGAGGTGCAAAATCGCAATTTTTCTGGCGGTTACACTCTATGGCCAATATGTCGTAAAAATTTCAAGTCAATGACGCTTGTGGTTTGGCCTGTGAGTTTGTATCCTCTCTATATATATATATATATATATATATATGAATATATATATGGATACATGAATGAATCCGGAGAAGCATCTTTATATAATAGATAAGATACAAGTAAAATGTAGCTTGCATACTGCAAGCAGATCGGCATTACTAATTTCATATTGGCATCATATCGGGACGGTCCTCAAAAGAAAAAAAAAGGATTGAAAATATTCTTAGAATTCGCTTTAATTTAAGTGTCTGGCATCGAACCCGGGTCTTTACTGTAAACATACTATGCAACACAATAGAAGATCACCATCTCTAACTATGTGTGAAAATTCAAGCAGAAATATTGGCTACAACTGCCTCAAAAGACATTCTAATTTTCACGAATGTAAATGGCTCTCTGGATTCGAACCAAGGACGATGTTCGAAATATAAAAGATGTTTCTGAAAGTTATTTATGATCTCTATTTATATGCCGAATTTCAAGTTTCTATATTATTGGGAAAGGTTTCAAAATAATTCCTAAAAATTCGAATCAACTTCTGATTGCAGAGACACCTGGTGTCGAACCCAGGAAATATTGTATGCTGTGAATGCAAAGTTTGATTTGTAAGGACAGGCTCTTCTATCATGCAAAGTTTGAAGTCGATAGCATGCCGGGAAGTACCTTAATTTTGTTTCCGTTATCTCCGTAAGAAATGCTTTGAGAAGGGAAAATGGACCTCTGGGATCGAACCAAGGACCATCATCGAACATGTAAAATTTGATTATGAAATATATTCGTGATATCTATCCACGTGCTGAGTTTCAAGTATCCATGTTTTCAGGAAAGGATCCAAAAAAAACTTCAAAATCGCCGCAATGCATTTTAAACGGCCGATTTTTGACCCGACCTAGCATCGAACCAAGGATAATATTCGTAGATGTCTTTATGGTTTTCTTTAGATATCTTTGGCATCTAGCGATCCCTCGAGTTTCAACTCTCTCCTTTTCCGGGAAGTGCATCAAATAAATTTTCGAATATCCCCGCCATGTAATCTTATGGGGAGAATCGCGACTTTGGGGCCTTTTGCCATTATTTCCCACATTTTATCAAGATATGAGCGAAAAAGTACTAAAACGGATAATTTTAGCCAAAATTCAATTTTTTTTCTCTATTTGCCATTATTTCCCACATTTTATCAAGATATGAGCGAAATAAACTACGAAAACGGACAATTTTAGCCAAAATTCCATTTTTTCCCCTCTATTTTGCCATTATTTCCCACATTTTATCAAGGTATGAGCGAAATAAACTACGAAAACGGATAATTTTAGCCAAAATTCAATTTTTTTCTCTATTTTGCCATTCTTTCCCACATTTTATCAAGATATGAGCGAAAAAAGCTACGAAAATGGATAATTTTAGCCAAAATTCCATTTTTTTCCTCTATTTTGCCATTATTTCCCACATTTAATCAAGCTGTGATTGAAAAAAGTACTTTAACGGATAATTTTAGCTAAAATTCAATTTTTTTCTCTTTTGCCATTCTTTCCCACATTTAATTAAGATATGAGCGAAAAAAGCTACGAAAACGCATGATTTTGGGTTGGGTTTGGTTGGGTTTGCCTTGATGATATTGTTAAATGTGCACCCACTTGCCACAGTTCGTCTGCTAACCGACTGACTCCTATCGCTACCGACTCTTTTTCATAATCGGTAGAATTCTCCGGATTGTACCGACGATGGCTAGCCGTCGTACCGACGCAGGAGCTTACAGAATAGTATCGAGAGCTCGCGGAGTCGGTTTGCGATCCCAACCGACTGCTTGGCTACCGTACCGACGGGAAATGAGATACAGAATATGGCCCCTGATCTAAAGGGACAGCTTTGGGAGGTAGTCCAAACTTTAATCATAAATTTAATTTATTCGAAACTAAATGTAATTCTTCATCAGATAAGGAGACTGAAGATAAATTCCTAACAAAACTAATGGTTGGGGAAGGAGATGGAGTGGGAACTCTCAGAGAACTGAGAGGATTATCAGTAAGGACATCTGAATTGGATGTTTGTGAGTTGTTCTTAATCAAATTAGATCTAAATAACAACTCATCCAATTTCCTATTTAGTTTTTTGGATTTCTTCAAAAAACTGTTGTTGATTGAGGAAAACATTCTCTCTCTGAATCCCACCCATAAAGCAAAACCAGCATTATCTAAATTCTTTGTTAATTTTAAGTGTAAATCGTAAGCCCTTATTTCCAGATTACAACGTTTGCTATAAAGAGACTCAATCTCCAGATTGATCCATTTCTTCTTTGGAGAGATAACACACTTTTGTCCTATTGGTGATTTAGGTGTGTTAATGACATTCATGAATTTAGGGAAAACTCCATAATACTTGCAGCATTTAAGAAAAAATAAATCAGCCCCAATATTGAGAATTTTGGAGTTTAGGTTTTTAAATCTATTGCAATCACGTTGTGGTAACAGGTTGTAATAATAAAGTGTACCCATTTTAGGTCGTTAGAAACTATGGAAGGCGACTGTCAAACAATGGATGTGACAAGGAAATGATGCAGAAGATGCAACCAAAATTGGCAAAGAGAAACTTGCAAAAACGACAATGTGTTTGACAATTGGTGAGACAACCAATTAAAATGATAATCCAGAGTAAAGAGCTGAGTTCTCAGGATGAAATAGCTAGTTGGACTATAATAAGCAGTTGAATATATGTTTCTTCATGAGTAGGGAAAACAGTAGACAATCGACACACATTATAAAATAGAATAATAAAATAAATAACAAACATTTGGTTATTCTATTTTATTGTTGTTCTATTATTGGAACTTTTGTTTATAAACTTTGCCACTAATGCCATCTCTTGAGGAAAATTGGAACTTTTCTTTTTGAATAAATCACGACATTGGTGCACCCATCCTTATTTGAACATCTTTCATTATTAGACTATATCATCAGTAACTTTCTTAGGAATGACTTCATCCGTTGCTTTTAAAATTATTTTCTCTTCTAAGAAACAAATAATCATTTATATCAGATGAAATTTTCTGGTAGGCTTACATTTAAGCCTCATTTCGTTATTTATGTATTAGCCAAGTATTCAATCGAATGCGTCACATACCGGAGATTACAAATTCGGCTGCATTAAAATATTCTGTAGACTCTTGATTATAGTTGATATTATAATTGAATTTGCAGAAATCAAGTTATATACCAAGGTGGAAAAAATAAAGACGTCAACTTACAATTATTTAGACTAAGTGATAGGTAGTTTAACCTGCAGAGAGATGATACAAAACCCAGTCTTACGCACTGAGTGTTCAAAAGAAACAAAAATTTTCCACGAATTGAAATTTGAATGGGCATTGCATAACCTGATATGAGATTCGTGAGATTCTATCACAAAAGAAAAAATTGGCTGCATCGAAAAGGAAGCTGAAGAATTTAAGTCACAGTTTTAAAAGTTTCTCAAATTTATTTCAAGTCATCAAGTCACAGTTACGATAAATATGTGCGTAACTTACGCGCACAATACCTTTCAGCTGACTAATTTGCTTCCAATATGGTATATTATTAATAATATCATCGAAAATTAATTTTTACTGATATCTTGTATTGCTCCAATACTTTTACAAATTTTTACGGAAACCCGGTTATTGAATTATTTTCGTAACTATACAGCAGATTTACGGGTAATTATAAAATATGGATCGGTATATTTTATATCATCCCGAGTAATGAAGAGCCTACTGTATAGACTTCTTATCCTCCAGAATGCTTAATAAAGGAAAAAGTAACTTTGCAATTGTCGCTAAAGCCCGTCATACACGGTACAATCTAAAATAAAATATTGTGTAACATGGCCGCCGTCTTCTTCCTGATTGGCTGATTTTTGAGAATCTCTCAGATTTTCGAACATGTTCTATTCTAAAATTATTGCGAATCGGCCATTTTCACAATTTAGACTATCCTGTCACCTAGGTGTCAGGAAGATGAACTCGTTGAGTTTGAGGATGTCAAGAATGATGTATCAGGCTTTCCCATTGGCCACAGTCGATTTCCGCCACTTGCAACACTGTCTGACGCGCTTTTTTAACTTCCCCATTGCCTTGTTTACCTTTTGAAATTGCTGCTTTCTAGATTTCTTGTGGGGAAAAAGTTCTTTTAAAAACTCGTACCCGTTTACTTTAGTAATTACTAGATTAGTTACTTTAGTTTAGTTTAGTTTTATACTTTATTTAAGAGTTAATCTACATATTAATACGTGAAGAGAAAACTTTGGATCCCTTTATAAGGATATTTCGCGAACGGTGGAGTTTGAGATTTGGCATAGTTAAAGTTTATATGGAGAAAGAATGCATAAAGCTAAAATCTATGTCCAAATATCCTTGGTTTGACTCTGGACCAGTATAATCGTCTCTCATAAGAAATGCACACGAAGTTCATTTTGATCGATATCAGGCATTTTTTATTTTGAAGAATTAGATCAAAAATAATGGTAGTACCAAATCGAGATCAATACCAAAAGAAAGAAAATTGAATAAAGATTTTTATATTGGTCGTAGAATATCGCATTCGAGTCGAAATTAAGAGAATTCAGACAAAAATGGTGAAAATTCTGTGGGCATAAACAATTCCCTGACGACAAAGGTGATTGTTGGACTCAGCTCTCATACGAATCAATGCGAAAGATAGGCTCATATGAAATGTATTGAGAAGAAGAGCTGAAATTTTATGGCAATAAAACGATATGTAAACTTTTGAAATTGATTTGATTGAAGCTATATATTTTTATGAATAATATCCTTCTAAAATGTGGATTAATATTTTCGGCTTTGTAGATAAAACTTCAAACGATGTATGTTTACGTTCTAAAAACAGGGAAAATTTTACCGTCAAAATCAATCGAAAGGCAGCAATACATACAAACGCGATTTTGTTCTAGCAACCAAATAAACAAATACTCTATTATAATAGTTAACAAGCACTATTTGTGTAAATGGAAAATACACGTATCTTCACAAAAATGAAATGAATTCCAAAAGCAATATATCTTATACCTCTATGAATATCAAGTCTCATTTATATTAGCATTAATTTGATTCAATAATAACATGAAAAATTAAAAGTAACATTGAATTGAATCAAACAATAAATTAAACTACAAGCCGTAATTGTGTTTCTTTTATTGTTACTAACATTTAATTTTAAATTCCATTGGTATTGCAGGGAATTAAGGCAAACAACACGCAACCTAATGGCTTGTTTGTACACGCTCGCAGCTGACATAATAGAACAAATTTCAAAAAGATTATAAGCAATAGTCATAGAGTTATAATCATTGATTAAAGATCCTTAAAATTGTGGTATTTTCTTTGTTTGTGGATTATTCCAGGATGGTTTGGTCGAGGAATCAGACCGAGAGATTCATTTCCATTGTAAGTGAGCGAGTTTTGTATCTATTTACATGTGTGAAACTGTTTCTATCCCGTTTTGTTTTAGGAGGCCAACCACTACACAATTAACATTATATTCTATGAAAAATCTTCTTTGTTCAGCCCTTCCCTGCGTACTTAAGCCGAGATCCTTCCCTTTCATTCTAGCGAGAATCAGGTTTCGCAGATCCGCCATGTTGGATTTAAAAAACAGAATATTTTATTTTAGATTGTATCATTTATGAGGGCTCTCAGAGACGAAGTGAAAAATCAAATATTGTCGACAATATTTTATTTTAGATTGTACCGTGTATGACGGGCTTAACTCATCTTGAGATGTGCCCTCCGATAGCAGCCCTAAAATAATACAATCCTAATTTATGCAACTAATAATGGTCATTTTACAAAAAACTACATAGACATTAACTTACGTTTTCCCGATAGAGGCCTAGAGCTATTAGCAGACTATGAAAAAAATTTTCGGATGTCCATCTGTACCTTATGAAATCCAAACTAAACTCTCCTTCGAACTATTCCCTGTGAATTTCTCTAAAGCACTATTCAAGAGCCTAGCTTTGCATTCACACCCTCAAAACAGTCACATGCAGAAGATCTAACTGAGCATTTTATCAACCTGTTTGTCCCTCAAACGTAATCTTAATCTCTGTTTTCAGGGTGTAAGTTTCGAATTACTTCTCGAATGTTCCCTTGTGTTTTTGCGAGGAGTAAACGAATCAGCACTTTCGAATTATTCTCATGGGAATCTTATCTTATGGTGTTAGTCATCTAACAAAAGGATATGGTTAAGAAGTGCATGCGTTGAACATTGTGTGCGAAACACTTGTAGCGTTCCATTGATATCGATGTCGGCTCTAGGCCTGCTCTGCTACCGAAAACATCAACTTAGCTGTAATCAGAGCCATATTTACTGTCATGCAAAGCTAGTCATAGGACTTCTTGGGGGGGGGGGGGTTCGAACCCCTGAACTTCCCTCCCTCGCTGCTCCACTGCTTGGGCCTATTTGCAAAATACTCACCGCAAAACTTTCTTATGTCCATTTTGAAGGGAAAACGAAAATAAACTGAACCGTTTGTCTTCTGTCGGCGATTGTCGGACGATACTCAAGGTAGTTTGAGAGAGAGGACATAATCGCATAACCTCGCCCTCTGCTCGCATCGAGAGGCAGTTCTAACTACATTGTTAACCCTGAAACTGAACTTTTCTTCTCTTGGGAGGGAAGGGGCGAAGGACTCTACTACATAGTATTGTTGAAATATTTTTGCTGCGCTGGAGGTATAAATGAATTTCCTACGAGGAAGTACTTTTCCCATCACTGGTGTTTACACGTGCCAACACTTGACTTTGTTTTGGGTCTAAATTCTTTTCAAATACGCTCGTGCCTAAAAATCGTTTCTACAACACATCCTGAACAAAAACACAAATGGGTCTCCAGGGAGGGGCAGCTGCCCCCCCCTGACGACGCCCTTGTACATGTATGTGTTATTGTTGTTTATTTGATAAATTTCATCCCGATACTTGTAAAGGAGCACAATTTTATGACCATCAGAAAAATTAAAGACAAATTAAAACATACCAATAAATCACATTATTTCACTGATTTGCACAACCAATTAAATTACATGAACTAACTGTTATTAAGAGTCACCAAAATCAGATCCTGCAATTAGTATCGATTTCAATAAGCATTGCAATAGAAGTGTTTTTGTAGTGTTGAGTAAGGAATTTTATTTACTTTGGTTAAAGCTTCACTTGCTCACAAGAAGAGAAATAATCTCTTCTACTCATTGAATTTAACGATTTCATTAATTATTAAAATTAACAAAATTTAAGATTCATTTAAGTCATCATTTAAGACAATTCTCTCGTTAAATTAAAAGTCATTAAAAATACTAAAATTAAGTTTAAAGCGCAAGCGGAATACTTCGGAAGGACTCAAAACCAGGTAAGCGTCCAATACAGTCACGCGCCAGTCGCAGGGACAGCGGCTCCTTTTTCAGGGACGTAATTGTTTTTTCAAATGTGTCCTCATTTTCCAATGAAGGGACGTTTATCTACGAATGTTCTTACATTTTTGGATAAATGGTAGGTGAGTTTCTTCAAGAGCAGTGGTGACGTCGAGTAAGATGGAAGCTCTGGAAAGTTTCCAATTAACCAAGGATTTGCTGGTGTAATCGTAACCAGAGCGGATTGCTCATTATCCAGTCAATAAATATAAAGTATCTAGTGATTGGTGTAAAAATTAAATTATGGAAGTAATCCGCTACTTTTAATTACGAAATCTTGAATCAATCGAACGCAAGTTTCTTTTGCATCACGAACCTTAAATGAAAAATCGCACTTGCGAATGATATTTTACAGGCCTACTATCAATTTATGAGGATAGCCAATGTAGTTATTACCAATATACCAGAGGATTCCAGAAAGCTATGTTACGAACCTTCATTCATCATACTTTGAGTGAGGATCTCCCTCAATCGAAGTTCATTTGGTTGAAATAAGGGTATTTGATCGGATATCGAGTGCAAGAATGGAAATATTGCTCTTTAGTATATCAGTGAGTAACAAGGATAAAATATAATAAAAGAAAATGAAAATAATATTATAGCATTATTTGCAAACAGCGGGTTATTTTCTGCCGATTTGGCAGATGCGGGTGTGTAATGCGTGGTTACCTATACTCAGATTGTCGATTGTTCAATTAATTATTGTAAAAAACTAAGGCCCATTCAGACGAACGGCAATACGTTTTTTCATTATTCCACTTCCTGCACCACCACAAAAATTTTCATCAAAATCCCCGGACAAAAGTGAGAGTCTTCCCTTGTATGTGAATTGTGACGTGAATCGCCAATTTAAAAGTTTTTTCATGCAATGATTTTTATACAGATTAGCAAATTCGAGCTTTAAAATGTTAATATTTTCCTTATCAAGTATTTTATCAATTGACAGTTAACTTTTAATTCGTAAGTGCGATAATTACTGAGAAAAAGTATTTTATGCATTTTTTTGCGTAGATTAAAGTATTCGAGCTTTCAGATGTTAAAATTTTTCTTTAACATGTATTTAAACAGTGAAATAGCTAACTTTTTCAGCCATAAATGTGATAAAATACTGAGAAAGACTATCGTAGAACTATAACGGCGTAAAATGTAGCCTAGCAAGGGAACGAACGTAGCGGGACCGCTAGGCTACCTCCGTATTAGTTAGTACCACAAATTGAAAGGAGATGGCGACACGGTGCGAGGGATAAATCCATCAAATCTTCGTCCTAATACCGTTAAGAAGCACACCCCTTGTTAGATACTACTAAGAAAATTACCACGCGGATTTGTTGTGTGGATGGTTTGTAAGGTGTTATTCGGGTTGTTTCTTTAACTTAGTAGTTCGCTGAATGTCTCTAGCAATGTCTACAGATGGAAAGTTTCTTAAGAAGAGGAAGGTTTCCAAGAAGAATAAGAAAGCGTGGAGAAAATTTACGGACATAGCAGATGTAGAAGAATATCTGGACGAAAAAAGATTAGAAGAAAGATTAGGGTAATAACTTCTTGTTGAGCATAAAAATGTTTTTAGTATGTTATCTCACAACCAATTGTTTTTTGTTTTAAGCATTTTCTTAGTTATTGATGTGTTAAGAAAGGTAAACTTTGCTCATATCTATTTCCATATTTCTAATGAAATAGTTTTTGAGGTTCGTCTCAAGAAATCATTAACTTTTAAAAATATCTGAATCAATAGTATTACTAAAGCTCTCTTTAGAGCCCACTATTAACCTCTTAACAAAAACTTGAGAATTTTTACCATCTTTCTCCTCCAAAACCATTTGTTTTACTATCGTTTTGAGTAGAGGTTCGTATGCGGAGCGGTCAGACAAGGAGCTGTTCCACGTTGATCATGTCACAGAGACGCCTTCCGATTTGAAAGCGGAAATCTTGGCCAGAAGAAGGGCTAAGTTTTCAAGACCTTACAGATGTCTTCAAGCTTTAGAACCATCAACGGCTGTCCCAGATCCGATCTCTAAAAGGTTTGTTACTCTTTATTGATGGTGTCAATTTATCATATCAATCATAATGAAATTTTTAAAAGTTGACGTAGGAGGGTGACATTGTTGCATTATGAGATAAATTTGAAGTGCATCAAAGTAAAATGAAACGAGGTCTACTCAAAAGTTGAGTGTTAAATGATTTAACAGTCTTGAGTTACTTCATGACGAGGATTTATTGCAAAGATCCTTAGAATCGTTTTCCAGTTGTACCATAATTGAGCTTTTCAATCTCAATGCTAAACTTTTCATTTGCAATTACGCCATTTCTTCTTCGTAATACTGACTTGTTGCTTTCTTCTAAACCTACTTTTCATTACACATAACAAGCCTTGTCCTAAATTACTGATTGTGAGTTAATTAAGAATAATTAAACTAATAATCATTATTCTTTATACCTATTATTTTCACAGAATAAAAACATTAACTGAGTAAATAACTAACACATTGTGCTAAAATTTCTGGTAACAAGTTATTCTTTAATTTTGAGTGGTACTCTTGATAACATTTAATCTGAGTTAGTGAAAATCCAATCAATCCAGTATAAATGTGCAAGTTGGCCATGTTTAAACCATTGAGGAGCAAAGGTCACAGGAAAACCTAACTCTTAGTAAAAGTGTAGTACTGAAGTATTCTCCATGATTATAAGATCTCTCGAAGGAAGCATATGACAGAGATTTACCCTAGATAAATAAAAAATCAATCAATTTTTACAAAGCCTTATGTTTAGCAATCGTTTAACTACTAATTGAAAAGGGTTCTGTTATCAGGAGAAAAATAATTTTTTCAAGATAACTAGATCCTCTTTACTCTCAAGACATATATATAGCATAGTCCATAGCATATTGGATAATTTAAGTATTATTACAACAGCTGAGTACAAAAATTCACATGCCAAATTTCGATGCATTAGCAATATCTTCAATATTTACATAATATTGATCCTCCACATGGCTTAGGACTGGAGGAGATCTTCTCGAGAAAGAATAGGTGGGGAAAAAATGATAACCTGCAGGTGAAATGGTAGAATTTGTTGAGAACTATTAAACAGGACAACACATAATAGAGGACACTGAAGGACAAGACAAAAGGAAAAGGAGTAACTTCATCATTGGAAAAATAAAATTGGGGTTTCAATATTCCTTATTCATTTTGATTTTTTCCAAAATATTATATCTGTTAACCTTAGATAAAATCTTTGGCTTGTAATTTGAAGAATGACTAGGAAACAATAAATGTTTCACAAAGTGGAGAGAATCCCTTTAGAAATATTTTGCATGTTCTTTAGCCCTTAGAAAATTTGAAACTTTGTCTAACGTAGATTGAATGACAATCCTCAATCAAGTCAGTTGATAAACCAATGGCTTAAATACTGTATCAATGGTATCCTTATAATTTTAAAGAAATTTGTTTCAAGTAAAGGTTGATGTAGAAGTCTAGCTTTAAACGTCCTTTTGGTGAAAGTTTCCAAATTATATATGTTAGATGCTTCTCTACCTTTCTTGTTAGCATTTTACTGATAGATCAAATGACTCCTGAGATATTCCTATTTGTTTCATTCAAAGTCTTCGATATTGTAAGGCAACCATCTTTTATTTTATTAGTTTAGTAAACTGATCATACTGCAGAATTACCACGGTAACATGACAGTGGGTTAATGTAAGTCCCACCAAACTTACTTAGAATTATCAGTATTTGATACAGGATAGTTATAGTTGTTGCAGGAGTGATATGGTATTACCAATTCTGTCATTGTGTTTGAATTACTTCTTTAAATGACATCCTAATATTGAATTTTAAAAACCTTGATGAGATCAACTAGAAAAATCAAATGAGCAGCTTCCATTAGTGGATGAAGATGAGTAAATGCCTATGTTTTGGCTATCATCCACATTAAGAAAAAGAATGGATGCAGTTCCTTTCCATGGTTTATTTTACAGGTTCTACATCTACATTAATACCATACAAGCTGACTTTCAGAGTTTCGCAAGGGGTGTAAACATCATTTGAATCAAAACTGCTTCCTTATTTGGTTACTAGCAGAACTGCCCGTTGATTCTCAACGGGGAAATCCAAATTGATAATTACTCTTGGTAAAGTCTTGATCATAACACTTGCCTCTTAATTTTTGGTAGATAGCTGATTCCAGGCTACAATTCTTTCCAAACCAACGAACAAAGTAAATAAAATTATAATTCGGTCTACAAAAAAACCTAAAGATTTAATCTCTTATCCTTTGAATGAACACATGAAGACAAAAATGATTTAAAGATTATAAAATATATTCGATGATCACATTTGGATAAGCAGCACCACCTTTTAGGAGACATTTTCTGAAAGGGAAAAATGTTTCTCGGAAACGATTATTAAACACAAATAACAGAAATATATTCTATATATATATCACTCAAAACCTAAGAAGAACATTGTTTGCAGAAAGTAAGTGTATTATGGAGCTGACTTGTACACTAATACTAAACAACAGAAGATCACCATCTCTAACTATGTATGAAAACTCAAGCAAAAATATTTGCTGCAACTGCCTCAAACGACGTCCTACATTTCCTTTAAATTCTTTATGTGAGAAATATTAATGGTCTCTGGCATCGAACCCAGGCACAGCATGGTCTTATCTAATTTTTTTTTCTTAAACCGAGTTTTAATATACAACTTTTGTTTAAGCAATAACTTCCTATCATTTCGATATGTGCATGAAAAAAATAATGAAAAACTACCCCAATGTGTTTTATATGGGAGATATATTTACCGCACGACATCGAACCCAGGTCTTCCTGGCAATACTTCCTATGCAGCACAACAGAAGATCACCATCTCTAACTTTGTATGAAAATTTGAGCAGAAATATTTGCTGCAACTGCCTCAAACGACGTCCAACTTGTCACGTATATTCCTTATGTGAGAAATTTTAAAGTACTCTGGCATCGAACCCAGGAGGACTATGGTCTTATCAAAATTGTTTTCTTAAACTGAGTTTTAATATACATCTTCCAGCTAAGAGAGAACTTCCTATCGTTTCTATAAATGCATAAAAAAATAGTGAAAAACTAACCCAATGTATTTTAAATGGGCGACATTCTTACCACCTGGCTTCGGACCGGGGTCTTCCTGGTCATACTTACTATGCAGCACAATTGGAGATCATCATCTCTAAATTTGTGTGAAAATTCAAGCAGAAATATTGGCTGCAACTGCCTAAAACTACATAATGCTTTTTACATATATTCCTCATGTGAGAAATTTTAATGTACTCTGGTATCGAACGCAAGATGACTATGGTCTTATCAAAATTTTTTTCTTAAACCGAGTTTTAATATACATCTTCCAGCTAAGAGAGAACTTCCTATCGTTTCTATAAATGCATCAAAAAAAATAATGAAAAAAATACCCCCATATATCTTGAATGGAAGATGTTTGCATCGTTCTAGCATCAAACCCTGGACATTTTTTGTTAAAGTTATACATGGTATCGATAGATAATGTATATATCTGTAAGCTGCTTCAATTTTGATTCTCTACGTATCCGGGAAGTATTTTTTAGAAATTTCCAAAAATCAAAGCAATACCTTTAAATGGGAAAAATCAGGATTTTTGGCCCTTCTGGCATCAAACCCACGACACTGAGGTTCAAAGTCACCTTCTTTCTGGGTGTGTAACGTTAGGGCCTATACTATGTAAAAATTTCAAATCAATAATGCTTGTGTTTTAGCCTGTGAATTAGTATCCTATCTGGGTATCTATATATATAAATGAATCCGGAGAAGGAATTATACGCAATTTTGAATCGTAAACGATTTTCCACGACCATAATAAGAATCTTGAATCTATTATCCTTCTTCTGATGCTTGATTCAACTTTCTAGAGCCATTTTTCTCTAATTAAATTTCGAAAAATAAATGAACCCTGCTACGAAAAAACTTACCTCTAAGTGCATTTCTTATTGAAACGTTTTGACCCATCTGGGTTCGAACCGTGGATCTTAGGGAAATAAAAAGTTGCCTATACTCTGCGCGGGGTCAACTTTTAATATTGTAGAAAATTTCAAAGTTTTGCGACTCTCGGTTCTCGAGTTTTTAGCGAACATACACACACACACCCACACTGTATTTTATATTATAGATTGTCGCTTATCGTTCGCAGAAAGAATGAATCTCTAAAACGATTCGTCCTAGCATCTATTTCTCTTAACTTACGGTCATTATCGGATCGACCGACGTAGCAGGGGGGTCGCATGATACCGATTGTATCTTCCGAAAATGTAGTTTCCCTGAATTTATTAAGCAATCGCAGCCTAGCTTTTAATCTCCTTTCTTTCAAGGATTCCCAACCTACGTCTGAGAGCATTTTTGTAACGCTTGCTTTTTTATCGTAGCATTTCTTAACAAAATGAACCGCTTTACGCTGCACTTAACATTTACAAAATGAATAACTTTGCCTTTCATATTTTCTCTTATTTCCTTGAATCCTGCAGAGGCAGTCAAAGGGGAAGTAGCTGCACTCCAGAATATTTTTGCAAAGGTGCAGAAAGAATTCCCTCAGCAGTTGCTCCATTTGTGTAACTTGAATTCACCTTTGAGTTTCGGTCAGTTTATACCACATAAAATAGCTGCGCAACTAATAATTGCATGACAACACCTAGCCTTCATTATTAGTTCTAGATGTCATACAAACTTGAAACATTGTTAAATGTCTTTCCTGTGATGATCATAGGCTACTTATTTTTTACCCAGGGTTCCTCAGTTTCACTCCAGAGGAGTGGAAGTGCTCCCATAATGTAAATTTCATTTTTATCGTTCAAGGCTTTATTTAATTTGTAAATTTAAATTAGAAATAATAGTCGTAGGAAGTCAACTAAGCACCTCAATAATGATAAAATAAATAAGATTTGTATTTTAGGAGTAATGTTTGAAATTGGTTGAATACTAAGCAAATTTTGTCTTATTCAAAGAAATTATTCATTCCTAAGATGTGAGATTGAATATGGAGTTGATGTGGCTTCATAGACTTAATTTTAACTCTCATTTCTTGGTTTATTGGTTTGGTTTGGAAAGAATTCTAGCCTAGTATTTGTTATTTACTTACAATTATGAAGCACGTGTTATGATCAAGGCTGTTACACTGATATTTATAAAAATTACTTTCCTTCTTGAGAATCAACAGGTACTTCTGCTAGACTGTGTTTTTTCTTCATGATTTTTTCTATATTTTTATTTTTACAAAAAACAGTTACATGGCCGGTTTCGACAATTAATCTGGTGAAGATACTCTAATTTCAAACCCTTAAATACTAGTTAGCTAAAGATGGGGAAGAAGGGAAGGTAAAAATGGTGGGGGGATCTGTTGTTATTTATAATTTCATGTACCTATTCTTTCATTTACATTCTTTCATTCACAGTATTTCATTTTCTCTTAATTATCATATCATAATTAGACTACCATTTATATTTTACGTAAAAGTTCATCCTGGGGGAATGTGGAGCATTAACCAAAATGACCCAGTTCATTCTAAATCTGCATTGATGGAAGTTTTTATGTTTGGGGAAAATATAAGCAGCAAAGTCTTGTCCATTATGTTTAAAGAAGAGTGAATTATGTGTGAGATTTAAGTCAATTTAAGGAAATACAGAGTTAATTCTTTCATAATACTATACTGCTTCTATAGCAACAAAAGTAATGACTTATAGAAAGTATTAATAAAAATGATTACTTATCAAAAGCCTTCAAAACATGCCAGGGTAAAAAGGAAGACAAAAAGCACCCTCAAAACAGAAAAGTTCATAGACTTGCTCTTCCCAAAATCCTTGTCTGTTATTCATGTCGTGTTATAGATGGTAACTTTTTTTGGTCCCACCTGTAGCTGTCCTCTCTGGCCATCTGCCACCTTTCAATCTGAGTCTCAAAATGCTTGCCTCAGATGGAGACCTCCACAATAGTGATTTCATCTCTGTCTTCTACAAGAAAGGAAAGGATTTTGGTTGATTTCCTTGAAATTGTCAATTTAGCGAATTCTGCTGACCAAGGATTCCTCAAAGCGAATTTACATTTGTATCATCCCATGCTACTTTATGAAATATACAGTGGATGATCATTAATCCGAACATCTAAACAAAGAGCACATCCAAATAACGAACATTTCACGATAGATGTACAATAATTTGGAATTACACCTCTATGCGTGTTTTGCGCTGATCTTTTGCATGTGTGCTCAAGTAAGTATTTATACTATATTAATTAACTTTCTAAATGGATAAAAATAAAAAGAAAACGTGTCCAGCATCTACTTCAAGAGAAAAAGACAGGTGCTAACGTTACAGCAAAAAGTGGACATAATAAATAAACTAGATCATGGTGTCATTTCATCCCATCTTCAGCAGGAATACAATGTTAGCAGGAAAACTATACATGATATGAAATCACAGAAGGACCAAATTTTACAATTTGTTGCAAAATATGACTCAACAGTAGTCATTTCGTAAAGGAAAACCTTAGGGGAAGCTAGTAACACCAGTTTGGACAAAGTGTTGTACGAGTGGTTTTGCCAAATAGGAGTGAAGGCGTTCCGATATCTGGACCTATGTTGATAGAGAAAGCAAAATTATACCACATGCAAATAAGAATTGAAGGCCCTTGTGATTGCACTACTGGATGGTTACAAAAATTCAAAAATCGCCTCGGAATTAGATATTTAAAAGTAACAGGCGAAAAAATGTCAGCTAACCATGAACTTGCTGAGGAATTTGTGAGATATTTCATTAACTTTATGCAGGAACATGAGCTTACTCTGAAGCAGGTATCCAATGCCATCGATACGGGTTTGTTTTTGCGCTCTCTTCATCGACAAAGTTTTGTTTGCAGTGATAAAATATCTGCACAGGGAGTCAAGGAATCTAGAGAAAGACTAACTGTTTTGGTGTGCCAATACTGCAGGGAAACATAAATGTAAGTTAATGGTGATCGGGAAAAATACCAGACCCCATGCATTCAAGGATGTTAAAGTTTTACGTGTCATTTACTGGTCAAATAAACGTGCATGGGTCATGCAAGAAATATTTAAAGATAGGTTTTCAAATAATTTTGTTCCTGATGTCCAAAAAAGGGTTGGACTGCCAGATGATGCAAATATCTTATTATTGCTTGATACTGCCCAGCTCATCCACCACTAAAAACCTTATCAAAACTAAATGCGTTTGAATTGTATGTGCCCCAGAACTGCACTTCTTTGATCCTGCCATAATTAGAAGCCTTAAGTGCCATTATCAAAGTGAGATTAAACAAAAGATTGTGAACTTAGATGGACCATTCAATTTTGATAATTTTAAGAAAACAGTAACTCTGAAAGAAGCTATTTGGTTTACTATGGAGTAACGTTACATCTGTTGTTCAGTAACAATGTTTTCATGTTATTTTACCATGTGCAGATTACAAAACTGAATTTTACGGATACATCGAGCAATTGTGATGAAGATGCTGAAAAGATGAGATTTTTGAAGTTAGGAAGTGATGCTCTGAGTCTAGGTGGGAGTGAATTAAAGGAATCTGGTAGAGGTGCTCCCATTTTTCAAACATTAACTGACTCGATGCTGTGCTATGCTCAAAATTAAGCGAAGATAGTGATGACAGTGATGTGGTTGTTGATGATCATGAGAAAACAACAGTTGCGGAGGGTATTTCCTGTTGTGATAAACTTATACATTTCATGGAACAAAAATCATTTACAACAGATCAGGAAATATTGCAGATATATAGGCTTAAAGATATGTTTGAAAAGGAAAGACATAAGAAAACAAAGCAGTTAACACTGACGGATATGTTGAAAAGAGCATCATCCAACTTTTCAAATTCCAAGGATTCTGCTACACCTAGCCATAAGCAGCAGCAACAACATCACATTAAGAAGTATTATGCAGTGAAAATGTTTTCTCGTTTTCCTATAACATTAAGTTATTTGTCCAATCTTGACAATTTGATCCAATCCACTCCATCACCAATCCTTGTGAGATTGGTGATGTACATTAAATTTAACGTATTTAATAAAAAAAACTTTTCCTGTAATATTGAGTTGATAAAAATTCTTTCTCAGGTTTTTGCCGCGTGATAGTCACGTATAGTTTTCTTTAAATAAAAGTTTTCAGTAATATTTATGTGCATTATCTCCACTTATTTCGTACTGTAACCCGTCAAAGCTTTTTTCTCATTCAGGTTAAAATACCTATTATCCGAACATATCCTTCGTGCGAACTGACCTCGGTCCCGAAAAGTTTGTATAAACGATCCTCTACTGTATACTGTCTGTCCTACTTACTGGACCTGAAGATGCCTTGTTGTTAATGAAAACAGTTTGTGGTGATCAAAAGTGTAAAAATATAAACAAAAATTCTCTCTTCCTAGATATGGTCTTTCACAAAGTAATGTGTGAACCTTTTGGTGTTGATTATTACTATTATTTATACTTTTTAGTTCTTTTTAGAGAGTGCTAAGAGTTTTTCTTCCCTAATGGAAGAAATTCAAGAAATTTTCATATTTACCTTCTCTAATCTCTATTTTTTCGTTACTTCAGGAATAAAGGAAAGCCATTTGAGCAAAGGAAGAGTGAATTTGTGAAGAAAATGGAGGGATTGTCCAAAGATGGGGTAAACAAGTTGTTGACTGCCATGAGGAACAGGCAAACAGCTGATGCTCAAAGGAAAGCCAGGCTTACAAGATTTGAATTCGAAAATGATTTATGGGCTGAAAGTGGCTCCAGAAGTCCCTCGCCATCAAAAAGGGGTTGTAATTGGCTAAGAAAAGATGCCTATTTACATGTTTTGAATAACACGGGTAATAGAGTGAAAAAGAAGCCAAAGACAATGGCATTAAAAACATCAAACTTAGCTCCAGTAGAAGCTCCACATCCAGGTTAGTCATTCTTGCTTTTTTCACCTTTCAAATCTGTATTTTTCTATATCCCTGTGTTGTACATTGTTTATGGACTTTGAGATAGCTCTAACTCATATTTAAGTTTGATAATTATTAGGTAAGTACCATTCAAGTATATGCAATTTTACTTCTATTGCTTGACCGCAATTCAATTTTTCTTATTAGGTCAGAATGAAACAGTTTGGGTACTAAAACAGCGCACTATGCTTACCAATTATGGTGATAATGTATAATATTTTAGTATTATTAGTTTCAACTATCTAACCACTGGCCTGTGGCTGATGGTTAGTGTTCTAGCACTATCATTCTGACTCCAAGGTCCCAGGTTCGAATCCCAGCTGCTCAAATTTTTCTGATTAGGGAATGGATGTGTGTTCGTCCATTGTTGTTGTGCACCTCCTGGCAAGTTCTGTAGGGCTTACAATCAAACTTCATTAGCAGCAGAGCAGAAAAAAAAACTGCGAAAAACTTGGATTTTGAATTGGAAGCAGAGGATATAGGGATAGCCAAGTGAGCAGCGCTTTTGGCTTTGGTGAAAGTGGTCCTGGGTTTGATCTCTGGTGAGAGCCCATGTGCAAATATGACCTAAGTTGTGGAAGCCCTTTAAGAAAAATAACAACCGTGAAAGATATATGAAACAAGCATAAAAATGAAGGAAAACCTACTTTTCAATGCAACTGCAACAAACTTGAACTCTCCTTCCTCACTCACAACTTCATTATTGTTCCACCTTTTTATTATTCTCCTTTCTTATAATTATTTCATGTAAAGAAGTTGAGTATTTTGCAATGTGAAATATTTGTGCTCCATTAATAATTTAAATAATCAGGCGAATATAGCTATTGTCTGTGCAGTTGTAGTGTCTGCATCATTGTCCCATTGCTCATCAATCCAAATCAGGACTGCTTTTATATCCTATATTCCCACCAATCCTGGATCAGATGATTTGATGCCAAGTTTCGAATAAAAAAATTCCCATGGGTGGATGCCAATATAAGGGGAACTCAATTAAAAATCTAGTGCTGACAAGAGGGGTACGTGGTAGTTTATTTTTGGGGTAATTTGTTCTTAAACCATTTGTAACCTATATGAAATTGCATTTATGCCTTAGAAGTAAATTGAGGAACAAATAATGCAATGCTTTTAATACATGTTCACTCTGGTGAGTCCTTCTATCAGTTTAAAGGAAGCTTGATTAATTGAATGGTTGTTTGATTGACAGGAGCTTCGTATAATCCATCTCTGGAAGAGCATTCTCAGCTCCTCTCAAAGGTCGCGCTGGAGGAAATGAAAATCATGAAAGAAGAGGAGCATCTGAAAAGAGTTGTCACCAGCATGATTCCTAAAGTCACAGTGGAAGAGGTGGAGGTGAGTGTAATTATTTGGAGAAGTCAAATCTAAGATAAATATCTCTGGGAATTAATTCCTATTAATTAAAACTGATTTTTACGTTTGTTACCTTATTGTCATGCTTGTAACCTAAGCTAGCTAATGGAGTCCCTGCATGATTTTTTTATTTGTGCATTCAATGAATATAGTATAAATTAAGAATTATCTAGAGTTTTAAGGTTCAATTCACAGCCTTTTCGGAGTTATTTATTAAATAAAATTGTTTTTGTATTTGCTGCAAAAATGACTCCTACATGTTGTTATGTTGTATCCCTCATGCTGTGCAGCTCGCATGTAGGCCAGTTGTCCCAGTGATTTTAAAGCAGATATGTGCTTTAAAGATTCATCCAATGTCTGACGCAATGAAGCGGAGGATTCCTTTTCTACTTTGCTCAGATTGAATAATGCTGTCCACAAAAGCACCAGATGGCCACATAGAGGGAACTTTCATTTTCTCGAGAGCATTGTACTCCTCGCTGCTTATGACTGTCCTAGAAGTAGTATTGTTGAAAGTGCTTTGACTGCTTAAGTCATTTCACATGTGAAAATCGAATCTTTGAAGTTTTCTTCCTTCTTTTGCACTCAACCAGAGTGAAACCATCTGTTATACTGGAAGGTGCAATTTGTGTTGATTTAGCCGAAGAACAATGAACGGAGGGGGAGTATCATTAGCAAGAATGCTGCGATGGCTGGGTTGATGGGAATGTTTATCACTTTCATACTTGCTCATCATCCTTCCTGGATTGACTAGATTTTTGTGGGTTTCCAAGGTTTCTTTTCAGAATTCTCTGTTTGAGAGAATTCTTTGAAGAGTTTTCAACTGCTGAGGAATTCTTCAAAGAATTCTCCATTTGAGAGAATTCTTTGAAGAGTTTTCAACTGCTGAGGAATTCTTCAAGAGTTGTATTGCCATTATTAAGAGCTCGATGTCGTATTATGAGTGTGGTGACTTAACTGCTCACTGACTCAGTGCTCCCATAAAGGACTGCATAAATGGATATATTGGTTGCAACAAGTCATAAGTCTTCACTATTCAGGAAAAATTTCAATGAGTTACATGACAACTTGAGACCAACCATATCAAATTAATTTATAATTCATTCTGAAAGCAATATTGTCATTCTCCTCATTTAAGTTAGCTGTTGTTAGGAGATATAGGAATTGTGAATTTGTATTGTTATTTCTAGATGGCCTTCATACTCATCTGCCTGTTGGCTGGTCCCATACACCACAGCTGTCTCCAACCCTTCTCAGGCATCTTCTTTGATCTCCTCCTATTCTTCTGTCATTAGTTAATTTCTTCTTCCTCTTCTGTTTTCTCCAATTCCTGCAACTGTTGTAGTTAACCGCTTTCCGGACATTTTTTTTGAGTAAATTGTCAAAATCAAGACTTTTTTATTTATCATTTTAAATTTATATATAAATCTGAGTAATTAAATGAGAAAAATTATTAATTTAAACAATAATTGCTCCAAATATTTAAACTTAAAAAATGGCAATATTCTACCTACAGATGCTCCCTGACTTACGAACAGGTTACGTTCCGCACATCTGGTAGGAAGTTGAATTGGTCGTAAGTCGGATGTATGATATGAGGTGTAGCGTAACTCACCCTCCGTGGAGGATGACTTCTGCCATTATGCGGAAGAAGAACTGACCTTGTTTGTTATTATATTTTAAGTTTATATTGTAACAGCTCATATCTGTATTTTTTAATGATTATATCAATATATCTGAACGTCTTTCCTTAAAAAAATTACAGCCGAGCACAAGACCTTCAAAATAATATGAATAGGAGTGATTTAGTCACGGAATATTCTTTTGAAAAGTTGAGAAACAATTGGTTGATTAGGAACGCGGAAACAAACACTGAATTAAATTCATATTGCTACCTTCTATCAATGAAAGCATGCTCCTAAATCCCAATGAGTATGAAATCGTTGAATGTTGTTGAAGTCTAAGTTTGCGTAGCACTATCTCATCGTTATTTATAAAACATTTACGTGGTATATTTATATCCCAAACAGTACGCAATACATGTTTCCTCAGGCTAGCTTCTCTGACGCACAGACCAAATGTTTTGGGCGTATACCTAAGGCTTATCTAATCTACTTCATTGCTGAAAATAAAGACGAAAATATATCGAAGAGTTTTGTTTATTCAACTGAGCAGATTTTAAAATACTGCATATCCAGTATGCAGTTCGACTGTGCTGGAAGAATTTGCCGAGGGTATCCAATACATAGTTTGACGCTGGAAAAATAAGACATTGCCAAACATACTTTCAAAATAATATAGATTTATTAAAACAGAACGTACTGTAATTGACATATAGCTATTAAAATTTTCAAATGTATCATGTTTTAAGTTGTATTTATTTCACTTCAATAGTCTGTTCACGAGAACTGTTACTTTCAAGGCATGAAGTTCTGTTTTAATTAAAAGATGAGCTTAAGTCAGAGGGAAACACTGGGAAAACATCATTAACGTCTCCATCTTAGGTTGCGTTAGATTTACTAGTGCAGGGTATCTGTGATGTGGGCAGCATTACAGAAGTTGGCGTATGTAGATCCTTTTTAAATAAATTGTCTAGTTGAGTCTGGACAGTGATTCTTTTTTTCTCGTTATAAATTTCTTTATAACATCCGAGAGCCTCCTCGATTATTCTCTCCACTTTCTTAAATTGTGCTGTATTTGCATACATACTTTCAATTGTCTGCAAACCTTCATTGAATTTACTAAAGGCTAGGGCTAATTTTTGTGCAGAAAATGTTTTTGGGCACACAGTTTCATCATCCTTTTTCTCTAACTCAGCTACATTGGCAGCATTTAACTCTTTCAAATCTTCATTAGTCGATTTTTTATCACCAGCTTCAACAAGTTGAATTATATACCCATTTTCCACTTCTAAATTTAATTCTTTTACCATAAACACTAGTTTTTCAGTAATGTTTTAATATTCTTTCCCTTCCTCAAACCCTTTAAAAGGATGTAGGTAATTTTTAAGCTCTTTCTTCCAAATGCATTGTTCAGACACTTTGCTCCATGCAGCAGCTATGTTATTATACCCCTTCCAAAAGTCTTTCAAAGTCTGTTTATCATTTTTTGTTGATTCTATAGCCATTGCAAAGGTGTTTCGAAGATAGTATGCTTTAAAATTTGTAATTGACCCCCTGATCCATGGGTTGGATGAGAGAAGTGGTGTTGAGAGGCAAAAAACAACTTTTACATTTGGTTGGAGATCATTTAAATATGTTGGATGGCTGGGAGCATTATCTAAAATTAACAAAATCTTAAAAGGAATGTCTTTCTCTAAACAGAAGGCTTTTACTTCTGGGATAAAACACTTCATCAACCAATCTTCGAACAGAGCAAGGCTCAAAATACTTCTATTAAATTTTCTCACCAAGTTTTGCTGAAACTGTTAAATTTCTATAATTGTTATTTCAGGAAAATTGGATGCGAGAGATGTCTCAAGGACTTGTGCAATCTGAGAGCAGTTCGGAAGGAGAGGAGGATAGTGAATTTGTTGGGAATGCTATTATATCTCGAGAAAAGAAAAAGACCCTGCAGAAGAGACGCAAGATAAAAGAAGCTAAGTTGGAGGAAGTGAAACGCAAAGAAAGTAAATTGGAGCGTAAAAAGTTGTCTGACATCGATAGGTATGCTGATCTGATTTTAGGTATTCCCCATTTCAATGGGGAAAATAAAAATAGGATTAAATATTATTATAGTTTGCATTGCTGATAGACTATAAGCCAGGTGGCAGTTTTTTCTACCTACATATACATACCTATATACTTACAAGTTGTAAACATAATTAATACGAGTAAAATGTTGCTTGCATACTGCAAGCATCTCCGTAACACTAATTTCAAGTCGGCATCATATTGCGAGGGTCTTAGGGAAAAAGTATTGAAAATATTCTTAAAATTTGCTGCAATTTATCAGTCCGGCATCAAACCCGGGTCTTCCTAGTGATACACATTATGCAGCACAACAGAAGATCACCATCTATAACTATGTGTGAAAATTCAGGCAGAAATATTGGCTGCAACTGCCTCAAACGACGTCCTACTTTTCCCTTATATTCCTTATGTGAGAAACTGTAATGTGCTCTGGCATCAAACCCAGGAACAGCATGGTCTTATGTAATTTTTTTTCTTAAACAGATTCTTAATATATATCTTCTAGCAGAGCGAGAACTTCCTAACATTCCGATAAGTGCATCAAAAAAATAAGGAAAAACTATCCCCATGCATTTTAAATGCGGGATTTTTGCATCGTCCTAGCATCGAACCCATGACATTCTCATTAAAAGTCATTAATGTTTTCGATAGTTCTCGACAATATCTGTAAGCGCCTAGAATTTTGATTTTCTACCTATCCGGGTAGTATTATTAAAAATTTTCAAAAATCCCCACCATGTATCTTTATGGAGAAAATCGGGACTCTGTGGTCTTCTGGAATTGAATCCATGACACTGAGGTACAAAATCGACTTTTTTCTGGAGGTTGTACATTATGGCCACAAAAAAGCAGACCTCAGTGTCATGGGTTCGATTCCAGAAGGCCCCAGAGTCCCGATTTTCTTCATAAAGATACATGGTGGGGATTTTTGAAAATTTTTTGGAGGCACTTCCTGGAAAAATAGAGAGTTGAAATTCGAGGGATCGCTAGAAAACGTGCATATCCAAGGAAAATCAAAAAGACATCCTCGACAATTATCCTTGGTTCGATGCTAGGTTAGGGCAAATATTTCCTGTTTAAAATGCATTGCGGAGATTTTGAAGAATTTTTTTTGACCCCTTCCCGATGGCATGGAAACTTGAAATTCAGCATATGGTTAGAGATTATAAATATATTTCATAACCAAAGTTTACATATTCGCTGATGGTCCTTGGTTCAATCCCAGAGGGCCATTTACATTCCTCAGTGCATTTCTTATGGAGATAATGGAAACAAATTTTTTGTACTTCCTGGCATGATATCGATTTGAAATTTTTCATGAAAAAAGATCAAGTTTTAACCAGTCATACTGTGCATTCACAGCTTCCAATATGTCTCTACAATCAGTATCTGATCAGATTTTTAGGAATTATTTTGATCCCCTTCCTAATAATATAGAAAATTGAAATTTTGCATAAACATAGAGATCATAGATAAATTCCATAAGCATGTTTTAGTTTTCATTAATAGTCCTTGGTTCGATCCCAGAAAGCTATTTACATTACCTAATGCATTTCAGATGGGGATAATGGAGTCTTATTTCAGGACCTTCCTGGTATGATATGGACTTCACACTTTGCATTAATTAGGAACGGTTCCTAACAAGTTATTTTGTCTATTCGCATCTGCCAAAAGTTCCTTGGTTAGACACCATGCATCTACAATAATAAGAAAATGCTATGACCGGAGAAACATCTATATATAATAGATAAACTCAATAATAGATAAACATAATAAATATTAAATACATATTGGTCTTTCCATGCCATGCCAACACAGAAAAGTACATTTTTCAACCCGACCATCTCTGATTTTCATCAAATTTGGTGTGTTTTTTGCACATGATGAGAGAATGAAAACTGCCAAATTACAGAATTGTAGTGCGACTACAAAGAAAGTAACGCCCACCCAAAGTTCTGAAAATATGTAGAAAATTCGACAAACACCGCTTTCAAAAACAGTTGTAACTTATGTTTTAATAGAGATAGAACTGTGAAACGGGTAATTTTGGATAGTGCTGAGAACTAGCTTTTAATGATGTGCAACACAATCATATTCGAGGAATGTAAATATTTAAGGTCAGTCACCATAACCTTTGACCTTGAATATCTCAAAACACTGCACCTTTCAAAATTTTTGGAAAAAATACATTTGCTTATTCATCTTACGCTACACAACATAGTAAAAAATCAAGTTGGGATGACATTGGGATTATGAGATATAAATTAATAAGTATAGCCATCTGATACAATAAATCAATTCAAATTGTATGCAGACTGCAATAAAATGATATAAAGTAATGAAAAACTCGTTAAATGTTAAAAAGGTGTTGTGACAAACTCACAGTAAGATTGTCATATCAACAGACCATTAGCAAGAATTTGTATCATATAAGGTAACAGATTAGCCTTCACTGATACAAAACATGGTATAACTATTCTAGCCAAACACATGTGTGGTTTTTAAAGTTAAAAATGAGAATGGCAATTATGTTACATAACATCATGTTATATTACAGAATAGCTCATAATTCCATGGGACCTCAACTTAGATATAAATATCATTTAATACCTTACTCATTGCAACTTAGTTGAAACTCTCAAGATAATACAGATAATAAACTTTCAAGATCCATGTAGATAAAGCTATGAGACAAATTTTAACTTTCTTTCTGTCCTTGGCATGAATTGTGTTTTCCTGTTTCCTTATGTCTACAAAGTACAGAAAATGGCTGATTTTCCCAATAGCTAAACACCCAATAAGTTTCTTTGGATGCTAATTTTTGCTGGGTATCTCCCGAACTTGAACTTAACCAAAAGAACCCATGAGTTATCCCTTTTTTAATGTTGTACCAAAAATTATAATTTTCCTTGTTTGTAAAAAAGTAGTTTTCAATCCATCATCAATATTGTGATGATTGATAATCATTTTGCTGTTTGATCCAGTGAATTGTTTATAGTAACTGGAAATGTTAAAATCTCAGAAATTTGATCGGAAATAATATATCATTAATTCTCACCTTCATGCTGACTATGTAAGCCTACATTTCAAATGTCTTCTTATTGGAAAACCTATGAGCTGAGCTTCACTAATGGATGATTGGGCTGTTAACTATCAAAAAATGTTTTAGAAATCATTTATTTCACCAAGTCGCCCAATTTAGAATTTATTAAATTTATCTTTTTTTGCACTTGCCTCGATTTCATTTGACAATTCTTTGTCAAATGAATTCAATTTTGCAAAAGAAAGAAAAGCTTACTACTGATAAAATGAACTTCACATGCATTTCTGCTGGGAACTTTTTGGGTGTCAATTGAGTTAATATGAAGAAGCCTATTTTGTGACCAGAGAGGACATGTTACCATCTTTAAATTTTGCTTCTTTTGGTTCTTGCAAATATATAAACTTTTTACTTAGTGCATTTTATTTATAATTTTATGGATGCTTACTTTTGCTTTTAAATGCGGCTTCATTCTCCATGTATTCTTATTATTAGCATTAGTTTACATTTAGTAATTTCCTTCCTTGTAAAGGGGTAGGATGTTTTATAAATGTAATTTTATCAAATTTTCATTTATTGCTGCTAAATTTTTGCAATTTTGAATCTTAAATATTATTAAAAGTCCGGTATCAGAAATCTTTGAATTCAATTGTTGTCACTCCACTTTTCTTTGGTAGCAATCAAGTGATGTGTGAAATTGTAATTGCAGATTGGGTGTGGTGAAGAAAGAAATGAAGAAAGTTGAGGAAAAGCAGCAGTTGTTACGGACAAAGAGAGAGAAGGCGAAGAAAGCAAAGGCTGCTCAGCCAAAGGTGCTTAGCAAACATAAATTTGAACCTTTAGAAACGGAATTCTCTTTAGGAAGTGAGCTTTCTGGTAATCTCCGAAATATAAAACCAGAGGGTAACATATTGATGGACCGATTCAGAAGAATGCAGGAAAGAAATATAGTAGAGCCTAGGATAAAGCAAACGTAAGTTAATTTCTTAAAGATATCATTGTAATGTTGTAGTGGTGGTTGTTTTCTCTGAAGTTCATATTGAAATCGACTGGTTGAATTCACTTGCTTATATCTTTGCTTTGAGGGAATTTGGTTGGAAGAACTGATAAAGATATGATATAATATTACTAATTCCAGTCTTCAATTGTATTATTTTTTATTAGTTAGTGATAATATGATCAATTACTCGTTTAAATCAAAGCTTTCATTATTGTGATGTAATTGAAGGAAGCTAATTCTCTCTTTTGGGTTTAAATGAGAACACTTTGGCATGTTTTTCGGTTTCTGTTTCACAAATTCTAGCATCAACTCGTTAATACCCACAAACTTAATACTGGAATAGTTTTACTGCATGTTGATGTCCTACAGTTAATGAAAATTGATATATGTACCAAGGGTACCTCTTATCGTGAGGTCTGAAGTAATGCGATATCAGCAATTGCTGGGAATTATATTTTAAAAAGGGCAGTGGCTGTAAGCTAGAGACAGATTCCTCTTTATTCCTTATGAGGAGACTCTGCATTTTCAACCTTCGTATAATTTCCGGCTCATTTGAATATTGACCACAATATCATATAGTTTTGTTTATGCTATCATGTATGCATAATGTATATATGCTATAGGCATGCTTATAATCTATAAACAGCATGTGAAAGTCATAATGTTTCTCCATCATTTGTCTAATGATAAAGAGCTGGTCAACAGTGCTTTTATTAGGGCAACTGATTCTCTCCTATTACCCTTTCCATTTTCAGTCTTTCATTTACTATACAGAACTTTATACAGTGAAGAATAATAGACTTCTTCTTTACACAGAAATTAACAAACTAAAGACTTTGCAAAATAATACTTACTTTATCACAGTAATCCAAGCGCTTAACACTCAACAAAATATTTTATATGCTCCACATTTTTGCTTGAACTCTCTCCCTAAAGTTACTTTTTTCATTCTTTGCTGTGATCAATATTTGGTTTCTCTGATTGTTGATCGGGAATAAGAAATATTTAAATGGTCCGTTCAATAAGTTCCAGGGCAGTTGGAAGTGTGGGGTCACAAATGAATTCTGGTACATTTGAAACCTTGACTTCTCCTGAGAAACCTCCAGTTTTGCTGCTAACATTTTTAGTTTAAATTTAAGCCAGTTTTGTCTGATAGTTATTTCACTTGCGGCGAATATTAAAATTGACTGGAAGGAAAGGAAAAGGAAGGGGAGGAAAATACTTTGATTGATTGATAAAAGAAGTTACATGGATTAAAAAGTAGATATTGAAAGTAATTATTTTTTAAATCAGTCCTGGAATTTTTTTAACAAGCCTCTTAGCTGGCCTTCGTTGGGATTACATATAAACAGTTATCCATGGCCATGAGTTTGAATTAACTAAAAATTATAAAATCTTAAAATATTGACTAATCTTTGTAAAGCCTTTCACCATATCTAAGAATTATTTCTGTAGGGGTTTATATTTGTAATGCATTTTGGTGGGAAAATGTATGAGCTCGGGTTCAGCAATTGTATTAGTTGTTGAGGGAACGTTTACAGTCACAATATTTTACAAACTAAATATCCAGGGGGTAGTTAAGATTAAGGCATACCCTAAAAACCAAAGTAGAGGTAAATCCTTTGCAGTTGACTGTATTTGTTTCTTCATATTTTGTTTGAGTTAGCCACAAATTTTAACTAAGTAGAAACCACAATGAAATGCCTTAGAATTACTCCTTTGTTCAAAATAAAGATTGCTTAAGCAGACATTTGAATTCATGAGAAATGTGCTATTTAAGAAGGCACATTTATTGCAGATGATTCGGATTTAAACCTGTTTTTTTTTCATTGACCAAAAGAAGGATAAATAAATTTACCCAAATAATCACCATATTTCTTCAAAATATATATCATTTTGATCAACTGGTAAACCTTATTACTTACTTCACAGCTGCAAAATACTACCAAGCATATAAGGAAGTTTTTTTAATTAGCAGGTTCAGTTTGAAAATAATGTCAACAAACGCCTTTTAAAAGAAGTTTATTTAAACTATTTTTGTGAAATACAAAATGTGAAAGAATCCAGTGGTTCTCAAATATTATTGCTTGTAATTAATTTGGATTAATGCTCAGATCTAAGGAATTCAACATTAAATTTATGTTACCAAGAGAGATCAATCTCTGAGGTGTTCAGAAGGACATGGCATGGTAGTTGTGTTGGTGCCTGCCTGGAAAGTGGGAGACCTGGGTTTAAGTCCCAGACATTTCACAATTTTTCTTCTATCGTACAACCTTGAGTTAAGGCACACACTTTCTTGTACAATGTTAAAATCAATTTCCATCAGATTTTGTAAGGTGTTTTTGGCTCATCGGATAGGTAAATGTAATAAATGTAAAGATTTAAAACGCTTATCTTTCTGGTAAGCTATTTGACTATATAATGCAATGAATTTTTTTGCGCTTTGTTGTCCTACAAGAGTCGTTGTCATGAGCTCCTTTCTTGACTATGCGATTTTGCCAATCGAGGTCTGAAAGATTAAATTCCCCTCCAATTAATGTTACCCTATTGTTGTTTTTACATTAGTAAAAGTTTATTTCATTGTTTAGGTTATGCAAAACCCTATGTGAAGAGTTGGGCAGCTGACAGAATGCAAAACATTTAGAATAAGCATATTGAGCTAACTAATAGCCAAGCCAAATGCTCTCAATACAACCTTTAGGATACGTGTTTGATCTATTCTGCAGAGAGCAATTAACTGTTAAAAACACTTCTCCACCCATTTTAACCTGATGGTCCTTTTGATAAATCTTGAAATGTTTAGGGAATACTTCGTAGTCGTTAATATCATTTGTTAGCCTGCTTTCTGTACCTATAATTATGTTGAAGTCGTTACTTCAGATGAGATGCTCAAGATCGGCTACTTTGTTTTTTAATTCTCCTCCAAATAATAATGGCAATCGATAGTTTATTTACATTGGGAGAAGACTGAGAAGTTTCATTTAGGATCATTTTCATTTTGTACAGTAATTTTTATGGTATTCCCTCAAAATGATGCTCCCTTAAGCCTAAAAAATACCTGCAATGCTCGTAAATACCCTTCTTGCAGCAAAATAGTGGACTCCAGGCAAGTGCCAGGAAAATTTTCATTCTTGTGCAAATCATTTTCAGGATTCTTATTTGGTTAAGGAATTTTTTACAATAAGGATGAATAAAATTGTTGCGCAGAATGAATATTATTCCTGTTTCTATTAATGATATTTTTATCATTCTTGTTTTTTTTAATTAATCTGATAATTTGCCTTTGACATAATTCTCTCTCCTCTTCTTCCTCATTGTGTTTTTCTTAAATTAATCTCAGAAATATAATTTGTATGGAATGAACCTACTATCAGGTCATTTATTTAAAATTCTTTTCATCGTGTAATTTTAATTAAATCAGTATTAATTAATCAGTTTTTTTTCTTTACAGGAGACGTCTCAAATACAAGCGCAAGATTATACAAAAGGCAAGTTACAAGATGCCTTGAGGGACATGCAATTTGTAGCGAGTCTTCTATGTATTAATTTTGAAAAATTAAATTGTTATGAATACGATATTTTAATTTTTTCCTGCAATTTCAACGAACATCATGTTCATTCTGAAGAGGCATTTGGTCACTCAATGTGCATTCTTTTCCAATCAAGCCAATGTCACCAGCTCTATAATCAATCCCATCTTTACAGCTACCATTTACACAATTTTCATCCCTGGAAAAAAAAAAGAAAAATAAGCTTCATTTTGGCTTTTTCAATTCAGTATACATAAATTATATTGCCAATAATGATCAGGTTTGTATATATTAATCATTAATAATGAAATATGTAACTGTGTATATATTGATCTTTGTTATCCTGGCTGCTTGAAAATCAATCTTTTATCCTCAAATGAGTTTTTTGAACGGCCTGAATGTCTGTTGTAACTAGTTTTTTTTGTTTATGGCATAGTCTGTACTAAATTTTGTACTTCGTTTTTTGGTTTAAATATTGTTATTATAATGTTACAGCTAAAACAAAAGAAAAATGGGACTTAGGACGCAACCTTCATAACAGCCTTAGAGCTCGGTGAGAGCAAGTCTTTTAGCTTTTCTGTTTTGAACATGCGTTGCGTCTTCTATATTATGCCTATTGAAGACTTCTGCGATGCTATATTTTTAATAAATACTGACTAAGAGTTAATAGCGTTTGGGACTTTATAAAGACTTTATTATTATGAAAGAATAAATGTCAGATTTCCTTGATACCTGAATCTCACACAAAATGTATTCTTCGTAATTGGAATTGGGTATAAATTACTTTTGTTGCCGAAATTATCCTTCAATATTAGAATTTATATGATTGCAAGATAGAAAAGAGTTTGGTAATCATCTTTGGATTAAAGATTTTTGACTGTAAGAAATGTGACATGGCTGTGGTTAAAGGAACCAAAATAAACTGTCGAATCTTCTTCAAAACCCAAAAGATATAAATCAGACACCTATGAAATATATTGTCAAGACTACGACAAAGTTTACATCGGAAACCTAAGTAAAACTTTTTGAAGGGGCTTAGCCTATGACACCTAGCTACGTACATTTTGGGAAAACGGTTACCCTTTGTATTGTATTTCCATCAGTTTCAGCTCAAAATATCCTTGCAGAGTCAGTTATTTTCTGGCTGTGCTGAAGTTTTATGAAGTTGTTCTGCTGAATTTTCCTTTAAAATTTTAAAAGTTTAGAATTTTCTTTCTGTTGCATTAAACATTAAACTGGATGTATAATTCATTTTATTGAAATATTACCTTCCTTTCAATCCCATTTAACTTTATGCACTGTGCTACTGAATCTAGATTGGTATTGTCGAGGTTTCGATTGCTTGAAAGATAACCTCATTTTTACAAAACCCAAATTTTACAAAGCTCAAACTTTTGGGTCCTTTCAACTTCATAAAAGTGAGGATCTACTGTAGTAGTTTTCTTCTCTGTACTTTTGCAATCTATTTCTTTCTGTTCCAACATGACAAAGGGTTTGGTGTAAGAAGAGACTTGATAGTCTCAGTCTCGCCCTGAATAAAGTCCTTTATTATTATTAATTTATTATAAAGTTCAGAAAAGCTTCTCTCTCCTGTGCAAAATGGCCCAAAAATGTAGGTGGCAGTCACATGATTTTGACAGGTGAGCATCCTGGGGGCCCATCTCGCACACTACTTCTTGTAACCAAGTTTTTCCGACAATATCACCATAAGAGACTTCAAGGAATGTCTTGAAATTCTTTGCGAAGGTCATCAAGCATCACACGGTGGTCATTTTGCACTTGTTCTTTAATCTTTTGGACAAGTTCATCAGAAATCACTCTTGGTCTGCCACTCCTTGCCTCATAGTGAGTACGGCCTTCTCTGAACAATCCAACCCACTTTGTGACATGTTGTCGACTCATCACATCACTTCCATAAACTTCTACGAGCCTCTGATGGATATTTGTTGTGGCATTTCTGCTAAGTCAAAAAACATATGACTGTGTGTATCTTGCATGAACAGGAAGGAACAGAATGCAAATATCCATTTGTAGAATTCACTGTGACCTAACAAATTGGCCAAAAAACTAATGGGACCAAACAAACTAACCGTTAGAATTTTTCCCTATACGCCAGGTGCGACAACTTCGAAACAAAGAAATTTTCTAGGCCTCAGGAGCCCTTGCAACCTTACTTTCTGGATGGCACTTGAATGATGAACTCCTCCTTGAGGGTACTAGGTGATATAATTGGCTTGGTAGTAGGGCTTATACATGTTGACATTGGTGCAGTGAAGATGGAATTAAAAATATATAAGCTTGGAAGAAATATTAGCTTTTCAATGATATATACTTAGTCTGAATTGGAAAATTTCATTATTTCTCTGAAATGCAACAAAAATATGTTTTATTCTCTTAGTGTCAGTCATACACTTAAATTCATCCACTGAAAGTATATAAAAAGTGGCTCATGGTTCTCCTTGATTAACTCAGTGTATAGTTTGACAGTATTCTAGCAAGAATTTGCTTATCGAAAGGAACATTGACTTGCAGCCAAATTAAGTCAGGGCTCGATAGCTACATTCAAGTTATTGATCTAATGCTTTGTTTACTGCTTGAAGGTATTTCATAGAACAGAACCATCTCATTCCATACTTATACTATAATGATGAAATGTGTAAAATCAGAATCTACTCTTAATAATTAAGTTGTTTGAGAATAAGTAAACTAAATACCGTAATGGCTCAATTAATAATAGTGTTAAACATTTGAATGCAAAATAAAGTATCCAAAAAATGATGTGATTATTAAATACCTGTCAGTTTCCTTAATCTCTTCAGCTGTCTCAAGCAACTGGAGAAGATGGATTAGGAGATTGCCTCTCTGAATTTGGTGTTTTCCTTCCTGAATGATTTAAGTTTCAATTAAATTTCAATGCTTCCCCCATCACATAAAAAACGGTGCATGAAAAGCTACAGACTCTCAATTCCCATTTATGATCTGGAGTTCAATTATGTGACTCAGCAATTATTAACTAGTAGTAGCTAAGTAACTAGAAGTAACTTATCGCAATAGAATTGTTCAACCTACTTAGTGAGCTCTAAGTGAGTTCCACTTCCTATACTGCTAAACCAGCTCTGGAGCGTAAAATTAAGTTTACTCTTTGGATACACATACACAAAAAGCACTCTTAGCACTTGGTTATTCAATGGCGACTTAGAACCAACAATTTGATTCAAGTCAATTAAGTTAATAGTTCTGGTTTGCATTTCGATAATTACTTCCGTTTCATAAAAAATTACTAATACTGAAAGGTTTTATTTTAAGCTGCTGCCTCAGTGAAACCACAGCACAATCTAGTTTGCTGGTGGCGTGTGAAAAACAAGGGTTTAGGTAATTGCAAGCAAAACAGTGTACTGTTTTGTATTTGCTAATACATACGATGTATCAGAATTGAAGTGTAAAGTAGAATTCTAGCTTCCAGTTTTTTACAACCGTAGAAAAATCATTTCTTGAGGAAAATTGAAACTTTTGTTTATAAAGAGATGGCATTAGTGTCAAAGTTTATAAACAAAAGTTCCAATTTTCCTCAAGAGATGGCATTAGTGTCAAAGCTTATAAACAAAAGTTCCAATTTCCCTCAAGAGATGGCATCAGTGTCAGAATAAATAACTAAAGCATGCTCAAAATATCCATTTAGTTATTTATTCTGCGAACGCATAACTCTCTGTTTAGAGATCCGTTCTTACGATTGGTAGCCCTGATTTATAAAGTTAGTACCCTTGACATTAATTCTAATTGTTCAAGAAAGGTGATTGAATGTAAACTTGAGATATCAGTTTGAGATTTACCTGAGAAAAACATTGGAAGAACATTTTAAAATGATTAAACTAAAATGTTGGCAACCCTGCTAAAAATTTTTTTATGAATTTTTAAATGTTATAGAACGATTTGGCATTGACGAAAACCACAGATTGAAAATTTTCACGACGAAATTTGAAAAATTCTTCCGCCATCGTATTTGATGGAGGTTTTTTCCGAGGCACGAACGAGTGGTTTTATATGGTTTCCGTCAGATGGCGTAACAATCTTGGCGTGACGTGACTGACTTTTATCAACAGCTCGGACTTTTTTCCACTTATTCCAAAATATGAGTTTCATTGGTCCAGTATGAATGGATAAAATATTCTAGAATATGAAATTCTGCAGATTTAGGACATCGGTCAACATTTTGTTTAATTAATTAAAACTTAAACAAAATACGAGGTAAAACACCTTATCAGCATTTGTGTAATGATCAAACTTAGAAGTTATGCAATATTCAGGTCCTTGAAAATCATAAAAGTATTTAATTACGAATTTTAAAAGTAGGTGGTCAAAGGACCACCTCACGCCCTTCTAGGTAGGCCGAAACTGCCGTCCTCCTAGTGTTAATGAGTTTTCTATAGAAGCGTTCAACTCCTCTAGTTTTCAATACATTTAGTTTTTAAAAGATTTGACTTATTTGTAGTAAGAAGCGGGCATGAATAAACTAGCCCCTGTAAGTTAGGCATTTTTCATTTTAACAGGCAGCTTGCCCCCCCCTAGCCCAGTGGCTGGCGACGCCCTTGCTATTAGGTAGTATTAATTTTATTGCTAGGTATTTTGCCGATTTATAATTAATATTTAATTTCTGTGTGTATGTTTACGCAAAGAGTGAGTGATATTTTTATTACATTTTGCTCCAGGTGCCCCTTAAATCTTGCAAGAGCCCAAGGAAAAACGGACTTAATAAAAGTCTGACTGGGCCGGGAATCGAACCTGGGATCTTCCTCTATCCAGGAGGCTGCCTTTACCACTAGGCTACCAAGACAGAACATTTCAACAAGCCGTTTTGCCTCCCGGATAGAGGAAGATCCCGGGTTTGATTCCTGGCCCAGTCAGACTTTTTTCAAGTCCGTTTTTCATTGGGATTTTTCCTGGGTGCACGCCCTTATGTGCAATTTACCATTTCCTCTTGCAAGAGCATTATTTTTAAAGTTATACATTTTTATTTGAAATCACCTTTATGTATCACCTAGACTTAAATCTTCAGTGAATGTGAAAAATTGTTTGGATAGGAATTCTGTAGAAGAGTCAAAGACTTGAGATATAATTCCTGGAAAGAACAGTTACTTACCAAAATAAAACTTTTATCTTCAAACTCAAGTTGGTTATCATTTATTGATCCATTCATTCGTAGAGTTGTGCGAATGTATTTCACTGCCTCTTGAAGAATTCTCTCCACCTTCTTACATTTTGATTGTTCATGTTGTGCCAAGCGAGACTGCATCTTTATTTTGGCATCTCTTAGTCTCACTTCTGTCCTCAACCTGCGCACCACATGAGCTGCACCCTCAAGACGTGCTTCTGCTGCATCCATAGACGTTTCTAAAGTATGTGCCCACTGTTTAGTTCCATGCAATTCATTTTCTTTGCATTTCAGCCTTTCAACATCATTTCTCAGCTTTGAAAGATCCTGTTTAGGAAATTGTAAACTCACATTTTATATTCATTCATATAACTGAAAATCCTTTCTGTAGAACATAGTCATCATTATAAAGTTATAATTGTAATTTTTGTGCCCATTTACCTATTCAGTTTCAAGTTTGTCATTCTCCTATTTCAAGAATATTTTTGTTAAAGATAAGTCATGAAAAGGGGAACAAATTGAAGTTTTTAAAATTCCATCATAATAACGATAACTGTCTTACCGTGACTAACTTATTGCTCTTTTTCAGTGCAGCTCTTCTCTCAAACTCTGCTGTTTCTAATTGAAGATTGCTATCCTGTCGATAGCGTAGTAATTTCTCAGTTGCTTTTGATGACTCAAAGGTACGATTCAGTACAATGTCAAGCTATATAAAAGAATAAATGCTTTTCTGTTATGGGCAAAAATCAACCTTTCTATGGTGTATGATTTTATTTTAATTTGTTACTTTATCTCTTATTTTATCTTAAAACTATTTTTAAGGAATCCATTTATATTTAGAGAAAACATTATAATAAGATTGAAATTTCCAATTCAAAATGTTAAAATTCATAATACAGCACGGAAATGCTTTACCTCCTTGTTGATAGCAATATTTTCACGGATTGTTCGTTGGGTGTTTGCTGCTATCTGTTTATGAGTTTTGTTCCTGAACTGATATGACAGCTCATGTAGACTTGCTTCCATTTCTTTCTTTAGCCTGCATAAATTATGGCATTTACTTCAATTACTCAAGGGAGGTATCTCTGCATCCTTAAGGGGCATAATACATATATTTGCTTGGGTTTTCTTTGAAAGCAACAACTTGTTATCCAAAAAACATTTGATTTAATCAAACTAAAATTAATGAAAATTTTGGTGTTTTTAGTTCAAATTTGAAAACATTGAGGCAAAATTTCTCACGGAAGATATTATTTGATTCCAAACAAATATATCTGTGTTGTCCATGTTAGGGGCTACTTTTACCATTTCACTTGGAGAAAAAAGTAGCAAAACGACCCACCCTAGTGTACATCAATAAATGCTGCTTCCCATAAAGAACTGAACCCGGGATTTCTATTAAAAATGAATGCTACATCCTCTATTCAGGGACCCGATGAATCAGAAAACATGTGAGATTATCTAACAACTAGTAAACTTCCCAGTCATGCATGAGAGGTCTTCATTTAAATTTTTTAATAAATATGCAACATTTTAAAATAGATGACTTAATATATTACTAATCAATACACTATTTTTTTATAAACACAAATCAGGATGGAATTTAAGCTAAGAATATTAGCTAAATTCCAAAAAATTACGAACTTGATTTTATTGAACATTATGCAGTTCACGAGAATCACACAAACATGCTGCTTAAAAATCTGAGAATGTGTAACAAGACTAGAAACTTCTACCTACAAATCTACCAAAATTTAAATATATAACTTTATTTTTTCTAAATGATAATTAAAACTTCATGACTGCCCCTCGTATCACACAGATTTCATTCTTGTTTCAATGTTTCATCTTCTTTTTTTTGGGGCTAACGTAAGTTGAAGTTTGACAGGAAAAACCTCCATACTCTTGAGATGCTTTCAGATAACATCATGCAAGAAATTGAAGCAATTCCACCTGCCAAATGCTTCAAATAATTATATACAACACTTGTGTACAACAATGCTTGGACTGTGGATAGCATGGACAGCCAAGATTTGAGTTATGTAACCAAAAAATGAAGTTAAAGTTTTGAATTTTGAATTTTACTTACATTTTCTTAAATATAATTATGCTTGTAATCTTTTAAAATATTAAAAATTTCTATTCATAAAAATAACTGTGCACAAGATTTCTGAAATGTAATAGACGTGGACCCTATATGATAGATAATTATATTTACATCTCTCGATAGAGTACCATGAAAATCATAATCTGCGATTTTTTTACTCTCTCACTATTATGCCAATCTAAGAAAAACTCCAAAAAAATGTATATTTTATTATATTATGCTAAAAAATTGGTTTCGTTTTGCAACATGATGAGGTACTGGATGATAGTGCTCACTGATGAAACTGGTTGTGCAGCATAACTTAATAAAATATATTTTTTATTGAAGTAATAGAGAAGCTATACCAATTAACACCGGAATATGTGATGTTTCTCTTTCAACTACTTTGAAATTCATATCTTTTTCTCTTACCCATACAATTTGAAATCTGTTCAAAATATCATCTAATCTAAAATTTAGAGATGACATGACGTAGTTCAGATTTCAATTATGGTTTGTTGCTCATTACCTGTCCCTCCTTATAATAAATTTGCATTCAGTTTCATGGAGCATTTTTTTATGGGCCAGTTCTTGCTCTTCCATTTGTTTTTCTTGTTGTTTGAATTTTTGCATTAGTTCTTCTCTCTGGATTCTAAATTCCTCTAAGGCATTTAGTTTCCCACCTGTAATTCCGATGATGTAACAGAAGTCATTAGAGGAGGTGGATTATAGAAGTATATTTTATTGAAATCAACTGCTTCTCAAATTAGAAACATACTTAATAGTTTTATCTCTGAAATGAGCTGCTCTTGGGTCACCTTGGCCTCATGTTCAAGAGCAACTATGCGTTTCTCGTATGTTTCAGATTCTTGTAGTCTTGCCTAATCAAAATTAAATAAATGTCATTTAGATAATAATATTTATTGTTGTTAATATGAATTTAAATTTATTGTAAATTGCTTTATGAAAAGACCTTTAGTTGCCTTTCTAATATTGTTACCTCATCATTATTTTGTTAGCTTTTCCTTATGACAGAAGTTTAACAAGTTATTCCTTTTAAAATTCTTTTGCCTTTATAACAATCACTAAAATATACGTGTAAATTAAAATGTATTCTCTTGTTTCAACATTATTAAACTTATGTTATTTTTAAGTAAAGATGGTATTCATTCGTAAATAATGGGGGGGGGGGATCTGCAACGTATTGCATGCGATGCAGATCCCATAATTTGGGAATTGGAAATAGAAAAATCTACCTACCTGCTAATAATGCACACCTTAAGATGCATTTTTTCGTCATGCTATTTGTAGCTCTGCGTACGTGAATACGAAATACAAGTAGTTGTTTATGCCTTGCATTGCCCAATTTAACCTAATTTAAATCAGTCAATTGAAAATGTTTAAGTGTTAGCTAATTCCTTTCCACTTAAAAACTATTTGCCAGCAGTTTGGTCCGTAGACATGTGTATGAATAGAATTATGCCCAAGTATAGGATAACACCAATTCTAATGTGCACCCTCATTTTTGAGCTCACCTTTAAGAATGCTTGTTATTTTAAAGAACATACAGCAATGGGATGAAACTGTTAGCAAAACCAAGGATACTTTACTAATTATGATACCAATGACTTCTTGTTTTACTGCCATTTGTATCAAAGTTTTAATTTAAAAATCTGTTCATGACTTTATATTTTATGGCTCTCAATGTGCTGCATAAATACAGCATTTTTTGGGCAATGGTTGGTAACTTCACATTCATTTGACTACTTATGGTGAAACTTCAGCAATACTGTTTTTAATCATTTTCTGAAGTAAACCATTTCCTACATTCATGGAGATTCAATTTTAAGATTTAAGGTATTCTACAAGAGAACTAACCGTATATTAGATGTAATCTTTGTTTGTGAAATTTTATTACTAATCATACAATTTGTAACTCCTATTTCTCAAGGTATCAACAGTCGCTCCAGAAATCTCATTATTTATTGTACAGATTAGTCTCAGTTCCATGTACAGATATATCAGTCAAGTTCATTATTGGAGATATTTTTATGCATGAAATAGGTAAAATTGAAATTTTTTTCGGGAAACTTTATTTGCTGTTGTCTCTGATATAGCCTTGTCTTAGTAATTTAATCCAAACACTTACTTTTTGAAGGCCTTCCACTCTCTCTTGAAGCTCTTCAATTTCATCTGATTTTTCCTGCACCACTCTGTTAAGATAAGAGATTACATCGGCCCGATCCTCATCCAATTTGTGGTACCTGTCAGCAAAATCCTGATTGCTATGCTCTAGTTGCTCCACTTGTTTCTGCAGACTGAATTTTACAACTCTTTCAATTACAAGTAATAAAACTTACTTGAAACCAAGTAACAGTCTTGATGAATTGCAAGTAAATAATTGTGCAAAAAATATACGAAATGTTTACACAGATAAACATGAATGAGAGAACAAAGTTTTTTCTTGTTTCTCTCTTTTGGAGATCCTAAACAAACACATCTAACCTGAAGATCCTAATTTCTAAACAGTAGGACAAGAATGCATAGGGTAAGACTGAGAAACTGTTCTACCAATGGCTAACATCTTGGTCGGATGCTATTACCGTTAGCAGGGAATGGAAGGCCTTGGTAGGAATGGAGTAGCATTGAAAATAATTACAATGCCAAATAAACTGCAGAAGGTAATCAATTTCTCAAAGCTTGGATGGGAATGACCTAGAAGTGCTAAAACTGAAAGTGAATTTAAAGACAATATGTTAGCCAGTAACAGGAAATGGTCGTTTGATGGTCATCCTCTATCCCTGCAGGAAGAGTAAGGGTAACAAATCAATTCCTGGCACCTAGAGTTTGTCATGTAGCTCAGTGCCAACATTGTATATAGCTCCATGCCAACTCAGGGTGACAAAAACAACATCCAACCAACTGTTATAAATAAGTAATAGGATACTGAAAGTAGAAAGCTGTGGGACGTACTACAGGTCCACTGAAGAGGATGGAAAATCAAAAAAACCATCACAAACTCATATGAGATTTATCTGAGAATTCACCAATCATATATCAGTAAGATGACCCTCCCATGAAATAGCATATATCATCATCAACAGCCATTCTCAATCCGATGTCAGATGTAGGCCTCCCCAAGTACTTTCCAATTTTCTCTATCCTGAACTTCTTGTTGCCACGTTACACCTAAGTACTTGATGTCTCTATTCCACCTGTCCATAGGTCTTCTTCTTGGTCTCTTCACATCTCTTGGTATCCAGTTGAGAACTTCAGAAGTCTAATGGTTATCTTTGCTTCTTGCCACATGGTCAGCCCATTTCCATTTTAGTGATTTTACCTTGTCTATGAAGGCTGTCAATCCAGTCATTGTCCTTAGCCAGATGTTTTGCATTTCTTGTCCCTTCTTACGATTACAAGCATACAGTGCTCATTTGTGTTGTCTGAAGTTACTGGGTTATTGCTGTCTTTAACTCCCAAGTTTCACTTCCATAGGTCAAATCTGGTAAAATGTATTGATTGAAGACCTTATTTTTCAAAACCATTGGCATTCTTGACTTTATATATGAAATTTCCTTCCAAAGAAACTCTAGCAACTACTTGAGGGGATACCCAGAAGATTTCATGTGTGTGCACATGGCATCCGCTTAGCGAATTACCTCATAACATTGGTGAAAACCAGCATTTACGAGGAATTAACCCTTTATTTCAAAGGGAAAAAAGGTGAAGTATATTATCTAGCGTCATTAAAGAATCGTCTCATCAAGAGATTGAAAATGGAGGAAATTCATCATAATGAGAATGGAACTTTAATCAACTTCAAAAAGTTTTGGGTGCAAGGGCAAAATTAATAGTGATTGCCCTTTACTAAAAAAAACAAGGATTTTAATTCGGATTAGTGGTATCTACTATTGAGAAACTGAAAATGAACAACTAAGCAACTTAGGAGGTCATCAGGAGACAGCTTGAAGCCTACTTTCAAGAAACCAATGAAGTGGGATATGAGGCTATGTTTGCAAAAGTCCTGAGGAAAGTGCTGACTTGTAGGAAGAGTTAATGTATATATACGTATATATATATTACCCTGCTTATTGTTAAAATGGGTTGAGCAGATTATTCTTTAACTCAGAAATAAGGAACAAGTGATTTTCCCTAATTTGGAGCTAAGGAGCAAGTACATTCCTTATTTAGGAGAGAAATAATAATAATAAAAAAAACATACATATACAAGGTGAAGAAGTAGGAAACTGGAATTTCCCTATAGATGGTGCTTGCTATCAGTTTAAATACTGTAAGACCGCTTCTGCAGCGCCATCTTCTCCTAACAACTGATGAAGTTTGTCAACATGCAATAACCTAAGTTTCATACACCAGTGTATTTTTCTATAACCTCAAACACGAGTTTTGTGCCTACAAACTATGATTTGCGGACAGCATTGGTTTTCTGCAATCATTTGAAGAAAACTGCAGCAGAATTACATAGAATTCTTGTTGAAGCATACGGCGCTCTTGGCAAAACTCAGTGCTTCGAGTGGTTTCAAAAATTTATAAGTGGTGATTTTACGTGAGAGAGGAGGTGGTGATTTTGACGTGAGAATTGTTTTTTTGGCATCATAACCTGCCAGAGAGGTGGGAAAAACGTATAAATTCCAATGGAGATTATTTTGAATAAATATTTTTTATAATTTTCAAATAACAGAAGAGTAATTTTTACAAATATTCTGGTTAATATATGTATCAGGTGTAGAAGTATGAAACCAGAATTTTTGGTAAAAATTACACTTCTGTTATTTGAGAATTACAAAAAAAAATTATATATATATCATCTGCTATAAGAGCTGTTTGCATTCCAGATGAGATTTTTAATTATTAAATTATTTTGTTAAATCATTAAATAAGAACACCTGAAGAAACATATGTAGGAGACTCAGTCATTGAAGTGATATTTGAATTTAACTGTGTGATTCGAAAGGCCTTACAAGTTAGCTTCTTGATGCAGCTCGTCCATTAAAATCTGAAGCATTTCTTTCCCTATGATTTCCTGCTCATCTTCAACTTCCTCTCCCTTTTCTTTTTTCACCTTCTTCTTTCCCTTCTTCTTTCCTCCTTTCATTATCCCTAATCAAATCAAGGCATGTATTAGTCATCTTGATGTTAAAATTCATAACCTTTTCAAAAATTGAAGTATATACATTTATATGTTGTGCGCATTTCTGATTCTTGCGCAATTTTCTTTTTAAAACCAAGCTTATAAATTTATAAATTCCCTACAAAATTGTTGTATTTTGATTTCTAATGCTATCATTTGAAATTAAACATTTGAGGAGATAGATTTTGATCGTAATTGTATGGTAACATTTTTCTCTAAGAAATCAACTCCATCAAGGAAATGAAGAACATCATTTTGATTTAAAAGAGATGTTATGAAAGAGGCAAAACCCAATTGGGAAAATTTAATTTAAAATACAGAAAGGAGACATGTCAAATTCAATTTTGAAGTAACACTACCATCAGCCAAAACAACATCCAACAACGTACTTTACAGTAGTAATAATAATCATCTTTATTTGGGTGAGATGGAGACTACAAGTTTCTCTTTCCATCCAACTCACCGTCATTAATTATAGAATAATTAAATTTACCAGAATAGTATGAGAAAAAAATAGAAGAATTGTGGATGTAAAAAACTTAAGAAATTCAAGATACGACTAGACTAGTAGACTAGGTTTCGAGTCCAATTAATTGATTGAATCTTTTGATTGAGATTGAATCCAATCACTTAATAAATTTCCTGGATATTAATATTACTTTAAATGATTGTGAAGTATCCTTTGTGATCCTTAGAAAGCCTACCTACATGGACCCCTTCTCATCCAATCATCCCTTTTCCCATAAACTCTTTCTTTCACTCTCTCTGTCATCGCCTCCTCCCTATGTCACCCCAAAATTTCATGAAAGTACTATCCACTTCATTGCCATAAAGAATGGCTTCCGAAGACATCTGATTGACAATTTGCTACAGAAAAAAACAAAACCAGCCATTAATCAGATTTATTCTTCTATTTCTCCCCCTGAAAATTCCCCCTGTTTAATAAGTTTGTGGATAACTTCAGCTACAAAATTAATAAGTTCTTCCCCTCCGAAAATTTCTGCCCAGCCTTTTATACTACCGTCTCCGCTCGCACTTATGCAATGGCCGGGACAAAATATGTAACAATAAAAAATCTGGAATATGTAGACTTGATTGTGATGACTGCGATAGCTGTTATGTTGGCCAGAGTGGAAGAATCATAGCAACACGTGCTGAAGAACATAGGGCATCCTTCCTTAAGATATCAATAAATTCCCATTTTGAAATGTACTTAAATGACAATAACCACAGATCATCGTTTTCTCCCTTTCTCTTCAACATCGCTTCTAAAGGTACGAAAGCTCGACCTCCTCAAACAATTAAAAATACACCACCACCTGGAGTTTTCCATGAACCTGGTTAAAGAGCATCTCTTCAGCGAAAATAATTCCACCATTTTTAAGTATATCCTTCCTCACCTCCCTTCCCCTCCCTCGCATTCCTCCGGCTAGTCCCTTCCTTCTCTCTCCCTGCCCCTCCCCTGCTTTTCCTCGGGTATACTCTGTATAAAATTTTTCCCGATCACCTGAAGATGAGTTAAACTCAAAACCGGCCGTGTCTTTTTTTTTATAACATTTGTGGATGCAAACTGATTGTTTCTTTCCAATTTATTATGGAGAAGTTCCACCAAGTATCGCCAGAAAGCGCTAACTTATGAGATTCTTTGGAAAAAAATATCTACTGCAGGTAAACACTTGCAAGAAGAGGGTGTAAAAAACCTGTGCAAACCTACTGATAGTAGATAATAATTAAAATATGAGAAATAAGAAAATGGCAATATATAAAAGAGAATAGTCTAAATCAGGGTAAAACTGATCAAACCACCATCTAAATCAAGCATTAATTTTTCTCCAAGGATAGCCTACAGTAGAAATCTATTTATTACTTTTGAAGAATGAAATCTAGAATGTAGCATATTTTTCTCCTGGAATTAATATGAATTTGCTTAGTAGACAAAAACCTCCGTTTGATTTACGTCAGGGATAGTATAGATTGATATTAACCTAGGGTAGAAATACATGATTTGGTACTTCATTTTTCTTTCAGAGTAAAAATGTGGCTTAGAGGAAGTCTTCTAGGGCCTTTTGCAGATACTCGAGATTGGAGAGGGTCATTCATCGGGAGACTCATAATCCCTGAGCCTTTCTTCTCTCTGTAAACCATGTTTTAGACAATGGGGAATAATGACAGTGCCACATAGGTATCTATGCATGTGCTGTCCACATTCATCAGAATTGTACTTGAAACAGGAGGACCAGCATGTTCATTTTACTTGAGGCAATGATAACTTGAGGATCCCATCGCACATATTAAGCCTAAGTGCTACAAGTTTGAAAGTGGTGGCTTCAAAAGTTTGTAATAAATTACCTAACTCTATCAAAGGCAATTAAAATGCGTAATTCAGTAAACGATTCAATAATTTCTCCTAACAAAAACTTACAATAGTGTAAATCAATTTATAAATGAGGGAAACCTGTAATAAAACCTATAATAATATTAAGAATAAAATCCATGCTGTGTTATACATTTACATTTAAACCCTGCAATCCGCCAGTGACACGTGGCAGCGGGTGTAAAACACCGACATACCTATCTAACCTAGAGAACGAACCTTGCTGCTCTGCGTTGAACCATCTCAAGATCGGAAATTAATCCTACTTCGTGAGGATCCCAAATTGCACAGCAATATCGTACTCAAAAAGAGGTCGAATCAGGGAAACGGACGCTTTTTCATTTACTCTCGATGAACATCCCTTCAGAGCTCTACTGGCTAACCTTTGCATCCCATTTGCCTTTCCTATTACATTTCGAATATCCACTTTGAAGGAAAAATTACTGTTGAGCGTGATTCCTAGGTATTTATGATGCATCACGAGCTCCAAGGGATTTCCTGAAATTCTATAAGGTACGCAGGTAATGTTGGTGGACCGCGTGAAAGTCATGGAAACGTACTTCTTTAAATTCAGTTCGAGCTGCCAATCACTACACCAACCCGATATAATATTCAGATCGTTTTGAAAAAAAACCAGTGTCATCTTGGGTTACGATCTCTCTATGCACAATAGTATCACGAGCGAATAACCTAGGAATATAATACTCAGGAATAAAACTGGTCCTAATACAATTCCCTGCGGAACACCAGATGTGACGCAAACTTCATCAGATAAAATTCCGTCCAACGCAACTCGCTGCGATCTGTTTCCGAGAAATGACTTTATCAATTTAACAACTTTTCCGTTCATCCCGTAAGCCATCAACTATGAATTAATTTTACATGCGATACTCGATCGAAACCTTTTCTGAAATTTCTGTTCTAATACCCTTATCCAGTGGTGGCTCGTAGCTAAAATTAGTGGGGGTGCTGCTCCAGAAAAATGTTAGCCTTAATTATTTTGATAAATACTAATAAGTATAGAATTTTAAGCTAAGAATATTAGCGATTAAAAAAATATTGCAGTTCGTGAGAGTCACACAAACACACTGCTTTAAAATCTCTGCTATAAAATCATGTTTGCGTTTAAATTCTCTCTCTCATAATCGTAGATATAATCGATGATTGAAACCAATCGATGATGCGACTATGAATACCGCCCTATATCTGTCATTCACAAATTACAGATTCTAGCAAATAATCACAGATTCCCGAATCTTTGATTCCTGAATCAGAGATTGTTTGGTGACTATGAATACTTGTTCGAAATAATCAGAAATTCGAGATTAATCTATGATTATTCGGCAAATAAGTATGCAACTATGAATACCGCCCTTAATGAGAACGTTGGCTGTTAGGTTATACCACTGGTTGCGCGATATTTTAGCGTTTAGCTGTGGTGGCGGCAGAACCAATGATGGCGCAAGTTACTCTGTCTCCCCTACAGATATTCATAGTCTCTACAATAAAACATTGTCCTATACGTAAGCTCTGGTAGGTAAATTTAGCGCACTCACAAGAAAAAATCTTTATCAGAAATAAACTAAATTCTAACTAAAAATATTTCATACTAGAGATTATCAATAAAATTACTTACCAACTCCTGAAACCTATATAATTCCCGATTGACCAAGGCTTGTGATTGATCTCACATTAATTTGATTAGTCAATCGCTAAATTTTGCTTATTAAAAGCTCTATCCCCAAGTGAAACGGAGAAGTGATGAGCATCCGTAGACGTAAACAATCGTTGCCATGCAAAGTAAAGGTTATCGATTTGAAATCTTTTGAGGGTATGGATTCCACAAGCGTAAAGGCGCGTGTCCACCTGTTAGTAACTATAGCTAGTTACTCTCTTATAGTATGTACCATCAGGCCCGGGCGCACGGGGGTTCGAACCCCCCCATGAGGGTCCTTCATATAAAAAAATCTAACGATTGATGAATTGAAGATATGATAAAATGAAATCATTTTATTTACTGTTTCATTTAGTTAACATTTTCTTCCAAAATTTAGTGCCTCTTTCAACTTTCATGTTAACGTCTGTCAGGACTCCTTCTTTCGTCTCGGTGAGTCACACTTTCGCGCTAATCAGAAATCGAGTTTCACGAGCAAAAGGGCCTAAAAGCCCACCCTACCCGCGCACCTGACGGGGGTTTCTGGGGGCCCGGGGCCAGAGAATGGTGGTGGCCCTTTTTTCAATTGAAATATAGAGGATGAAATTTCAAACAATAGCTGAAAGTGTGTTTGTAAAAAGGTTATCAATTATAAGAATGAAAAGAATTTTCAATGTTCAAATTTTGTTTATTTAACAGTTTTCATAAAATGGTCTGTTTTTCAAGTAAAATTTTTTTTTTAATTCCACGTCTCTTCAACCCGCATGAACTTTTCTCGATTTTTTCCTAGCGAATACGTCAATGAGATTTTCAAAAGGTAAACTTTTTAATATGTCGCTTTTAATACTCAGAATCATCAAACTAGTCAGACGTTCCTGTCTTATGCTTGTCCGTAATCTGTTTTTGATGATTTTCGATTTTGAAAACGATCTTTCTCCACTGCAATTTGTCACCATCATGGACAAGTAAACGCGAAGTACCGTATTTCTCGGCCTATAAGTTTTATATCCCGGTTTTAAGTTTTATATTTATAATTAGGTATCAGAGTCAAAAAGCGTTCAACAGGATGGATTCCTTCCAAGTATCTAACAACTACTGTCAACTGATCTATACATAGAGTAAGGATGGGGTAGAGCGCGTGTTGCGTTCTGCGCATGTTACAGGATTGAACGTAGGAGACCACGTGACTTTGGTCCGCTTTCGGAAATCTCGCCGGTAAGTTAAGTGAGAAATTCGTGTACTCAAGTTGGTTTTTTAAGTATTTATGTCCTTTACGGACAGCTGATGCTCTGAATTCGAGTTTATTTAGATGCTCTATAGTCTGGCTAATGTAACTCAATATTTATTTTCGGTATCTGGATGAAAATTAACCGTAAAAGATTAAAGGACTTGGGAATAATGGTTTTGAAATGCTGCGCATGGAACTGCAAGGAAAAGTACGTTAAAGAAATCACTTTTAACTCGTAAGTTTTGTGTTTATGGTGATTTTAACACTTATTTAGAATTGTTTTCTTATCATTTAACTTTCATTTGTCATTTACAGATTATGTAATAAGGTAATGAAGTAGCTTGCAAATAGGCGATTGCGGCTATTACTACAGAGTATTCCATGTGACAAAAATGGAATATAGCAGTTTTTACGGTTTATTCTTGTTTGTCGATGATTATAACAAGATAAACTTTGTTTTTCCGTTTAGGAATATTATTCCCTTCGGTGCATATTCAATATTATTGCTTGAATCGAGTTCATTGGAGCGCTCGAGTATATTAAAGTGTCGCAGGCTTTTCTCGTTATTTATAATTATTAATATTGACCTTATAGCTTCCCAGTAGATCATGAAAGGAGAAAACTATGGATTCTCAGCTTGAGGAGAAAGGATTTTGTGCCCTCTAAACACTCTAAAATCTGGAAAATGGAAAACTTTCCTGGAACCCTACATAACGTTATTTTGCATATAATTATTTTAATTTACATAAATAACTTGCCAAAAATTCTTATATCAAAATTCCCTTTATTTGCTGCCAATTGTAATATTTGTCAAGCAATTAGAAACCTTGGAGATTACACCGCATTAACCTTACAAGTTAACCTTACAAAATTGCACGTATGGCTTCTTAAAAGTAATTTACTAATTACTTACTAATTTAAATTACAATGCAATGCTAGGAAATATAAACTAATGAACTTCAACTGAAATAAATTTAAATTCAATTACAACATGTAGTAATGTGAAGTATCACGTAGCAGAGAAATGGACTCCTTTATATGTGAAGGGTCTTGTTTTAGAAGCAGCTGTGAAAAAGATCTCGGATGGAGAGATGGCCTGTTGCGTAAAATTAAACTTTCTGAATCTTTGTCTTACACTTACCTTCTGTAAACATAGCTGTATTATTTTTAAAATATGTATTACTAAGAAATGAAACCTGAGGGTGGCGTTAGCCGAAACCGGTCGTTTTTAAATAAATAACACAGTGTGGAAATTACGAAGTGCCTTATTTATTTCTTATTATCACTTTCCACGAAGTCCGGCCTAATACCATAGAATTTAATATGTATTAATTTATAATTTATATCTAAATAATGATACTTAAATATGAATGAAGTCTAAATGTGAGAAGTTGTCAGTGATGTGGCAGGAGGATGTTTCCTAAAACTTTGTTAAAGAAGTGATTATTAAATATTATCAGAAAAATCCCACTGTAATTTCATTCCATTCTAAATCGTTTCCTTTATTTGGAGCTATACCTATACCAGTAGTTGATTCAACCGGAGGCATATCAAGGTACAGTTTCCAATTTATTCAATTTACAAATATTCGCAAAAATCGACGAACCTGTCTCGTTTTGAAGACTCGTAACTTTTGAATGGAGGAAGTTAAGTATCTTGTTCTTTCATTCGTTGAAATAAATTGAGTGCGTTTCTATTAAATTATTCATTAAAGTTCCACATTGTTTAAATATGAAAGAAAATGTTAACTGTGATATTCGACCACTTAAACCCAAGTTTGCCTTAGTTTTAAACGTTACTCTAGCTATATGTGTAATTTAAACTTAACAACACTTAAACGTCATTTTTTCCAGAAATGTTCGAAAAAATCAACGAAAACTGGGAATTAATTCGAAACTTTCAGTTTTTTGCTCTCTTCCTTTTCTTGCTTGATCATGCTTTTCATCCGAGTAAACCTAGTCGAAATGATTCTCTTTTTTAAGAACTCGACGAGAAGTATCTTAATATTCCACTTAAACGTAATTTTCTCCGGATATGTTCGAAAAACTCAACGATAACTGGGAATTTATTTGAAATTTTGTTATTTTGTATTTATCTTGCTTGTTACTCGAGTAAACCTTGATGAGTTGATACTCGTTCCGAAGAACTCGACGAGAGGTATCTAAATATTCTTAAACAATGATAAATATATACCCGACGTTTATTATTACAATAAGAAAACTTTAAGTGGAAACTCTACTATCTATTAAAATAATATACGCATTAACTACGTAGTTCAGAGTTACTTAAAAACTCGATTTTTCAAGATGAAACTCCACAGCGTATTTGAATTGCCGCTAGAAAACGGAAAAGTCACGTGGTTTAATGCTGTAACATCGGCTCGGCTACTGCGCAGCCTGTCCAGCACTCTACCCCATCCTTACTCTATGGATCTATATGACCTTCATCCGAAGTAGAGTCGACTGACACTGAATAATACTTCGTTCTTTGCATGCGAATGAAAATTTCTTTTGACACTTCTTTGGTCATAATTTCAATGATTTCCTCACATATCGTAGAAGACAGATAACTAATATTTCCATTAACGTGTTTCTTCAGATGCTCGTTAAGGAACGGATCATATTCAGAAATCAAATCGAGTATTCCGAGATAAATTCCATTATTAGTTGAGTTGATGTTTTCATCGCAACCTCGGAAAGCCAAACTACGCTTAGCCAAGATTTTTATAACTGAGATCACTCTTTTGAGAACTTGACGCCAGTAGACAGTCGCTTCTCCCATCAATGAAAAAAGGATATCGGAATTAGCAAAACTTGCATACATGGCTTGTTTTTGCATACTTTTATGTTTCATATTTTTGTATGTTTTTTTTGTATTTTTCATATTCATAGCAGTAACACTGTACTCTTTTAACTCCTCAGAAGGAATTTAGTGCCAGCGCATTGCGTGACTAAATCATGCTTTTAGAGCTTTCAATATCTATTATCTATTATATATAGATGCTTCTCCGGATTCATTCATATATATACCCAGATACCCAGATACCCAGATACCCAGATACCCAGATAGGATACAAATTCACAGGCTAAACCAAAAGCGTCATTGACTTGAAATTTTTACGACGTATTGGCCATAACGTGCAACCTCCAGGAAAAAGCCGACTTTGAACCTCGGTGTTATGGGTTCGATTCCAGAAGGCCCCAAAGTCGCGATTTTCCCCATAAGAATACATGGCGGGGATTTTCGAAAATTTTTTTGGGGCACTTCCCGGAAAAGGAAAGATTTGAAATTCAAGGGATCACTAGATGCCATGCATATCTAAAGAAAACCATAAAGACATCTATGAATATAATCCTTGGTTCGATGCTAGATTGGGGCAAAAATCGGCCGTTTAAAATGCATTGTGGCGATTTTTAAGATTTTCTTTGGACCCTTTTCCGATGGCATAGAAACTTGAAATTCGGTATGAGGTTAGATACCATAAAAATATATCATTATCGAATTTTAAATATTCGCTGATGGTCCTTGGTTCGATCCCAGAGGGACATTTAAATTCCTCAATGCATTTCTTACGGAGATAACGGAAACAAATTTTAGGTACTTCCCGGCATGCTATCAACTTCAAACTTTGCATGATAAAAGAGCAAGACTTAACAAATCAAACTATGCATTCACAGCTATCAATGTGTCCTGGGTTCGACACCAGGTGTCTCTGCAATCAGAAGTTGATCCGATTTTTAGGAATTATTTTGAAACCTTTGCCAAAAATATAGAAACATGAAATTTGGCATATAGATTGAGATGATTAATAACTTTCAGAAACATATTTTAAATTTCCATGATCGTCCTTGGTTCGAGTCCCGAGAGCCATTTACATTCGTGAACATTAGAGCGTTTTTTGAGGCAGTTGTAGCCAATATCTCTGCTTGAATTTTCACACATAGTTAGAGATGGTGATATTCTATTGTGTTTCATAGTAGTTTTACCAGTAAGACCGGGGTTCGATGCCAGATGATGAAATTTCAGCGAATTTTAAGAAAAAATTAAATCCTTTTATTTTTCTTATGAGGACCGTTTCGATGTGATGCCGATATGAAATTAGTATTGCCGAGCTGCTTGCAGTATGCAAGCAACATTTTACTCGTCTATTATATATAGATGCTTCTCCGGATTCATTCATATATATACCCAGATACTCAGATACCCAGATAGGATACTAATTCACAGCCTAAACCACAAGCTTGATTGACTTGAAATTTTTACGACGTATTGGCCCTAACGTGAAACCCCCAGAAAAAATGCGATTTTGAACCTCAGTGTCATGGGTTCGATTCCAGAGGGCCCCAAAGTCCCGATTTTTCCCGTTTAAATGCATTGCTTTGATTTTCGGGAATTATTAAAAAATACTTCCCGGATAGGTAGAGAATCAAAACTCATGGAGCCTATATATATGCTCATGATCTATCGAAAACATAAATAACTTTAATGGAAAATATCCTGGGTTCGATGCGAGGACGATGCAAAAATCGGCCGTTTAAAATGCATTGCGGCGAATGTGAAGATTTTTTTGGATCCTTTCCCAATAACATGGATACTTGAAACTCGGCACGTAGATAGATATCATGAATATATTTCATAATAATATTATACATGTTCGCTTATGGTCCTTGGTTCGATCCCAGAGAGCTATTGGCATTTTTCAATGCATTTCTTATGGAGACAACGGAAACAAAATTTCGGTACTTCCCGGAATGCTATCGACTTCAAACTTTGCATAAAAGAAGAACAAGTTGGTACAAATCAAACTGTGCATTCACAGTTTACAATTTGTCATGGGTTCGACACCAGGTGTCTCTGCAATCAGCAGTAGATGCGAATTTTAGGAATTATTTTGAAACATTTTCCAATAATATAGAAACTTGAAATTCGGCACATAGATAGAGATCATAAACAACCTTAAGAAACATGTTTTAGATTTCCAAGATCGTCCTTGGTTCGAATCCAGAGAGCCATTTACATTCGTGGAAATTAGAAGGTCTTTTGAGGCAGTTGCAGCCAATATTTCTGCTTGAATTTTCACACATTATTAGAGATGGTGATCTTCTGTAGTACTGTAAGTAGTACAGGACATAGAATAGTAAGTTATGCAAGAATACCCGGGTTCGATGCCAGACGATGACATTTTCAGCGAATTTTTAGAATATTTTCAATCCTTTTTTTTTTTTGAGGACCGTCCTGATAAAATGCCGATTTTAAATTATTGGAGTCGATCTGCTTGCAGTATGCAAGCTACATTTTACTCGTATATAGATGCTTCTCCGGATTCATTCATATAGATAGATAGGATACTAATTCACAGCCTAAACCACAAGCGTCATTGACATGAAATTTTTACGACGTATTGGCCATAACGTGAAACCTCCAGAAAAATTGCGATTTTGAACCTCAGTGTCGTGGGTTCGATTCTAGAGGGCCCCAAAGTCCCGATTTTTTCCATTTAAATGCATTGCTTAGATTTTCCGGAATTTTTAAAAAATACTTCCCTGATAGGTACACAATCGAAACTCTAGGAGCCTTTATATATGGTCATGTTCTATCGGAAACAGTAATGACTTACACGAAAAATATCCTGGGTTCGATGTTAGGACGATGCAAATATCCGCCGTTTAAAATACATTGAGGTAGTTTTTCATTATTTTTTTTCATACACTTATCGAAATAATAAGAAGTTCGTGCTTGGCAAGAAGATGTACGGTAAGAATCGGTTTTAGAAAAAATTTATATAAGACCGAACGATTCCTGGGTTCGATGCCAGAGCATAATAATATTTCTCTCATAAGGAATATAAGGGAAAATAAGGACGTCGTTTGATGTCTCAAACGACGGCTAATATTTATGTTTAAATTTGTACTCATAGTTAGAGAGGGTGATCTTATGTTGTGCTGCGTAGTATGTTTGCCAGGATGACCCGGGTTCGAACCCAGGTGGTAAATATATCCCCCATTTAATATACATTGAGGTAGTTTTCATTATTTATTTAGATGCACTTATCGAAATAATAGAAGGTTCTTGCTTAGATAGAAGATGTATATTGAGACTCGGCTTAAGAAAAAAATTTAGATAAGACCATGCTGCTCCTTGGTTCGATGCCAGAGCACATTACAATTTCTCACATAAGGAATATATGTGAAAAGTAGGATGTCGTTTGAGGCAGTTGCACCCAATATTCCTAATTGAATTTACACACATAGTTAGAGATGGTGATCTTCTGTTTTGCTGCATAGTAAGTTAACCAGGGAGACCCGGGTTCGATGCCAGACGATTAAATTGCAGCGAATTTTAAGATTATTTCCTATCCTTTTTTTTCTTTTTAGGACCGTCCCGATATAATGCCGATATAAAATTAGTGTTGTCGATCTGCTTGCAGTATGCAAGCAACATTTTACTCGTCTATTATATATAGATGCTTCTCCGGATTCATTCATATAGATAGATAGGATACAAATCCACAGGCTAAACCACAAGCGTCATTGAGTTGAAATTTTTACGACATATTGGCCATAACGTGTAACCACCAGAAAAATTGCGATTTTGATCCTCAGTGTCATGGGTTCGATTCCAGAGGGTTCCAAAGTCCCGATTTTTCCATTTAAAAGCATTGCTTTGACTTTCGGGAATTATTAAAATATACTTCCCGAATAGGTAGAGGATAAAAATTTAAGGAGCCTGTAGATATGGTCATAATCTATCAAAATCATTAATTACTTTTACAGTAAATATCCTGGGTTCGATGCGAGGACTATGCAAAAATCTGTCATTTAAAATACATTGAGGTAATTTTTCATTATTTTTTGGATGTACTTACCGAAATGATAGGAAGATCTCGCTTTGCTGAAAGATGTATAATAAGACTTGGTTTCAGAAAAAAATTTAAATACCTCAAATCTGTTCCTGGGTTCGATGCCAGAGCATATTAAAATTTCTCTCATAAGGAATATATGGGAAAAGTAGGACGTCGTTTGAGGCAGTTGCAACCAATATTTTTGCTTGAATTTTCATACATAGTTAGAGATTGTGAATTGCTGCTGTGCTGCATAGTAAGTATAGCCTGAAAGACCCGGGTTCGATGCCGAGCGGGAAATATATTTCCGAGAAAAAACAAATTGGGGTAATTTATCATTATTTATTTAGATGCACTTATCGAAATAATAGGGAGTTCTTGCTTAGATAGAAGATGTGTATTAAAACTCGGTTTAAGAAAAAAAAATAGATGAGACCATGCTGTTCCTGGATTCGATGCCTGAGCACATTACAATTTCTCTCATAAGGAATATATGTGAAAAGTTGGACGTCGTTTGAGGCAGTTGCAGCCAATATTTCTGCTTGAATTTTCACACATAGAGATGGTAATCTTTTGTTGTGCAGCATAGTAAGTTCACTAGGAAGACCCGGGTTCGATGCCAGACGATTAAATTGCAGCGAATTTTATGAATATTTTCAATCCTTTTTTTTTCTTTTGATGACCGTCCCGATATGATGCCGACATGAAATTACTGTTGTCGAACTGCTTGCAGTATGCAAGCTACATTTTACTCGTATATATATAGATAGATAGGATACAAATTCACAGGCTAAACCATAAGCGTCATTGACTTGACATTTTTACAACGTATTGGCCATGACGTGTAACCGCCAGAAAAATTGCGATTTTGAACCTCAGTGTCATGGGTTCGATTCCAGAGGGCCCCAAAGTCCCGATTTTTTTAATTTAAAAGCATTGCTTCGATTTTCAGGAATAAAAAAAATACTTCCCGAATAGGTAGAGAATCAAAACTCTAGGAGCCTATATATATAGTCAGGATCTATTGATAACATTAATGACTTTTACAGAAAATATCCTGGATTCGATGCTAGGACAATACAAAAATCTGCCCTTTAAAATACATTGAGGTAGTTTTTCATTATTTTTTTCGATGCACTTATCGAAATGATAGGAAGTTCGTGCTTAGCTAGATGTATGGTAAGAATTGGTTTAAGAAAAAAATTGCCATAAGATCGTAGTATTCCTGGGTTCGATGCCAGAGCACATTAACATTTCTCTCATAAGGAATATAAGGGAAAAGTAGGACGTCGTTTGAGGCAATTGCAGCCAATATTTGTGCTTGAATTTTCACACATAGTTAGAGATGATGATTTTCTATTGTGTTGCATAGCAAGTATCACCAGAAAGACCCAGGTTCGATGCCGGGTGGTAAATATGTCGTCCATTTAAAATACATTGGGTTAGTTTTTCATTATTTTTTATGCACTTATTGAAATGATAGGAAGTTCTTGCTTAGATATAAGATGTATATTAAGAGTTTGTTTAAGAAAAAAATTAAATAAGACTATGCTGTTCCTGGGTTCAATGCCAGAGCACATTACAAATTCTCACATAAGGAATGTATGTGAAAATCAGGACGTCGTTTGAGGCAGTTGCAGCCAATATTTCTGCTTGAGTTTTCACACATAGTTAAAGACGGTGATTTTCTGTTGTGCTGCATAGTAATTATCACCTGAAAGTTCGATGCCGGACGGAGAAATTGCAGCGAATTTTAAGAATATTTTCAATACTTTTTCTACTTTTGAGGACCCTCTCGGTATGATGTTGACTTGAAATTTGTGTTATCAGCATGCTTGTAGAATGCAAGCAACATTTTACTCGTAAAAAATTATGTTCACACCTACGAACAATCGTCGATTTAGGCTCAGAAGATTTTACGGCTCGGCTTTGTCTCGCATTTAAAATCTCGTCTTCGCCAAAATCGACTTCTTGCTCCCAGGCACGAAAATAGCTATTGTTAATTCATGTACAAAGTCATTCGTAAAAATTACATACTTGTTTCTCGAGGAGTTTATCAACGCGGGAAACTTGGTTCGAACGTTGTGAGAATTTGATTATCGATTCTAAATGGTTTTTGGAAACTTCATGTTGAGAAACACGTTCTGCTGCCTTCTTCCAATTGCAATAACCATTTCCGGCGAAGTCGCTTTGTGATGAGTCGGACATTAGTTTGCATATATAGCTATATACTTTTCCAGTTGATGGCGAAAAGCAAAGCCACGAACGATTAACGAGCTCTTTGTTCTGAAGAATACGTGAAAAAAGATTTTTGGAACATCTTCTGACGGTGGCAACGTCAGACCGTTCTTGACCAACTGAAGATTTTGAAAAAAGTGTTTCGTCGCAATGTTGTAATGATCCTTTCTTGATTCAATATTCTATCTCATCTCCAATAAACGATTCTTTCCAAAGACCAACATCATTCAGGTAGTTCTGATTTTCTAGTCTTACCTCGATGCCCTCGGAGTCAGTGAATGTTGTTGAAGTACTTCCCTGTTATTGGAAATAAGTATCAATTGCCGGTCCAATCAAATACTTTTTGGTGCCACAAATAACCTCAAAACTTATAAATTTCGTACACAAACTTATAGAATTCTTAAAAGTCATGTAGGTTTTAGAGAAAACTGACAACATTTTTGTTAATTTATATGATATCCGAATGAAACTAATCGGACCTTAAATTTTTCATTAGGTATCTCTGCCAATTTTCGCCCTTTTTCAATGCGCTTCTTTTAGAATTCTTCTCAGAAATTTTCAAGATTAGAAGATTTTTATGAGTTCTGCAAAAGATTCTGTACGGAGGGTCTTATAAAGGTAAATAAAGCTTGCAGGGTTACCTTATAAAGGATTCAAAATCTTATAATTTGTCATAAAGTATACCTTTTATAGTCTATCATATAGTATTCTTTATACAGTATACTTTCAAATATATGATAACTTTTATGACACTTTTCAGAAACTTACAGATATTAGCAAAATTTTCTAGGTTTATCATAGAATTCATAAGTTCTGAGATTACAAAAGGTGAACAAATAGTATTTTGTTCATTTGACATTGACATTTCACCTTTGAGTTTTTTTGTGACTCTATCACTGTATCAGAATCCATCAATAAGTTGTCTGATACAGACTCAATGTTCATTACGGCAGGATTATCGCGTTTTTTCGATTCTATGGGAATAGCCACTGGTGAAGGACTTTCACTGCTGTCTGATACAGAAACTAAATCTATTTGAGAAGTTCGAGTTCGAGCATCACTGCCATGAACAGAAAAATAATTGCTTATTTTTGGAAATTTCGACAGCAATTGCTCATGGTGTTTTTCCTTCTCGGAAGCATCTTTTCTTTTTTGTGCTCCAGATGGATGGTTACGCTGAAACTTATGTCGATTTTCTTTTCGATCAGCCATATTAAACTGCTAATACTTCTGTAATTCGGAAACGTTTCATTTCTAAAAAAACTTGTTTAATTATGTATAAACTGTGTCATAGGATGAATCAATTTGAACCATTTGTGCCATCCAACTAAAAATTAATCGATATTTCCGAGAAAAAAATCCGGATTCCACTGGGGGCGAAACCCAGGACCTCTTACTTTCCGGGCGAGTGCTCTAACACTGAGCTAAGTAACCATTAAATTTATCCCTCGGAAATATCGATGTCACTTTTATTTTTTGTATTTTTCCCTCGTTCAAATCCTATCATTCGAGGAAACAGCTTTGAATTTCGTCAATCTAAATCTTATTTTTATCATCAAGCTCGGCTCTTTGTTTTGGAACAGTCCCACTTGATGTCCCCCCGCACTATTTTTCAACCTAAGTGCGAATAATTATAAAGCACTATGTCATTAAAATTTACTTGAAAGTCATTTACATATATAATAAAAAAATATGCGCATTATTTAAACATGTATCCCAGACAAAGGATAAACGAAAATCATTCCCCAATCATCTATCTACGCTCATAAATTACGAAAACAAGGCAAAATAAATATCATGGCTATCTGTATTCGAACAAAATACTTTTAACCAGAAAATCATGGCACAAAATTTTTTCCAATTTTTCCCTTACAAAATAAACACAACTTAAAACAAATCGTCATAAAATAAATTATTCCGCAATACAAATCTACTGTTACACAAAACACAATCCGTTTTCCCTCGTACCTAACCTAAATCGTACGATGAAAAATACTAGAAATCCCAACACTGGACTTCATCACAAAAATTGTCAAGATTTTCTTGACAAATGTGCAATAAAATACCAACAAACAAACTACCTCACCAATTACTCTTATCCTTGATAACTGTCACGAGAATGTGAACAAAATAGTTATATTTATAAACTCGATGAGGTACAAAACTTGACGATACATACAATACACGGAACATAAATTTTCGTAGCAGCCATGACAGGGCGAAGGGTTGCTAGTATTAAAATATAGATTGTCGCCAGTCGACTCGCTGGAAATCGCCACCTACAACTCAATTAAGTTATCGCCATATTAGCGCCAACAGCTACTCGTGTGAAATTTCGATTTTTAGAGGGAATATTCAAATAGAAACATGGTGTTTGACCGGTTTGGCGCATAGGAAAAATATAAGAATTGACTAGGACAGACGTATGTGGTCGGAAAAAAATTCTAAAAAATGTTTTTTTTATATAGAATATCGCCAGTATTGCTGCAAAAATATAAAAAATCGCCAAAAAGTCACCAGTCGCCAGGCTCGTAATTTTGGTCGCCAAAAGGTTGACGAAAAATCGCCAGAATGGCGCCAAATCGCACATATACATAATCGGCAACCCTGGCAGGGCGTGAAAGTTGTGCGAGAAATTCCCCCACTCCTCATGTCCCAATCCCCACTCACTACACCATCTCTGGCACCGACTTGTTCTCACCACTGCCCACTCACAGCACATTTCTCCTGCTTTCCCTTTTCTTATACTTTTTCAAAAAAATATCGATACTTATCCTTATATTTATGGCTTTTGAATGCTCAAAATTTTGGTACATTAGTTGATTATATTAACCACTTATTGTAACTGGGAAACTTGATTATTAAACAATTCATCGAGAAGTTTTTGTCTATTTTTTTCGAATTCAGATTTACTATGATTTGCTTAATCATTGAAAGCTAGTTTTTTGATCCAAGGTACAAAAAAATAGTTTTCGACAGAAACTTTTATCACTGCTGGGGCCATATTCTGTATCTCATTTCCCGTCGGTACGGTAGCCAAGCAGTCGGTTGGGATCGCAAACCGACTCCGCGAGCTCTCGATACTATTCTGTAAGCTCCTGCGTCGGTACGACGGCTAGCCATCGTCGGTACAATCCGGAGAATTCTACCGATTATGAAAAGGAGTCGGTAGCGATAGGAGTCAGTCGGTTTGCAGACGAACTGTGGCAAGTGTGTGCATATTTAACAATATCATCAAGGCAAATGCGTTAATTGAATGTCCGTAATTAGCAGAATGTAAAATAAAGCCGCAATAAGACATGCGATCGCATAAAATGAATGCAATTCTCGCTTTTAGATGCAAATGATGTACGCCATAGCACATATGGATGCACGTATATACTACGTTTCTTGGAGCGTGCATCTGTCCAAGGACGTGGAATAAAATAAACGTTTTAATCTTTTAATAATAAATGTAAATAACCACCAATAATTCATTAGGTAAAGTGTTGGGGAACGCTTAATATCCGTAACATATGTTACTATTTCCCCGTGCGAGACTAGACTATGGAAAAATAATGACCCCGTTTGAAGAAAACTATAAATAAAAGAGAAATAGATTAAACCTAGTCATAGGATTTCATGCGATAGAATTTTCTAATTTTTAAACGTATAATGATTAACTTTTAACTGACGTGGATGGTATAATTTTTGTTCATTTTAAAACACAATTTGGTAATTTTCTAGTAGCAGACGAAAAACATCGAAAATTTGTCGTTTTCGGATAGAATTTTCTCCGGAATGGCAACACTTAGAAGAGATTGCATATCATATATATAAATTGCAATCCTTCCTCTATAATATGGTGTAAGAATGGTATGTGTATCTTCAGTAGTAAAGGAGATATAGAATTTCTCCCAAACACCGTGAAACTAGAAAATTACCCACAATTTTACCATTAGATTCCATTAAAATCATATATTTCAGCAATATATGAAAGGCCAAGATAATTGAATAATATTTGTAGAGTGTATAGTTAATTCAGGCGAAACTAATTACAAGTATTAATTACGTACAAGGAAGTGCTACAGTCGAAAGTTGCAGTACTTTGGTTCAAAAGGAGACGAGAGGATTTTGCTTTTGTAGCAAATATAAAAAATAGAAGATACCTATCCGTTTATACGAATCGAGGTCTTACTAGCTGACCAATAGTAAACTGATTTGAAGACAGCAACAGTTCTAACAATAACTTTATGAAGCACCTAAGGAATTCGTGGAAATCTAACCTCCAAGAAATCAGTCAGTGAGTGTATCGAAGGTACTATGTACTTACTAATTTTCTACTTCTTTCACTGATACTAAGTTCTGAAAATCACGCACCGACTTCCAGTTAATAAAATTACGAAATTTAGGGATTCACTGTAGTGTCTATTTTTTTCGAATTCAGATTTACTATGATTTGCTTAATCATTGAAAGCTAGTTTTTTGATCCAAGGTACAAAAAAATAGTTTTCGACAGAAACTTTTATCACTGCTGGTGGAGGCCCGGGGCCACTGCCCCCCCCCCCCTTAATCCGGCCATGGATGTATGTATGTACTATTTTTTTTGGAGCATGCATCTGTCCAAGGACGTGGAATAAAATAAACGTTTTAATCTTTTAATAATAAATGTAAATAACCATCAATAATTCATTAGGTAAAATGCTGAGGAAAGATTGACATCCGTTGCATATTTTACCGTTTCCCCGCGGATAGACTATGGTAAAATAATGGTTCCGCTTGAAGAAAACAATAAATAAATAAGAAATAGACAAAACCACGCCACACTATTTCATGCGATCGAATTTTCTAATTTTTAAAGGTATAATCGTATAATGATTATTTTTTACTGACGAGGATGGTATAATTATGTTTGTTCATTTTAAAACGCAATTTTACCATTTTATTCAATTAAAATTATATATTGCAACATAATATGGAAGGCCAAGGCAATTGAATAATATTTGTAGAGTATAGTTAATCCAGGCGAAACTATATATTTTATTTATTCCACGTCGAAATGAACGAACTAGGTAAGAGCCAGCAGACTAATTCTCGTCAATGCGCATGCGCATGGATGAGAAATTAGTCAAGCAGTTCAGCAGAGTTGAAAAACTGTAGAACCTAAGCGATATCGATTCGACAGAAATTACTCCTCTCACTCGTACGCGGAAAAAGTTACAGAAACGCAAAAATCTCACAAATTCCGTCTCATTCGGAATATTGACTTTCGGCGGAATTTCGGGAAATCTAATTCCACTCTTATCGGAATTATTACAAAATTCACGCCCAGATTCTATCTATTCTTGGTGGCTCTTCTGTCGAAGTAAGGGGAGGTAAGAGGTGATGGTAACCAAATTTTCAGGAGAAGCGAAACAATTTCCATGGATTCTCAGACCTCTTGGTTTCCTCCGTGGAACTTTTCCTGGGTGGTTCCGGGGCAACTTGCTGCGATGGCTTGGCCTCAGACTGTAGAAAATTTAAATTTCATTGTCAGTCAAGGTGTCAAACACTTAATAACCTTATCGCCAGAGAAAATTCCTCCTGTTAATGAATGCCGAGATTTACTATGGACCGAGATACCTGTTCGAGAATTTGAAGCTCCTTCATTGGCGCAAATTAGCGAATTTATTGATATTTGTCAGCGAAGTCTAGTTAAAGATGAGGTAAGACTTAATGTTATAGAATTTTCAATTTGTCATTACGTGATTTCATATTAGTGTTTTTAGTGTGTTATTATAGTGTGCATAATAGTGTGTTTCAGTTATTTGAATTTTCCTTAAACGGCTTTACAATAACCCCTTAATAATCATTGTGGTAAAATTGTCGAAGAGGACTGTTTGGAAAAAAAAAATTTATATTAAGAATTGCCCTATTTCGATGATTTTTTCAGGTAAGACACTTGAAATATTGCGGCTTATTACGCAAGTGATAACAACAAAGTACCTCGTGTAATTACTGAGATATATCGTTATAGTGACCGAGGTACCGGAATGGCCTCCGTAGGCCATGTTTGAAATGTTAGTTATGGCGTTTGGACGCCAGATGTCGCGGGGATCGACGAGTTTCACGTCTTGGAAGTAGGAAAAAATCACGAATATTAGCTCTCATACGGGCGCTAACTTTTAAAGAAACTGATGAAATAATAACCTGAAAAGATGAAATGAAGCCAAAAAATGAGGTTTGTTATCCAGAAAATACAGTAAATAATCAGGGATTATGTTAATCATTAACAGTATGCACGTAAACAAATGTTGTGGTTGAAGTGGATGGGTTGAGTTGGGTGGGCGAGATTCCTTCATTTACATCGTAGTAATGAGGGATAAATAATCCACTTTACCCATAATTTATCGAAAATAAATTGTAAAAACTATGCTTTAACCCAAAAACTAATTAATTTAAGTTTTTAACGGAAGACATTGTTTTTGGAGTTAATGTTGCTTTGTGTTAAGAAAAAGATAGTCACCCTCACGTTCGGATCGCAAGCTATAGTTGGTTTGCAAGCTAATTTGGCTTCCAAGGTCTTTTAAGGGTAAATCACTGCTTTCGTCGCAAATGTTGCTTTCTGTTAAGAAAAACAAAGTCACCCTCACGTTCGGATCGCAAGCTATAGTTGGTTTGCAAGCTAAGTTGGCTTCCAAGGTCTTTTAAGAGATAACTAAATTTTTATCGTATTATATATACATATTATATTGAAGAAATGGTAAAAATTATTGCTAAAATTGCTAATTATTCTAAACGAAGAGGAGAACAAGTACAACAGCGAAAAAAACGCAGGATTGAAGTATGTTAATAGATTAGCAGCAATGTTCTTATTGATATTATTGTTAGTTCTGAAAAGAACCGTTTGGTTATAAATCGGACGGGGTAAATTTGTCGATGAGGACTGTTTTGGAAAAACTTTTTTTATTAAAAATAGCCCTATTTCGATGATTTTTTCAGGGAAGACACGTTAAATTTTAAATAAAATATGCCCGTTTTTAGCAATTGAAGGAGCAGTAATGCGCAATAATTATGGATATTTGTTCGTTTTTACGTAAAATTTTTACTCAAAAATACCCGTAAACGAGTCATGAATTGTCAAAAAACAGGTAAATCAGTCGATTATTACACCAACCCAGCACCCCTTTTAGATTTAGATATATACACCGCGAGCCGCCAGAGGCGTATGGCAGGGGGTGTAATACACCACCATTATTCATTCCTACTTATTAGCATCTCTAATAGCTTGGGGAAAAAACGACCAAAAGTAATTATCCGTCCTTGCGATTTCTTTCCTATAACGCTTCGTCGATGCCTCTCGGAGATCGCGTTCGCTCCTTACTGGCACTAACATTTCACTTATTTCGTCTATAAATTCTGAACGAATGAACTTTTCGAAAAGTTTCCGACGATATTCAGATCTTCTCATCTGTAGTGAATTCCAACCGAGGGACTCTATCATTGCCGTAACGCTGCTATCAAACCTGAAATCCCCGCAAACGAATCGGGCTGCTCTACGCTGGACCATCTCTAAATCTGAGACTAAACCTACTTCGTGTGGGTCCCAAACCGCACAGCAATATTCTAGACTCGGACGAATAAGAGAAAAGTAAGCTATTTCTTTGACTCTCGATGAGCATCCTCTCAACGTTCTACCAATTAATCTTTGCATTCTATTCGCTTTTCCTATAGCATCTCGAATATGTTCTTTAAAAGATAAGTTACTGCAAAACGTGACTCCAAGGTATTGCACTAACTCTAATGGATGCCCTGAGATTTGGTACTGCGCGGGAATTATATTTGTGGAGCTCGTAAAACTCATGGTAAAGCATTTATTTATTATTAAATCTAGCTGCCAATTTTTACACCATCCTGATATTACGTCCAGGTCGTCTTGAAGTACATTACAATCGTTTTCTGACAAAATCTCTCTGTATATCAGTTTATTATCGGTGTATAATCTAACATTACTCTTTACGTTATCTACAAGATCGTTAATGTAAGTTAGAAATAAAATCGGACCAAGAACACTTCCCTGTGGAACTCCTGACGAGATGCTTATTTCGTCCGATAAAATTCCGACTAACGCAACTCGCTGAGATCTGTTTTCTAGAAAAGATTTGGTCCATCTGATAACTTTTTCGTCGATCGCGTAGGCACTCAGCTTTTGGATAAGCTTTTCGTGATAAACTGTATCGAAAGCTTTCCTGTAATCTAGGAAAACTGCGTCTGATCTAACACCGCCGTCTGCTGCTTTAGATACGTCATTCATAAAAAGCGCTAACTGGGTCTCACAAGACCAACCTTTCCGGAATCCGTGCTGGCTCTGACTGATTGCTCCCTTTTCGAAAAGAAAGCGCATGATAGAGCTCGCTATAATATTCTCCATTATTTTGCAAAAAATGAAGTTAATGAAATAGGCCTATAATCATCTGGTTTTGACGCACGCCCTTTCTTAGGCACCGGAGTGACATTAGCTTTTTTCCACGACATTGAGACGGTTCCCTCATCCAATGATTTCTGATAGAAAATCTGTAGAAGCGGAGCAATTTCATCGGCTAAAGTTTTTATTACAACAGCGGGAATACCTTCGGGTCCTGGCGCCTATCAATATCTCGCAATAATTTTCCAATTCCATCAACCGATATCTCGATGGGACACATCTCTGAATCAATGCACGAGGTAAAATTCTTAACTTGACCATTGTCTACAGTGAAGCATTTCTGGTAGTGCCTGTTAAGTAAGTTAGCTTTATCTTCTGATTTATTTACGGTAATTCCCTCTGCGCTTATGAGGCTAGGCACAGAAAACTGACATCCACGGGTCTCATGCACGTATGACCAAAATTCTTTCTGATCGCCACCAAATGATTCTAATAGGGTCCGAGATCTATATTCCTGGTATTCTTTTCGCGCTTCTTCCTTAACTAACTTTCGCACTTCTCTATAGTTTTGTTCTTTGAGCTCATGGTTCGTTCCGCATGCTTTGAGTTTTCTCCATCGCGAGTGAATGACTCTTTGCATCCTATGTAATGCTCGTAATTTAGGTTTCGTCTACCGTGGCTCTTTACGCTCACGCACTCTCTTAGTAGGAACAAATTTAATTAAACCTTCTTTGATTATCCGGAGAAACTCTATCCAACTATCATTTACTGTATTTGCACCCAAGAAGCGGAAAAAATCATCCTTGCACTCGTTAATATAAACCTTAAACTCCGAAAAATTAGCTTTGCGAATTACATAAACTTGCCTCAGTGGCTTAAGAGATTTAACCGCTACTGCTTTCATCTCCACCATTATGACATCATGGTCTGAAATACCGTCAACTATATCGAGATTAGCTATCAATTGTGGGTGGGTGGTGTCTAGTAAAGCTAGGATGTTACCTTCACCCGCACGAGTCGTTCGAGTATTCGTCATGTTTACCTGTTCTATCGCATGCAACGAGAAAGTATCGATTAATTTTTGAGAAACTTTTCTCTCTCTACTAGAGTTGGAGCATGTTAAATTCCGCCAATTAATATGTGGTAGGTTAAAATCTCCTCCTACATCTATGATGGGATCTTTTACTTTTTCACCGATTATCTGTAACGTCCCGGATAAATCGTCAATACAATCAATTTCGCCATTAGGAGGACGATACAATGAACAAACATAAATCTTACTACCATTTGGTCTTAAAATCGAGCACCAAATTATTTCGCTCCTGCTATTATCTACAAACTCATCTCACTGACTAATCAAATGGTTCTTTACAGCAATAAAAACTCCACCGCCTACTCTACCCTGTCTATCTTTGCGATATATTACATAATCTGGAGGAAATATCTCGCTTGAATCAATGTCTTCGCTTAACCAACTCTCAGATCCTAGTATGATATCCGCGCAAGTGCTCCTTGTAAGGTTAAGAAATTCCACCTGCTTATTACGTATGCTTCTGCAATTCACGACTATTATTTTTAGATCTCTCAGTTCGCACTTTAAAGTTGGATTTCTGTTTGGAATAACCGTAACGATTTTTTAATTGAATTTCTCTTTATTGTCAATGCTACTGTTTCTATTTCAGGGACTAAGATCAAGCGTTTCTATTTGCCTATTTACGTGGGTGTTATCTATGATTCCTACCGCTGAATGTACTTTCTGAAATTTTTTATTTCCCTTTAGATTTAAATTTTTCCCTCGCAACTCTATCTGCGTTATAACGCTCTCATTTAAACCGGAAGAATTGGACTCTAAAACTACCTGAGGTGGCGTACTCTGATAATAGTCTAACCTAAAAAAACCCTATTTACCTCGTAAATCCTACGTGCCACCAGCTCCGCAGCCCGGGCAGTATAATGAACGCCAGAACGATTAAGAGGTAGCCGACATGAATCAAGAACCGGCCTCAAATCGACGAGCCCGACCCCGTTGCTCCTACAGAAGTCCCGCAGTCTTTGGTTAAGGCCGACAACGCGACTCCAAACCTCAGAACCACGGTCCGACCTCGGAACTATGCTGCAAAATGACAGCGACACACGGACACCCGACTCACTCTCGACTCGGGAAGCCTCAGCGATCTTTTCACTCAAGGAGGCCCGTAACCGAGTAGGAAATTGGGAAAAAAACAGGTAAATCAGTCGATTATTACACCAACCCAGCACCCCTTTTCACTCAAGGAGGCCCGTAACCGAGTAGGAAATTTGGAAAAAAACAGGTTAATCAATCGGTTATTATACCCACCCAGCACCCCTTTTCACTCAAGGAGGCCCGTAAGCGAGTAGGAAATGGGAAATGGGTGTCTGTTAGAGTTGAAATAAGTCAAAATCGCCCTACCGGGGAACCGAGAAAGCATCAAAAATGGCACGAAATGAGTCAAAAAACAACGAAAAAAGGTAATTTTTTAAACAAGATATCTCGAAAATTAAGGGTTAAGGAAGGTTTCAAATGCATATATATATATGCCTCCATCCTTTATCTTTAAAATGATGTTAGTTTCGTTGATTTATATCCATTATTAAGGGAGATTCAGAATTCCTCCCAAACAGTCAATTTTTTGTTTTTCGGAAGTTTCAATGAAAAATGAGGTGATTTTTCTCAATACCTGAAAGGTAATAATTGAATAAATGAGGAACACCATCAGTAAACATTTGAAAATTGTGAAGCACTTTTATGGAGTTTCTTAATTCATCCCTTGTAGGGGGGAAGGTGCTCCTGGGTCATCATCATAGCTTGTAGAAGAGCTATCTAAGCTCACTTCATCCTCATCTTCTTCGTCTTCACTAAATTCACTAGAGTTATGCATCATCACATAAAAGTCACACTTGACATATGACTCAGCATGAGAGGATGCATCTGGGATGTATTGATTTAGTTGTGCCATTTCTTTGCTAAGGAAGTCTTGTAGTGTGGGAACCTCCACTACCTCCTCTGTCTCTATAATTGATGTGTCACCAAAACCAGCTGATCTCCAACAGTGGGAAATAGTGTTTGCAGTGACATTGTCCCATGCTCTGGCAATTCCTCGCACAGCATGGAGCAACGTCCATGGAGGCACATCTTGCACTTCAGAGGCTTGATCTGCAACAAATGTTTGCATGCTAAAGCTCTGCTTACAGAAAGCTAAACTATGTAGGTCTAAACTTGTCAAATAATTATGAGGATGAAATCAAACTAATTTCTGTTTCAAATAAGAGTCACAATCTCATTCAGGAAGAAAACAATAGATATCACATGCAATTCTCTGTGTGCACTATAGTAGTAGTTCGTTAAAAGCGCTTTGACAGCTGAGGTCATTTTGCCCATGTGCTCCCACCAGGATTTGAAAGCAGAACTGATTCCTCATTAGTCACGAGCATTACCCACATGGCTCTCCAGGAGCCAATGTGCAGTATATTTGCATCAAATTGAAAGGATTTAAAATTAAGAATATGATTATACTGATTCCTTTTATAGCATAGACCTTATTTCAAAGCCTAGGAGACTCACTTAAGTCAAAGTGAATGAAACTCACAGCTATGAATTCCAAGAGACTAGCTCGAAAATATTTTAAGTCATTTAAGAACTTTACTGAAGTTAATTTGAAACTCCCTCTTTTCTATATGCGTTCTACTACGCTGACGTTTAGCGGTGATTTTTGAGAACTACCCCAGTAGCAGAGAAAGTTGTTACAATGTTCTATCAATGTTACAATGGAAAAAATGTAAAGTTGTCACAACGTTGACAAATTTTGTCACAACATTACGTAACGTTGATGCAACTTTGATACAACGGTAAAGTTCCCAGGAATCAACGTTGCCACAACGTTATCTTAAAATTGCTACAACGTTAACGTTGACGTCACAACGACAATGTTGTATCAACGTTACAACTAGAAAAACCAAATTTTGTCATAACGTTACCAAATGTTGTCACAAGGTTGCATAACGTTAATGCAACGTTGATACAACGTCAACGTTGCCACAACATTACCACAATGTTGTCTTAATGTTGAAACAATGTTGTCACAACGTTAACATTGATGTCACAAAGACAACGTTGTATCAACGTTGATACAATGTCAAAGTTCCCAGGAGTCAACGTTGCCAGAACAGTACCACAATGTTGTCTTAACATTGCTACAATGTTGTCACAATGTTAACATTGATGTCACAAAGTTTATAATATTGATATTTCTTTTCTTCTTTCTCTCATTTCTGAATTTCCCATACTTTAGCCACTCCTGAACGTATGCTGTAATATTTGCTTGTGTTTCTTCCTCTCTCCATCTTGATATCCTTACTGTATAAAAAAGCAATATTTTAGATAAAGTTGTGGGCACATCATAAGTTTTGATTTGGCATAGTACATACAAGAACACACAAAATTCCTTGGTCAAATTCAATGTAGCTGTCCAGTTAGAAATGCCTTGTTGCTAGTGTGGAACATGGCTATATGGAACTTAAGTGAACAGCCACAAGACGTTTGCCACAGTCCATGAGGACGATGTAGAACAATGTGGATGCTAACATGAAACCAATGTGGAACAAAAGGCCACCTCTGCTGATTTTCAACCTAGGCTCTTGCTATAGGTTATAACCTATTGGGAATCTTCAAATACCAATGTGTTGTCCATAAAAACAAATTTATTTCAAGTATTTTTGAAATAATATGTCTAAAAGAAGTAATAAATAAAAAAATCAATTAAAAGCATGCGTAGCTTATGTGCTACTATTCATTTCTTGGGTATTATTATATCATACTCATTATTTGGGCTGTTAAGATTTCTTAGCAAGTGAAAGAAAAATAAAAATTATATTAATGAAATGTCATGGAAGGGGTACAAAAATGAGCCACTTAGTTTTCAGCATTAAATTAGGTTAAGCCAATTAAATTGTTTTAAATCATTGATAACGAATTTCCTATTAAATTTCCAGTGTCTTGAATAAAGGTAATAGAAAAAAACCTCTTATCTCGTGAATCAAAATACTTCATCTATAGCTTTATTATTTGAACATAAAGAAAATATAAATAGTTGGCAATATACATTAAAAAGTTAACCAGTATACAGATACTCATATGAGGTGCTTGAAATCACAGAATTAAACAAGAAACCAAAATAAGTTAAGCAATAAGAAAGTTGCGGCAAATCTGGATGCTCCTGAGTAATTAGTGACTGATATTCGATGGAACTTTCTGAAACATACTACTTTTGTAATTCCATATAAGTGTACAAAAGATAGGGAATGAGGTGCAATAGTTTATGCTACATCCATAACTTTTACTGAATTATAACATTTTTTCACAAACTTTTTCGGGATTTAAGTTTTGATCAAACTATTAGGAATAACAAAATTATTTTTCGGAATTTCTATTACTTTTTAATTAACGGCCACATATTTTTAGCAAACTGGTAGGAGCCAAGTGAACTGTGATGTAAGAAAGATCAACCACTTTATATCGAAAGTATTTTCACATACCATATCCGATCCTGTATTTCCTAGTCACATAATTCCGTTTTTTCGAGAAATAGAGTTGAGTCTTTTTATTCTGGAATCACATTCTTCCATGCGAAATCCTTGGACACGAATAAAATCCTGGTACAATTGTTTTTAATTTCACTTTAGCTGTTAAAGTACTCAAATACTTAGCATTGGCAAGGTATACTTGGTGGAATAAGGCGGCTCATAGGTAGTATCAGATTCATTTATTTGAGCAGGGTATGCGAATTGTACAATTTATATAAATAGTGCTTTACAATGAATATAAGATTAAAAAGTATTCAACAAAAATTCAAATATTGCTTCGCAGTTGCTATTCAAACTGATAACTTTGATAGACATGATACTTGCTTAAACAGGATAACAATTTAGAGACACAGTAGTATCCATCATAATTTCGTATAACCATTTGCTCTGCTTACCAAGTAAGTGCAACAAAGAAAAGCAATCACAGTCCGCTACCAACAACAGTTCTTAACAAACCTTTACGAGACGGAAGAAACAACCACATAATTAGTTGGAAAGTAAAGTTTTTCAAAATGGCACAGTATTTAAGAACAATTCGAAGACTTCTTGAGAGGTTAATGTACAAACAAAAAATGGTGCAGCACTTTAGAGAGATTTAAAACACATCGGAACAACACATTGTTTTACTTAAAAACGGGCTGCGATAAAGAACGGAAATAGTTGAACTTCTATGAAGTTGAACCGTGCTCGGAAGGCTGTATAAGATGTAAGAGTCCTCTCGATCTTAATATCTGCAACGGAATAATACCAATCTGGAGAGCAATCTATGTAGCAATTCTATACCCCTTACATTGTTTACATTCTTAAATCGCCATGACAGTATCGATCGACTATGACTTAAAGTCGACTTCGAACTATCGATCCCGGAATCTACCGTTTTTGAATGAGGGCGGCTGTAAAACCTTTCCATTTTTTCTTCTTCTTCGGTGTTCAAGATATCGATTGATTTTTAGGAACTCGCCGTTCTTCTCGTATATTTGCCTTCCTCTTCATTTCCGCAAAGTTTTTACGATATCCTTGCTAAGGATGATGGAATAATTCGCGCCCTTCCTCCAGATAACACAAATACTTCTGATTAAAACTTCATTGAGGTAATTAGGTAACAAAGCGGATCTCTTGATTTCTCATTCAAAACTGGTTTCAACTTTTCAGAACCATCTTGGTTACATATCAGCATTACTGTAACCCTATCCTTACATTTTTTACCTCCGCGACATTTTTCACCAACGGTCCCGAGGGTGGAGTCAGGTAATGCCTTGAAAAACAAACCTGTTTCATCCAGGTTGAATATATCTCGAGGTAATATTTGGACACAATGTCATCGTTTATTTCATGCCACTGCTCAACGTCTTTTGTGTTGACGCTAAAAACTTGACTGCAAAAAAAAATTATACAGCTGCCTATCAAGTTGATCAAATTGCGACGATGAGACGTACTTAATTTTTAATGATGTTGTTGGGTGACTCAAAATTTTTTCACTTGAATTGACGATTGCTGCCAATGTAGATACAGAAATGCCATACTTCCGAGCAATTTCTGTTTTTGTCTGCCCGCGATCACGTACTTCCTTGATAATTGACCTTTTGGTGACCAAACTCAGAAACTTCCTCTTTTCCTTGGTCAGCGATGTTATATCCATTATTTTACTAATAGGCTCACAGGATATCACAGCACAGGCCACCTCGCGCAGAGAGTGACTCTGACTGAACGCGCGCGACTTTTCCTCGCTTGGAGACCAACATTTTTCAGGGTGTTCACCATCCAACCATTATTTTTCAATCTTTTACTGACCAGTTAAAATCTGAAATCCCTGCAGCAGCCTTAAGCATTTTAAGTTGTCGCACTCCAATTTAGCAGCCAAGACCTGAGCTCAAAACTCCCCAAGTCGAAAACAAATTATTATCATGCTCTATTCTCTCAATCTCTCGTCCAAATAGAAACCATATATGCACTCCTTACCACTGCTGATTTATACGATCCCACGTCGCGGATTCGCGATATTACCAGAAAGCTTGATGAAGAAAGAAAGAGCACGGCTACGTATTGTAAGCTATCATTTTTCGCGAAAACCGTAATCAAAATGTTTGGTCCAACGAAATTTTCACATTTTCCCATCTAAAATACATGGAATGAGGGTCCTCCAATCATAGACGATCTGGATTCAGCTGCTCCTGGTTACGGTGATCGTCATCCCATTGTATTGAGCTCAGTGCGACAAAACCATTTCAAATACTTCGTAAACCCGGGGTTTATTCACTCCTAGGATCTCACTTCGTAAACAATGAAATCAAGGTTTTACGTAAAACCGAGGTCATTTTACATGTAAAAAGATCGGGACCGGCGGAATGGTTCGTAAAACTGTGTCACTTCGTAAAATAGATGTTCGTAAAAACGGGGTTCTGTTGTATATACATATATATATGTATTCTTGTTACAAATCAAGATCATTAAGCACATCATGGTTTGTTTTTGTTTATATAATCGTTATGACTCTCCTTAGCTTTACGAGTTAATGGAAGTTGTTTCAGCAGGTTCATGATTTGATTTTACCACACAATATCACCATTATTTCTATAACAAATTTTAATACCATTGTGTTTCTGGTTCGTAACGCATTTTTATTTGTATAGCCTGAGCGATACCAATGAAAGAAACTTGCGCAATAGTTAAGCATAGGCGAGAAGTTGACATGACAGCTGAAAGAACACAATTGTAGCGTTTTAATCATATGCTGTTTACTTAAGCTATTGTATATTTATGAATACCGTACTTTTTCTTACCATAAAATAGAGCTGGGTAAGTGGTGTTGCCAAAGGGAGTTGCCTTATTTGATGAGTCGACGTATACGCTGAACATAGGCGAAAACCTGAAATTCACCTCAAAATTTAAGGGTTCAACCTATACGCCGGCATATACGGTACTTCTTGAAGGCGATACCTCCGTCCATAGGGGTTCCCAAGATACAGGGGTCGTGTCTTTCGACCGTTGAGGATGGAGTCATCACCTTTGAAAAGTACTTTTGGTATCATACATTTGAGGCATAAGTTTCTTTTTCAAGCACCATCAAAATTTAGGACAACTCCTATGTACATTTCGCTGCCAATAAACAGCATCTTCATGGTTACAAAAGTGACAGTCACTTTTGACTTACGCATCCATGTATGCCACCCTCGCCGCCGACCCCTCTTCGCCCTTCGACTGCTCAGGCCCTCCCGAACCCTCTCTCTGTCTCTGTGCCATTTTCTCTTTCTTATGCCCTCGTGCTGTGTCTCTGTTTATGTGGTGATATCGAATCAAATCCTGGTCCACTATCTGTTAGCCTATCTGGTGATCGAATTTCTAGTCCTGGTCCCATGTGTGGAGAGGTGCTAAACTTATATTGTCAGAATGTCAGGAGTTTTAAGTGCAAAATTGATACATGTGAAAGCTTATCCGACAAACTGTCAGCTTTTGACATAATTTCTTTGATGGAAACATGGCTGAACTCTGCTTTCCTTAACGTTTTCTCTGGCTCTACTGTGCGATCATCGGGTCCAGCCAGTGACTGCGATCTTTCCCGTTTGCTGTAATTCAATATCCTATTTTCAAACAACTCCTGAAGAAGTGCTGAATTTCCTGGAGAAGATTTCACCACACCTATCACCTGGTCCTGATGGGATCCATCCTACATTCATAAAACATTGTGAGCTCTCCCTCATTGTCCCACTATCACTAATTTTTAACTGTTGCTATGCCCTAGGTCAATATCCAACACATTTGAAATCTGCTAAGGTTACGCCGATGCACAAATCAGGTACTAGATCAAATGTCGTAAACTATCGTCCCATCTCTCTTCTACCTATATTTTCCTTGGTCTGTGAAAAAATAATACTAAATCTTTATTTTACTTCTCCCTATCTGTCTGCTAATCAGCATGGATTCTTACCACATTGGTCTTTATTAATTAACCTCACGATTTTCCTAAGTTACACTGTTAGCACTTAAATAAATAAATCCCAGTTAAACTTTGTATTCTTAGACTTCTCAAAATCATTCGATTCTGTAGATCGGATCAGATCTCCTTCTTTATAAACTAGAACATCACTTTGGAATTAATGTTAACTTTCTAACTCTGATAAACAACTATCTTACACATCGTACTCAATCAGTTGTAATTGACAGAATTAAATCTGAATGATCTGTAACTCTTCAGGATTTCCTCAAGGCAGTGTGCTCGGTCCATATCTTTTTACGCTATACATAGATGATCTATCTACACTCTTCCATTCTCCTAAAATCAATTCTTTTCTCTTTGCATATGACTGTAAATTAAATAAAATTGATAACATTGATGATTGCTACCATTTCCAGCAGGAATTATATAAAACAAATAAATGGTGTGAAAAGTGGAGACTACATCTAAATCCCCAGAAATGCTCTGTAATGTGTATTCCCTTATGCAAGTCCCCTATAGATTTTGTTTGTACCTTAAACTCTACTCCTCTGAAAAGATTCGGCTCCCACAAAGACTTAGTAATATTAGTTAATTATAAGTTAAACTTTATCGACCATATCCAGTCTGTTGGAAGAAAGGCACTTTCTCTATTAGGGATTTTATATCATTTTACCGAAATGGAGCACCCAGTGGCGGCGGGAGTCCATTGGGTTCACTGGTTCACTGAGCCCCTTAAGAAAACTACTGCACTATTTTTCTGTTAATTTCTTTATGATTCATTTACCGAGAAATTGAAAGTTCTATTGCCAGGCATGTGAACAGAAGTAATGAGCGTTTCATATTTACAATTTCTCCTTTACCTTATCATTTTTGAAATCAATCAAAGAAGCTTTAACTTTGTGGAATTCCATCCTAATAAATGGGTGGAAATAACTGTGCAAAAATTCCACTTTAAAGTATTAATCCCACACAGTTATTTCCACCCATTTATTATGATCATTGGTTCGATGCTGGAGCCACATTTGCATTCTATCATATATTTCAAAAGTGGAATGCAGAATTTTCTCTAGAAAGGCTTGACTGTTTGTTGGATATAATTGTGGTATCGATTGACATAGTTCTCTCCGTGCCAGCACTGTGAGAAGTTAAAGTGACATCTGCCAGAACTAATTTGTTGAAAATTGATGGACGTTGTGATACCTTCATCTAATGGTAAAGCCTAGCTGTTGACGAAATCATCTCTGGAGGAGGAGGAACATAGGACCCACCACCTTCCCGAACTCTTTCCCTGAAAAGAAACATTTTATCCAAAAAACGTTTAACGCTTCCTGACTTCAGTTTGTTCACATAGCCGCGTACACGTCTTAGTTTGGCGTTCACTAGATTTTCGGCCTCTGACGATTTCGGTGTTTGTAGCGCTTTCCTAATGGATAGTAGAGTGGGTGGCCTAATAACGATATTAGCATTATTATCCCTAATTATCTCGACGAGGAGTTCGTCATTGACTGTCACAATGATTTCTTTACTGCGAACTACCGCCATGCTCACGTGTTACGCGCGTAAAAGTTGGGCTCGCCAACTTTGGCGGCGCGCGACGACTCGTGGCAAAGCGTATTGGGGACCTTGGTTTCCTGGCTCCTGATTGGCTGTTGCGACCTTCGCCCGTGAAACGTCTACATGTGAACTAGAAGTCTTTACGGGCCGAAAATTTCAACCCAAGCCGGCCCGTCCGTTGTTGAGCCCGAGCCCAGCCCAGCCCAGCCCGAACGTAGGAAAAGATTTTTGAGCTCGGCCCGAACCGCCCGAACCATGGGAGCGACTCTCCATAAGGTGGGGGTGGGACGGATTCTTTCTTATTTTTATTATTACATTGTAGTAATTTACATTGTATGATAAGGCTGGCGGTCACACAAAGGCTCCATTATATGCTACTTAAATAATAAACACTTATCTGAATAATTAAATGCCTAGTAGAAGCGTTTCGGTTAATAGATTCTATGTTTCTACTCGTTAAATAAAATTCCAATATTAGAAGTATATGTTGCTATAAATAAGGTTAGGTTGCTAATGACGATGTAAAATATCTTCCATCTATCGGGTTGATCTGCACTATCTAATCTAACGGTGAAAACCTTAACTATTGATTCAACAATCACTGTGGCTATCCATGAGAATATTTTGTTTACAACCTCAAACTTTCCTTGAGTGTTTCGTTTATTTCATCGCTGTTCTCTCAATTCTAATAAAAAGCAATAATCCACAACTGAAATAAAAGTATTCATTCAATTTCCTTTCTTTTGGTTCTTGTCGCGACTTCGTATGACTTCTTTTACTAATTTAATTTTGCAAAAGAAACAAACCCTGCATGCGCTGGCCCGAGCCCGATGGACTGCCTGCTTACCTGGCCTGAGCCCAGCCCATGCAGACCTCTAATGTTAACGCACCTTAACACAAGTAGAGCTTGAGTTTTTTCCTTTTTTGCCAGTGCCAAACAATGTCACTGGGCAAATAAATCTTGGCACTAGGCGGCATTCGTATTGCCTACTTTTTATGTAATTTTATGCACTGGGGTTTGCAGCTATGTAATGTGTTTACGAATCTGAAAATCCGGGCTCAAGAGGCGAGGGGAGAAAGACTCGCAAACAAAGAAGGGCCTCATCTCTGGAAGCTTCACCTGCATCTGAGAGTACTTCCTATGGTTCTGGAATTGACAATTAGTGGTAAAGTTAAATCTTGTTTTTATATCAATAGTAGAAACAAATCTGAAACTTTAAACGCGTTTTTCTCGAAATACGATTTTTTAAAACGATGAACATATGTTCATCCATCAAGTAATTTTCCAGATATGATATAATATCTTGAAAATTAATTGATGGATTTTTTTTAAACTTTCACTAAATATGTAGAATACCTAATAATCAAAGGTCGTTGATGACCTTACATTTTTTAAATGAATGCTCATTTTTCTATAAGGACACAAAAACTACCGCTTCTTTCAAAATTTTTCTGTACTTCAAATTCAACTCGCCACCATTTAGTAAATTAAACTGATTTCAAAAATCGGAGATCATCAACGACTTAATTTTTTGTTGTAATGAATAACCAATTTTTGTTTCTTGTTTCAGAGATACAGTTTTACCAGGAGAATGTCCACCGCAGAACGCTTGTATAAAAACATATCATGCTTTCGGTAGCCCTTTTGCCCTTGATTTTTAAATAATTTGTTTGAAAATAATCATATGTGATAATTAAATATGTATCTAAAACTAAATTCAATTGCGTTTCATTTGCACAAAAAACAGCAGAAAGAAATCCAAATTTTTACCATGTTTTTTGGGCCTCTAGGTGTATGTAACCCCTTAACAAATTTTTGTCAATCATAATGCTTAAATTACATGTGGAGAAGAAATATGCTCTATGTTACCTCTGTGCAAGTAAAACTTATGCTACCACTGGAAGGTTAACAAATAATGCCTACTGATATATTCAGGTAGTGGAATGAATGGACAAAGCAACCTTGACAGTGATATGATTGATGTTTTCTTATCTTCAGGCAGTTGGAGTTCATTGTCGTATGGGAAGAGGCCGCACTGGAGTTATGGCAGCATGCTATTTGGTATATTTTTGCAACCAGTCTCCTGAGCGAGCAATCATTAATGTCAGGATCATGAGGCCAGGTTCTCTTGAAACATATGAGCAAGAGAAAGCTGTGATTTCCTATTATGATGCTCTGCGCCGTGTGTGAGAGGATGCTGTAAACCGTTATGTAGTATGTACATTGGTCAACATTATATTAAGCATTAGCATAGAGTAATATAGTATAATGAGAGTAATATAGTATAGTTACTCTATGGAGTTAGGTAATTTTAAGTTGTAAGATTGTAATGGAATTAAACTGTCTTGGAGAACATAATGCTATTTCATTCATAATTGTTAATGACCTCTGAGCAGATGGTTACTGCTAACCCTACAGCAGTCTCTTCAGTTTGCTTCATTATAATGAATAACATTAAGCAATACTTGGTGGAATTTCATTGTAAAAGAATCTTTACAATCAACACTTGTACAAAATCTGCGAGATTAACATGTTTACAGGAAAGGTTGAAAGAGGGAAAACATAAAGGCAGGGTTAAGTCTTAAAGACTACATCATTAAGATCAACAACCTGAATAAGAAACTGCAAAAGTACGGGGCTTTTGCTCTCAGACTATATGCTTACCATGTTTCATCTGATGGGAATACCCCCCCTAACTGGGGGGGTATTCCCATCAGATGAAGTATACAATAGAATAGATTTATTTATGTTCTAGAACAAAGTCCTATAGAACATGTTTACAAAATAAAAATACAAATTTACATAGCTTACTACAAAGAAAAATTCCAAAGCTCTGTGGTGGAAAAAGAACAGAAAAAAATTAACACATAAGAAATTTCAAATAATTCAATTACAATTAAAATTCATAAAACACAAGAAATTAATAGTACTTCTCAAACAGATATTGAAACAATTTAACCTTAATTTGACATAAACTAGTAATTTCAATTAAATAAGAAGGAAGGCTATGCCATATTTTTATGGCGAAATTAATAATGGATGATTGGAAAATATTAGTCCTGCATTTAGGGTTCTTAATTTTTCTTCTAGACTTCTAGAAAAATTTTCAATGTTCCAGCTTCATCCACCTTAAGTTAACATAAAATGGAGTTATATGTTCACATAAACTAACATTAAATATATATCTTACCCCTGAATTTAAAAGAATTTGTAACTTTACTTGATGCTCTTTAGTACAATCAACAAAAATCAGAGAACAATAATCAATACAAGGAACTAATAGATGATTAACAAGTTTCTTACGCACTGTCAGAGGGATAAGATGTTTAAACTGTCTCATCTACGCCAACTTCTTGTAGAATTTATTAGAAACAGAAGCAATATGATCTGTCCATGTTAGAGTGTTATTAATGTTGACTCCTAAATTAAGAACAGTATGAGGGTATAATAAGAAGCTTGGAGAGATAAATTGAGATAGGACTCTCTACTGAGAAAATAAAAGTAAAATTACTTTTGGAAAAGAGGCTGAATCTCTCTGAAGAAAAGAGAGTGATGAAGGCATCCAGGAGCAATGCAAGCAGTACTGGGAATCCCAGTTCCCACATTGACATCAGGGCTGATTGGAGGAAGTAAGAGCAGGTATGGCCAAAGAATTTCTGGTGTCATGCTTGTGGTGAGTAAGGGCACATATCACAGATTTGTCCGAAAAAGTAGAGTGATGAAGGCGAAGGAAGACAACTGCAGTAGTTATTATTGAACTAATGCAGTTTGATACAAATGCAGTAGTTCAGTAATAACATTTGCCATAATTTATTCTTTGTTAGATTTTAAACCTCTAATTCATTAACAACCATGTTCCAATATTTCTTTCTTTACATAATTTATTTTTATGTTTCTTGGAGATTTCATGAGTTGGACTTATTGTTTTTTCTATAACAGTTGTCAGTCATTTGTGTGCAAAGTAATTTAAAAACCTGAAAGAATTGCAAAGAATTAGCTCTTGTTAGTAAATACGTTGTAATTCTATCTTTACATGCCATTATAATTGTGTTGTGGTTTCTGCAATAACATTAGTGTCCCTTGGTTGGAGCCGGAAGTATGACTGCCGGCCAGAGATCAATAAGCAGTCAAGCTTCCTTCTTTAATAACAACGGAGCATCGTAATGACAATTTAGCGGCAGCACTTACGGCATTGACAAAACCACAACAGTTTACTTGTTTTAAAATGGAATGTTTTTATAAATGTCTGATTTAAAAACATATTATGGCTGTGTCTATTTATTTTGCAGTATTTAAATGCTGTATTAAGAAGATTGAAGAGAACTTAGGCAGTGACTAACTTGGTTTTAGGAAAGGGAAGGGTACAAAAGATGCAAATGGATCCCTCACAATGTTAACATTCCCTCCCAATGTTAACTCCCTGATAATTAGCAGGGAGATTTATGGAAATGAAAAGGATACCATACATTTGTTTCATAGACTGGGAAAAAGCTCTTAGTAATGTGAAATGGAACATATTATTGAAATTATTGAAGAACATTAAAATTGATTAGAAAGCTAGACGGTTCATAAAGGAAATATAGACACACAGAGAGTGATAATGAAATTGGAAGATGAAGAAACAGGAGAGATGAGGTTAGGGAGTCAAGCAAAGATGTTGCATGTCACCAGTCTTGTTCAATCTTTATGCAGAAAATCTAAGGAAAGTGGTGCTAAAGAAGGCAAAAATTTGATGACGAAGTTCAGCTTGCACTGAAGTTGTAATCTGCATTAAATATAATCCTTTCAGTTTAAACAGTTTTTGAAGCTTTCATTGAAGCAACCTACAATCCCTTAAACAGGTGTCGCGGTTATCACGCTCAGACTTGATTACCCCAGACAGGTTGGCCAAAATAAGTTTGAGTGTTTTGTTTTTCCATGCATTTATTTTAACAATTGGTACAATCACTCACATGTATGCCGCTCGAAGCCAAGCGCTAGTCCCTGTACAATGTCGCAGCGGACACTCGACACTCACTGAAGCTGCGTCCGAGAGTTGGGGACACCTGTCTTCTGACTGCGTCACCCAAGAATGAGACGAACTGGAAGATTTTTGCATCCTTTTTAACGTAATTTGGCAAAGGAGGTCATTGTCTTAGGATTGTGGAGGTCGCTGACCAGGATCAGGGGCAGAGGATGCAAGGGTGCAGTGAGAGGAGAAAAAGGGTTCTGGTGGAAACATCTAGAAGTGTCAAGCGGAGGATGCTGCAGTATTTAGGGGACAGGAAATGGTCAATAGAAAGGTTAGAAGAAAGGAGACTGCAGGAGACTGAATCGTAAGGGTGGTCCACTTAGGGTGAAGTCGAAGGTTTAATATGGGTGCAGGCAGCCGGAAGGGGGTAGTGCATCAAAATGAGGGAAAGATTTGGGAGGCTAATGCTTGGCCTCTCAACAATGGGCCCAGAATTTATATTGGTGTGATTAATGATATTTTTCAAAAGCTATCCTAACTCTTACTGAATCTCACGTGTTGGTCATAGCAAAAGAAAGCACGCTGTAGTCACTTCTCCAAAATGGCATTAGAGCAGTAAAGATTCCCGTTGTTTAATGGCTTGAATTACTTGAGCTAGAGGTTCCAAAAGGAGATTCTATCAAAAAGAATTAACTTCTGGCTATTGTACAGAAGGTACATATGCTAGTGGAGATAAGAGCAGCAGGAAGCCATTCAGAAGAGTAGTGAGGAACTGAAGAAGAAAGACCTCACCTGCATAAGGGATATTGTGCAGAAGATTGCCGACTCACCCCTTGAGTATCTATTATATATAATTCTTTCTCCAGATTCATTCATATAGATAGATAGATAGGATACTAATTCACAGGCTAAACCATAAACGTCACTGACTTAAAATGTTTACAGCGTATAGGCCCTGACGTGAAACCTCCAGGAAAAATGAGAAATCAATCATTAATACCATGGGTTCTATCCCAGAAGGCCCCAAAGTCACGATTTTTCCCATTTAAATGTATTGCTTTGATTTTTGGGAATTTCTAAAAAATACTTCCCGGATAGATAGAGAATCGAAACTCAAGGAACCTACAAATTTGGTCATTATCTATTGAAAACATTAATGACTTTACAGAAAATGTCATGGGTTCATTACTAGGATGATTCAAAAATCTCTCATTTAAAATGCATTGGGGTAGTTTTTTGTTATTTTTTTGATACACTTATTGAAATGATAGGAAGTTCTAGCTTATAAGCTACGGTCCTCAAAAGACAGAAAAATGGATTAAAAATATTCTTAAAATTCGCTGCAATTTAATTGTCTGGCATCGAACCCGGGTCATCCTGGTGAACTTACTACGCAGCACAACAGGAGATCACCATCTCTAACTATGTGTGAAAATTCAAGCAGAAATATTGGCTGCAACTGCCTCAAACGACGTCATACTTTTCACAAATGTAAATGGCTCTCTGGATTCGAACAAAGGACGATCTAGGAAATCTAAAACATGGTCTTGAAATTTATCTATGATCTCTATCGATATGCCGAATTTCAAGTTTTAATATTATTGGGAAGGGATTCAAAATAATTCTTAAATATCGGATCAGTTACTAATTGTGGAGACACCTGGTGTGGAACCCAATACATATTGGCAGCTGTGAATGCACAGTATGACTTGTTAGGACTTGATCTTATCTCATGCAAAGTTTGAAGTTGATATCATACCGGGAAGTACCTAAAATTTGTTTCAATTATCTCCATAAGAAATGCATTGAGGAATGTAAATTGCCCTCTGGGATCGAACCAAGGAACATCAGTGAATAGATAAAATTAGATTATGAAATTTATTTATGCTCTCTACCTACGTGCCAAGTTTCAAGTTTCCACGTCAACGAGAAAGGATCCAAAAAAATCTTCAAAATCACCGCAATGCATTTTAAACCGGAAATATTTGCCCTAACCTATATGCAAGGCATCTAGCAGTCCCTTGAATTTCAACTCTCTAATATTCCGGGAAGTGCCTCAGAAAAAATTTCGAAAATCCCCACAATGTATCCTTATGGAGAAAATTGCGACTTTGGGGCCTTCTGGAATCGAACCCATGGCACTGAGGTTCAAAGTCAGCTTTTTTTCTGGAGGTTACATGTTATGGCTACCACATCGTAAAAATTTCACGTGTGAAAATTCAGTCAGAAATATTGGCTTCAACGGCCTCAAATGACATCCTACTTTTCCCATACATTCCTTATGAGAGAAATTTGAATGTGCCCTGGCATCGAACCCAGGAATAGTACGGTCTTATCCAATTTTTTTTCAAAACCCTTGGCTTAATATTCATTTTACATATAAGCAAGAACTTCCTATCATTTGGATAAGTGCATCGAAAAATATATTGAATATCTCAATGTATTTTAAAGGGCGAATTTTTGCATCATCCTAGCATCGTCCTAGCATCGAACCTAGGATGTTTTTCGTGAAAGTCATTAATGTTTTTGATAGCTCATGACCATATATATAGGCTTCTTGAGTTTTAATTCTCTACCTATCCAGAAAGTATTTTTATATATTCACGAAAATCAAAGCAATGCATTTGAAGGGGAAAAATCGGTACTTTAGGGTCGTCTGGAATCGAACCCATGGCACTGAAGTTCAAAATCTCAATTTTTCTGGCAGTTACACGTTATGGTCAATACGTCGTCAAAATTTCAAATCAATAACGCTTATGGTTTAGGCTGTGAATTAGTTTCCTATCTATCTATCTATATATATAGATGTGTACATGAATGAATCCGGAGAAGCATCTATATATAATAGATACAAGGCAAAGATACTTCATATGAATAGAGAGTGTGTTGGTCCTCTTCTCTGAAAGGCATTCTTTGGTCAAGCCACTCAAAGCCATCTCAGAAGGCAATTCATTGATCGGAGATTCAATCCTCTTAAAGAGTCACTGGACAAGTACTTCCTTATGTTTGATGAACTGCTGTGGGAACTAAGAAATGCAAAGGGTTAAATTGAAGAGAGGGAAAAAGTATTGACTTTTCTGCAGTCTTTTCCAATTGAATACAATATGGTGGTTAGGAGTTTTGAAACAATGTCCATAGCAGATCCAAGGCTTATGCCCATGATGCAGTGCTCGGGATAGGTCCAGTCCACCAAGGCATTTTCAACTCTGGGAAGAAGAAAAGGGAGAAATGTAAATCAGGTCTAGAATGACCAGGGCTTCAGGGATAATGGCTCAAGCCGTCAATGGGATTCTTTCCTTTCCTTTGCAATTGCAGGAAACCTAGCCACAAATGGAGGGACTACGAAACCCCTAATGGCATCTGGTAACAGACAGACTTTTGGATGAGCCAATTTTGATGTAAACAACTCCCTCCCATCATGTGACTCTCTAGGGGTACAAGACTCATTTTCTGCACATGACACTTTCCTAACTCACAGTTCATTCTTTTCACCTGAATCTTCCCTTGCTTACAGCTCACTCTTCACACGCAACTCTTTCTTCACTCACTCTTCTTTCGCCCTACATATCTCTCTCTTAATTTTGTTTATTTGTTGTTAGAAAATATGCTTGAAGAATATGAAAATGCTTATGAAGAAAAAATATCTAAGGGATACCTATAAAAATTTGTGGCATTATTCTGAAAATTTGTATATGCCGCCATTAGAGATACATAAACTGAAGATATACATAAGATAGCATCTTAGCCTCATGTGATGAGTATTTTGGTACATGACCTTTTCCTTTAATTTGATCATGGTAATTTGAATTTGATCATTAGTTATATTCTGCTTTTAAGTATACTTTCACATGGTCTACTATCGTTACTTGTGTACGAGGGTCGTTCAATAAGTCCTTAGAAAAAGATGGAAAAACACTTTTTTTTTGGGTAACTATTTTTTATTTCTCAACATAATCTCCTTTCAGCTCTATACATTTTTCTAAACGTTTTTGAAAAATTTTTATGCCGTCCAAAAATAGGATTGATGTGAGCAACTTTTGTTTGTTTATAACAATGGAGAAAAATGAATTTCGGACTGTGATTAAGCATTAGTATTTGAAAGGTTTAAAGCCGAAATAAATCAAAGCTGAGCTGGATGCAGTTCATGGCACATCTGCTCCTGTGTTTGCAACTGTTTACAATTGGATGAATGAGTTTAAACGTAGCCGTTCATCCACAAAAGATGAATATCGTTCGGGACACCCAGAGGAAGTGACTACTTCCAAAACGATCGACAAAATCCACGGTATGATTTTGAGTGATCGATGGATTAAAGTGCGCAAAATAGTTGAGGCCACAGGCATATCGCAAGATATAGTCGCTTCAATTTTGCATGAAAAACTGTCTGTGAAAAAAATTTCCGCAAGATGGGTGCCGCGTTTACTCACAGAGTAGAATAAGCACAATCGTGTGGTCGACTCTGAGGTTATTTTGGCGCTCTTCCGTCGCAATCCTGCCGATTTTCTTCGTCGATACATAACTGTGGATGAAACCTGGATTCATTACTACACTCCAGAAGCAAAGATACAGTCACAACAGTGGATTTTTAAGGGTAAACGGGCTCTGAAGAAGACGAAAACGGTGGCATGGGCCGGCAAGGTGATGTCCACGGTCTTTTGGAATGCACACAGCATCATCTTAATTGATTACTTGGAAAAAGGAAAAACGATAACAGGGACGTATTATGCGTCATTATTGTACCGGTTGAGCGATGAAATCAAAGAAAAACGTCCACATTTGAAGAGGAAAAAAATCCTCTTGCATCAGGACAATGCACGTGTGCACACCTGTGCTGTTTCAATGGCCAAAATTATGGAATTAAAAATGGAATAGTTGCAAAATCCACCTTATTCATGAAATTTGGCCCCAAGTGACTATTTCCTGTTACCGAATTAGAAAAAATGGCTTCCCCAGTAGCAGAGAACGTTGTCACAACGTTGTATCAACGTTGTTGCATCAATCTAAATGTTAAATTGCAACCTCAACGTTGTGACAACGTTGCATCAACGTTATACTGTAACATTAATTTTTCATGTTGCAAAAGTATTTTATTCAATGATGCTACATGAAGTTTTAACTGACATTTTTATAACATAGTCGCTGTAATGAACGTCCAAAAGGAAAATGTTGCTTGCTCGTTGTCACAACGTTGTCACAAAGTTGTCACAACGTTGTCACAAAGTTGTCATAAAGTTGCCACAAAGTTGTCACAACGTTGCCTGCTTGTTGTCATAACGTTGCAACTTGCATGCATATATATGAGTCGGTATTTAAGTAAATGGTATTTAAGTATACGGTATTTAAGTATACCCCTATAGGGGTACCATAAAAAATGTATTTTTTAATGAGTTCCTGCATCCATTAATTAATGGGTATAAAAACGTCTTCCAAAACTGCTGGGAATAAGATTAGAGATAGACTGTCACCTTTTCGAACTTCCTTCCCAACCTTAATTCTGAGTATATTCAATACTATCCCTTGGAATGTCTCAAATCTTCAGTTCCTTCCGTCGTTTCATCATTCGCTGGGTTTTTACAACTTCCATTACTTTGGCTCCGAGTTCTTCCTCATGAAGGGCTGAAAATTTATTTTAAGTTCCAGCTGAAACTCCTTGTTATTTGCAAGCTTATCGATGTTTATTTCCTGCTTCCCACAAGAAATGAACTTCTTCCGTTCCGTTCGGGGGTTAACGTTATTTGGCATTTTAAAGTTGTGTGGTCACTCCTAGTGTAAAAGTTGTTATACCACACTCCTAGAAAGTCCGGGGTTAAGTGATAAAAAAGGGAGTTCTCGCCAACTGTCAGGGTTTCTCTTGCGAATAAAGATTAGAGGTTTTTGAAAACGAAAGAGCTTTATTTACCTTTAAGGACGAACGGCGGAAAAAGAGAGCTGCAAGTCAAAAGAGCGAAGGCGGCAGAGATCCGGCGATGGATGCAGACAATTTCGCGTGACTAGGGCTACAATCACACGCACTCTGTTTTTAGGGGCAAACTGCTCATTGCTTATACATTCTACGAAAAAGGGAAAAGTGAGTAGGAGGGGCAACCAGGTTATTGGAGACTCTGACTCTACTTTAGACCTGGTCGTTATGTGCTAAATTCGTGGCTAATTAAAACTAAGAGATCACGAGCTGCGCGATGGGAGCAAATCGGAATTCTTTCGCTTTATTCCTTTTGTATTCGAGGTCAGTTCAAAAATAAAAATATTTTCTCCACTCCATCCCTGGTACTACAGCTTTATACTGTGTGACTTTGCTTCCCAAATACGCCAAGAACATCCTCAATTTCGGATAAGGTTCGCGCCTCCCAATCACTCAGTTCTTCGACAGTTAAAAACCTCGTAGCGGATTTTGGAGTAGCCCTTAACAGTGCAATTTCATCAGTGAAACATACAGTGACGGAATTTAACCTTAAGAGTGTCAATTCCCGTATTTCTTTCCTTCATAATTCTTCTAAAAATAATCCACTTTAAGCCACACTTCCCTTTTGGAATAAAAAACGAAGCGCTTTGTGACCGATACTAACCTAATTCTACTGAAAGCCGACGTAGGACAGTGCGTAGCTCTCTCTCTCTTACTCTCACTTAAATGATACTAGAAAAATAAAAATGGGAACATTGTTTTTTAGATAAAAATGATAAAGCATGGACTTTTCGACAGAGATAAGTAACTTTTATATATTGGCTATTATCAAGGAACATCTGATAGATGGATAAAAAATATCACAGCCTCTTAATCCAAGTCTTAAAAAATTCATAATTGTAAAGGGAAATATTCAATAGTTACCTAATTACCTCAATGAAGTTTTAATCAGAAGTATATGTGTTGTCTGGAGGAGGGGTGCGAATTCTTCCATCATCCTTAGCAAGGATATCGTAAAAACTAAGTGGAAATGAAGAGGAAGGCAAATATACGAGAAGAACGGCGAGTTCCTGAAAATCAATCGATAAAATGAACACTGAAGAAGAAGAAAAAAGGAAAAGTTTTTCAGCCGCCCTCATTCAAAAACGGTAGACTCAGGGATCGATAGTTCGAAGTCGACTTTAAGTCATAGTCGATCGATACTGTCATGGCGTTTTAAGAGTGTAAACACCGCAAGGGAGATGGAATTGCTAGATAGATTGCTCTCCAGTTTGGTATTATTCCGTTGCAGATATTAAGATCGAGAGGACTCTTATATCTTATACAGCCTTCCGAGCACGTTTCAACTTCATTGAAGTTCAACTATTTCCGTTCTTTATCGCAGCCCGTTTTTAAGTAAAACAAAAAGTTTCTCCGATATGTTTTAAATCTCTCTAAAGTGCTGCACCATATTTTGCTTGTATATTAACCTCTCAAGAAGTCTTCGGGTAAAATTTCACTTTCACACTTTTTGGAAAAATATTTTTTTTTATTACTCAAAATACCCCGATTTCGATGGTTTTTTTTGGGGAGCCACTTGAAATATTGCGGCTTATTATGCTAATTATAGCGAATAAGTAACTTCATTATTTACAGAAATACATCGATTTTTGTGAAGGAGGTACCGAAATGGCCACCGCAAACCATGTTTTTCGTGTTAGTTCTACCATTTTGACACCAGATGTAGCGCCGATCGACGAGTTTCACGTCTAGGAAAAATTCCCAAATTCCCAAAATGCAACAGTTTTTCGGGCGCGTAAACAACCTAAATAAGACGAAATATCATGAAATAAAGGACAATAAACATATAAATCGATATAATAAGGTGTAAATATGCAGAAATAGCCAAAAATGAAGGATAATATCAAGTATTTACATAGAATAAAGTGTCCTTAAGGAGCAAATACGTTGGTAAATAACGTATGACAGTAAAGGATGAGGGCAAAGCTCGATGGGTTGAGTTGGGTGTGCGGTGTTCCTTAATTTACGTGTTACGTAACGGTAATGGTTTAATGTAGTGCGAGGAATTTATTTATTGAGCAAATTTTGCCTTGTGTTAAGAAAAAGATAGTCACCCTCACGTTCGGATCGCAAGCTACAGTTGGTTTGCAAGCTCATTTTGTTTCCAAGGTCTTCTAACATTTATTTAAATTATGATGAGGTAATATATGTGAGGAACGTCAAAATAATAGGAATAAAGGATTTAAAATGATCACAGGAATGAATAATACAGATACATTAGTGCGAAAACTATATTTCGGTATATTATGGTATTCCAGACGAATTCGATGTAATTGATTTCCCCTTCCCCCACCGTTTTAGCTATGAATAACCTGTAAATGAGGTGAAAATCGATAAAATATCGCGAAATTAATAAATCGTCAATGCAGAATTTATATGTATAAAATTACGAAAAAACAACGAAATCAGTCAATATTTACCTCACTCCCCCCACCCTTTTTGAAAAAAAAACCGTGATCGAGTTGAAAATTACGACAAAACAAGCAAATCACTCAATATTTACCTCACTCCCCCCTACCCTTTTTGCTCTAAAAAGCCCTTAATTGAGTTGAAAATTACGAAAAAACAAAAGCAAATCAGTCAATATTTACCTCACTCCCCCCACCCTTTTCGATCAAAAAAGCCCGTAATCGAGTTAAAAATTACGAAAAAACAAGCAAATCAGACAAAATATACCTCGCTCCCCCACCCCTTTTCGGTAAAAAATGTCCGTAAAAACAAGCAAATCAGTCAATATTTACCTCACTCCCCCCACCCTTTTTGATCAAAAAAGCCCGTAATCGAGTTGGAAATTACGAAAAAACAAGCAAATCAGACAAAATATACCTCACTCCCCCCACCCTTTTCGATCAAAAAAGCCCGTAATCGAGTTAAAAATTACGAAAAAACAAGCAAATCAGACAAAATATACCTCACTCCCCCCACCCTTTTCGATCAAAAAAGCCCGTAATCGAGTTAAAAATTACGAAAAAACAAGCAAATCAGACAAAATATACCTCACTCCCCCACCCCTTTTCGGTAAAAAATGTTTTAATTGTACAATTTGCATACCCTGCTTAAATAAATGAATCTGATACTACCTATGAACCGCCTTATTCCACTAAGTATACCTTGCCAATGCGAAGTATTTGAGTACTTTAACAGCTTACGTGAAATTTGTAAACAACTGTACCAGGATTCGTGTCCAAGGATTTCGCTTGGAAGAATGTGATTCCAGAATAAAAAGGCTCAACCCTATTTCTCGAAGATACGGAATTATGTGACTAGGAAATACAGGAAGAGATCGGAAATGGTATGTGAAAATACTTTCGATATAAAGTGGTTGATCTTTCTTACATCACAGTTCACTTCGCTCCTACCAGTTTGCTAAAAATATGTGGCCGTCAATTAAAAAGTAATAAATTTTGTTATTCCAAATAGTTAAATCAGAGATTGAATCCCGAAAAAGCTTATGAAAAAATGTTACAATTCAGTAAAAGTTATGGATGTTGCATAAACTATTGCACCTCATTCCCTATCTTTTGTACACTTATATGGCATTACAAAAGTGGTATGTTTCAGTAAGTTCCTTTGAATATCAGTCGATAATTACTAAGGAGAATCCAGATTCGCCGTAACTTCCTTATTGCTTAATTTATTTTGGTTTATTGTTTCATTCTGTGATTATTGTATTGCAAGCACCTCATATGAGTACTTGTATACTGGTTAACCTTTTAATGTATATTGCCAACTCTTTATATTTCTCTCTATGTTCAAATAATAAAGCTACAGATGATGTATTTTGATTCACGAGATGAGAGGTTTTTTTTCTATTACCTTCTTCAAGACACTGTAGATTAAATAGGAAATTAGTTATCATTGTTATAAAACAATTTAATTGGCTTAGTCTAATTTAATGCTGAAAACTGAAGTGGCTCATTTTTGTACCCCTTCCATGACATTTCATTAATATAATTTTTATTTTTCTTTCACATACTGAGAAATCTTAACAGCCCAAATAATGAGTATGAAATAATAATATGACCCAAGAAATGGGTGGTAGCACATAGGACATACATGCTTTTAATTGATTTATTTTATTTATTACCGTATTTGATGGCATATAAGACGCACCTTTTTTCCTAAATTATGTCTCGAAAAATTTCCCTGCATCTTATATGTGAAGGTTCAACCTCCACAGATTAACTTTCAATACTGAATGCTATTTTAAGCCCAGATGGTCTATACTACCTATTTCATAATTGCATTCAATGATTGTGTTAATATTTGGGTTTTACGAAACATGACAACTAAAAGAAACTACATTATAAGTTATTGTGGTACCGCGCTTTCCTACAGACTATTAAAACTTTTTTTCCTTGTGAGTGGCCAACTCAATGAGGGTGCGTCTTATATGCCGTCAAATACGGTACTTCTTTTAGATATGCTATTTCAAAAATACTAGAAATAAATTTGTTTTTATGGACGACACATTGGTATTTGAAGATTTTCCCAATAGGTTATAACCTATAGCAAGAGCCTAGGTTGAAAATAGGCAGAGGTGGCCTTTTGTTCCACATTGGTTCCATGTTAACAACCACATTGGACTTTTGTTCTACATAGTCCTTATGGACTGTGGCGAACGTTTCGCGGCTGTCCACAAAAGTTCCATATGACCATGTTCCACACTAGCGACAAGGAATTTCTAACTGGGCAGCTACATTGAATTTGACCAAGGAATTTTGTGTGTTATTGTATGTACTATGCCAAATCAAAACTTATGATGTGCCCACAACTTCATCTAAAATATTGCTTTTTTATACAGTAAGGATATCAAAATGGAGAGAGGAAGAAAAACAGGCAAATATTACAGCCTACATTCAGGAGTGGCTGAAGTATGGGAAATTCAGAAATGAGAGAAAGAAGAAAAGAAATATCAACATTATAAACTTTGTGACATTAATGTTAACGTTGTGACAACATTGTAGCAATGTTAAGACAACATTGTGGTAATGTTGTGGCAACATTGATTCCTGGGAACTTTGACGTTGTATCAACGTTGTCTTTGTAACATCAATGTTAATGTTGTGACAACATTGTAGCAACGTTAGGACACCATTGTGGTAATGTTGTGGCAACGTTGACATTGTATCAACGTTGCATTAACGTTATGAAACCTTGTGACAACATTTGGTAACGTTATGACAAAATTTGTTTTTTCTAATTGTAACGTTGATACAATGTTGTCTTTGTGACATCAATGTTAACGTTGTGACAACATTGTAGCAACGTTAAGACAACATTGTGGTACCGTTGTGGCAACGTTGATTCCTGGGCCCTTTGACGTTGTATCAACGTTGATACAACGTTATGTAACTTTGTGACAACATTAGGTAACGTTGTGACAACATTTGGTTTTTCCCATTGTAACGTTGATACAACGTTGTGACAACTTTCTCTGCTACTGGGGTTAGCGGACGACGGTTCACTTCCAACGAGGAGATCATTAAGCAAACGAATGAGTATTTTGAAGAACTTCCAAAATCCTATTTTTCGGACGGCATAAAAATTTTTCAAGAACGTTTAGAAAAATGTATAGAACTGAAAGGAGATTATGTTGAGAAATAAAAAAAATTTACCCCAAAAAAAAGTGTTTTTCCATCTTTTTCTAAGGACTTATTGAACGACCCTCGTACCTTATAACATTTCAGGAAATCCCTTGGAGCTTATGATGCATCATAAATACCTAGGAATTATGTTCAGTAGTAATTTTTCCTTCACAGCGTAATAGGAAAGGGAAATGGGATGGAAAATTTACTAGTAAATCGAGAGTAAAAGAAGTAGCATACTTTTCCCTGATTCGACCTCTACTTGAGTATTGCTGTGCAGTTTGGAGTCCTCTCGAAGTAGGATTAATTTCCGATCTTGAGATGGTTCAACGTAGAGCAGCAAGATTCGTCAAGGGAGATTTCAGATTTGGCAGCAGTGTTTCGGTTATGATAGAATCCCTCCGATGGAACACTCATAGTGATTGAAGACTTGAATATCAATGGAAGCTTTTTGATAAATTTTTCACTACCGATTTCGGGGAGGAGATAACTGATATTGTTATCCCAGTTATAAACTAAACTCTTCCCCAAAAATTATTCCCAGAGAGTTGCTCAGTGTGAGTGGCTCTTTTAAGTGAGCTGTAAGGCAACATGAGTTGCATTTGCCATCACTAGTACAGAAGCCATTTCATGTGGTGAGTGTGGATTCAATCATATGCAAGGTGCTCTCCCCTTGCCTTACTCAGCAGTTTTTTCACTGTGACACTCATAATGGCCCACTCACAACAGCCACTTCATTGTGATACACATTTTGCATGTTTACCTTTCTTCTGGCCCTTTACCCAGTAACCTTAGTGACCCTACTAGGAACAATATTCAGCCAATTTATCTCCTAAGATCAAAGGAACATGCAAGCCCTACCAAGGGCACCTAATCACTGTTGAATGAAATTATGTCTATACATCAATGAAGAATGACTTTTCTCAGCAATTGCAGTTTTGATCAAAATAAATGGAGGATGTACATGTGGCTACGAAATGAACTTCTAGGAATGAAGGGTTACTTGTCTACAGATGGCATGGAGAGTGAGGGTCATGGGGATAGGGTCCCCAGCACTGAAATTCTCCAACAAACCATTGACTATGCACATCATCAGAAAGAAAGTGTAACACTATTGTACAAAACCTTTGATATGAAGGCATACGGAAGATCTTAGCACATCCAGCTTGATCTTTAGCTTTAGATTCAAAAGTGTTCCCAAAACAAAGAATATAAAGTTATTCAATGATTGATGAAGAGTGGGATTTTGCGAGTAATTAGACCTAGTTTGTGGATTTGACCAATTAAGGTAACCAATTTCATTAGTTAAACCACCATATATTCTTGAATCTAAGACATACCCAAGATTTGGAAGTTATTTAGGGTTCATTGCAAGAAGAATGCTATTTGTAATATTATGTATCCCAATATGTCTCAGCATGGAACGTCTTGCAATGGAATAGGCTTGGGTGGTGGGGCAATGAGCAATTTGACTTATCAATGAAGGATAATTTGAGCCTTAATAATTGCTTACAAAGGGCCTAAAACGTCAGGGGAAAACTAAATCGTGGCTTTAAATGCTATCATCTGCCTTGCAATAACAGATTTTAAATTCTAAATCTAAGGCTGAGTAGGCCGCCATGTGGCACCACCAGCTGTGCCACCGGTGATGCTGCTCGTCATTGGGCATTGGAGCTGATTAGGGCAGCCCACAGATATATATTACTAGATTGGCAGTGGCGGTGGAGGAGGTGAAGCCTCGTCACAGATATATACTACTAGATAGGCAGCGCCTATGTTTTCCAGTAGGTAGTGGTGAAGCTGGCAAAAGAGAAATTTTGTGCGTAACTGCCATCTTACCATCACCCTCCTGAACCCATCGTGGCTTTGAAAGCATAGGTTTTAGTGGTGACTTTTACTGCTGTTTCCTCTGCAAATAAGAAGAATGGTGTACCATTGTGTTGTGTGGGGAGCTTCTATTTTGAGTCTATTTACTGATTCCACCAATTTATATTTACATTTATTTTAATTTATGCAGGCATGGCAGGCAGGCTTGTACTGTATGTATGGTATTAATCATGTATATAAAATATGTACAAATCTGTGTATTACTGTTTTGTATAGTTGTGAATGTTAATCAACCTTTTTATTTTTATTGTTTCATGTTCTTATTTATATGTTGACGACAATTGATTAAATGTTAACATGACCATTAGGGCGGCCCAAGACGTAATGGAAAAAATTTTTTTTGCAAATTAAATTACGCATACCTTCTATTTTTTTCTATTTGGCCTTGTAAACTTACCTGATATATATTATTGCGATTGGATTATGGTAACCCGTGCTAACTTGATGCCAAATAATTTTGAGAAATGAAAATTTGTACCTATAAGGGGGACACCAGGTTAATGGGTAATTAACAAATGGATTCTCAGGAATCTTTCAGGGCACGTTCAATCCATCCTTCCTTCAGCTTCATTTTTGGGAAAGTAAAACTTTTATTGTAATTCCTTATGTGGTTAATGTACATTCATTCATCAGCCTTTCATTTTTGGATCTGCCACTTCTATTGCCAACTTATTCCATAAGATCTACTGTAACTGAATTTGAATAAAGTTTAGTCATATATTTATGTTTTTTATTCTAACCAGTAATCCTTTTTATCTGTCTAACTCTGCAGAAAGCATATAATTTCCACACTGCTCACTCAGGGATGACTATGTTGTATCAAGAAACGCTTGGAGGAAGAAAATGCCCTTTCTTTTAACAGCAAGAAATACTTGAAGGTGCATTAAAAAAGGACATCTAAACAGAATTTATGAATCAAATTACTATGACCAAGTCTTATATGCTTGTATATCTACAATATCTCATACTTCAAGCATGCAATATCCCCACCTCCCAAGATCATTTAAGGGTTTTCTTGTGCTTCTACTCATCGAATAGCAAGGAATTCAGGAGGCATGCTTGGTTTTAACTTCTTTAATATTCTGGGTGTATGAATGTTAATTTAAAATGCAAAATAGCAAAAGATAATTTTCTAAAAGCATTAATTATACTATCAATTAAACCAGAAACAATATATTAAATTTTAAACTATCTATCAAAATATAAGAAACAAGAATACAAAAGGTGACCTGATTTCACAATAAGTTTAAGAAATTACTAAGTGAATTGAGTGCTTGTAATACATGATACCTTCACCTTTGATTCTTCATGGTATAGCTTAGTTTTCTTCATGAGTTAATCGACCTTTCATCCAATTTAGAGGCAATAATTGTTTTCTTCAATATTTAAACTTAAGATTGTGACCTGAGTTTGTGATAGTAGTGCTACAGTGACCATGACAGAAAACATCGCCAATTAGTGGTGATTTGCACATCCTTTATTATTGAAGAAGAATACAAGGTGAGTTAATTTAAGTTACGATGAAAAAGTCGCTACGCCATGGAAGAAGGATTATTGTTCCATGGCCGCGCGATAACTGTTCGATTACAAGGTGTCAACTAACAGTTGATGGTTCATTCGCCTTCCAGAAAATGGTTTATCTGTGTCTAAAGCATATTTTTTTCATCTTGTGTTCTTTGTGAGTAACTCAATTCCTGGGTAGAATACCGATTACGTAAGTTCATATACGTATATCCAACATTACGATATCGCGGTAAGTCAACAAAATGTTATTAATTTACTATAACGCTGATAACTGATTTTTTTAACAATTTATCAATGTATGTACTTTATTTGCCATTTATTCAGCTTGCCAGAGAAAGGAACTAGATTAATTAAGTATCCTCAAGTTAATTTTTATTCGAAAGGAAAATATTTCTGTCACTATAGTAAGATGCCTTGAGTAAGGTGTACTTCGAGCATTAGTGTAAATCATATTCTTATAACTAATTTCTACAAAACCCGCTTTCATCTAAAGATCGCTTTGCGGCACAAAGTGAAATTGAAGAAAAGTGGTGAAGGTTTAGAGTGCGGTTACTCAAAGACCTCAAAGATTACCGCGTCAGACATGCCAGACTTGAGTCACACGCAAACACTCGCCTCTAGTCACTTGTCAGTTGCATTTCAGAGATTTCTGACCACTAACGGCAGAGAGCGCAGAATAGTATGTTGTTAACGTTTATGTCACGGAGTCACTGAGTTGAAACCGAATAATATAATAATGAATGAATGGATGATGCATCTCTAAAAGTGCAGTGAGTGTTTTCAGAATGTTTTTTATGAGTGCTCTAGTTAGATGAACGAAGACCAGATAAGAATACGATCGTGGGATTGAAGGATGCCCCTTCTGCAAAGCCTGTAAGTGATAGACTTAATGGTAAAAGCTTTATTGTGTATCGTTTACAGTTTTGGTGTGTGCATCGACTTCGATAACTAGGAAACCAATGACTCCAATAGAATTTTTTATTTTGTCATTCTCATTAGTTAAGAAATAAAAGGGAATTTTCATTGCTAAATATTGCTTACAAATACAATTTTGTACTGGAAGTTTAATATAAATGAGCTTTAATTTGAGACCAGAAATTATCTTTCAGATTACGTTTCTACGCGTATTTATGTAAAACAAGTTTCTAGCCAACTTGTACGATCGCGTTGTTATCCTGTCCAATCGTTAGGGTGTTTATTAGAGAAGTACCCTGCTGTTACATGCCACAGTCTTACCGAATCATCTCAGAGTAATTAACAATGAAAATGTATTAGCAAATTGGTGGTTCCTCTTTACATATTCGATATGTTGTCGTATTTACAAAAATAGTGAAGATCTTAGGTTTAGTGCTTTCAATTACCTCTTTCTGCTGGCTGACGTTCAGTACTGTAATTCAATACTGCAATTATCGTCGCTTTATGTGATAATATGTATATTTATGAGTATTTGGTTAGTTGATGACTTTAAAGGCTTACGATGTGTATCTTTTTTACTGAGAAATTAACCTGAATGAAACGTAAGTTTCTGAACAGTTGTGTTGTACTTTTTATGTCATAATGTCAAGGATCAGCTGCAATAGTTAAGCTAGGATATATAGTAGGCACGTACACTAATAGTAGACGTAATTAATCATAAGAATCCAGTGGAATTAATTGACTTAATAAAATTCTGCAAAATCAATGAATTTTGCATAGCATAGTTTTTAAAGACAGCTAATTATTTAATTGACACTTCAGTCTTACGATAGAAGTAACAATCAGCGAGCTAAATCACACTATGTGGAAAATCATTGAGTGGATTCGTTAGAAGATAAGAAGAAAATAAGTAAGATCTTAGTAGTCAATTGTGGTTTAACTGTTAACAATTAAGCATTATTCATTTAGTTTCTCCTCCTTAAATCAGGACTACAAGCAATTGCAGCAGTTTCACAACAGTAGGATTCTTACTTATTAGATTAGGTTTCCAACGTCGAGGGATTAAATATCCATTAAATTGACTTGGTCTAAAAGTCACTTTGGTTGTTATATTATATAAGATGAAAACTGGAGTCGGAATCAGATGCAAATGAATGAATGCGTCGCAGAAGTACACACGCGTTTTGTATGTCTTATAAATATACGTTGCTATTTGAAAGTTGGTGAGAGTAATCAAATACTCGGAAAGAAAGAATCGGAAGGTGTCAGTGTTCACCTTAGCGATAACTTTTTCAAGAAAATTAGTACTTTAGTTTCCTTAGTTGAAACTTTTCCTTTCGCGTATGTGAAAGTAGTTAAGTGCGCTGGTTTTCGACGATTCGTCGATTTCGGCAGAATGAGTGATTGTCCGAATGCTTTTGTTTGCTTTGTCCTTCCTTTCGGTGCTTTGTGATGTAAACAATCTCTTCTACTTTTTCTTTTATTTTAGAGGGAAAGGGTCTTTACATTAGAATTATTCTTGAACTAAACGGAAAAAATGAAATAGAATGTTAAACGGGATTTTAAAGATACACTTGAAAGCTATTATAAAATTAAACTAATGCGTGTTACGTAATATTTAAAAGTACTGTTAATAAACCCCTTTTTTGGAACCAATGATTTCTAAAGCCGAAGCTCGGAAGACTTGACCGCAAGGAATTGCATTTTAAATATATTTAATAACGTAATGGATATAATGCAAATGACTGAACACTGCATAAAACTGCTGAATTTCGTATAGGTTGCCGCTTTTAGCGAGTGATGAGTTCTATCTTAAAATTTTACGTGTATAGTGAAATAATTGATGTGAAGTATCATAATCCTGTTTACGCTTCTGTAACCATAGCATAAGCCAATAAATTTGGCAACGTCTTTGACAGTGTATGCTGGGTCACCTCGCGCATCATGATTTTCATATTTTTCACGAGAATTTCATTTAATTATCTCTAAATATGACGGGTTTTACCCATGGAAAATGATATAGGAATTTATTATATTTTGAATGATATTTTTACAACGAACCAGTGGATTGTTAAAAATCAAGATGTGGCCCAAATACATTAAAGATTGCTGCATTTTAACTGAATAACTAACTGGATAGTAAATCGTAATTTCTATTTCTTACCTTAGAACTGCTCAAAATTACTCGTTTAAGTATGGTAACCATAGTGACTGACAGAGTACCCAGATCTTAAAAATATCCGTCTATCGACGAGGGTTTCATTTTTTTACGTATTTTATGAAAGGAACGCGGGCGAATGAAATGAAAATGTTTTCTTTCGATTTAATTGAAATAAGTTAAAGGCAAATTATAAGTTTATAAATACTATTATGCGCTGTTCTTTGGATCCGAAAGCCTTTCCTTGGGTTCAGAGGTGAGCGAGGAGAATAGAAGCAAGCCGACAAGGGAATAATTTATTTATACATTAACACCACAAGAAATACAACTGAAGACCCGGGTTTCGATGTATTGATTGCATCATTTTCAAGTACAAACACACACCGGTAATACTTAGCAAGCATTACAGTAAAACTCACTATATGTATAGGAGAGAAAAAGGAAGGAATGAAGTAAAAGGATTAGCGAAGCGGATAGGAGAGGAGACAATGTATTGGACATGGTGAAAGGATGTGGGGGGAAAGAGGGTAAAAGAAATGGCAAGGTCGGGGGAAGGTTGGAAACACCGTTGAGGATGGGTGAATTGATCTCAAAGACATTCATCAACAATTTTACAATCAGCGTTATTTTTGCTTTATTTAATTTCTAACTGCTGCAAAGCGTCTAAACGTTTACCTTTCGTTGCTAAATGAAAAGATTGTATCAAAAAAATAACATGGCCACAATTAATCAAATGTTTGGCAAATTATGATTATTTAGGTTGATTGTTAAAAAAAGCCTTAATACATTCTTTGTTCCTTTCTTTGAATTTTCTCCCAGTCTGGCCAACGTAATCATTGTCACATATGCTGCACAATAATTTATAAACTTCACTTAATTCCAATACTTTGAACTTGCCTTTGCACTTAACTAAGAAGTTCTAACATGTGTGATCACATTTAAAAGCGGGTCTGACAGTATTGAGAAAAAGACAGCTGGCTGCGTAAGACAGCCTTCCTAGAAAATGAAGGCTGCACCACCTGTTGTGATCTACCAGTGTATATTGTGAGTATATACAGTTAATTTCTGCCTTCCTCCATTTAGCTCCATCTAGACTATTACCTTTTTCGTGAGTAGTTACTCGAGTTGTTTCTGTCTTTAACTGTTCAAGCGCAAAGACAGATAATAAACATATTAATTTCAGCAATGAAGTTCTATCTTGATTATTGCTACTTCAGGAAATTTTTGTACAATTTATATCTGGTAGATTTGTATCCCCTCCTACTAAAACTAATAATTTGTTTATTTTGTTATAGTACAGTTTTATCCTAAATATCATACATAAGACTATAATCTTTTATCACCTAAATTTCTTGCGGCATTTCCTTTAGTCTGTGTGATAAAAGTCGCTGATGCATATGCAATTAAGACCTTAATTGGAAGATGGTTTCTGAAGCTCCGCTATCAAATCACTTATGAAATACTACTACATATAAAAACAAGAAATACTAAACATTGAGTTACCGATATGCCTTGCATGATTGTGATTTTCTTAAGATAATCGTAGCATAAATATTTTACTACATTTGTTTATTAATGGTTAAATGCAACGAACGACGATTAAAAAAATGATGGTTTCTTAAAACATGAACCTTTGTAACTTTTTTAAATTCAGAGAAATTCAAATTGTGAACTCGAGTTTTGAACATTGAAACTGTAACATGCTGTAACGTTTTGCAACTTCCAGCAAAGTCTCTTTGAATTTTAACATTTCCCTCATATTTTAGTCTGTAACTGCAAGAATCAAACACTAACCACGTGGGGTGTCATAATCTGTCAAAGGTCTAACCTAAAATAATAGTATTTACCTTACAAGTCATATGCTCTGCAGCCTGGGCAGTATGGTGTTCGCCAAAACGATTAAGTGATTTTAACTAATAGTCTTTAAACTAAAGCGATGAACGACGTTTTACAAATGATGGTTTCCTACAAAATTAACCTTTCTAACTTTTTTAAAATTCCGACTAATTTAACGTAATTTATACGTCAATTTAACAATAAATGTTATGATATATATGTGTTGTAGTCGTCAATATTCAAGGGAGCCGTAAACTATGTGAAGGTGGAAAATATTGGATCTCCTCGTAACAATTAAAGAGGAAACTGTTTCTAACTTACAGCCACTGCCCTTTTCAAAATATAATACCTCACTGTTTAACGAAAAACTTCAAGAAATCGCTGGTATAGCATTCCCTGGGACCTCACGATAAGATCCAACCTTATCTCTCGGCCATACGGTGTTGCCAAGCCCTGTATTTCAAAGCCCCTCAATCTTATGTGGCTACGACTACGCCATTAAATTTTTTTGTGGCAAGCTGTACAACAAACAAGAATTAAATACTTGATAATATTAATTATGCGCATTTGTGAAATGTTAACCTCTTTTTCTTGAGTGTTGTTCCCTTAGTAAGTTATTTTGCAGGATTTACACTTTCCCCCGATTTGCACCACTATTCATATGGTCCCTTATGTAAAATGTAAAAAAGTGGTAATACTGTTTTGCAATTAATAACGGTACCCCTCCTCCTTTGTCAATAAAATACTTGCCAGAAAATTGAGAAAAACTGCTATTCATTCGATTTTTACACTCCCTTACAGATCCAATCCCTCAGAAATGGCACAAGTTAAATTTTGTTAACAATCTATCTTATAAAAAATGTCAAATATTCCCTAAGAATTATTTCTGTTAAGCATGCAGGAACTTAGGTCTTTACTTTGCAACAATAAATAAAAAACTAACCTACAGTTAAAGCCTAGAATTTAAAGAATCAGTTTTAATGAATTTGAAATTAGTTATATAGGCCAGATTACTAGAAATAGTTTTACCAATTGCAGTGAACTCCATAGAACTTTTCTTAACCCTAGAACAACAGAATGAGTCCAATGGACTTGGTGACTAAATTTAAAAGTTCATTTTTCCTACTTAAATGCACAGAATTCATTGAAAGTTTGTGACTTTTCCTAACTATGTGGCAACCATAACACATCAGAAAATCACAGTCATTGGTTCTATTTTTCTCTTTTTATCGAAAAATATACGTGGTATATGAACTAGGTCTGTTGGACCCAGTCATGCATTTTGAGACTCTGAGGTTACTAAATTACAGTCAAGCCTTTCCCAGCAGCAATCCATATGAATAAGATATGAAATAATACAGTTACAATTATGCTTTCCCACTTTCGGGAGACCAGTTTTGGCACAGAATCATCATCTGCTCACATCATCATGTAGGAAATCACAAACAAAAGGCTTACATAGGGAAAATGGGGAGAAATGGTGGGAAAAATTAAGTAAAGTGGGAGTCAGGAGTATTATTTAAGAAACACTGCATGTGATCTTTTATATGGATATTAAGCGCTTCCCTGACTCACCCACATATATCCGTGTTTTACCAATTTTTTGTTTTCTTACAAAAATTGCCTGGATTTTTCCATTTTCTCTTAGGTGTTCATGTTTCTACCATAAGAGGACATTAATACAAAAGATATGGATTACCTAGTGAGAGTTTTCGAAATTTTATGGTGGGGAATTCTTATGGTTATTTTTGACACACATGTTTACCTATTACAGTAAAACCTGTCTAAGGTGGAATCTCAGGGGACCACACTATATTTCCGGCTTACGCAGGGTTTCCTTCTTAGGCAGGTTAATCCAGTATTCACAGACATATATGCAGATTACTTATTACCTAATACATTTTCAGTAGAATGTGGTCATTTGTGTAGGCCTCAGGGGAAGAAAAGTTAACAAAAACAGCATTTAATGCTCATGCGAATAATAATGTGTAGGAAGAAGAATTTTATTGTACTTCAATTATTTTCCTTTATAAATCCAGAGCCTATGAAATAGATTCGAGGCTTTAAAAGTAAAATAATTCACTTTTCGATTCTGTGATACAATTATTATCAATACAAAGACAGAACTAAAAGATATTTAAAGAAATTGTCCAATTTTAATTGCTTTGTTTTTTTTTCCGGAGATTTCCTTATGCTGTTAAAAAAAATTCTAACTCCACAACTTTTTCGTAAAAATCACTATTCCTCTTCATTTTGGCATACTGCTTGAGAGCGTTGATATGGCCAAAGGCCTGTGATGCAGAAGGTGTTTCCAGTCCCTCACATTCTTCTCCACTCAGTTCATCATCTGAATTTGTCATATTGTCACTAGCTTCACACTCAACCACAGCTTGTATGTTATTCAGTATGCTATCAGTTTCTGCAAAAACATCATCATCGATCTTCACAAAACTTTCTGCATTCACAGCTTTCGCATCTTTCATTTCATCAATCAAACTTTGTATTTCACTGTAATCATAATTTATTTTGTCACAGTCTGTGATATCATCAAAAATATATATCCTCAGTTTTGGAAACTCTTTCTCACACATTCATCTTTCACACACTTCACTGAGTGGCTTAAGAATGTGATAGCATCTAACACATCAACTTTCAAATTAAAGTCCGACACTCTCTCACATTCTTCAATTCTTGTAACAAGATGCTGAAGCATCAGTCTCTTGTAATTTATCTTCACATTTTGGATGATTCCATTGTCCAAAGGCTGCAGAACTGAAGTTGTGTGTGGCGATAATCTCCTGCCGACCCTCACGATCGTGGCGTGAGAGGCAGGAGTGGCCTGACTTGGGTGACGCCTTTGATTCTTGATCGCTATTTTTACCAAATGGTGTAAGAATACAAAAAATCTCCGTGAACAGTTCGAATTTGGCGGGACCGCTTCCGCTCTCTCAACGGAAAGGCACGCCAGCCAGCCGTCAATGTCTGTTTTCCACTCAACTGTGTGATGGTGAGCTCAAGGGTGAGTCTAGACAAAGAGATTCGAGTGTCATGTTGTTTTCACCGGACATTCCATGATGACTTCTTGTGAGAGACGGTTGTGCTGAGAGAGTTTTTGACATCTTGTAAATTCAGAATCTTCCCGAATAGACGTTTGTATTGAGTGATTATTTGTACCAATTTTTAATGAGCAGTTCAATATTCTTTTGAGTGATATTTCGTTATATGATATTTTGTGTTACCTGAATACTATTACTGATTATGCTTAGTTCTGAAAGTTATTTCCTGATTGATATTTTGCTGTCGATGTCCCGAGCTGGTTGGTGTTCAGAGTAGTTATTGAGTCACCGAATGGTTTTCAGTTTCTTTTCAAGTTCTGAATCCCCAGGTTGATGCATGTACAAGGAGGCAGGAATACCAGCTGAACATCTGAAAGTGGAATTTTTGGGTTCCATGTAGCATTGTCTAGGAAGAGGAGAATATTCCTATTTTGCCCTTCCATTTGTTTATTCAATTTATTCGAAAATTCTTCGAATGTAGCACTGGTTATCCAAGCTTTCTTATTTGATATCATTCCACAGGAAGTTTGTTCTTCTTCAAATTTTTAAATCAGCAAAGATTTTCACTTTTACCGATTACCAACGGTTTTTATAGTTTTCCATCGGCAAATGCGACTAAAAACACTGTTATTCTTTCTTTTGAATACTGACCTCCGGAACCCTTTTCTCCTTTAATTTGTTTCAACGTTTTATTTCGTAGGGCTCTGTAAAACAAAGCTGTTTGATCAACGTTTAATATGTTATTTGGGCTGTAATTAGAGATTTTATCCTTTAATCTCCTGTGCCAATTCTCCACAGTAACTTTATCTATGTCTTCTGCTTCCCCATAGGAGAAATTAAATGTAATGCAGTGTCTTATCCTAAAACTTTGCAACCAGCCATTTGATGCAGAAAAGTTATCAAGCTTAAGTATTCCAGCAGTCTCCTTGGCTTTTTCTTGAAGAATTGGGCCAGAAATGGGAAAGTTCTTTGCTGTGGCTGCAGAAAACCACTCAAACACAGTGCGATTTAATTCGCTGTATTTTGTGTCTTTTTTTTCATCCTGGTTAAATCATTTTTGCCACTTAATAAATATTTCTCCAATATATTGTCCTTTTGTTTCATAATGTTGTAAATTTGTGTTGTCTTCCCACATTTAAAATGAATAGTCTTTTTTTCCACACTGACCATTTTAATGACACTAATCTTTTCCTTGAGATTTAAATTTTTCAGTTTTTTATCCATGATCTGTGAAAAAAAGAATATTTTTCAATAAAAAATCTATAGATAGGTACCTAAAATAGAGTACATTTTTCCATTGACCTTACAGATGAATTTAATTCATACTTATAGCAGTTGGTATTAACCCAAATTCTCCTAACAGTTGCTAGAAGAGAGCAGAATGATCACACGTCTTGTACTGCAAGTTTGTAGGGACTGTAGACTGTAGGGACCAGAAACACTTTTCGGGACACAATTTGATAACCCCGAGGGACCAAACTTTTCACTTCAACCAGAAACTAAAATCCTTCCTCATAAAATTCTCTGACTTTTTTAAGATTTTCTCACCAGAAAGGTCCAAAAGAATATGGAAAAGTTCCCTGAATTTCCTAGTTTCCGATTTTGCTTCAGTGAGACAATGAATGAACACAACCCAGGGGGCAAGGCTTCCCTTCACTCTCCTATTGCTCCGACGGATTAGTCCTAGTTCCACGAATTCTACGTCTCCTTTTTCCCTGGATTGGGGAAAACCCAGGGATGGCCCAGCTCACAATCAGTTCTGCTGTTGAGGGCACTTGCCATTCAGTATTGCTTTCGCTAATTCATCTTTACAACTATGGTCACTTAATCATCTTGAAGAGAATGTACTTTTAAGCAAAGCATCTTCGTAACGGAAGTGGTGCATCAAATAGTGATCATGACTCAAACCATAAAACCCTACATAATTTCTTTAAGTTTGAAATGTTCTTTCCGTCTTACACAGATTCAAACTCTACTCTTTGCAACCCGTAATATGAGGTATTAATCTTTCCGTCCGCGTCTCGCAGGTTCCGCCTTATTGAGGGACTTTCTTGAGAAAAAATATGATCATTATGCAAAGCAATTCCAATATTACCGGCTTTGACAAGTTTCCGCCTCAGACAGATTCCGCCTCTCACAGTTTTTACTGTATTATTATTAAGTATTACTAACAAGGAGAGGTCACCAGATTGATGTTTGGGATTTCGATGAGACCTATTTCATATTGAAGTAGACATAGCGAAAGTAAGAAGTGAGATAGGTTTTGTCCACAAAGACCTTGGTTACTGAGAAAATTGACAATAAAAATATCGTTTTTTGTTGATTATCCTAGGTAGGTATGCTTCCCTGCATAGCAGCAGATGCCACTGATGTCGGCTGTGAATCACATTCCTGCTGCTATCGAATTCGTTATTGGATGTATATTTTCTTACCTTTCTAACCTTCATTTCATAATGCAATGGAGAGTTACCCGATATGTCTCAAACAGCGAGCGAATGTCATTAGAAGAGATAGTGATATCCGCCGAGCTTTTTCAAAATCAGGCAAGAATGATAATTCCTGAGTATAATCCTGATTTAGTCATTAATACAGACTAAACTGGGTGTGCATATAGGGGGGAAATAAAGAGAACACTTACACAATAAGGAGAGAAGACTGTGCAAGTGGCTCCTGGGAGTTTCAAAAAATACACATTCTTATACAGCACAGTATGGTTAGTGAAAATGTAAAAAAACTAGTGAGAAAATTTTTTAACGTTTCTGTTGTTTCATCTAAATCAGGTAAACTCACAACCAATTTGTTTATTACATTCCTAAAAACTGTGATGAGGCCCTATTCAGGTAGTTATTGTTAATAATAGACTCTTCAGGAGGGCAAACAAATAATGCAATTTATGATGAACTATTCACTGATGATGATGGTGCACCGACGTGTTGTGTGAAAATTATTCCACCGAAGTGTACATCCGTATGCCAACCTTGTGATGTTTACTTCTACATACAGCAATTTATTGCGTGCCTCCAGAATTGTACCTTTTTGCTTCAAGAGAAGAGGGAAATTTCCTCCTTGGCTTGGGTTGAGTAAGAACCATCAATATGAGTGAAGAGCTTTTAAATGGCAGTTCATTCAAATGCAAACAGTATGTTGCTTAGATTTTTATGTTGGTGTTTGCTCCATCTCAACCAAGAGCATCAAACCTTTGAGTTGGGTCATGATATATTAAAATATAAAAATATTATTGATATATTAAATAAAGTATAATAAATAATTGTCTAACTATAATGCCCTGTTGGTGCTATGAGCCACCAGATGCTGGAATAAACAAGGACAGAAAGAGCTGCAAAATAGCATAATTGTACTGAAAATGCCCTCTTTTCTGACCCCTGATTCCTGGCTCATTCAAGTGCATATTATTGTTATATTTTGGTTTGACCAAAATAGTTTTGCCACTTAGTAACATTCAATAAGATTCTTCTTCCTTAACTAATATATGCACTTTGTGTTGCTGCTTTATTGTTTTCTCGACATATTAGATCATTTAAATTGATGCTATGACAAATGAATTTGACTGCTAAATACATTTTTCATAGAATATTTTTTGTTTTTTTTTTTCTGTTAATGTGAAAAGAAAATTATTATACAAAAAGCAATTATTCAAGACAAAATAAAGGGACAATATAACCAGAGGCTCCCCATCTCTGAACTATATCTTTGATTATTTGAGGGTCTTAATGTTTACTACAAATTTTTTACTGCTTCCCTCATTTAGGAGAAAGAAGTTGGACTTAATATTCTTACATTTTAAATGGTTATATTAAATGTTCTGAACTGCTCTCTTTCATAAATTTTAATTGTCCATTAGTTATAACAAGAAAACCTGATCTTTTTAATATACCTCATTTACAAAGAAATAATATGTTTTATTTTCCTTTCTACCATATCTTAAGAGAAGCCAACAAGTTCTGTTAATGCATAGACTATTTCAATTCTTCAAATATTGTGTTTAATAAATTTGTTAGGTCTAATTTTGTGTAGTTTTAGTATAATTATAAACATTCTGTACGAGTGACCCGAAGTTCTTGTTTACTTTCTATTTTTTTCACTTTACCCTCTATTTACATATTCTATTGTAACTTTATTACATATCTTGATTTATATCTTAGAGAATATCTTTTATCTTCGATTGTTATGGATAAATGATTCATAATTTATTGTATTACTTTCTATTAATAGTAATCTCCTGAAGCTCAGAATTTCTAAATTTTCTTAAATATTTATGCTATCTTTTAAATGTATCCATGTTTTTATTTTTATATGTCTATATAATTATATATAAAATGTTTTATTTTTTAATATTACTTCCTTACCTATTTTAATATTGATTTTATTTTAATTAGCAATTGTAATTGAGAAATATTAAAACCTATGAATACTTTTTTACTAAGTAATCTATTATAATCTTCTATTTCTCACATGCAATAAGGCTCTGCCCATAAATAAATTATTATCATTATGTTTAGGAGCTCTATCCATTTACTAACTGTATTTCAATTGCTTTATGCAGGTCTGATGGTGCGGGAGAATCACCTAGCCATCTGCATCATGACATCCTACTGCATCACCGTTTCCATGCATCTCCTCCTGCTGCAACAGCCTCAGCATCTGAGGAGGCTCCTGAAACCTCCGCAACACCAAATGGTGACTTGAGGCACCATTCCCAACCCAAGCAGAACTCTGTGAAGTACGGAGAACTAGTCATACTAGGGTGAGTTTATGCACTCATCTAAATTCTATCTACATCTACATTAATACCATACAAGCTGCCTTGCAGCGTGTGGCAGGGGGTTTAAACACCAGTTGAATCTAAACTACTTCCTTTTTCGGTTATTGTCGCGTATCTCTCGCAGAAAGAATAAATTTTTAAAACGATTCGTCCTAGCATCTATTTCTCTTAACTTACGGTCATTATCGGATTGACCAAGGTAGCAGGGGGGTTGCATGGTACCGATTGTATCTTCCGAAAATGTAGTTTCCCTGAATTTATTAAGCAATTGCAGCCTAGCTTCCAATCTCCTTTCTATCAAAGATTCCCAACCTATGTCTGAGAACATTTTTGTAACACTTGCTTTTTTATCGTAGCATTTCTTAACAAAACTAACCGCTTTACACTGCACTTTCTCGAGTTCACGAGTACACGTTTCATCTGCCGGATCCCATATACTTGCTACATATTTCAGAAGGGGTCTGATCAAGGTAAAATAAAATAGCTCTCTCATCTTTTCATCGCATTTACCGACAATATGCTTTTCAAAGCCAAGCCTTTTACTTGCTTTGCCACAGATTTTTCGAATATGCATGCTCCAATTTAAGTTATTTGTAATGTTGATCTTGAGATTATCAACTGAATCTACTACTTTGATATTAATTCCATTAATTTTGTATAGGTGATTTGGATGCAATTTTTTCTTTTTGAAGAAATTAACTACGGAGCATTTACCTACATTAATATCTAATTCCCATTTTTCACACCACCTTTGGATGAGGACTGAATCGTTTGAGAGAGATGTTCGGTCTTCCCCGTTTGTTATTTCCCTATATATAACCAAGTCATCCGCAAATATCCTCACATTGCTAACTATCTTGTCACTCAAGTCATTGATATAGATCAGGAAAAGAAGAGGTCCAATTACACTGCCTTGAGGTACGCCAGAGGTAACTTTGACTCTATTTGAGCTAACGCCATCCAGTACAACTTGTTGTTCCCTCTTGTAAAGAAAATCTTTATCCCAGTCGACTACTTCCTTGTTAATGCCCGCTAGTTTTAGTTTGTAAATTAGTTTGTAGTGGGGGACTCTATCGATTGCTTTTTTGAAATTTAGGAAAATAGCGTCCACTTGCTTGTTACTCTCGGCAGACTCTAAGATATTGTGTACAAATAGAGTAAGTTGGGTTTCACGTGATCTAGACTTTCGAAAACCATGCTGGTTCGCATCGAGGAATTCATTTCTATCTAAGAATCCCATGAGTGAGCTTACGACAATATGTTCCATTACCTTTCCGGGCAGCGAAGTTAATGATGTGGGTCTATAATTTCCTGGGTCCTCCTTAAATCCGCTTTTGTAAACAGGAGTAATATTAGCTAATTTCCAATCGGATGGGACCCTACCTTCATTTATCGATTTACAAAATATAATTTTGAGATAAGGGGCGACGCTTTCTGCCAGTTCTTTAAGCACTCTTGCCGGAATGCCATCTGGCCCTGGCGACTTATTTGGCTTAATTTTGCATAAGATTTTAACTATACCATCTGTCATAAAACATATATTTGGCATGTAATCCAGTATATTAACCTTGGGGAGGATCTCTATGTTACAATCTGATGTGAATATGCTTTGGTGAAACTCGTTTAGAATGTTCGCTTTCCTCTTCGAATCTCAAGTAATGTTACCTTCGATATTCCTTATCGAGCTCACTGTTTGTATCTTTCCCTGTACCTCTCTAACGTAGGACCAGAAAGCTTTAGGGTCTTCCTCTAAACATTCCTCAAGAAATTTCTTTTTAAAGTTGTTGTGGGCGTTACGCATAGCTCGCTTGGTGTCGCATTTTGCTTTCTTGTGCTTTTCTAGCAATAGTGATCGTGGTGGATTTGGAACAGGCTGATCTATTCCCGTAAAAACATTTACTTTTCCATGCAAAACTCTCTGTTTGCGGAGAGCCCTTCTAACCTCTTTATCTTACCATATGAGCTCGCAATCATTTTTCATAGGTATATACAAATATATATATTTATGCATTATCTCCACGAATGATTTCCATGTGTCCTCAGTGTTGTTGTTGCTTACGCGCGACTTAATTAAAATCGGTAGTTAGTTTTCCGTTAAATTCCTCAAAATTGGCTTTGGAATAGAGATAAATTTTGCGTTTGGGTTTCTTATTCTTGCTTAGGTTTATCTCAATATCTGCAAAAACTCCTTTGTGGTCTCCAATTGTCTTTGTTAATTGAAATGTTCTCTATTCACTCAGGAAAGTTAATGAAGAGGAGATCGAGTATATTGCCACCCCTGGTTGGCGATTTTACTGCTTGACTTAGCGAGTTTTTCTGAAGTAAATTTAATAACTTTTTACATGAGTTGACATCCTGGGCCCTTTTCTTTATGCTATGATTATTCCAGTCGATGTCTGGAAGATTAAAATCCCCCCGATTATAGTTATACTCTGATTGTTCTTACTCGTGTAGAAATTCATTTTGTCATTAAGATTTCGCAAAACCTGTCGAGAAGAGTTCGGTGGTCGGTAAAATGCATATGCATTTATGTTCGGCTTGATTTCTTGGCTTATTGTGCACCAGACATTTTTCTATATCGCTATCACTCTAAGTCCTCGGCTTGCTCTAGAGAGATGATTTAACCGTAATAAAAACACCGCCACCTGTCTTTTCCTTACAATCCCGGCGATAAATAGTGTAATCCTTTGGAAATATTTCGTTGTCGCTTATATTCTCATTTAGCCAGCTTTCTGTACCTATAAAAATATCGGTGTCGTGGCTACGAATAAGATACTCCAAATTGGATACTTTATTTTTAACACTCCTACAGTTAACTATCGCAATTGATATTTTTCTTTTGCAAACAAAGTTAGGTGGGATTGTCAGTAAATCTCGCTTATTTTTCATTTCGCTCTTTGGTGCTTTTTCCATAATTCAATCGGCCGAGTATTTCGTTCCCTTCAACCCACTAACTGTCCTACTCTTTATCCTAAAAAAATACCTACAGTGCTCATAGATTCTACGAGCCACCCGTCTCAAAGCCAAAGCGGTATAGTGGACCCCAGAACGAAATAGGGGAACACGGCACGATCTGAGTGATGGCCGCAGGTCAACAAAGTCGGCTCCCATGTCCCTGCAGAACTCCCACAACCTCGCGTTTAGCCCCTCTATCTCCTGCAAAATGCAAAGGCCGCAGTCGAACCGCGGAACAATGCTGCAGATAGACAGCTTCATCTCGACTCCAAGCGACTCCCCGACCCGTGCGACCACAGAGTTCAAGTAGAGTAGGACGTCCCACCCCCAAGCACCAGAGCCATTCCTGAAGAGCCACTAGCGAAGTTCCCTGACCGACCTCTCAAGTTCACAGATCCATGCCCTCAGAAGGGCAGTCTCTGAGTCACTCTCAAAACCACCCAAGGCAGACCTATAGGAAGGCATCCTATTGCTAATGACTTTAATCCTTTACTTCAACTCACAAACAAACTACCACCCGCTGTTTTATACCTGGGTTGAAAAAATTTACCTAGTGCAGATGCACTCAAAAGGGAAAAAAAGTCTAACGAAGAGAGCTAATCTTTAAGCTTAAAAAGTAGAAAATATAACTGTCCGAAATCAAGTGAAAAATATATGCTACTCCAGATACAAGTAGATACGTTAAATACTGAACGAGCACTTCCTAAAAGGTCAATTCAAGAAATGTGGAAAAACAAATTGGCTCAAATATGGATAAAAACTAAAAGAAACCTGTCACAAGGAAAGAAGAGCAATTCACTCCTAAAAATAAATTAAACCTGAATATGTGGAAACTGAAAGAAAATAGATAACACTACTAAAACTGGAAGAAAAAGCAATATAAAAGAAAAATAAAGAAAGCCTTGGTGGGGGAAACCTTTGGGGAAAAAGTCTAACGAATTGAGCTAAGCTTTAAGCTTAGAAAGTAAAGAACTGTCCTAAATCAAGTGAAAAATGTATGCTACTCCAGATAAGAGTAGATACGATAAATACTAAACTTGCACTTCCTAAAAGGTCAATTCAAGAAATGAGGAGAAACAAATTGGCTCAAATACAGATAAAATCTAAAAGAGACTTGTCACAAGGAAAGAAGAGCAATTCACGCTTAAAAATGAATTAAACCTGAATATGCGGAAACTGAGGGAGAAAAAAAATAACACTTCTAAAACTGGAAGAGAGAACAATGTAAAAGAAAAATAAAGAAAGCCTCGGTTTTACTCAGCACTTCTCCACAAGTAATCTACTGCTCAGCTTTACAGGGCAGTGGGACAAAATTCCCCAGCTACTGGTGGGTCGTTAGCCAAGGGTCAGGCACTCAAGGGTCGCTAATGATGTTCAGAAGAACACACGTCCTTTCACCACGAAGGTTAGGCGAAGACTGACCTGCACCACTTGCGGATTGCAGGGTTTAAATGTATGATATTGAGGAAAAAATTGCAGAAGTGCTTATTTTCAAAAAAGATTCCTCACAAAGTGGGAGGATTCATTGATGAAGGCCTTTAAGTGCTCTTCTGTACAGATGTTGAAATTTCTGGAAGCCTGGCCAGTGTAAATAGAGTTACACATGTCACATTTTAGTTAATTACAGGTGTTTACTAACTGAAATGTGACCCTCTTCCAACTTTGTGAGGCATCTTTTTGAATAATAAGCACTCCAGCAATTTTTCCTGAAATATCTTACATTTCGAAAAGAAAGGCAAACACCTCAATGCTTTAGACCTAACTTTATAATTGGTTGCTAAGATCTATAATGAACTATCTCACAGTAAGACCTTCATAAATATTTACAATAAGAGATTAACATGTCTCTCAACCCCTGCAGAAATCCATTACAGTTACTCATTGCCTGTGTTTACCTGCTCCTCCTTCTTCAGCTACTGACCTCGAATCCCTTCCTTTATCTCTTGAGTTAGTTTAAAGAGATCTAACTGTTAAGGCTCTATCCTCAAATAAAGTCAGAGAAGGAATTAAAATACAGTAGAAGTCCGTTATAACGAGAGCTGACAAAAATCGGAAAAGTACTCGTTATAACGCGATACTCGTTATAGCCGATTTCTAACAGTAAGTCTAACTAAGCCCATCTTCTTGAATCCAAGGGCAGCGAATGTGTCCGAATGGAACTGTAGGGTTTTTAATTCCTACGCAAATGTTTCAGAATGCGTAAAAGAGTACGTTCGCGTCAAAAATATTATTATATCCTCTAACATAAAATGTGGATCATTATCGCTAAATAATCGTCGAAAGTAATACTACATCATAAGATAATCGTATTAGCTAGGATTTGGTGATTTAGCTTAATAATTATAGATGGCTTTTCAGTAGTGTAAGTAGTTACGAGAGTCATGCTCGTTAGACACGAGTTTTTCTCCGGTGCCGGCAATTCTTCAACGCAGCTGGTGAGAGCAGAATTCCTTCTCCTCTACTCTCATATATCGTCTTCCCCCAGCTCCCATCTTTCCTCTCTTGTCCTCCAGGCACTAACAGAAACCTCACTGTTCAACTCCCACCGTTCAAAGGCATGCCACCTCTCACTTCCGATATTTTAACCCTCATCCAGGCGCGCCGCACATCTCCTGGCAAAAATTGCACGCGCTTTTATGAATGTGATGGTAAACTACCGTCCACGCGCCCGGATGAAGGTTAATCGAGGGAACCAAGAACAAATGTTTTTCTTTTAATGGTGCTAATTTTTAGGGGAAAATAATCGGATAAACTATGTAAGAACGAAAAGAATTTTATTTGAAACATTGTAACAAAGCAATATCAAAATTGATGGCCACTTGCAGGTACGTACTTGCATCCTTTAGTTTATTTTTAGTCCAAATATATCGTCGTCCCAGTCAATACGCATTAATTGTTTCCCGAAATGCTGTACTTAACGCTAAATTCACTTTTTCAGAAACATTGAAAGTAAGAATAAATTAAACTAAACAGAAGTTAGAAGAACTTTACAATAATTAAGAAACATATATTGGTGTAAAAACTTGATTTCTCGGTCTCACTCTACGTAAAAAAGCATTTACTTAAAAGATGAATCTATTCTTATCTGTTTAAAGTTATTCATACAGTGTTTGGTGACGAAATCTTCTACACGCTTTAAATTCATTAAATCGTCCACCGAGACTACGTTTTTAGCTAAACACAAAGATTTAAGATCCCCTAATGCTTGCGAGAGGGACTCGCTACTAAGGATTTTAAAAACCACGAGCGCCGCAAAGGCGCAGAGAATCCTTATGAGGGTTAAACGAATCTTCTTCCATACTCTCGATATCCGACGATTCGCTGCTGTCATTCTTTTGCTGCTCTACTAGTTGATCGTCTTTCAGCAAACCACAAACAGGAGTTTCCGCGTCTACCGCACCGAAATCATCAAAGGAGCAGTTTATGTCCAATAAGCTGGACACAGTTCTCCAGCTTTGGGGCACTAACTCCGAATTCAGCTCAGCAGATCCATCCACAGAATCATTTTCTGTATGTTTTAAATTAAAATTTATTTTCCCCCAGGCCAGTGCAAACCCATGGATTGCCTCCAGGACAAATGGTGCCTTATAGCTCGAATAATGCCCTGATCTAATGGCTGCAACACACTTGTGCAGTTAGGGGGAAAGAACACAAGCTCTATGTTAGTCAATTTAATGACGGGGTGGGCCGGACAGCGATCCACGAATAGCGCAATTTTTCTATTTCTCCCTCTAACTTTGGCATCGAATGACTTAAGCCCTTGCGTTAAAATTTGTCCTGTCATCCATGCTTTGGCGTTGGACTCGTAAGTACAGGGAATATTTCGCTGGCCACAAATGGCTCGGAGACGCACGGATTTTCCAATAATTAATGGTTTTAAATTATCAAATCCAGTCATGTTTGTGCAGAGGAGAACTGTAAGCCTCTCCTTACTCCTTTTTCCACCTTCCACTCCGCCCTTAACAGCCAAAGTTTTTTCCGGCAGTAAATTGTAAAACAGTGCTGTCTCATCCGCAATGTATATGTCCTAATTATCTCGAGATAAAAAACTGTTTTTCACATTAAATACAAGGCCTATCTTACAATTTATAGTATTTAAACGATAATTTGCTTTTTGCATCACTTACCTTTTCTTCGTATCTTTCGAGGATCGACTTGAGAATTGGAAGCCAACCATGTACCGCTTGCTCATTTACTTCACTGGATTCACCGCTAATTATGTGGAGTGATATTCCTCTTCTTCCTTTAAATCGGTTCAGCCAACCATCTTTGCTACGGAAATTGTCTAGTTTCAAGCGAAGGGCAAGCTCTTCAGTTTTCTCTTTTATCATTGTTCCGCTGATTGGAATTCCTAGAGATCGCTGCTGGGTGAACCATTCAAATAGAATGGACTCCAACTCCGTATTATCCGCTAATCGTAGTTTTTTACACTCTCCTGGAGTGTTTTTCATCATGAATGCAGACTCTATTTTTTCTTTGTTCTTCAAAATCGGAAAAATAGAGTCGACGATGACAGGCCATACCGTCTGCCGATTTCGGATTTACTCGTGGTTTCTCTTTCGCACAATTTAAAATTTCTTTGCTAAATCTAAAGCCTTTCTTTTACTCTCCATCACAGAACAGTCACACTAGAAACTCAGTTATTGGAACGGACTCACGTCTAATGATCAACTGATGGAAGAGCGACGACCATCATGTGGAAAGGCACCCCTAATTCATATCAAATTTCTTTCTCAAGATATTTTTCATTCACACGCTTCATAACTAATGACAGTGACGCTGGAAATCCGCAACAGCGCTGCTTATATCTCTTATATTCCCTTCCATTAGACGGTTTGGTGCCAAGTTTCGAATGAAAACAAATCTCACATGTGGATTCCAATAAATTGGTAACTCGATTCAAACTGCTGACTAGAGGGATTATCGACGAAAATAAACAAGATACAAGGGGTTAAGATATAGGAGACGTGAGGGACAAAGGAGATAGTGAAACTCGTGAAACGTTTTCGATTATGAGATAAGCTACCTGCAAGGCGAATATAGGACCGTGACACTCGTTATAACGATACCTCAGATTTCGATCACTCGTTATAATGGACGTAGCTCCCTATCCTTTTTGCTGTGAGACGGACAACGTCCAATGCATCACTCGCTATAACGCAACTCTCGTTATATGCCGTACTCGTTATAACGGACTTCTACTGTATAAGGGGGTACCCGTCACCTAAAGTAATTTTACCATTTTTCATGCATTGGATTACATGTACCAGGCTAACTAAATTATCAAATTTTAGATGATAATCATGTTAGCAGATTTACAATTCTAATAGATTTAAATTTACCTGAGAGCCAAGAGATACGTGTCAAAATCTACCAAATTCCAGCAGACTCCTGGAAATTCGGGAGAGGTGGCAACCCTTTTCCTCAAATGCAACTCTGTACATTATTTCTCTATTGATTATGTAGTAAGATCCTACTGTTCTATTTTTCTGCCAATTCTGGGATACTACTCCACCATTTCATTAAATGAGTATTTTGGAGGCACGTAAGTCTGTCATTTAATTCAAATAGTGATCCTGTTCTGTGGAGGAATGTAGCATTGGCTCTTCTCAGGACAAGTATAGCTGACAATATCTTCCTTTGGAATGCAATTGACTCCGATGATTGAACAGTGTCATTTTGCACCTTTTCATTTGAACACCTACGATATAATAAATTCCTGGCTTCAGTCTCAATCGTGATATATAATTTATAAAGGGAGGAATATTTTAAATTTTTATTTTATTACAATGATCAGTTGTATGCAATAATAGTTATACATTTTGTATGAGATAAATTTATATCTGTTGTTTTTTATGGAAAATCGCTAGTATTTTAGTAACATATGTGTACAACTTCCTCTCTTGAAATACCCTTATCCCTTTTCATTCTTCCCTCATTATCCTTGGCAGCCACAGTTTCCACATTTTGATATTCTGAAGCACATTCTATTGTGCTTGTGAATATAAGATCTTATCGTAGGGTGGTATTTCATTTCAGTGATTGACACAAGTAACATGTGTGTTCATCTTTTTGTCAGGTACAATGGTTTCCTGCCTTCAGGTGACCGCGGTCGACGACGAAGCAAATTTGTCCTCTACAAGAGACCATCAGCCAATGGCGTCAAGAGATCCAAACATTACTTAGTCAAGACACCACATTCCTCTCAGGTAAAAATAGCTCTCTTAAATTAAAAGAAATTATATAAGCTTCAAATTTTTTCAACTTACAAGGAAGTGATTTTGGCAGAAGGTTGAGCCCACACATTAGGTGGACACCAATTTTGTGTAAAAGTATGTAAAATCGTTAATCATAAAGTAAATTCCATAGTATCAGCTTTCACTTAGTGGTACTCTATGAAAAAATATTAACAGCGTTAAAATGCAATTGATTTATACTAATAGCACAAGAACCCAAACAATTGTGACCATTTGATTGCTGACCGAAAGATTAAGTTGAAATTCTAAACCATGGCCATGATCGTTTTTGTTCTTGTGTATCAGTATAAATAAATTGTGTTTCAACTCTTACACTGTTAAGTTCCTTGAACCACAATATATTTATGGTTATAGTGACAGAGTTTCAAAGAGCCGAAGTGTTAAACTAAAAAGTACTAACTAAAAGCTTGAAATGTTTGCAGGCAATCCTGGACACTACTCAGCACTCCATCTCTTACACGCTGTCACGGAACCAAGCAATGATTGTGGAGTACATGCCTGATGAGGATACGGACATGTTTCAGGTGAGTTTAGGGTGACTGGATTAAGAAGTAACTTCTGAGGTATCATTCAGTGTTATTTGGGTGAGGATTTAGAGTCAACATTTGGTATTGGTCTCTGGGATTAAAAATTAATATAAGTAATGAAGAAATATAGTACCATCAGTTTATTTCTTATTTCTAGATTTTGCAGTATAAAATTGTGTGGGTGCTAAGTTTTTCAGATTTTGGTATGATAAATCAAGTTGGAGAGTCATTAAACTAAGACACCAGAACTTAAATGAAAAATAGAGATGTGTTATTTTTTTCCAGAAGGAAAACTGAAACAATAAAAATATTCTTGAACCTGAACCAAAACCACAAGTCACTATTTTTTCCACTCTAATTATTTTTCTTATTTTCATCATCTTTAGCTTTAATTTTATTTCATTAACACAAGGTGCAGTGGATTAATCCCATATTTACTTACTAATGAAGGGTTCAATATTCTTAAGAGACCTTATTTATGAATTTAACATCAATATAAATTAAATTCTCTATAATGATCGTGAACAGTTTGAAGCTTGCGCAAAGATAATTTTAAATAAAGAAAATAGTTCAAACTAATTCAGCTGATACTAGCAGATTGAAATGGGAGCTGAGACCATTGTTGGTATTTTCATCGAATTGGAGAAATACCAGCTTAAAAATAGTTACTGCTATAAGCCCTGCTTAAAAAAAATAGATACAGTAGAAGTTTGTTAAAGAAAGCTGACAAAAAGGACTCGTTATTGCCAAAATCTTATACTAAATATCCAAAATCTTATACTAATATTATATAATATTAATATATAATACTATATATACTAATATCTTTTTAAATCCAAGGGCACGGCAGAATGTAACTGGTTTTCAATCAAATGCCTCAGAATGCGTAAAAAGTATGTTTGTGTCAAAAATATTATTTCATTTCATAAACCATGAAATTTCATCCTCTTATATAAAATGTGGAAAATTACTGCTCAATAATAGTTGGAAAGTAATGGTATATCATGAGATAATCCTAATTCATATCAAATTGTTTTCTCGAGATATTTTTTATTCATTCACTTCGCAAGCCATGACTGTGTCGCAAGGATTGGTTACCCTTAGAATCCAAATCAGCACTGCTTTTATTTCTTATATTCCCACCCATCCTGGATCAGATTAGGTGCCAAGATTCTTATGAAAAAAATCCCTCAGGTGGATGCCAATATGATGGAACTCAAAAATTGTGGCACTGACTAGAGGGGTCGTTGCCAAAAACGAACAAGAGACTAGGGGTTAGGATGTACAGAGGGGAGAGAGACACTCCTTTGAAGTCTCTAATCAAAGCTCCCCAAAGCAATTTTGCCAAGTGAAACAAATGCATGCATTAGGTGAAAATTTTTTCATTTAATTTTTTTCTGCTCTTTAAAGAGATAACTTGCTTCTGATTACAGTTTGCTTGTTGTCCCTCATGTCAATTGACAATTCCGAGATATGCATCCTGCAAGACAAATATAGAAATATGACACTCGTTACACCAATACTTCAGAAATAAACACTTGTTATAATGGACTACTGTTATATGAACTACCTATCCTTCCTGCTGTGAGATGGACAACGGCAAAAAAATCACTTGCTAAAACGCAACTCTCTGCCATACCTGTTATAATTGACTTCCACTGTAAATTGAAGTGAGCTCCGATGTAGCTTCTGTATCTTTTGAAAATACATATTCTCAATGGGAGCTTTGGATATTTTTCGCAGAATAAATTCCCTGTTTATTCATCTTATAGAGCTGTCTGAAAGATGGACCCCAAACAGCGGGAAGTAGTACTTTTCTTTGAAATAACTAAATGAGTGGTTTGTAAATGTAATTGTGTAAATGGGGTAGGTATGAAAGGGCCCCTTGTGTTCTATTGCAGATTGGTCGCTCATCTGAGTCCCCAATTGACTTTGTGGTGGTGGACACTGTAGCGGGTGGAGGAGACGAGAAGGGTGGTGGCGGGCGCGTAATGCAGAGCACCATCTCTCGGTTTGCATGCCGCATTCTCGCCGAGAGGAAGGACCCACGAGTAGCACGCATTTATGCTGCAGGTTTTGATTCCTCTAGAAACATATTTCTTGGGGTGAGAGACATTTACTTCTTGAAAGATATTCCTGACACCTTGTGTGCTCATAAAATTTCATGAGCTTTCATGTTATTGTTTATTCAAAATTTCAGTATATATGTATAATTGTATGAACTAGAAACTAATCTACAATAACTAAATCAAATTATTTTCTTTTATGTAACCAATATAAATTATATCAACCAATTTATTTACATAACCAATATAAATTACATTAACCAATTTATTTACATAAGGAATTATCTACACAAATAATGATGCAAGAATTGTTTTAAAAATGAGTCGTGAAATTTTTTGTGTAAGTCTATTAAGTGATACAAAGTATGTTGTGCAACGTAAACATTTGAGGAAAGCTATGATCCTCATTGACTTAGGTGACTCATGATATTAAAATAATAAATTTAATTTCAGACTCATTTCTCTCTTCAAAACTGTTCATTATAAGGTAATAAGTAATACACAGATAAATTATGTAACAATAATAAGGGAAAGGAGAAGAAATAATTTGGTCTCAGCTCCACACGAAGAAAATTTATTAGAAACAACTAAGGCCTAGTCATTATCAGGTACAAATTCAAAAAGTTTTCAAGTATTTACACACAGAAGGGGAAAGGATGAAGGGGTGGTGGAGGGTCGAAGGAAGCAGGTTGACTAGCAACATCAGGGGGTAGTGCCAAACAATCACTGTACATTATTAAGTTTAAAATCACTTCTTTCGTGATGAAGTATCTCCATTTGTTCAAAGTTATCTATTTTAGGACCTTTTGGTTAACAGTGGATTAGGGGAAGTAAAATTCAGAGGAGTGATGGTTTTCGAGTAAGTGCATAGACAATTGAGAAGCATGGGAACCATTTCTAAGACTGCTGGTGGATTTGCAATTACCTTTAGTAATATATACCACATGAATGAGCCCCAGTAAACAGATCGAGCCTTGAAGAATTTGTCAGGCATCTGCCAAAGCTATTTTTGTTGTTGGGTCATTTCAATACCCACAACACAATATGGCTGACAGTTACGGTCGAGGGCAACTTTTAGAAAATAGTTTTAATGATTTTAATGGAAATTACTCCTCCATAGACTTGGTAATATACCACCGCATCGCTGTTTAACATCAGAATTTATGACGACCTTTATGGGAGCAAGCACTTCCTTATTATCGATATTATTTCCTTCCTTTTTCTCAACAATGTAGTTAGAGCAGCTGATAAGGGTGTAAGAATAGATGCCATATTTCTAGATTTCAGAAAAGCTTTCAACCGAGTATCGCATGTAAAATTAATTCATAAGTTGATGGCTTACAGAATTAACAGAAAAATAATTGAATGGATAAAGTAATTTCTTCAAGACAGATCGCAGCGAGTTGCATTGGACGGAATTTTATCTGATGAGTCCTGTGTAGAGTATTGATAAGTCATACCTCTAGCTAAGTCTTAAGTTTGGTGAAATGTAATTTAACCCATTGTCATGCAAAGGTGACAATTCTACTGTTACCAGTTTAATCATTTTTTGTTACTGATAAAATAAAAGAGATAAAGTCGTTTTAAAGTACTGAGAATTTCAAAATAAACTAATTGGAATCCCCTCCTGAGTTGATTGATGCATCAGTAAATAGCTATAAAATATGGCTGGAGAAACTTCTCCAAAATTAAATTTTGAGACTTATACAACAGGCCTTTTACAATAGTATTTACTGGAAAGGATTACTTTGAAACAAAAAAGAATCCATTGATTCAATTTTTAGGACAGTGGTTTATCAAGATGGTTTTCATTCAAGCTAGCAGATAAACTATTTAAACAAAATCAAAATAAATCAAGCAGATTGTAACCCCAATTCTCTTCTTCCAATAAGGAAGTTTTTGTTTCAATTCCCCTTTGGTAATGGAAGGTTTATCTTGTCCTTCTCCCTTCCCCATTTCATTTTGTCCTGTTTAATAGTTTTCTGAGAATTCTATCCTTTCAACTGCAGGTAACCCTATTGTTCCCTTTTATTCTTTCTTCTTTTTTCCAGGCCCACGCCATGTAGGGGATTGGGTATTTATTTAAATATTGAAGATAATGCATTAGCGTCGAAACTGTGAATTTGTTTACTTAGTATTTATATTAATGATTTAATTATACAGAAACATGGTACAGTAGAACCTCAATTTTACGAAGTTGAAGGGACCCAAAAATTTGCGCTTTGTAAAATTCGGACTTTGTAAATTTGAGGTTTTCTTTCAAGCGATCAGATTCTCTATAATACCAATCCAGTTTCAGTAACACAGTCCATAAAGTTAAATGGGATTGAAAGGATGGTAATATTTCAATAAAATGAATTATACATCCAGTTTAATGTTTAATACAACAAAAAAAATTCTAAACTTTTTACTTTTTAAAAGAATCATCATTTTTTTTTGTTTTTTGGAAGTTTCGATGAAAGATGAGGTGATTTTCTTAATATCTAAAAGGTAATAATTGAATGAATCAGGTACATCATCAGTAAACATTTGAAAATTGTGAAGCTCTTTTATGGAGTGTCTTAATTCATCCCTTGTAAGGGGGGGAAGGTGCTTCTGGATCATCTTCATAGCTTGTAGAAGAGATATCTAAGTTCAATTCATCCTAATCTTCTTCGTCTTCACTAAATTCGTTGTAGCTATGCGTCATCACACAAGAGTCACACTTGACATATGACTCAGCATGAGAGGATGTATCTGGAATGTTTTGATTTAGTTGTGCCATTTCTCTACTAAGGAGGTCCTGTAGTGTGGGAACCTCCACTAACTCCTCTGTCTCTATAATTGATGTGTCACCAAAACCAGCTGATCTCCAACAGTTGGAAATACTGTTTGCAGTGACACTGTCCCATACTCTGGCAATTCCTCACACAGCATGGAGCAATGTCCATGGAGGCACATCTTGCACATCAGAGGCTTGATCTGCAACAAATTATGCGTACTAAAGCTCTACTTACAGAAAGCTAAACTATGCAGGTCTAAACTTGTCGAATAATTATGAGGATGAAATCAAACTAATTTCTGTTACAAATAAGAGTCACAAGCTCATTCAGGAAGAAAACAATAGATATCACATGCAATTCTCTGTGTGCACTATAGTAGTAGTTGTTCGTTAAAAGCGCTTTGACAGCTTAGGTCATTTTGCCCATGTGCTCCCACCAGGATTTGAAATCAGAACTGATTCCTCATGAGTCACGAGCATTACCCACATGGCTCTCCAGGAGCCAATGTGCAATATATTTGCATCAAATTGAAAGGATTTAAAAATTAGACTACGATTATACTGATTCCCTTTATAGCTTAGACCTTGTTTCAAAGCCTAGGAGACTCACTTAAGTCACAGTGAATGAAACTCACAGCCATGAATTCCAAGAAACTAGCTCGTAAATATTTTAAGTCATTTAAGAACTTTACTTAAGTTAATTTGAAACTCACTCTTTTTTATATGCCTTCTACTACGCTGACGTTTAGCGGTGATTTTCGAGAACTACTTACTCGCGGGTACTTTAAACGATCTTGTCGCATCACAAATTCTTATCTAACCACGTAAAACGCTTTTAATTAATAAATTACAAATTAAAAATGCATCAAAATGTAAGTAATAGTGACATATTACAACAAATTTAGTATTCTTTAATTAAACTAATTTCCATGACAGCTGCAACGAAGAACTTCCACAGGAATGCTACTTTCAAGTAAAAGGTTTACCAAAGTTCTGCGATGGGGTTGCGGCGGCTATCATATTGCTAATATTAAATAATTCCAGAGAAAATATGGAGGTCGCAAAGGATATATATATATAATATATATCCTTTGCGACGACGAGTAGGTATTTTTTAAACACAAAATGATAGAAAAGAAATAGAACTTACCAAGCGTCCGGAGATAGTGCTGGACGAGATATTTTCGGTAGTGGACTTTAATGCTGTTAATTATTTACAAGTCAAGCGGTTGCATCTTACTGGTGCTATTTGGACTCAGAAAAAGTACTTTGACGTTTGGTAGCACTAGTCCACCTATTTTATGAACCGGGGCATTATCTACAAGAAATAGTACATTGCGATTCTCGCATGCGCTCTTCCTCTGCAAGAAGATAATTTGCTCCTGAAAAATGTCCGTCGTCATCCATGCTTTTTTATTACTTTCATACAACACTGGCAAATTTTTCACGTTCTTGAAACAACGCGGAGCTCTTGATTTTACCATTACAACTGGTTTCAACTAATCCATCTTGATTACATATCACCATTACTGTAACCCTATCCTTAGATTTTTTACCTCCGCGACATTTTTCACCACGGGTCCCGAGGGTGGAGTCAGGTGATGCCTTTAAAAACAAACCTGTTTCATCCAAGTTGTATATACCTCGAGGGGATTATTTAGACACAATGTCATCGTTTATTTCATGCCACTGCTCAACGTCTTTTGTGTTGACGCTACCTTCTTCTCCACAGATTTTCATTGAAGTGATCCGTATTTTTTCTTGAATCTATTAAGCCACCCATTTGAGGCTTTGAAGTTGTCGCACTTCAGTTTAAAAGAAAAAAACCTGAGCCTTCTCCTTCAGAATTGGTCCACTTATAGGCAATTTGCACGCACGACACTTCAAAAAAGGAAATTATACAGCTGCCTATCAAGTTGATCAAATTGCGACAATTAGACGTACTTTGTTTTTAATGATGTTGTTGCGTTACTTAATATTTTTTCACTCGAATTGACGATTGCTACCAATAATGTAGATAAAAAATGCCATATCCACTTCCGAGCAATTTCTATTTTTGTCTGCCCGCAATCACGTACTTCCTTGACAATTGACCTTTTGGTGACCAAACTCAGGGACTCCCTCTTTTTCTTGGTCAGCGATGTTTTATCCATTATTTTACTAATAGGCACACGGGATATCACAACACAGGCCACCTCGCGCAGAGAGTGATTCTGACTGAACGCGCGCGACTTTTCCTCGCTTGTACATGTTTGTATCCCACGAAATTTTCACATTTTCCCATCTAAAATACATGGGATGAGGGTCTTCCCAACATAGACGATCTGGATTCATAGCTGCTCCTGTTTACGGCGATCGTCATCCCATTGTATTGAGCTCAGTGCGACAAAACCATTTCAAATACTTCGTAAAACCGGGGTTCATTCACTCCAAGGGACCGGCTTCTCACTTCGTAAAACATGAAATCGAGGTTTTACGTAAAACCGAGGTCATTTTACATGTACAAAGATCGGGACCGGCGGAATGGTTCGTAAAACTGTGTCACTTCGTAAAATCGAGGTTCGTAAAAACGGGGTTCTACTGTATATGCAATCTATAGGAGTCGTGAGAGTAAGGAGGATGTAGTCACCTTGAAAAAGAAATATTCCTTATTTAAATCATTCGAATGAGCTTTTACTTTGTGGAACTCCATAGGTTACTAAACACAAGGAAATTAGATAAGTTTGAAAAGTTATTTTATTTTCTTTTGTTTATTTATTATTTAATTCTCTTGATAATTGAATTCTTTTCAATTGGGACAGTTAAACGATTGCTAAACATCAGGGTTTGTAAAAAGAACGAATTACAGTAATCTTCTGAATTATGCACATATGTTCTAACAGCATATCCATGGAGCTGAAGAAGTTAATTGTAATTCCATGGTAAAGGTGAAGGAGTTAGATACACTGTGGGTGTATATGGTGTATATGGTTTGGACCAAAAAGCACTCCTTGCTACCATTTTAACCCCCTCCCCTGGCTGTTCCCACCCAAGATTATCTCTGATCCATCCCTTGCTGAAACCAAGATTTTTGCATTTTACTTTTACTGTTTTGAACTTCTTCAGGAATTCTAGTGCAGATTCTACGAGAATTTATATAGTAATAGCAAAACTTTCTAGGGTTAACAGGGATAGAATTAGTAACATTTTGAACATACTGAGAATAATCACATTGAATTACAGTTTTAGTGTAACAGGGCAAGTCAGTAATAACTTTAAGGGATTCTCCACTTGGAATAGCTTTACAGAGGAACCATGCTTGGTTTTTATTTTAAAGATAATGCATTTTATCCGTTTTAAACCTGGGAGGAAACTTATTCAATTTGGGTATAATCAAGACAACAAAATCTATCAACTTGTAATTGAGAAGGTCCAAGGAAAAAGGTCGAGGCAGCGATTGTTGTCCTCCCAGCAAACCTTGGCCCACACGGTTACACGACTATAGGTCGACGACAAAAGATCGACGCAAATAGGTCACCGTGCTGAAAGGTCAATAGCCAAATAGGTCGCCATACAAAATATGCAATGATATACTAAAGTTACATAGAATTTAATTATCTATAAATTTTATTTGAAAAAATTTTGATGTCAAACACTGTTTAGGAGTTATGTCATAATTAACCAGTTTTCTGGTTATTGCGACATATTTACATTAACATATCGTTTTCAATTACACCATTTCATAATGAAGTTATATACAACAGATTACTATATTTCTTCAAAGTTTTAATCTTTAAATATTCCCAATTGTGATACGTTGGTTACGAATAAATATTATGAATGCATTACTTTTATCTCTGTTAGGTATCATAGGGTACGAACATATATGCATGGTAAAGCATATAACAAAACCTTTACCTTAACCTTAACAAAAAACAAAAACCTTTTATTTCTCGATAACACCCATAGAAATTTTAGTTGCTATTAACTAATTTTGGTTACTGCAGATGCTTAAACATAATTGGAAGTACGTTTTCATGGCCTACCAAATTAATTTTTCTAAATATAAGCGAGTGTAATAACTTTATCTTTTGAAAGCATGTTATTTTAAGTTTATAAAATCAATTTTAACGTGTACATAATTTTATGTTTCGTAATTAGTTTTAATAATAAGTTATCATTATTATCGTACTGATATATTTTTACTATATTCATTCTAGAAATAACAAAACTTATTTATGCCTTACCTTTTCAGTCATGTGTTAGATACTCTAGATTTTTTGCTACTTCACTACTTGTATTTCAACACCTCAAAGAGAACAAAGACATGAAAGATACAGATGACAGATATGAAAGATGTTCACTTACTTAATTAGGTCACTTATTTTCGTCAACAGTGAAATATACGATGTTGTAAATAATTATGCCTTATAATTGCAACATTTACATGTATATGATTTAATGTATAACTTATTAATTCCGTAATTCGATTTATTATTATTAACCTTTCCATTCCAGCGGCACTCCTCCCGGAAGTACTCTTTCTGCGTGGCACTTTTTCCGCGCAGTATTTTTTCCATGGCACTTTTTCCTGTGGAACTTTTATCGGCAATGACATCGGTCAGACTTCCCACTGTTTTTCCATTAGAGCAAAAGAACAAGAAAGATCCTTTCTAAATAATCCTCCAAAATTGTGGTAAAAATACTCACCCCCTGCCAAACACACAAAAGGTGTTGCGTCAATCTACCTATGATACATATAGATTGTCTCATCTCATCGAAAACTATGTAACATGTAACTTAGTGCATGTAATTAAAAATGCTCATCCCCTGCCTAATACCATAGAGGTGTCAATGTTAGTCTACTTATGATTAATATCAATTTTCCCTTGTCATCTAAAACTATGTAACATTTAGCTTAGTTCATGTAATTAAAAAAACTCACCCCCTGCCAAACACCCTAGAGATTTGACCTTTCTGTATGGCGACCTATTTTTGACCTTTTTCCACAGCGACCCATTTACTGTCCACCTTTTTGTATAGCGACCTATCTGCTGTCGACCATTTTGTATGGTGACCTATTTGCTGTCAACCATTTTGTATAGCGACTTATTTGACTGTCGACCATTTTGTATAGCGACCTATTTGCTGTTGACCATTTTGTATGGCGACCTATTTGCTGTCAACCCTATGGCTATCGACCTTTTGGCACGGCAACCTATTGGCATCGACCTTTGTCGTCGACCTAATTGCTGGCGTCCTTTAGTCGTGATACCGGCCCACACATGAAAGGGCCGTGGGAGAAGGATTTTTTGTGTGGTATTGACCTGAAGGGTAACTTGAAATGTGCAACCATGGAGTCGTGGTCTCTGCTAAACAGTGTCACAGTGATTATCAAGGGGTATATTCTTCGACTCATGACACATTGTGTGCAGGATTTTATCACTAATTGCACTGGAGCAATCCATTTACACTCAATGTTCTTACTCCGTGGAGGCAAACAACTCATTGTGGTGGTGGAGGTTGTCAAAGCCAAACTGCTTGTTGACAAGACATACGCAATATGGTCTGCTCCATGCCAAATTTATGATGTTTTGACCTTCCATTGTGTGATGAAAGCACAATCTTGCACTATTTTCCCAATCCCTCCCTATCACTTCAATCCACATCCCAAGAGGTATATAGCAAAGCAAGGAAGGGTAGATGAACAACATGGAGTGATCTTCTCTGGTTTCTCCCATCTCTTTCTTGCAGTCCCATGGAGAAGAAATTCTTTGTATTCTGGTATAAGCGGCAAAAAATATTAGCATTCATTGACCATTAATTTTTTATGTTGAGGGAAAAGAGAAATTCAACTTTTTCGAAATGGTGAAAAACAATAAATGCACTTCGGGTTTGAAAGGCTTACTACTCTCTTAATGTTATCGCTATTGCAATTATACAACTTGCGTAGAAATCTGGATACTGTGCAGAAAAGGTGGAAGTCATTTGGTAGCAAAGGTTTGGTTGTAAGTAGCTATGAATAATGTTTGAGTTTGCAGGATGAGAGCAAACATTATCCATATTTTTATTCATTTATTATTTATTCCCAAGGAAAAACGGACTTGAAAAAGGTCTGACAGGTCCGGGAATCGAATTGGGGATCTTCCTCTATCCGGGAGGCTGCTTTAACCATCTAATCTTCCTGGCCAGAACATTTTAACATGCTGTTTTGGGGACTTGGTCACTGTCACTTGGTCATGAGTCACGAGCATTACCCACATGGCTCTCCAAGAGCCAATGTGCAGTATATTTGCATCAAATTGAAAGGATTTAAAATTAAGAATATGATAATACTGATTCCTTTTATAGCATAGAACTTATTTCAAGGCCTAGGAGACTAACTTAAGTCACAGTGAATGAAACTCACAGCCATGAATTCCAAGAGACTAGCTCGAAAATATTTTAAGTCATTTCAACTTTACTGAAGTTAATTTGAAACTCCATCTTTTTTATATGCATTCTACTATGCTGACGTTTAGCGGTGATTTTCGAGAACTACTTTCTCCTGGGTACTTTAAACGATCTTTTTGCATGAAAAATCACAAGTCATGATCGCAAATTCTTACCTAACAACATAGAACGTTTTTAATTAATAAATTACGTATTGAAAATGGATCAAAATTAAAGTATTAGTGATGTAATACTACAAATTTAGTATTCTTTAATTAAACTAATTTCCATGACAGCTGCAATGAAGAACTTCCTCAGGAATGCTAATTTCAAGTAAAAGGTTTACCGAAGTTCTGTGATGGGGTTGCAGCTGCTGTCATATTGCTAATAATAAATAGTTCAAGAGAAAACATGGAGGTTGCAAAGGATATATAAACATCCTTTGCAACAACGAGTAGGTATTTTTTATACACAAAATGATAGAAAAGAAATAGAACTTACCAACGTCCGAAGATAGTGCTGCACTAGAAATTTCGGTAGTGGACTTTAAAGCTATTAATTATTCCCATGTCCAGCGGTTGCATCTTACTGGTGCTATTTGGACTCAGAAAAGTACTTTGACGTTTGGTAGCACTACTCTGCTTATTTTATGAACTGGGGCATTATCTACAAGAAGTAGTAATTTGCGATTCTCGCATGCGCTCTTCCTCTGCAAGAAGATAATTTGCTCCTGAAAAATGTCCGTCGTCATCCATGCTTTTTTATTACTTTCATACAACACTGGCAAATTTGCACGTTCTTCAAGCAACGTGGAGCTCTTGATTTTGCAATCAAAATTGGTTTCAACTTTCAGATCCATCTTGGTTACATATCAGCATTACTGTAACCCTATCCTTACATTTTTTACCTCCGCGACATTTTTCACCACGGGTCCCGAGGGTGGAGTCAGGTAATGCCACTGCTCAACGTCTTTTGTGTTGACGCTACCTTCTTCTCCACAGATTTTCATTAAAGTGATTCTGTATCTTTTCTGGAATCTATTAAGCCACCCATTTGAGGATTTAAAGTTGTCGCACTTCAGTTTAAGAGCCAAAACCTGAGCCTTCACCTTCAGAATTGGTCCACTTATAGGCAATTGACATGCACTACACTTAAAAAAAATTATACAGCTGCCTATCAAGTTGATCAAATTGCGTCAATGAGACGTACTTTGTTTTTAATGATGTTGTTGTGTTGATTGCTGCCAATGTAGAGAAAGAAATGCCATACTTCCGAGCAATTTCTGTTTTTGTGTGACAGCAATCACATACTTCCTTGATAATTGACCTTTTGATGGCCAAACTCAGGGACTTCTTTTTTTTTCTTGGTCAGCGATGTTTTATCCATTATTTTACTAATAGGCACACGGGATATCACAACACAGGCCACCTCACGCAGAGATTCTGAACGCGTGTGACTTTCCCTCGCTTGGAGACCAACAATTTTCAGGGTGTCCACCATCCAACCATTATTTTTTGATCTTTCACTAACCAGTGAAAATCCGAACTCCCTGCAGCAGCCTTAAAGTTGTCGCACTCCAATTTAGCAGCCAAGACCTGAGCCCAAAACTCCCAAGTCAAAAACAAATTCTTTAAATGCTCTATTCTCTCAATTAAAACTAAAAGTAGTGGAGGGGAGCACGGCTGTTTCTAAATAGAAAACTTAAGAAATGACTCCTAGGCATAAGTAGGTTGCAACCTAAAGGTTTAAGTTTTCTATTCTCTCAATCTCTTGTCCAAATTGAAACCGCATACTCCTGGAAACTGCTGATCTATACGATCCCACGTCGCAGATTTGCAATATTACCAGAAAGTTGATGAAGAAAGAAAGAGCACAGCTACATCTTATAAGCTATCAATTTTCCCAAAAACTGTAATAAAAAAGTTTGTACCCCACGAAATTTTCACATTTTCCCATCTAAAACACATGGGATGAGGGTCCTCCCAACATAGACGATCTGGATTCAGCTGCTCCTGGTTACGGTGATCGTCATCCCATTGTATTGAGCTCAGTGCGACAAAACCATTTCAAATACTTTGTAAAAGCAGGGTTCATTCACTCCTAGGGACTGGCCTTTCACTTTGTAAAACACGAAATCGAGGTTTTATGTAAAACTGAGTTCATTTTACAAAGATCGGGAATGGCGGAATGGTTCGTAAAACTGTGTCACTTCGTAAAATCGAGGTTCGTAAAAACAGGGTTCTACTGTATTTTGTGGTTTGTGAAATCATTGCATTCTTCTCGTTTTTTCATTGATAATCAGATTTTTGCTTACATAGTGATCCGTTGTTATAAATAAAAGTACTTTTTCATTTTGGGATGATAGATAAGAGTGTGATACTCCTGTAGGTGCTTAATACTTTATTACGTACCCACGTCATGTTTAGGTATGTAGGAAACAATGGAAATGTTTAAGAGATGGATTGTAGGTAGGAGGAATGGCTTATCAGTCAAACTTTGGTTGGAATTAGTGGGTTGATGAAAGGAAAATGATGATTATTAACTGTTGAAATCCATTCTTTACAGATTATGTATTGATCTACATAGTTGAATAAAATTGAGTTGCCATTCAAGCTGAAAATTTTAACAGGTGTATTATTTACAGAAGTTGGAGCCCCTATACAGTAAATGGCCAACCTTTGGTGTATTTGCCAAAATTAATATTATTATAGATAATATATTATATAATAGATTACATATAAGTGCTCATTGAACCAAGTAAAAATCTGAAAATAAATGTACTACTCATTTAGACATACTCTAGTATCTAATCTTCTGTTTATCAATCCCTCAGGATTGGTTGGCGACAGTTTTCCATCTTTCTCTATTTTCACTCATCCTCCTTTATTCTAAATAGCTTCCACATCTCACATCCTCCATTATCTGCTTTATCTATTCCAATCTCGGCCTTCTTCTTTTGTTTTTTCCCTCCACCATCCCTTCAATTGTGGTGTTCACCAATCCTTTATGCCGCAGAAGATGTCCAATCCAGGAATCCCACCTCCTTTTTTAAGTCTTCCACAGACTCTTCATCTACTTTCCTCGGAACTTCCTGATTCGTCAGTCATTCTGATCAGCTGGTCTTTGATATCATTCTGTAACACCACGCCTCCAGTCGTTTCCTCTATACGATTCCCACAGTCTAGGTCTCCCTCTCATATAACAATAAACTCCACATACAAGTCTTAACCAACTTTTTCCACACTCCTATATCGATGGATTTTGAAGTGAATAATCTCTTTTTAGTGTTAAAAAAAATCTTTGTTTTGAGTATCCTCTCTATATATCATTTGTACTTCTGCCATCGTGAGTTATCTTGCTTCCTAGATAACAAAATTCGTCCTTTTTTTCTAATACCTCTCCATCCAGTCTTATTCTAATATCAGTATCTTCTTTGTTGCTGATGAGGACTTTGGTTTTCTTCTGGTTCAGCCTTAGACTGTATTGGCTGTTTAGAATGTCCTTCATTTCCAAAAGAGTATGTGTTAACTCTTCTTCACTGTATGCTTGAACCACTATATCATCAGCAAAATGAAGCATTGGGATTCTCTTTCCATGCACTACCAGTCCCCCCTCTATCCATTGCTTTCTGTGCGTATACATTGAAGGGCTTTGGTGAGAGCTAGCACCCTTGTCTAACTCCTTTCTCTATTTTAATTTCCTCTTCATAAGTTCAAACCTTTATTACTCCCTCCTCATCTTTGTATAGATTGTGCATCTCCCTTCTTTCTTTAAACTTTATACCAATTTCCTTTAGCCCTTTGAATAACTTATTCCATGCTGCATTATCAAAGGCTTTTTCTACTTCTATAAAAGCAATATATGTTGCCTTGTTCTTCCTAATTCTTTTTTCCATCAAGAGCCATAAAGCCGGAATAGCTTCTCGTGTACCTTTACCTATCCTAAACCCGAATTGGTCATCAGTACTTCTTCAATTATACCCTCAATTCTTTTTAGCAAAATGGAAGCTGGAATTTTACTTACATGTGACACTAGGCTAATTGTTTGATAATGTGCGCACTTAGAGGATGCTTTCTTTTGAATGGGGACTATAACACATTCAGTTTAAACAGAAGGTACCTTTCCAGTCTCGTATATCTCACAGACTAGCTTATAAATAGTCTCCATTAGCCCTTCGCCAGCCGGTTTGATTAGTTCTCCTTTAGTTCCATACCGCCAGATCAAACTCATCCTTCAAGATGGAGTCACCTCTCTCCTTGGCATTAACTGATTCTTCAATCTCATATTCTTTTAGACCTTTCCCTTTATATAGTGTCTCAACATGAACTCTTCACTCTTTAACGATGGCCTCCTTATCATAAATGAACTCTCCTCTGTTATTCTTCAATCCACTACCCCTGACTTTCCTTTTACCAAAGAAGGATTGTACACACGTATTGGCAGCTTCCAACTTTCCCTCATCCATTACTTTTTTCACTTCTTCACATTGATCTTCCAAAAATCTTTCCTTTGCCTTCTTGCAATCCCTATTTATCTCGTTCCTCAGTTTCTCGTATTCTCGAATTTTCTTGTGCTGGTTTGAACCCTTCAGCTCCCTTCTTTTATTTTTTTCTCTATTATTTCTGGTATTATCCATTATTTTCTGTTCTCTGTGGTTTTCCTTCCAATTACATCCTCAGCTATCATTAAAAATTTCTCTTTTACCATATTCTACTTGTTGTTAGCATCATCTTCTCCTGCAAAATCTAGAGAGTAATTTGTTCTTTCCCTATATTTTGCTAAAACCTCCATATTCTTAAGTCTACTAATTTGCCATTTCCTCCTTTCATTTTTCTTTAATTTATTGAGTTTCAAATTACATTTGGCCATCACTAGATTATATCGATATCTGGACTAGTATAGCTGCTGCTATCCTTCACTTGGTTCTTAAATCTCTTTTTAACCAGTATGAAATCTATTTGTAATCTCCTTACATCACCAGGAGCCTTCCAGCTGTAGCTTTTTCGAGGATGATGCTTGGACCAAGTGTTGGTCACAATGAGACTGTGTGCTGAGGAGAACTCAGCAAGTGGATCTACTCTTTCATTCCTCTTCTTTAGTCCAAATCCTCTCTCAACTTCATTTTCTGATTCCTCCACCACATTCCAGTTTCCCATTATCATCAAATTTTCCTCTCCTCTGACCCCACGCATAATGTCCTCCAAGCCTTCATATATTGTTTCCACCTCCTCCTCTTCTTGAGTTGACGTTTGCATTTACACCTGGATGACAACAGTGTTCTTTGGTTTTGTTTCTAGCTTTACTAAAAAATCCTCTCACTATATTGCTCATAGCCCATTACTCTACGTCCCATCATCTCATTCAGCATTATTCCTACTCCTCCAATTCCTGGTCTATCCTCAGTGGTTCCACTGTGAATGAATCCAAATTTTCCACTCCACAATTCCACTGGTTGTGGCCATCTTACTTCTGAAACTCCTGGCACATCTAGTTTCTTTCTTTTCATCTTCATTTTCAAATTCTCAAATTTACCACATTGGAGAAGTGCTCTAAGATTCCAAGTTTGTATTACCTGTTCCTCATCTTCCTTTCTTTTATCTAAAACTTTGGTGTTTAGGGTTCTCTCCCAGAGATCCGAATGGGGTCCTTTTTACCTCCAGATGAATTTACTAAATATTGCATTTTCTCAATCATACACTGCTGTTACTAGGGATATCCTTCCAGATCTTTACAGCAGTGGTTACCGATTGCCTTCTGCTGTCTATGTCGTTGACCATCACCTAATGCTTCATCCACCTTTAGTATCTATTAGTGCTACTGAATTCTTGACATCAATTTCAGTCAATTATTATGCATTTATGGTGCATCTCAAATAGAAGTGAAATGATTCATGCATTAATTAGGAAGGTTGGCTATTCCTAACCTAGGTCTTTAATTTTCATGAAGGGAACATACATATCTTATCTACATCAATAGCTAAACATATGCTTCGGGATTACTATCTTAAGTTGCAAATTTATATTTATCTGAGGCGCAAATTTTACATTTTAATTGGGGGTCTCACCCAGTGATGGCAGAGCAGAAGTTTTTATCAGTTTTACTGTACTGTTTCCAGTACAAATATGATACTTGTCATCTTTTGATAGCCCTAAAAGTACTTCCTTTCAGGAGAAAGCAACCAAATGGCAGACGTTCCGTGGAATGGATGGTCTAACGACAAATGGTGTCTTGATCATGCATCCTCGAGGGGCTTTCAGCGGAGCTGAGCCTCCCACTTGTGCTCCTCCTCCACTTGTCTCAGCCGAAGAAGAAGGCGAAAGAGGACCTCCTGAATGGGGGGTGTGGAGGGAGGTGTCTGTCGGAGGGGGCGTGTTCACCCTCAGGGAGTCTCGCTCGGCACAGCAAAAGGGCCTCATGGTGAATATCTCTCTTATAAATTCTTTCCCACCATAACTTCCTTGTTCATTTTTTCTTAAAAATATTTACTTTTTATATTTTTTGCCTTACCCTCATTTTGAAGGTTCCCAATTTTTTGATGTCCCTTTTCCTAATGAAGCTTCTAAATGGAGACACTTGTGTGTCTCGATTGAGTAGATACAGCTGGAGTGTCACCATGTGGACAATGTCCCAGTCATCACTCTAGCTGAAAGTTACATTTGGATAGTCAAACATGTTTGCTGTGACACAACCCACTAGCAGGTTATGGTAGTTAGTATCTTACAGTGGCAGGACAGGCAGACACATGGTCAGCAGCCTTACACCAGAAGAGTTTGTGCTTATTTCATTTGCAAATGCCTGAAAGGAACACAAGATTTCTATTTATGCCTACAGGAATATTCCAATCATGGTTTTCCAATATACTTCCTCGAGATAGAAGTTGAATTTTCAAGTCAAATAATTAATAGCGCCCAGTAAGGATGGTAAAGAAATCAGTATTCATTATGTGCATGTTAAGTGCGGTACATTGCTGTAGCATAATTTTAGCTTGTTGGGAATATTTTGCCACTGTTGCAACAATTTTTTCACCACAATAAAAGAGATTTTTGAATCATGCCAATTAAATCAATTAATTCTTATTTACCTCTCTCGTGAATTACTTGTAACAGTGGCACCTTTTATGGTCACATTGCAGATCCTGATTTCATGTTCGTTATCATGAACAATTAAATTCTGACTTGTCTTTGTAATCTAAATCTTATTGAAAGTTCCAGAAATCTTTTACTAAATGATTTCCCTTGCCTCAGTAGTTCAATGTTGGACAATAGAAACTCAACATTTTGTGGCATATTTTGAGGGAAAAATGAATCACATGTGCTGAGGGATATCTTATAACTAGAGAAATGCTGTTGGAGATGAAGAGAGGTAGATACTATGGGAATTTTTGCTTACGTCTTATCAGTGAAGAGTCCTCTCTCACCTTGTTGTCAATACTCCAGGACTTTCTTTTTGTAGACCATGCATCCTCTGCAATTTGTAATTTCATACTGGCAGTAGAGCTCACTGTCGGACTTTTCAAAATGGGTTTTTTTGTTAAGAGTTGAATAAAAATCAAAGTAGGCATTCGACAGAAAAACAAATCATACCGAAATTTCTGAGGTTTCATCCTGCATTTCACTGTACAATCATTCATGATTTTATCTGGTTGTCATATTATCACTGATAAAATGAAAAAGTGCCCATTTTGAAAAATGCATTTTTCAAAATAGAACTTTCCTGTACTGTATATACACTATGCACTACAATTAAAGGGACACCTAAAATTTTCGAAAAAAAACCCTATTTTAAAATGACCTTATCTCTGAGCTGGTTAGCCTTTTTTTGCCCCCGACCCATCAAAATGTTCATATTGATGTCTAGTTTAAGATGCTTGCTTTAGATTGGTGTTTTGACTTTTGAGGGAGTAATGGCATTCCGTTGAAGGAAAAAATATTTTTTTGAGAAAAAAGTCTTTTTTTTTATCAAGTTGTACGGAGTTTGGAGAATTTTTGACAAAAAATCGAAATATAGGAAAAGTAGGAGAATTTTCTCAGCTTTAAAATGCTTTTTTGAGATTTTTCGCACGATTTTTTGCAAGGGAGTTATGGCCATTTGAATGAGAACACAGCACAAAAAATTCGAATCCACCTCTCCGGCTTCCCATGTTCCGGATATGTTGGGAGGAAGATTGCACCGGTTGCCTCAACCACCAGCAAATCTTGAGGAACTTGCAGAGTGTTTGGTGTAAATTTTGGGTGACCTACCACAGGAGCAGATAAGGCACCTAATCAACATGCCTGCTCGCTTGCGGTCACTTATTCAGAATAGGGGAGGAAATACGTGCTATTGACAATTTTGTTGAAAACACAATAAAATTAATGTTTAAAAAAATTTAAAAAACCAAACACAGAGAAAAAACAAAGTCCATAAAAGGGCCCAGTTCCTGCCACGTCCACATCGTTGGGCCTGGGTTAGGCTAAGAGCAGGAAAATGACCTGGAAATCTCGAGGGGATGTGTCAGAAGATGTTCAAAGCGCTGTCAAAATGATTCCATCTGTGCAAACTTCAAACTAAGAAACGTGTTTGAACCGGGGTTCAAAGAACTTAAGAACCCCAAAATTGGCCATTCTAGGAACCTGTTTATGGGAAATTTTCACGCCGAAATGTCTATCCACTAATTTTTCCAAATATTTAGTACTCAAAAAACTAAAGTTTCAGTAGGCACGGAGTTGCGATGAATGGATTGTGAAATTTTTCCAAGAAAGAGGGATGTTTGCTCTAGAATTTGCTATTCACCTTGTATCAATTGGACACACTGGTAGCCGGTGATGTCGATTCCAATTTTTTGTGCTGTGTTCTCATTCAAATGGCCATAACTCCCTTGCAAAAAATCGTGGGAAAAATCTCAAAAAAGCATTTTAAAGCTGAGAAAATTCTCCTACTTTTCCTATATTTCGATTTTTTGTCAAAACTTCTCCAAACTCCGTACAACTTGATAAAAAAAAAACACTTTTTTCTCAAAAAATAGTTTTTCCTTCAATGGAATGCCATTGCTCCCTCAAAAGTCAAAACACCAATCTAAAGCAAGCATTTTAAACTAGACATCAATACGAACATTTTGATGGGTCGGGGGCAAAAAAGGGCTAACCAGCTCAGAGATACGGTCATTTTAAAATGGGTTTTTTTTTTAATTTTAGGTGTCCCTTTAATTGTAGTGCATAGTGTATAATTTTGACGAAGTTTGGCGAACTGAGAAACCATTTTCCTTGATTCAAATGTGCTTAATCTTTAATATTAATCAACAACCAAGCAATATATGTGCTTCTTGGCCATTAAATTACATCGGAAACATTGGGAAACCATCAGGAAAAAATGCTAACATTTGACATTTTTCACAAAAATTTAAAATTTTGACTAAAATTTGCAGCCTCAGGACATTTTCCGATTGAGTTAAAATATTTTATATGTTATAAGGACCACAAACTTTAAGCACTAGCCGTTGATGGATTTCGAAAAAAAAATGTTTTTGATACACCCTAATGCATTCAAGATATCTGTATTGAGTGATTTAATTTATGGAATTTCAGCGAAATGGAAGTATGTGAGTAACCAATTAACTATCATCATAGTAGTGGAGTCTGTTTTTATGCTTTTCTGACATTGCTCACTTACTATTGTTACTGTCGCTACTATTCTCGGAAATGGAAAAGTCGAACTTTATAATGTACTCTACTGTTTGTTTCAGGTGGAAGGGGAGACAAACATTCTATTGGATGGAACGCTGATTGACTTATGTGGAGCAACTCTGCTCTGGAGGTCTGCTGAAGGCCTTTCCAAATCTCCAGTAAGTGTCCTCTTTTTTCCTAAACTCAACCTTTTTTCGTACCTGGGCACAAGGGGTTACACCTAATCACCGGCCGGAAATTATGACAGATCTTGGAATTTTTGTAGGTTTAATGTTGTTATCAATGAAGTTTTGATAACAAATTTAAATTATTTTCAATATTTATTTTAAAAATCATCATGTAAAAATATAAATAAATAAAGTTATTTGCCCCTGAAACATATGCAGTTTGTGGATCATCTCTAAACAGTTGGCAGTTTCTCTGGTATAGTTCATCTGAAATTTTAAAAAAATCAAACATTATCTTAAATTAAAAATGCATGGCTATTGTTCCATTTACGGAAATTTTAATATTTTTATTTTTAATAAATGGTGGACCGTTAAGTATAAAATGTAATTTTGCAACATAATTACAATGATTTTCATTTTTGGGGAGCGATTTGGATCGAGGAAAAAATCGTATGTGCAACAATAGACAGTATAATTTTACATGAATTTGCCTAATTTCAAGGAAATCGGTTGGATAGTAAGCGAGATTTTTGCCAATAAGGTTTTAAGAAAATTGGCTCTAAACATTGAACTCTTTGTAATTTGTCTCAAACTGAGGAATTTTCAAGCTTACCATAAATCTTCAATTTATGGGCCATAGAATGATTCCTTTGAGGATGGCTTCTCCTGATGATCTTTTGCTGAGTTCACTTTTTTGCACCTATTGAAGTTCACCCGCTTCATCTCAGGTCAGCACAGTATTTGGCAGCACTTTCTCCAATTTTTACGTTCAATTCCCTCGAAATGATAAAAAACTTTGTAATTTCCACATTAAAAGTTTAATGGACGACCGGTTTCAGCTACAAGCTATCATCAAGTGTAGTATATCATCTTGTAGCTGAAACCAGTTGTCCATTAAAGTTTTATTGTGGAAATTACAAAGTTTTTTATCGTTTCTACTGTCCTTCCACGAAGTACGGCCAGAGAACTTAGATTTGATTCAATTCTCTCATTATTTTTAATAAACTGGATGCTCCATCGTTACAAAATCTAGCAGATATAAAATCTGCTGTTTCCACCACAATCGCACTGCTATACAATATTTTGGGTGCAAATGTCCTCTCTGTGGAATTAAAACTTTCATAATTATTTTGATTGAATCCCCCCAAACAATGGCAAAATAACTCATCTTTGTAAATGGGACAAATAGCCGCAATTATGTTTATAGGTAGGGCCTTTTTGTGGACGTATTCCATAATTTTTCCTGCCTTTTAAGCTCTGCCAAGAGCACAAGTAATCAGAGCCCTGAGGGATGCTGTGGATGTTGATCCGTGGAGCCCTTGTGGTAAAATTGGCCAAAATTGCATTTTTGAACTTTTTTACACTGTCAGAGTTATTGCAAATGACAATCCCATAATAAGCCGATATCTCATCAATTATTTTCCACATTAATTTCCCTTTGCCTCCCAGACCTTTTGTATTATTTTTGCATGCCCAAAGTCTTGCACCCATTCTCTTCTGTACATGATTAATACATTCTTTCTTTTCTGTAATCATTTTATTTCCATACGGTCTGGATTCAATGATTCATTTGTAGGTTTTGCTGTCACTGTCTCTTATATAGCTGGTACATTTTACCTTGTGATGGTCTTCAGATCTGAGGAACATCTTTGTAATGCTGTTGACCTTCCCTGGATTACCTTCATGATTTGCCAGGAATTCTTTGGCATGTTGTTGGGCCCACTCTTCTGTGTCCTGCTTCTTCTCCCAGTTTTCATATGAGTTGCATTAAGCAGATTTTATTGAAATATTTATGATTTTACCTGAATAAAAGCCAATAAGAGTAGCTATTCCAAATAAAGAATTAAATCATCTCTACGCCAAGTTTCATTTTCGGAGGCAGTAAGACCTTCAGGTTCCTTGCAGTTTGTTGCCTTTTTTGTCAATTTATTTTCTTCTATGCAGTTATTCTTTGTAGAAGTATGAATAGTCTTCACAGTGACATCGTACGTGGTTTGGAAAACCAGGCGGGGTAAATCCATGATGGCACAAAATTTTTCTGCACTATTTAATCCTACTCTTAATAATCTCATCACAGTAACAAACCTTCTGTTCACTTCATACGCACTTCCAATAAATAGACAGTAATCTACAGTGATTGGTGCACATGATTCACAGTTCACCTCTAACTTAAATCCAAGACCTCGTCTACTGCTTTCCTGAAAACTTACTACACTGCCACAAGTCTTACACCTAAGACACTCACTCAATACAGAAAACACAGTAGAGAAATTGAGAATTCTATATCATATGTCGGGGTCGACAGAAATCTCGAATTCCTTGCTCTTTCTTAGTTTCTTCACAGAAGTACTTGCCGGCTGCTCCTCTCAACCGACCTCGAAACTGTTGAAAGGTCGTTTCTATATTACTTTATTCTATCCACTCTTACGGAATTGTGCCTAAAACTTTTACGATCCATAATAATCGTAAAAATTACGTAACTAAAGCAAAAACTGCAACAAATCAAATTGCGAAAGAAGGAAAGGAACAAAAGCACACTCGACAACAGACCAGAGCTAACTCACTAGATCAACTTAAAATTCGTCGCGAGTTTCAAAATATCTAACGGTATTATCCCTGTTTTTCCCAGTTTACTCTCCTAAGAAGAAAAGACTCTTATTCATGAATAGGATGCTTGAAAGGATTAGGTGGTCAATTCGTCAAGCCGACTGTGGCGGAAGTGCCCTACAGGTAGGCGTTCGGGCACCAGCACTCTGACGCTCCTGTGGGGAAATCTCTGTATCTCAGTCAATTTTACGAATTTTAAAATAATTCTATTTAAGAGGCCCCACATTCCCATCGAATTTTGCATATTACAGGTGTTCTCAGTCCCAGGTCATCCTTTACATGCACTAAGCATTCCTTCAGTTTTCGATCGGGTTTACTAACTGTCCGGATCTTGTGTTTCCTCAGAATCCTGGAGATTTTTCCAGAAACTGTAGAGGTATAGGGAATGCATGCAGTGGCAATCAGATCTGGTACTATTTTTCATCACTGGCAGCGAGGGGGGAATTTTTAGGGGTTCAAACCCCCCCCTAGAGTCAAGTCCTATGACTAGCTCTGTACTTCTTTTTCTACTGAAGAGTACAAAACCCCAATAATCACGCAAGTCTTACAGATACATTGCTTTATAGTCATATGTGCGCTTGATGAATTCAGCGAATGCTTAGCATACCCCTAAATATTTCTCCTAAGGTGATGTTTTCGGTAGCAGAGTAGGCCTAGAGCCGACATTGATATCAATGGGACGCTGCTATTCGAGAGTTTTGCACTCAGTGTTCAACGCATGCACAACTCAAGCCTATCCTCTAGTTAGATCACTCACTCCATAAGATAAGATTCCCATGAAAAAATTCGAAAGTGCTGGTTTGTTTACTCCTTCAAAAATACAAGGGAACATTTGAGAAGTAATGCAGAACTTGCACCCTGAAAACTGAGATTAAGATTACGTTTGAGAGACAAAAAGATTGATAAAATGCTCAGATCTTTTGCATGTGACTTTTTCAAGGGTGTGAATGGAAAGCTAGGCTCGGGAGTAGCGCTTTTGAGAAATTCACTGTAAACAGTTCGAAGGAGAGTTTAGTTTGGATTTCATAAGGTACAGATGAAAATCCGAAAATTCTTTTCACAGTCTGCTAGTAGCTCGAGGCCGCTATCGGAAGAAATGTAAGTTAATGGCTATGTAGTATTTTTGTCAAATAACCATTATTAGATGCATAAATTAAGATTTTCTTATCTTAGGCTGTTATCGGAGGGCAAATCTCAAGATGAGTTTTGCGACAATTGTAAAGGTACTGGTTACTTTATTAAGCATTCTGGACATATATTGTAGTAAGTAGTAGGCATGAATATACTAGCCCCTGTAAGGTAGGCATTTTTTGTTTTCTCACAAGCCTTGGACCCCCACCCCCCATTGGCAAATCCTGGCAGGACCACTGCTGTCAGCACTCGATGCCCCGAAAAAAGCCCTTTTAAGGGTCAAGTCAGAAGCTTGGAGTGTCTTCGCCTTTTTCAATGCTGCGTCAATGTCTAGCCACTCTGCTGAAAGGTCGTGTGTGGATGTGCCAATTCTGGCGTGAGATTGTCCTTATCCAAAATGGTTTTCGCCTGGTGGACCAGAGTGGAGAGTACTGCTTTCCGCTGTGAGGAGTGGTGGTGGCTGTTGTAGTTGAGATAGAGATCCATGTGTGTAGGCTTCTGATGCGCATTGTGTCCCACGCTGCCATCAGGTTTTTTGCAAATCTCTTTGTCCAGGAAGGGGAGGTCTTCCATCCTTTTCCACTTCCATTGTGAATTTTGTGTTTTGATGGATGCTGTTTATGTGCTCTAAAAACTGGTCAAGTGTCTGGCGTCCGTGAGGCAAACACACAAACGTATCGTCCACGTATCTAAGGAATATCTTTGGCCGTAGCGATGCTGAGCTCAATATCTTATCCTCAAAGTGTTCCATCTAGAAGTCTGCTATGGCAGGGGAGAGTGGTGAGCCCATGGCTACTCCTTTAATTTGCTCGTAAAATTTTCCACCATATAGGAAGTACCTGGATAAAATCTAAGTCCTCTGGCTGTACTTTGTGGAACGGCATTTTAGAAATGATAAAAACACTGTAATTTCCACAATAATTTTTATTTGGAAATTAGGGGGTGTTGAAAGAGTTTCAGAATGTGTTCATCAAAATGCTCTGCAAGGAGTTTCAGGCTATCTTCTAATGGCACCCTTGTTAATAAAGATACAATGTCTAAACTCACTATTACATTGTTTGGGTCCAGGTGGAGTCCAGGAAGTTTCTTGACAAATTCTGTCAAATTTTGAATGTGATGTTCACATTGTCCAACGAGAGGTGCCATAAGTGAGCTTAGGACCTTCGCCAGGTTGTATGTGGGTAAGTTAATGGCACTCACAATGGGTCTTAAGGGTGCTCCCTCCTTGTATATTTTTGGCAGCCCTGCTCCTGAATAGTCATGTGGACAACGCATTTACCTTTGGTGAAAGCGGTCCTGGGTTCGATTCCTCGTGGGAGCCAATGTGTGAAATTACCTTAGCTGTCGAAGCACTTTTAACAATACTACTACTACTACTTTTGGCAGCCCATAGAGCCTGGGCAGTTCTGCAGCTCCAAGGCACATTTTCCCCATCATCTCCTCAGGAAGTTCCAATTTTCTAATTAGGTTGGATGTTTTGGTCGCAACTGTGTCGGTAGGGTCACAGTTCATGAGCCTGTATGCTGGATTCTCTATGAGTTTGGAGACTTTTTCTTTGCATTGGGTTCATGTTATCAGGACGCTAGCATAGCGCTTGTCAGCAGGCAGGACCACCACATTCTCATTTCATTTTCATCTCTCCAATGCTTTACATTCTTCCTTAGATAAGTTGGCCTTCAGTTGAACAGCCCTTTTAAGGGCCAAGCTGATTTTGCTTCTGACTTCCTCTGCTGTCCTCGGGGTTAATTTCTGTATAGATTGCTCAACACCTCCAATGCAGTCTTTATATGGGATAGTTTTTGGAGCCGGGGCAAAATTTAGGCCCTTTGCTAAGACCGACTTTGTGTCAGCATCAAGTTCCTTCCCAGACAGGTTGACCACAATCCTTTCAATATCCAGAGTTCCATTCCCTGTGTCTTTCTCAGTAATTTTCGTAAACTTCTTCACCTGCCTTTCGGTGTTCTTTCTCATCAGAGTTTCTGCCTGTGCAGTGGTACAGCAGCTTATGTACTCACAATCCCTTGGTGCCAAGTTAGATGCCAGCTCTAGGTGGAGTCATAACATGCTGTCAGCATTCTTCGCTAAGTCCCTTCTAACGGAGTTGATTCTCTCTCTATCCAAGGCAAGGCTTGTGCGTCTCAGTATATATTTTGCCAAGGCGGTCTTAATCAGTGTTTTCAGTTGGAGGAAATCTGGGATGACATCCTTGTCACGGCATCTCTGCAAAAAAGCCAGGTTACCAGTATGGCCAGGCTATATTAGCCGGGTACCGTATGCATTTCAGATAGGGAAAACGGAGTCTTGATTTTTGAACTTCCTGGTAAGATATCGACTTCAAAATTTGAATCAAATAAGTTTCTATCAAGCCGTTATTTGTATTCACATTTTCCTAAAGATCTTGGGTTCGAAATCAGGCGTCTCTACTAATTGAAACATTTGGTGGGAACTTCCAAGTATTTATGATTTGGTTTCGAAAATATTTTAAGCTACATCACGGTAGGATAGGGAATACAAAATCATAGGGGTCACAGGAAATGCGATCTTCTTTCATTATATCTAAGAAGCTGAAACCAAATGTGTGTGAGTTAGTCGCCTGGTAAGTGAAGATTTCTCCTATTTAAAATAAATTGCGTTGATTTCTAAGAATATATTCAATCCTTTTTTTTTTCTTTTGAGGTCCTTCTCGACATGATATCGACTTGAAATTTGTATTATCAATGTGCTTGCAGAATGCCAGCAACTTTTACTCATACTTAAATAATTATTTTGTATGTCTGCCACATAAAATGAATTAAAAAAGGAATAAATTAAAAAAGATGCACATGTATTATCAACATTTAAATAAACATGGTCATTTTTCCATGACCCCTTGCATAACTATTTTCCATGCATCCTCTTAACCCTCTCCTTTATATATTGGCCAAAACTGGCCAAGTTTTTACTGTGCTGCAAAGGATGATTTAAATAGCCTGTATCAACAGAATCAGGGGTATAAATTTGTTCTTAGTTCACAAACCCAACTTCGGCTAACATAATTCTAAAATCTTTTGAGAAACTTATTAAATATGCTTGAAACTTTGAGTTAATCATTACCATTACTTTACTTATTAAATAATATATAGCCTAACTTTTAGGATTATTAGTAACTGATATCCATTCCTTTTTTCTCATAATTAAGAAAACATCCCACTTAATATAAATCGCAGCTCCTTCATTTCAGTGAATTTTTATGCTTCTTCCAGGAGGTGTTCGTCTTGTCTCATGACGCCAGTTTTCTTCCATCTATTTTTATCAAAACATATGTTGTAGTTGATGAAGTTTAGTGTAATGTCCTTTTATGGCCGGAAATCTTATTGGATGAAAAATTGCCAACGATTTGTTTATAAAGTGCAAGTCTAAAATCTTTCTGAGCAGGTTCTAGGTGTGAAACTGATGGAAAGTTAATTTCCCTGTACAAAAGATATCTATTATATATAGATGCTTATTACATAAGTGTATAATGACTTCTTTGTTTTCCATAAATCACTATGGAACAATAAATATTATTATTATATTTTTTAATTATTATTATATAGATATTTAAAAAATGTATAGCTATATTCATAGATTGTTTAGCAACCCTTAGTTACAGCTTACATGTGACTATAAGTCCATATTTCGTTTTCATAAAGTTTGACTTTACACTGCTAAGTGTCTATTGGCGCATCATTTTTTCTTTTCACCTCATACCTTTCTCTGGGCTGAGCAGTTGAGTTGAGCGATTGACCGATATTGTGCATTATTAGTTGTAAGATTGTTAGTTTTTACATTCTTATTAGACTGTTAACTGTATTTTATTTATTTCCTTAGTGTAGTATTGAATTTTTTTTTTCTTTCTCTTTAGTAGTCTATGCATAGCAGGCAAAATTGAGTTCATGGAAATGTTTGCTCCATTTGAGCTAAAACATATTTTTTTATGCATTTTAATATGATTTTATAATTATGTATCCATTCATTTTTCTGAGGGTGGTAATTCCACAAAACAAATTGTTTTGTGGAATTCTGAAAGTTTTTTTCATATGATCCCAATTACGAAGTTCCACCAAGTTAAGGCTTCTTCGATTGAATGTTTGAATATCCTAGACATAACTATATGTTTTGTTTTTTTGTTATGTTATTTTCACCATAGAATACCAATGCATTAGTTTTTACCTGTGAATATTTCAATGCAATAAACAGCTGAAATAATTTATGATAGAGATACCATATAAATTGCTTTAATAAGAAAAATTGGATGAATATTAGCTTTGCCTGCAGGTATAAGCAATGTAAACAACTTCTTTTTCATTTGTTGGAGGTGCTAATGCAAGGTTGTGAATGTCACTTTCTGTCATATAGCAGTTGTCTACGTAGAAACCTCTATTACACGCTTGTAGTTCTCTATGGATTCAAAATTTTAGTTAGTTGTTTTTCACTGGATAGTGAATCACTATGCAGCAACCCTTAAATTTAAATGCCCTTAAGTTATATGCTAAATATGAACACGGCTGATGGTATTTACCTTATTTTCAAATAAATATTTCCACCACATCTTAGTCATTCTACTAAAATCAACTTTTGAATCTTAAATCAGCCATGTCAATATCACCCATATATTTATTATACAATTTAATGGACTGCATACAAGGTATTTTAATTTGCTTGTTACCTTTTCCTATTTTTCTTAAACACTTGATATCACAATTAGTTGAAAGCATACAGATGTCTAGATTGTCATGCCAAACCATAGCCATTACTTTTCCTTTCTGCAAACGTTTGCTTTCTCATCTTTCAAGTATGAAAAGCAAACAAAATCTAATTAAATTCAGAGAGCAATCACAGACACTCGAAAAATCGTCTTTGTTAACTTCTTTTGCAATATCGTTCTTATTCAAAGATGCCATTGCTAGAACTGAAGCAAAATTGGAAAAATTAATCAATTTCTCTTGTGGTTCTTGAGTTACTAACTAGATCTTAATGCAATAGTAGTGTTAACTAAAAGCATAAACACAACCAATGCAAACACACATGTCCAAAGAGATAGGGGCAAAGGCAAGCTTATTAAGTAAGTAAGGAGAGGAAGAAAGCAATCGGAAGAGTTAGGATGGAGAAGGATTTGAGGGTATCCAAATCTCAGGAAGGAAAGGGTTAAAGAGAAAAGCAGACATTAAATAGTAAAGAGGATCATATTTGTAGAAGGGTCAGTGGGTTATGAATTGTAATGGAGGGTAGCAAAATTTCTCAAACAAAATAATAGGACTGGTTTAAGGAAAATAAACGATAGAAGAATGATGAAAGATAGTGTATGATGAACATATAATTAATCAGAAATGATGAGAAAGAAAAAGCTGTTTCATTGAGATGGATTGAGATGTAATTTTAGGGATAAATGAAAAGATATCTAAATGAAGCCACAGAAAATGACAGGTAATTAAATGAAGTGTATAAAGGAGTCCACTATTCACAAATTCTTGCCCCTTAATGTTACCTCATAATTATTAATGATATTTTAAGAAATGAGATTTGTTTACAATTGCAGACAAAGCATCACTTGGAGCGGCATATAGATGAACTGAATGCTGGTCGTCCACAGTGTCCTGTTGGTTTAAACACTTTGGTGATTCCACGCAAAGTAACACTGCGTATCAATGAGAAACAGCAGCCATACGTGTATCTCAAGTGTGGCCACGTTCAGGGTCATCATGATTGGGGACAAGACAAGGACTCCCCAGGTGCAAGACGCTGTCCCATGTGTTTGGAGGTGGGTCACTAATCAATACAATTATAATGGGGAAAAATAGTTCATTTGCTCAAACCCAATTTCACACGAGTTTGAAGGGTACCAATTAAAAAAAAATTGAGTGAGGAGTATGAAAATGTTAAATATAACAAAAATTTTACCTCTATGGGGGAGGCATTACATTATTCAGTGATTCTGATGCAAGATTACACTTATTGCATTTATCATTTTATCTCTTCGGAGCATCTGTTTGACATGTTTGCAGAATTTTGGTTTACACTGTTAATAGCTACTTTGTAAAAAGCACCTGAAAGCATATAAGTGTGCTTTTATTTGCTGAATTTGAGAAGTGAATTTCAAGTCATGCGAAAACTCCACTTCCCATGAAGGAAAACGTATAATAGGGGTGTTGCTGAGTGTCTGGTCAAGGTTACAGCTGAAGAGATGGTCACTTCCTAAAGATACCTAGGGCTTAAAACATCTCAAGTAAATGGATATTTGATATCCTGCTCCAACATTTTGTTATGAGGAACATAAGTGCCTACAGCAAACTGAGCAAAAGAGGAATCATGTTTCCCAGCAGTTGATGATAATTTATAAATCCTAACTCGAGAGCAAATAATCTTAACAGTGCAAATCTCCTTGAAAGCATGTTCCCAAGAATGTGGAAACCATTCAATCTTTTGGAAAATTCATGGCAACAGTCATTTGGGGGAAATATCAATCAAACACTTGGATAAGGGAACAACTACATTTTTCCTCTTCATTGCATACATTTTTCAAGTAATTACTGAAAATGCCCTATTCATTTCCTCATTTGCTAAATAAATTATTCTCTTTGCCAGGACAATGCACTTTAGCTCATATCTCCAATTGGAATGGCCAAAATGGTTATATTGTGATGCGAACCTTAGTCTACAAATTTGGCCCCACAACTCCTGTTCAGTGACGTGAGCTCAATGAGATTGAAACAAACTCCTGTTCTGGAGAGATTTATAAACCTTTTTTCATAAGACATAGGTCACATCTTCCAAATTCTGTTTGTCCAGATGTGATCATGATACTCAATGATGCTGTTTGTTAATTCTAGATTAACTCTCAGTATATACATATGTATGGGAAAGTTCACCCCATTCATTGAGATTTTTCAGAATTTAAAAAAAGAGCAGTTCGTATGATTGCTGGAAATCATATAGATCACATTGTCACCCTATATTTGTGTCATTCAATATATTACTGTATTAATATTAAATTATTACTGTACCTTGTGTTTATATATATTCTTTACTAAGTATACAAGGCTTAATAATATACGCTTATCTGTCACTGTGCTGTAACATCAGCACCATACTGAAATGCTTTGCTGTTTGTATCTTCGAAGATTTCTGAAAGGAACAAAGAAAAAGTATATCTTTCACACATCATAACTTCACCTGATGATGACCCTGCGAGTCAAACCATGGTCATTTGAGAATAAATCAAATTGTGGTTTGTAAAATTTGTGCTACTTCTAAGCAGTGGATTCTATTTCCAAAAGTTTCTATTAGTATTCTACATAAGATGACTATTTACCATGTTGTGATGAAAATTAAGACTGAGGATGGCATTGCTAAAATCCTTCAATTGATATACCCAAAATTTGATGATAAAAAACATTCATCATGATAAATCTGCCTATGACTAACTGGGAGGGAATTTAGTTAGGCTACATCTTTGTTTTTAAGCTTAATTTTAAAATGTCCCTTTGGATAGGGAAAAAGGATCAACAGGAGAAGAAAAATGTGATAGAAAAGGGAATGCTTGATTAGTGAGTAATGGTTTAGTGAAGTGTTCTATGGGTGGATCGGTTAGGAGCATGGTAATTGAGGAATAAGATAGAATAGGAAAGATAAACAAGAAAAAGGAGATTTCCCAGGGGTCATTGATCTCGATAGAGAAGCCTAAGAGAGACATGACATGATTTTTTATTTTCATTATATGCTCACAATATGATAGAATTGTTGTTGATCATAACACCCCATCCCAGGTAGAATAATTTGTCCTTTTCTATGGTAGGTATATAAATTAAATCATCTATGAAGAGTTTGAATACATAGATTACAGTCGCCCAGTTGAATTTAAGGCCAGAAATTATGATAGATTGAGTGTGGTTTGACAAGAAGCTGGACAATAAATGCAAGTAATTACCATGTATGTTAAAATGATCGGCAAATTTGTGTATTAATAAGTTATAATCGAGAGAATCAAAAGCTTAGGAAAAGTATAAGTAGATGGTGTCTAATAGTGCTTTATTTTAGATCATTTTTATGGCATGATTTTGGAAAACTGCTAAATTAGTTAAACAGAAGCAACCAGGAAGTGTTGACTGGTGGACAGATGGGGTGATATAAAGTAATATAACAGTTCAAGATGATTTTCTCACAAATGGAAGAGAAAATGGGAAAATTGATATAGTAATCGATATACGGTAATCATGTAAAATAAGGGCTTTAGTTGCTCTCCTGAGGTCACTGAACACTTTATGAATGTTCCCTTGGGAATTCCATAGGTACCTCACTCTATTTTTGTTATTTAGGTGGAATTTGGTGTCATTCTGAAATATATCAGATTTGGGTCTCACTAGTGAGACATGATCACTATTAACAGTATTAATCAGGTCATCAATTAAGTCCATTGCATCCTGCAAAGGCACATTCCTAGGGAGTTAGGTAGCGATCGCCGTCAGACCATTGAAATTTAGCCCAAGCACAAAAGGGTTTGGTTTGAGGAGAGGGAACTCTGCAGGTTATTACTTTGGGGTAAAGGTGAAAGTGGTGTCAAGGGATTCATGGTTTCTGTCAAAAATGGTGCAACTGGGATTCAAAGGATTGAAGCAGAGATGATGAAGTCCAAGGTTGCCAATTGTGGGGAATAAATTAAACTGCAAAAGTCATAGGGTGGTGAAAAAATATTAGTTTATGAAGAACTCGTCATGGCGAGTTAATCACCTAGGAGTACAATAGGACTCAGTGGTAGCACACGTAGAATGGACACAAGACACTTTTCTAGGACAGATAGGTCACTAGAGTGTGGATGATAAAAACAAAAATTTGGTTTTTGGTATAATGGCCTTTAGGACAGAGATTGATTTCACACCAGAGTAGTCCACAGTCTGTTTCCAAGTCAAATCTTTGTTTGTATGGTAGAGATGATTCAGTTGCGACATTTAAACCACCAACATTTCGATTGAAATCTTGTGTCTTATGATATCAATGAGAGAGACAGCTAACTGTCGGCAACACCATAGTACGGCGTCTCAGCATTTATGACTTCTAATCTACCAAGAAGAGCATCATCGTTTATTTTAAAATAATTACTAACGAAAATAACTGGAAGTTTCCATTCTACAACAGTACCTGCACCGTGTTTTTGAGGAGCACAAAATGGCATTCCTTCCAACAAACGTTTTAACAAATTTATGCAATGGAAGTCTATGTCAAACTCCTCAAATAAAATAACCTTATGAAAATTAACATTTAAACCATGGAAAGCAAATTTACCTACATCAGGGTAAAACACAAAATTCTTGTTACGCCTTTCAATTAAACGGTTAACAAAACTACTTTTACCAACATTCTTTAGTCCGTACAAATACAACATCCGCCGCTTATGCTTCCAAGGTCCAATGATTGAATTCCACCACAATGTGGTTTCGATCGTCCAATTGCAACGTAAAATCTCAATCGGACGAAAACCTTGGAAAGCTTTCTGAATATCTTTGCGAACTTCGTCATGATAACTCTGAAAATACTTGTACGTAAATCTATGTTCAACTACAAAAGAATCACTAAACTTAAATACAGGAGTATTGGATGCCCAAACAAAAGCCTTATAATTAATATTTAACTTACTTGCACTAATGTTAGTGAGAAGTCCGTTATCCTCCTTACTAATATATTTCAATGTCGATCGCTCACTTCGCACAGCTTGTAAGTCCAACCGACACTGTAAATGCAACAATGTCAAATTTTGATAGTTCACTTAGAATAGAGTCACAAATGGAAAGCTTGTTTTTTATACTTCTCAGGTTTTGATTGTAAATATGGAGAGTAGGTTCTGCTCTGGGTTGACATTTACATTACCAGACAAGTATAGTTAACCGCTATTCCCCGCGAAGGGTATTCATCGGATTAGCTGCATGAGTGCGTTCGGGTGGGCTGAGAGTAGTGCTAAGTCCTCATGCTGCAGAGGAGTCGAATAATAAGCTTCTCTCATCCATGAACCATATGGTAAACTATGCACAGTCACATTGAAAACACAAAACTGTAAGAATTGGGTGGAAAAACTAAGTTTAATCGCAATAACATGGAAAAACGGTAGAGCACATGTGACACATATTCATCTTCAACCCGCCATCTTGGTAAAATTAGGTATGGTTTATATATGGCAAAGATATCTCCCAAAACTACTTAATTTTTTTGATGTCTCCTTTATTTTCTGTTTTATTTAGTATTATTAATCCTCTATGTCTTTACTTCTGGATATGCTTGTGCAATTTCTCAACTAAATTTGCTCTAATTTACAACATTGGACAGTTTTTTTAATTTTAGGATAGGAAGAGTTTTTACGTGTTTTGATTCAAATGTCCTTTATTTCAGGTTGGTCCAGTTGTCACACTAATCGTAGGCATAGAACCTGCATTTTATGTTGACAATGGCCCTCCTACATTTGTCTTCAATCCCTGTGGCCATATGGCATCAGAGAAGACTGTGAAGTAAGTTTCTATTATATTTACACAGTAAATTTAATGTTTCTCTCTTTCCTCTTACACTGCTAAGTAAATATTTTCCTCTTTAATATCTATTAAATTGTTATAGTCTCCTCCTTTTTATCAAATTTGTTTATTTTGCTGGGATACAAAAATGGCTCCAAGACCATTTAAGATTTATATTTCCTATTTATATTCTGCTCAAACACTCCACTGGTCCACTGTTGTGGTCTCCAACCGGCCTGTTCTTTTTATTGCCTCCTCACTTTATGTTGTCTACCATTTTCATCCTTTCTCTTTTGCCATTTACTAATCCCTCCAAACCTGTTGTAGTTCACTTCCCTCTCAGTATATGTTCTATCCATTTTTATTTCTCTTCTTGACATTTTTCAGAGTTCTCTCTCCTCTCTAACCCTTTTCCTTCCTTACTTTTTCTGTCCAATGTATCTTCTCCAACTTCCTCTAAATCTACAATTTGAATGCTTCAATCTTATCTTTTTCTCTTTTCCCCAAAGTCTATGCTGTGGAGCTATACATCATAACATTCCACTGAAGATATTTTAATAATTTTTCCTCAACTCTAGAGATAAGCTCTTACCTCGTGAGTTGTTTCCTCTGAAAGGTTTTTTTTTGCTATGGCAATTCTTTTATTTATCTCCAATAGACTCATACAATCCTCTGTTACAATACTCCTTAGACCTGTATCTTTCGACTTGATCTATCCCTCTAGCCTTTTTGTCCTAGCATTAATATATTCACTGTCATTTATCCTCATTACCTTTGTTTTCCCAAAATGTATCTTTCTTCCATACTTTTCTTCTTGTAATTTTTTCATTATTCATTGCAATGAATAGTATCTTTGGCTATTAAAGTCACATCACAGCTGAGAAGGTAGAGCAATCTAGCATTATTGTGCAAGGGTACCAATTAAAGTTAAATAGATTAAAAGGACTTAAAACTTGATACTTGCACTATTTCCCTTGAGTTCCATGGAAAATCAGTCTCTCTCAAATCTGCATTGCTTGTCTAATTTGCTGCTTTTCTTACTGTTTCAATATACAGTAGAAATCTGTTATAACAAGAGCTGAAAAAAATCAGAAAAGTACTTTTTATGAAGCATACTCGTTATAGCCAATTTCTAATGCTAAACATCCTTCCTCTTGAATCCAAGAGCAGTGAGTGCGACAGAATGGAATTGTAGGGTTTTTAATCCTTACGCTAATGTTTCATTATGCATAAAAAAGAACATTCGTGTCAAATATACCGTATTCCTCGAAAATAATACACACGCTTTTTTTCACAGGTTTTTTTTATTTTCCTCAAAAATTGGGTTGCGAATTAAAATCGATGGGAAACTAGATTCAGGTACAATACTACTCGTTGGCATGTTGCGTAGCATGAGGCCAGCCTCATCCTAGGCTCACCCTGGTTCAATATAACTTGTCAAACATTCATCCAATCCGTTATCGATGTTTTGAGTTTATACACCTGTTTATACTGTATTGATGTTTGCACTATATATGAAACTGTAGGCTGATTGTTTTTAATTGAAAGGGAATTGGCTAGCCCATCAAACTTTTAAATGAACGATTTTGAATTGACACTTACTGACTTTCGGCATTGACGACTATCTGCATTTTGTACACAGTATATATGCACATATATTAGCGTATAGTAAAGACTTAAAAGGTGCAGCAAATGGCGTGACCACATATCTTAAGGTGTGCATTACATTTGCGTGTAAATGATTTTCTATGTCCGACGCTTGAATTTCGGGGTGCCCATAACTTAGGATGACACATTATTTTCCAGTTAACACCTAATTTTATTTATCAATACATCCTAAGGAAAGTGCGTCTGCTAATGTAAAATGCTGCCCACTTGCTTATCCAGGTGCCCATGGCTCTGATCATAGATTCTGGGTATGGAATCATTTCTCAGAATCTCCAAGATCAGGGTCTCTGGTTTTAACATTCATCGTGTGGCAAAGTAGAGGTATTTTTTTTACAACTAACTCATCGTAACATGGTTAATTCATGCCCCCCTTCCATTGGCAATAACATCCGGGATATGATGGATATGTAAAGCACTCTAATATAAAATATTTTTGGCAGAATGGAGCTGTTGATGTCCTCTAATATAAAATGTGGAAAATTATTGCTCAATAATTGTCAAAAAATAATAGTGTGTCATTAGCTAATCTTAATTTATATCAAATTGCTTTCTCGAGATATTTTTCATTCACATGCTTCCTAAGCAATGACTGAGTCGCTAGGGAGGGGAAGAGGTTACCGTGGGAATCCGAATCAGCATTGCTTTTATCTCCTATATTCCCACCCATCCTGGATCAGATGATTTGGTGAAAACTTTTTATGAAAACAAATCCCACCGGTGGATGCTAATATGATGGGAACTCAATTAAAACTTCCTGAGCTGACTAGAGGGGTCGTCGCCCAGTCGTTGAAATTCCAATTCATTACATTAAGTTTGCAAATACCCAACTGTGATCAATAAAATCAATCCTTTGAAGAACAATGTACAGGTTTGTAACATCTGTGTTAACTTAAAGAATTTTGCGTAAAATGTATGACTGGCATTTTTCTCAAAATTATGTCAACTTTGCCTCCCTGTATAATTTAAATGTGTAGGAATCAAAGTATAGTATATGCTTGCATATAAGTTGAACCAGCGCATAAGTCGACCCCTAAAATTTTGAGGTTAATTTCAGGTTTTAGCCTATGTTCAGCGTATAAGTTGACGCAAAAAATAAGGGAACACCACTTCCCCAGCTCTGTTTTATTAGAAGAAAAACTGCAGTATCCATAAATGTACGTTAGGTTAAGAAATATTCACGTAAGATTAAGACGCTAGAATTGTTTCTTTCAGCTGCCATGTCAACTTCTCGCCTATGCTTAACTATTACACTAGTTTCTTTCATTGGTATCACTCAGGCTACTCCAATAAAAATGCGATACGAAACAGAAACACACTGGCAATAAAAATTTATTGTAGCAATAATGGTAATATAGCGTGGTAATATCAAATCACGACACTGCTAAAACAGCTTCCATTAACTCATAATGCTAAGACGAATCATAACAATGATTAATGATTATATAAAGAAAAACAAACTATGATCTGCTTATTGACATTCATTTGTTAAAATAAAACATTGAAACATATATTAAATTTTTGTAAAACAAAAATATATGTGAAGAAATTAATATAATTTGCGAAGAATAAATAAGCATCAAATTTATTATCTAAATATATATTTAGCACAATTTTATATTGTGATGAAATTTTTTTAATACGATATTTACGTTAATTAGACTTACCAAAAATTAGTTTCAGTAAGAAGTAATTGCTGTGAGTTTGCGAGAATTTGTGTACAACAGTGTTAAGCAGGCAGTTTCACTTATTTATCCTTCGGTGGGAAAGGGTTAAATTTTATGATATAAGTGAACCCCTTGTTTCTGTGAGATTTTTTTAAGCTTTGGAGGTTGTCATGTATGGTAATTTACTTAATAATAATAGTAATGGCTGTATACAGAATTTATTCAGCTGTAACTATGCGAATTGTGAAAGTTTGCACAAATACAATTCACTTATGCATTTTTGGCCAGCTTTTTTGATTCTAGCCCACTGTATGAAGTTATGTTTATTAGAAAAAATGCTAACTAAAATTAAAGAACGCTCGGAAGGTAACAATATGAAATTTTATCGCAAAAAGATACTTTATCAGTGAAAGAAATAATTTCTGATTAACTTGAGATCTATATAGGAAAGCACGTATATGGTGTGGTCGCCTAACTCTGATATTCAGTTGATAATTTTTATAAACAAAAGCCCATTGAGTTAAACGGTCAGACATGTGTCCACTATTTTTAAGCAAAGAACATGTCCTAAAAGATTAGCGTGAATCCATTAGTTAATTTCCCACTAACCTGGTGTTCCACTTGTCGGTACAAATTTTCATTCCTCAAAATGTTTTGGCATCAAGTCGGCACAGGCTACCATAATCCAATCGCAGTAATATTAATTAGGTGAGTTAATAAGGTCAAATAAAACAAAAAATAGAGGGTATGCATTCGAAAAAATTTACTTCAATATTTTTGGGACACACTAATGTACATAATACATGCATTACACATGTGTAATTATGAATAAATAGAAATATCTTTCAATAAATTTGCCTTTTTTTTTAGTTATTCTAACTTATTTTGGAATAGTTGGGGTGCTGGTGATATGAAAATATGCACTTTTACTGATAATAATCACTGTTTATACTGATTTGGATTCGTGTGTGTGCTGGCAACATAATATGTAAAAAGGGGTCATGTAAAATAGGGTTCATGGTACACTATTCCTTTCTCTGATGTTCTTGTTAATGAGTGCTTTAATCTTTCCCATCTGTGTTATCTTTCCCATCTGTGTTATCTTTCCTGCATCAAACTAATCCCCATTGTTAGTCTTTCACCCATCTCTTGTTTTCCGAGATCCTTATATCCTATCTCTTATTTCCCATCTGTATTGGTGATAAAGAAGTTTTGTCTTAACAAACATCAACTAATGTATTTTTATATTGGTTTAATTTTGTAAATTATTTGATTTTTTAAAGAAATTGGCCTATTTTAACAATTTTATTGTAAAATCAGATTTGTAAATACATGTATTGATGGATGTCCTTCTCTTTCAGATACTGGGCATCTGTTCCCATCCCTCATGGAACCAATGGTTTTGATGCTATGTGTCCTTTCTGTGCCACCCCACTCTCGGGATATCCTGGATATGCTAAACTCATTTTTCAAGACAATGTTGATTAAAATGCACACCCCATTAATTCTTGCTAAAGAAGAACCTTTTTTATTTGCTGTAATCCTAAGTTAATTACAGGATTTTTTGTATCATCCCCTTCTGATCCCTGGTGCAGGGCATTTTATATTTCAAATGATTTGCTAGTGGTGTTTTTACGGTCTCGAAAAGTACTCTGTCATAGGCAAAAAAGATAAATCCCCATTGTTAATTTTTTGCACCTGCACAACGTGTGTGTCTTAAGAATGTGTCTGTGGGTGTTTTTAGTGTGAACAAGTGAGTCAATCTCCTCATCATCACATTTATTAAGCCCTTCGCCACTGATGAATAAGAGAGAGTGGGGAGATGATTTTTTTCTGTGCCATAAGGCCAATCTCAGTGCCGCAAAGATGACTTGGTTGAATTGAGTTCATCTATGTCATTAATTCTCCTCGCCTTGTGTCATCATGGCTGATTGTATCTACCACTTGTAAGGAACAGTGCTGCTATAGCATGGGCTTTAAGATGGTTTCATTGTCTTAAGAGAAAATGGTAATTTTATTGAGATAGAAAAATACTTATTTCTCCTGCTGACCAATGTTAGTGTTGAGCACACACTGCACTCCCTTTAGGGCCTCTTTGATTGGCTGTGTTATGATACAGGTAGAAAGGTGTTCACCTGTATGAGTACATAATTTGGCCAAAATGTGGCATAGATTAGATGGTAGCATATTTATTTGAAAGAGGAGAGACTGTATGGATGTAAGGTATCCCAAAAAGACTGTAGAATTTCTTACAAAATGAAATTAAATGGTGTTTAATTAAGTCTTGATTGGCCTTTTTTATGTTTGTCCTGTATTTTATTGAAGAATACCTGTACACTAACAAGAATGAAATTGCTTAATATGCAGTTATTCCAAAAAGTTACTTCATATTGGTCTACAAGAATTTGTTTTTGTGCTTTCGAAGATGTGATCAGCAGTTTCACAATTTGTGAATTATTTTTCTTTGTGAATTGTATCTCGTTAAGGGGGACGATGGTTAGTTGGCATACAGCTTCTATTTCCTAAACCATTGATTAACCCATTTTTATCGCTTTTCTGACTGGCAACTAAATTTTTCATTGTATTTTTCTTTGTTCTGGTGAACCTGAAAATTGAATTAAAGGGCTCCAGATGGCAGTTTTGAAAGAGTGGTTGCATGTATGTGTCATAATATTTATTTTCTGATGTTTGGGATTGTGTGATATCCATCTTTTCTTTATATCCTCGTGGGGCTCAATGGGCATACCCATGATAACTTGCTCCAAACCTAGAACCACAAATATTCAGTTGAACTTCTAATCCTTTGTTTAGTAATAGAAAACAATTGCTTGCAATTGATCTTATTTTGATTGAGAGAAAGTCTCCTGGAACTTTTGGCACCTAAATAAAAGATCTGAAAATTTGTTTTTTGCCTAAGCATCCCTATTAAGTTATGGCAACTAACCTTGCTCCAAGGGTAAGTTGGCATTGTTGATAGCTTTTAGAAAAAGTATTTTCTGGTTTGCCTAAACTTTTATTTAATAAATGGGTTCTACATGATTTTGTAGTCAGAGACTTAGCTATCTGCCCCATTCACCAGAATCTTTCCTGGTATCACACAAAAACATAGAAAAACTACGCCAAGTAGACCATTCCAAAGTCTCCCCTTTACTAAAACATTAGTTTGATCCAATAAAACTGCTATTATTGACATTTGATAGCTGAGCGAATGTTTTGAGGTACCCTGAAGATAACGAATTGATTCAGATTAAAATTTAAATGTACGAGGGTGTACTCGAAAGAACCCGAACTTAATTTATTTTTCTATGCATGTATTTAATTTTTACACAAAACACATTCATCCCCCTCTACTGGTACCAATTCACTAGTCTAATAATTTATTCCGTTCAAAATATTTTTAAAATTCATCTTTAGTGTTGCCCGACAGCGCCTCCGTCGTCTATAAAAGGGACATGGTAAGGGGGAGGGAGAACAGGGATCATGCAATTTTTGGTTCCTTATATTCCCAAATCTTTCGTTAAAATTGGCTAAACTGAACTCCAGGTCACTCGAGACAGGTCCACAACTTCTTAATGGTCCGATTTCGATCTTCCCGGATGATTCCCCGAAATATTTTAAATATGTTCACCAGTTCTAGCTATGGAAGGATGACTAGACAAGGATCAAGTCGTTGGCTATGTTTCAATGGCTAACTCTGCCGTTTTCTTCAGGGCGCTGGGTGCTCGTTGGTCGCGAGGAGTCGCTAGAGAGATTTCTTTGAAGGACATATCAGCTCAGTCTCTCGTGGGCCCTCACAACAGTACAGAAAATTAATGTCTAAACGTACTAGAATGATAGTTGCAATATGGACCATTACAAAAATGTTGAAGATATCTGAGAAGAAACGTTGATATAGCAATGACAAATCACCCCAAAAGGATGACTTAAAACTATGAGTTGACTTTTGGCAGTGGTTGCAGACAAAGCCATTTTTGCATTTCAACCTCTGCTTAGAAATTTAATTGTCACCCAACTTATCTGGTCTAAAATCCGCAGGTAAACTATCTCAACTTTCTAGAAATCCATTTTGGCTGAATCGTTGGTTTATTGAGGATTAAACTTATCTTGCATTGTATAAACTGATTAGTCTAAATAAAATTAGTGATATTGTCGATTAAGAAGTTTTAAAGATTCAAAATCTAAGAATGAATAAAGTATGTTTGACGTTCTTTCAGGAAAAATCTTTGAAGCGTGAACTATCACTGAAGCTACGCCTTTATTTAAACAACGCTTAGAAGAAGCGCAACTCTAGACATTTTCGTTTCGCGGGAGGTCACTTGTCTGCTTACCGGCATACTAACCAGACGTCAGAATTTTACCGCAGAATATTGCCGCATGGCTGTCTCTTGTTTTAGTTTCTCAAAGAGGCTCTTGGGAGTGTTTACTTGAACTTGGATGAGGAGGAATGGAGCCATAGTCAAACATCTGGACGTTGGATGGAGAAAGGAAAAGGTAATTCGTGAGTTAAATATATTTTCTTCTTCTGATAGAGAAGGTTATTTATATGTGTATCTTCAGGCTTACCATTACAAAGAATTTTGTTTGAAATTCGTTGAACTGGTATATTCCTTCCACAGTTGACCTCTTTTTCCAGATGTGAAATCTCTATGAATTTTCATTCTTAAATGCAATGACTTGGAAGATCTTTCTGTTTCATTTATATCTGCTTATTATCGATCTGCGTACATGTATTAAATATTGTTGGTTTACTATAACCATCCAATATAATGACTCATCATCGGCTTGCGCAGAGCTAAGATGTCATTCTTCCTATGTTAACTATCCTCTGCCCTTAGCTTCATTTGTGCAGTTATCTTTTCAATCTTTTCAAATTATTTAACCAATTAGCTGCCATCTTTCGCTCTCTATTTCTCTCTTCAGTGTTCTCTCTGTCACTTCTCGTATTTATATCCGTACAAATATATGGCTAATCCACTTTCTTTTCCTTTAATTAATTTATTCCCCTTCTTTATTGCATTTTATTTTTTCTTCTTCTTCTCCTCACCTCAGAGATTGTCTATGGACGTAAAACGATATTTTCTCGCTCGTAGTCGAAATCTTGGGAACATTTTTGAAAATTGCTAATCGTTTAATATGTCGTAAATTGAATAATTTATTTGATTGGTACCAAATACGAGATACGAGTACGAGATTTCCGTTACCAATTTCTTATTCAAAGTTTCAGTTTCACGGTACTTCGACTATAGTACTGATACGTTACATCGAAATTCTATTTTGCCATATAAATTTTGAGGTATATTTATTTATTAGCTCTGGTATGTCTTCACTTTTCTATTCTCTTACTAAACCCACACGTAAAATATTTTCTTGCCTATAAACTTGGTGACTACAACCTTTTGGACATTTGTTTTATGCATACCTATTACCTAATAAAATTTGTCGAATATGTTATCTAATAAACTTAATCAATTGTTTGTTCTAGTCGTAGGCACATTTGCAGTCGATGATTAGTTTAAAACTATTGATTCTTGTTGTATTGACATTCAGTTGTCAATTAAATCGTTCTTCAGTAATGCCATTGAATGAAGGATTGGGGGAAAAGAGAATGATGTGCTTCTTTATAGTACCATCTTGTCAGTTTTGTATATCTTCACAACAGAAATTTTTTGTTGCAATAAATTAAGATGCTTAAAAGCTTTTTATTATTTTAATTATAAACCTTCTTAATCAACTTTTTTCATCAAATACCCTCCTTTTCTGTTAATATCTTTTAGTTATTTTCTTCTTCATTTTTGTCTATGATGTTCGTAATAATTTAAGAAGTGGGTTATAAAATATGGCAGGCATATCTCTTAGCAATGTGGCATTCCTTGTGATATATCTTTGTTGTCACCATCTCCTTGTTGTTGTTTTATATCCTTATCTTGCAAGTGTTTAATTTAATTAATTGGGAGTAATTATATTTTTAAATTCAGTTTTTTCTGGTAAGTTCATTTCAGAACCCATCTAACATAATTCTCCATTTTTATATCCAAATACTCTGCAGCAATGTCAATGAGATATTTGCTAATTGAGTGAAGAATCTTTCTCTCTGGTAGGAAGTCTGGATTCCTATTTAATAATATCTAGTAAAGGTTTAAGTTAAAATGCCTGATATTTTATTTTTTATTCTTGCGGCTAATTCTTTAAGCAGAAAGTTATTGTAAATATTTTGTTGGATTAGGATGCAGGTGGAACCACTCCACAAAGCTTGCAGGACTGGGAAGGCCCTATCCTTGCCAGGTGAGGAAATGATTACAGCTGTATCAGTTGAAAGCAGCTTGGAGAAGAAAGAGGAAAATGAAACCGGGGCAAGCAGCCTTCAGATGATACAAAAAAGCAGTTCAGAAATGTGAGCTTCCTTTTATTTTATTTGAGCAAAATAATTACAAGTTTGTTGTATGTATAGAAATAAGTGATCCACAACATTAGGCCTGAACACCTGGAGTTCATATGAAAAATAGTATTATTAGTGGAATAAGGCTTCTACACCATTTACTGAAGCAAGAAGCAAATTTAAGTGTGATTTCACATCAAAATAATCAATCCTTAACAAATATTTATTTAATGCTGAACTTTTCATAAATATTTTGATTTCTCATTTCAATTTGGGTATAAATAATGTTGAAGATTCTAAAAGTAAATTCTGCATTAGAATCCAAAGGATGTGGTAAAGAATCCTTAGGAAATTTTCTAAATAAAAATTTAACCATTCATCAATTAGTTGTGACATTTCAAATGTTAATGTATTTTGCAGAAAGTTATTTACAAAAAGTTACGCTGTCATTTGTCATGGTGGTGATGTTTTGTGTGAGGTATGTGTGAGCATATTTCTTTGTAATTGATTAATTTGCGGGGAATGCAAATTAAGCCTATATTTTTCCTTTAAATTGAATTTTCTTATGATTTTCTAATGAGCTGGTTTTCCGCTATGGAGGAGTTAGTTTTAATTTTTATCCCCATCCATGAATAATGTTTAGCAGATTAGCTTGCACAGTATTAGTTGATCAAAAGTTGAATTGTAATATTTTTATATCATATATCAGTTAGGTGTCAAATCAAATTGTTTTTGCAGCTTTCAATATACAGTGAGTTCCCAAGTTACATTGATTCGAATGCCCTGATACTGCAGATACACAGTTTGCCAGACACATGGCATAATTTTATAAATACTTGAAAAATCTGAAACGCCACGCAGTTCGTGCATATACAGTTAGTTATGTAGCTGCTCAGTAGATGGCATAAAGTTTGCAGAATACATAGCAGATAGACATTGCAAATTTAGTTGTTATATTTGTTTCTCTAAGTGTGACAATAATTGAATTTACATGTAAACTATCTACAAAGTAATTTCGATAAAACTATTGTAGTAAACAAATATCTTTAAAACCTTGATATGGCTGCGAAAGGTAAGAGTGGTGAGTTGGCCTAAGCCCCAGAACTTTAAACAGAAACTGAAAACCATTCAGCGACTTTAAAACTGCTCTGAACAGCAACTACCTCAGGATATCGACAAGGAAATATTAATTAGAAAAGAACTATCAAAAATAAGCATAATTACTACTATCATTCATGTCACACAAAATATTATACAACAATACATCACCAAAAGAAAATTGAACTGCTCATTGAAAATTAGTACAAATAACACTCATTTCAAACATCTATTCGGCAAGACTCCGAATTATCATCACGTCATGAGTTTTCTCTCCACCATGAGTGTCTCTCTTTCTCTCTAAGCACACCACAAGTCCATCACTCCCGACACACTGTCTCACATGATTGCCTAGACTCGCACTTTAGCTGGCAGTCACTCCGTTGAACAGAAAACAGATGTTGACGCCTACGTTGAATGGCTACCAGCCAGACCTAAATAATAATTTACTCCTATGGCCCTACACAGTATTTTCTGTCCACCACCAGATCTTAGTGTTAACGTACCTAAATGGTCGAAACTAAATTTTATTGACGAATGCAGTGCAAAATGCGCGAAGATTCTGACTTCTGAAAAACATCATCCTGCCTTTTGTGCCTATAAAAATTAGCAGACCTTTGTCTGCAATGCTAAAGATAAAATTGATCCTTTGATAAATCTGGGATCTACAGATTGGATTGCAATGACTGCCCTGTTACTTACATTGGTCAAACAGGGAGGAATTTCTCTAAACGAGCATCGGAACACAAGAATGCCCTTTTAAATAGATCGGGACAGTCACACTTCACTGACTGCCTTTTAGAAAGGAATCACTCCTCCTCCTTTTCTCCAATTATCTTACATGGGGGAGTGAAAGGGAAAAAATTTAATATTTTAGAGGAATTTCGAAATTCACCTTCACAAACACCATAATTTCCAACTGGCTAACGAGTTTACTTTTGAAAACAATCCTTCTCCACTCTTAATGACACTTCTTCCCCACTCGCCCCCCACTGCAAAGCAATGACTACCCCTTACCTTTTTTTTCTTAGTTTCATGACTCTTTGATGCGTGACCTAATGGATAAATTTGTATCCTCCAAACTTTCAAATCAAATTAATGAACCTAGATGGTATAATAAGGAGACTAGCACTAAAGAAACAGAAGCGTTTGCATTCAAAATTAAAAGCCGCTGCGAGGCAACCGAACAGTATCAACACAGATCAAGTAAAGAGCGAATATAAGGAAGCAAAGTCGGAAACTAAACGAGTTATGCGAGATGCCCTCCGTCAATATAAAAAGAAGATTTTATGCGAACACTTGGAAGAGGACCCAAAAGAGTTTTGGTCGTACGCTCGTGAGGTCCAAAGTAAAGAGCAAACTGTTCGTTTGTTAAATGATACTAGTGGTACTGTTGTAAACGATGCTAAAGGCAAAGCTAATATCTTGAATTATTTTTTTCAAAGCATTTTCATGTCTGATGATAAATCATATACTCTCCCAAATGTTAATAAGCCTGAATTGATGTCAAAAATCACCTTCAGAGAAGACGGCGTCATTAAACTATTGCAATAGATTAAACCGAATAAAGCTCTGGTTCCTGAAGAAGTACGGGCTCGAGTGTTCAAGGTAGTGCAGAGCATAGCACCTTTTCTTAAAGTTATATTTGCCAAGAGTATGGGCAAAGGTAAGGTCCTGAATGATAGGAAAATTGCGAATGTCATGCCAATATTTAAAAGTGGCTCTAGGGACGATCCAGCTAATTACAGACCTATAATATCACTAAGTGGTAATATCATGGAACATATAATAGCTAGCTGTTTAATGGGTTTTCTTGAAACTTCCAATTTCATAATTACGAATCAACACGGTTTTTGTAAGACTCATTCTTGCGAGTTTCAGCTGGCATTACTAGTACACGATGTTCTGAATTCTGCTGAAAAACATAGGCAAGTCGATGCGATATTTTTAGATTTTTGGAAGGCTTTCGATAAGGTACCTCATCATAAATTGCTGTACAAATTAGAAGTTTTGGGTATCAATGCAGAAGTTATTCATTGGATAAAAGACTCTCTCACTGATAGATAGCAACGAGTAGTGCTCAGTGGTATTAGTTCCAACTTGGTTAAGGTGACCTCGGGCGTCCCACAGGGCAGTGTAATTGGACCATTCTTATTTTTAGTATACATTAACGACCTCAATAATCACATTGAAAATTTTTGCAGTAAAACTTGAAACATTCTATTTACAAAGCATTTTTTTATATTTTGAAAAAAATATAAAATTTTAAATTTTTAAAAATTTTTTCCCTTCTGATGTTATAAAAAAATCAATTATAAGAGATGGAGGAAGAGTGAGACGCAATCAGATATTGCTAAGCATTATAACATTGGCTAAAATTGTCCATCAGAGGTAATTAAGGGCTCCTATGTTCAATATTAGAAACAGTTTTACCATATCCTTTCTATTTTCGGAACTTGTCAATCCAGAAATAGCAAAATTACCAGAAAATGAGAAAAATCAATACGATGACTATATTTTTGTATGTCTAATTCAATCAATTAAAGACAAAGATAAAAAAGCATGAAAGAAAGGTGTCCATTTCTATACACCATTACTCGACATAGCATAACCCTCATACTCAGACTCTTCAACTTACTGTGATTGTAAATCACTCCTTCAAAAAGCTATAATTTGCTTACATCTTCTGCTGTATGTATTCAGACCAGAGTCTGGTTTGTACCTCACTCCCTCTGACGTAAACCACTAACATAAGAGCTTGTAGTGATAAATGAGGTTTACTATGCAGGATGAGGAGTGGGGTAGTTTGATGTTACTTTCCTCACTGAGCCAAAATTTTGTTTTTGTTCGTCCGACATACATGGAAAAATTGCTTTCTAATAATTTCGGTTCCTCCTATCATTCTTTCAAGCTAATATATTTATTTACCAAGGGCAGTCAACCCTTTTACAACAAGATCTGGTACATTTATGAGAACCAGCACACATATTGATACAGTAAAAAAATAAATATAAATACAAAATCCAAATGAAATGTAAATCCAGTACAGTACAATAAAAAGAACAAAACCGGAAACATTATATTTATATCAGATAAGACTTGACATATCGGCACACTTATTGATATTGTTAATAGTTTGCCCTGGGGATTTGGATTACATTGGCTGCAGATCTCTAACAATAAGTGACTGGGTTTTGATCTGCCTTGAATTAATGAATAAAAATAAATGTGAAAATGATGTAAATACAATACAAAGGGTAACCATTTTCCCAAAACGTACGCAGCTGGGTGTCATAAACTAAGCCTCTTCAAAAAGTTTTACTTATGTTTTAGGGCACTCTCGGGCACGCTCTCTCCCTCCCACGAGAAGGTCATGCGGACGACGATAGATGTGACCTTACCCAATTAGTAATTGAAAGTCAAAAGAGTGAGAATCTATAGCTTGAAGGATTTATTTTTTTAAAATTCAAATTCGCCATCGAAAAGTCGCTTTATATGTCTGCGTCGCTAGTTGTTGCAGGATTTTATTTTAGATTCCTCTTAAGAAAGTTTTAAAGAACATTGTGGTATTCCGATCAACAAACATTTGAAATAAAATTAATAGCATGAAATATGTAATTTTATTCATTTAACAGTAAAATACACTTTTTGTATGTGATTGGTGCCTTCATTTTAATGTATAAAACATGTGTAAAATATTACTAACCTTAAAGTTTGTTCACAATGAAGTAAAAGCAGACCAATATAGAAGCTCGAAGGAAAAAATTAAAACAATTTATCTTATACGGTTCTGAAAAAATTGTAAGACCTCCGCACTCAAAACAGAGATACTTAATTAAAAAGATGTAAAAACTTCAAATTTCCGAGGGATGAAAGTCTCGACGAGGTTGTTTGGCAGCTGAACAAATAAGAAAAATCTAGAAAAATTCACAATTTATTATTATACTTATATTCTTGCTTTACAATTATAAGATGACACTTATAATAAAAATACTAATTTAAAGAAATGTGCTAACATGGACTCGATAGAAGAAGATGAGGTGTTGATTGGTAGAATAGAGCTGTGAGGAATCTGACTTTGCAATACTTCAGAATATACAGAAGATGTGCTAAACCTTTTAGGGGTGAAAATACCCCCAAAGACTCAGCATCTTCTTCTATAACCAGTTAAAAGAAGTGAGGATGATGCTGACATGATAGTTAGCCTTGTGCTTTTAAAATATTGAAAGGGACATTTGTTAACCTGTATTCTGTCCTAGCCATGGATTCAGATATATAGCACATTTTATTACTTTACTTTTGGGTATAAAGCTAGGTGTTTACATAATTCCTGACAAAAGTATGCTCACACATTCCTAAATTGTGCTATTTCAAGGGAAACATCTCAAAGAGTGTGTGGCCAACAGCAAAACTTATCAGTATTATGAATTTACTCATTTGAAAGAAGTACACAGTATACAATATTTCTCAGGAATGATCTTGTGCATATGAGATGAAAGAAGAATTTTCCAGGCCTGTGAGGTCATCTATGTTTCGGTCTTGCATAATTTTCCAAAATGTTATCATAGATGACCTCGACCAGCTTCAGAACTCATATTTCAGTATTGCTCAAGCATCTTCTTTTTTCTTAAAAAAAATTGAAGCATTTATCCTTTCTCTGAGCTGGTTTCAAATATTATATTTTACTTACCAAAATATTTGAAAAAACCTGTAAAACAATTACAACTTTTATTATAAATTCATTATCAAGTTATCATGTAAATATAATATACGTATGAATTCATTCTGTGAGAATTGTATGTTTATCAAGTATTTATTTTATGTTAATTATGTTTATCACTGGTATATATGTATGTAGGTATAAAAAATCTGCCACCAGGCAAGCAGCCTATCTGTAGTTATATGTAATAAATAAAATAAATATCATGCATTGCTCATGAGTTCTGAATATGAGTTGGCCCGAAAAACTTGTTTCTAATTAGATACAAATTGTAACCTGCACCTTTGGAACGGATATGTCTGTTATTCAGATCTGTGGTACTGAATTGAGTAGCTTTTAGTTATTGGAAGATGAGTTTTCAAACTTAGATATAATTATCAATTGTGTTTTGACAATGTGGATTGAACAATTTAACTTATCTTTAACCAAAATAGAAAAAGTGAGACAAATGAGTTTGGTGAATCAAAATATCTATTTATTCCTTTCTTTAATTAGTTACTAAACAATGAAGTTAAGAAATAAATGATAACCAAGACTCAAAAGTCACAAATACTTTTTTTAATATGTTACTGTAATCTATAACATTCTGACAGAAAATTCTATTGCATGCAATCACCTATTCTTGCTCTATTTACATGTTGTAATTTATTTCTTCTTAATTGCATATTCAGTGTGGGCTACTGTGAAATATATTCTTTTACTTTGCTTCTGGTTGTGGCTTGTAAAAATAAGTGATCAAGAAGGAGGCCATGCATGCCCGATGTATGTTTTTGTGTATACTTGTAATAGGTGCATTCAGTTGTAGTGGTATGTCTATGTGAATCTCTATTGTGGTTTGTGTCAAATAGGCATTGTTTTCTGTCTCCCAGTCACCCCTTCAATGATTATCCCCTTCCTCCCATCCCAATTGTCTATCCTAAGGGAAATAGAGGTGGCTGCCCCCCATTCTCTCTCGCCGACCTTTTCAGGTGAGCTTCTTAAACTTTAACTTGCCAATTTAGTAGAATATAGTTGTTAAATGGAAGGCATGCTCACTTTCATACGGTTGATAACATACATTCTGGTGATAGAGTTAGGTTTTAGCATATTCTTGGATATGCCAATATATAATTATTCTTTGTTCTTACATTTATTAATGGAAACTTCTCTTTATTTCTAGAAATAGTGCCTGCTAGTTGATTCTGAATTTTGTTCTGTATAATTTTGCATTCTCTGGTTGTGAATTTTCCTACCAATATTTTGATTTCTAGTTGATAATCACATTATTTACGGTTCTGTATATCCCTCTCAATTTGGCTTTTTATGCTGTAGTAGGATTCGTGTACAAACTGTAGAGTGGCATGGTTTGGCACATCCATACCAAGTGGTCCAGAAAAAAAGTAATTGGTTGCTTGGCCATCTCAGAAAAATTTTATATTTGGTGGGTAGGTACTCTTAAGTTTAGAGAGATAAAAAGCTGTTTTTAAATATTTTTAATATTTACTGTTTGGAAATGGTAGCCGTTTTTTGCGTTTGTATGTATCTATGATTTCTTGAATTATTCAGCAATGGATTGCTCTAGGACTTTCAAATAAGCTGTTTTGAGTTTAGTGCACTCTGGCCTATAAAATAAAACCATAATTACCTAGCTAGATGTATTTCTTAAACATTTTTAACGGCTTTAAACTATTGACTATTGAAATTAACAAAATTCAACTATTGACGAGACATTTTTCAAAGAAGGAGCAATTTCTCAGCCTTAATATTTTTTTGGGCTGTTACACTATATGGTGTAGTTACTTTTTATAAAATATCTATGTTGACCAGATTACCCAATAAAAAATATTCTCTTTAAAAAAATACATTTTTGAATTGTTGGCTGCTTGGGAGCAGAGCTGCCAAATTACTGCTTCAACAATCCGCTAAAATTAATCGAAAATAAGTCAAAATCCGCTAGAATGGTCTTAAGAGAAGTCAAAAATTCCGCTGAAGGATAAAAAGTGTAAAATTATCAACAAAAATTAATTGTTACATTTTTATCTGTTTTTAATTTAATTTCCTATCAAAGTAATACACTGAAAATTGTACAGTATCGAAAAAAAAATGATTTTACAATTTTCTCAACAAAAAATAAATACCTTTTACAATGTGCAAATATTTAAAGGTACTATAAAACTAACTAAAAACTAAATATTATAAAATACTTATATATTTATGAGCTCATCCAAATCTTCCTCCTCTCCCTCATAACTGAATGCTTAAATTTCATAATTGTAACAATTACTCCCACAGTGCTTCAGACCAGATCTAATTGTCAGTATGGAATTTAACATTTTTGCTCTTAAGATATTGGAAACTCCTAAAAACATAATCTTTTGCATAATTTTAATATTTTCAGGTAAGCGCTGTTGCGCCTGCTTTACTGATTGTACAATGAAGTTTATGCAATTACTGCGCAAATCATTTTCCTTTTCTTCAAAGAAACAGCAAGTTGTAGTGAATGGCATACACAACGAATTATAATTAAGTTAGGAAGTTTTTCTCTCAGTAATGCATATACACCTGCATTAACCCCAACCATACTGTATATTCTCATGTACTACGTGCACCTTTTTTCCCTTTCAGCGATGTCAAAAAAGATGGTGCGTGTCATACACGAGGATGTGCAGGAGACACGAGAATTTTCCATTTGCAATGTTATTTATGTTAAAGAGACATGAGGGCCAAGAACTTCCCAAAGTAATACTTTGTTTCATGTCCATGTCTTTTAATAGAAATTACAAAACTGTAGCTGATTAGGTCAGATAGCACAAGGAAATACAAAGCAAGCATACCTACACAAAAAAATTAAAAGTTCATCGAATATAAAGAAGAAATTTGGAATCAGAAAGCTCCGGCCCAGCGATTACTTTGTTGCCTTTACCTAGCTCGGCTCATTGCGAGGCGCCGTAATGAAAGTCGAGAGGCGACGAGACGTATTTTCTTTCAGCTGAGGCTGGTGACCCCCTATTTAAATAGTTCTTTCCCTAAATGGTTCTCTCTGGAACTAAAGTTCCCCCTAAAAATTTAAGTTAACAGGTGATGTGTATATGTATGAAGAATTTTCTGAACAGCCCAAAAAATGCTAAGCCCTCTCTAAGCATTATTACTACAGATAAATGTGTGGAAAATTTACTGTGTTACTCCTTCATTACCTAAATGGCTTTCCACAAGGTAACGCCTGATCATCTAGATTTCAGAATATACTGTTTTGGAAAAAAATTAAATAGATTCAGTCACATTACTTACTCAGGATTAGTCTTTGATTCTAAATTAACATTTGACCTCCATGTTAATCATATGACTACCAAAGCCTACAAAATGCTAGGATTTATAGGGAGAGATTTTAATAACATCACTTGCTTTAAATCATTGTACACTTCCCTGGTAAGATCCTACCTAATATTGCTCCATCAACTGGAAGTCTTGCTATAAAAAGTACTTCAATTGAAAGAGTCCAAAACAAATTCCTTAGCGTTTAAATTTCACATTGATAGGGAAATAGGACAGTATGATAATATAATGAATTTACTTGATTTGCCCTCCCTTCAAGCTTGTAGGGGGTATACTGACATATTTTTTTGGAACAGTGTTAAATAACCTAGTATCCTGTCCTGAAATTATGTCCCTCGTATCTTTTAACCCTCCAAGGCCGGAATTATTTTTTGTAATTATTTTAAATTTCTTACGTATTTTGCTTTGTTATTGTTTGAAAACAATACCCATAAAATATTATGCCAAACATATTTATAAAACCAGCCAAACAAATACAAAATTGCAACATTGTCATCGAGCTCTCCTATTCTGTGATACAAAATGAAATAATAGTAGGTGTCGGATGATGCCATATCGCATCCATAGTCTGTTGAGGGTTAAAATTCCCTCAATTCCTACACTTTATAATAACCTATTTGTAATTCCTTATCTTCCAAAAAATTGTCTTTGCTATTTCCCTGTCTACCATATAATGCTAACTTACAATAATGATTCTATTAATGTTTCAATCTTTCCATGTTTATTTAAAAAACTTTCTTAGATCAAAATTGCTAGAATTGTAAATTTTATTAAAATTTGTAACTTGTATTTTTGTATTTCCACCTTGTTTTGTACTTTGTACTGCTATTCTTGTTAATTTTCTTTTCTATCTATTTGTATCTTAATATAAAAATTATGTAGTCCTCTCTTTTTACTTTCTCTATATATGTAGAATAGAGAAAGTATGGCTTTCATGGAAAAAATCGACTTCACGATTTCTACAGAAATACATGTTTTGGGGTCCCTAGAACACGTTTTGATCATTTTCAAAGCGTCTTTCGTAACACTCTTGCTACAGATTGAACTCTGACTGATTGATAAGGTTTAAAAGTTTTTCTTCTTTACTTTTTTCCTCCATTTGTCTTCTTTATTTGTTTACTTATGCATATGGGTCATTCCATGCCAAGTGGTCTGATTTCAGAAAAGTGCCCCGCTCGACCATCACGGATTTCGATGAAATTTTGTATGAACATTTACACATATCTCTTATGAACATTTGTAAAGTTTTACTTTCGCTGATGGTATACTTGCTGAGATATAGCAGTTTATTTGACCCCGTGTCGCTGCCTTCTTAAATATGACTGTGCGTTTTCAGTAACTTTGAGGCGTCGTATCTCAGAGAATTGTTTTATGAAGTAAACAATCTTTGGCTATCTTGAACAACTTTTTGCGCTCTATCAAACAAAATAATAATAATAACTGTAAGAGCGATCTTCTTGCAGAAAATTCTGTGCAAAATTGGCCCAAAAAATTGCGGATCGAAAAAAAATTAAAACTTTGGCTTTTTATATTTCTAGAAGAAATTATATAATTTACGTGAAACTTTGCGCATGATAACATATCAATACATAGTTTATACATATAAAATTTCATTATCCATGTACTTTCCATTATTTTAAAAATTGAGCCAACATTTGACAGTTTTTGTAAAAAAGCCAAAAATCGGCTATTTTTACCCCGCTTTTACAAAAAAAGACCCTCTGGAATTTCTTTTGAAAAATTTTAATTGAATAGAGAATGATTTCAACCCTCTAAAAAAGTATATCTAGTTTTTCATCTCGAGCATATAAGGCCCTAGAAATAGGTACAACTATGAGGATGACATTTGTAATAACGACAAAAATAGGTTTATTTTCTGCCCGCTCTTAGAAAAGAAAGACCTTTTCGATACTCTTGTAAATTATTTTCATTTGAAAGAGCATGTTTTAAACCTCTTAAAAAGTACACTTGGTTTTTCATCGCGAGCACTTACAGCCCTAAAAAATTAACAAAGTAGAAAGCGTTGCTATGGTGGCGCTACATGTCTTCTGTTGTTTATCGTACTGGTTATTTTATGTAGACATTTTTAGTATATTGCGTTGGTCCATGACTGGTACTGGTAGTGAAATCGTCACTACCAGTTCAGGCAATTGAACCAGTAACCCCATCGCCCCAGGGTCACGCCCGATAGCCATGCAATACCAGCCACTGGTGTGTTTCTTGGTTGAGGATCCCAAGCCTGCAATTTGTTTTCTTCGATGAGGTTGTAAATCCTTATGTGGGTATCTATCTGGTGTTATTAAGACAAAATATTGTGCCGGCGAGACATCATGGACTACAAAGTTATAAATTAAATCAATCTGGTAAGCTTTAACTTAGTGAAACTCCATCCTAGTAAATGGGTGGGAATAACTTAACAAAATTCCACTTTTACAGTTTTTACTATCTGCGACCGGTTTCGGACATTAGTCCATTATCAAGCATAAGAGTTATTCAGGAGTGCATATATACAAAGAATAAAAAACCAAGGCAACGATCAGATTAGCTACTGTTGATAGGGGGAGCGGTGTTAGGGGGAGGAGGAAGGGGAAGCAGGTTAACAATGGACAAAATGGGAGAATAATTAGTAAAGTTAATTAACTTCAAAGTTAGTTAATTTAATAAAGTAACAAATTATAAGAAAGTAACAAATTATAACAAAGTTTCTGTTGAAACATGGGTAAATTATCTTTATTAGAGACTTGGGTTAAGTCGTGGCTATGTGGCCATTCTGTTGTGTGTTACTTCGAGTTTTTTTCAATTGTGAGTTCTGCCATATTTTCATTTCTTGGATCCTTCAAATTTCATCCATACTCCACTTTAGGTTCCTCTAGAAAATTGACAGCTGCTTAGTATTCAGTAAGTATTTTATTGACATATCACTCTCGCATGGCCACGTTTTGAACTGAGCTGCTGTATTTATCGTATTTCATCATATCTTTATTACTTCTTTCTCCAGAATTTGCATTATTGCACTAAATATTGCGATTTTACTAATTATAAATGGATGTCGAAGAGTCAGATAAAAATCCCACCTTGCCCTTCTGCGTTGTTAGGGAAAAACGTTCGTCTATTTTCCATCATGGTTTATTTTATTCCAATAAAATTGGGCTGCAATATGTGAACAATTTATCGTTGCACGAATAAGTGCTCATTTGTCGGAGGTTGGGAACACAGAGTACGATCAAATCTGTTTCCATCACAAATCAAAGTATTTAGAAATGTATTAAATTAAGCAAAAGTCATGCTGCAACCCATTTAACAAAAAAATAACATACAGCTAAACATGGGTTGCTGAAAGTCAATCAAGCCTTGTCTAATGATTTGCAAGCAGTGAAGCCTGGTCAAAAAATGTGTTCCACGTGTAAAGCCAAATACATTTCTATGGTCCAAAACACTACTGACTCTTCGTCTTCGGAAAATTGCGATATGGAAATTTCGGCTACGGTTAATCGAAGTTTAACTGATTTGGGATCTACTCCGTTAATAACGCAAACAAAATATCGTTAGCTGTGGAATACCAGCTGAAGATATAAGACAAACTAGTCAGTGTGATGTTGAGGAATGCTCGTCATTCTGATCTAATGAAAGAAATTCAAACAAAAATTAAAATATCTGATAGATCGATTAAAGTTCAACTATTGACATTGGCACCAAAGAGTTGGTCGATAGCACTTACAGTGAAAACATTAGTGGTATTAGAACGTACGGAGAAAGCAGCACGGCTGATTTTGCACGGCTATCGGGCGTGACCCTGGGGCGATGGGGTTACTGGTTCAAATGCCTGAACTGGTAGTGACGATGTCACTACCAGTACCAGTCATGGACCAACGCAATATACTAAAAATGTCTACATAAAATAACCAGTACGATAAACAACAGAAGACATGTGGCGCCACCATAGCAACGCTTTCTACTTTGTTAATTTTTTAGGGCTGTAAGTGCTCGCGATGAAAAACCAAGTGTACTTTTTAAGAGGTTTAAAACATGCTCTTTCAAATGAAAATAATTTACAAGAGTATCGAAAAGGTCTTTCTTTTCTAAGAGCGGGCAGAAAATAAACCTATTTTTGTCGTTATTACAAATGTCATCCTCATGGTTGTCCCTATTTCTAGGGCCTTATATGCTCGAGATGAAAAACTAGATATACTTTTTTAGAGGGTTGAAATCATTCTCTATTCAATTAAAATTTTTCAAAAGAAATTCCAGAGGGTCTTTTTTTGTAAAAGCAGGGTAAAAATAGCCGATTTTTGGCTTTTTTACAAAAACTGTCAAATGTTGGCTCAATTTTTAAAATAATGGAAAGTACTAGGATAATGAAATTTTATATGTATAAACTATGTATTGATATGTTATCATGCGCAAAGTTTCACGTAAATTATATAATTTCTTCTTGAAATATAAAAAGCCAAAGTTTTAAATTTTTTTCGATCCGCAATTTTTTGGGCCAATTTTGCACAGAATTTTCTGCAAGAAGATCGCTCTTACAGTTATTATTATTATTTTGTTTGATAGAGCGCAAAAAGTTGTTCAAGATAGCCAAAGATTGTTTACTTCATAAAACAATTCTCTGTGATACTATGTCTCAAAGTTACTGTAAACGCACAGTCATATTTAAGAAGGCAGCGACACGGGGTCAAATAAACTGCTATATCTCAGCAAGTATACCATCAGCGAAAGTAAAACTTAACAAATGTTCATAAGAGATATGTGTAAATGTTCATACAAAATTTCATCGAAATCCGTGATGGTCGAGCGGGGACCACTTGGCATGGAATGGCCCATATATATTAATAATTTTTGTCATTATTTGTTACTTCTTAAGTTTCTGCTGTTTAAATATGTAGTCTTTATTTTTTAAATCGTTTGTTTTGTTGTGTTATTTTGCTCTACGTTCATTTTTTTTATTTCGAGGAGGATATACTATGTGGAGAAAGTCATGTGCTGGCCACATCAGATTTTTTTACGTTATGTATTTGTATTTATTTATTCACTGAATGAATCCATGTTGGGTACACTTGTACTTCTTTGTAAAGGGCAACATCTGCTTGTAAATAAACTATTATTATTTTGGTGTTAATGAACCCACAAATTATAATTAACTTCATAAATTCCTAGGCATAATCATTGGAAACCTGGTTTGTCTTGTTCCTTAGCCATTATTGTTTGATTTCTTTGAAGTAGTATAACAAAATACTCCCTCTCAAAATGTTTCAATAAAAAATTGATATTCATAAGTTAAATCTGATTTTTTTGAGAAGTGGACTTGAGGGAAGAAGCTTTCTTCGCAAGGTTGTTATATTCTCATTGAAATAAGGGATTTTTTCATTGTTTATTAACCACAGAGATTTTTAGCACTGAAACCATGAAAAGATGGGCTGCTTATTTACAATATCTTATCCTAATTTAGAATAGGGTTGAAAATTTGTAGCTATAAATCCATTAGGGAATTCTGCTCATTCCTTTCTTTTACTTTTATTACTATTCAGTTTTTTCCTTCAGTGACACAACTTGAATATTGTGAAACCCATTTTTCTCATCTGCTTACTTTTAGAAGTATGTAACTACTATTTCTCTATAGTTATTTTGAATTGTGCACCCAACATGCATTTTATTGAGCATATTTTCTTTGGTTGCATTGTTTGGATTTCAGCCAATGCTGTTTATGTCTTCTTTGCGTCAAATTTATGACATTAACCCCAGAGGACCTCATTTTAGATTGTGCTAAACAGTATTCTTAAAATACTTCCTCAACTAAAACTAATGAACTGTTGAATTACATGACTTAATAGTATTAAGTTTTCTATATTATCAGCTCTTATTAATTCATTTAGTGTTTTTTAAGGAACAAAGCTTAATTCTCCAAAATAATTTTCTTTGTTAATAAAATTAGTTAATCCATTTTCTTATTTTTTATTTTTGTTTAAAGTTTTGACATCTTAGATTATTTTCAGATGGACTCCAACTAGGAGTCAAACTCAGGAGCCTTGCCTTTATTTATGAAAAGAAACTACCAAAAATTCAATCAAAATATCAAATTACATTAATTTTATTTAGTAAGATTTACTTTATTTAGGTGCAAATTAATATTTCTGGATTAATACTTAGAAGAAGTTTCTCCACTATAAATATCAGTCAAATTAGTGTGCTATTTTATTCCAGCATGTTGCAGCTTTTTTCTGACCAAAATGACAATTTAAGCATTCCTCTCACCGACAAAATTACATATTCCCTACATAAACTGCTGTAGTTATGAACTGGATTAGTGAACAGGTAATCCTTGATGAGACATGGACAAATTATTTATTCCGATTTATCTTTTTCTCAGAAAATTACTTGTGCTTGATCTGTGCTTAAATTAGATAAGTATATTTAGTGGAACACCAAGGCTTTAAGAATAAGGAACATTTTGCTTTCATAATTTATTTAAGTAACTAGTTCTTTGCTACTATACCTCAGAATTCTTCTTTATTCATGTCTGTTTAATCTCAATGGAACAGAGAAACACTAACTTTGATAATAATGTGACATGATTGTCTCCTTCTGAACGTTTGTTCATATGTAGTGAGAAAGAAGATTTGAAAGGAGAGAGTCCATGGCTGGTAGGAGGCAAGATTGGTGATAAAGGCACTCTTTTGGCTTTCCGGTGCACTGCCCTTGTGGAACGTCCTGTTGTACTTCCTGCTAACTCTCTTGGAATGACCTACAAAACCATCCAGGCAGAGACTAAGCTGTTGTCTGCCATCCTGAATGCCCATGGCCTCAGAGAGGTATGCCAGTCATAATGCTTTAAATTTATACATGTGTGTGTGTGTGTGTATATGTAGAACCCTTCAAAAGATCTGCAAACGTTGGCTACATATGTGATGAAAGAATATTTTATCATTTGGTTTGCAATAAAATTGAGGGCACTTTGTATGGGAGGTCCAAAGAAGAGGTGGAGGAGTCCTTGTTGCAATAAACTCAGCATACCCTAGGGATCTGGGTGAACAGCTAAACATCGGCTGGATCTAGAAAGAAACTAGTATGGTGTGAAGTTAATCTTGATCCCATGAACCCACACACAAAAAATAAAATATTCATTGGATGTTTCTACCGCTCACCATCTAGTAATATTTCTACCCTTGAGAACTGTGTCTACTTAAGGTCCTTCCCCTTGGCCCAGTGTTACTCTTTGGTGATTTAGCCATTACATGGAACTCCCCTACTAGTGGCTCCTCAAAAAATTCCCTTGAAGAATATATCATTGAAACATTCATCACTGCGCTTCGTCTTCCACAATACAACCTCCATCCCACCAGAAATCTGGCAACGCTGGACTACATACTTTCCACCTTTGCCCCTAAATCTATTTCGCCCAGCCGAAATATTTTTGAAAGTGACCATGAGTCTCTTGATGCCTCTTTCAATGTGCATCCTAAGAAGATATCACGCAGAGAACCCTTCCGCGCCCAACCCTTACGTTCCTGGAACAAAGTTCAATGGTCTGAATTCAACCACTACCACTGGGTGTTATAACTTACAATAAATTAACATATTCTGAACATGTTACAAAAATAAAAAATCGTACGATGTCTCTCCTATGCCTCCTTTATAGTTTCACCGATATCAAAGACCCTCTTTCCCTGTACTTTTCCTCGTTCATCCTTCCTACTGTATCTTATTATTCCCCCATCTGGTCTATGTCCTTTCCAACTCATCTTTCCTCATTAGACAGAACTTCTTTCTCAGCATTGTAAAAGCCTCTAAAAATTCTATCTTATCTTCACTATCCTTGGAATCTCTTTCTGTCACTAGATCAAAACATGATTTATCCTTCTTACATTCACTGCTGAATTCCCTTTATGACTGTCCTCCCTTAACTTACCTTATCAATTATCGTGTTCCAAACAGATCTACCCGTTTGACATCATTACTTCACTATACTACTTCTAGACTTTCACTTATCAAGCGCTCCCATTTCTTTCGTCTTCCTTCTCTGATGAACTCAATTCCTCCTTCTATTGATCCTTTCTCCCTATCTAAACGGAAATTTTTGAACCTGAGCTTACCACACACCAGATCCATATAATTGTAAAATCTACCTTTATGTTTGTTTTCTTTTTTCACTATATTTTCTGTCAATTTTTAACTATTTATGTTAATACTTTACTATATGTATATTTTTATATTTCACTTTAAATTGGCATTGTTATGCTGTATGTGAGATTTGAATAAATAAATAAATAAGAATATCATGAATATAATACATTTGATGAGGTACCTGGATCGTGACATCAAATTACGTCTTCACTCAATCATTCAGGGAAATTGCTTTTTCTGCTCACCCAGAGAACTTTCTACTAGCAATGATAGTTAATGAGCTAAGGTCAATCCATGCCATGTATGTTTAAATAATATTAATATCAAGGGGAAATCATGAGAAAGATTTGAGAACATTCGAAGTCCCCATTTTGAATTTTGATGCACAAGACTAGAACTAACTAATTAACTGGATAACAGTAGAAGTAACTGAAATTGCTATAACAGTTAAATTAAAAGAAAAATTTGGTGATCTTTCTGGATAAAGGGGCTTTGTTTAAAATGCCTCCCATGCCCTGTCACTCTTAAGCAATGTATAAGATGGTGCCAATGATCAGGGTTGCTTCGAAACTGTGTGCAGACCAGAAAGCAGTCACAATCATGCATCAGAGACTGCCAAATTCAACAAAAACTTGAACATAAAGCACAATTTAAGGTCCCGTAAGAGTTTACGCTAAATCACTTACAGATGTGCCTTATGGAATGGGGGACACGGGTGGTCTTCGAATAGTAGCCACCCCCTCATTCTGGGCAGTTTTGCTACGAAAATTGCGAAGAGCTACTTAGATAAGCACTAGGCGATTAAACTGTACTCATAAGCCACCTTGAGGAACTAAATAATTTTTGAATCGTAATTAATCATCACATGCATATTTATTCGTAAACATTAATAATTTTGTAGGTTTTTCCCATGGATTACCTTTATTACACCAAACGATGAATGAGACATTTCTATAGGAATTACATTTTTAAAACAATTATGGCTTCCAAAAGACTAAATGTAAGGTGATGTTCCATTTGCTTTGCCTGTACTCAACATTTGTTGACCAATCCCAGGCATCCTAAAACCATAGATTGCATTAAATAAATTTAAAATTTCAGAAACGTAATATAGAGTTATAAATTAACCATTGATATTGATGATAATCTTTGTGGGTTTCGCAGCGTTGGTAGTTAAAAGACTACGATGTTTCGCTGACCTTATTGTCAGCTTCTTCAGGTAGAAGTGAAATTCTCTTCATTAGCGTCCACTATATATACGCCTTCTCCCCACTATGGATAATTGGCATCTGTCGTCTCGGTTAAAATTATTCGGCCTCTTGGCGATTTCAATAGATTCTCTGATAAGTCGTGGAAAATATCTTGTTTCTTCACTTTGGTCTTCTTCATATCGATGACGTGGCCTGGTCCAGACCAAGCATGTTCAGCAATGGCGGACAATTTGCGTTCCTTATTTTTCAGGGCTCTGCGGTGATCGTTAGTTCTGCAATTAACAGATAGTTTCGTTAGGCCAACATATGAACTGCCACAACTGCATTCCATCATTCCATTCACATCACTTCATACGCTGTAGATTGTATTTGGCCCTTGGTATTTGGGAGGTGTTCACAAGTTTTTCTTACGGTCTTGTATCGTGTTTTTACATTGAATTTCTTCAGAATCCTCGTAACTCTCCGTCATGCCCCGGCTGTAGGAAATGCTATCGTACACTGTGGGTTGTTGCATGTTACCGTCTCTTTCCGTTTTATTTTTGCCTTATAAATGAAGCTTGTTCCATACCTATTCTTTTTTAGTGTCTCCATTAGATGTCGTTCTTCCTGTATCAAGGATTCTTCATCTGATATTATTGAGGCATGATGGAATAATGTTTTTATGACTGCGTTCTTCTGCTGAGGGTGGTGGCGAGAATCTGCGTTAAGATAAATATCTGTGTGAGTGGCCTTTCAGAATGTCCCTAATATCCGTCGCTTTTTCTCAAGACATCAAGAAAGGTATGCGGACATTATCTTCGATTTCCATGGGGAAAGAAGAAGTCCCTAAATTTCTACTTAACATTACACAGCATTACAGTATCAATGGAACCTCAACACAGCAAAAGCCTTAGAATCAAGTTTAATCATTGATACTAAAATTTAAATATTTACAATACCTCAATTTCCATAATCGTTTGTTTCTCATTTGCGCCTGTATTTTCACATATTTTTAAACTTTGGGGTTCAAGCAGTAGTGGTTAATATTATCCAATTTTGGAAAAATTTTGCTTGCAAGATCTTCTTGCAATCAACTTCCCTCATAGGGCAAATTTGATCTGGAAAACAAACCTTTTTTGGCCCACCCTTATACACTGTAGAAGTCCGTAATGATGAGAGCTGACAGAAATCAGAAAAGCGTCCGTTATAAAGCATACTTGTTATAGTCAATTAATAGCACTAAATGTCCATTCTCTTGAATCCAAGAGCAGCAAGTGTGGCAGGTTGAAACTGCAGGGTTTTCAATCCTTACGCTAATGCTTCATTATGCATAAAAAATATGTTCGTATTAAAAATACCGTATTTACTTGAAAATAACATGCACCCTTTTGGGTCTTTTCCTTTTGGTCTAAAATATCGGAGTGTGAGTTAGAATCAACGGCAAACTAGATTCGGGTACAATACTGTTAAAGTTGTTTATTTTTTGTTTAATTGTTAGTTTTTTGCATTGTTGAGTTGTTTATTGGTGCTCTACAATTGCAGACATATTGAAATAAATAGTAAGTTCGGTTTTGTGTTCTCAACACGTAAGTCCTCATTTTTATTTCCATCCAAATTCTTCCGTGTCTCAAGAGGAGTAATTAACGCATTTTAAAAAGACGACTACAATAAATACAATCCGTTGGCATGCCCCATAGCGTGGGTTTAGCCACCTTCTAGGCTCACCCTGGTTCCATGTAACTCGTCAAACGTTACACCAATCCGCTTTCGATATATATTTATAATAAAATATTTACCAATAACTAATTTCATTAGTAAAACTATGGGGAAATAGGTATGTAGTAAAATTCTTGCAGTTGAGAGATATTTAGAAATATCATAAATTATACGAATCTATTGGTAGTATTGACAAAGCAGATGATGAGCAGCCAAAATGGTTTCAAAGGAGATATTAATTAGCAGCTAGCACCTGAGAAACAACTTAAGTTATTTAAAAAATAATCATATCATAATACAAACCAGTGATTGCAAACCTTTTCAATGAAATATGGTAATGTTAAAATTTGGCAATGCATCATGCTAAACTTTTTTGTCAAAATTTGCAATGCCAGTAATTCTTGTAGGAATATAAGGCATTTTCCAAAGGGATTGGTATTCTGTTTAGGGTCTCCCCTCCATGATAGATATTGCTCATAATATCACTTCATGTGTTTGTTGCACAGTGAGGACCTCTGGTGGTGCCCAGAGCACCTCTTCCATAAAACATCCTATTTACAGAAGGACATGGCTTTCTTGGTTGTGTGCTCCAGTTGGTTAGAACGCCTGGCTGGAAAGTGAGAGACCTAGTTTAAGGTTCATATAGACTGGCAAGAAAACTAGTGCAAGCTTCTGTCTGACATCATTGTCGCCAGTCTAAACAGCTGTGCGAGTCTACTTACGATAACTTGAAGGAATTCTCTCGCAACTCCGTCGCTTGACAGTCTGAACACACTTCTCTGTATTATTGCAACTGCTTGCAGAGTTTCCGATTGATTTCGATATTTTACGAGTTGAGAGTGAGAGGTGGAGAGTAAAAAGGTGTGGAGTGATGCCTTTATAAAAATGCTGATTTCTTTGCATGAAGAAAACACTTGACTGTGGGATGTAAAGAGCGATAATCTTAGGAATCACAATTTCAAGCAGAAATCTCTGCAATCTATAGCAGATAAGCTGAATGCAAGTCCTAATGAAATTTCCAGGAAGCTGCATAACCTGAGAAGTCATTTCATGCAAGAAGTATAAGAAATGAAGGCAAAGGAAGGCGAGATGGGGGCAGATGAAATAATTAGTCCTTGGCTAAACTTTTTGGCAATGAAATTTATTTAAGGTAATAATAATAATAAAACTGTTTTATTTGGGCGAGATTGAGACTAAAAGTCTCTTCTTCCACCTAACCCATTGTCATACAGTATATAAATAATCATTTTAAGGGGGATGGTATGAAAAAGATATGGGAAGAATTGTGGATCTAAAAAAACCTAAGAAATTCTTAGGAAATAAATTTATCCACTTCAGGTAAACACCCACTAAGAATGGGAGTGTGAAAAACTTGCAGAAACCTTCCAATAGTCATAACTATAAAGATGGTAAGAAACATGATTATGCTTTATAAATACACTATCAATAGGTACAATGAAATTTAAATACATGTTAACCATTTACATAAGAACATAAGATGTTGATAAATTCACAATTGTACAAAACAATAATACATAGATCTAGGTCTGCGCATTTTAAAGCATAAATACCATTAATCCAGTACATAGTCAATATTACATAAAACGTAGGCATTATCACAAAATGGGGATAGGAAACAGGCGAGAAAAGATTTTTATTACCATGATAAAGAAGAGAGAACTTTATTTGCAACAGCAATAAGTATATGAATATTGAAGACAAAATATCACAATTGTACAGTTCAATGTTACACAATTTTTATTAATAATATGAACATGTTCAATGCATACATATAGTATAAAGTTGAAAATATTTAAAAACCTAAATAATATGGTGTCAGTAAAACAGCAAAGGAAGTACAGTAGAACCCTGATCCATCGTTCCCGCATTTGCCATTTTCCCGGATTTATTGTTTATTTTCTATAGTCCTGACTTAGGCCCATAAGGAGACATGTTAAATAATACCGCATTCATCTTTCACCAAAAATTATTTTACCGTATGCATCATTCAAATTTTTTGGCCCTATGGAGGAAGTAAGACAATGTATTAGAAATTGCCACAAAAATTTTCTTTCAAAGCTTGGCACAAACTTCCTTTTAAGGCTGTCGTAGTCACTTGCTCAAAATGGCTGATTTTTTTAAACACATCCGGGGCTGTTTCATTACATTGTATCCTATTGGGTGCGTGTAGAAGCCCTATTTTGCCTTCTCAGTTTACTGGCATAATTCACCCTGTTTGGACCATCTCTAGGAGTTCAGTACGTCAGTGGTGGTGATTAGTTAACATCTCTGTCTACTTTGTGCTGCAGAAAACTGCAATGTCTACCATTAAGAAGCAAGTCAGGACTCTTAAGTGAGAGATTGGCGATAATTGGAGAAATAGAAATTAGCCCTAGAGAAAAACGCGTAGATGCATCAAAGTGTCTTGGTTTGCCAGTATCTACCCTCAACTCCATACTATCCAAGAAAAGGGAGATAAGGGAACAAGCTGACTAGTGCGGAAAGGCATGCAAGAAAAGGAAGACTGGAAAATAATCAAGTTATGGTGATCTGGACAGAATTCTTTTCACATGGTACCAGCGAGCGAGATCTTCCAATATGCCCATCAATGGCACCATCATCAGAGGGAAGGGGAAGCAGATCGCTGAAAATCTAGGAATAGAAAATTTTGTTGCATCCAATGGGTGGATTACGCGTTTCAAGGAGCGGCACGGTCTTGTTTGCAAGAAAATTCCCGGAGAAAGCACCATCGTTGATACGGAGACAGCAGAACTGTGGATGATGAATTTATCGGCTCACCGCAAGGGTTACGCCCCACGCGTTATCTATAATGCGGATGAAACCGGCCTATTTATTCTTCAACTGTCTACCTGATAGAACACTCACAACAAAGGGTATGTCCTGTCAAGGTGGGAAGAGCACAAAGGAAAGATTAACTCTGCTGTTGTGTACCAATAGTGATGGAAGTCATATTGGAGCCTATTATCATAGGAAAATCAATGAACCCTCGCTGTTTTTCTAAACACCAAAACCTCACCAGTGAAATATCGCGCTAATAAAAAATCATGGATGACAGCTACAATTTTTACTGAGTTTTTGCAGACTCTGGATTCAGTGATGGGTGCTCAGTGGCGGAAAATTTTATTGTTTGTCAACAACTGTGCTGCTCATCATAAAGACATGCCATATCTGAAGAACGTTTAAGTTTTATTTTATCCTCCAAATTGTACCAGCTTTCCACAACCTCTTGATATGGGTATTATTCTGTGCTTTAAACTGCTTTATCGGAAGCAACTAGTGCAAAGAGTTGTCTCACTAATGGATTTGGGCCCAAACATTAGTTAGTTAGTTAGTTAGTTAGTTTGACCCTTTATTGGCGAGGTTAGGCCCAGGTGGGCCTCTCTTCCACCTAACCTTGTATGTCGTTACATTTTAAAAAACTCAACTTATTTTAAAAAATACAAAAAAAAAGAGAAGGGTGTGGGAAAAAATCTATGCAACTGAAGGTTGACTAAGAAAAAACCCACGTTGCGGGAAAACACCCACAAAGAAGGGGGGTGAAAAAAAACCCGCGAAAACACAGTAATAGAAATAAATACAATAATACACAAACATAGATGTATGAAAAGTGAAAAAGATTATATATGAACAATTGTTTGATAAAGTAAATTTAACAAAATGTATAGAAGACCTAATTGATAGTTAGTTATAATAAAAGTTTAAAGCTATAATAAACTAAATAATCTGATATTCTATAAGCTACAATATAGTATATTAAAAATTTTATAAAATTTCTTCAGCCGGAGGCATTTGTCAATAGATGTTTTCATGGACTGTCTTGAAGTCCTTGTCATTGTTAAGGTAATTCCTGTTAAATGGAGGTGCCTGTAAAAAAGAAAAGGAAAGAGGATACGGTAGATGAAAAGTATTCAAAGATCAACAAAGTAATAAGTGAATCAAGTAGTATCCATGCTCTAGTGTAAGAAATTTACCGGTAGGTGTTGGAATGATGTCAGGTGCTAAAAGGATAGTTGATGCTCAGAATTGAATAGTCTATCAGTGATATCACGCTTGAAAGTGGGGAAAGATGATTGCGCTGATTTAGAATGGGTATATGCATTCCAGTATTTTGCTCCAAGCACTAGAAACGTTTTACTGCATATATCTGTTTTATGAACTGGTATCGAGAGTTTGCCGGAGGGACGAGTTCCTAGTAGTTTTGAATTGTTAAGATTAGTAAAATAGTTAATAAAGTAACTGGGACAACTTTTATTAAGAACTTTGTGAACGAGGTTAAGGGTATGCAGTTTTCTTCTTGAGTGAAGACGTAGCCATTTCAATTCTTTGAATAGTGGGGTCACGTGATCCGATTTTTTGGCATTGAAGATGAACTTGATAGCATGATTAAATGCTCTGTCCAACTTAGAAGTTACTGCTTTGTTTGCTTCATTTATAAGTGTGTCAGAATAGTCAAAGATAGGAAAAACTAATGCTTGAACGAGTAATTTCTTTAGCTGAAGTGGTAGTATATGTCTCAATCGTTTCATACTATGGATAGTTGAGTAAGACTTCTTGCAGACAGCTGATGCTTGAGGAATCCAAGTAAAGGATTGATCAAGTTTTACACCTAGGTTATTTACAGATGAGCTGTAATCGATTTCAGTATTTTCAATTTTTATTCTAGGTAGCGTGGTTATGCTGATGTTACTAAGTGTCTTTGGATAACCAAAAAACATTAGGGATTTTCTTTGGATAAACTTTCATTATGTATTCGTTTTAATAGTGTGAGCTGAGTCTACATTTCCAGTTTTGATCGTTTTCCCTCATTCATCGTCTTTTTCCCTCAGCCCCTTCAAAAACGATAGATCGAGCTTCTACTGTATATAAGTACAAGTTGAAAGAAAGAAAAAACATAATTTTAAGGGAAGAAAAGGACCAAAAGACCAGAGATATGATTTTCATGTTGCAGTGATGTTTGTAGTGAAGGGTTTGAGAGATTTTGGAGAGAACCAGTGGAGAAGAATATGATATAATGGTGAGATTCCCAGTGCTTTGGTGATTAGATAGATTTAAAATGAGTTGGAGGATGAAATTTCTGTGTGTTGCCGCTAAGAATGGAAATGACCCTTTAAATAGGGAGATTGTTGCCCATAAGATAAGTGCGGCAGTTACTTTTAAAAGTTGCGAGTTGTGACAGAGGGCTTAATTTCGAGGGGAAGGATGTTCCAAAGCTTGCTTGCAGTTACAACATATGAGTTATGAAAAATTTTAGTTCTATGATGTGGAATGAGTAAGTTGTTGCAACCTCTTGTATTGCACCTATGGACAGAAAATAAGTTCACTAGTTCCGAAGCAATGTACTTTGGTTTTTACATAGTAAGAATATTATAAATAATAGATAGTATATCCAATTTCCTTCGAGATTCTAGCCTTAGCCAGCATAATTTTTCGTATGACTCAGAGACATGATCATATGTTCTTAAATTAAAAATAAATCTTATAGATGCATTCTGTGCTCTTTGTAACTTCAGAGCTAATTCTTGTGATAGGTACACTATAACTCCATAATTATAGGTGGCATGATCAACGAATTTACAAGTTTGGCTTTCAGAGGTGGAGATAAAAAATGTCCCAATCGTCTAAGAGATGAATACACTCTTACTACAAATTTGAATTACTTGCTTGGATCATGAGAGGTTTTTGTTTATGATAACACCTAGGTTTTTTAGTGATCTGCCACATGGGATTTTAGTTCCATTTAGGATTGGTGTTGGGATATTGCTTCGATCTAGTGAATTTAACAGCGAATTATCAAGTCCGTGAAATTTGACACAGGTGAATCTATGTAGATTTGCAAATCATCAGCGTACAAATGAAATTTGCAAAAATTAATAACTTGAGGACAATCAGTTATAAAAAGAAAAAACAATGGGTCGAGTATGGAACCGTGCGGAAGTCCTTACTTCGCCATCAACCAGGAGGAGGAAGAGTCTTGAGGTACGACTTTATTTTGGCGTTGGTGAAGATAAAAGGCTAAGGTTGTTAATTTCTTATGATCCATGAATCATTGGATGTCATCAGTGATTTTTACCAACGCAGTTGTGGTACTATAATTCTTCCGGAAGCATGATTGCGAAGGATCAAGTATCGAGTTTTGCATGAGGAAATCTGTGACTTGGCCATGAACAATTTTCTCGAAGGATTTAGATAATACAGGGAGGAAACTGATTAAACAATACTGAATGGGATTTGGTTTGCAATTTTTGGGCATTGGCTGGATATAGATTTTGTTAACTAGTAATAATGGAATTTCGTCTTCTCCATGGGTTTGAGACTTGAGATATTTTATGGCTCTTAGCACTTAGAGCTGCGTTACCGGTTTGAAGGAGAAACAAGGATAGCCACCAAATGGGGTTATTTTTTGTTGAAGAAGATCTAACTCTTGACTCTTCTGTTCTGCGTCGCTAACTGACGATGGGCGAGAAAATGTTTCATTTAACTTATCGAGGGAAACATTATGAAGAGGTGATGATTCCTTCGATTTTCCAGTTCCAAGTTTCTGCAAATTTTTCCAGAGTTGAAGAGGAGCCGCTGTCCTTTGAAATAGCATTGAATGTTTAATTTTTGCATTTTTTATAATGTTTGGTTTTTTTTTCTTAGCTTATTGTAATGCTCAAACTCCACTGTGCTCTTTGTGCGTTTAAATTTACGGAAAGTGGAGTCTCACTTGGTCATCATTTGTTCTATCTCTGCACTTAGCCAGGGAGCGTGAAGCTTATTAACTTGTATCGTTCTGATGGGAGCATGAACATTTATTAATATTTACATATGGTTATTTAAGATATCTACTTTTGTGTCAACATCGTCAGTTATTCTACCTCCTGCCATGGTAGTAATTGAGAGTCATTCAAGAATTAGTGCATCATTTACAGTTCATATGTATTTATACTGCACTCACCAATAGGAGACATGAAATAATCTTTTAACTTTTCATGCACAGCTTTCGCTTGTGTAGAATAATTTTGCTGTACAACTCTCCGAAGGTGTAGGAGATTATCTGTAGGCATTCCAGTTTCTTGTCGCCATGTACCATTAGTAACAGCGTGCGTATTTTCATCTTCTCTGTTGAAATGGCCTACTGATGCATATCTGCTCATGCTGTCCATGTTAGCCATTAGAAAATTATGCAGCTCACACATTTCCAGTACAATTCCTTTCACTTTAATTGGTTCTAGTGGAATTGGCTTTCTCTGTATTCTAAATCTGTTGACAGCTATCCCAAACACATTCTCAACTATTCTCCTAGCCCTATATAAACGGTAATTAAAAACACGATTAGGGCCAGGCTGATTCTTGTAAGTATGTGGCTTCATTGCAAAAGCATCATCTGCTACAATTAGCTATGCTATTCTCTCTTCCCTGCAGAGGGACTTGATAGATTCAGCTCATCCTTTATTAACGCAGATTTTAATGTGTAATTATTAAAGACTCCACTGTCTGAAGTTCCTCCTAAATGTCAATATAGATAAATCTATAGGAAGCATCAAAAAAGTTAAAAATTGAACTGATGTCTCTCATGTGAGCTCTGTCGCAAGTTGCTCGCCATTCTAAACCTGCATTTAGAGTTCCAATGAAGTCACTGTTTTTCACTTCTTGTACAACCTTGGGTTAAGTCACACATTTTCCCGATCTAAGATAGATTTAATTTCCATCAATATTTAAGATAAATATGACATGGGTTTCAGAGCGATGCTGCATCATCAGCTGATCAGTGGTATTTGTTTTATGTTGTAGTATAGTAAATGGTGTGTTAATGAATGTTTCTAACTACCACAAAGTTAAGCCTGAGCTCTTCAGTTGAGTTCTTTCATATATTTTTTATCTTCTTTAGTATTTTTTAATATCAATTTTATATGTAATTATCTTGTTATTGGCCCCAAACATACTTAATCCTCCCATATAACCAGGATTAAAATATATTTTGATTTTGGGATTACAGGTTCACCCAAACATTCCAGACTTCAACATTCTGTGGACAGGTGCCCATCCTAAACCACACCTTTTGAGGACTCTTGCTCCATATCAAAGGGTGAACCATTTTCCCAGGTGAATTCACATTTTTACTGCTTTCATCCTTATTTTCCTTATCAGACAAGTATAACTCAACATCAACAACTCAAGATTTTGATGAAAATGTATGCAATGGTGTTTCAAGTATTTTTTTATTTAACACCAGAAAGATGGCAGCAGTCAGAAGATCCTTATCAAGAAATTTACTTCACAAATCTTAAACTAAAATATTTAATTTTGTGTGATGGTATCTGAAATTTAATGAATGAAAACATAGTTAAACTTTATGAAATATTTTTTACTCTATATTATACCAATAAGGATGGCTAGGGGTCGTCTCTCTCTTATCATGCCAAAAGTTTTACCTCTTTCATCTCTTCATATATAAATAAGTGTATATACTTATGCATATCTATGTATAAATTCTACAATATTGAAGATTTTTTTTTAACCCTTTCCCGATAGCATTGTTTTAAGTTTCAATGTTATCGGGAAAGGGTTAAAAAAATCTTAAATATCGTAGCAATTTATAATTTTGAGATACCTGGTGTTGAACCCAGGACATATTGGCAGATGCAAAAAGTCATAATAACTTGTTAGTACCTGATATTATTTAATGCCAAGTTTGAAGTCCATATCACACCGGGAAGGTCCTGAAATAAGACTATTAACCCAATCTGAAATGCATAGGGTAATGTAAATGGCTCTCTGGGATTGAACCAAGGACCATCTAATCTTAATGTAATTAATTACATAGAAATTCAGTAACGTTTTATCAAAGAATATCTTAAAATGTCACAGTTTAACGCATAAATTCCAGATAGAGCAGTTGACAATGAAATAAACAATGCTCTGTTTGTAAATATTTATGTAAAATGGGCCAATATGAGCGATTTTTTCCTTGTATATGTTCAGGGCAGGTATATTACACTGATCAGAAGATCACTACCACTTTTCTGTCAGCATATACAACTAAAGCTTGAAGATGTTTACAAATGAAAAAGAAAGGAATCATACGATTGGATCTTGTTAGCATAGAAATTATCATTTTCCCGGAACAGTAACTACAATCAGGTTATACGTAATAACGAACGAATAAATTATCAAATAATAAATCACACGTAGCCGAATTTTATAGCCAAGTTTATGAATTAGTGCTCAGTGATGTTTACATTGTACGTAAATCAGCCACTCTTCGAAACTGTATTTCGAATAGTTTCAGGCGCAGCCATGCTTTCTTCGAACTGTTATTGTACCCAAATGTTTCAATTAACAAAGTGAATGTAAAAAACTGAATACTACCTACTGGCATTGTGATTTAACATAAATATAGCTTACCTCTTTAGTTTACATCCTCAGTCATAGCAGACTCTAGTATTTCGAAGATGGCGGCGTCGCTCACTGGGAGATATTCATTTGCTGGTGGCAGCTAGAGACGGCAACGTTACTGTGTGATCGTCATACTCCCTTCGTAGGCTCGAACACCCCCGTTCCCACAAATCCATAGCTTCAGACCGAGTTCCTGTTCATCAGGTTTTCTGTTATCATTTAATTTATTTAAACATTCAATTTAAAGTTCTGTTTGACAAGAGTATGAGCGAAGGAAAGTTCCTGAAGGATTGGAAAATTGCGAATGTCACGCCAATATTTAAAAGCGGCTCTAAGGACGATCCAGCTAAATACAGGTCTATATCTTTAACATCACTTAGCAGAAAAATTATGGAACATATAATAGCTGGCTCTTTTTAATGGGTTTTCTTGAAATGTCCAATTTCATAATTAGGAAACATCATTGTTTTCATAAGACTCGTTCTTGCGAGTCTCAGCTGGCTTTATTAGTACACGATGTTCTAAACTCTGCTGAAGAACACAAGCAAGTCAATGCGATATTTTTCGCATCAACTTGCTTTTGATTTTCGGAAGGCTTTCGATAAGGTACCTCATCATAAATTGCTGTACAAATTAGAAGTTGCGGGTATCAATGCAGAAGTTATTAACTGGATAAAAGACTTTCTCACCAATAGAGAGCAACGAGTAGTGCTCAATGGTATTAGTTCCAACTTGGTTAAGGTGACCTCGGGCGTCCCTCAGGGCAGTGTAATTGGATCATTGTTATTTTTAGTATACATCAATGACCTCAGCAATCACATTGAAAGCAATGTTCGGATATTCGCAGACGACACAGTCATATACAGGGAAATAGTTAGTTCAGAGGATAGATTATCCCTTTCAAACGACTTAGATAGAATTATGAACTGGTGCGATTATTGGCAATTAGAGCTTAATGTAGAAAAGTGTTCGGTAGTTAACTTCTTCGAAAGAAAATCTATAATTAATGATTATTCTTTTAGCCTCCGGGGGGTAAACCTAATGACAGTAGAATCGGTAAAGTATCTTGGAGTAACTCTCACGAATAATCTATCATGGAGTGCCCACATCCGAAATATATGTGGAAAAGCACTTAAGAAACTCGGCTTCGTTAAAAGAATAGTCGGTAGGAGCGAAGAAAAAGTTCACGAGCGATGTTACTTAGCATTAGTTAGGCCTCACCTTTTTGAGTTGAGGCCACCCAGTTTGCATGTAGAGTATGGGACCCCACCGACAAATGTCATATTCAGGATTTAGAAAAAGTTCAACGAAAGGCGATACGATTTGTAAAGAATTGCTACGATAAAACAGCGAGTGTCACTCAGATGTTACAGGATGCGGGATGGGAATCATTAGAAGATAGAAGAAAAATTCAAAGGATAAATTTATTAAATAAGTTCAGAGAAATTACGTTATCAGATGATGTAACCGATATAATGCGACCCCCCTGTTATATGGGCCATTCTGATACTGCCAGAAAGATTAGGGAAATAGATGCTAAAACGAATCGTTTCAAAAATTAATTTTTTCCGCAAAGTATATGCGAAAGCAACCGTTTAGGGAAATAGAGTCAAGGTGCTTGCACCCCCTGCCACATGCCAGAAGGCGGCTTGCATGGTTCTTACATAGACATAGACATCAGTCCGCACCGAATTTTGGTGCCGAAGGTTGATCAAAAGATCCCCAATAACCCCCCTGTATTCTGTGCGCCTCATGGGCTGAGCCAGGGTACGTGATGACTTATAAATGGGGAAAGGTAAATGGTGGAAGAGTTGGTTTGAGTACTCAGTTCTTCCGACGGGTGATAATGAGTCGTTGTGACGCAAAATGAACCAAGTCTGACCTGTCTTTAGTCTGCTCATCCACCAAATGGCTCTCCATAGGATACGCCTGAGTTATTATTCACTTCTTTAGCTTAAAGAAGCATAATTTGTTAATTATATTTAATAAAATACAAATTCTCATCAAGGAAGAATTTTTCTTTGCATACAAGCATGTTCAGCTTTTATTACTATGTATATTATGTACTATATGAACTTAAAATTTCGGTACATTTATCCCAAATTCTTCACCCATTATCATTTTTAAAACTGCTAATACTCTCTACTAACAAATATAAAAATGTTTTTTTTCCTCAGTTTTAATTTGTATCATTATCACCCACAAATCTACATCTTATGTAATTATGTATGTATGTAAAATTGTTTAAGTAGAACGTGACAACAGAAAAAGTTCCTCATGCAGCCCAATTTGTCTCATAAAATGTTTTTGATTTTTTACGTTACGAAGAACTCTTCACAAGAAAAATTGAGATAAATGTTGAAATTTTAATTTACAATTAATTTTTGGTTAATATCTTGTGTGGGACTTAAGTTATTGCTTTTTATTTACGAGGGCAGAATTTGCGATGTCGAAGTAGTGACTGAGAATAGCCTCTGTCTGAAAACAAAAGGAATTAGAGGAAAGTTGTAGTACCTGAGGGAGCACAAAGATATGCACTAATTTTTTAAGAAAATGTAATTAATATCTGTGTAACTTAATTAATCCTGTAATTTCACATTTTCATGATAGATTTCAGCTGAAATATTTTTGACCAAAATATTCTAGGTAACCTGACAAGAAAGGGGCCGTTTTTGTCGTAAAGTTATACTTTTCAAACTTTTACATGAGATATAATGTAAAATTTCATTTTGAACATGCAAATTTTATTTTCTTTACGAAACAAACTGTATGAGCTCAAGAGCAAGAATAATCATAGACCGAAATACGATACCGCTTCCCAATCTATAGGATAAGATATCAGTTTATTTTGCTTCCCTGAGGGTTTTTCTGTATTATCTTATTTGAGAGTTACTCTACTCTTCTCTCTAATTCTCATCAGATGAGTTATGCTTTACCTACACTAGAGCCGCATACAGTCATTTGGTTGCAAAAATTTAATAATCTCACTTGGCATCTCGGGAGGGAATTCATTGAACATCATTGGGCTTGAGAGGCTAATGAGGAATTATTCAGAATGATAACAACTGAATTATATTAAATAATTAGCAAAGGAAACCTTACCCATGCATAAAACAATTCCTCAGTTCTGTTTTAATGTCGAATGAAACAAAAAGTTTTAGGCGACAAATAAATTGGATTGCATGGCAAACTTTTTCTGAGGTCGCCTTCTACTTAAACCAATTTTTGTTAACTTTTGATGTATCTAAACTAAATAATAGGTGATTTGCATTCGAGCTAATAATACAAAGAGTAATTGAGGAAATATATAAACGGAATATTTGGCACTCAATAGGGAAGGCACTAAAGACACTTTGTCATTTTACCCAGCAAGGCTCTATTTTCATAAATCATGATCTGAGAACATGATTTTCATGCTTCTCATGACTGAATTACAATAAAGGATCTAATAAATTGACTTAATGATCTGAGAAAGTGATTTCAATAATAAATAGTTATAAAATATAATCCCTATAAATATCATTTCATATGAGATACACCCGAATCTTCACTTTCAAATTCCTCGTGCATGTGCTAAATGGGTCAGAGTGAGTCAAAATTGAATGAATTGGAAAAACTCGCTTTCTTTGATGTCCTGTCCTTGCTAATCTGTTCTGAGGAAGGCTACGTGAAAGCGATGCTTCTGCTGATTCCATAGATATTCAAACTTCCGATTTGATTTTATTCGAGGGCTTTTTCAGGTAGTTCTCATGGAAGCTCACTTTGTAAAATTTAAAAAAATGTCTTACGTTGATTTTTCAGCAAAATCATTGTTTGATTTGAAATGTACGGCTATTTTCTCTTGTTATTGGTTTATTTACATCCAAAAAGAAATTTCATGCTCTGCCCCATTTACAAATAGTTATTATTAACAATATTCCAGAATTTATAAATCATTTGCAAGTTCTATGAATATTGTCAACATTTTCATTCTAGTTTAATATGTTGTTTAAGTCTATAAGAATGGTTTAGGATGTGAGAACCTATCAATTTCCATTAATTTGTTGCTCCAAATATGATTGTCACGCTCCTGGAGCACTCTGTATTGCTCTAGAAAGACTTCTATTGCCATGCTAATTTTCAGTGTAATAAGAAACTACTTTTCCCAAATATTCTGAAGGTTTCATTCTTTGCATTAAAAAAAAACAAAAATTGATTTTTTAATTGATATTAGTATGTAACCCCTTAACTCTTTAGTGTCTAAAGTGATTCTTTATGTTTACTAGGTCGTATGAGTTAACCCGCAAGGATCGCCTTTACAAAAACATAGAGAAGATGCAAATGCTGAAAGGAATTCGTCATTTTGACTTTATTCCCCAAACTTTTGTGATGCCAGGGGATTACCGAGAGCTTTGCTCAGCTCATCATCGGCTTCGTGCTCCTTGGATTGTGAAACCAGTTGCTTCTTCACGTGGCAGAGGGATCTTTATTGTTAACAGTGTATGTAATGTCTTTGCTAGCATTTTCCGCTACAAAAAAGAGAGAAAGGATATGTTAGTTGTAAATCAGATTTTTATATTTTATATTAAATTGCCTTCTGCAAAAACTTGTATTATCCAAAATAATTTGTTTTGAATTGAATTGATGAAATAATTATTTCCATCATAATGTTTTTTTTAATATCATAATATCTCCTAAGTTCCTTCTCTTGTAATCCATGTCTCTCCGAAGTACCTCTCTCATTTCATGGCCTGATTATGCGAAACATTCCTTTACATTATTCTGATAAATATAATAATGGAGAATTAGTGGATTCATTTTGTGATTTATTATTTCTTGTATCTGACTTGCACAACTCTGCTAATTATTGAACCTAAACCAAAAACATTAGCTGTTATTTATTTCACTTTAAATTTCTATTAGAAATTAAGAAATACTACATCTAAAGTAACAGCAATTTGCTACTAAGATGAATGATCTCCTTTAAAAATTATGTGATTTAATATTTTGGTCATATTTCTTATAATGTTGCTAGTAATATTATAAAATTCACTTTAATCTAATGAGTTAATAAAAATTGCACATAGTAAGATGTCTTTTGAAGGATATACAGTTTCTCCACAAAGTCCCATGAAGGTTTTGATCAATTGTGGTGTTCCAGCAAATTGAGATAGCCCCATGTGGTTTGTGGCAGATTACAGTGAAAAGGTGAAGTTTTTACTTCTGCAGACCTTGATGTGGGCTGACTCCAATGAGGTGGATCTTGTTATAGAATGATGTGTGACTGTAAATATTCCATTTGCAGTATTTTTGTTTACTGGTTTATGATAATCAATTGAGTCCTTTAAAAAAAGGTTCGAGAATAGATTTGGTTTATGTAACTTTATTTGCTGCTGGGAATGCTTTTGTTGGATATTTATGACCCTCTTTTTATCTTTTTTGCAATAAGCAATAAAGAATTGTCTCCAGTCGATTTCTTAGATCTCCGTATATCCTCAGGAAGGAAATATCTTTGTCCTATCTTAGAACATTCCAAGTTTCACTGTAATCTGTCTCAAACTGCACGTGGCTAGCTCAATTTCTTGGCACGCTAAAATTTTTCAAAACCTCTAAGGGACTCTGTGGGTACACTGTAATATCTTCATGGTTGTAGTAAAAAATTAATTAGAACCAGTTCGATATTACCCAACGGATGGGATCCAGAGCCAAACTGAAATTTTGTTTATTTGTTGAACTGGAATAATGAGCAAGATGAAAAATAGTATGAATGAATTCATTGTATTTAAATATGAACCTTAATTTGGTGATCCTGAGCTTTTTCTACAGTCTGATTAGATGTAATTGTTTGATTACTAGCCCAATCAGGTGCCCATGGAGGAGTGCGTGGTAGCAAGATACATCGAAGACCCTCTTCTAGTTGGAGGACACAAATGTGACCTCAGGTTATATGTTCTAGTCACATCCGTTGACCCTTTGCTTATATACATGTATGAAGAAGGACTGGTGCGCTTTGCTACTGTTAAGTACGACTCTTCACGAGCACATTTGTGGAACCCTTGCATGCATCTCTGCAACTACAGCATCAACAAATACCACTCGGATTACATCAAGTGAGTTCAGTGTTTAATTGGCTGATTTGGAAACATATTGTCATTAGTCACTGCTATTTCTTCTTTTTAAGAAAACAAAGAAAACAAAATTTCAAGTGAATAACTTTTTCAATTAATGAATGAATAAGCAAATAATTTGATTTAAGAAAGGAAGTTTAATAATATGTATGCAATATTCTAAGTCTTTCAAAATATTCTTTAGGTATGTGGCCTTTAATATTTCTCTATCAATTGTAGGTTATTATAACATATTTTTAGAATGTCAGTTATAGACCTTATTGTTAATATCATAGCTAACGATTTTCTCTGACTAGCCAATTTATTGAAATCCATTTTTAGTTTGAAAATGCATTTTAATAGAATAAATGATTCCGATAAAAATTATTGATTCAGAGGAAAGTCCTCAGTACACAGGAAAACTTTTCCTAATCCTATTCTTGAGCTCTTTCATCTCCATTGTGTTGAAAATGAAGCTAAATCTTTCTTAATGCTTCCATTTAATCTCTTTACAATGCAAGCCTTTTTGTAGGATTATTCAATTTTGGTAAAAATTCATTCAATCCATTATTGACTTTCATGTCTTCACCAATGACTAGTTCCTACAAACTCCAGCTCAACCTCTGGTCCATCCATCTGTTTCCTCCAGGTCTGCTTATCTAACCTCTGGTCTTCTCCCATACTCATACTTGCATTACTTACCCATACATAGTAGGATTTCATGTGCTACATATGTTCATAAAAATTGGATATAGTATCAGAGGATTCCAAACCATGACAGAAAGGAAAAACCTAGGTTTAGGTTTTATCTTAGAAATTGCAATTATCAAAAGAGAGAAAGTTAGCAAAGCTTAGCAAGTGAATATTGAGGCATTGGGATCAGTGAATGGAAAGGACACGGCTGTTAAGGAATAAAATCTCCAATGGCTGTTTTTGTCTTAGTTCTCATTCCCCTGTATTCCGAGGAAAAAATACAGCACTTTTTGAGAGCATATATGCCATAAAATGGAAGGTATCGAAATAAAATTAGATCTAAATTTTCTTCCAAATTCAGTAATATCTTCTGTGACAATTTTTGCCTCAAAACTTTTGAAATTTTGACATAGAATGCTAAAATTGTCAATAATTTTATATAGGTTAAAGAAAATATAATTTTGATATGCCACTTATGATGAAAACTGACATTCAAGCCTCCATATGCCACTTACTTCTCTGGAGGGGGTAAAATTAATTAGGTAATAAAATTAAGCTGTTTTGTAGCTCCTCATCTATTCCTTCCCCTGGTGGCTCGTAGTCGCAGCAAAGCACTGCTGTCGCACACCTTTTTATTACACCTACTATCTTATTTATTATTCAGGGTATGGCAACATAACTTCCTTTTTTCGCATTAAAGAGCATTTAAAAAAGGAAGTTACGTTGCCACACCCTGTATAAGTATTATTACTATACTTTTGAGTATATCATGACCCAACTATAATGTGATGAGATAAATGTTCTTGGTAGTGAAGGAATGAACACCCATACTAGTTGGAAGGATAGTATTCTTCAAATATTTAAGGAGTTAACTAAAATACCCACGAAATGGGCTGTTTGCTTTTTACATTTGCCTTTCTGAGTTCTCTTCACTCATATTGACGGTGCTTATTCAAGCCTCCATTCATACTAATGTCATATGTTCAGAACAAACTGTCTATATACTATCAATCTGTGAACATTGTCCAGTGGTGTCATTTAAACCAATAAATAATCTACGCTAAATATTATTAATAAAATGTGTAAATAAAAATTATAAAGTAATTTATACTAAATTCATCACAGTCCATTCACACATTCCAGAACAGTTTTGTTCACAAAAATCAGTAACAACCTGAGGCACCTGCTATAGATATCTGATGGAATTGACATCAGAGCATGCCCAGAAGAGCTTCCATGATTCCTGGCTAATCAAACAAAGCTGTTTCACTGCTGCAAACAGAATTCTTAGATTATGTATTCTATCTAAGAAATTGATTAAAATTGTGGCATTGCTGTCTAATAAAATGATGGGGGTCAGGGCACTGCTTTCCATTACTCATTGTCCATTACTGATTGTCCATCTCTAAAGAGACCATTCACAGGTACTAGCTGTGGTCCATTCATCAATCCAGACGTTCTTCATACTCCCAAAAAATGTTCTTGATGACTTGTACTAAAGCAGCCTCCCAAGTATGCTGAATTGATGCTAGGGATGGCATCATATTTATTTATTTAACCCTTTAGACAGGTTTAAACCAGTAACGCCTCTTTCGCCCAATTTTTTTTAGATATTATATAATATGTATAAAATGAATTCAAAATTATAATCTAAAATTAACTTACGACTAGAAAACTAATCTAAATGCAAACAACATAGACAAAAAGAGAGGTGTAAACTTTTAAAAACAACAACATACACAGTTTCATACTAATGCTAAGTACATATAAATTACATATAAAAGATTTAGGTTGTGGGGGAAAACTCCTCAACTGAAGGTCTACCGAAAAAAACCCACGATGCGGGAAAATGCCCTCACAAGAAGGGGAGTGAAAAAAAAAACATGAAAACAGAGGAGTAATAAAAGAAAGAAAATTCATCATGAAAAAAATCCACTTTTTAGTCTCTGTAAAATATGTCCCCTGTCGGATCATCAAAATTATCTAGAAAGGAAAGGAAAAAAAGTATTCTGTTTTATATAAAATGTGAATATTTGACAGTTTAAATATGACAAGTTTTATTCACGGTATGAAAATAAATAATAAAAGGTAAGTTAAAGATAAATACAAAGTTGATAACTGAGATTAATGCCTTTCTAAAAATTATTTGTTTTCTCCATTCTAAAGTAAACTATGCACTTTAAATTTGAAAGAAGGGAATGATAAATCTTTAACGATAGTGAATGGAAAGTCGTTCCAATATCTTGCTCCCAGAACCAGAAATGATTTAGAACACATCCGTTCCATGTATTGGTATCTTAAGTTTACCCAATGGAGGTGCACATAAATTATGGTAGCTATTGAGATATTTGGAGTGAGAGGAAAGATGGGAAGGAAAATTATGGTTAAGAGTTTTGTGTAACAGATTGAGTGTGAGAAGCTTACGTCTGGAGTCAAGTCATAAACATTTTAATTCTTTTAAAAGAGGAGTACTGCAATCACTTCTCTTAGAATTGAAGACAAATTTAATGGATTGATTTAATACACGGTCTAATTTACTGCTAACTGCATGAGACATTTCATTAAAAATTACGTCACAGAAGTCAAATAAAGGTAGAATTAGTTCTTGAACAAGGGTCTTTTTAAGCTGAAATAGTAGTATATTTTTGAAATATTTAAAATTATTATACTATTAAACTATAATCAATTGGTGTGTCGCCTATCAAGGCTTTATCTATATTTAGGTGGTTAATCACATTAATAAACTTGGGAAGTCCATATAGTATAGTGTAGCTTGTGATTTTTTGTGGCTTGATGTATAGAGCTAATGACTTTAACCATAGATGCAATTAAAAGATGTCATTATTTATGCACTTGATGGTTTTGGAAATGTTGTTTAAGTCTGTTGGCAGATATATTTGCAAATCATTCGCACACAAGTGGTAAGAACAATGTGAAAGATTACCTGATAAACTCTAAAGGTATAGAGAGAAAAGGGTAGGACCTAGAGTTGATCCTTGTGGAACTCCGTGATCATTAAGCCAAAAAGAAGAGTAATTACCATTGATGAGGCATGACTGGGATCTACCATATAGATACAAAGAGAACTAAGATAACACCAGTGTACCAACATTAAAGACTTTCTGTTTGGCTATAAGTATTTCAATATCTATGGAATCAAAGGCCCTGCTGAGATCAATCAGAATTAAAATAGTTACTTTCTTACTGTCCATTGCAATTTTGATATAATTAAAATACCTTAGTCAATGGGGTAGTAGTACCGTGATAACATCTGAAACCTGATTGGAAAGGTTCATAAAGATTGTTTTTAGTTAAATAATTAACTTGCTGTTGTTTCACTAAGTGTCCAAGACCTTTAGAGGGAGAAGGGAGTTTATTTATCGAACGGAAATCATTAATAGTACTTAAAATTTGGGGTATAGGGTGAATTATAGCCGATTTCCATTGATTAGGGAAAACCACACGAAAGTGAGAAGTTAAAGATATGAGTGATGACTGGAGTAATATGGGTAGTAATTTTGTGGATTATATGAATAGGAATGCAGTTGCTATCAGTTACTGAGGAAAACCAACAAAGCTTTCTTTACATCACAACAAGAAACGGGTGAATTTAAATTTGGGATTGGCATTTGGCTTAATATTGGGTTGCTAGTTTCATTTTTGTCTTCAGAGGATATACTCATGTAATTGTTGATAAAATGATCGTTCAAAATGTCTGGCGTTGCAATCAGAGGGATTGAAAAAGTTTTAGATTTGCATGTGCCAAGTTTAGAGAGTCCATTCCATAATGTATTCCTGAAATCATGCCTAAGGATATCGCTGGCAAAATTCGCTCTAATCTTTTGAATATCTTTCTTAACTCTATTATGAAGTGGTTTGAAATGGTCAGAATCGATTACTGATTTGGAGTTCTTACAAAATCTAAAGGCTATATCTATTTCTCGCATAAGTATTAAAATTGGATTTTTATCCAAGGAGTCGGATTGTTTTTGATGTGCCTTGTCAAAATAGGAGCATGCTCATCGATAAGCCTGCTGAGGTGATTATTTAGATCGTCAACTTTCTCATTTATGTTTTCAGCTAAGGGGCCCTACACAAATTATGTAATGCAATTTGGGGGAGGGGTCCGGCCAGGTGTTACGGTCCTGATTCATGGGGGAAGGAGGGACAAGGTTTGCATTATGTCACGGTTTTAGAACTGCAAAATATAGCAAAATTTCTGCATGTTTAAGGTTTGAATTTAAAACTCTCATGCAATTTACTGGGAAAAGTTGGCAGCTCTGATCTGAGCCAGCACGAGTGTCATACAGAAGTAGTCAGAGTGCAAGTGGAGTGTGGTAGGCTGCACCGGTATTCCCCTGTGTCTGTATTGTGACATGCTAATTATCAACAGGTCATGGCCTCCAATCTGGCTGAAATGTATGAATTGCCTTTAAAATTGAAATTGTTTATTAAAAAATGAATTATTATAGGGAACTAAAAATTATTCTTTCCTGAATAAGGAAAGAATAATTTTCTTGCCTGAAACTTTTCCAAAAGCCCTCGTTAGGTAACGGAGAGGGGGGATCCTGCCTGCCTTTACGGTGCTGCTACATGAGGGGGGGAGGTCGAAAATTATAGAATTTTGCATTACATAATTTATGTATGACCACTAAGTAAGCCTGATCGAACGAAAGATTTGCAGCAGATCTGTGCAATGCCTTTAAATCGATGTTCATTAAGTTAAATGGTCCACTTTTTTCCTAGGCAAGCTTGGCCTAAATTGCAATGAAGTTTCCCATTTGTGACAATTTTCCCCTACAATTACAAATCGGGTTAGTGAAACAATTCCTACTAATAGTTGATGGTTGGTTGGGGAGTGGAAAGAGCTTGGAATGACAGTTTTTTGTCAAATAAAAGGCAAACAGTCCAAACAGCAAACAGAAAAGAAATTCTAACTGTTATGCCCATGTGAGACAGCCACTTTTGCCAGCTATTACATTTAAATTTTAAAATAGGCATAACAACCCATAGTGAACTCCAAAGTCCAACTCAAAATTCCTGAAAACATTTGAACCAGAGTTCACTGTATCTTGTAAATAAGGGATTTGAGGAAACTGCTTATCCAATTATCAATTTTGAGTTAAATATCTTCAAACATAAAAGTTAACACTATAATTATACTAAATAATAATTCAAAAGTAAATCACACATAGTATGCGATTCCTTTTTACTTTCTCCATATACGTAGTATACAGAGAGTATTGTTTTCATGAAAAAAATCGACTTCAAGATTTCAACGGAAATACATGTTTTTGGGTTCTAGAACTCGTTTTGGCCATTTTCGGAATGATGTCAGTGTGCTTGTGGGCGCTCTAATGTAAAAACTATTGATGGTATCAATACCAAACTTTAAATACAGCACTGTGGTGTTTGCTGTCAGAGTTGATTAGTTTTTAGAGTAAATCGGATAACCGGAAGTCGAGCTTTATTCTTCGAAGCTCATTTCCAGTTTTCAAAATATCTCCATAAATAAGATATTTAGGTATATTGTATTACTTATAAAATTTTTAGAAAATGTAATTTACTATATCTTTTGTATTTAGCATATTTTTTTATCACCAGTTGTTTAGGAGTTATTCGTGAAATACTGATAAACCGGAAGTAGCTGATTATGTACTTTGTGAGCGCTCTAACATGAAAACTGTTTGTCGTATCAACACGAAATTTCATAAAAAGTACTAAAGTTGATGTCCTTGGAGTTGATTAGTTATTGGAGTAAATCGGTTAACCGAAAGTTGAGCTTTACTATTTGAAGGTCGTTTCCGTTTTTGCAAAATATCTCCATTAATCTGATATTAAGGTATATAATATTAAAAATAAAAGTTTTAAAAAATGATATTTACTATAACTTTTGTATGAAACATATTTTTGTATAACTGATTGTTTAGGAGTTATTCATGAAATACTGATAAACCGGAAGTTGCTAATTATGTACGTTGAGGGCGCGCTGGGGCGAAAGGCCATTTCATCGTTTTTCATCGAACATTTCCCGGAAAACATTATTTATAATGTTTGTGACGTAAAAGATAAAATGATATAAATTAATCACTTATCTTCCAAGTTTAGATTGAATATAGAGTTCAAAATTACTGTCGTAGATAAATATTTACATCTTATATATGGAGAAAGTCATGTGCTGGCCACATCAGATTTTTTTATATTATTTATATTTTTAAAATAATGGTAAAGTATAATATAGAATATTGATGCATTTTGGATTACTGCTGAATTGATTTATGTTATGGGGATTTATTTATGATTTAGATGATCTATCGTACAAGGTGGCTTTAATGATCATTCATCAGTCTATTCCCTGTTGGCTAGATACATTGATACTATGCGCTAATTGTAAGGAATGTGAACATTCTCTAATTTTTTCAGAATATCATTATGAAGTGAAGTTAACTGGTAACTTGCCAGGGGAATATATGGTTACAATATATCTGTGGTGACTCACCATCCGTCCGCTGCCATTTGATGAGTAGCATCGGGTACTTTCCACTAAACGACCGAGCACGTCGGCCGGGGACTCCCCCATCCCACGAATTCTTCTGGAATTCCCCCCAAATTTTCGGGAGAGTTCTGGAAGATTCCGTGGGAATATGAAAGCCGAGCCTGCAGCGGTAACACAGGCCATTCGCTAGCTTAACGCAGTACTACCATCATCAATAAAGAGCATTCAAAACGACAATGCCTTCATTTCTTTATATGCAAACCTCTTGACAGTACCAAGATGTGATGTGACTAGTTCATATTATAGGATGATCAAAATGAATTTTGATTTGAGAAAGTGTTAAAAGTGGAACATGGGCAAATTTTCCTATCACCCTTTACATATGTCATTTAATGTGTTAAAAGTTGTTTTCATTTTCTTAATAATTTTTTATTTGTGTGTGGAGTTAATTATGTATATTACTAGTATTCTACCTGCCTTTATATGGATCTCACAATTTACATAATCTATAATGTCATAGTCAAATAGAACAAATGTGACAAATATACTTCCCATAATTTATTCTTATATCTTAAAGTATGTTATTTGTGATTGAAACTAAGTTCAGTTAAACTTTCATATCTTAAGGACCTGCATGTTATCATCTCATAGCAAGCTCATATTCATGTTTCTTTCCATTTACAAGGTAAAAGCTGAAGTGAATATTCAGCTATAATAGTTAATTTTTTTATGAAAATTAAATTGATTTATGGCAGATGAAATATTGAATAAAAGTTGTGTTGATGCCACCCAAATGAACTCATCAAATCATGAAATGAGGGGCAGAATGCCTCTCATGTTCAAACCCACTCTTCAAAGAAAAGTAAACATTACCCAAAGAGTTCTTTGAAGGATTTGGCACAACATATGAGAGAAAAGAAAAGGTTAAAGATTGATATTCACCTGGAGATTCATATTAAAAGAGCAGATTTTGGAAATTTGACTCCAGATTTGATTTTAAGGAATTGATCAGGCTTTGAATAGAAGACAATCTTCAAGATTAGGTTTAGGAATGAAAGTTAGAGTACGTAAGTTATTTTTATATTCTTTCATGCTTCTATTTTCATTACAATCTTTTATACATAAGAAACTTAATTTTCTACTCATCCAAAATCTGTATTGGTGACCCCTAGTTCTTCCAACAGCTACAAGAAGGCAGATTTGCACCCTGCAATAACTTCAGTGACTTTTAGTATAATCTAAAAAAACATTATTGTTTTACTATCATCTACAACTATCTAACTATCATCTCCTAAAAGCAAACATTTGCATAATATCTCAGAATCATCATAAATAGTTTTATGGGAGATATTGGCCAAGGTTGATTGCACTCTGAAGTTATCTTTTGTTTGATTTCTTCTAGAAGGGCCTATAATTCGTTTGAGAAAGGAAAAAATATTTATAATTTCAAATACATTTCGACTTAAAGAAATAAATGTAACACTCCAAGTCTAATTCATCATAGAAATGTAAATAAGTGTTTATAGGATGCTTATAGATTATTTATGAAATTGAATTACCTTTCTCAAAATGTTATCTACTTGTTAGTAATGAAGACTAGCTAGAGATTTCTCAGTTGCTCAAGAGTTGTATAAATTATTATAGTTAAGCTTAGATGGAATTAGTATATGTATTTCATTCTTGATAAATGAGAAAGAAAGAGAAAATGCAAAATTATTTTGGCATTTGTTGTTTTAGAAGCGAAGATCCCTCTGCTGAAGACTTTGGGCACAAGTGGACTTTGAGTGCTCTGTTGCGGCATTTGCGTGCAAATGGCATGGCTGACACTGCTTTGCTGATGCAGAACATAGAGGAGGTTGTAGTGAAAGCCATTCTTGCTTCTATTCCTCCGATGGTCTCTGCAACACGACTCCTAGCTCCACACTCACACAATTGCTTTGGTTAGTATAATTGGTATTCAATTGTGAAGACAAGGCACAAATTGTCACAAGGCCCAAAAAATTATTAAAAATTAGGAATTCTTTCTTAGAAATGAAATGAACGTAAGAATGTTATTTATTGTTCATGTTGTCATAGGTGCATATTTCTTGCTCAATTAAGAATTTCTTTGGTAAACATTTAAAACAAATGCAAAATGTTTGCTATTTAATGATATCTGGGAACATTTGAAGCAGTCAATGTGAGATTAATAATGCAAATGGATTATTCGGTTCGATGCCGGGCGGTAAATATATCTCCCATATAAAACACATTGTGGTAGTTTTTCATTATTTTTTTCATGCACTAATCGAAATGATAGAAAGTTCTTGCTTTTCTTCGATCCTGGCCTCCGTGACTTCAACCAGCAACGACGCTTCTTTTACTATCCCTTTCAATTCTTTAGAGATATCTTCCGTGCACGCTTCCTTCCACTCTTCAAAATGGTCCATTGGCTCCTCTCATCATCTCCTGCTTCATCACCTTGAAATACCGCTAGTATTGCAGATGTTTCACTCTCCATCGGTCGGAGAGTTGGCTCCGGATTCACCTCTTTCTCCTTTGAAGATAACTCTGCTATGGTCAGACCCTCCATCTGAACGTCCAGAGAATCGTCCTCTCGCAACTCTTCTGTGGAAGATTTCCAAAATCTCCCTTCAACATTATCTCTTTCTTTAGTCAAGGGCTGCGAGTTGGGCGCCTAAATGTAATGTTCCTTCCGGTTTGGGGTTGGGCTTGTCCTTGACTGCTTCATTTGCTCTCAAAAATCCTCCACTCACTCTCTTTCCCTCTCCCTTCTCCTTAATGACCAAAAATAAAAATGGTCCAAATTTGTGGTAGATGGTGCCACCCCTGTCGGGACCGTCACAATAAATAAATTCATTTATGTATAAAGTAAACAGTGAAGATGTAAAATGAAAGAATTAGGGTTTGGGGGAAAACTCCTTGGCTGAAGGCTTTTGGAGGAAAACCCACTGTGGGGGAAAACACTCGCACAAGGGGAGTGAAAAAAACCTTCGAAAACACAGATGGAAATTAATACAAGCAGGTATATCACTAGTTGCAATAACTATCAGAGTAAAGATAAATCTTTAATTTATTTTGTCAGTTCCCCTCTCATATGGACAGTGTGATATGTCTACAGGGGAGCAATTCATTATTATTTGAAGCCAAAACCACATTCACTTGCTCGATTGAATTTCATGTTACTCTTGCACTGCTTACATTTTAAGCTGACACAATTAGAGTAAAAACTAAGGAAATTCATTACCACATATCCAATAGAATCATTTATAAGAATATCATGATCTTTCAATTACTCTAAATTTTTCATAGTTTAATCAATTTGGCTTCTTTCTATTTCTTTTTGAGCATAATTCAGTATTTGTCTCCATGTCTTTTCCGTTGTATTGAAGTTGATGCTCTGGCATCTTTAGGAATTTTCCCTTTCAATGCCATTGCCGCCACATATACTTCAAAATTTACAAAATGAGAAGTAAATACTGTAATTCAACAAATATTAGAATGCCCACTTGCAAGATCAGCCATTCAAAATGAATCTTTGAATTGAGGTACAGTTCTAAGCTGTTAGAAAAACACTTCTGACCCTCTGTAAAAACACCAGCGATTGTTTTTTTGATACCAGTATCATTTAGTTTCCAGTGATACGACATGGGCTGCTTGAATGGGCTTTGAGGGCCATGGGTTGGGCACATCGCCTCTAGATAGCAGTGTGTTTTTCTTCCAAACATATCTCCTCAGCATCAAGGACTTGCTCTGCCAAATATCCATTTTGCCCTATGACTTAAACAAACCACTTTCTCTATTTTAGGATCCTAACTTACAAACAATTTTTTAATGCTTTCTGGAGTCCTAAAACGGTTCTCTCTTCTACAATGCTTCTATTCACTCCAATTTGGGACATCGGATCTATCCAATGAAAAAATGGTGCCATAAATTGTTAGGTGTTTAAGTGTTTTTGAGAGATTTTTTTCCTTGACTTGGACCATAGCTTTGCCTACTATGGCATCTTAGCTATTCAATGCATAAAAACAAAAACCAAGGGTCATTTCTAAGATTTTTTAGATCATTACTGTGATGCTGACTCCGAATATTTTGGGACCAAATAAGCTGAGTAGAATTAATTTGGAAACACCGAACTATGAATTTAATTGTAACTTAGGACTTTATTCAGGTCTAATTAATAATGTGTATTAATGAATAATTGTATCCTTGACCTCGAAAAAAATGTAAAGATAGGAGTTCAGTGGGTTTTGTTTTACTCTTATCTATTGATTTAAGTGGATGTTGTTTAGTTGTCGGATTTTGAATATCCAATGTTAAATTTGATGATAAAATCTAATACGAAGAACTTAATTTTTCAGAGCTCTTTGGTTTCGATATCCTGATAGATTCTTCGTTGAAGCCCTGGCTTTTGGAAGTGAACCTCTCCCCATCCTTAGGTTGTGATTCTCCTCTGGACGTTAGAGTTAAGTCAGCCATGCTCACTGATCTCCTTACTCTGGTTGGCATTCCTGCTGTTGATCCGATGGCACGCCGATGCTCAGATGCCAACCGAAAGACATCTCAGGGAAAATCTCCTTCCAGGACATCCTCTCTCGATGTATCTCCCTCTAAAGTGCCCACTACACGCCTCAAGAAGTCCACTGTATGTTGCATTGCCCTATCTCTATTACTCCTTATATACTAAGTGGTTTATCAAATTTTAGAAAAAATTCATACTCCTATTAATTGAGACTGCTTGTTGTATGTTTGCCCTCAAGGGCCGCTTTTCATTACTTGCAAAAGGGTTGATGCAAGCCTATTTATCCTTAAGTTACTAGCTATATAATATTTTTGGAGAGATCAATGAGCAGTTTTCCTTATATTAAAGGTAAAAATGTCTTATAATTTTAAGATTTTGAAATCGAGATATAAAAAATTCTCCAATAAGACGAAACAAAATATACTAGTGTTCCATTACAGAAAAAAATGGGAAACCCTGGTCTATAGTTTAGGCTATTACAGTCAAAACATTGGTGGAACATTTGACGAATTAAATGGTACTATGCTAAGACTAGGATGCAGCTGGCCCTGCACTATGGAACATGTGAACTAGTAGAATTGTGCCCGATTCTGTTGATTCTAACATGCACCCTGATATTTTAACTGAAAATAGATCCAAAATGGTGGGCGTTGTTTTTTAGTAAATACTGTACATGCTAATGATAACATAACATACTGAACATTCATATGTATATTATTTAATTAAGCTAATACTTTTTTGTTGTGAAGAACAAAATCTTGAACTCTAATGTTTGAACGGTATTGTTTTGCAGTGTCGTCGAGCTCAGTCATCTGTTACTCTTCCTCGCAAAAACTCCAATATTAACTCCCGTCTTGCAGCTAGTGCATCTTCACTATCTTTGGAAGAGTCGAGATTGGTACGAGACATTCGGGCTGAGTTTGAGAGGCGTGGTGGTTTTGTCCGCATTTTTCCGTCGGCTGAAAGCTGGTCTCGCTACCGAACATTTCTTGATCCAAGCACTGGTATCACTTTGACAGCTCCATCCATCCTACCATCCCCAATATTTCCATACACTAATTGTAAAACCAACCTCAACCTTCTTCTTCATCAGCAGCTTTTCCCCAATGCAGATAGTGAAAAGGGCTCTTCTGTTAAGGACCCAACTTCATCGAGAATGAAGAAAGTACTGTCACGCTATGAAAGAGCGCTGTTCACTGGCTATGGTGCAGCTCTCACTGTAGATTTGGATAGTGGAAAACCAGGTTTGTGCCTTTTCAAAACCATTTTCAATTTATAGGTTTTTTTCTGATTGAAGATTATGCTTTGGAGATTGCTTGATAGAAGTTGCAGAAAGAAATTCAGAAAATTAAAAATACAGAACATAGAAAGAAGACATCCCCGTTTGAATAATATGAATCGAGTTCTCTCGGGTTTCCATCCAGGAGGCTCTTTCAACGCTTGTCAATGCTTCAACTCCTCTCTTCGGAATCATCTTCAGGACTTCAGTCTCTTCTTTTCAGTCCTGTGGATGACTCTGAAGAGAGGAGTTGAAACATTGACAAGTGTTGAAACAGCCACTCGCATGGGAACCCGAGAGAACTTCATTCATAGGATTTGCTGGAAAAGCACCAGATCCTTCAACATGTATCCATTTCAGAAGATGAGGGTAATACTGTGTTACTTTATTGACGTACAACACTTTAATACCTAATAAACATTTTCCTAAAATATAGGCCTGAAATTCATAGTACATTTTATATCAATTTGTTACATCTTTTATTTAAACTTAATTAAATAAAAGAATCGTATTAATTTTTTACTAAGTGCAAATGTCTCATTTAGGGTTTATATTTTGGAAATGTCTTTTCTCCTGAAAAAACCTTTTGCTATACTATTAAAATTCAGTTATCTACGCTCAAATATGTGCTAATCTTCACAAGCGTAATATCTCATTTTCCCAATTATGTTAAATAATTTATATTAATGATTTAATACCTATCAATTACTGTCAATTGTGAAAACAAGGGGAATAGAGAAGCAAATATCTAACTACCGTGTATTTATGAATTAACACTCAATCAGGTGCATGTCATAAAAAGATAAAATATGCTACCATCGGAAATCATTCTGTGTTTTAAAAAGAAATTGTAAAAGAGATTTTTGCCTTTACTTATCTCCATTTATTTAGCATATTGTAACGAATAGCATATGAATGACTAGCTTTTGTACTTGTTGGCAGCTGCTCCGCAAAGAGTGCTAATTTTAAGTTTTAGTTCTTTAATTTAAAATTAATGAATGAGAATTTAAAAAATTATGCTGTTTGTTATATGACATTGCCAGTGACTACGCCAATATATATGATATGCTCATCTTTGAATTGCTTTCTTTTTAGTTCTTTCAGTTTAGATTATTGCTCCCCACATTATGACACACTGGGCAGGAATATGACTAATGAGTTAAACACTGTGCTGAAAAAAATCTACAGAGTGCAAATGAAATTCAGTTTTTTTTTATGGTTACGTCACTGGAGGATGAATAATTACAACATTTATTTATGACCGGCAAGAATTCCACTTGGTTTAACTGTTAATAATAATAGTTAGTTTTCAAATTCTAAAGAATTAAGTTTTCAATGTTTAAAATGTTGTTTGATTGTTAAGTCACTTGTTTGGGTTGATGGGTGTTGTTGTATTTCCAGATGTAGGGGAAGGTGATGAGGTGGTGGAATTGGCAGCCCTGAAAGAAGAAATCCGAAAATTATTAGAAAAAGGAAGTAAATTGAGGTTAGATTTATGTCAAATTGAATCACTTCTTATTTGTTGTTACAAGAACATATTCTCCTATGGCACCCTTTCACATAATTGAAATTATCCATAAGTAATCATTTGTATTAAGCACAGAAATTTTATTTTAGAAGTTTTGAGTTGCTGCATTCATGTGATATCAGTGAAGAGTTACTATTGACTTATCTAGTGCAACAAAATTTTTCTTGTGTTTTAGATATAAAATTAAAGTCAGAAGCATGTTGTAACTTGTCCAAGGAAGGTTACATTACCCCCATATTTGAACATAAGGTCTATACACTTAATTCTAGATTTATCAAATGTGACTATTACGATTAAAACGTTCAAACTTCTTTGGATTATGGTAATTGGTTCTTGTAAAGAATTTTAAATGCATTCAAATAGTTTAACTGCTCTGGAAAATCAATATTTGGGATTCTCTCTCTGTATCTAAGAGAGATTATAACCTTTTTCTGAGGATATTGATTAATAAAATCGATTGAAGAAGCCTTAACAATGTGGAATTCCATACTAGGAATAGAAATAAAAACACTGTGTCGAAAATTCCCCTAAAGTTTTTAATATACGACTGGTTTCCGACAATTCTGTCCATCATCAGGCACAGAGACCGCAACTGCATTGAATATATAGAAAACAATAAGGAAGCAAGGTCAGAGAGGGGGGGAAGGGTTAGTGATATTAGGTGAGGGAAGCAGCGGAAGGAAGCAAACAGTAGATAAAAGTGGAGAGTGATTAGGAAAGAGGTGAATGTTAGTCAGCGTATAATTGTGGTGTATGTGGTGTAGAATTTCTAATTGCTCCAAGTAATTAAGTTTATTTCCTTGAGAATGGCTATGGAGGAGGGTGTTGGTAAAATCTGAATGGTGTTTATTATCGAGTAAATGTTTGGCGAAATGTGAGGCATTGGAACCATTTAGGAAAGACTGTTTATGTTCTTTTGTTCGAATGTGTAAATTTCTACTAGTTTGGCCTATGTATATTGCATTACAGTCTTTACAATTTAATTTAAATATACCAGATTTGCGTATTTTATCGAATTTATCTTTATTGTTTAAAATAGTTTTCCCTATGTTCTGCGTTGTATAGAAAGCTGGTTTGATGTTGGAGCATTTAAGAAAATTGGCGGGATTCGTTGGGGGTGTTCGTGGGAATAAGAGGTTGAAGTTAACGTCCATGAACCTCCCGAATCAGGGCTTGCCTGAAAATATTCAGGATCAAAACCATGCTCATGGTCTTCTTCGGCGTAAGAGGCAGTCATCACCACAAATTCATACATACGGGGACTACTATGAATGCAATATTTCTACTTGGAAGTGCTCAAAAGACTGGAGAGGAGGGTTGCTCACTCTCAAAGTGAAAAAAGGATGCATGGAAACATAATCACAACAAGGCAACAAGCCTTCATTGCCAATGATTTCCTGGCCAGGAACCACTGTCTATTGATTCCACTGCCTCCCTACAGTCCTGATCTGCGTCTCCCAGACCTTTCCTTGCTGAAATGGAGGCCTAAAAGGGAAACTTAGGGTCATGATTGAATGCATCTAAGCTCACATCTGCTCTAAAGGACATCCTGGAGAAGGGCATTCATCCGGCCAGGAAGGCACCCTGCCTTCCAGGCCTGGACACTTCTTCTCCTGAAGTGTATTGTCATAGAACAGTTCTATTTCAAAGATTTTTGTCTAACAGTAGGATTATATTCAATGGATGATTTTTTATGAATTTGGTTGCAGTACTTATGGAATGCACCTTGTACAACAAGCAATATTGGTTGATTTTAGTTAGAACTTAGCTCAAGTGACCTTGGGCATCTCACAAGGTAGCACTTAAGTACTTAGTCCATTTTTTATAGTATACATCAATGACCCTATTAATTAAATTGTTAGTAAATAAATTATATTTTTGCATGACACATTATTTTACCAAGAAATATAAAGTAAAGCAGTCAACCTTGTCAAAAGATTTAGATAAAGTTATGAAATGAATCCTATGAAAGTCATTGAAATATATTGGCCTCACTAATATGGAGATGGGGCACCCACATCCGTAATATTTGTGGAAAAGCACTTTAGAAACTAGACTTCCTCAATAGAATTGGCAGTAGAAGCATAGAACAACTTCTTAATCTTTGTTACATTGTGTTAATTGGACCTCATTTAGAGTATGTATGCCTACATTCTATGGGACCCTTTTAGTAATTCTGCTGCAAAAAAACAGTGCGCATTATTATTTGTTCTCCCTTTTACATATGTCAATCTAATACTGCTAGAATGATCAGGAAAAATATGATACATTTGGGTCATTCCATCCCAAGTGGTCTGATTTCAGAGAAGGACCACAATATTTTGTCTTAATACCACCAGATAAATAACACCACAACGATTTACAACCTCATCGAAGAAAACAAATTGCAGGCTTGGGATCCTCAACCAAGAAACCCACCCGTGTCTGGTATTGCATGGCTATCGGGCATGACCCCTACGGAGATGGGGTTACTGGTTCAAATGCCTGAACTGGTAGTGACGATGTCAGTACCAGTCATGGACCAACGCTATATACTAAAAATGTCTACATAAAATAACCAGGACGATAAACAACAGAACACATGTGGCGCCACCATAGCAACTGTATCAACTTTGTTAATTTTTTTAGGGCTGTACGTGCTCGCGATGAAAAACCAAGTGTACTTTTTTAAGAGGTTTGAAACATGCTCTTTCATATGAAAATAATTTACAAGAGTATCGAAAAGGTCTTTCTTTTCTAAGAGCGGGCAGAAAATAACCTATTTTTGCCGTTTTTACAAATGTCATCCTCATAGTTGTCCCTATTTCTAGGGCCTCATATGCTCGAGATGGAAAATTAGATATACTTTTTTAGAGGGTTGAAAACATTCTCTATTTAATAAAAAATTTTCAAAATAAATTTCAGAGGGTCTTTTTTTGTAAAAGCAGGGTAAAAATGGCCTATTTTTGGCTTTTTTACAAAAATTGTCAAATGTTGACTCAATTTTTAAAATAATGGAAAGTACTAGGAATATGAAATTTTATATTTATAAACTATGTATTTATATGTTATCATGCGATAAGTTTCACGTTGATTATATCATTTCTTCTTGAGATATAAAAAGCCAAAGTTTTAATATTTTTTCGATCCGCAATTTTTTGGGCCAGTTTTGCACAGAATTTTCTGCAAGGAAGTCGCTCTTACAGTTATTACTTTCTCCATATACGAAGTATAGAGAAAGTATTGTTTTCATGAAAAAATTCGACTTCGAGATTTCAACGGAAATACATGTTTTGGGGTCCCTAGAACACGTTTTGACCATTTTCGGAATGATGTCTGTGTGTATGTGTGTGTGTGTGTGTGTGTGTGTGTGATAGTGGGCGCTCTAACGTGAAAACCATTAGTCGTATCAATACCAAACTTCGTATATAGTACTGTGGTGTGTGCTGTCAGAGTTGATTAGTTTTTGGAGTATATCGGTCAACCGGAAGTCGAGCTTTATTCATTAAAGCTCATTTCCGGTTTTCAAAATATCTCCATAAATATGATATATACGTATATTGTATTGCTTATAAAAGTTTTAGATAATGTAATTTACTATAACTTTTGTATTTAACATATTTTTGTATCACTGGTTGATAAGGAGTTATTCGTGAAATACTTATAAATCGGAAGAAGATGATTATGTACTTTGTGGGCGCTCTAACATGAAAACTATTTGTTGGATCAACACCAAATTTCATATGTAGTACTTCTATTACAGTCTTTAGAGTTGATTAGTTTTTGGAGTAAATCGGTTAACCGGAAGTCGAGCTCCATTCTTCATAGCTCATTTCCGGTTTTCAAAATATCTCCATAAATATAATATTTAGGTATATACTATTATTTACAAACGTTTTAGAAAATAAAATTTACTATAACTTTTGTTTGAAACATATTTTTGTATCACTGATTGTTTAGGAGTTATTCATGAAGTACTGATAAACCGGAAGTTGCTGATTATTTACTATATGGGCGCTCTATGCTCTATGGGCGAAAGGCCAATTTCGTCGCTTTTCATCGAGCATGTCTCGGGAAACATTATTTATAATTTTTGTGACGTAAAAGATAATATGATATAAATTAATCTCTTATCTTCCAAGTTTAGATTTAATATATAGTTCGAAAATACTATCGTAGATAAATATTTAAATATTATGTATGGAGAAAGTAATGTGCTGGCCACATCAGATTTTTTTTATTACTTTTTTAATAGAGCGCAAAAAGTTGTTTAAGATAGCCAAAGTGTGTTTACTTCATAAAACAATTCTCTGAGATACAATGCCTCAAAGTTACTGAAAACTCATAGTCATGTTGAAGAAGGCAGCGACACGGGGTCAAACAATCTTCTATATCACAGCAAGTATACCATCGGCGAAAGTAAAACCTTACAAATGCTCATAAGAAATATGTGTGAATGTCCATACAAAATTTCATCGAAATCCGTGATGGTCGAGCGGGGACCACTAGACCACTTGGCATGGAATGGCCCATTTATTCTTTGATGAGCGATAGTAATAACAATGGGGTAATCAATTAAGAATCAAGTCGTCATTCATCCCTTCTACATACCAAAAATTGGATTGGATTGGAAGTATGTGGCGAACTAATAGCCACTGATGCAATTATGTCCTCATACAGCATTATAATTATGCAAAAATAGGACTATAATTTGGATCATATTAAACAACTCTGCAAATTCTGATTTGCGAATTTGCGTAGTTATTTAATATGATCCCGATTTTGGAATTCCACCAAGTTAAGGCTTCTTTGATTGAATTTACTATAATTTGGGTTACAAACTTTCCTTTACTTGGTATTTACTTTACTTGATGTTAAAAATCTGTTGTGATAACCTATTTGTTTTTTTTTACATGCACTATAATGCCCTGCAAAAAATTATCATAGAAGCATATGGTTCTTGAAGTTTGGAATAAAGTCTAAATGATCAGGTGCTGCTTTGTGGAAAGTCATCAAAGTAATGAAGAGAAAACTTGGTAAATTTTCCTCACAATTATGATATTTTATGTCCAGTTTCCCTACCGAAGTAGCATCTTCTGGTACAGAAAGTTATTCTTACATGGTTTATATAGGAAGGAAGGGATGGGGAAAGGAGAGGTTAGGGAAATGCCTTTTTGGGAAGGGAGGTATGGGGGAAGGTTTGGTCGTAGGTTAGGAAATATTTTTCTGGGGGGTAATTGACAATTTCAATTGTTTCTAAGATGTCCAAATGATGCCCTTTTTTCTCTTGATCCAAGAAAACATAATTTTTCTCACAACGTAGCTTCTTTTTCGATGCTGGAGAGGGAATAAGCTATTTATTGGTAAGCAACCTTTTTGATTATTCTAGATTATCGATGAGATAGGGGTTATTATTATCCATTTGAGCTATGTATTTTATTGTGATGAGTTCTTATTGGAAGTTTTGGAGAGAATGGGGCATGTGTAGGATCCTCCCATTTCCCTGAAGTGCAACCAGAGCTGCAGAGCACAGAGCCTGTATTCCTCTGCCCTTCATCTCCTTCACAAAAGCAACTTCGTCCCCAAATGCCTCCACCAAGAGAAAAATGGAAAAACGATTGAAATTGTCAATTTCCTTGCAGAAAAAGTTTTCCTAACCAACGACCACATCTTCCCCCAAATCTCCCTCCCCAAAAGCATTTTCCTAACTTCTCCTTCCCCCCAACCCTTCCTTGCTATATAAACTATGTAAAAATAGTTTTCTATACTAGAAGATGCTACTCCGTAAGGGAAATCAATCATAAAATAAAACAATCGAGTGGAAAATTTATCTTGTTTTCTCATCATTACTTTGGAATAAAGGTTTCCTCTCTGTGGCATGAAGAGAAATAGCGTAGCTTCTTTACAGCATATTAATCAATTTAACTTTAAATAATGCTGAATTTATTAATGTTGAAATCTTAATTTCATTCATCTCATCTTAATTTGAAGATTAATATAACACTTACTTTTTCAGCCAGTACCAAGCAAGAAGAGCCTTCGGACTATACTTAGCTTGCATTTTGCGCCGCTTGTTAGGCTCTGAGAAGAATAGAGTGGAAGAGGGACATGGGGAACTTGTACTCAGGTTTCTCAGGAGGGCATCATGCAATCTTCGAACTCCCTACTTTGTTAAGGTAAAAAGATTTTGGATGAAATGATTTTGTGGAATTATTTACCATGTATTTTTTGTATTTGAATGCTCTATCTTGTTTATTCTCGTTGTCTTCATTTTGATTCATCGCATTCTTGTATCCCTAATCTGAAACTATCTTTCACTCTTGTAGATTTTAAAAATGCAATACAATGAAAAGCAATTCCAAAGTGTTCAGCTTTTATCCTTTATTCAGTTTCTTGATATCAAAATTTTCTTCGAATGTAAATATTCATTTTTATTGCTATTATTTTCATTCTGATGATTATTATTCGCCTTGAAATTGCATTAAGATCACGTTTAAATACAGTATATGCAATGCTCCTCGATGTATGAATTACTTGTCAACAATAAAGATCTCTTCTGGCTCCTTCAGTTTCCTTCTAAAAAATTTGATAAGTACAGTCAATGACAAAAACATAATAAATGTTCTTGTTATGTTTGTGCAACAAACGTAAAGGATACTGCTGTTAAGGATCTATAACCTCTAAGGCAACCTCCTCTTCTATTTCCTTTCTCCATCCATTCCGATAATGTATAAAGGAAGGCTTACTAGGATTGATTTGAAAGGTTTAGATAGAAAAACATTTTTTTCTGTGATATGGAGATGCAAAGTTACTTGGCTACAAATCTCTGCACCTGCAATTTGACACTTGAGTACATACATTCTAGAATAGCCATTCATGTATTGTGGAAGAAAAATATGATTAGTATTAACTATTCTCAAGGATTCCCTAAATCAGGGTTTCCCAAACTTTTTCTGCAATGAAACACTTGGGATGTTTAACAGAATACTAAACAAACCTGGGAAGTTTAATGGAACACTAAGCTTATATTTAGGTTAGGTAATTCTAGTTGTAAAATTATCAATTACATTAGATAAAATCAGTTAATTACAACAAATTATTTATTTGGTAATTATTTTATAATATGGATCAATAAAGCATTTAATGCATTTTATTCTCCATTGACACTCCAAATTGTCGTGGAACACCTATTCAGGTTCAGCGGAGCACCAGTGTTCCGCAGAACATAGTTTTGGAAACTCTGCCCTAAATAATCTTTTCAATTGATATTCTATGATTATCTGATATTAATCCCCCAAGAGTAGGTATTAAATAACAGAAATTTGTAGAGGTTGGGCTACAGAAGTTAAAGACAAGGTTTTTATAAGTTAAAGGTACAACATAAGTAATTAAGGTTTCTAATTAGTATGCATGAATTTGAATATAATTGATTGTTAAGTTGAAAATCCTTCAAGTATGATTTATTTGTTATTTTAAAAAGTAGGTTAAGAAATAGAGTATTGATTGCCTTATTTGTTCATTAGATAATGATTTTCTGTTTAATTTTAAATACATTTGATGCAAATAAATTTCTAGCAATGCTGTAATAGAAAGGCAGGAGCATGATTTAGAAATTAGTTATGCTTGCAGCCAAGAAGCAAACCTTTTATTCTTAGTTTTCATAATTATTAGAGAATTTTTATCTTATAAGAAAGGATATTGAACATTACTAATTAAAAGTAGAGATTTAAAATTCCCTTTGAGCCATTATTAGGTAGAAGCACATGTTATTCAAGGAAGCTGTCAGTCTCTCACGGTTGGAGAAATAGTTTCTTAAACATAAATTAAAAATATTTAAATGTTTAATTTTCTCTCTTATACTCCTGAAGATGATAACTTTCTATTGAAATATGTAAGTGGTTACTCTCCGAACATTATTTTCTCCAAATTTTCTTCCATTTGGTCATGATCAGGGCTCTTGAACCTTATGGCTTAAGGAGTTCCCTGTTCATATTTAATTGTTTCTAAGCACGTTGTCATTTTTCAAGCAAGAAATTATTAAATGTGTTAAAAATATTATCAAAAAAGCTAATATTTACATTTATATTTAAACCCTGCAATCTGCCAGTTGCACGTTGCAGGGGGTTGGGGGCTAATTGCTTACCTTAAAGTAGGTTTCCTCCAAAAATTGCTGGCTGTGACGAGAACTTGCTTAAAATTACTTTTGCGCATTGTGGTATCAGGAGTTTTTGCAGCCATTGATGATGAGATAATATATTTTTTGATAGAAACAAAACTTAAAACATATTATGTGGAAACCTTGCATTTAAGGTGCTGTAAATAGCTGCGGAAATATATTTCTTTCTCTGCGATTCTAACGTTAACCAAGATAATTCAGCATATGATTATGAAACGTATTCGATTTTTTAACATCACAAATATATCTCACTGCGGAATTTTGGATACGCTAGAATACTTGATTCACATAGACAAAGAGCTTATCTCTAAATATTTCTTAATTTTGTTTGCACTTCAATGTAAATACATTTTCTTTATTTCCACAACCCTTCTTTTTTCAACGACCATATCTTAAATAATAGCTTTGCAATGAAAATTTTCTATCATTGCTGCAGCCTAATATTCATGGTCCGTCCGTGATGAACCTTCTTTGGACTCAAGCGGTACTGCGAGTATCCTCACTACGTCATGCAAAGTTTTTTCGGATAGAATATCTATCGGCAAATCTCCACGCTTATCACATATTTTGTCATGGCTCGAACATTATCGCACAAATACATCGTCTTCTCTGACCACTGTTGCCAATTAAATTCCGTGCTAGCTGTTCCTGTGGCGGCAGTTTGAATCACTGGTGAGGTGCTGTGTTCTTTTGGCCAGCAGTATACTATCTATATGTTGAAGATGGTGAAAAAGTACCCTTACAATTGACATGCCTTTAAAAATCCAGTTGTTCAGTCTAATGTAAGAAATTGAATTCATGCTTGCTTGACAAAAATATCATACTCTCTACATATTAATATAATTTTTTTAATCTTGCGCGAATGCTCAATTTTTTATTTTCAGATTCTGCCCAGATATTCACACAAGTGAAAATAGCGTCTATTTTTCACTCCTCTGTTTTATCATGTGTATTATTTAGGTGTGTACCTGAAATTGCTAAGTTACCATCTTTCTATGATCCTTGTTTCAGATTCCAAGTAGAAAATTGGTTGGAAAAGATAGAGTAGCAGTTATTGCAAAGCAGCTGAGTGATTTCATTTACCTGTATAATAGAGAAACGGAGCTCTACTCAGATTCAGTGGAGAGACCAGGTGTCATTCCCACTCTTCTCTTCCATCAGTTTTTATCAGTTGCAAGGTAAAGTATAACTGCAACATTGCAACATGAGAGTTAATTTTAAGTGCATGAATGAAATGAGATTATGAGCGAAAGTTAGTAAATAGTGTGTTGTTGATGACTGAATGAAGAGTGTAATGAAGTCCAAAGTAACAAGAGAATGAAATAGAGTAAAAGCTGGTTGAAAAATAATCAAAGAGAAAAATACAGTTGTACCTGGTTAAGCAAGAATTTGAAAGTTTCTCCCCTTCGGGAGATATATTCATTTGGGTGGATTGAAAAAACTTTTTTTTCAAAATTGGTCAACAGCTAGTGCTTAAAGTTTGTGGTCCTCATAACATCTAAAGAATTTCAACTCAATCAGATTATGTCCCGAGGCTGCGAATTTTAGTCAAAATTTTAAATTTTTGCATTTTTTCCTGATGGTTTCTCAATGTTTCTGAAGTGATTTAATGGCAAAGAAGTACATATAATGCTTTATATTAAAGATTTAGTATGTTTCAATAAAGGAAAATGGTTTCTCAGTTTGCCAAAATTTTTCAAAATATGCTAAATATGTATGGGAGAACACACATAAGTATAAGTCGGTTTTCTATAAATACTGAATTTGATTTTTTGATTGATGGAAAGAGCTTCTTTAACTTCACAGTCAACAGTAAGGTCGGTCACATCCATCCATCACACCTCTGCTGTGTTTAAGAACCTCTTTCCAAATCAGTGATTATTGAGGACTTTATGAAAACTTGCCTCTCAGAATGAACCCCTTACCACTGCGCCTCGATGGGCTGCCGAAAATACATAAAGAAGACCTCCCTATCTGCCCTGTGGTTTTTTTTCCTTTTTTCTTCCCCGTGCCATAAACTTGCAACGAAATTGAATAGTCTAATCGCATGCTTTTCAGGCTTTACCCCAAAATATTGTATGGGGAACTCAGTGTACTTTGCCCGTAAGGTTAATGACTTAGAATTCCCTAACAATGCAAAACTTTTATCTTTTGACGTAAATAACTTATTTACTAGTGTTCCATATGATGAGACTGTTTCTGTGTTGGAGGGGTTACTCTAAAGAGACAATGTGAACGAAGTAGTGACTAACTATTTGTTATCTCTGGTTAATGTATGCCTAAAAAAACTCTTTTCTGTTCAACGGAAGTTTTTACGACCAAAAAGACAGGCTAGCAATGGGGTCTCCTCCTTCCCCTGTGTTCGCTACATTTTTATGGACTCTCTAGAAGGAAAATTGTTTAATTCAAATTCCATTTTGTTAAATAATATTGTATGCTGGTTTTGTTATGTCGACGATATCTTTTGTGTATCGACTGGTACCAACCGTCAACTATCTTCTTTTATCTCTCTATAATAAATCAAAAAATCGAATTCAGTATTTATAGAAAACTGACTTATACTAACAATACCGTTCCATTTACCTCCAAGTGAATTTCAAGTTTTAGCCTATGTTCAGCTCATAAGTCAACCCAAAAAATTAGGCAACACCACTTCCACAGCTCTATTTGTTGAGAAGAAAAAATACGTTGTCCATTAATATATAATAACTTAAGGAATATTTACCGCATAAGATTAAAATGCTTAAATTGTTTCTTGTTGGTTTTTATTTAGGGTAACTTTTGATAATAACAATTGTGATTTTGTAAAATTAAAGATTTACCCTTTCTGAATGTATTAATGCACTATGAAAAGATTAGGCTGTGTCATATGTGGATAATGAATAAAAACTGCGTAATTTTCCACACTTTTATTTAGCCGACGACCGGTTTCGCTACCAGAGTAGCATCATCTGTTACAGAAATATTTCAAATGTTTCATAAATAATAAATAAAAATTCCCTTCCTCTGACCCATCTCCTACGCCATTACTAACCTTTTCTCAAATAATATAAGACCCGCATTTCACAACCCCTTAACAATAAGAAACCTTCTTCCAAGCCCCAAAGACCAAAGGGATCCTGCGACGTCTACCTTCTCTCTTGTGACGACTGCAATGCCAGATACGTTGGTCAAAGCGGCCACGATCTGGCCACTAGGGCCGCGGAACATCGAGCTTGCCTCCGCCGGAAACAATACCTCCCCGCCTCTGCTTTTTGCCCTTCATCTCCTACAATCGGGACATAGGAGTAGCTTTGTCCCCGCACCAGGAGAAGAAAGGACGACGGTTGGATGTACTAGCGACAATAGAAATTGTAAATTTTCCCGCGGAAAGGGTTTTCTTACAAACGAAAACACCTTCCCCCATACCTCACCTCTCATCTCCCTTCCCAAAAGGGTATTCCCATAGCCTCTCCTTCCCTTTCCCCTCCAACTCCTCAGCACATTTATGAAGCATTTGAAATATTTCTGTACCAGATGATGCCACTCCGGTAGCAAAACTGGTTGTCAGCTAAATAAAAGTGTGGAAAATTACACTGAATTTATTTATTATCTAAAATGGCTTTCCACAAAGTAATGCCTTATCATCTAGATTTCATGTGTTCAGTGATATCAATTTTTCAATTTAAATTTTTTTAAAGTTACTCAATATGAAACTGGTTACTGTATTTTTAGTGAACAAGATTTAGAAGAAGTGCTAACGTTGCAGACAAGGCTTTACAAGTGTGCCCATATATTCCTTGGACGCTGTGGGCCGCCTGTTGGTCGACTGCGCTCCCTTGGTCTACTTGGCTCTCTTCCACTTCCTAATGAAGCCAAACTGATTGACTGTGAGTGCACCAGAAAATGCATTCGCAGCACTACCAAGGTAAAATTGTGTTTATAATAGATCACTTTATATGACAACCTATCTTTCTGTTTACTGAGCATTTGGCTTGTTTAGGTAATTAAACTACCAATTTTAATTTCAAATAGGTCAATATCCAGTCTTAACCCATTATTGTTTATTCTTTCGGTGTCAAGTATAGTGCTGGCAAAAAGAAATACAGCATTCCATGTATATGCTATATGTGGAGAGTTGTGGAACCTTATGGACTGAGGAAGTTTGAGAGATGTGTGACAACCAGCAGGAAAGGGTGTTGAGGATGGAGAGAAAGCAGAGCCTTGCTCTTTTGTATGATTTTGTAAATGCAGGACTGACAACCAACATAAAAACATATGCAAAGAAGTGCTGTGTAAATTGAAGTATTCCACAGAACTTACAGTCTAAAGTATTGGCAGAAACTATGCACAATCAGTTGTGTTAATGTAAAACCTTATCCTAGTTAACATTTCACAGCTGCTTACGTTGCCATTGGTGGTAAAGCCCAATGTTTAACTTCCTTTATTATTTATTATCATTTCCAAGCATCGAGGTAACGCCGAGATAAATTTCTCAGACATCTGTTGCATCATGTTTATGTTTCTCATTCATTCCTTATATAAGAAGAGTTTGTTTTTATAGTTCTTCAAATGCCAATCATTACGTTATAATGGTTTCCAGGTGTAATCGAATCACTGGGCCATCCGTTAACTAACCAATTCAGTCAGTCTCTTGTCTTCAGTTGAGGATCCTACATTCCTTCTCATTACCTCATGATCCCACCACCATGCTCCTTTTACTTGTAACCCCCTCAATTTTATACATGGTCATAGTCAGAGATGGGTAGAGTACCGAAGAAAAGTAACTGGGCTCAGTTACAGTTACTTTTTAAAATTTGTAATCAGTTACAAGTAAAAGTTACAATTTTAAAAAGTAACTAGTTACAGTTACAAGTATAGTTACAGTTACTTTTTGTAAAACCTGAAAACCGCCAATGAGATTTATGCAGGAGGATCTATTGATGAGTTTCCTTAAAATATAAATTCGACGCAAATCATTTAATAATGACAAACAACGCATTTTACCTATTATTTCCTGAGGCAGTAGTAAAGTTACAGTGGATAACCCAATGAAGACTAAGGAGGTAATTGTCCACATTTTTCACAGAAGTTACCTTACGATTGTAGTTTTAACCATAGTTAGAATACAAATCGATAATGTGTAGGGATGTACTATATTTGGATTAACTTAGCCTTTTAAGATTAATTACGATTAATCTGTCTAATACAGACATTCAAGATTGAGACCAAAATTAAGCTAAGTGCTCAAATGCTGCAAACATTCAAAAGAAAGTAGCCTCTAACCCATAAATCAATAATACGCTCTTTCAAATGGTATTAACTCTGGCGAAGACACCATGCAACCAGGAGAAAACCCGAAAAAATAAGACAAAGGGGTATCAAAAAAGTAAATAACCATCTAAAGATGACAAGTTTGCATACTGTGATTAAAGTCACATGATGGACACCAGAAATTAAGAAATTAGTTTTCATTACTTTAGAAAATATTGAGAAATAATAATATAAAACTTTTTAACTTACATTTAAACGAAACAAATAGTAAAATCGATATGAACAATCAGGTTTCACTTTGAGGTATTCATTAATACAAAACAGCTTCACCATAAAATTCTTTTACTAATCCACAAATACAGTTACAAAAACGACCAGGTTTCGTAGCCAAGCTACATCTTCAGGTCACAGGTGTAGTAAAAGAGTTTTATCATGAAGCCGTTTTGTAACTAGCATTTTATTTGGTTTTTCATTTACTTTACAAAATTATTGCATTTCAAATGCCTCATCTCCTAAATTAGCCCTCCTTGGTGCAAGAACCTCCTTGCTAATGGAAAACAAACGTTCAACATGGGCACTGGATGGTATCCCACAATTGAGTTTTACGAACATATCTTTCATTATTGGATATGACAATAATATTGACAGACCAGTTCCCACATTCCCAAAATAAGCCTCGACCTCATCGAAAGCTGGGGCAGGTTGCGCAAAGTTTGCATCTTACCGCCATATTCTCAGTGCCCGAGCCTTCAGTTAAATAAAAATATGGCTCTAAATACCCGAAAGTAAACTTTTTCTCGGATTCTGCCATTTCAGGTTACCGATGGACAATGATTCAGTTGTATTTTGTGAAATGGAAGGATCAACGCGAGTATCGAAATCTGGACGCACCGATCAGCACCGGACAAAGCTCCTCTTCGAAGTGAACGAAATCGTCGAAGTGGTCAAAATCGTCTAAATGTGCTAGGATCTCGAGGATTTTGAGATCCTCATTAGATTTTCCGGTGTAAATAGCATAGTCTACAGCGCTCACTATCGTAATTTGGCATAGTTATGCTCGTAGAAATACGTGTTTACACAACGTTTTTGGTAGTCGTAGTGGGGAAGTAACGATTACTTTCAGAAAGCAATGAGTAGATTACAAGTAATAGTTACATTTTTTTAAATGTAACGATTACAAGTAAAAAATAACTGAAATGTAATCGTTACCGGTAACTGAGTTACTTTTACTCAGTTACTCCCCATCTCTGGTCATAGTCATAGTCATAGTCATTTTATTTCATCCATGAGACATGAAGTACATGTATAGGACAAGTCAGAAGTACATAAGAGAAAGTACACAATATAGAATGTAGGCAAAATTAGAGGTAAACAATCAATAAGATTTAGATATCTACAGAAAGTTCCCCTGGAATCACATTCAGAAACTCAGTTACACTGTAAAAACATTGATCTTTCAAATGCCGGGTAAGCTTGTTCTTAAACGTAGATATATTTGGTGAATTTTTAAGGGTATTTGGGAGTCTATTAAAGATTTTTGTGCACATTGACTCCGGTCCTTTTTGGGTAAGGAGGAAGGAATTTGCCTTTGTATGAATATGTTCAACACTTCTTGTATTATGTTTATGGACACTATTGTTTTTTATGAAAACATGTGAGTTCTTATGCACATATAGAGATGCTTGGAGGAGGTAGATGCTTGGAATAGTTAGGAGACTTAGTTTTCTGAAGAGAGGTCTGCAAGGAGCTCTGTATTGGGCTGTAGTTATCAGTCGAACAAAACTCTTTTGGATTTTGAAGACTTCAGTTAGTTTGCTAGATGATCCCCAAAAGAGAATACCATATGAAATTCTTGAATAGAAAAGTCCATAGTACATCATCATGAGGGCTTCATGTGTTATTGTTTTACTGAGAACAACAAAGAGGTAGTACAGTGAATTTAAAGAGGAACATAATTTATCTATGTGTATAGACCAGGATAGCTTTTTATCCATATGTAGACCAAGGAATTTACAATTTTGGGATAGGGATAAACCAACATTTTCGAATTCAGCTTCCAATTTTGGCAGCATATGATTGCTGAGAGCAAAACATATAACTTCTGTTTTACTTTTGTTGAGACTTAGATTATTGTTCATGCACCAATCTTCCATCCTGGCTATTGCCTCACTAACAGCTTTAACTGCCTCAGTTTCAGTATTTGTAGCTGCAATCATACTGACATCATCAGCATAGATTGTAACATCACTATTTGTTGTACTTTGAAGGGTATGTGGCAAATCATTTATAAAGATAAGGAAAAGAGTGTGTGTATTAGTGTACATAAAAAATGCACCTCCTGCCACATGCCGAAGGGTGGCTTACTGGGTACATATGTAGATGTGGATATGACTGCCCATAAAATAGCACATCATACTATTTTAAATTCGTATTGTTAGTATTAGTAAGTTTACTTACAATTATTTCAGAAGTCAGAACCAAAGACTTCTGAAACTTCAAATATCCCCAAACCATTCTTCAGATTGTCTGTGAAATGTTATGAACTACATATGTATGATTTTATGTCTTATTTGCTGCACATACAACAGCAAGTTATACTACTTAAAAATTCATGATATTGTTGATTTTACTTTCAATCGTTTCAAATGTCAGGTCTTTCTAATCTCTCAGAATGTCAAATCCCTCCTTGATGACACGTTAGAGAGGTATTCTTAACTGACCCCCCCCTATAGATATTATTCACCAACTACGTATTTTGCTGCCTTGTAAGAACACGTGACCAGATAAAGAATTACGATACGATATCTTTGATAGCCTCATCGAGAAAAATAATAAACATGTGAAAAGGAGAAGGCAGTATAATCACCCTAGTTTTGTTTGCTCATCCTAGCAATAAGATGGGGATTGGAAGAAGACTCTTATCAGTATACCTCTTGAGATATTTTAAAGTATCCTGGGAATTGAAAAATATAACCTTTCTCTTCGGGTTTCACATTGCCGCTGTCCAGCGAGGAAGTAGCAAAAGGGTGATTACGACAACAACCAAATGGATTTATCCGAGAGACTTTCTTGAGAGAAACGTTATCATCTTGCAGTAAAATTTTGATATTTTGTACTTTGACAGGTTTTATCCTTATACAGATTAATCTTGTAATAGATGTTGCTGTATGATTAATTATATATTATTCCATTTAAGGACAGAAAAAATAACTTGAGGCCCCTTGTAATTGGGGGCCCTAGGCAAATGCCTTTTTTGCCTACTGTATAACGTGCCTCTGCTTAGAACCAGGGTACTCAACCTTTTTTGGTGCCAGGACAACCAAGGACATTTCAGAAAGCCAAGCAGGCACCACATAACATTTCTGTCCAGGGTGATATTCAGGATATCCCTTGTCAATATTATTGCTTTACTAGTTAACCGTAGGCCGTTTGAGAAAAAGGCTCATAGGTTAAATAAGATCGAGCAAATTATCGATAAACATAATTTCATTACAACCTCATAATGTGTGAAAGTCTTTACCTCCAAAGAAGATTTGACTACAGGGTTTAAATCTGGTATGAAGGTTTTCGCTGCATGTGCAGTTCTCAACTGGATAGCAAGAGATGTGAAGAGACCAAGAGGAATACCTATGTTCAGGTGGAATAGAGACATCATCAAGTACTTAGGTGTAACGTGGCAATGAGAAGCTCAGGTTAGAGAAATTGGAAAGTACATGGGGAGGCCTACATCCGATGTTGGATTGAAAATGGCCATAACATGTAATATACATAATAGATACAGGGATATTGTTGAAGGAAATGGTCGTGAGAGAAAGAATCAGTTGCTAGAGTTGCCTAATCTACCTGCCAACTTTATTCTTAGTCATCTCTAAGAATCTGCAACCCTCTCGTCCTATGATTTTGCAAGAAGATGATACTATGAAGTATTTAAAATTGAAATGTAAACGCTCAAGTGTCAGATTTATAGCAAATAGAATTATTGCGTTGCCAGAACTTTAATGACGTAAGAGACCAGAAGAAAAAAACACCTTCACTAAAAACAAGTAATAGAATACGCATGAAAATGGAAGGAAAGCAATATTCACTTTTTGAGTACTGATTTTCCCAGCTTCTGTCTTCTCTATGAGTTTAACATTAACTAAGTCTGGCCTTCTCCCTTATTATTATCTTTTTATTCTATTTAAAGATAATCTTACAAGTTGATGAGCTCAATCAAAAAAAATTATAAAATAATTTTTCAGTAAGGTGTGAAGAAATGATTAACTCAAACATAAAAATCCTGTCCTGTTAAAATCCTTGTAAAGGGTTAATCTGTTTAATCTCTCTTTTAAGGGTCAAGGTCTTTCTTTTAATGTATTGAATAGCCTTGTGCTAAAATTAACTCATTATTATGATTATTATTATTAAAATTGGTTAATTCCTTTATTCTAGTTATTCTCAATGGCAATGGCAATTTCTAGCTGAAACTAATTTCTCTTTGAACTTATGAAATTACAATATATATTGTTATTGTGCGTCCTTTTTCTGGGAGAATTCTGTAGGTACAGTATTATGAGTGCATATGTTCTTTTGTCTGGATATCTATTCCTATTATTTCATTCTGTCATCTTATGTAAATCCAAGATTGACTATAATTTAATTTCCTACATCACAGTTAAAGGATATTGAAACAATTTTTGACTGTTTATTTTGAATCAAAGTTTAAGAAATTCAATTAATTTTTTCATTATTTGGCCAAATTTCTGTGAGTAATAATTGGTATCTATATTAATCTGATTAATTATGATTCTAGTTATTTATATAAATTCTGTTATGCTAAGAATTTCGGAGAAAATGTTTGATTAGGTTATAAATAATTATTTGCTGAGACAAATTAGGCACATTCATAATATAAAACTCAATAACCTTCTGTTTTATATGGTAGTATATGTTGTTAGTTTAATATGTGGTGATTCCTTCTCTGCTTATCATAATAACTTTGTTTCCTTCTTTATTCAACATGTTTCTCAGGATCTGAAGCAGCCTTTACCTATTTGTGAGGAGAATTCTATGGCTTCATGTGCAGGTTGTGAAGTCAAGGTGAACTCTCAGTTAAGCTCGTGAGATGAGATTGGCTTATTGGGGTTCATCGCTAAAATATATGGAGTTACACCAAAATGAAGAATTTTGTAGGAATTAGGTGGTTTTTTAACAGGAGCACCCCTAACCTCTCCTTGGCAAAATCTTGAGTGCATTTTTCAAAGATATGCAAGTCTGTGATTTAATATTACTTTCCTGTAAATTTGGAAATTCAGGACAGCAAAGCTCATGTAATGGTGTGGATAATTCCATGGCATATCTTTTCTTGTCATTTTGGAAGGTGTTTTAAGGATATTAGTTTCATACCAAAGTGATGGTCTCATACCTATCATATGCTTTCCTGCTCAGATGTTTATTACCGGCACAAAATGCAAAATCTTAGCTCATCACTGGAAATATACTTATATAAGATGATGTAGGTTATGCATGAAATTAGTGGAAGCACACCTGATTTGGTAAAATCCTTTGTCAAAGAAATGTCTTTTATGCAATCTGTAATAGCTATTTTTTATTACCTTTATTTATTTCAGCTTTTGTTAAATGCATTTTTGCTCTACCACTACATTCCACCACTCTATTGACCCAAGGTCTGTGTGTATAAGAATGAATTCAAGTATAACCTTCTGGGTGCTTTATTTTAAAAGTGAGGATAAAAAATTTTATGATTATAACTTAATTTCCTCTAAGTTATTGTCCCAATGTGAACAGTCCCATTCATGTCAGCAATATGTGCTTTTTTTCATAGACAAACTGATATTTGAGAGTATGTAGGATGGTCCATTAATTTATTCCAGCTAATAGTCCAGCTATTTATTTTAGAAATTTGTAACTGGTGATTTATCCAGTAGATTGATTGGACTTTTAAAAAAATTCTTTGTATTTAAGAATAATGATATCTTCCATTATGCACTTCCACGCATACTTAGTTTCAATGGCCAAATGAGCTATACCCCTGAGCAATTATTCAGCCATGTAAAGTGTTTTTAAAAATTAAGTTTGGGGTAGGATTTGTTAGTAGAAACAAAGCAATGTAGGATGAACTGTGAACACCCATTGTTAGGTTCATTATGAAATCAGACTCAAACAGCTGGTTTGATGTCATGTTAGTGTATTAGCTAGGTTTTGTTTTTGTTCGACAACTTGGAACAAAAATAGGTTCAGAATCATTGCCAGAATATATTAGGGGCTGTACACAAATTACGCAATGCAATTTGAGGGGAGGGGGTTGTATGTTGGGAGAATGGGAGTCAGGCATTATGTTGGGGGAGGAAGGGGTCGAAAATTGGAGAATTTTGTGTTGTGTAACTTGTGTACGACCCCTAAGCCCCTCAAATCAAATACAATGGCCATTTGAATTGCAAATACCTACTTACTATAATTTATTTAAATTATCATATTATTTTAAATCTTGAATTGGATATCTTCCTTCGAAATATATTTCTAACTTGGAAAAATGGTTGACTTCCATTAATTTTTATAATGTTAAGGAGGACTGTACTCAGGAGGTGATTATTTTACCATGATCATGGGATTTAGAACAGTAATTTTTCCTGGAATTAGAAAAGAGATATTTCACCTAATTTATGGCAGATATGGATGGAAATTATCTGAGTCCAATAATTGTAAGATCTTATTGTAATTTTATGCTTGCAAAAACTCTGGTTTCACTTATTTTTTCATTATTCTTTTGCTTAAGATCTTAACAACAAAACATCTTTTTATTTCTTCCTTATACTATATCAAAGGGAATACCTTTTATGAGCTTTATACTTGTCCGTAATCATGGCTTAGTTACGCGCTTCAATTATAAATTATATCTTTAGTTTTGCCATTGGTTCCATTTCTTTCATCTGTGTTAATAAATTAAATGCTCTTTATTTCAAATTAAAAAAGGTTTTGATCATGTAATTAAGCAAATAGAAATGAAACACTGATAGCATTTGAAAATTCACCACACTTTGCTAAAGTAAAAGGAAATCAAAAACAAATAAAATGAAAGTGGAATTGTGAATATTTCTATTACTTTTTCTAAGATGAAACAATCTGATAAATTATAATGTCACGAATCATAGAGAGCTAAAAATTTTAAGAAATCATTTTTATTGCTTATTGGAAGGTTTCATACATTTAGAAACAGCATTTTTCCCTTTTAAGGAGTACCCTCCATTTTATACGACACCTAAGGTGTCGTAAAAACTTGCTTCTAATCTGCTTCCTTGCTTCATTAACCCATGTGTATACAAGAGACAGCTACTGGGTGGGCCCTGTGTAACTTCTTTTGTTGACTCAACCAAAATTAAATTATTATTTAAATTTGAAATATATTCATCATATCTATTTTTCGGGAAGAAGAATATAAGATAGGAACTTCCTTAGAAAAAATAATGTTTGCCTTAAGATGGAATTGAAATAGACCATTGAATGAAACATACTTGCCTCCATTTGCCTTTATTAGCTAATGTAGATGTTTTATTAAAATTAAAAATCACTAAGGTATTATGAGCATGAATGTTGTCCACCCTGTGTTTGAAGTTTACTCGAAGAACTATTTATTAGAATATATTTATCATATTTACTTATTTTATTTATTGATTTCTTTTTTCATCACTTAACATTCGGTATTGTGATCTATTCCTTTTGTGATCTTTATCCATTTTGCCTAAATATTCTATGATTTTTTTCTCTTTGTCTCCTTCACACTCTGGTCATGCCATTCATTATTTATATTTTCACATATAATTGAAGATGATTTGTTTCTTTAACTTCATTTCAGTGTCTTGTGTTTGTTATTGGTATGGAATTTATATTTTTTGAGCTTGTATAACAGCTTTTAGTTTATTTAACCCTTGGTATGGGTAATAATGAAGTGCAAAAATAATTTTGGATAATAGTCAAGATGTGAGGAATTTAGATTTGATAGAGTGTGTAATATTTGTTAGTGATGCTTATTTGGGTGAAGGGTTGAATTGAATTAAAATGAAATTGATGGTATTTTTATACCTCTAGAATAAATGTTGCTTTTCATCTTGCTTTTTTCTCTCTTCCATACTTCCTGTATATCTCTTTTACATACAAACATGTTTCTCACAGAGATAAACTTTCTTTGATGTTGCAAAACATACTTTCCGTTTCAGTTGAAAAATTGATGATTTAGTACATCATCTGAGAGTGTCTGCAACTTGTGGGGGTGCTTAATTTTCTTTGTTAGCTTCATTTAATTTTTAGTATCATGTGTCTGTTAATCTTTCTTATTTCTTTCTAATTTATCCAGTAAATGTATGATGTGATTCTGTTGATTAAATTGAACTGTACTTAGGGTATATTAGTGAGCTTGTTTGCAATATATTAACAACAGGCTCCATATTTATATGATATTTTACATTGTGTGGATAAAATACCATTTCTGTGATAATGTTTTCTTGTTTTGTTTCATGTAGATGTCTTGTGATTTTTAAATATTCAGAAATAATTGCTAAAAATGTTTTGGCTTAATTTTCTAACTATAACCACTTATCTTTAATCAAATTCTCTTTGTTTTGGAACCAATAATTGTGTATAATCCCAGTGGATTCACTGCATTGTTGCTGCATATTGCAGCATTTGTTTAGCAGTATGAAACAATAAAGGGTGGATATAATTATCTCTCTTGCAATTATTCTATTTAGTCAAATATAATGTCACATTTTGCCATTTTCATCATAGTGCAAAAATTGAACGGGTTATAAAGTTCTTGTTCTGTAATATGCAATTGATTAAGTGGAAAACATGATGTGCATACTTTAAATGTGACTGGGATATTATAAAAATGATTTAATGTTATGAAATCCTTAACTGAAGATTAGTTTTCTCGCTCATTTGCATGGTGAGGAGGAATGATTTCACAGACATCATTTAATTATACTACTTACAATTTAACTTTTTGAAAAATGGTTAATTAATTATGTATTACCAATGTCTCCACTGCTGTAAAGTTTCCTCACGAGAGGCTCACCTTGTAAGGACTTGAGAGGAAGGGATTTCTAAGGTCCCTCTCAGTAACATTTCTAATCCCATTTATTCTTTGTTTTTCTTAATTTGATACTTTAATATGCTCTTGCCTCTTCAAAGATCAATGTCTGCATTTGATTTATTCAAAAAATCGATTGAGGTATTATTTAAGTATCATGATATCAGATGTAGGAAAAAGTTTTAATTGTTAATAATTTAGCAATTTTATTTACTATTGCAACATTGGTTAAATCATCTCAAAAATTAATTTTCTGTTAGGAAATTAACAAATAAAAGTGTTCATCTTGGAAAAAAGCCTTTTGCTAAAGCCTAAAACTGTAGCTTCAATTGTGCAATCACAGTCAATTTTGAAAATTTAATGGAGCAATGTGTTTGTATCTTAAATATTAATATAAAAGGAAATTGGGTACAAGGAAAGGAAATGAACAAAATCTACAAAGGCAGCTGTGATGTTGTGGAAATTTGTAATTGCATAACTTATTCCTTTTATGAAAGGAAATGACTTTGCCCTATAAGTCATGTGGCTTAAACCCATGGATAAACAGAAGAAAAAAACACCTCTTGCCTTCAGGACATTGATTCTGACCGCCAGTGGTGGTTCCACTGGGTTTGAGTCCCAGTCATGTTGTTTTTTGCTTCTCATTGTGAGACTCAGATAAAATTGTAATAATAATAAAAAAGTTTTATTTTTCATTGTTAAGTGAGAGTAGAGGAACTCAATACATAAAAAATAAAAGGATATAAATATATATAAACAGTTAAACATAAATTAAAAAATATAAAATACAGTTAAGCATATAAAAAAGAAAATTAAATTACAAATGATTATAATGTAAGGATTTTTTGTTAATAGATTACAGATAATAGACCTAAAGTTATTTAAATTAAGATTCTGCACCTGTGCAGGAAGTTTATTGAATAGGGCTCTTTACATTGAAGTGGTTAAGAGACTGAAAGTTTACAGCGAGGTATGCCTAGTGTGGAAATTATGTACATCGGACCTTAGGGCTTCATTGGGAATATTTTCTTTTGCATAGATGAGATTAACTAAGATCAAAGTAGAATCCAATAGATAATATGGCAGTGGAAGGGGGCATAATAAGCTGATTTAAGGTGTTCTTTAGGTATAAAGAGCCTAAGTTTCCTCTAAACATAGAGGCATTTAAAGAGTTTGCCACGTAAGAGTCTCAATGTCGCATTTCATCTTAGAGTCAATTTTCAAGCCAAGAAGCTTGATGTAAGGATTATTAATACCACTATGCTTTGCATTAAGGCGACAAACAAGCCTATTAATTTTGCCAGGATTCATTAGGAGTCCATTAACTCTAAACCACTCTTGATCTTGGTTGAGAATGTTGTCCATAAATTTAACAGTTTCAGTAGGATCATTAAAGGTGTGCAGGAAAGTCACATCATTGATATACATGGTTAGATTAGTACTATCAAGATCATTGATCATTACGAGGAAAAGCAAAGGCCCAAGGTAGGAACCATGCGGAACACCCTGTTTAACATTCAGTAGGTTAGATTGTTTTCCATGGATGTCCACCAATTGTTTCCTGTTTGACAGGTAGGACTCGAACACTGTTAGTGTAATTCCATCAATGCCATAATAATTAAGTTTTTGAATGAGTATGGAATGTGACACACAGTCAAAAACTTCAGTCAAGTCACATAAGGCAAGTGAAATTGGGTTAGAACTTTCAAAGGCACCCAGTACCTGCTTAACAATAGAGGAAACAGCATGTACAGTAGATTTATTAGATCGGAAATTATATAGCAAAGGTACCAAATATGGAATACTTTTTGAAAATACCTTTTATTTCCCATTTCATTTGTTTAAAATTGTATTTTCAAAATACTCACAAAATCTATGAGCTCTCAGCCGTTGTATCTCAACAGAAAATTATAGATTAATAAACTATTTTTTAGGCTATTAAGAAAATGTTTTGGGATGGCACGTGCTCCTAATACGAAATAGTAAAATAGTTATTTATAAAAGCGTTTGAATTATAGGTACTTGAAAAATTATAAAAAATTAAGCTGCGGTGAGCAAAGAACATCATTTCGTAATATTTTATTGTAAAAATTAATCATCTCCGTTACATAAAAATGAATAATATTTCCAAAACCATAGAATGTATAACTTAATTAACACCTGATGTTGATTGATGCATAAATTGCCCACAATTTAAAAGAAGAATAATGAAATTTTAAATATTATAAAGCTTTTTCATTTATTCAACTTAAATGTTCATAAGAACAATTTCAAAATAAAATCATTTTCTTACAAATGATTCAAACCATATTGTAAACATGCACATTAGTATCCACTCTGAAGGGTGGGTGTCTAATATGGATCCTGCAGGAGCACCATCATTTTTCATGTATTCTTGGGCATATAATAAGTGGGGGTGGGACAGAAATACCACCAGCACTCATGCAAGTTACTACAGTAACCAAACTACCTTATTCCACCAAGGTGAGCTGGCCAATCTGCTTCTTTCCCCTCATAGTGATAACCTTTTTGCTGCTTAGACTGGACAATATTCACACCAGTTTCATCACAATTTGAAAGCCGTATTTCCTTCAATTGGCAAGCTCTTATAGCAGGTTCTATTTTATCTTTATCCTATGATTTCCTCTGAGAATTTCTGTAAGTGTGAACATTTGTTGGATGGGAATTTTTTTAAATTTATTTAAAGGGGAGCTTTATCATGGATATTAATTATTCTATTTAATAATTCAGCTTGCACTTACATATACACATTTTATAACATTGATGTATATGCGTTATACCCATCATGATTTTGATGAAAAGATTATTTGAAATATACTAATTTGGTTAAAATAAATACAATTTAGCAATAAAATCATGTAGCATTAATCATAATCGGCGATATCCTTTGCTGTAACAAAAGAAAAATCATATAGCATTCTATACTCCAAATACCATTGTATTACATATTAGGAACACGTAAGCATTCCATAATAGGAACATTTTTCAATTTTCTACAAGTTGGGCTGGTTTTAGATAGTAAATTTTCTGTGATAAAACAAAAGACAACTTACTCTTATTAACAGTCATTGTACTTCATATCACATTCACCATCTTTGATGTGGAATAATAGGTCGAAAATTTCTCGCCAAAAACTTGTTTAGACCCCAAAACTTGAGAGCATCACCAAAGCAGGTGTATTCCTTCTGGACAAGTGATAACTCGCATGAAGACAGCCTTTGTATCACGTTCAAAAATGAGCTGACAGAAAGCAGCGCTTGGCCGATCAGAGACTGTGGTATTCCATATTAGGAGCACCCACCCTACTGTGAGGGCAACAAGATATTATTGACCTCAAGATAGGAATAGAGCTGATTTTTCATAACTGATTCAAATGTTTGACTAAAAGCAGGTATGGGCCTATAACAATGCATATCGTTAATATCACCCTTCTTAAATATTGGTACTACCGTGGAGTACTTTAATTTTTCAGGAATAGTACCAGATTGAAGACAAGTATTGATGCAAATGGCTGTAAGTTCAGCAATGAGGCAAATGATCTGTTTAATCAAAAAGTTGAAAAGGCCAAAGATATCAATGTTCCTAAAGCTACTAAACTTCTGGACAATTTTAATTACCTCAGCAGGAGTGTCCCATATCGATTTAAAAGGTCCACAATGCATAGAAAAGTTACAGAGAGCTTGTTGAGAACACTAGCAGGTTTGAAATCAAATTTGGAGCAAATATCCTTAACAGACGTGGTTAAGTGTTTGTTGTAATTATCAGGAGTTAAGGGATGACTGTGAAGTTTTGTCTCAGAGTTAAGTTCACCTTAAATAACCTTCCATTCAGCCCTAGAGGTGTTATTTGGTTGATTAATATAGGCAACATTAAAACTCCTTTTAGCAAGAATAATTTTATCCCTGTTCTCTCTCCTAAGTATATTGTATTCTTACAGACCTATTGCCCGACTTGAGATGATTGTGCAATGCAATAACTTGGTTTCAAGTTTGTTAGTAAAACAATTATTATAATGCTTCTTTAAGTTAGAGAGAAGCAAAAATAGAAAAAAAAGCATTTGAGAAAACAATGTTCAAAGACACACATGAAAGTATTAAAGAAAACAGTTAAATTCAAGTTATCATCAGCATAAATCATTTCTCTGAACTATTAAATTTTTTATAACTAAGTTTTGATTTCGATAATACCATCATTATTAATGGACCTTCTCCATTTCAAGCATGCCTTTGTAACAGAGTTAATTTTAACAGGAGAATAGAGACATTTCAATGACATAGTGGTCAGATAGGGCAGGGTTAACTACACTAACATTGTAGTCCTGATTATCACAATTGGTAATGATATTGTTGTGGCAAGAGGTATGTCTTGTAGGTTCATAGTTAGTGCAATGTAGGCAAAAAGATTTTAAGAGATTATCAAGAGTTAAAGCATAGTAGTAAATAGCAACTGAGCACAACATTTTCTTCAACACTGTTTGATTTCCAACGGAGACGATAAAAGCAGTAATTTTTCTTTAAGTAGAAACACAATTTCAATTTTATTTATTTTAACTCACCCATTATAGTTTGAATACTAAGTTATTTAAGTGTTTGGAATTGTTATCACTGCAATAGTATGTTTTGTATTACCTGTTTCTAAGAATAATTTTAATTTGCTTAACCCACTCAATCCCTTGAATTCAAGGCACGAGTACTGTTACGGTTGCAGGCCAATTGCCAAGCATCTTGGGATAGGATTCTCTCTTTTGCTCAACGTCTTAGTGCCCTTCTCGGCAGCAGTGAAAGTGGTTCGTTTGTGCTTTTTGATGTTTATATGTGTCCTGATTGTAAGGATGGTCCTGGATTATAAATAGACTGTTTTTTTGGAATGAAATCATTATCAATTTAATATTTTTTAAAATTGATCCTCTTCTTATTTTTTCGTAGATAGCTAATATTTCTGTATTACTGTGTAGCACAAAAACGAATTAGTATATTGTGTTTGCACAACCAAATATCCTCCAGCCACTGACACCTCCAATTCAAGGCGACTAAAATTAGGTATAAAAACTTTATATTCCTTTAAATAAATCAAGAATAGTTTTAAAATGTTAAAATAACTGTAAATTGTGAATTAATGTAAAAAAAGATTTCGCGTCTGCATCGATTTGCTGAATATACAGTAGCATTGAATGTGTTAAGCAAAAATCGATTTCATTGGATAAGTAATAAGGTTAAAATCATTCAGCATAAGCTTACCTCTGTGCTCTTATCCTGGCTATGCCAGGATAGTTCTGATTGAATTGTACACATTTACTGTAAAAAGTATCTTGGGAAATGCACATGTAGCAAATATCTTTATAGTTTTATTAAAAACGCTTATTACAGAGCATCTAGCTATATTGAGTTTTGAAATTCTTTTTCATCACAAATGAATCAGGTTTCCTCTCATTCTTCTAGCAAATACCATCACAATCAGCCTGACACCTGCTTTAATGTTGCAACATTGCCTTAGTTACACTCTGCTTGAAAGAGAGCAGATATCTCCACAAGTAAAATGGGTAAAGCAGGAAATCAATGCCTTCTGAAAATAGAAGACATATTAATAGTGTGGCCAAACATTCATATTTTAAAGGAGTCTTGTCCTCAGGCTTCTATATCTTTGTGAGAGGTAAACACGAACATCAACAAAAGTGATATCTACAGATAGATAACCAGTCTGCCAATCAACACAAAAGTTTCTTATGCTCCTCTTCATTCACTCCACTTCACAGTATATATTAAATAAAACCTGAGCCAATGTAATATCCATCATTTGACCGTTTCATAGTTCACTTTTCAAAATAGACCATCCCTACTGCTCTAAAAGGCCACAAATATGGTTCAGAACAAGGAAGACGACAACTGTTCATCCAAGTGAAGTTCATCACTCAAGAAGGTGATTTCCATCAGGTAAATGTGGTCTATTTTTGCAGGGAATGGAAGGAGTACAGTTGTGACCTCTTCTCATGAGACAGCAGGCTTCAAAGAGAAGGAGAGTTTGGGCCGTGAGTTGTTTTTCCCTAGGATTTTCTTCTGCTCCTCCTTAACTCGCTTCTCTTGCTCTTTGCGTAGCCTTTGCCTCTCCTCTTCGATCTTGCGCTGGGCCTCCACCATGGCCAGCCGTTCTTCCGCCTGAACAAATTTATGATATTATAAAGCAAGGCGCATAGAACAATTGTAAACATAGGAAAAGGAATCCCTCTATTCTTTCTGAGCATGCCTCACTGTTTAACAAAACAATATTTAACAAATTCAGAAGACTTTGGAACGAAAATAACAATTTTCAACTTTCCATGAAATTATAAAATTCAAAAAGCTTTACTCTGAGAATAAATTTACTTAGTATTGTGATTGAAACATCCTCATACTAATAGCTATGCAAAAATGTTGAGAAATTTAGGACTTCTAAAGGTGTTGTTTCCAAGCACTCTTTGCTATAGATTCAGTTTAGATGGTAAAAATGAGAATTGACATAATTGAGCAGTGGATGGATTCAAAAACCTAGCAATATTGGGTGTTGTGAATTTGCAAATCACAAACAAATGCACAGCGTCAATTAAACAATCAATGTGTAATAGTGATGATAAGTGTGAAATCTTACCAATTTCTTCTGAGCTTCTTCAATCTTTCTGTCATTCTCTGCCATGATTCTTTCCAGTTCTGCTCTCTTCTTGCCTTCTTCTTCCTTGGGAATAGAAAAAAAGAAAATCGAATTTCAGAGGATATTTAAAAATGCAGATCCAAGGGAGAGGAGAGAATTTTCTCCTTTAAGGTTTAGTGATAGGATTAGGAATGGAAATTTGCTAAGGATCTGAAGACGAGCTTTAATTAAAATCAGAAAATGAAATATTTTCGCAATCACTGTACACCCACTGTATGTATCACCACAATAAGGCATTCTGAATTTAATAAGAGATGAGTCTCACTGCCGTCGTCCATCCTTGGCATGTTTATAGATTCCCACCAGAAAATATTTCTCAGCAACAATGAAAATATTCAATAGCTACAAATAAATGACAGCCTTCTGTTCAGTTATGTTTCACTCTAATTCATTATTCTAAGAAATAATTGTTTTGATGGGTTCGGATTGGTAAGTAAATATTTTAGATATTAAATTGTTCCAGTCTAATTCATTTAATCGATAATTCGGCAATTATTTCTAAATAATAACATGTATCTACTCACACATATCTACCCCATCCCCATGCTTCATTATTCATTTTTTTGATCATTCGAAGGAGTATTTTAATTAAAAATAAATGTGGGTAAATGAGCTCACTTCTCTGCGCTTCTCCTCTTCCAGTTGCTGGGCTCTCCTCCTCTCCATTTCCTCCATCATCTGCCTCTCCATGATCTTCTTTGCCTCTTCCACCCTCCGCAGCACCTCAGCCTCTATTTCCTCCTTTCTGCGCTCCAGCTCTTCTTCAACACGCCTCCGCACCAGCTCCTCTATCCGCTTGGCTGTCTCTTCTTCTACTGTCCTCTGTTCCTGCTCCCTCTGCCTTCTACAAACAGCAGATCAACCGAGGGAAATTTCATTTGCAGCCAGTTAGAGCATAATTTCCCTCATACTGCAATAATCAAAGGATAAAGCTGGCTTTCTTTCCCTTGTTTAGTTTTCAAAGGATTTCTTGAATAGCATTTTCCAAAGCCAACATTGGCGAAATAACCTACTGATATCCCCTGATCACTTACCACACCAACTCTACTAAATGATCCTCACTTTCTCCGTCACTGTTATAAAATAACAGAAAATACAGAAATAAAGGTCACTTTCTTGGGTAAGTTGAACATACAAGAACTGACGTAAATGGGTTCATCGAGGTTAAACTGTATTCATTTTTTAGATGGATAACCTAAATAACAAATGCAACATAGCACAAATAATTTTCATCTGAAATATGCCCACTAATAGGTTTTCATGCTTTTAATTTTATAATTCATCCTCCCCATCCCTTTTGGGGACAAATAGTTGGCAATCCCGGACAATTAAAATTTCAATGGTAGCACAATATCCTGCTGTATAATCACTGTGATTTCCACATCACTCATTCATAAGGTTTCTATCAAAGCAGTGGTTCTCAAGTTGAGAGGTGGGTTGTATAGAATTGCTTTTGAGCGGTGACAATTTTAAGATGCTAGATCTATCAGGAGCAGATAATACTTTTTGATAATAGGCATAAATGTTCAAAATACTAACACATAAGATAAAATAAATTTTATCTTAAGATGAAGTGAAGACTTCATTGAAATTGAATTAATTCAAAATACTATTGATGTAAATAGCAACTGGTACTTTTTTTGAAAGTTTTGACTTCACTGAGAGTATAAAATCATTTTATTAGCCATTTAAGAGACATCGAAAGTAAAGTTTGGATTCCTAAGCCGCTCTATTCGTCAAGATCGAAAGGCATAGCTTTCTGACCATTCACTCCAAACAGATAACATATTTAGGGATAATTTGTACTATTCAATTCGGTGGTTTCACTTATACTAATATTTATGGTAGTTACTTATACCCTAGTATAGTTTGATAAAGACAAATATCATTATTTTAGAAACCCGGTGAAAAAATCTCCAATTCTCTCGACCTAAACAAAATAATTGGATGGTAATAATATTATGAAACCTATTATTCGACTCCCTTCAATTATCTTAACAGAATATAAAATTTCTAGATGACGGTAACTGTATCATTCACTGTATCTTATTAGGCGAGTGAGCGTATAATAAATCCTATACACCATGGAATACCTTTGTCTTTCCATTTCTGCCAGCCTTTCCACTTCATCCATTTTCCTGTCTCGAGATCTTCGACTTCTGCCGCTTCGTACATCATCTGATGCAGAGCTACTGCTGGATGATTCTGATAAGGATCGTTTTCTGTAACATTTTAAAAGCGGATTCGGTTTACACCGGGTATTAATGACTTCTTGGGTATATCATCAACTCATAAGATAAATTAACCATCCTCAGAAACAGGAAATAAACGAAATTTGGACACATTTCTTCACGATTCAATAAAGACGTGCGAAAAATAATTTCACTAACCTAGATTTAGCACTTCTTTCACGGGATTTTTCTCTGTGTTTACTATGTGCGCTTCTTTCGCGTGACTTAGATCTTTTCCGAGAATGCTTGCTTTTATGATGCCGGCGAGGAGTTCTACTTCTACTTCTAGACCTTCCCATTATTGCATCGATATAAATTTCGAGTTGACTATTTCTATTTCGCTGTACCAGTACTAGAGGAAATGATGCTTTCGTTGTCGAAGGAACAGCGCCGGATTCATTCGTTACGTCAATGATATTAACTACATTGTCAACCAAGTATTCCTGGATAATTTGTAGTCTTCATAAATATATTTATCTAAATTTCATCTATTTAGCATAATATAATATTTCATGAAAAATAGCTTGCAACCGCGTTTTAATATTGCTGAAAGATTGAATTTCACATCCACCAATCGATCGTCCAGCGACTGTTGTTTCCGGTGACCGGGTATTCGTTAAAGATGTTTCGGCTCTTCAGCGAGTAACTTTTACGTGAGGTTTGTTGTCTAATTTGAGTGTTGAGTAGTATAATGGACTAATTTGGTATGCTCAGATAAATGTAGGTATTTTCAATCTCATTACAGTACAGAGCGCTAAATTAACTGATTCGTCATTCGCTAATTTAACGTAGCTTCTTTATTGAGGTTTCGCCATCTTGCTTCTTGTTCTTGCTGAGATCGCATTCTCCAAATCTTGTTTATTGCGAAAAGTAATTTATGGTACAATGTGTTATCCCAATCTAACATTTTATTTACTCATTACTTTGACTTTGTTACTCGTCATATATGTTTGAGCTTTCTAATTTCATTAATCTCTCAATCTAGTTCTTGAGACCCGGCATCCATTTTGCGATTGAGCGTTACCTAGTCAAACCATTATTTAACTTTACATTCGTCTGTTAAGTGTTCTTTTTATTATTATTTGTCATGAAATTGATGCATTTGTTGAGCTAACCGCAGTTCTTCTTCCTATTTAGGTTATTTCTCTGACTTCTAAAGGTTAGCAAGCCGTTAAGGATACCATGGAGCCAACCATGGATCCGAAGCTAATTGCTCAGTCACTAAATTTCCATGGACATCAGCTTCAAAAAATATGGGAAGGAGAAAAGGAGGGGGAATTGGCGAAGCTCAATGTTACTGATCTTGATTACGCTGTTTTTCAAGAGAGGCAGAAACAGCTCAGGTTAGCTAGTTGATGCGACCCTTAGAAAATAATTGAAATTATCCTAATTTATCGTGGTTTGTTTTTTTAATATCATGTACTTAAAACTCTAAAATGAATTAAGCCTGCAGCACTAATGCAATATCGCTAATTTTGAACATTCCTAAGTACTGGTTTACCATTTTTTCTGTTTCGAAAATTTAGTTTTAAAGTATAAGGTAAAGACCTTAGTCATATAATTTGTAAAATTGATGCCCCCCTGGTGGTATCAAATTTGAAAGTGCTATTTTTGCATTATGTTGATGAACGTAACGGTGTGCGTTCTACAAGATTTTAAGGTAAGCAGTTATCAGTACTCATTAAGTTACTTGTTTTAATTATTCAACACATTTTTGCAGGTTTATATCTATGACTTTTAAAACGCTATGCAGAATTCCATAACAGTTGTTATTTGTAGCATTTTGGCTCTTATTCCGCAAGAAACCCGTTCTCCTTGAGCGGGAGGGATAATTTCTTTTTGGTCTAGAAATTTTTAATCATCTTGAAAGTTTGTGCAAAATATTATGACCAAAAGTTCACATATGCTGTAAATATAATTAAGACATTCAATTCGGAGAAATGGTATGATATATCATTTGGAATGATCTTGGTGAGTAATTTAATGGTAATATATTTATTCTAAATTCCAAGAGAAATTTGCTTTTGGGATACATTAGTTTCTTGTTGTACTCCTATGAGGTAGGAATGAATTTAATTTTAAGCCTTTGGATAAATACTTTAGTAAGTTATACCTAGTATATTATTATTAATTTATAATTGGTTATTGTCTGACATTTCAATTTCAATCACTGTGAATGATTTATTAAAGGTTTCTATTTTTTGTAAGCTTACATTCCATAGTTATAATGAGTGTATATATATTATTCACATGAGTTAGGTGTGTGTGTATATATATATATATATATGTGTATACACACACGCATACATACATGTATATTGTATACATGTATACAAAACCATTACAGGAATGGTCATTTATTTCTTATAACCTTTCATGTCACTTGTCTTTATCAGCTCTGTTGAGGGCAGAAATCGAATTACAAGAATTTTCCACTATTTTATTGTACGAGTATTTATGCATTAACTTCAAAATAATTTTTTTTGACATTTACCAAGTAATATTTGGATGTTTTGCTTACTTGTGTTGGTATCTAATAATATCTTATTATGCAGTTTAATGTTGCACACATTTTCATGGTATGTTTCCCACGCTACTATGGTTTTCTGTAAATCTTTCTGAATCCTTGGATCAATTTTGGGATCATCTATAATCTTATGTTGTTGATTTTACATAATTGGTTATCTGGTTATGCTGCTGTCATTTCACAAAGTGGCTTCAACTGTAAATTATTAACTTCTTTCTCATTTCTCAGACTGTGAAGAATTGTAAGCAGTTTTTCATAATGGTGAGAACTGCTATTCTAAGAAATATGCATTATAAACTAATGAATATCAATCCTCAGTTTTCAAGACAGAACGAAGCGTTTGAAACTTCAGCATTTTGTGGTGAAGAAAGCCAATGTTCTTTTTGATTCGTCTCAAGTGGATGTCCACCATTTTGGTGGCCACTCTTCTGCCGGAGGGGGAGAAGAAGGTATTCCGTCACATTTTTATGTTTGGAGAATTTCTTATCCTTCCATGAGATAAGATATTATTTTGATGCACTAAATATGATATTATTTTTCTAGACTTCTATGCTATCCTGCCTCCATATGAAACTTTTTTACACGTGGACAAAGCCACCCGAGTGAGGCAGTTTTTTCAGGTTAGTACTCATTTCTTTCTTTACATAGATGTAGATCCTTATGTTACCAATTTTCGTTTCTTTTTAAAATATAACTGGAGCTCTGTGACAATTCTTGTCACCGATATTTTCACTTTCCAAAAATCAATGTTGCCTTGGTTTCATGTTCATTTTGATTATAGTTTCCATGACTACCTCTAGGATGCTCTTGGCCCACTTACGAATTGGCTCTCTGCTCAACTAAAATGTAAAATATTGTAATTATGGACATACTATTACTATTGTAGGAAGTTTTCTCGGGTTTCCAACTGGGTTGCAGACAGGAACGGGTCTCACGTTTTGATTATTATCTCCATAGTCATCTTCAGGGATGAAGTGCCGAGTAATGGGAGAGGGGATGCAGGCGGCTTCTCTTCCTCTTCTTTGCATTCCTTGTGAGTTCTGGAAACGGCCCTTTTAAGGGCCGTTTCAACATCATCAATACAAACATCAAATAAACTTTGGAGACACCAGAGTTATGTGCAAAGCCACACATTTTTGGGACCGACGAATTAAAGAATCAATCGAAATTGAACAGACTGAAAATAACATCAATAGAGATGGAGGAAACCCCCTCCACAATACTTGGAAACCAATTCTCTGCAAAATCACAGTGAGCCGCCAGCCAATAGGAGCTGAAAAAAGTGAAAGGGACTCCAGTCCCCCTATATATACCGGACCCCTTCCTTTACTCGGCACTTCATCCCTGAAGATGACTATGGAGATAACAGTCGAAATGTCGGACCCGTTCCTGTCTGTAACCCTGTTGGAAACCCAAGAAAAGTTTCTAGAGCACCTTCACCGGGAAAGCACTAGATCACTATTACTATTGTTTACATTTATTAGTAGGAAGTTAGCTGGCAAATAATTAAAGAATTCTCTGTGCTTTAAGATATAATTCTAGGATTGTTTAATGTTAAGTGTTTTAATTTCATAATTGTATTATTAGTATATTATCAAATCAGATATGTCGCTCAAGTAAGATTTTAAATTCTACTATGAAATATTCTGATGTACTGTCCTCTAACTTGGAATGTTTAAAAATGCAAAATAAACTTAAGGTATTACAAGAAGCATCTCTTCTTGAGTTCTCACTGCTTTTAACATACTTCAGAGATACCATAATGACTGTTGCTGGCACTTCCACTTGTTTTCTTCTCTTCGCTCTTGAAACCTGTCTTGAAAACACAGGAACGGTGCGTAGCATGTAGTAATTTATTTCTCTGATTGTAATATCGATAGTTCAGCAATATGAAGACTGAAATTAAGCCCTTAACACAAAAGCTGTAAAAACATCTTATGTGACCCTCCGTTTTCTAGAACCCAAATTAAATTTTGTGTAATAATTACTAATAGTTGTAGCAGGATGCATCAACCCTTAGTGAGTGCTGCCACTATTCGCAATGTATACAGACTGTTGACATAGCATATGTTCGTCCTGCCTCCATGGTCATCATGCAAGATAGCTTAACATTACTCCTCAAAAAGTTCTTCCGGCTGCAGAATTGGATTGTCTTCTCCAAATGATGTAACTTTTAAAAGCTGAATGAGTTCTCTGCCATTGCTCTGTGAAGGTTGTGATTGCAACTGATCTCTGATAGGTGGAAAACTAAGATACATTCAAAGTTAATGCTGCAAAGGCACTTTTTACTATCCAATTGCATTCAATTGTAACCAGTCAGGCAAACATTTTTCTTGAGTTGAGATGTTTCCCTCTGTTACGGGTAATGTCATTAGAAGGAATGAAAGTTTAGACTCTTGACTGATTTGCCAATCTAAGAATGATAGAACTTTTTCAGTGATGTGGAGATGCAATTTTTTATTACTGTAATGTACAGTAGAACCTCAATTTTATGAAGTTGAAGGGACCCAAAAATTTGAGCTTTGTAAATTTTGGGTTTTGTAAAAATGAGGTTACCTTTCAAGCAATCTAAACTTCTACAATACCAATCCAGGTTCAGTAGCACAGTGCATTAAGTTAAATGGAATTGAAAGGAAGGTAATATTTCAATAAATTGAATTATACATCCAGTTTAATGCAACAAAAAGAAAGTTCTAAACTTTAAAATTTTATAGGAATGATCAATTTTTGTTCGTTTTTTTAAGTTTCTATAAAGGATGAAACTTCAGCAAAACAACTTCATGAAACTTCAGCACGGACAGAAAATAACTGACTGCAAGAATATTTCGAGCTGAAACTGATGGAAATACAATACAAAGGGTAATCGTTTTCCCCAAACGTACGCAACTGGGTGGTATAAATTAAGCTCCTTCAAAAAGTTTTACTTAGGTTTTAGGGCACTCTCTGGCGTGCGCTATTCCTCCCATGAGAAGGTCGTGCGGACGAGGTTAGATGTGATCTCACTCATCTTGCAATTGAAGGTCGAAAAGAGTGAGAATCTATAGCTTCAAGGATTTATTTATAAAAAATTAAATTTTAGAAATTTTGACTATCTTGAGAATTGAGGGAAAAGGTAGCTCACTCCTAAATTCACTTTTTCTTTAAGGATTAAATGAGAATATTTTTATAATCTAATTATTTCTTCATCTCAAGGTGAAATGTACCTTGCTTCAGCATGATATCTCCATTCAGAAGTGTTTTTCTCCACATTTCCTCTCAAAACCAAGACCCTCTCACGCGGATATTGCTCTTGCATTGCCATCGAAAAGTGGCTTTATTTGTCGGCCTCGCAAATTGTCACAGGATTTAATTTCAGGTTCCTCTTAAGAAAGCTTCATATAATATTGTGGTATAAATTAACCCATGAACGAGGTGGTACACAGCAATCGGGAGATCTGATTCATGTTCCTGTCGTCGTTTTTTCAAGTCTTCTTCCTTGGGATTTTTCCTGGGTGTTTGCCATTTGTGCAAAATAACCTTCACTTATTTTCCATAATCACTTTAAATTATCTGTGCATGGGTTTGCTTGGTTTAACAGTATGCTTTGCATACAACATGTAAAGTCATGAGAACAAGAATGTTCTTTTTCAGTTGTCACAACTATAAATGGAATACATCTCTGTCTGTCTGCAACTGTCAGCGACAAACTGTATCACTTGCCAAAGTGATATTTTTGCACATATCTCTCTAGCAATTGAGGAACTCTTTGATATTTTTTAGTCAATGGATTCTATTATGTAATCAACTTACTTGTCTCGTTATCCATATGGTTGCAGCAGCTAAGTGGTAGTTAGAGAAAGAAATTCCAACTTTATATTTTGCCAAGTATCCAAATGAGGGTGTGCTGCACAATATTCAAGGAGCAGCAAAATATTTCATTCCTTTTGTTTTAATTCTCTGTCCCAACTAGTAAGCCAATGTGGAAAAGTTTTAGAAGTCATCCTTTCGCTTCTGTTTGCATGGTACCCCACTAGTAAGCTCTCTACTCTCAACCCCTTAAAGTATCATGGCTTGGCACTTTTCCCTACGTTTAGTAGTCTGCATTTGTCAGAACCTGATATATTGGCAGAACATAATATAGTAATGCAGTCTATTGTTTTTTTATATTGAGACAAAATCATCGTTGCTCAATTTCTCAGTGGTCTTTTCTGACTTCTCCTTCAACATTCAACTTTATTGGCTGTGGTGGAGGAGTGGTTAGCATGCTAGCACTCCAACACCAAGGTCCTGGGTTCAAATCCTGGGTAGTTTGATTTGGCCTGGGGTATGGTTGTATGTCTTTGTAAATAGTAATAATTATTGAAATGGAAGTAATTAGAATTTTCCTGTTTCCATTAGAGAAATTATTATTAATACTCTCGCCTCAACACCAACAGTCTTGTCTACTAACTAGAGAAAAGCACTGATTAAGAGCTTCTTTGACTACTGGGTCCTTTCCATCACATTTCCTTCTTGATATTCCTGATAACTCGTTCCTCATACAGATCATTTTCTCGTTACATGAACCGTGTTATCATAGAGTTGGGTACAACAGCTACCTCTGCAAGTCTGTGATGGCTTGTATTCAATGGCTGGCTTTTAATTTTATCCCGCAATACAATTATACTTGTCAAGTGTATAATTATTTCTCAGCATCTTAGCGATGATTACTACTTTGGCATAGAACTGGAAAAAAAACTGGTATTGGTTGGCTATAAAGCAGAGGCTTGCCATTCCACTCAAAAGATCGTAAACACAATGAAAGCCAGCTGCCTGCTTATTGATATTTAGTGCCAATATGACCCAAAAGATGTTCCTATTTTATGTCAGGAAGTGCTTGTAGATCAAGGGGCAACGATTTGTTCCGACAGTGACATACTGGCAGCACGCATGTCCTACTTTCCGGATTAAGCAGAATTCTGTCCCAATTAAGCATTTTTATTATACATTAGTTTAAGAGCTTCCCCCTCACCAATTATGTGTAGTGGTTCTATCTTTTGTGATCCCTTCCTTATTGTCCCTAATTTCAATAACCAGTTTTGTAACCTATGAACGAACAATTTAATCGATGGAGAAAACAATCGTTTAAAGATAATAAAAATTGTATTCGAAGATCACATTAGGCCCACATTTAAAGAGACATTTTCAGAAAAGCCCAAATGGATATCAGAAACTATAACTAAGCGCAACAGAAATATGTTTTATATCACTATAAAATAACCTATGAATATTCTTTGTGGAAAGTAAGTGTATTATGGAGCTGAGTTGTACCCCGAGACTAAAACGCATAAAAACATGGAGCTGGATCAAATAGCACAAATGCAATCACAATGCCGAAACAGATACAGAGATTATAAACGCATAACAGAAAGATAGCAAATGTATAAGAAGTGACTTAGAAAAACCACTATGTACTTATTTGTAACTTATTGCATTCTGCAAATAACAAAGCACTTATTTTACCATTTTAATCAAGGAATACATTGTTGGAGATTTGCTATAACTTTACAACATACTGTTCAACTTCAACAAAACAATGATTACAAACATTGGATCTGGGAAATCTTTACGAAATTCACTAAATCCATTTTCGTCATTCACTAAATATGTATCTTTATAAATTGATTATATGTAATACTTAATTCAGAAGATTATATTAAAAACATCTGCAATTTACCAGGTTTTTTTATACACGTTCAGTTGAATTGATTGAGAGAAAGCAATTTCATGCAACAAACTACTACAAAACCTATTTATTCCACGGTTTAGTCAGTAAACAATTATGTTGATGTAAATAAGATTTGGTTGCTACAGACGCTTAAATTTGAAAAATTACTCTTAAGGCCGCCATACACGGGCAAATTTTTTCGAAAATATTTGGTAACATGGCCGACCCTCTTTCCTGATTGGTTGAAAATAGAACATGTTCTATTTTGAAAATATTTTCAGTCGGCCATGTTACCAAATATTTGACTATTCTGCCACCTTGTCGTCAGCATGGAGAACTTGTTGAATTTGTATAAATTCATAGTAATGTATCGAGCATTCCCATTGGCCACTGTCGACTTCCGTCTAGAATACACCAATGGGGAAGGATAGGGATGCTGTCATCTGCTTTGTTTACCTTTGTAGGTGTTTGTTGATTTCAAGCTTTCAGTTTAGCTCTCGATCCAAATCACATGGACAAGTTTGCGAAACGTAAAATCGAGTAATGGATATGTAATCAACGGTATGTAGATATGAAAACCGCTTATGATAATAAATGAAATCAATCGAGATTGACCATCATCGTAAAAGGAGATACTGAAAATGAGCACTATCGATGGAATAAAACTTTTTACTACCTATTGTATACTGTAAAAGTAAAACGGAGTAGACGTAATACTGGCAAAAGAACTATTTAATGCATATTATTCTTACTAGTAAGTTTACACAGTTTAACCTTTGAAAATTATTCACGAGAATCGTATACTCACGTGTGACAAGAATTAAGAATATTTTTATCACATTTTGGACCATTTATATTTACTAGTGATAGCCCAGTGGTCAAAATTCGGCCATAATTCATTGAATTTTTAAGTCTGAACTTTACTGAGGTTCTTTCGTCAAAGAGTATACCTATATAATCATTGCTTATATTTTTTCATTTTTCTAATATGTCAGCTGTGAGCGTGTACAAATACGTAATTTGGGTGTGTTGTTAGCCTTAATTCCCGTCGATACCTACGAAATTTAAAATTTTAATGTAAGTAACAATAAAAAAGACAATTACAGCTTCTAGCTTCATTAATTTTTTTATACAATTCATTGTCAGTTTTAATTTTGTAGATTGATTTCCAAAAAACTCTGTAAAATCGCCGTAATTTTATCCCTATTATTTATGAAGCAGTTAGCATATGTTGGCATCTCAGTTAATTGCCATATTTTCAAAATGAGAAAAGATTTTCTAATGAGAAAACGCATACGCTCGGTTTCAACAATCGCCTTGGTCGTCAGGGGGACTGGTTTGTTTACTACGAAGAAATTTCTTAAAATTTTCGTTCATTTTGCCCTAATTCTCGTTATTTCGACACGAATACTATATTCTACGAACAAAATGAGAGACTCTATTCAATTTACTTTCTTTTGGTACTTATCACTATTTCGTACGACCATTATTTCTGATTTGATTCTGCAAAAGAAAAAATGTCTGTAATCGATCAAAATGAACTTGGCGTGCATTTCTTATGAGAGACGATTATACTGGTCCAAAGTCGAACCAAGGATATTTGGACAAAGATTTTAGCATTCTTCACTCTTTCTGCATATAAACTTCAACTATGCCAAATCTCAAACTCCTTCGTTCGCGCAATATCCTCAAAAAGGGATCCAAAGTTTTCTCTTCACGTATTAATATATAGATGATTCCTCTACTTAAGGATTTATAAAGCATTTTTATTTCTATTCTATCATTTTAATTCTCTTGGTATGATATAAAGAAGCTTTATCCAATGATTGTTATCCATATTTCTGGATAAAGAACTTTTTCAATCACAATTTACTTAGGTGCATTTAAATTGCGTTTAATTTCCCTGAAGCGCTCGAAAAAGGTCTCTCTCAGTATGGGCTAGAGTTAATCATTCAATAAGTTACTCATTTTGCCTGAGCAAGATACGATGGACGCGAAGGAAAGACCAAGCAAGCCCGCTATGCTCTTTTATTTTCAAAACAACCGCGCGATCTTTCGTGAATCAGGAATTGCGGATCTGCCATGTTTGCAAATAATTTTCAAAAGTATTTGCCCGTGTATGGCCGATCCGCCATGTTGAATATTTTGAAAATCATTTTCAAAATTATTTTCGAAAAAATTTGCCCGTGTATGACGGCCTTTATGATAGTACGCACGATTCTTCACAACATATCAGCCATAACTGTAAATGATGATATCACATTTTATTTCTTCCTCTTCGTATTAAAACTAATATTAAGTTATTCTTGGTATTGATTTTAAGCGGGTATAAATTCTAAATGTGTTCTAACGGATGAATACATTAGCTCGGACTCAACAATCACCTTGGTCTTCAAGGGAATGGGTTGTTTATAATCTCAAAATTTAGATTCGACTTTCTAGGATCATTATTTCTAATTTAATTTTGAAAAAGAAATGAACCCTGCAATGAAAAAAATGACCTTTCCGTGTATTTCTTATGAAAAGGTTTTTACCCGTCTGGGTTTGAACCGTGTACTTAAAGTAAATAAAAAATAGCCTATACTCTGCACGGGGTCGACTTTTAATAACTTAGAAAATTTCAAATTTTTGCGATTCTTGGTTCTCGAGTTTTTAGCGAACATACACACACCCACACTCTATTTTATATTATAGATCTCCCTAACAACTTAAGCAATTGCGTTCCAACCTATATGCTGATGATACAACTTGCCTGGTAAATGCTTCCAATATGCCTGTTTTAATTCATCATGCAAATAGATCAGTTACTCAAATGTCTGAATAGTACAGCCACAATAATCTTGAGTTGAATGTAGAAAAGACTAATTACCTCTTATTTCATAGTAAGTAATCTACACCAACATGTAGCCCTTTGATAACAATCAATAATATTGCTACATTTAGAAACTTTAGCACAAAATATCTTTGGCTATTAATTAAGGAGGTTATAGATTGGACCGACCATGTCAGTGCTACTTGTAGTAAATTTTCTTCAGGCTTTTTCTTGAAAACTTGCTCTTTAATGTCTTCTCTTTCTGTCCTACGCAAGTATTCACTCCTTTCTATCTTATGGGGTAATTTTCTGGGGCAACTGTAGTCTTGCATCTAAGATATTTTCTTTTCAGAAGCAAGCAGTCATGGTATGTAGGGTATCTTACCGTACGGTACAACACCCTCAGGAATGATGACATTCACTTACTAGACCACAAACTAGCACTATCACAAAAAGGTCCTTATCACTATCATCTATAACAAACTGCCAGGAACAATTAAATCCATTTATGCTCTTCCGAATAAAGTTAAAAGAAATTACATCATAGTATCTTGGATTATTTAGCGGATCATTACACTGATTTGTAGTTTTTTATATGATTATCTGTTTTCTTTTTTATCCTTTTCTCAGTCTCTTTTTATACATTTGACAAAACTTGGCTTTGCATGTATAGCCAATAGTGAATAATGAAATATTATTTTTATTAATATTTTGGTATCTGTTTGCTGAGTCCCAAATAAGCAGTTGGCCCAAAATATCATTGGTCCTATTAAATGGAACTGACTGTATGTTATTTTTATTATAGTGGTTTTGATTTCATTCTTTCTTTTTTTTAGACCTTGCAGGCAGGTGGCATAATCATTGCAAGTGTTCTGAGTAAGCAAACGCTTGGATATTTCTTGAAGATTCTTTATTTGGATGGAGATAATCCTCGTTATGTGGCAGATATTTCTATAAAGGTGAGTAATTGTAGATTTTTTCTCTTGTTGTAGTTGTTACAGAAAAGCTTTCGATCGAGTATCGCATGTAAAATTAATTCATAAATTGATGGCTTAGGGGAATAAGGGAAAAGTTGTTGGATGGATAAAGTAATTTCTTTGAAACAGATTGCAGTGAGTTGTGTTGGACAGAATTTTCTCTGATGAGATGGTTCAGCATGGAGCAGCTAGGTTGGTCAAGGGAGATTTCAGATTTGACAGCAGTGTTTCAGTGTATGATAAAATTCCCTCGGATGGAATTCTCTTAGTGATAGAAGACTTGAGTATTGACAGAAGTTTTTTGATAAATTTATCACTATTGATTTCCGAGAGGAGATAACTGATATTGTTATCCCAGTTATATACTTTCGTGATCTTCGGGAGAAAAAAAAGTGATACAGGGAAGTAGTTGCCAGGACAGATAGTTGCTTTCGTTTGTTTTTCCCACGAAGTATTAGAGAAGCTCTTCAGGTTAGATAGGGATTTTGGTGTTTTACACTGCAGGGTTAACATGTTAAATGTAAATGTACCTTTTTAGCCAATTGCACCTTTTGTCCACTTAGTTAGATAGGCCTTCAGGTGTTACCATATTTTTTATTGTTATTATTTTGTTATAAACTTTAAATTTATTATGAGTATTAGTGTAAAATATATCTACATTAAATATTTGGTACTTCATGCCTTTGTTTTTACAATATTTACTTTGACTGTTAGTTATGCTTTGGCTTCTTTGGGAATTGTGGTTATTTTCCTTAATTATTAATGGAGCCTGATTTACGGCTTCTATATTGAAAGCAGCCTGTTTTGGGATTCCATATTAATATTAAATCTTTTTTTAATAGGGCGAGATTGAGACAAATAAATCTCTTCTTACATCTAACCTGTTGTTACATAAATTTTAGAGTTGTGTCATAGCTAGTGATTTTTTGGAAGTTGTCCGTCTCCCAAAAAAGAATAGCGAGTTACATCTATTATAATGAGAAGTAATTTCTGAAGTATCGTTATAATGAGTGGTATGCTTGTCTTGAAGGAGGCATATCTTGGAATTGTCAATTGACGTGAGGGACAAAATCCGACAAGCCAATGGTAATCTGAGGTCCTCTATCTCTTCAAACGGTAGAAAAATTTTGAATGCAAAAATTATCTTCACCTAATTCATACATTTGTTTTCCACAAGTTGCCCCACCCTTCCTCAGCAAAGATGCTTCACGGAGCTTTGATTAGAAACTTTTCATGAGTTTCACTGTCCGCTCCATCCCTCCGTACATCTTATCACCTCGTCTCTTGTTACTTTTTCGTGAGAACCCCTCTAGTCAGTGCTGAAATTTTTAATTGAGTTCCCATCCTATTGGCATCCGGCCGTGGGATTTGTTTTCATACGAAGTTCAACACCAAATTGGCACCATAATTTGTTGACAATTGCTGACAAAAATCCGTAGGGAAACGAGGTATTATTGCCCAGATTAAGATGTAGCCTTATGTGTGATGCCTTGCTTCAAAGTTTATTACACCTCTAAAGATTTTTAAGCGCAAATTTTCATGGTTATGACTGCATCTGGTATTTGTGTATTGTAACTAAATTACTTTAAAAGGAATTTCCGCTTTAATTTTTTTGATATGCATCTCTATAGCCTAAGCTAGTAAATTCTGGAAGAAAAACTTAATAAAGAAAACCTGAAATATTTTTCAATTGTCTGCACCAGATGTGCTGCTTCCATATCTTTCAAGCTTCATTCCAACAGTCAAAGTACACCTTCATATCAAACTGATGGTTGTCTGGTGACATCAAAAGCATGCTTGAATGAAAGTGCTATTCTTCAGCTTTGTGAATTGATGAATGCTTAAATATATTGTTGCTACTCACCATTGTACAACCAGCAATGTCATGCCCATTCTTCTCTGCTTCTGTGAAGTCTCAAAAGCCTAACATGACACCATCACTCATAATGTCAGCCCTGCTGAAAAACGGATGCTACGTTAAGTACATTGTCTGTCCTCTACCTGTTAAATTTTCTCGCATGGGTGATCTTACCAAGAACAAATTTCCAGCCAATTTTTCTCTTTATGTCAGGAATGAATATGAACAAAGGTAGTCCATAGTCAACTGTCAATGTCCGAATATAGCCCCCGTGCAAATATAAGCCCCCCTCCCTAACTTTTGAGTCTCAATTTTGGGAAAATTTAACATCTACTATTGATTTGTTTCTTTTCAGGTAAAACACACTTTTGTGTCAAAAATAGAATATGTTCCTGAATAAGGGACCTATATACCAGTTTTACATGATTTTTTTTTAATATCTAAGCATGAGAATTAAATACAACTACTTTGAACTTTGACAAATTTTAATAATTTTGAGCCTTCACATTAAAAAAAATGTTTTTCTCTATTATTTTCTCAGGAATAATTAGAATAGAGTATACTTTCCCCTCTAAATGTAACAGTAATAATATGGAGAAATGCACATTTTTATCTTTTTTGTCTGTGATTGCTTTCTGTATTCACTATCACCTGTCGCATCACTTTCTTCTTGATCACAAGGAGTTCAGTCTTTATCATCATCTGAGTCCATCCAAATAATGTCATCCTCTGTACTATCAAGTTTCTGTAGATGTGCAACGTTTTTTATAACTCTTCATCACAATATTTTCAAGAATTCCATTCCAACAATTTAGCACCCATTGAGTGATGAGAGCAGGACAAGGTTTCTTTATTTTTCCTGGTGGAGTATATTCCTTTTCCTCCTCCAGCATCCACTCAGCATAAGTTGCCTTTAACCTGTCCTTAAATGGCTTATTTATGGACGAGTGGCTGAAGCAGGCTCGTGATTCCTCCAGGGATTATAGCCGTGTCAGAATCTCCTGCCCCTATATCTTTTTCTACTTCCTCAGTAACATTACCCTTAAAGGAATCTAGCACAAGCATTGATGGCATTTTGACGAGAGCTCCTTCTCTGCCAAACCACTTTCTCCCAGTCTCTCACTAACTCTTCAGTCATCCACCCTTTCTCTTGAACCCTTACATGAATCCCAGGAGGAAACTTATCTTTTGGCAGAGATTTCCTCTTAAATATTACAAAAGGTGCTAGCTTCCTTCCATCAGCTGTGATGCCCAACATGCACGTCATTCTCGTCTTTTCATTTCCTGTGGTTTTAATTGTCACTGATTTTGATCCCCTCGCTTCAACAGTGGTAGAACTGGGCACGTCAAAATAGATTGGTGTCTGGTCAGCATAGGTGAATGATGAATCGCTGAAAACGCAGCATCTTCTCTTCATAGAATTGCAGTAGCCGCTGAGCGACTGTTGTTCATCTTCGCAGGGAAAACCCATTCCTCTTCATCATCCTCCGTAACCACCCAGAACTCGCTCGGAAATCCGCCCTCGAAATACCCATTTCACAAGCAATCTTTCTAGCTTCTGTACAGATCATATTGCGAGTGGTGCCTAAACCGTTCCTTCGATTTTCACGTATAAATCGGACAACATGCACTTCCAAGTCTGTGTGTCTGCCGGTAGTTGGACCCCAAAACGCTCTGTGAGATGCAGAGGTTTTGAGTAGTAGCGGAAGCTGTGCTCGCCAAAGTCGGACACTCTTTCTGTCCACATTGTATTTTTCAGCTGCTGAATGGTTTCCATGTCCATCGGCATATTTTGCTACAGCAATTTTAAAATTTTCGTCGAAGCTCCAACATTGGTGGGTCTTTAATTGCCGGATCGTAGACGCTCTTCTTTTTACTGAATTCATATTTATGTTCACCAACTGCAGTGAATGGCTAAGAAGGAAAGTCTCTTTCTTGACAGTTGAGAACTCACTGCGGAGCAGACCTACAACTACTTGAGCTCTCATAATTGGGAAAAACAAAATGGGGGCAAAATAGGAAGAATGAGGGAAAGGAGATGGCGTGGTTTAAAGGGAAAAATTTGTATCGGGTACGCTGGTGCGCACAAACACCATTCGTTTTTGAATTCGTACATTAAACAGTACCTTTTCATATATCGTGTATACAGTCCTTAAAATTACGTAATTGATGGAATTTATATTGCACCGATTAGATATTGTTTATTTATTATTATTTATTTATCTATTTCATATACTTCATAATGTTCTTCGTTTTTTAGGCATTTTTGGGCAAGTTTAGGTACCTATCTACTTGCCATGAAAATGTTTATGGCAGTTTTATGGCCGCTTCTGTTCTTTACCAGGGTATATAAGGAATGTCTAACTAATTATTTGGAAGAAAAAATAATGATATGGCAATAACATTTCAAAATATTTTCTGCAGAATCATTGTTTTTATTACTGTATAGTATATTTGTGTATTATTTTGCAATTTTCTTATTGTTTTGGGGGCAAATATTCTATAAATGTTTGTGTTAACTATCATAGTGCCTGAAAATAGCCCCCCATCACTTTTTATGGCCGATATCTTTTACATAAAAGGGGGGCTTATATTCGCATAAATACGGTATATACCTTTACATACATTTATTTTTAAATAGACCTATTCATTTTAGACACTGGGTAAGCTCTACTAATTATTAAGAAACTTAAAGTTGCATCATCAAATATATTTTAAGGGAAAATAATGTACTTGCACTACTTAAGTTATGCCTTGACCATGTTAGGGAATTTTTAAGTTGATAAAAAAGTTTACTCCAGTTGAAGAGAATTAACATGAAAATAATATTTTTTTTCCATTTCTTTTTCCGTCAAACTAACAAGCAATTTTGGGTATCGTCAAAAGGTAGTATTAAGCTTGAAATGTTTAATTTTAGTAAGGTATTTTATTTGGCTTTCAATGAAATAGAACTAATTTCCTGAGAAGTGTAAATCAACAATTGATGATTGGAGGGCTGCATTCTGACCTATTTCTCATTAATTGTTAAAACACAAAAAATTTTACCTATGATGAATGCATGGCTCACTTTATTTATGCTTTATTTTTTAATATTATTTGAAAATAAGAAAGCAAATGTGATTATAAAGTGTTATTATTTACTAAAGGCACTTTGCCCTGCTGCGAATCTGCCCTCCTCTTTGGACAAGAAGAATGGTCGTGATTTGATATACGGAGACACTGTAAGGGCAGAAGTATTGGAGGTGCATCCAGATGCTGAGAAGATAATTTGTACAATGAAAGCAAGTTCAAGAGAGGGAGAGATCAGTCCTGAGGGGCAGCATAGACTTGGTCTAATCCGTCAGGAGGAATTTCCAGAGCCCCTTAAGTAAGTACTTCTCTTTGAGGGATTTTCTTAAATTTAGATCGTTATACCGAGTTGTGATATATTTTATTAAATGACAAACAGATTTGGCCTGATTTTCTGATGGTGGTTTGAGTAGGGTATTCAATGATTGAGATATCTAGATAATAATTTCTGGATAACATGTATTTATAGTTGCATGAATCATTTCTGTAAGGAAAGTTTTTCTCATGATTGAGTATATTGTTAAAATAGGTTTATTTTATCTTAACACACTTATTAATCTACGTTACAGTTAAAGAAAGTTTCTATTAGAAACAGATTTATAATAAAGTTATTGTCATTATTATGACAGAAAACTTACATTTATGCAGTTATGATTATCCTGATCGAAAGGCTTTTTCTTCTTGTTATAGGAAATTCTGTCATGATTCATTCTTGTTAAAGTCATTGCAATCATAAAAAGTTATTGCACATTTCCTCGCCCTTTGTCATCTATGAAAAGCATCATGCAACATTTTCTTCTGCAACTGCATTGAAGCGATTTGTTATTTCTTCTGTATATAAATATCCAGGATCACTCAATCACTTGAGTGGTTTCCCAACTACCCTAAAATAGGGTAATTGTCCGACATTTGGTTAAGTTTCCATTTTTCACACCTCTTGCATAAGATTGTGTAGTTGTTCAACTGAGAAATGTGGTCTTTTTCTGGTGATATTCCTCAGTGTATACATGTATATACTTTCCTAAAATATTCAAAAAATAAATATAGTGCAGGAGTGAAGCTAATTCAGGAAAGCAAAAGACTTTGATACTGTAAAATCTACATTTTACTTTTGTAGTATCAGATTATTTTTGCTCTTTCAAGGACTGCAGTTGGTACGTTATTTTGCCTATATTTTGCATAATCTGTATCTCATACTCTTGATAAAGCTTAATTTTTCGTTGCTATTTCACTGTAACGGCTCTATAATTTAAAACTAATTGTGGGTTATTCCTTTTTTTGGGTCAGTGAATAAAATAGTAGGGTGTGATAAAATATTACATTACCTTAATACATAATAAACAATATAACAATAGGCAATAAGGCAATAAACTTTCCCTCAGCTAGGAAAATCCCCAGTCCCCTTCCTTTGTCCTCCTCAAAGTGTTCCTTAACTATGGTCATTAGAACATGAGTGATTTCAAATAGTAGCGTAAATTCGTGAGAATCTGCGTTGAAAATATCCCCATTGATGAGTAATTTTTCTACCAGAAAGATTGTATGTATTATTCAGCTAAAAATGAAATGATGCATAAAACCAGCAAATAGCTGTTCCTGACTGTGGCATTGAAATTGATAAGATATTTACTAAAAAGAGAAATTTTGCGGCAGAAAAAAGAGGTGACAAAAATTGGATCGACTTGGACTCTAACCAGCAAACCTCCAGTTAGTCACCAAACGCACTAAACATTAAACCACATGAATCGTTCCTTAACTTACTGATTTATTTGAAATTAATGGAAGTTAGAAATTGATGCTGATTTTTAAACATGTTTTACTAAGAAACTAGGAAGTGTCGGTTTAAACTGTAATATAGTTTTTATTACAATTGGCCAAAGAACCTATCCTTAAAGTATCATTAAGATCCGTTTCCCGCAGAGGATAAGGTTCCCTTGTTAGGATTGTAAATAAAAATGTATACATCAGACTCTTAGTTAAAGAATTATGCCATTAAGAGTTCTAAAGTCAGAGATTATCTATATTAGTTCCTGTTTAGCCTAAAGGCTAGCATACGGTTGTTTACATTTTGAGAGTGGGCACTGCTTCCTTTGGATAGGCATCAGGAATATTGGCCTTATATTTCCCAATTTTATTATGAAGTGTATTTGCATCTCCATTGTGCATGCTATGTATTTTGGAGCATCAAGTTTAGAATGTGTGCATGTCTTTCAATTCGTTATTTTTCTTTATATTCAATACATATTTTTAATTTGTATAGTATTTATTTGGGGAAGAGAATTTAGGAACGTGAATGGCATGTGTACACCAAAACCACTCTTAAACAAGTGACAGGACCTAATTTTCTACAATTTTGTATTCAAGAGATCTATGTTAAGGGGGGTATTTGTCATTGCACACCTCAAAGGGGTTATAAAATACCATATTTCCCAGTGCTGAGGCTGCAGATTATACAAATTTGCAGTTCTTCTCTGATGCCAAAGGTTACATTTCTCTTTAGTAAATGATAAGATTAGGAGAAGGTTCCTCCACTTCATACGTGATAGGTTCATTACTTACATCAATGCATTCTTCGAATGATGTTCCTATGTTAATCATGTCCCTTAGACTTGCCTGAAAATTGTCATTCACGTCCTCATCCTCTTGAATGTCCTGCTAAAACGGATAAACTGCCCTCGTGAAACATTTCTCTACTGTGGATGGTGAAACCACCAATGACTTCATGTTGTGATAGCCCTCCATCCTACACAGATGGTAATCTACAAGCATTCTGTAATAATTCTTGTGACCAAATATTGTGCAAGGAGCACATATCCAGAAAAACAGTTTTTTTGTTTTGCCACCCCCCATGCGTGCATGTGCACAGTCACTACTGGAATAATATTTTTATCATCCATGCATTTTTTTAGTAATTATCTGGACTAGGTCTATGCCTCACATTTTTAAAGCATCAGAGTTTCTTGAATTTCCCTATTACCAGTTCATTCATTCTCTAACACATTACCATTAATTAAAAATGACACAGTTACTTACTCTGTACTTCTCTTTTTCCCATGATAAATCTCTTTCTTAACATGTAGGGTTTGGTCTGGCATAGAAGCAGAAAAAAACCTGCCTTGTCAGCATCATAAATATCTTTCAGATTGTTTGTTTATAAGTGGCAGTCTCTTCTTCCGCATTGCCACAATGTCAGGATTGACCACAGCCTCTTCTCCAGCAATATTTTAGAGGTTCCACCTTGTCTTAAATGAATGCAGCCAACCATTTGGGGCAACTTAAGTTTCCATCCCTCAGTTTGCCTCTTCTCCTGCATCCTGATGCCAGCACATGACTTACACATATATAAGATGTAAATATTAATCTACGACAGTATTTTCGAACTCTGTATTCAATCTAAACTTGGAAGATAAGTGATTAATTTATTTCATGTTATCTTTTATGTCACAAACATTATAAATAATGTTTTTTGGTACATGTTCGATAAAAAACGATGAAATTTGCCTTGTGCTCACAAAGTACATAATTAGCAACTTCTGGTTTATCATGAATAACTCCTAAACTATCAGTTTTATAAAAATGTTTCATACAAAAGTTATAGTAAATTACATTTTCAAAAACTTTTATACATAAAAGTATATACCTTAATATCATATTTATGGAGATATTTTGCAAAAATGGAAACGAGCTTCGATAAGTAAAGCTCGACTTCCGGTTTACCAATTTACTCCAAAAACTAATCAACTCTAAGGACACCAACCAAAGTACTACATATGAAATTTGGTGTTGATACGACAAATAGTTTTCATGTTAGAGTGCCCACAAAGTACATAATCAACTACTTCCGGTTTATCTGTATTTCACAAATAATTCCTGAACAACATTGATACAAAAATATGATTAATACAAAAGTTATAGTTAATTACATTTTTAAAAACGAAGCTCGACTTCCGTTTTACCGATTACCGTTAACCGAAAACAATACTTTCTTTATACTACGTATATGGAGAAAGTAAAATATTGAGTGAAAGGAGTTACTCTTTTGTAATAAATCAGGGATCTCCAAACTTTTCATCCCAAGGGCTGCATTAACTATCAATCAGCAGTTTGAGGGCCGACTACACACTCGAGGTCCAAATAAAGAATAATCTAAACGTAGATTTTGTTTTTAATTATTAATTTATTAGTATTAAATATAATAATGATTCTAATTTAATCTGGAAAAAACGTTACGTCCACGTATGCAGCAGCTGATCTTAGCAGGATACACGTAAATTTCTATGATTATTTTCCGTGGATAAAAAAGTCTCCATTGGTTGGATAAGAGGGCCTTGTGGACTGTAGTTTGGAGACTTCATAAATGATGATCAAAGAAGATTCTTCTCCTGATTGTATCACAATAAATGACGTATAAAAGTGACTAAATTATCGGAGAGAGCAAATAATAATTGGCAATGAAAAATAATTCTTATGTAACTCATTTTCTACTTCATCTAGGGATACCCCAATTTTTAAATTCTGTGCATAATTTAAGCAAGTTGCTGACTGATTGGGTGATTCAGAAATGAATGAATCAGTTGTTTTTGATTAGGTGGGCCAAAGGGCTCTCCTGTGAAAACTATGCTTCTACAAATTCCTAATTCTATTCTCTCTGGAAGCCCTGAATCGCACCTCAATTATTATCCATAATCAAGTTTCAGTAATTTAAAAAATAATGCAAGAATAGATGGGGTAATGGTCAGCAGTCTGCCAAATGCTACTATGTATTCAGAAATATCTAGGGGACCAACTCTGAACAACAAAAATGTATTTATTTGTACTTTACTATTAAATGCTAATGTTATGCATATTTTATCCTTGTTACTGATTGATGAATTAGTTTTTATTTAAAGGTGTCTATTTTTATGTGTGCTAAAGATTTTATATCCGAGATAAACCTCTTTTCCCTATTGTGTGGTTTTTTATTGCATATCTTGTATAAACTGTATGTATTTTGTTATCAATTTTTATAGGTAGTCTAGACGGAATATAGTATCATTTATTACGTATTTATATTAACACAATAGAGAGTGTACTGCTGTAAGGATAAGTAACTGCATCTTGATTGGAATAAATTATCACTGCCAATTCCTTATTTATATTCCAAAGATAATCCTTTCCTAAAGATATCAAAGAAATGATTTGTATTATAGGAATGCATGGACATAGATTTCGGTGGATTTTTATGTAGTGTTTGTCAAAAAAATGATACATCTTAGATGAATATTGGCTATCCGGAGAGGAATTACTTCTAATGCGTTTTAAGCTTTTTAAGCATATCTTAGCATGATGCAGTTTGTTACATATTCAGAAAATATGCTTGGTTGAGAGTAGTGCCCTCACTTTTCAGATAGTAATTGCAGTCGTTTACTTCTATGTGAAGAATATCTGTAAACTTGATTATGCATAATACTGCATGCTATCATGGGAAATGGTGATCTTACTGTTGTTGTTTTACTTAGAAGTACAGTAGAAGTCTGTTATAATAAGTATAACTAGTTGCATTATAGCAAGCGTGATTTTTTTGGCCATTGTCCGTCTTGCAGCAAAATTGATAGGGAGTTACATCCACTATAACTGCTGGTTATTTTTGAAGCATCGGTGTACCAAGTGCCATGTTTCTATATCTGTCTTGCAGGAGGCATATCTAGGAATCGTCAGTTGATGTAAGAGAGCAAATGAGGCACAATATCTCTTGAAGTAACAGATAAAAATTAATTGCAAAATGGTTAATGTCAATCTTTCGGGGCTTTCTGTCCTGGGAAGGTTTTCCCATCGGGAGGCCCATAATCTCATGGCCTTTTCTCGGGTGTAAAACAGACCACCCTGTAGTAAGATTTGAAAAGTTATTAACAACTCAAATTATCAAAAATTTGTTAACCTTTTGTATAACTCGTCCAAAGAGAGGTACCAGCATCTGTTGATGGACATTCTAACACAAAAATATTGGGTTTTTATAGTTTATTAAAATTATGCCTATAACACATTGGCCTGCGCACAGTGGGGCCAAATGCCTAAAAGTTGGTCATAATTACTAAATCTCATTTGATCAGTTTGAAATCCGGTATATAATAGTTTTTGAGGTCATAGAATTTTAGAATAAAAAAAGAATGATTTTATCGCAAAAACATTTGCAATAATATTTTATGTGCAGTTGTTGGCATACATAACCAGAGCTGTGAACAAAAAGCAGTGTGGTTCCGATATCATACTCCTCGTAGATATCTTATTCTGTAGACAGAAATTGCAAAATTGTATGAAATCTCCGAAGTTGCTCTAAATTGTGAATTGTTAATAACTTTTCAAAAGGTCTGTTTTGCAAAGGTCCTTGTGAAAAGGCCCAGAAGGGTTGAGTTTATGGGTCTCCGTATTGGTAACCCTTTCCAGGCTCCCTTCAGAAAGCCCAAGAAGATGGACTTCAACCTGCACAAATTATTTTATAACAAATCTTTGGCAAAAATGCTTCAAGGAACTCTGATTAGACTTCACACGAGTTTCCCTTTGTCCCTCCGTACATACCCTTGTTTCTTGTTGGAGATGACCCCTCTCCCAAATTTTCAATTGAGTTCCCATCATATTAGCGTCCACCTGAGGGATTTTTTTCTTATGAAAATTCACCACACAACACCAGGCACCAAATCGTCTGATCCAGGAAGGGTGGGAATATAAAAGCAATGCTTCCCAGGGTAACCTCTTCCCTTCCCTTTCGACACAGTCATCACTTACAAATGTGTGAATGAAAAATATCTCGAGAAAACGATTTGAAATGAATTAATATTATCTATTGATATACCATTATTTTTCAACTATTATTGAGCTATAATTTTCCAAAATTTATATTAGAGGATGCACTTTGGTCATGGCTTATGAAGTACTTCTTGTAAATGCATTCAGAAGCATTTGCATTGGGATTAAGCACCCTACTGTTCCATTCTGCCACACCTACTGCCCTTTGGATTCTAGAGGATGGACATTTAGTATTAGAAATTGGCTATAACGAGTACACGAGAGCAGTATTTGTCTGCTCTTGTTGTGACAGACTTCTACTGTATAGTTTTTTAAATTGGCTATTGAAAATTACCAAAGATTATTTTCACCCCTCAGTTTTGCATCACTTTAAAACATGCTCTTTATGCTGATCATTTCTTCAGCAACGTTTTCTCCTTATGATTTTACATGAATACAAAAAGTAATATGTGTGGATACCTAAAAATGCTCTTCCAAGCATCCTATATATTTTTCTCTTACTAATGTAATATTTCAAAAACTTATGTTGGTATCTGAAACTAATTTATTGATCCCAAAATACTATTGCAATGTGGTGTAATTTCTAAATATTTAGCATTCGTTGCGATATTTCCTATATTCAACAATTATATCCTGTTACTCTTTTTTAATGTTCAAAGTTACTTTGATTGAAATGAGAATTTATTGCATTCAGTTGGAAATATCCTGTTAACCTGATCAATAATCATTTTAACTAAATTTATGTTTTCCTTTATTCAAGGATAAGATTTTGATACTGTGTTACAAAACATCTTTGAGTACTTATCTCCTACAAGCCACATAAACTGCTGAAAGGTGGTATAGCTTGTAGGTGCTCCAAATTTTTGTTTTCAATGATGCATGTGTGGGTTATCTTAATTGTTTTATATCAGTTTATCATTCGGGTATGATTGTTACTAATTTGATGATGAAATGAGTTTTCATTTCAATAAATCTTCTTAACTCTTTTTGAAATAGCATTATGTATATTTTGTTACTTACGCTACTTTTCATTATTAAAGGAATGTAGAAAAAATGACTTAGTAGGCAATTATGTTCCCTTCCACGTTTCGCATGTCTTCTTGTTTAATTGTTAGAAAAACAATATTGGCCTTTCATAGTGATCTGCAATTGTCATCATAAATTGTTTGTTACTGAGTTTTTCTTTTACCTTTTTATTTTGTCGTTCCGCTAAATCTGGCCTTAATGATATTTTTGAAGTTTTGAATTTATTGTAAAATTTGAAACACTAGTCATTTTGTTTAAAATTACTTTATTTGACCGCACGCACTAAGTCAGCCTTTAAACAATAGATTTTAATGAGAAATATTTAGTCTAGCTTACGGAGAGGGTTATGATCGTATTCATCATTACTACTAACTGTAACATGTGTTTGATATAGTATTCTACAGACTGTAATGCATAAATACGTTATTCATCTTAGATAAAGCTTGAAACATGACAAATATAATTGTAAGCTTGTAAAATTTTGTAAATATCTCATATCATGAACCTCATGACATGTTACTACCTACATTAACGTTCAAATTTTAATGTTATTTTATTTCTCTCTTTACTCATATTTCAGTGATGCAAAGGAATACAAAAATTATGTTTCAGAAGAAGTTATAAAAGTACAATTAAAAGTACAAAAAGGTAAACACAAATAATAAGTTTGAAGGGACAATCTTGCCAAGTCTTAAGTCTGCATTAATTTTCCTCCTCTAAATAATGAAAAGTGAATTAATCTGTTTTTATATACCAAATGTCTGATCTCTTCAAAATAAAATACAATATTTGTTATTGTATTTTATTTTGTAGAGATTAGTGTTATATATACAAACTATATGTATAATATAAATAAAAATATTTTTATAAAATAATTATAAATAATCAGCAATTTTTAATTAAATAGACCGATGATTCTGAGGACTTGCATAGGATCACATATACCTAGAACCTGAAATCAAATTTCTCTTGAAATTGACATTTGAAATGTGAAAGTTCAAAATTAGAATCAGTCAAAGTCCAAGGTACCAGTGATGATAATTATGTTAAAAAACTGTAATTGACTTTAATAGAAGACATGCAGAAAGAGTAGATTGTTGGTAAAGAGGTGGGCTTATACACGAGTGTATTTTCGGAGTGTTTGATCCTATCTGATGTGTAGAAGAGGGCTTTATTATTTATTTTGTTTGCTACTTAGTGAGATTAAAGAGCAGACTTTGTGAAGGTTTGTGAGAAATACCCTTTTCTCAAAGTCATCTGTTGCTTTCATCAATGAACATTTAAAGTTTTACTCAATGGTTCTTAGTGCTTAAGCATTCCTTATGGTAAAATTCACAGGTTTTCTGTTCGAAGTTAGTAATGTAAGTAAAAATAAACCCATCACATTTAGAAACAATATTAATTTTGCATTGGTTTGTATTCACAAGAAAGTTTTTTAGTAGGATTATCATAATTGAGAATTTCACATTAATACTTTGTCTATTTGCCCTTGTTACAGCATTTGCAATAGAAAAGACAAAGGGCATAGTGATGCTTTAAAATGCCCATCCTCCACCTCCTCCCATTTGGGAGAATAATGGTGGTTGCCATTGATAAATACTGGCACGAGGACCAAAAACCACATTATTGGACGTGATATTTCCTTTCCAGCAAATTCAGTAATTATTCACCAAAGATGACGTAATTCACGAAATAAGCTGGTTACTATGTTATTTCCATGTAATCCAGCTCTGAGAAAATATAGGGGAGAAGTTTTTAAAGGATGTGAATGTCCAAAAATTGACTAGTGTGCTTAAAGCGCATCCTTTAACAAGCAGGTGAGATCAAAATATTTTGTTTTTTTGAGGTGTGGAAAATAAGGTATACAGAATCACAAAAATCCATGGGCTTTAACCTTAGTGTTTATTCTTAGTCTTGGAATAATTATTGGACATAACTTTGACGTTGTTCTCAACAGGTTTACGTACAACTGTTACATTTTTGTTATATGGTGAAGTGTTATAAGTCATCCAAATTCACCAGTGCTGATGGCTATGTCTTGATTGTTATTATTTTGATTGGATTTTGAAGAGGTAGTTAGCGTTGAAGAACATATGTATGTTATCTTTCTCACATGGCTAAAGTATGCAATTCAGTCCGCTTTGGTTCATTAAATACTAAATGTAAAATGATATAATATTTTGAATGTAAATACAAACTGTGTTCATTCGTAATAAAAGGAGATAAATGAAGAAGCATGCAATATTACTTGCCTTGTATTTTTACCTACTTTAGTTGTCATTTAAGGAAGATTATATTGGACTAAAATTTCCAAAACCTTTCTTCTAGTTTTAGGATAAAATAAATCCTAGAAGGTCATGATAAAATTTTACTTGAGGATATTGATGCAAACTTTTTCAATTTTTTCTGGGAGTCCAGGAAGGCGCAAGAATTTAAAGGAGAGCCTTATGAAAAAATCTTGGAGAAAAGTCTGGGATTCAACAATCCAAACAACACAAACCATCTGGCTGGGCAAATGGGTTTGGAACCAAGAATATACTCATTCATGGAGGGCTTAAGGTGAGTTCAAACGAATATATACTGTATTTCTCAATTTATTAGACAATCACGCAATGCAATTTCATTTTAAAGCCTTAAATGAGGAAAAGTGCCATTGTTTAACAAATGTGACAAGTGTGTGAGCAAATGAAAGTAAAACTAGGTTTTCAAATCCAATGATTGCAAGCGCCAAGAGTTTGCCAATAAACTGTTGCCACTGTATGTTCCCTCCCATTTCAAGAATTTTTAACTGGTTCAGTATTAAAGAAGCCGTAAACTTGGATCCTTTGAGCATATGTTGATGAGGGCGAATCTTAATAATAAGGACATTATTTTTCATTGTGTTCATTTTGATTTTAGAAGCTGATGATGACTCAATGAGTTGAAACTAGTTACTCAAACTGTGTTTTGAGACTTTTTACACTTTAATTTTTCGGTTGCCATTTCTGAGATGGAGTGTCCCCTACTAACAGCTCAGCACTTATTCATATACAATCGATAGAGTAACAGTTGAAAGATTCAGAGAAAAACAGAGTGGGGGGAAGTCAAACTCTCTTCTTTCACTGGTGCTAGTTGATTTTGTGGAGTACTCATATTTTAATGCCATGCAAAATCTCCAAATATTAGATGACACTCTGATTATTAATTTTCATAAAACCAGGAAATTTTACTATTTTGGCTGACTGAATGATAATTGATGATAAATGTCAACCAAAGATCAAATGTATTTGTTCATATACTTATATGCCTGGCTATGAATAAAAAAATTTAATTTCCAAAACTCATTGGGTTACTTTGAAATCAGGTGTGTTTAAATAGTTAATGATTAAGCTGAAACAATCATTATGATACTTACTGAGGTGATTTTTGCTGTACTGTAACAATCTGAAAGGAGTCATGTAATAATGGAATATGGACACTTTATTATTCTCTATTGATAATTGTATTTTTATTATAATGGAGTTTTTTATTATACAGTGGTACCTCGAGATACGAGTTTAATTCGTTCCAGAACCGAGCTCGTAAGTCAATCGGCTCGTATCTCAAACGAATTTCTCCCATTTAAAATAACTGAATTCGATTTAATCCGTTCCGGACCTATGAAAAATCCCCAAACTATTGTAAATTATGAATAAAGATATGTTTTTAAATATCAAATAAACATGTATAATTAACAAATACATAACAAAATATGAAATAAAGAAATGAAAGAGTTGTTTAGCATAATAGTCATACTTTGGAGACAGACGAGCGCGTCTAACGAAGGTGAACGGCGAGGAGGAGGGAGGGGGGAAGGAATGCAGGTACTCTAGACACGTACGTAAACGGCGCTTTTTTAGAACTTAAAACTATTTTCGTAACTTTAAAACTACACTTTCCTTATTTCAAATGAAACAAAAAACTTAAAACAATGTACTTAACTTTAAACTTAAACTAAGCTTAACATTTACGTAAATTTAATTATCACTTGATTTTGCCTTCTTGGCTGCACTTGACTTGGAAACACGGCTCGTATCTCGGATTTGGGCTCGTATCTTGAACGAAAATATGGCCCGAGCTCCGGCTCGTATCTCAAAAAACTCGTATGTTAGGCTGCTCGTATCTCGAGGTACCACTGTACTATGCTATCTTACTTTTCTCATAACATTCTTGCTTTACCTTTCCTGTTACCAGTTGGTTTGCTGAGCTTTCATCTTTGGGCTCTTCCGATTAGAATGATGTAAAAGTAGGAATAATTTAATGATCTAAGAGGTTGCTTAGTCTTTCATTGAATTTGACACTGATTTTGTATTTGAATCAATGCGATGAAGATTTAAAATGTATCAAACTTGTTTGATACATTTATTTATACATTTATGATGTTTTAAATTAAGTATTTTCCCATGAAGAAGGTGGAACTTGTGTGTCTCATATGCAGACCTAGTAGTTATTACACTTAAGTTACCTTTAATCCCATGAAAATATCATTTCTTGATTGATTTGCCCAAATGCAGTGGTTCAAAGAAAATTGCAACTAATTCCCATTTTTTTCAGTTATCGCTTTTTATTTACTTCAGTTGTTAAAATATTTAAGTTAGATTAAATTGTACTATGATTTCTGTACTTAATTTTTGCTGGATAATTTCAAAATCAAAATCTGCCAACTTTGTTTTTCTATTTATATACATTGCAACAATGAGTTTCACCTAAAAACTATGTGCTCTTTACATGATTATGGATAAAATGTTAAATTTTGATTTGCAGTGGTAATTGATTAGCCGTAAAATTTCAACATTTGGGTGTTAAAGTTGGATGATAAATTTTTTGATATTAATAATTATATTTATTCCTCATGTTGAGTGATTTGAGTTGAGTAATTATATGATGCAGGTTTACTCAATGGAAAAATATGCCATTCAGGGTAAAATTTTAATCAATTATGTTTATTTTTGTATTTGTTCTGTAGGGGTCGTTTTCCAGAGCAAGAATATGCTCAAGAATTGCGTCAAGTTCAGGCTAGCAAGTGGGCTTTCAGAAGTGTAGCCGAAGGTATAGAACATTTCAAATCTGGTCGCCATTCTGAAGCTTTCCAATGTCTCAACAAAGCTCTCAACATTGATCCTAGGAATGTGGAAGGACTTGTAGCCAGGGGTGCCCTGTAAGTATTACTTATGTTAAGGAATTTAAACTACTTGGCTCCTATGTCAACTTAGTGACCAGATTGCTTTATTAAGTATTTTCTACCTAGCTTTAAATTTTTGTCAAAAGATGGGGAAATAACTTCAAGTACAAAATTGCTTCTTTCCTAGTGATAGAAAAGTATAGTTTTCTGAAAAATGTGTTTAAAATATGTAGCTATGTTATTTCTGTTAAAGTTCTGCCATAAACTTTTTCTTGGGAAGGTTTTCAATGTATTAGTAGATTTGTCTTTTTTACAGTTTTTGATATGTTTTACTTGACTGTTTTTATTATAAAAAGATGTACAGCCTCATATTCTCAGTTTTAGATCAGTATGCACATAATATTCATAATATGTTCCACTTGGTGTTATGCATTACTTGGCACCTGCCGATTGGAATTATTTTGGACATGGCTTTAGGCTACTAGTTGCAGAATTATGAGATGAATTCAACAAATATTTAAATAAAACTTGTATTTCAACATTTGGAAGAATTTTTATAATTTTATTTGATCTGTAACATCGTACGGGTATAAGGTGAGCGAAGAAAAGGTGAGCCCTTGTTAAGTATATCGGCAGTTTGTATAAGTGAAGAGAGTTTGATTAATAATATCATGTCAGATGAATTTGAGCTATAAGTATACCAAATGAATGCTTAAGCAGAATTTTTTATCTTTCTCAAGGTATGCCAACAGTGGTAGCTTCCAGAAAGCGATAGAAGATTTTGAGAGTGCCCATAAACTAAATCCAAATCATCAGAATGCGAGAAAGTATATGGGAGAGACTCTAGTTGCTCTTGGTAGAAGGTAAGCATGAGAATGCATCAACTAATAATGCAAGCAGTAATATAGAATGCATATTTATGTAATACCTGACGTAAGGAAATGTTTGTTATCTTCTGAGATTATTGTTATCGCAGGTGTGCTTATCTGTTTGATATTCCTGTTTCATATTACTGGTACTTACTCAAGCTAGTGAGCTCTTGACTACAGCTCACTCTCAGTAAGAATGTTAGTGCCCATGATAGATATGTTGTGTGCATGTTTTAATGATAAAACTGCTGCCAATTGGTGGTGGAAGTGATGTTTGTGTGGCCTCTCTGGAAAGCTTGCAGATTCTTTGAATCTCTGCATTAAAAATGCTATAATTATGTGAGCATCTGTGGTGTTGCTTGTGAGTAAATTAGAGTATTAGGTATCCTTTTCCTACCTCCAAATGAGTAATTACAGCCAAGAAGCAAACAGACCGAATTGGGAAACGGAAAGGGGTTTCATACTCCTTTGCCATAAAAACCTCAGTTGTGAAACTCCTCACTTATGAAACTTTTTTTGGTGGCCCCCTGAAAGTTTCATAAGTGAGGTTCTACTGTATATAAAATAAATCGTATGACTTCAAATACTTTCAGAAATCCAATGGTAAAATTGTAAATGCTCAAATATACTTGCATATTGCTATCAAAGTAGACTTTTGCAACTATTTTGTAATTTGTGTGCTAAGTGGTAAATGAATATTCTGCTCATGATACTTATTAATAAATAATCATGTTCATTGCCCCAAGGAACTCCTGATAACACTTCTACTTTGTTGGAAAAAAATACTGTCGATGACCGTACAGAATGATTTGGTCCTCAGTTGAAGAAGAATTGAGTTTTAGTTGTAACTTCTCCTGTGGCATTATATCTATTGCTTTCCTAAAATCCAGAAATACAGTATCGGTCCTGAAGCTCTCTTCTGCTGCTCATATTATGTCGTGATTAAGGGGTACTATTTGATTCTCGCAGGAGCAGCCTTTGCGGAAACTATGTTGACTGCTTGTGATTGCAACATCACTGAGAAAACTAATTAAGTAACTGCATATTATGTGCTCAAGACAAAATATAGAAGTTAACAATATCTGTTCAGCATTTCCTAGTGCCCTCTTTCCTGTACTCTAGTGATTTTCTCAGCAAGACTGAAAGTTCATGTTCATGTAAAGACTCATTTGCAAGGTTAGATATAACGATGGCATGTATGCATTCTGGTATGGGAGATTTTTACTATCGGCCTGCTGTAATAGGTTTCTTAATATCCTTCTCTTTTAATTACATTTTACTCCTAATGGATGTAACGGGAGTTAGATATGCATTGACGTTACTGTCAAGACATTCTTTTAAATGTCATTTAAGAATATTTGCCTTCTCGTATGGATTTGTTACTGTGCTTTCATTGTTATCAATGAGATACAAAACAGTTGATTGCTTGCCTCTAGTCTTGCAGAAATATGACCAAACCTCCTTAGGATTGTTTACTAGCGATTCGTGTAATTTAATTGTCCTATATGCTTCAAATTAATTATGGTCATCAATCTTGGCTGCACTCCTGATATCTCAATATTTAGGCTGATCTCTTCGTATTCTGTTTCTGTGCAGAAAAGACTTCCATTAGGAATGCAATACTCATTGTTTCCTCAAGAGGGAATGTAGTCTTAGTACCCATTGCAGTTCTCAACCATCTCAGTAATTTTTCGATTGGAGCAAACTTCAAGATATGTTTTCAAAGGATGTTATCAGATCAACTGTCATCTACTGACTATTTGCAAATGAATTTGATGAGAGTTTCACTTTTTCTTTCAATAAATTCCTTAAATGTTGGAAAGTTAGCTTTCTGAAAAGTATATAAGATGCTATAGGGCTACACAATTCAAAAAGCATCATTCTTGAGCACTGCAGTTATTATTTTGTGATTGGGTAGACCTTCATCTACATCATAACTGTGCTCTACGAGTAAAATGTAGCTTGCATACTGCAAGTAGATCGACAAAACTAATTTCATGTCAGAATCATATAGGGACGGTCCTCAATAGAAAAAAAAAGGATTGAAAATATCCTTAAAATCCGCTGCAATATAATTGTCTGGCATCGAATCCGGGTCTTCCTGGTGAACTTTCTATGCAGCACAACAGAAGATCACCATCTCTAACTATGTTTGAAAATTAAAGCGGAAATAATGGCTTCAACTGCCGCAAAAGAACATCCTACTTTTCGCATATATTCCATACGTGAGAAATGTTAATGTGCTCTCACATTGAACCCAGGAACAGCTTGGTCTTATCTATTTTTTTCTTAAACTGAGTCTTAATGTACATCTAACAAAGCAAGAACTTCCTATTATTTCGATGAGTACATCAAAAAAAAATAACGAAAACTACCTCAATGTGTTTTAAGTAGGAGATATCTTTACCGCTCAGCATCGAACCCGGCTCTTTCTGGTGATACTTCCTATGCAGCACAACAGAAGATCACCATCTCTAACTATGTGTGAAAATTCAGGCAGAAATATAGGCTGCAACTGCCTCAAACGACGTCCTACTTTTCCCATGTATTCCTTATGAGAGAAGTTTTAATGTGCCCCGGCATCAAACCCAGGAACAGTACGGTCTTATCTAATTTTTTTTCAAAACCCTAGGTTTAATATACATCTTGCGTATAAGTAAGAACTTCCTGTTATTTCGATAAGTGTGTTAGCAAAGATGATAAAATATTCGGCAAGACAGACGTTTCGAAGGGGCCGGATTGTCGTGTCTGTCTCCAAAGAGAGAGGACGCGGATCTGCGGTCACATCGGAGGTCAGTCTCCCGCCTTTACGGAACTATTTCTTCTCGTGGAGTAATATATGAAGTCACAAATATATTCCTACCCCTGACGTCACGTCACTCATTTCTAACAAGTGCATCAAAAGAAATAATGAAAACTACCTCAATGTATTTTAAAGGGCAGATTTTTGCATTGTCCTAGCATCAAACCAAGGATATTTTCCGTTAAAGTCATAAATGTTTTCGATAGATCATGACCATATATATAGGCTCCTTGAGTTTTGATTCTCTGCCTTTCAAGGAATTATTTTTTTTAACTCCCAAAAATCGAAGCAATGCATTTAAACGGGAAAAATCAGGAGTTTTGGGTCCTCTGGAATTGAACCCATGACACTGAGGTTCAAAATCGCAATTTTTCTGGCGGTTACACATTATGGCCAGTACGTCGTAAAAATTTCAAGTCAGTGACGCTTGTAGTTTAGCCTGAGAAGTTGTATCCTCTCTATCTATATACATGAATGAATCCGGAGGAGCATCTATGCATAATAGTTATGTGGTTAGCTGAGGCAAGGAGATCCAGGATATTACATTTTATGATTGCCTTGCCGTAAATGTGAAATTGTTCATAGGTTAACAATTTTTTTCAGAAAAATATTAGTAAGAAAATTTGTTGTATTTTACTTGAAACTTAGCTGGTGATACAAGGGCTAGATCAATCACATTAAAATAGCGATTTGCTCTGTTTTGTTATTTTTATAGTGATAAGAAAGATAACAAAATTATAATTAAAGAAATACCATCTCTTTCCCTTAGCCATGAGGATGAAGGTAGGCTTGATGAGGCTCTTAAGGCATATGAGAGCTGCCTTGCCGTGGTACCATTCCATGAAGAGGCACAGAACTCCATAGAATATCTGAGAACAAAAATGGCCTCTGTTGGCAAAGATGTGACTGTAGAAGGAGGTAATGGGCAGTCATCATCGGAAGCTTTAATCCCAGGACTTACTCCATCAAAAACCCAGGAGATGAAGGAAACTTTGAAGCAATTACTAAAAGAAGGTGAAGAGGATGATGATGAAGCTCTTGCACCTCTTCAGCAGAAAAAGAAGGAGAAGTCAAAAAGCAAGAAAAAAAAGCAGAGAAAGTGAGTATAAAAGTATTTAATTTTAATATTGTGATAGCAGGACCTTTACCTCATTACCTTCACTTAATTACCTTTTTAGTTTTTCATAAATGTATTTCATAAATAATCCTAAAAAATAGGAGAGATTAAAATCATTCCAATTTGTATAAAATGGTGGTATAGGCTTGGGTCTCTTTGGTTATCATGCTCGACATGGTTATTTGTGTGCATACATAAAGCATTTATTGATAGATGGTCAGCCTAGACTATACTATACCAAATCAATATACAGTAGATCCTCAATATTACGAATTTGAAGGGACCCAAAAATTTGGGCTTTTTAAAATTCGGGTTTTGTAAATTTGAGGTTATCTTTCAAGCAATCGAAACCTCTACAATACCAATCCAGGTTCAGTAGCACAGTGCATAAAGTTAAATGGGATTGAAAGGAAGGTAATATTTCAATGAAGTATACATCGAGTTGAATGCAACAGAAAGAAAATTCTAAACTTTTTAAATTTCAAAGTAAATTAATTGTTGTCGCTAAAGAATGAATCAATCAAGATCGTTGAAATACCCCTGAATTCAGTGATTGCTTTCTTTGAAGTGTAAAGAATTGGAATTTAAGCAGCAAGGAATCTCAATCCTTTTATGCCGGACTGGAAAGGTAAATGGATTTTGTGTTTTTAGATATAGAATTGGAAATTAAACCAAGAAATGTTTCAGTGGATCATCTATTGGTGTGTTTAAGTATAGGTACTATCGTCTTATATCTTTTCTTGATGGTGATAGTCATACCCATTTAAATAGGTGTAATCTGTTTGTCTATGCTCTTGGAAAAATCGCATCCAATATAGTGAACCAAGAGGGAACTTTGTCAGCCAATCACTTTTGATACCACTCCAGGGTTCAATGATCATAAAATGCCACCATATTAGCAATCATATGAATTTATGATATTCTTGCAAATGGTAAAAAATAGGAAATTTTTTGTACAATACATACCTGGAGTGGTATCAAAAGTGATTTGCTGGACAGTTAAAAAATATGTGTTCATAGGAAACTCAATACTCACATTCAAAGAACCTTTAAGGGTGTCGTGGCCTACCGTTTTACATACATCATTAAAATAAATTATGGAGAGACTATCAATCCTGGGAGCAACTTCAGGTTGAATTTCCTGAAAATGGATGGATAGTGTTTGTTATTAAAATTAATTCATTCTCCTATTTGGTGTCCCTTTTTTGTTTTTAGAAGTTGAAAGGGTGGCATTTAACAACAAAAAACATAAGCAGAGTAGTAGTTTTCAGTAAATTCATCAACAAATAGTCCAACATTAGCCCAAAACTCATACCAATTCAAAGTTGCTAATGTTTACAATGTTAATGCCAATGCCAATTTTAACTACTTGAACAAACTGTATGCGAATTTTACATGTTTTTGAAAATGTAATTTTTGGTGGAAATGTGTCAAAACGGCAATTTTTGAATATTTATAACAAAAAAGTTGACAAGTGAGAATATTTGTGATAAAAATTTTGAAAACTAGAGTTCATGACATCTTAAATTTCTACTAGCTTTGCTGCCTTATTAAATTTCTTATAGAGGTACAAAAGAGGTTGACTTGCATGTTATGACTAGTGGGCAGATTTTTACTTTGTGCCATGGTCTATAAAAAAACTCACATCTTAGAAAGTAGTAGCATTTGGACTAAAATACTTTGGATTTTTCTTAACTAAGGTTATAACTTATTACAGGGAAAATTATGTGAAAATCTGAGATGGTGAGTTTAGAAACCACCAAATTTTGGTTACGTGGAATGACCCAGCATAAACCATTTGTTACTTTATTTTTACAAATCTTAGTAAATTAGAGTTAGCTCATAATTAAAATATTTTTACCTTTAATTCTGTTAATCCATCTAGGTCACGAAAACATCGAAGGAGATCTACATCATCCAGTTCTTCATCGTCAATCTCCAGCTCACGAAGTACTTCTTCATCGTCGTCTTCTTCAACAATGGAGTCGAGCTCCGGCTCTTCACACTCCCATTCCCCATCTAGAAGTCGATCTCGATCTACTTCTCGGACAAGAAAGTCTTCAAAAAGACGCTCCAAAGGGTAAATATTTGTTAATTTATTTTGAATTATTTTTTATCCTTGTTTATAATTAAAAAACTTCTAGAGAAAGTTTCTTGCAATTTCATGTATTACTCTCCGAACAGTTTATATGCCACTTTGATTACACTGCTAATAGCCTAAGGATGTCTGTGGTCTTCATTTCCATTCAGTAAGAGTTACCAAAAATTGGGAAATAGGGGTGTAATTTAAAGGGAAAGACCACCCTAGATGGTGCAAGAATTATCTCAAATTTCAAATTAATTCAAAAGTTAATTCAAATGAACCTATAAAAGCAGAAAATTGTATGCATTGCAGACTAAATATATACAATTTCGTGTTCGTTATCTATGTATACAGTAAAGCCCCTTCTAACGGACACCACTGTTAATGGAGTTTCATGATGACCCGATTAGATGTATAGTAGAAGTCCGATAGAATGAGAGCTGACAAAAATTGGAAAAGTAATAATAATGCATACTCGTTATAGCTGTTTTTTTTTTGGCTCTAGATGTCTCTCTTCTTCAACCCAATAGCAACAAGTGTGGCAGAAATGAACTGTAGGGTTTTAGTCCTTACGCTAATGCTTCATAATGCTTAAAAAAGTATGTTTGAGTAAAAAATACTGTATCTACTCAAAAATAACACACACCCGTGTGGGTCTTTTTTTTTTTTCGGCTCAAAAATCAGGGCTCAAATCCACAGCACACTAGTTTGGGGTGCAATGCTACTCATTGTCATGTCCTGTAATGCGAGGTCTGCTGCATACTCGGCTCACCCCTGGTTCCATATAACTCGTCAAACATTCTACCAATCTGCTATCAATGTTTGGACTGGATACATATGTTTCTGCTATATCGATGTTTTCACTATATAAGACACTATAGGTCGATAGTTTTTCATTGGGTTAATGTCAATTTAGTGGGGAATTTAATTCCTTACGGGTTAAGAATAATTTAATATTTTCAGTAGATTTTGCCGTTATCCTGTAATATAGGCAACATCTAACTTCAATTTTGCCGCTGCAATTCGAAGGGTGAAGAAGAAAAACTCTAGGTGGTCAGTGAGTGTTTTGGCAAATTTTTTAAGGGCTCTTCCCTCTGCAGCTGCATTTTGAAGGCCTCTCTAGCCTTAATTGCGTCACTCGCATATTATGAACGTATTTGTAAAACTATGAACCGTGCGCAGTTTGAGATTTTACTCAAATGCTTTCATTTGAATGAGAATAATGGTGCTGAAAAGGGTGATAGATTATCAACACTTAGACCTCTTTCAGATCTAATTCGTAATAAGTTCCAAACCACGCTTGTACCGGGTGAAAGTGTAGTTGTTGATGAAGCAATTGTGCCATGGAGAGGTAGGCTTATGTTTTGTCAATATATCCCTGGCAAGTCTCACAAATATGGTGTGAAACTATACAGGTTGTGTACCCCCTAAGGTTATACTTACGATCTGAACGTATATACTGGAAAAGATCCTGCATCTCGTAAATCTGGGTATGGGCATGACATTGTCATGGAAATTGTAGATGGGTTGTTGGATGAGGAAAGAACGGTTTATATGGATATTGCAAAAAGTAGCGTTTTTCATGTGTTGTTTCTTTTTCAAATGCCTGGTATGATTTTTTTATTTACAATATGGCTTGAAATAATAAATTTGACTGTTTAAAAGAGACTAAATTCAGTATTTCTCAGTGTACAGTAGCCTTCATCAATTGAAATATATTTAAATATCTTTGATCTAGGTTGACAAGTGTTTTGGATAGAATACATGTACGAGATCGAACTAAGAAGCGTCGTCTTCTTTTCTTTACCATAAAATATGTTGCACTTACAATCGTCTTCATAAATGGATCGTCCTGCACTGCCTGAATCTCTTCCACTTATTGCTGTCTCCGGAAGAGTCATAAAGGAAGCTTGCCTGGAATTCATTTCGATTTTTTAATTGAATTCATGAAGAAAAAATTCTACTTCCATGTTCGACGGGTTGCAGAGCCCCTAAAATTTAATTACTAATATTTTTGTAAGGGATCCCAGAAATAATTTTTTTGCGGCCGTTGGAGCCAAGTAGAAGCCTCGGCAGAAGAGATAGCGTGTACCACCGGTGGTACACGATGGCCACTAGGAAGAATAGGCATGTACCACCGGTGGTACACGACATTGCGAATGTGTTATTACTTATGGATTGATACCCTTCTAATTTGTAAGACAATATTTCTTATTTAAATCCGCTGTGCCTTATTGTTAGTGATAACTCTATGGTATCGTGTGCTCCATATGTCAGCATTGGCTTCAAGTATGTCTCTTATATTGATTTCAGATCTCGGAGCAAAAAGGCAAAGGAGGAGCGTAAGGAGAAGTCTCTTTCCCCTTTGAGCAAAAGGATGGCAATGATGGAGCCAAATCATTCAGTACTTGAAGGTAACTTATTATTGGCACTATCAGTGCCTTCTTCCAGGTAGCTCACGATAAATTGTGGTGTGAGCACTGCTCCTTAAATCCTTGGAAACATTGAAAACTCCTTGAATCTCGGAATCCTTGAAAATCTCCTTGAAAATTTTTATGATCCTTGAATTTTCGCACCATTTCAAATTTTTTGAGCTGTGGTGCGGATCGAAAAAAAACAAAAACACAATCCCCTTCTCATTCTCGTACGTACACACACCTGCTCATTTCCGAATAATTGCACAAAACAAAACGTGTTCGGCGTGCAAAGCAGAACTCTGTGTACCAATAGAAAATGACACAGATAACAAATTTGAGGTCTTATACTTTTTATTCAGAAACCCTCCTTGAAAATCCCGATTTTCCTCCTTAAAATCCTTGAAACCTCCGTGATTTTCAAGATTGGTGGCAACCCTGGTGAGTGTTGTGAGAAGTGACTAAGAATGTGCCTGCAATAGGCTGTGTTCATATGCAGCCTCAACCAAAATCATTAGGAACATGTAGTTATTAGGAAATCGTAGGTCTAATGATGAAGTCGAGGGGGAAAGTTCCAAGTTGGTTGCCATCAATTTTCATTTAGATGCCAGAAATTTCAATAGGGGTCAATTTTTCCATTTTTATGCTTTTTGTAACTATTTTGTAGGTAATGAAATGCAAATTTATAATGATAATTACGAACACTTGGTGTGATTGATGTTTCCTAAGGTTTCTTTGGATTGCAGGCTTAAGTAACAATTAAGTTTTGAAAATTTCAATAAGAAATGTACCAAGTTAATGTCTTTGGTTTGTGGGCTGTTTCATTTTGCAAACTTAAATTATAGCGTATGATCATCAGTTTTAGGAGTGTGTGCCAATAGGAAACAAATGAAATGATGATCCAAATTTTTGCCATGGAAAATATTTTAATTAATATTTGAAAAAACACAGGGGGTATACAATTTCGTCTTTTAAGATTAGTTTGTCTCTAACAGTGTTGAACTTAAGCTGTTGAACCGTTTCAGTCAGATGAATTGTTTTAATTGCCCCATAAATGCACTTCTAGTGCTGTTCCCAATGAGAAGTGCAGCACCCACTTATTTACAGGTTCTTGCCCTTGAAGTGATGAAGCATTCAAGAAATAAATATCTTCATTGATAGAATAAAGAAATGCCTTAATTACCTTTGATGCCAGATGTGTGAGAAAAAAAAATATATATATATATACGAGTAAAATGTAGCTTGCATACTGCAAGCAGATCGACAACACTAATTTCTTGTCGGCATCATATCGGGACGGCCCTCAATAGAAAATAAAAAGGGATTGAAAAAGTTCTTAAAATTTGCTGCAATTTAAGCGTCTGGCATCGAACCTAGGCCTTCCTGGTGAACGTAATATGCGGCACAACAGAAAATCACCATCTCTTACTATGCGTGAAAATTCAAGCAGAATTATTGGCTCCAACTGCCTCAAACGACGTCCTACTTTTCGATAATGTAAATGGCTCTCTGGATTCGAACCAAGTAAGATCTAGGAAATCTAAAATATGTTTTTGAAATGTATCTATGTTCTCTATCTATATACCTAATTTCATGTTTTAATATTATTGGGAAGGGGTTCAAAAAAATTCCTAATTATCGGATAATTTACTGATTGTAGAGACGACTGGTGTCGAACCCCGGAAATATTGTTAGCTGGGAATGCACATTATGACTTATTAGGACTTCATCTTATTTTTAAACAAAGTTTGAAGTCCATATCATGCCGGGAAGTACCTAAAACCTTTTTCCGTTATCTCCATAAGAAATGCATTGAGGAATGTAAATGGCTCTCTGGGATCGAACCAAGGACCATCAGCGAATATACAAAATTTGATTCTGAAATATATTTATGATCTACAACTTCATGCCGAATTTCATGTTTCCATATCATCGGGAAGGGGTCCAAAAAAAATCTTAAAAATCGCCACAATGTATTTTAAACGGCCTATTTTTGCCTCGATCTAGCATCGAACCCAGGATATTTTCCGTAAAACTCATTTATGTTTTCGATAGATCATGACCATATATATCGGCTCCTTGAGTTTTAAGTTCCTACCTATCCGGCAAGTATTTTTTAAAAATTCCCGAAAATCAACGCAATGCATTTAAATGGGAAAAATCGGGACTTTGGGGCCCTCTGGAATCGAACCCATGACACTGAGGTTCAAAATCACAATTTTTCTGGTGGTTACACGATATGGCCAATACGTCGTAAAAATTTCAAGCCGATGACGCTTGTGGTTTAGGCTGTGAATTAGTATCCTATCTATATACCTATCTATATATATATATGAATGAATCCGGAGAAGCATCTATATATAATAGATATATAATCCTGATACTTTGTGGGGGAAAGGATATGACGCGGCCAGTCTCAATTCTTATAACTGCCAAAGAGATTGTGATGTGAGTGTAGGGGAATACCACCTTATGAAGCATTGTTTTGTGCATACAGTTGTCGCTTAGGGCTCAAATTAAAGCTAACTAAAAATATTCCTTAGTTAAAAAATATAATTTTACTCTTAATATGAGAAATTTTCACAATATTTACTTAAATACAAAACATAAATGAAAGTTCATCCTTTTAGGAAAAAAATGCCAATTTTTGGAGATGTGTTTTTCGGAGAGCTCTGGATGCACAGAGATATTATTGCTCTTAAATAGTAGGAATTATTCTTTAAAATATGCAGGAACAAAATTTTGTGTGGAACGCAGTTCTAGTACAGTGCAGTTACAATTCATCCACTCAATTATCTTCAGGAAGTGGTGTAATTGTATGTAAACTGTAGCATGGAAATGACAACCTGCAAGAGTCTTTTTCACCCGACTTAGTATTCTGATTTTCTTAGATTTTTGGCAGCAATGAAAAAATAAAAAAAAGTAGTAGCTATGGTATTCATATTAATTTTGGCGCAAAGAAATGGAATTCAAGAAATCGGCAAGCGCATGTAACTAAAGTATGAAAATTTCTCCCATGCAATCCTTATGGGAGTTACTGACATCGGATAAATAAATATATAAGTTCATAAATATATGCGCATCGGTGATAATTAGTAGTAGTAGTAGTATTATTAAAAGTGCTTCGACAGCTTAGGTCATATCACACATTGGCTCCCACCGGGAATCGAACCCGGGACCGCTTTCACCAAAGGCAAACGCGCTGTCCACATGACTATCCGGGAGCCCATCAGGCGGCGATAATTATATAATATTCCAGATCATTGTAGATCCTGAAGGAGATGAAATATAGAAATATCATCCTCAGAGCAAAGATGTCATTCATACAATTGTATCACTTTAAATTAAATTGTTTCAGTAATACTAAACCTCAATAATGCCACTGAATTGAAAGGAGAAGCTCCCTGATACTGTGCGCTGCTAGCGGACTATGATTGTGACCGGCAGCTCCTGGAGCACACGGTTTTTGCAAGAAAAAGAACTTAAGCTCAACTGGTTTTCAGAATATAAAAAACTATTATACTCGAATATTCTTAAAGGTTTCATTCTTACAATAATCCAAAAATAGATTTCTTTTATGGTATGTAACAACAGAAAGTGAGGGGTTCATGTATTTAAATTGTTTCATTAGTTATGATTTCTAGTCATTTTTAAAAAAGTAAGTTCATATTTAGTATAAATAAGCTTCCGAAGTCACAAAGGGTCTTTAAAGTGGACACATAATTATTTTGAGAAATGGTTAGCTAGGTTGTTAGTTTTGCTATGGTTAGGTTAGTTAAACCTTCATATCCTTATAATGTTTATGCTTTATGTTTACCCTATACAATAAAAAATCTTCCTTCAAATAAATCTTTACATAGATAAATTATGTATATATTTATGATTTTTTAACGTAGCCGACATTCACTTTGATGCAATTTTAATGCAGAAGGTAAATTTTTTGAGTCAGAATGCCTCGTGTTTGATTCTAGATAGTTTTTTAGGTGTCTCACAGTAAGAAGCTGTGTAGTTTATGTTTCCAGTAGGCATTAACTTGATGGAAAAAACCCTTTTTGGTACCAAAAACTGTTGCCATGATTTTCCGAGCAGATTGCATCTCTTGATTCATCGTGAACTTCTTTCTGAGCTACAGAAAATGCTCTAAACCACTTCCTTACATTTTTTGCAGACATTCAGCTCTTTCCATAATTCTCCAATTTTTGTTGAGCAACATGAATGTAAATAGGCGTTTGATCCCTTGAAGTGAAGAAACGAATAATTGAGTAGAATTCACACCAAGTGTGTACAGGAAGGGAGGTGGCGGCAGCTAACGTCAAAGTAACCATCGCGAATGAGTGTCATAAACAAACTAAACACCTCTTCTGGTCCGATCTGGTACCCAGGAAAAGTGCAACAGCCAAGCTATGCAGAAGTATAGTCAAACGCTTTATGCTTAAGACTTGACTTTTTTGGGACAGGCCTCGTAGCATATTGGATATGTTAGCAAATTTTTAGTTTTTTTACAAAAGATTCCGTAGAATTGTATATACAAGGTATGCAAACCCTAATAAAAAATGCCTACAGGTGTGATTGTTTGTTATGTTAAGAATTTCCATAGTAAGTTACAGGCTAATGAAATAAACTAAAAGTGTGCAATGATTGCACTAATCAAGGTCTCTGCTGGCAGAATGCCAAGAAAAGTGTTACTCATAGAGTCATTGTGCTTCACTTGCGTGGGCACGTTCCACTTATAGCATTCTGGCTCAGTGACGAAAGCAATGGTAAACTACCTCACTCCTCATCCTGCCTAGTGAACCTCATTCCTCTCTGCAAGCTCTTAGTAGCTTATGCCAGAGGGGATGAGGTGCCAACTGGCCTTTGGGCTGAATACCTTACAGACTAACTTGTAATAATATTATATTCTCTTCTTATTTTATTTAGGAGGCTTTTTAACCCCAAGTTTTGCCCACTACAACCTGCCTGCATTGCCGTATTCATTTTTTCGTAAGTAGTAAGTTCCATTTGTTTTGCATCATTGTATGGTTCCTATCCTTCAATTTTTGTAATTAATTTTAGGCTCTGCTGGTTTTCCTGCTGAAGTTTCCTCAAAGGGCAATGATAAAGACAATGAGTATGAACAGAGAGTCAGGAGATTCTTGGAACAAACTAAAGGCGATTCTGAGTATGAGGACAAAGTTAGGAAATTTCTAGATGAAACAGCCAGATGGTAAGTCAAATTAAACTTTGAATGGAGCTAGTTGGAGGTGGAAATTTTATCAGGATACTAACACGAATACAATTCATATCCTCAGGAAAAAAGAGAGGAAAGGTCAGGAAAAGGATTCTAAAAAGAAGAAGAAGAAGGACAAGTCAAGATCTAGAGACAAGGAGAAGAGTGAGTATTTTTTTCAACAGAAGTTGAGGCTATTTATGCTGCGATGCGTACTTTATTGAAATTGGGATAGCATGTTTAATGTGTATTTTTAAGAAGCGAGTGTTGTTATTTTCCTTTGGACCTGTGCATGCATCTTGTATCTCTTTGTTCTGATCCTTTTATTCCTCATACTAATTACTTCACTTTTTTAGGATTACAATCCTCATTTTTAACCAAGTTTTCCTGTTTTTGACAAATGCTTTATATACCCCTACCCTCTTGGTTTTGTACCTTGGTCCATTAAATCTCATCCATTAAAATAATACGTACAAACTAATAAAGAGAATATTTAGAAGGGAAAAAATAAATGCAAAAGTTCATTATTGAACAGGGTCATAGATTGTGTTGTGCAATAAACAGTGATTTAATACTGGAACGTTGCAGTGAAGTGATTAAGCTGAGTGAAAGCAGGAAGATCAACATATTGTTTATAAAGGTGCTTACACATTGGAGAGAAAAATCTAGCTAGACAAAGCATTCTCTACCTAGTCCACTACCTGCATCTTCACACTGCAGAAGAATTTGCTCTATGTAGGTCAGAGATGGAGGATTCTTTAGCTAAATCTATCTAGATTGCTCTATGGCCTGTACAAACTTGCCTGAATGCTAGTACTTAGCTCTTCAATTCATTCGCCCAAAGAGTGTGCATCATTGTAGCCATTGTTGTGATCAATCTTCTGAAGAAACAGGATTTGAAGAGGAAAAAAAGAGGAGGAATTGTATCTCGAAAAGAGTAGTTTATTTGAAGTTGTTTAAGTTCACTGAGGATGTGACTTTCATTTGAATAGAGGCGTTCACACGTGCGCTCTGTCGGGTGGGACTGGAGCGGTACGTTCCAGTCGCGCGGTCTTGACACAGGCCGGGAGTGTGGCGTTCCAAACCCGTGTCGATTAAAATCGACAAACGCTTGTCCTTCGTTCCATCCCACGGTCTAAAACCGTACAGGACAGGATCGCCCGTGTGAACGTCAAAAACTTCTTATTTCCCGCGTGACTGGCATGGCGCGTGGACTTTTACAATTCTTAAAAGGTCTTGAGAGAGTTTTCACTTTTTCAACATAAATCGTAAGGGTAGGATCTAGTTAGTCACGCGCGACAAGAACGTCCGAATTGATTTTAGCTCAGGATAGGAACGTACGGGACTGGCGCGTAGATAAAACTGTGCATTCTTATCCTGTACAATCCTATTGCATTCACACGGACATTCCTATCCCGCGCGATTGGAGCATGCCGTTCCAATCACGCGTAAAAGAGCGTACGTGTGAACGCCGCTAATGTCTCACTCAGAAGAGATTCTCTTGGAAATGTCTGTTACATAATTTTTGCTGTCTCAAAATAAGCCATGAAAATGTTACAGCTCCTGGAAATATGTCACAAGGATGAGCAAAGACGTTTATCTACTGGAAATTGGAGAAAAGAAGGATCTTTTTCAACATATGGAAGTTGCAAACATACAATAAATTCTGCAAATGTAACTACATTTATTTTATTGTGAAAAGGTATGACTTGGTGGCTGTAGCATAATCGCAATGGTCTTCACTCTATTGCTCTTCTTCATATCATTCAATTTATCTCTGCTTTCTTTTTTTAATTTTTCTCTTTTTCTCATTCATTTGCTTCCATCCTTTTGATGCATCTTCTTTCTTATCGACTCATCGTCCAATACATATTTTTGACTTTGGCCAAAGAATCACTCTTAGTGCATAGTTATAACAAAAGTGTCCTCTATAAGCTGAAACATTATCTTATTAGCTCATTATCCTGTATTTATTTTCCTCTCAGCAGCCAGAGTTTTCATGCTGCATTTAATTGTAATATGTTTTGAATATTAAGTAGAAATGTTGACAACCTATTTCAAATGACAGATAAGCAATAAATATTTTTAAATAACACTTAAAAATTTAAAAAATCAGGCATTACTGTACTCCATTCCATTCATCTTCTGTCCTAAGAAAAAGTACTTCCCAAGTAAGAGTACCCCTATAGCTCTAGTATTCCCCTTTAACTCTAATTGTTAACGTAGCTTTCTCTCCCATAGTAAACCTCATTATTTTAGTTTTGCTTACAATAATTTTCATCCCAATCTGCCTTGCTTTTATCGTTAAGTGAAATTACTATAATTTGCAAACTCTTTTTGGAACCTTGTAACACAATAGCTTAATTGTCTATATATCCTAAAGACTTTCCTCGCCAATCATTACTCCCTTATCTATTTCTTACTAAGCCACTTTCACCATTACCTCTTAATTGTAATTGAAAAATGGTTGTGAACTGAAACACCCTAAAATAAAATTAACATGGTCAAGCGTAACTTTGTGGAACTCAACACACATGTTGGAAAAAGAAATGCGTAGTAATTTCCACGGTAGGTTTATTGAACAACTAGTTTCATCAACGGGTTGACATCTTCAGGTCTACATAAGTGCAGGGCTTAAATACAGGATGGAGGAGTGGAAGGGGTAAGTTAAGAAGGATGGGGAGGGGGAACAAAGACGTGGGAAGGGTTGGGGAACAGATATTCATTGGTTAAGAAATTCTTATTTTTTCCAAAAATCTCTAAAATTTCGAGGGCTTTGAGGCGACGTCCTTTCATTTCGTGATGCAGAAGATGAGGTTGGAAGTCACTGCAATGGTTTTGGTCGTTAAGATTGTCAGCGAAGGCAGAACCCCCAGTGTGTAGGCAGCGCATATGCTCTGAAATTCTTATCTTCGGTGATACTTTAGTGGGGAGAAGTTGTGCCAATCTTCTCTTATAGTCTGTTAAAGAGCTCTTCCCCAATGTGCCATCCTACCTCTTAATACCCTCATTGTATCTTACCTCGATATGCATTGTCCTATTGTGTGAAACAAATATTTTATCATCTGAATTCAGTCTTTGTTATAAAAAGCTTTAATACAAGATTTTTCTTTTACTAATAACAATTTACTTATTAAATCACAGTAATAAACTAGATATTGCAGTCTTTGGCAACTGCTATGGAGGAAGCATTGCCCTGACCTTCTCTAAGTCTTTTATTTTAAATTTTCGGTTTTTCTAAATTCAAATGTACTTCTCGAAATCAGAGTGCGTATTATAAGACAATGTGTGTTATATTCCTCTAAAGAGCGTAACTAAGAGAGTGATTAACTTAACCATTTAAGCCTACTGCGTATAAATGAACATGTTTCCCATAGTTCCATGAAGCATAGGTAATGACTTCTCGATGCCACCTGTTCAATTTTAGGGAATTTGTGAATGCATGAAAATAATTAAACAACTTTTCTTCTTTTATTTCCTTCCTATTTCCTACATCTTCTGTGTAATTTTTTAGGTGAGTGAATTATTTTATTAGTTGTGAATTCATTGATTTTTACAGGCAAGAAAAAGAAGAAGGAAAGGGATGAAAAAGATTATGAGAAGAAGAAAAGACATAGAAAGCGAGGTGATAAGTATGCTGGAGACTTGGAGAAGGCAGAACATCTGAAGGAAGCGCTGAGACGAGAACTAAGTGAACAGGTTGGAGAGGTAGGGGTCTCCCGCAAGAGCCGCCAACGCAGTGGTATGGATGATGAAGATGAATTCCTCTATAGCGGTGCTTCAACTCAGGAGCGGAATGAGGAAAATCCTGGTGCTGACTTAAGGTGAATTTTGGTACTTGGCACAAAAAATGTAGAAGATGTAACTTATAATGAAATCTTAAGGTTTTGATGTTGAATTGATGAGAAGTTTCTTTCTCTCTCTGTTGGGAAATTTAATTTTGCTGTGTTCATTCTGACTTTCCGCCTAATGATTTATCTATTTTTGTTTTTCATCTGATTTTTAGAATTTTGGGATTAGAAGAAATACCAGATTTGGATGATTTAGAGTCTAAACTTAGTGCATATTATGCCAAAGTTGAGAAAGATACTGGGATTTCAAAGAGGTAAGTTTTGATATTCATTAATAATTTACCAAATATACTTGTTTATAAGCCGAGTTTTTCTGCTCATTTTTGTACTAAAGAAGCCTTCCTCAGCTTACACTCAAGTGAGGATTTCACTTACCTGTTCTCTGATGGAAAGAATTTGCCTCAATCAGAAATTGTTTGATAATTCCTCACTTGCTCAATTAACGATTCTTTGTTAATTTTCTCTGCAATTACATGCTGTCCATTGGGAGTAATTGATTGAAAACAATCATATTTGATCGCAACCCTTATTGAATGATGTCAGGTGTCCCACCATAAGCTTATGTTAGAGTCAATTTGTTTACCCCGTTTTCTGTGATAAATTTAGTTCCCTCAACTCATGTTCTGGTCAGTGTATACTCAAGGATATATGTTGCATTTCATTCAAGAATAAATCTCAATAAAAAATGTAATCTATATAAAATGATAGGAAATATTTGGGATGTATCACAATTTTTGATTGTTTGATAATTATTAACCTTAAAATAAAGTTCTATTGATGTGATGATTGAATTTACCAGAGCAATATTTTCCTCCCGATATTTCAGGAAGCAGTGGCATGAAGTCCCATCCAATGTGGAATCCCGATTTGCTCCACGGCGTAAAATGGAAGAAAAAGGTAGTGGAGAAGAGAAGAAACGTCGCTATTCACAGAGCCCATCAGCTAAGGGTAACAGAAATGTATCTTCTTCCCCTAAATTATTGTATGGTCACCACGAAGATGCAAAGGATGATGATCTTAATCTAAGGGGTGAGTATTATGGTTGATTCCCATCACAATCTCAAAGCTTAAAATTTGAAATAACTTGCCTAAGAGAATCTCTCTCAATCAGTAATCTCAATCAGTATCAATCACTGTAAATGTGTGACTGAAATCCAGGTGAATGTATTTGTTCATTTTAAATCTCTCTGGTGTATTCATTATTTAGTCATTCTTAAAAGTGATGGGATATTTAGATTAGGTTTGGAGTCATTAAGGCTCTTATACCTTACAGACAAGAAAAAGTACGATATGTTTGCAGAATCGCCTACACCACCCAAGTTGGGCGCTGCTGATGCTGTTCCTGTGATGAAGTGGAAGATGCAAGTTGGATCCAACATCGGCAGGTTTGTTTTGTGCTTCATTTGTTTCTTTGTGTAGTTAGCTCTAATCGACTTCGATGTCGATGTTACTTATATTTTAACAAATAGGAAAATTTAAAGTAGAAATATTCTATTCAAAAATCCTCAAAACTAAATGCCTAAGAGAGCATTATCATGCATCAGAATAAGGAGAAAATCATGAACGGGGATATGGGCCCTATTCCTCACTCTTCCTTTTGCGACCTCTTCCGAGGTAGGGGAGAAACTAGTTGACCATAGAAGTTACTTGGATACCTTCTAAATCCCATCACACCAGCTCTTCCTTCAGAGACCTTTACATACGCCACAGGAAATCCCAATCCACCCCCGCACAATATATACCCTCACCTTGTCAATTTTGCTTTGTATTTTCCAACCCCTGAGGAAGGAGACATTGTCACCAAAAAGCTCTTTGGGCTTCATAAAGGTGCCGCATTCCTTTCTTGCTTTCTCGGACTACTAGTCGGTAAAGCTCGGTTCACACGGTGTATGTTTTCTAGCTTGATTCTTTGCGTGGAGCCCTGCATGCTCGCTAGCACGAAAATTTGGTGTCTGCCTGCTGCTGGGCATGCTCCCTTGCTGGATTTTGAGGAATAGGACAGGTGCTATTTTTCCTGCATGTTTCGCTGATGGCTGGTTGCTATGCGTTGCTAGCTGAACTATTTATTGCTAGCGAGCATGCAGAGATCCACGCAAGGAATCAAGCTAGAAAACATACACCGTGTGGACCGAGCTTAAGACTAGGAGTGCCGACAGCTTTTGGAGATTTAAAACCTCTAAAAGATTGAAAAGGGAAGTAATTGAGATTATTCCCATCCAGGTAACAAAAAATAAAGCCTTATTTTGTGATAAATCCGAGAGTACAGTGAAAAATGTCACTAAAGAAATTTTACGGATTTCTGAGTTCACAAAACAGTGTCCTGGTAGACCCTGCATTGTACAGGATGAATTTTTTCAAGGTCTTGTTATGGAGAAATATGCAAACATTGCAAAATATGTATCCTACAGTTGCTAACGTATTTGTGGAAGTTGTACAGAATATAATGACTTTCTTGAGCTGCGTACATTCACAATATCTTGTAATGAAGCGTTAGGATTGAAGTATGAGATATAGCTCTAAATATTAAATACAACTAAAAATAATTGACCAATGGCTGTTATTCATAAGATCAATCAATCATACCTTTATTTCCCATTTAAAAGACTAAATTGTGGGTACAATGGGAAAGAATAAGAAAAAAACCACCTGAGTTTCTTACAAACAAGGAGAGACACATTCAGTTCTATGAAAAATAGGACCTTTGTATCTGACAGCAAATCGCATTAATAATTATTCCCACCACCATACCCTCTCATGAATGGATTAGAGTAAGCTATATCGTTGCCCTACTTTCATGGAAGTTTGTTTAATATTTTTTGGTGTCTTTTGTCATTGTACTTTGTCTCCATTCAGGTATATTTTTGAAACGTCAATTAGCTTTTCAAATTGCAGATTCAAAAAGAAAGAGAGATCAGAAAGAGATAAGGAGCCCTGGGAAGACCTTGAAGAAAAGCACTATGTCTTTGTCAAAGAAGATTTAGGCAGTGAGGAAGAGCACAAAAAGTCTCCAGAAACTGAGGAAAAATTTGTACCACACAGATCAGCTTTGAGAGATTCGGTTGACAAGGAAGCTCCATTGCCAGTGGGAATGCAGCCTCCTGTTCCTGGTGAAGAGAATTTGCCGGAAACCCTTACTGATGGTGTCGGAAAGACCCTTCAATTCTATGAGAAATTCCGAGGAGGATACCGGATTGGAAAGAAAGCGAGTGAAGAACCCTCTGCTGGACCAAATGTAGTGATTGGAAATAATTCGCTGTCTGCCGCAGCATCTTCCCCTGCTGTCCCCCCTCCGAGGGAAGAAAACACTCAGACAACACCAGCTGGCGGAACTCCCTCTGGTGGACCATCCACACCTGGGAAGCGACCCAGTGTAACAACTGGTGCCAAAGGACCAAAAACTGACAGTGAAGATAGTGATTCATCAACACCAAGGCGTCAGGGTGGCGCAGAGGGTGGCACAGGACGCCGTTCCCGCTCCGCATCCTCGGGGGGTGAATCCTCCCCTCACAGTAGACGAAGGTAAGAGGGTGGAATGGAAGTGTTGATCCAGTCTCTCTCTCTTTATTTTCCTACAGTCAGTTCTCTAAAAATTTACTTGAATTTATATTTATGATGAAAAGGAAGTTATTTTTTATGCTACACTTGTGCAGTCTAAGCAATTTCATGCCTGACTTAAAAGTTTTGGTTTTTTAAATATTTTTATTGTATAGTTCTGTCATAGGATGTTGAAATTTTAGTACAAATCAAAATATATCACAATTAAAAGTAAAAATAAATTTAACTATGAAGGAATTTATTTTAATAGAGAATTGAGCAAAAACGTTAAAAATTCATCTCCATCTCCATCAAAGAAAGCTTGCATTATTTACTTCTCCTTGCTTAAATTTTAATAAAAAAATTTCACCTTATTTATGATTTATAAAGCCTAGTGTGAAAAGGTACATTTCATCATGTCTCTCAAACGTCTTCTTTATTTCCCCCTGCATTTATACTATGATTGCAAATTATATCCTGTTATTAGTTATCTCTTTTCCATTTATAGTAGATTGTGTTTACTACAGTATAGGATTCCTTATTTAGAATTTTAAATAACGGAACCATTTTTGAAGAATTTTAAATCGTGCAGCAGTATGTTTGCTTGCACCTCATCATGACTGCGTGGTTCACTCTGTCTGGGCTGCTGATAAGCATGAAGGGTGTGAAGAGACACTTTACAGTGCAAAAAAATCAGTTTTAGCATTTGTAGTGTTTGCTTTTGTTCATTTATTTAACAATGGAATGATCTTTTGGAACCAAAAGGAAGATAAAAACACTCAGGTATTTAAGAAAAAGTAGACTTATTGGCAAAAATTAAATGTGGTATAAGTGTTTCACAACTTGGTTATGACTATGGCATAGGACAGTGAACAATTTACAGTCTTAAGGCGCTGAGGGACAAAATCCAGCTGTGCATGGCCGAATTCGATTCCACAGTCAGAATTTCGAAAAGGAAAAATTTTCATGGCCCCTCCAATAGTGACTACTGGCTGATCTGGCGAAGAGCTTCTTAGATAAGCAATTGGGGAAAAAATATACTCACATGCTATATTAATTAACTTATATTTTTTTGAATCCAAATAAATCATCGAATGTGTAAAATTTTCTTTTAAATTACGTTAATTTCAAAATCAGTAATTTACTGGTTCATTTTTCATGAATAACTTTATGCCAAATTATTACCAAGACATTTGTACTGGAACAAAATATGAACATTACATCAAAAGTGGCTTCCAAAAGACCAAGTGTGAAGTGATGTCTTATATCTCCAGAATTGTTGGCCGTTTTGCGGGTGTGCGCAAAATTTGTAGACCCTTTCCAGATGTCATAGAACCATGGATTGCATTCGATAAGTTTTAAATTTCAGAAATTCATGCGGAATAATAAATTCATCATTGAGACACACTAAAATTTGGGTATTTACTATACTTCAGTCTCCAAAATTTCTCATTTGCTCCTGAATTTTTAGCGGTTGCCATCATTGATGACATCATAACTGAAAAAAGTACTAGGTGGCAAATAACCACCCATGTCAAAAATACTTTATGCATCTAAGGAAATATTATTACTCTTTACTATCATCTATATATTGTTCTTATTATTGTTTTTATTTCTAAAGATGGTACAAGTTCAGAAGTTTTTATAATACTTATGCATTTTATAGTTTCCTCTGTAGAACTTGTTTTTCTTTTATCTCCAGTCGTAGCAGGTCTAGGGCTAGAGGAGGCCGATATTCACGCTCACCAGGTTCTTCTGACTCAGACAGCTCTCGTTCTTACGAGAGAAGGCGTAGAAGGAGAAGCCGTTCTAAGTCATCTCGGCGATCTTCATATGGACGCCACTCTCGATCGGGGTCATACGCAGGAGGTGGCCGAGGAGGAGGCGGGGAAGGGGGAGGAGGAGGAGGTGGTGGTGGAGGCAGATATGGAAGTCGCAGCCGAAGTCGATCTTATGATGATCGCTACCGCAGCTCTGGGTCTCGGTCCCGATCAAGATCCCGCTCCTACGACAGATCCCGGTCACGTTCTTATGACAGGTATGGAAGCAGATCCCGTTCTCGTTCTGAAGACGTATATCATGGGCATCATCACCATGGTCATCATCATCACCACAGGCGCAGTCGATCCGGAAGTCCACACAGACGACTGCATGACCACAGGAGCCAGCATGGCAGCAAGTACCCTCCTGGCAGATTTCCACGGCACCGCGGTGGCACCTACTACCGACCGAGGTACCAGGGTTACAAGAATCCACGAGGGGGATTCGTTCCCAGAGGCCGTGGGTATCATCCAAAGTTCTCTCAGCGTGGAGGAGGACGGCCTTTCATTCCAAGGGGCAGAGGGAGAGGAAGAGGGAGGTTCTTCCATTATAAGCCAGGTTACCGCAATGATAAAGATGGATATCACAGAAGGTATGAGCAAAGGGGTCGTTCAAGAGATAGGGATAGCGAAGATCGCAGGAGTAGTTACAGCAGAGGAGAGGATGATCCAATGAAGAAAGTGGACGAAGCCAAGGAGAAGATCAATCGATACATAGCAGAAACTGGGGGAGATGAAGTGGATGCAAAGCGAAGAGAGGAGTCGCTGAGTGAAGGTGAGGAAGTGGACGAGGAGAGGTTTGGGAGGGCAGAAGGAGAGTTTGTGGACAGGAAGGTATTTGAGGGTAAGTGGGCGGATGGAGACGAGGAGAAGGGAAGGAGCCGTGGAGGTGAAGAAGGAGGCAAGAGCACAGCAAGTGGAGATTTGCCGAGCATTGAGGAGATGGACAAGTTTCTGAACAAAGTGAAGGCCCAAAAGAAAGAGGAGATGAAGGAAAGGAATAAAGCATTTGTTAAGCCCACTGCCTGGTGAATTAATGTCAGTTTCAATTTTTTTCTAAATGAGTTAAGGCTTCAATTACGTTTGCATTGCACTCAAATAATGTTTCATGTACAAGAGACTATTTTGATTGGTCTCGCTGCTTCAGAGCAGAATTCTGAACTGACGAGTAAAATTGTAAATGTCTGTAGCCCCATACTGAAGTTTGTTTTTCTTATGTAAGTGGTATTTTAAAATTATTTCATTCATTATTGTTTTCATTTTACTCTTGTATCACAAATTTCAAGTGACAATACATAATTATTGTATAATCACCGTTTTTGTTTCTTTACTTACGTATTTTCCAGTGTTTCTGAACTCATTAGCTTAACTTATATGATGACAAAATGGCAATCTTTGGTCCACTTATAGTAACTACTAGGACAACCTGTAGATATCCTCTCTGCCATAGTATTACGTTTATTTTTATTAATGTGTCATCTCTCATACTAATTGCTATTAACTTGCTCTGAAGAAAAGGTTCTATCTTGTGAAGGAAATATAAAATTTTATCTATTAAATATAATCCCATTCTTCAAAAATGCTCTGCAAACCATTTTGTAGAATTGATGCTTATATTACGAGGAGTTGTTATCAACAGAATCTAAATTGCATCAGTTGTGTGAAGATTCCTATATTTATGTTTCGTGTGACCGACTGGGCAGCAGCTAATTTTTGCATGACAAATTACTGTCCGATGAAATATTACTCATTGTGAATACAGTGAATCTATACATTGTAATGAAATGGATGGACACTCGCTCTCCTGATTGGATCTTTTATTTTAAATAAATTACATCACAATAATTAAATTCAATCTCTTTCCATGAATTTGATCATTGCTGTGTTTGACTGGAACACATTCATCTCCTAAGCAAAAGACCTTTTCCAAACCTGAGAATTGTCTCAAAATCAAAAATGTAATATTGAAAAATACTAATGTAATAAAATTGGTTACCTTGATATCATGAGTGTTCTACCTTATGGTAGGTTCATGCACAATCAAAAATACCTTTTAAGCGCCTTCTCCTTCATTTTCTTATGGTTAACCTCGCCCCTAAAGTCATCGAACAACTTTTTTCTCTGTCTTCTCCTCTGTTTTTCCCCTGAATCCAACCCTCAATTACAGTCTTTACCAATCCCTCTCCCATCAATACTTACTATTTCTTACAAATATCTACAGAATATAAATATCTTCCATACCAAACTGGACATCAACATAATCCAACCTTGTAAACACAAGCAATTCCACATGCATTGAGATGAAAGCGTTAGTGACAACATCAACGAGTTGTCTTTAGGACCTTGACTGGAAGTATTTTCGTTTTAATAAAACTTCTCTTTCATTTGATTATGGACAGTAATAAGTAATGTTTTACCACACGAAGCACAGTCCAAGTGTGAGTCATCTGATACCTGTCAAGTAAGCATTATCAATTCTGTGGAGCTTCAAAGAAAGGAACGATTTTGATAGAGGTCTACTTCATTATCTGAACTCTATGAATCAGAACGAACGTCAGTATTAAGCCACTTCGTTTAAATGAACATTTCATTGTGCTCTCCGCTGCATCTCCAGGTCTTGCATGGTTTAAAAGTTCTCATATTCGTCATTTTAAAAACTTCTACTGCATTGAGCCCCAATTATGAATTAGAACAAACATTTGCACGAGGGGAAAATCTCATAATTACCCTGGAGAGCTATTATGATGTATGATAGAGTAGCTTTATCTCATTGCGGTAAACAATTATTAAGGAATTTTTATGCCGGACTTTGTATTAATCAATTAAAAACTGAGATGGCTTAATGCATTATAATATACTTATTGTAACTTATATGAAATATTTCCCAGGAAGAAATGTTAGAAATCCACTTTAGTCTTGATCTTCCCTTCTCTCTCTCCCATTGATGATCCAAAATCAAAATGGGTGAAACTTCCATTCCTGGGAAATACCTCATATAAGTTACAAAATCTTCTCCCCAAAAAATTAAAAGCAGCCTTTTATACTCGCTCCAACATTCAGCATTCCTTATCCCATCCAAAAGACAAAAGGGATACTTCCTCATTATTGGGGGTATATAAATTATGCTGTGAGGACTGCCCAATGACGTACGTGGGCCAGAGTGGTCGCCCCATTAAGATTAGGGAGCAAGAACACCGCCTGAAGAACGCTGCTTCTTCAGACTTAGCAGACCATTTGGTGGATAATGGACATCGGAGCACGTTTTCTGAGACTCTTCTCCACAGGCTGCCTAAAGGGAAGAAGTTGAATGTGATGGAAATAATAGAAATCACCTGTGCGACGAACCTAACCAATGAAATTACCTTTCCTAACACATCCCCTCTCCTTACCTTCCCTTCCAAGTTAGCCCCTGTATAAAGTCTTGTATTTTCATGTACTTTAACCTGATGATGGCTATTTGCCAAAACCTGTTCTGTTTTAAATATATTTTGTGGAAACCACCAAATCTTATTCTTTTACTTCATAATGTCTTTCCACAAAGTACAGCCGGATAGAGTTGATTTTATTCCTCCATTTTATTTAACATTTCTACAGTTATCTATGGTTTTCTAATTTTGTTTTGTTTAACTCTCCCAACAGTTTTTGGAGCACAATCCTTGACACATTTTTTAAAACTTTTCCCATTCCTCGTTACTGGTTAGTTTCCTTCCTTTACGATTATGAGCCTTGCTGACTGACTCTTGAAATTCTTTAGACTTCCCACCCCTTAGAGCTTCTAAATTCCATTATGGCTGAAGGATCTAACTAAAGCTCGGTATTCATCATGACCAGCTGATGATCTAAATCGACATCAGCCCCAGGATAACTTTGCAAGTTTTTAACACTATTTCTAAACCTCTTTCTTGCTAAAATGTAATCAATTTGGTACCTATCTGTACCCCCAGGCTTTTTCCATGTGTACCTCTGTCTGTTGTGGTGCTCAAAGAGTGTTTTTGTGATGCAGAGGTTATTTCTCTTGCAAAAGTCTCCCACCTCTTCTCCATCTTTGCCTTGCCCGACTACCGCATTCCAGTCTCCCATAACAACGAGATTCTTATTGCCCTAACCATTCCCATAACCTCCTCTATTTGTTCATAAACCATGTCTACGTTATCTCCACTAGTGGGCCAGTACACCGGAACAATAACCATGTTTACTGGTTCAGACTTAACTTCTACCGACATAACCCGATCGCTTATTAGCTCGGTGGCTATCACGGATTCTCCCGCTTTCTTATCCAACACTACAGCTACTCCCCTCTGGCTTGTATTTCCCCCATTGAAAATGACTCTAACATTGTCACTCCAGAAGTCTCCCTCGTCTTTCCACTGCACTTTGCTTAACCCTAGTACATTAATGTTGAACCCTTTTCATTTCTAACTTTACGTTTTCCAATTTCCCTTTTCTGAGCATTGTCCTAACATTCCAGGTCCCCACCTTTGTTTCCATCTTCTCTCTTCTTTTGTTGTCGTTCCTTGTGTAAGGGTTTCGTGGAATGACGACCGAGATGGCCTAACTCCCATCACTGCCGGGCATGACACTCATCCTAGAAGGCTGAGTCCCTTTGCCAGTACCAATATTATTATGGTTGTGCATCATGACATGGGATAAGGTGGACTCCCGTTGCCTTCCTCAACTGTGTTTTTTACCATGACACCAATGCCCATTATGGCTGCCCCACTCGGGTGCAAATGCTTTAGCAGCTGCCTCACTGAGGTATTGATGCTGTGGGACTACATTTCGCCTGGCCTATTGATCTTTCTGGCATGGGTGACCGTACCAGGAACTATGTTCCAGCAAGTGTAGCTCTTTAGGTCATAGGAACATGCAAGCCCTTCCACCACAACAAGGTTATTGTCCAGGGGAGGGTTACATTGATAAGATAATGAGAATGGCTTCTGAAGATATAGAAATAACATTGTATGTTGTTTTGAAAAATCACTTTAGGCAAAAGTAGTTTGATTGTTGAATTTAAGTACAGTATTTAGTTTGTATTATCCAGTAATTTCTCTATTAAATTGGAACACGCCAGAAAATTTCAGTTTTTTACAACTCCTTCAATTTCAGATTATCATGTAATTTACTTTGATTTTATGAATAATATTTACCAATATTATGTGAATGGTTATTCTGTAAAAAAATAGTAAAAAATATGACTCATCAAAATCTGAAATTTTGGGTCTAAAGAGATGAGAAAATCATCTGAAACAGAGCTTGCAGTAAGTGAAATAATTCAAAACCAAATGAGATTTTAAATACTGAGTGAGACTAAGTTTACGATCTCTTTTCTGATCTTTTCCAGGGCTAAGGTCCCGAATTCCCATCCACTACTGCCCATTGTGATTTTAGTATGGTTTACTTGAGTAACCTTATAATGTACCAGTATATGCATTTTAATTAGTCGCCTCGATATCTTTTACTTGAAAATTGTTTCTTTAGGTGTGTATTTTTTTCACACTTTATTCAAGACTGTATGCACATTTTGCTGCATTTTTCAAACTTCTTTCAAATGAGTGAGAAGGTGTAAAGAATTTTTTTTGCACAATCATTGCAAATATCTGACCATTTGTTGTAGTAAAATTATAAAATTTAATAGTGTTTCAGTAGATATCTAACTCCTCCATTCATCGTCATTTCCTTTCTTTGTAAGTATGAGTTTTTTCTGCCCGTACATAATATTATCATGAATAAATTATTCTGTGAGAACTAAAAAATTGAATACTTTTTATAATCATATGCTAAATTATCTTGGTTAACATTAGAGTCACGGAGTAAGAAATATATTCTCGCAACTACTTAGCCGATCTTGTGGAGAGCAAGAGCTGGAAAAACAAATGCTTGAGATCTCCATCTCAAGCATTCAAAGTTTGCGTTTGCAGCAGGAAGAGAGGAGGATAGGCTTGATGGAACAGAGCCTGAAACTGCAACGCCAGTCCATGCCTTTGGAAAATGAGATCAAGTCCCGGGTGCTTTCCCTTTTGGAGACTTACCTGAGTTCTCGATTGATTTTATTTCAGTTTTAGCTGAAATTATTCAATCACATTTATCTTTTAATTTGAATTGCTCAGTTTAAGTATCTCATTTCGTTTATCAAATTTTTTTTAATGTTTATATTCAATTTTTTATATATTTGTTTCTTGCTTAGATTATTCAACAAGTTTGACAAATAAAAAGATGAAAATGGTATCATTTTTCTTTTGGAAATCCTGCCTTACCTTTCTGTTGCATCTTCATAATACTATTAAGAGTGGATTGTGAATTTAAGTAAAGAACCAGCTGGTTTTAGACAAAAATATTACAATAATATCCATTCATTGGGAATTGAAATTATCAGCAGTTTCTTCATTTCCACTACCGTGAAGATAAAAGATGAAAAAGAGGAGAACCTACGGCTATGCCAGTTTGCTACTGGGTCTCAAGATTAGTATGTTCCTCAAAAGGTGAAGAGAACAAGTCAAGGAAATGGTTGGTGGTTCATGTTAATGAGTAGTACTTTATTTATTCAAACAGATTGTACAAGGGTAGTAAACAATAATTTTATAAGCTGCATATTTCAACATACCTACTAGCCGGCCATGGTCCGAAACTTTTCTGCTAATTAATTTGAATGCTTTCTTGATCAATTGCAACTTAAAATCTTACTTTAATCAAAATTTTGTAATTTTCAAATAATTTACTTTCTTATAACTTCTATTTGCAAGTTTTAAGTACTTTTATTTAATTTGAAAAGTTTTGATTTGGGCTTAAATTAATTTTCATATGAAACTCCAAAGTTTTATTTTAATTTTCAATGTGGCTCAAACTACTTGTCTGAGAGAACATTTCTCATTTAATTTTTTGGAAAAAATTTGAACTTAAATTTTGCATCTCTTGAGCTTATTCAAAGTAAATTTCATTTACAATTCCAAAATCAATATTTTCAGTATGGCTCAGCCTCTTAAGAAATTTAATTAATTTTTTTTCAAGAACTTAACATCTCTGATAGTTAAAATTTTACAAGCATTGAATCCACTTCACTCAATATTTACTTCTGTGCATGCACAATAACAAACTATTTTTCAGGGAAGTACTCCTATGTGCAAGACCATAAAATCTACATTCTACTAAGTTAAAAATAATATTATATTCAATGCTGTTGTATTAAAAAATTGATATTTTTAGGCTGTATGAACCCACTATCTATTAATTCAGGTAACTATCCAATATTTTTGTGATGCTGCATCATTATTCTAAATAGGTAGTTCAAAATTGATAAAAATGTATAAAGAAATGTGTTGATTTATTATATCCTGAAAATGTAATACTGCTGTAAAGTTAACAAAAATAACCTTTCAAAAATAAATAATCAAGAAAATAAAACACAAATTAAGTCAAGTTGTTCTTTTATTAATGTAATAACAACCCTTCATTTCAACAAACATTAACGATGAAACTTCATATTCTATTGTAAGTCGAACGTTTTGGAACACTAAATGTATTATGAGCAATGTATAACACGAAGCAATTAAGTTATTTTCTCGTTTCTAAACATTCTATAGGTAAATAAGCAGTGCCTGTTTCAATGGTCAATTGCTGTGCATTTTGCTGTCAGAACAGTTCCACAATATGTTCCGAAACTATATAGAATCTATGGATCTTCCTCAATTTTATTATTTCATACATTATCTGAACTCTAAGAATCAGAACGAACGTCGGTATTAAGCCACGGTGTTTTAATCATCATTTCATTGTACTCTCGGTTGCACCTACAGCAGGTCTTTCATGGTATAAAAGTTCTCGTATTCATCATTTTGACAACTTCTACCGCATTGAGCTCCTATTAGGAATTAGAATAATCATCTGCACAAACGGAAAATCTCTAATTACCCTGGAAAGCCATTATAATGTATTATATATAATAACTTATAATTTCATTGCAGTAAACGATTATTAAGGAATTTTTATATCATACTTGATATTGATCAAGTAAAAACTGAGCCGGATTAATGCATTAGAATACACATAAAATTAACATTACAATAATCATCGAGGTTTTCCTGCAGTTTGCCGGAGGTTGGCAGATATTTCGTTCTCTGCATCACATTTCCATTTTTCTGGAGATGCAGCATTAATGTCAATGTTTAATAACGAAAGTACCAATTTTCCTCAAGAGATGGCATTAGTGGCGAAGTTTATAAACAAAAGTTCCAATTTTCCTCAAGAGATGGCATTAGTGGCGAAATTTATATACAAAAGTTCCAATTTTCCTCGTAAGTTTTAAAATATAGCGTTAATGTAAAAGTTTAATTTAAAAAGTTCTATCAGTAAATAGACCTTTGCCATTTTCGATGTATTCATGGGAATCGAATCTTTTTCGAGAGGTTTACTTCTAAAATATATCAATAATTAATACAATATCAATAAACAATTTATGATAAAAGTAAATAATTTAATACAAATTATTTTTTTATTTAAAAAAAGGAAACGTATGAATGATGTTGATGTTATCAAATGCGTACTTCAGCGATGGAGAACTATATTAATTTTTTTCTTCGTAACTTTGCTACGTAGAAACATGGTTTTTAACACAGTTTGTAGTCAATTTTATGCACTAACTTCCTATATATTTATTTCTTCCAAGTCTTTTCAATTACACTTGCAGCGATGCAATACGAAAATTGAGTACGCAACCAGCAGAATGGTGACGTCTCATTGTATTTAATCATCTAATTTCTCCAATACATTGCAACTTGCGGCAATGATATTTACATCAAATTGGATCATAATCTACCTTTTATACATGAGTATTTTTTTTTCAGCAATGCGCAATTTTTTTGATGATCATTTTTGCATTTAATGTATCGGCTTTAAAATCCGGAAGTGGTCTGTAAAAAAGAACACACCGACATCCCTCATTCCTGTTATCGTCTCTGATGCTCCCACTAAATCATACGCCATTGCCAGACAAGAAGCGATTATTAATATATTAGAATTATTATATCTCCTCTTTCTATCGAAGGAATCTTTATATCTTTTTTCTCTATTGTCAAATATCAAATAAAGTCAAATTGTCACGATCTCCGTGTATTGTCCATACCGAGATCGATAGCCATAATTGAATTGACATTCGATACATTAAATCTTATATCTTATTCTTATATATATATATAAAAATGGCTGTATATATATATATATATATATATATATATATATATATATATATATATATATGTTTGTATGTATATTCCAGATAATCTCGAAAACTAGACGACGCACAAAGTTCTAACTTTTAACATCATTAAATGTCTTCCCGGGGATGAACAAGTGGTACTTAGAATTCGCCTAAAGTCCACGGTTCGAACCCAGACGAGTAAAAAGGTTTTTGCATAAGAAATACACGCAAAGTTCGTTTTTTTCGTAGTAGGGTTCATTTCTTTTGCAAAACTAAATTAGAAAGAACAGTCGTAGGAAGTCGAAACTATAGCATAAAAAGAAGGGAAATAGACGAAGGATTTTTATTATGGTCGTGGAATATCGTTTGCTATTCGAAATTGCGAGAATTTTGATAAAAAATACGAAAATTTTGTCTAAATTTCCATGTAGTAAACAACTCATTCCCTTGACGATCAAGGCGATTGTTGATTCCGAGCTCAAGCGTAATTCCATTGGAAGACGTGGAAAATTTTCAAAATTTCGAATTTTGTTGACGAGTCTGTAGCAACCAAGTTTTATTTATAGCAACCTAATTGTTTACCGTCTTTTTCGTAAAATAAATGAGTTTTATATTTGTGGTTTACCAAAAATTGATTTTTCTCGAATAATTCAACGAGCTGCGTATAAATATCCTGGTAAGTTGCGGACGTATTGAATATATATTTTTCTGAATTAAGTATTAAATCTAATCTATTTGCAATAATGTATATTTAGCGATTTACGGAAATGGAGTTAGCGAAGAACGTAAAGATTTCCCAGATTCGGTGTTTTTAATCTTTGAAGAGTTGAACAGCGAGTTGTAAATTTGTAGCAAACCTCCAGCATCGTACGATAGACCAAAAAGGTAAAGAAATTTTATTTTGTTATATGCAGAATGTAAAAATTGATTTATTCGTTACTTTTAAGTGCTTCCACTCCATAATCATTTACTATCCTTCTGTTATTGGTGTTTAATTTTTGTTCTTATTTTGATATTGCGATAAATTTTGTGTTATTTGTCTTCCGTGTATATGTTGCACGTATTAAGATTGAGAAGCAAGTCAGCTCCATAGTACACTTACCTTCCGCAAAGAATATTCATCGGGCAGGTAGTATAATATATAGTACACTTCGACACTAATGCCATCTCTTGAGGAAAATTGGAACTTTTGTTTATAAACTTCGCCACTAATGCCATCTCTTGAGGAAAATTGGAACTTTTGTTTATAAACTTCGCCACTAATGCCATCTCTTGAGGAAAATTGGAAATTTTGTTTTTACAATCTTCGCCGCTAATGCCAATTCTCGAGGAAAATAGGTACTTTCGTTAATAAACATTGACATTAATGCTGCATCTCCAGAAAAATGTGAACTTTTTTAACTGAAAAATAAAAATATCTCTAAGTAAACTGTAGCATTACCATAAGTTGAGATATAATTCAGTATCATACTTATACTATATTTAGCAAAAGTCTACTTTACCTAGGAAGGCGGGTTAAAAAATAAATGTTAACTTTTTTAACAAAATATCTTTTTCTATTTACCATAGTACCTCTTACTACGAGTGTTCGGACACTCTTTATAATCGCTCTTGCCGACAAACCTGCAACCACCTGCAACGGTATTGGTCGAAAGTATTTACGTGATCACTTTCCGCCATATTGGGGCCTAGTCTGGTGTTAGCGAGTACTTGTTTACTGAGCGTTTGCCGAACTAACCTCTTCATTTATTCAATTTAAGAATCAATTCTTTTCAGAACATTCATTGCATTCATTGACGGAATAATTTTTCTATTAAGTGTTCTTTTCAGAACAATCATTCTTCATCATTATCAGTTCTTTTTAGAACTTCTTTCTGTGTGTTCCCACGCTGCGTTGTGCGTAAGTTTATTGGCGAATAGGCATAATGCCGTAGGATGCAAGAATCGAGCAGAACAAGGATTTAGAATGTTTCGCTTTCCAGCAGATTCCAACAGGAAGAAGATTTGGTTAGCAAAATTACGTCGTGATGCGTGGATGCCCACTGCTCACAGCAAACTGTGTGAGGTATGTAAACTGATTATTTATATACTTGAACAAATAATTAAATTTTATTCTTTTCCGTTGGAAAAAGTATAAAAATGTGTGTAATTCAGAATAAATGTACGTTTTTTTAGGTGCATTTTGACTCAACACAATTTGAAAGCAATAGAATGGATGGTCGGAGATTACTTAAACCGTTTGCTATTCCGGAAGTTTTTCCACATCGTGCAGTAAAATCGCCTAGAAAACTACCAGCTAGACAAGAGATTGCTGCAGTGAATACAGGTTGGTGTTTCACAAAGACGGTTTTTAGAATTTTATCTTTGAATCTCTCGTTATTTCACTCTTAAAGAACATTGTTCTTGATTGTTTAGGATTGACACTTACAGTTCTGCTTTTATTACTCAAGAATTTTTTCTAATAGTGCTCCATAAATGACAAAACTATATGTATCGTTTATATCTCTACAATATAGATCAGACTGCTTGCTATACCAAAAGTACTTACTTTAGATTTATATATTTCAGGTAAACAAACTGTCTTTAACACTGAGGGAATTTACTCAAACAATCTAATGGATTGTACTGCTGAGAATGAGGATGTTGCAGAAGATTGTATGGAGCCAAGTAGGAGTGAAGAGGACAAAGATGAAACTATTAGGAAGCTTAGGTCTCAGGTCTCTGCATTGTATAAGAGGATACAGAAATTAGAAGAATCTTTGGAAGTGACCACAGAGGCATTGAAAACCTTCCTTAACCAAGATCAGCTTGAGTCTTTGGGGAAGAAATCTAATAAAGGACAAAGATGGTCAAACATAACAGTAAGAAAAGCTTTCCAAATTCGTTAATCAATCATCAATCGTCAATCAAATCAGTTAATCATTCGTCAATCAAATCAAAGGTTTCAATAACTTGTTAAGCTTAGGCTATCCTTTACCTAGTGATAGAACTCTGAGTAGAAGATTGGAAGAGTTCAAATTCTCTCCAGGTATTCTTGGGGAAGTGTTTGATTTTCTCAAATTGAAAGGGCAAGCCATGCATGAAGAAGAAAGGTATTGTGTGTTGCTATTTGATGAAATGACAATTGAGGAGAAGATTGAGTTGGATAGGGGATCTAAAACCCTTTTTGGCTACACCACATTGCCTAAGACTGATTCCATAGCAACACATGCTTTAGTGTTTATGCTAGCTGGTGTGTCAACAAGATGGAAACAGGTAGTTGGGTACCATTTCACAGGTAATTCATTTCCGAGCCTGGATGTAAAAAATATTATCCTAGAAATAGTAAAGAGGTCTGATGAAATTGGCCTTACAGTTATTTGTATAACTTGTTATATGGGGAGTTGCAATCGAGCTGTATGGAAGCAGTTTGGCATAAACTGTGGTAAATTCTACAGGACTGTTAATTCTATTCCCCATCCATGCAGACCAGATATTAAATTGTTTTTTATGGCAGATGTTAGCCATGTTTTGAAAAATATTCGAAACCACCTCCTAGATGAAAAGTACATCTATTTATCCGATAATTTTGTGAAGGAAAATTCCTTGAGTTCAGCTAAAGTTTCTTTTGAGCCAGTGAAGAAACTTCTGTCGATTCAAGCAGACCGAGATTTGAAAATTGTCCCTAAATTGACAAATGACCATGTTTTTGTAAAGCAATTCCAAAGAATGAGGGTTCATCTTGCTAGGGATGTCATGAGCATAGATGTAGCTGCTGGTATAAGATACTGTGTAAAAAGTCTAGGGTGGGATTCTGGCTATCTTGCTACTGCTTTATTTTTTGAGAAGGTTGATAAGTGGTTCTCCTTGATGTGTTCCAGGCATCCAGTTATGGCAATCAGTAAACTAAATACTGATGTATACGAGAAAACAATTTGTTTCTTAAAAGAATTTATAGAGTTTTTTGAACCATTAAAAATTGGGGATAGCAGATGGAAACCAGTCCAAACTGCAGTGACATTAAATACCAAAACAATCCTGGATTTACAGGATTTTTTCATTGATAAATGTTCATTTGGATATTTACTAACTTCTAGGTTCTGTCAGGACTCTCTCGAAAATTTATTTTCTACTGTTAGGGTTAAGAATCCCATTCCATCTCCTGTTCAATTTAAGAATGCAATAAAAATAATTAGTATCGCACAATTCATGCTGATTCCCTCTAAAGGCAACTGTAATCCTGACGAAGGACATTTACTGGCAGAATTTCTTGACATTACAAGGCTGAATGTAGGAGAAGATGTAGATGATGTGGAGGAATCTGTTACTACAGATGTCGACCTGGATGATACAGATAAGATAGAAGTTTTCTGTATTATTTTTGTGGCTATGTTGTTAGACAAGTGTTGAAGAGACTGAGGTGTGATGATTGTGAAAATTTGTTAAGAGGAGATGGAAGTGATATAGGTAATGCAGATAAAGAATTGCTGCATTTAAAGGAACAAAGAGAGCTAACAAAGTGCACTAAGTATTGTTGGGAACTTGCCTTGGAGGCTGAGACTTTATTTCAGTCCTACAAAACTTCTCTTCCAGATATAAAAAGTGACATCTTAGAATTGCTTTGTAGGAAAATGTGCAACAATAATTTAATGATTAGGTGCCATAATGTGGAACAATTATTTTCTTTAAATTCTTTTTGTTGCGCATAGAGTTTTATGCCAAGACTCTATTGCAGAATGGAAAAAACACCAGTGTGTCTTCTGGATATGCAAGTCACAGTGTATACATGAGAAAAATTGTAAAATAAAACTGACATTATTTGTGATATCTCTTGTGTTACTTCATTATTTTCTTCCAGTATATCCATCTTACTCATAAAACAATAACATGACTTCTCAGTCATCATACTGGGTATGTATTTTATCATGATAATATTAATAATAAATCGTCTTTATTTGGGCGAGATTGAGACTTAAAAGTCTCTTCTTCCATCTAACCCATGTATAGTGGTGTTGCTTTCTTTTATACTAAACCATCAGTTTATTAATAATGTTTATAATCTTAAATTCTATGTATTTTAAGAGGGGTCTGATAACTTAGGAAAAATAACGTGAGTGGAATTAAGGGTTAAAAAATTCATCAAGTAATCTGTTGAATAATTTATTTTCATTCCAGCAATAGAACTATCCCTTTTTTGTTTAATGTAAAATAAAGACAATAATTTTTGCAATCGTTCGCATGATTATCAAGAAATTCAGTAATTTTATAACTTCTCAAAAAATGCTATGTTACTGAAGCAGAATACAGATTATCTACTGCAGGCCCCAATATGGCCGCCCTCCGTAAGTTGTCTGAACCTTCTATATAGAGGGCCTTGAGTTCGCGGGCGAGCTACTAGGGCTACCAAGAACCCGATGGTAAGCTCAAAACAAAATTTCTTTTATGAGTTGCTTACGTTGGTCACTTTGGTAAACGAGCCAAAACAAAGCGGGATGAGGAGCTCAATGCTTATACATAATACCAAATCGAAATTCTTCTTGGATCACCCTGCCGTCGCTCACTCAGTTCGCGTTTTGAAATCGTTGTGATAGCATATCTGGATTGTGTTCTGGCGAATATTGGTGTCTTTTTGCATTGTATTCTGTAACTTATACTTTAGCCATGGGACGTAAGAATCGTAGTGTAAAGGAGAGTAGTGATTAGAAAAAAAAGCTCATCACGATCGATATTAGGAAGGAAATTGCGGACTTGGCACGCCAATACAAACGGAGTACGTCGACGATATGCACTATTTTGAAGAAAAAGAAGGAGATAAAGGTCTATAAATCATTACAAAAGATAAAGCAAAGAAATAGATATAGCAGAATTTATCTTGTAATGAGGAAAGTCTCAATTCCACAAGAAAGCTTTATTGAAAATTTTTGGCAAACCCTTTTGACTTAAGTCTAGTCATCATCTGGCAATATATGCAAAAAGTTTCTGCAATATATATGAGGAAAGGAGGTGGAATCATGGGAGAGGTAAGGGTGGGGGGGAGAAGAAGGTTAGGGTATTGGAGGTAGCTGGTTAACAAGTGACAGCATGGGGGAGGAATTCGTGAAAAGGTGTACATTTGTGAGTTTGAAATTACTCTTTATATGATGAAGAATTTCCATTTATTCAAATATAGTGGTACCTCGAGATATGAGCAGCCTGACATACGAGTTTTTTGAGATACGAGCCGGAGCTCGGGCCATATTTTCATTCAAGATACGAGCCCAAATCCAAGATACGAGCCATGTTTCCAAGCCAAGTACAGCCAAGAAGGCAAAAACAAGTGATAATTAAATTTACGTAAATGATAAGCTTAGTTTAAGTTTAAAGTTAAGTGCATTGTTTTAAGTTTTTTCTTTCATTTGAAACAAGGAAAGTGTAGTTGTAGTTTTAAAGTTACGAAAATGGTTTTAAGTTCTAAAAAAGCGCCGTTTACATACGTGTCTAAAGTGCCTGCATCCCTTGCCCCCTCCCTCCTCCTCGCCGTTCACCTTCGTTAGCCGCACTCGTCTGTCTCCAAAGTAAGACTATTGTGCTAAATAACTCTTTTATTTCTTTATTTCATATTTTGATATGTATTTGTTAATTATACATGTTTATTTGATATTTAAAAACATATCTTTATTCATAATTTACAATGGTTTGGGGATTTTTCAAAGGTTCGGAACGGATTATTTCGAATTCAGTTATTTTAAATGGGAGAAATCCGTTTGAGATACGAGCCGATTGACTTACGAGCTTGGTTCTGGAACGAATTAAACTCGTATCTCGAGGTACCACTGTATATCTAACAAAGGCCCATTGGGTAAATAATGGATGAGTTAAGCTTTAAAATCAGATTTGTGGTTGTCTTCGAGTAGGTCTAATGAGAGCATCAGAGGAGTTTTTAAAGCATTGTTCATGTTCTTTTATTCTAGCTTCTAAATGTCATCCTGTCTGACCAAAATAAATAGCTTCACAGTTATTACAAACCAATTTATAAAATCCGGATTTAAGGGAGGACTCTAGCTTATCTTTACTATTGAAAAGGGTTTTGCCTAAGTTGTTGAGGGTAAGGAAAGCAGGTTTGTGGGTAGAGGGTAGAGAATTGGCAATGGTATAACTAATGGGACCAGTAAAAGGAATATTTACCCACTGGGAGATCATTATTAAGAGCAAAGGTCAGCCTCTTCAATACCTGAAGTATGAGGATTTTTCATTCAGTAATACACCATCAATTTCAAAATATCTTCAAATCTTGTTTCCATGTCCAATTTATCTTCGTTGAGGTGGCCACTGATTCAGTCAATTTCCTCTGGAGTTACATTACCTTTTATAGATGATAATTCAGGAAACTAATTAAATTCTCTCTTCAATATATAATATATACATGAGTGTTCTACCTTTTGGTAGTTCCATGTGCCTACTTTTATAGTTAAGTGCATTTTCTAAACTTTTTAAACCATTCCCAGAATCACACACGATAGCTTTCTTGTCTGCACACCTCACTGACTTCAATAATTCCCACCTACCTTTACTCTCTTATCTATTTCTTCCCAAGCATCTTTCACCATTTGCTTGCATATACATTGTAAATTGTTGGTTACGTAGGAAACTCTTGTAATTTAGTTGTTGAAGTTTGTGAAGTTTATAAGTTTTTTCAACAGTAACTGCCATTTTTTCAATTCATTCTGTTATTGTGCTATTGCTTATTAGTGGGCAAAAATTCTTCTATAGATGGTACTATTATAGTTTCTACAAAGTTGATAAAAATTACAGTATTAATGTTGCATTATAATATCCGACTAATAAAACCATTCACTGAATTCTATTATCATTAAAAATAGGAAGAACAAAGAAATGCAATGCTTAGCATCTACTAATTCAGTATTCCTTACAATGTTCTAAATGCCTTGATTATAAATTTATATTGATCAAACAAAGCTTTTGGCAGACTAATATCAATGTAATACCATTGGCCACATTGTTTAGAAAAAGCCCTATATGCATGTTGGGAGAGCCTTTAATAAATGAGGTTATGATGAAGCAAAATAAATATAATTAAAAATATGAATTATTATTGATTTATGAACTTGAGAAGATTATTCTTTTTGTTTGGTTTAAATTTTTGTTTTGCCCTGTAGATTCCAGATACAGCTGCAGCAATGGATGAGGTGATAGATGCTTTTATAAATTGACTGGGTGAAAATCAGGATGCAGATACAAAGGAATATGTATGAATGGCAATGAAGGAACTGTGCACACAAGTAAGAAAGGTTTTCAAAAAATGAATTAACATTTTTGTTATAGCGATATACAAATGTCTGACTCAAGAACAGAGACATTTTCTGTTTCACTTCCTCCCTATGAGTTCCACAGTTTACTAAGGAAGAATCTACAGACTGTAGGATAGCACATTTTAGTTACTGAAATACCTTTTCCTTATGTGTTACACTGGGCATGGCACATTCCACAATATTAGTACCATGGATCATTGCAGCAACCATTTCCTCTGATGGTAATGGGAAAAGACCTGATTCATCAGGACCATCATTGAAGGATGTTAGAATATGGTAGTTGGAGAAACCAAGAAAGTAATGCCTCACATTTATGATACCCAAAGTACCATATATGCCAGCGTATGTCGACCTTTAAAAGCCTAAAAAAATCTCTCAAAAACCAGGGGTCAACTTATACGACGAACATAAAATTTATCCCTTTACAACCAAGGGGTAAATAAGTGAAACTGGCTCCTTAACAATTATTGTACACACACTCTTGCAACTCACCACAATTATTTCTTACTGAAACTAATTTTTGGCAAGTCTAATTAACGTAGCTATCATATAAAAAAAATTTCATCACAAAATACAGTTGTGGTCAAAAGTATGTTATGTTTTGATATGTTTTCATAATAAAAGAGTTGAATTAATAAACCGTTTTCATATCTTTAAATAAATTTGACACATTTATTCTTCACAAATTATATTCATTTCTTCACATATATTTTTAAACAAAAATTCAACATGTATTTGCATGTTTTCTTTTTACATAGAAAGATCAATAAGCACATCATGGTTTGTTTTTGTTTATATAATCGTTATGTTTTGACTTATCCTTAGGAGTTAATGGAAGTTATTTTAGCAGTGTCGACATTTGATATTACCATGCTATATTACCATTATTACTATAATAAATATTTAATACCATTGTGTTTCTATTTCATAATTTATATTATTTGTGTATCCTGAGTAATACCAGCAAAAGAAACTTGTGTAATAGTTAAGCAGAGGCAAGAAGTTGACATGACAGCTGAAATAAACAATTCTAGCATCTCAATCTTATGCAGTGAATATTCCTTAAGCTATTGTATATTTATTGATACCGTATTTTTTCTTAGCATAAAATAGAGCTGGGGAAGTGGTGTTGCCTTATTTTTTGGGTCGACTTATACACTGAACATAGGCGAAAACCTGAAATACAACTCAAAATTTTAGGGGTCGACTTATACAGTTCTTATTGAAGGCGATACCTCCATCCATAGGGGTTCCCAAGATACAGGGGTCATGTCTTACAACCATTGAGGATGGAGGAATCAACTTTGAAAAGTACTTTTGGTATCATAAATTTGAGGCATTATAGTTTCTTGCTTTCTCCAGCTAACTGGAAAGAAGAGGAGGAACGCCAACAAAGACGGCTAATGGAGATTTTAAACCTCTAATTCATTAACAGCCGGGTTCCAAAATTTCTGTTTTTACATTGCCACTCATAATTATATCCAATATGAAGACATTTGGTAACTCTTGTGTTCTGTAAATTTATTTATTATATTCTTGAAAAATTCATTTAATGTTCTGTTGTATAGATTGTGTTATACCATGAGAACTTATTTTGCATTTTTTTAATAAATTGTGAAAATATTCATATTTTGTTTCTTTTCATTTACATGCTATTTATTTAAAGATCCAGAAAGCCTTCTCGAATGATTTCAATTGTGGTCTAAAGTAAGAGGGATTGCCCTCTGATTGCCAATGTAAAAGGTATTTCATACAATGTTTTTTGCAGATTAACATATTCGAGATTTAAAATTTTAACAATTTTTCTCATCAAGTATTTAATCAATGGACAGTTAACTTATAAGTCGTAAGTGTGATAAATACTGAGTAATAATATTTTAAGCATTTTTTGCATAGATTAAAGTATTTGAGCTTTCAAATGTTAACATTTTTCTTCATCATGTATTTAAACGGTTAAATATTTAACTTTTCAGTCGTAAATGTGATAAAAACTTAGAAAAAACTATCGTAAAACTATAAAGACATAAACTGTAGCCTAATAAGCGAACGAACGTAGCGAGCCCGTTAGGCTACGGCCTATGGAAGTTAGTACACAGATCGTCAAGAGATGGCGTCACGGTGCAACTAAATCGCCGTCTCATCAGTCTCAATGCCATAAAGTTGCATCCCCTTGGTTCAGTTCTTATAGTTCTCTCCGTTCTCTCGGATCGCTGTCTGTCTCTATATTAGTCAATGGCAGTTTAATTTTGTTGACGCACAGTAAAATCAAATTAAACCAGCAGTAAACTCTTAATTCATCACTGGAAGAGCTCACTCAGGTAAGAAAACTGGCGTACGAGATCTCTAAGTGTGATTTGTGATTAGTCCTAGCTTGTTCGAATATTCATCTTCTGACTCATTGATGTACCATGAATGCTGATTTCATTGTCACTGTGTGATGTATAGGCAAGAAGAGGATCTCTCGTTTAATCGTCAAAGAGTTTCCTTGATCTGTAAGTTTCTCTCCATTAATCATTAATAAGCGTTAATCCGCCATCTTAGGTATATTACTCCTTAACTCTATAAGGTGAAGTATCTGTTTAGAATGTCGCTTCGTAAGTTCTCTTAACGTTACTATCTGATGCGAGCAATTCTCTACACATTAGACTTTGTTGTGATGTTTGCTGTCGTGGGACTGAAATTGAGCAGGCCAATTAGTCATTCAGAATTTGTAAACAGGTGAAGTTTAAAGGAAAAGTTTTGGAGAGGCTGACGAAAATTTATTGACAAGCCATGGTGTACCGATACTGCACGTTTCTGCTGGGGATAATTAATGTAAAGTGTATTATTTTGCATTTGTTAAAAATATTGTGCTGAAGATGCATCGCTCAACTTGATTAGATCCATGGGTAAAGGGTAAAATTTCACTTCAGCACTTTTTGGGAAATATTTTTTTTATGTTAAAAATACCATGATAAGGTGCTTGAATCCAATTGTGGTGGAAAATTCTTTGCCCTGCTGTGGCTTTGAAACATTGTCACCTCGTACTGTTTTAATTCCAATGTTGACATCGATTGCTAATTTGGCAGGCCCTTTGGTGTCGGTGTAAGCTTCTTGATTGGGTGATGCCGTTGCATTATAGGAGGCTAAGATTCGATTTCACGTACGTAAAGACTTTAATTATTTTACTCTTCGTGGTTAGGATATGTTTCATTATTTTTCTCCGGTAAATTTGCAGTTTGGCACCGTCAGGGAGAAATTCTTTATCTCGGTTACTATTACAGTTACAGACACCATTCATACACCATTTTAAAGATAAAAGAGTGCGGCTTAATTATATGATAACCATTTACTCCTAAGTGACACGGTTTTGGAGGAAATTCCATCCAAAAATTACCAATTTTCGAGGTTTTTCGTCTGCTTTTCCGCCATATTTGATGTTTCCTCTGGAATCCTCTAGGGCGATTGTAACTTATTTAGATTTTTTTTTTTTAGATATACACCCCGCGAGCCGCCAGAGGCGTATGGCAGGGGGTGTAACACACCACCATTATTTATTCATCCCTATTAGCATCTCTAATAGCCTGGGGAAAAAACGACCTAAAGTAATTATCCGTCCTTGCGATTACTTCCCTATAACGCTTCGTCGATGCCTCTCGGAGATCGCGTTCGCTCCTTACTGGCACTAACATTTCACTTACTTCGTCTATAAATTCTGAACGAATTAACTTTTCGAAAAGTTTCCGATGATATTCAGATCTTCTCATCGGTAGTGAATTCCAACCGAGGGAATCTATCATTGCCGTAACGCTGCTCTCAAACCTGAAATCCCCGCAAACGAATCGGGCTGCTCTACGCTGGACCATCTCTAAATCTGAGACTAAACCTACTTCGTGTGGGTCCCAAACCGCACAGCAATATTCTAGACTCGGACGAATAAGAGAAAATTAAGCTATTTCTTTGACTCTCGATGAGCATCCTCTCAACGTTCTACCAATTAATCTTTGCATTCTATTCGCTTTTCCTATAGCATCTCGAATATGTTCTTTAAAAGATAAGTTACTGCTAAACCTGACTCCAAGGTATTGCACTAACTCTCATGGATGCCGTGAGATTTGGTACTGCGCGGGAATTATATTTGTGGAGCGCGTAAAACTCATGGTAAAGCATTTATTTATTATTAAATCCAGCTGCCAATTTTTACACCATCCTGATATTACGTCCAGGTCGTCTTGAAGTACATTACAATCGTTTTCTGACAAAATCTCTCTGTATATCAGTTTATCATCCGTGTATAATCTAACATTACTCTTTACGTTATCTACAAGATCGTTAATGTAAGTTTGAAGTAAAATCGGACCAAGAACATTTCCCTGTGGAACTCCTGACGAGATGCTTATTTCGTCCGATAAAATTTCTACTAACGCAAATCGCTGAGATCTGTTTTCTAGAAAAGATTTGGTCCATCTGATAACTTTTTCGTCGATCGCGTAGGCACTCAGCTTTTGGATAAGCTTTTCGTGAGAAACTGTGTCGAAAGCTTTCCTGAAGTCTAGGAAAACTGCGTCTGATCTAACACCGCCGTCTGCTGCTTTAGATACGTCATTCATAAAAAGCGCTAACTGGGTCTCGCAAGACCTATCTTACCGGAATCCGTGCTGGCTCTGACTGATTGCTCCCTTTTCGGAAAGAAAGCGCATGATAGAGCTCGCTAAAATATGCTCCATTATTTTGCAAAATATTGAAGTTAATGAAATAGGCCTAAAATCATCTGGTTTTGACGCACGCCCTTTCTTAGGCACCGGAGTGACAGTAGCTTTTTTCCATGACATTGGAACAGTTCCCACATCCAATGATTTCTGATAGAAAATCTGTAGAAACGGAGCAATTTCATCGGCTAAAGTTTTTATTACAACAGCGGGAATACCTTCGGGTCCTGGTGCCTTTTTCCTATCAATCTTTCACAATAATTTTCCAATTCCATCTACCGATATCTCTATTGGACACATCTCTGAATCAATGCGCGTGGTAAAATCCTTAACTTGACCATTGTTTACATTGTAGCATTTCTGGTAGTGCCTGTTAAGTAAGTTAGCTTTATCTTCTGATTTATTTGTGGTAATTCCCTCTGCGCTTATGAGACTAGGCACAGAAAACTGACCTCCATGGTTCTCACGCACGTATGACCAGAATTCTTTCTGATTGCCACCTAATGATTCTAATAGGGTTCGAGATCTTTATTCCTGGTATTCTTTTCGCGCTTCTTCCTTAACTAACTTTCGGGCATCTCTATATTTTTGTTCCTCGAGCTCATGGTTATTTCCTCATGCTTTGAGTTTTCTCCATCACAAGTGAATGACTCTTTGCTTCCTATGCAATACTCGTAATTTAGGTTTCGTCCACCGCGGCTCTTTATGCTCACGCACGCTCTTAGTAGGAACAAATTTAATTAAACCTTCTTTGATTATCCGGAGAAACTCTATCCAACTATCATTTACTGTATTTGCACCCAAGAAGCGGAAAAAATCATCCTTGCACTCGTTAATATAAACCTTAAACTCCGAAAAGTTAGCTTTGCGAATTACATAAACTTGCCTCAGTGGCTTAAGAGATTTAACCGCTACTGCTTTCATCCCCGCCATTATGACATCATGGTCTGAAATACCGTCAACTATATCGAGATAAGTTATCAATTGTGGGTGGGTGGTGGCTAGTAAATCTAGGATGTTACCTTCACCCGCACGAGTCGTTCGAGTATTCGTCATGTTTACCTGTTTTATCGCATGCAACGAGAAAGTATCGATTAATTTTTGAGAAAATTTTCTCTCTCTACTAGAGTTGGAGCATGTTAAATTCCGCCAATTAATATGCGGTAGGTTATAATCTCCCCCTACAACTATGATGGGATCTTTTATTTTTTCACCGATTATCTGTAACGTCCCGGATAAATCGTCAATACAATCAGTTTCGCCATTAGGAGGACGATACAATGAACAAACATAAATCTTACTACCGTTTGGTCTTAGAATCGAGCACCAAATCATTTCGCTCCTGCTATTTTCAAACAAACTTTTTCACTGACTAATCAAATGGTTCTTTACAGCAATAAAAACTCCACCGCCTACTCTACCCTGTCTATCTTTGCGATATATCACATAATCTGGAGGAAATATCTCGCTTGAATTAATGTCTTCGCTTAACCAACTCTCAGATCCTAGTATGATATCCGCGCAAGTGCTCCTTGTAGGGTTAAGAAATTCCACCTGCTTATTACGTATGCTTCTGCAATTCACGACTATTATTTTTAAATCTCTCAGTTTGCGCTTTAAATTTGGATTTCTGTTTGGAATAACCGTAATGTTTTTTGAATTGAATTTCTCTTTTTTGTCAATGCTACTGTTTCTATTTCGGGAACTAAGATCATGTGTTTCTATTTGCCTATTTACGTGGGTGTTATCTATAATTCCTACCGCTGAATATACTTTCTTAATATTTTTATTCCCCTTTAAAATTTTTCCCTCGCAACTCTTTCTGCGTTATAACGCTCTCATTTAAACCGGAAGAATTGAACTCTAAAACTACCTGAGGTGGCATATATGGTGTATACTCTGATAATCGTCTAACCTAAAAAAACCCTATTTACCTCGTAAATCCTACGTGCCACCAGCTCCGCAGCCCGGGCAGTATAATGAACGCCAGAACGATTAAGAGGTAGCCGACATGAATCAAGAACCGACCTCAAATCGACGAACCTGACCCCGTTGCTCCTACAGAAGTCCCGCAGTCTTTGGTTCAGGCCGACAACGTGACTCCAAACCTCAGAACAATGCAATGTCCTCGGACAACACAGAAAAACGATTGCTCACAGGAAGAGCATCAGCCGAAGCTTCTGCAACTCCCTGCCTCCGCAATACCACCCCGCGGTCCCCCCGAATGGAGACCACCTTCCACTCGTCAGGTTTCTTGGCCGTTGACATCCCCGCCCTTGATGAAATCTTTGGGGCACCCTCGATTGCTCGGCTGGCTTCCTCACTCGGGGAACCCCGAGCCGCCAACTTGGCGCAAGGAGCTTTCGGGGTGCTACCCTTGAATTCCACACGTGAGGAGGAAGCCTCCAACCTTTCCACCTTAGAGCTGAGATCCGCAACCATCTTTCTGAGTTCCACTATCTCGGCCCGAAGGGAGGCGAGACAAGCAGTTCCCAAGAAAGAGGAAACGGGAGTCCTAGGAGAGGCCATCCTACCTAATTATGCTATTGACTTTTAAATGAATAAAAACTGAGAACCCAATAGAATGCTTGAGAAACGACAATAAGAACACCCAAACAAATGAAACGAGTTAACTTAGGCTGACATTAACACTTGCGTTTGACCTGAGACGAAATACGCAGCTGACCAAATATGCTTGAGAAAACTCTGAAAGGACGAATGTATCACTTATGGGAATGATAAAGACCGGTTAACTAATAAAACAACAAGGAAATACGACGATTTAATAATAACGAAAATAAAATTCGCAATAAGAATAAATATGCCTGCAATAAGTTTACGAGGGGATAAAAATACAAAAACTTAACCTTTGCAAACAAAAAACTCAGCTAAAACTAAAGAGGGATGACTGGAAAAACAGAAAATAAATAAAAAGTAAGGGATTTAGTCGTTCTTAACACTAAACTGCTGCTCTGCTAAGACGGACAAAACTGAAAAACAACACCGGTTAATGATGGCTTGATGGGCTGTTGGCTTGTCACTCTGGGGGTTCCTTCAGGAGCACCGGAGAAAACACGTCCTTTCACTTCGGGACTCAGGTCAATATGATTTCAATTCTAACAGACGCAATTTCCTACTTGGTTACGGGCTTTCTTGAGCAAAAAGGGGTGTTGAGTGGGAAGGAAATAATGAATGATTTAGCTTTTATATCATCTTGTATTTCGTATATATTTGGCATTTATCACGGACCATATTTCCTAGAAACGAAGCAATTTTAGATCATTACGTCCGCCGAAATTATGTTTTGCCATCATTCCGTTGTTTATTTTCAGCCAATATCTCGATACTTTCGGTCCATTTTCTGCCAAAACATTCCTTAATTCACAAATTTCTGTGATTTTCGTCGGAATTCCCTTCATCTTTATATATTGTACGAGTAAAATGTAGCTTGCATACTGCAAGCAGATTGACAACACGAATTTCAAATTGGTGTCATTTCGGGAAGGTCCTCAAAAGAAAAAAAGATTGAAAATATTCTTAAAATTTGCTACAATTTAATCGTCTGGCATCGAACCCGGATCTTCCTGTTGAACTTACTGTGCAGCAAAACAGAAGATCACCAATTATAACTAATTGTGAAAGTTCAAGCAGAAATATTGGCTGCAACTGCCTAAAACGACGTCGTACTATTCACATATATTCCTTATGTGAGAAATTGTAATATGCTCTGGTATCGTACCCAGGAAGAGCAAGGTCTTATCTATTTTTTTTTTCTTAAACCAAGTCTTAATATACATCTTCCATCTAAGCAAGAGCTTCCTATCAATTTAATAAGTACATGAAAAAAATAATGAAAACTACCTCAATGTGTTTTAAAAGGGAGATATATCTATCGCCTGGCTTCAAATCCGGGTCTCCCCAGCAATACTTTCTATGCATCACAACAGAAGATCACCGTCTCTAACTATGTGTGAAAATTCAGGCAGAAATATTGGCTTCAACTGCCTCAAACGACATCCTACTTTTCCCATATATTCTTTATGAGAGAAATTTTAATGTTTTCTGGCATCGAACCCAGGAATAGTACGGTCTTATCTAATTTTTTTTCAAAAACCTATGCTTAATATACATCTTCCATATAAGCAAGAACACCCTATTATTTCGATAAGTGCATGAAAAAAAAATTTAAAACCATCTCAATGTGTTTTATACGGCAGATATATTTACCGCCCGGCATCGAAACCGGGTCTTTTTGGTGATACATCGTATGTAATAGAACAGAAGATCACCACCTCTAACTATGTGTGAAAATTTACGCAGAAATTTTGGCTTCAACAGCCTCAAACGACGTCCTACTTTTCCCATATATTTATATGAGAGAAATGAGAGAGAAATTTTAATGTTCCCCAGCATCGAACCCAGGAAAAGTACGTTCTTATGTAATTTTTATTCAAAAACCTATGCTTAATATACATCTTCCATAAAAGCAAGAACTTCCTATCATTTCGATAAGTGCAAGAAAAAAATATGAAAAACTACCTCCATGAATTTAAACGGCCGATTTTTGCATCGTCCTAGCATTGAACCCAGGGTTATTTCTGTGAAGGTTATTTATGTTTTCGATAGATCATGACCATATATATTGGCTCCTGGAGTTTTGATTCTCTACCTATCCGGGAAGTATATTTAAAAATTCCCGAAAATCAAAGCAATGCATTTAAACGGAAAAAATCGGGACTTTGAGGCCTTCTGGAATCAAACCTATGAGGTTCAAAATCGGTTATGGCCAATTCGTGGTAAAAATTTCAAGTCAATGATGCTTTTAGGTTTGACAGGTTTAGCCTGTGAGTTTGTATCTTCTCTAAATATATATATGTATACATGAAGGAATCCGGAGAAGCATCTATATATAATAGATAATATGGACGACAACTAGGTAGCTCCTCCACCCAATCTCCGCTACAAATTGTTAAATATGCGCGGTGCCGATGGGTTGAGTTGGGTAGGTAGGGTTCCTTTCGTTGAATTTAGATATTACATATATTGTATAGCATGAAGGATTACTATATAGTTCCTCCATCCAATCTCTGCTACAAATCGTGAAATATGTGCGGTGCCGATGGGTTGAGTTAGGTGGTAAGGGTTTCCTTCATTATATTGAAGAAAATTGGCCTTTTCTTACAGTAAAATTACGTATAAATGGCCTTTTGTTACAGTATAATTACAAAAAATGGCAATTCTTTCCGAACGTCCCCCCCTAGTACCCCTGCTTCACTCCATGGACCTGTAAGATTGCATTGCATAAATGATTCCCACATAAGCTTCTTCGAATTACTATTGCTCACTAATTTTCGGTATAATCACACTTTCCGGTATCTTAAATACTGAGTATTACATGCTACATTTAATAATATTTGGTGTTTTTTTTTCGACATTTTCATTCTTCAGTACCTTCCCACCCAACACCCCTGTTTCCTCAGTGCTACGAATTTTAGGCTATCCGAGACTAGAAACTCGAAGATCACCGCTACATCTGGCGTCAAAACGCCATAACAAAGACTAAAATGGTCTCCGGAGGCCATTCCTGTCCGTGCATCACTCAAATCGAGATATGTCAGTCACTATAGTAGGTACTAACTTGCATTACACATAACTATAAACCGCCATCTTTGATGTATAATCCCTGAAAATATCATTGAAATCGGGCTAAATCTAATGGGGTAAAAAAAAATAATCGCTGACGGTGCCAAACTGCAAATTTACCTTTTCTCCTAGTTGCCAGTCCACTGAAGTGTAGTGCTTCCACATAGTTGTGCGTTGAAAAACATTACCTTTATTCGCCGACTTTAGTCGATCCTCAAATTCCTTGGCTTATATACAGGGTGATTCTTAAATTTTGTTATGATTACGGAAAATGAGAAATTTTTACTAAATGCATCAATTTTTATTTGTTATTGTTACAAATATTCAATATGCCCTGACTTTGAAGCACAGTGCACATTTCTATAAAAGAATTCATCCCAGATGTTTTGCAGCTTGTGCTGGTTATTCAGTATTCAGAGTATTCAGTGCAGTTGTGATGCGTTAATTCTTGATCATCAATAGGTAAGAGAGGAACATAAACTGCATCCTCAACAAACCCCCACAAACAGATATCCCACGCAGTTAAGTCTGGGGAGTGGGAACAGCCAGTGGTGAAGCGCCGTAGCGCCACGACGACTGACCCAATGTGTAGATGTGTGCCGTGCTTCAAATGAAGGCCACATTGAACATTTGTAGAGAAAACAAAATGTATTTAGTAACATTTTCATCTTTGTTTCATGCATTCATGTTGAAGAATGAAAAAGTTCTGATTCTCGTAATCAGAACAAGACTTTGGAATCACCCTGTACAATTAAACTTACAGAACTGGACTATTTTTGGAATACATGCATTTTCAGTGGGGGAAATAGTGGTCAGAGCAGAGTAGCTGTAGAGTTGGATAAGAAAGTGGGAGAATCCGTGATAGCCACAGAGCTAATAAGTGATCGGGTTGTGTCAGTAGAAGTAAAGTCTGAACCAGTAAACACGGTTATAGTTTAGGTGTACCTGCCAACTAGTGATTACAGTGAGGATGATGTAGACATGGTTTATGAACAAATACAGGAGATTATGGGAAGGTAAAGGGCAGTAAGAATCTCGTTGTTATGGGAGACTGGAACATGGTAGTTAGGCAAGACAAAGATGGGGATGAGGTGATAGAGAGTTTGGTTTAGGGAAAAAGAATGACAGAGGACAGAAACTGATAAGTTTTCTGCAAGAGAAATAATCTCTGCATCACAAACACACTCTTTCAGCAACACAACAGGCAGAGGTACACATGGAAAAAGCCCGGGGATACAGATAGGTACCAAATTGATTACATTTTGGTAAGAAAGAGGTTTAGAAATGGTGTTAAAAACTCGCGAAGTTCTCCTGGTGCTGATGTCGACTCGGATCATAAGATTTTGTAAAGAATTACTTCGATAAAACAGCGAGTGTCACTCAGATGTTACAGGATGCGAGATGGGAATCATTTGAAGATAGAAGAAAAATTCAAAGGATAAATATATTAAATAAATTCAGAGAAATTATGTTCTCAGATGATGTAACTGATATAATGCGAGCCCCCTGTTATATGGGTTGTTCTGATACTGCCAGAAAGATTAGTAAAATAGATAGAATCTAGCTAGAACGAATCGCTTCAAAAATTCATTTCTTCTGCGAACTATAGGCGAAAGTAACTGTTTAGGAAAATAGAATGCCTCCGAAAGGCATGCCGCTGAAAGGTGGCTTGCAGGGCTCTTACATAGACAAACATGGTCATGATGAAAACTGAACTTAAGTTTGAAAAGATCATATGACCAAAAGCTACACGAAAATGGAATTTAGAAGCTCTAAGGGGTGGGAAGTCTAAAGAATTTCAAGAGTCAGTCAGCAAGGCTCATAATCGTAAAGGAAGGAACCAGTAACAATGAATGGGAAAAGTTTAAAAAATGTGTCAAGGATTGTACTAAAAAAACTGTTGGGATAGTTAAACAAATCAAAATTAGTAAACCATGAGTTACTGTAGAAATGATCATCACAACCTGAGCATGTATTGAAAATGTTTTCAAATGATTTCACACTTCCTTCTGTAAAGAATAAATGTAGAAAGATTTGATCAATTGCAGCCATTTTTCCTTTTCCAAACTAAAATTAGAAAGGTTTTATGAAGGGCTTATGAAAACGTTTGTCAAAGTTCCAATGATACCTGTTTTTTGCAAATTAATCAACAAAAAAGGGAGGTATTACACATGTTACAGAAATTTTGAATTAACTTAAATTACAACACTTAAGTGTTGCCATTGATTTCTTCAGAATAGAAATAGAATTCAGAAAAGAATACTTAATTCAGTATTATTGGGAATTTAATGAGCATTCGAAACATTCACATGAAAATTTGTACAACACTTTCCTAGCACATAGTTACCAAAATGTGTTCAGTTCATTTCTAGCGGCCATTTCCAAAATATTTTCAGTATATTTCTAGCATATGTTTACCTGTACATTTTTGTATGCCCAAAACATCCTAGACACATTTTAAAAAATATTTCACTGATATATTTCAAGCACATTGTGAACATAAATGGTGCTACTAGGGGCAATCCTCTTCAAAAAAAATAATTTCACCTTAAAATAATTTTGTATCTTATTAACATCAACACACGTGTGAAGAATCTCAATTGCTACCATGTTTTACACTGGGCCAATTAGAAATTACTTTAAGGTGTGTAAACGTAAAACGACGTCAGTAATACTGCCGTGAGTTTACTTGAAAATGACTAGTGACAGTAATTATTGCATAAGGAGACCCAGCTTTATGTACAATAATCTTAATATAACAAAATTGCTGGAAATGAGCTCAAAGCATGATTTTACGTTGAGTGCAATTGTAGAGCAAATGGTTTTAAACTACACAGTTAATGTCAGAATAAATATATCGATCCTCATGAAATACTTCTCGTGCAACTCATGTTTTAGCAGTTACTTAATTCACACACACGACGCTTACCTTTCAGAATTTCTTGGTAAATGATACAGCTTTCCACCTCTTGCTCCACAGCTGAAAACCCAAAACTTCCTGTAGTCTATTTTATGTTAATATAACTCAATTCACTCTTCAAGGATTCGAAGGTAGAAACACCTGTCAAAAACAAGGATTAGCATACAGGTGGGTAGAGTGGCTAGATGAACAATGGAAAGGAGGAGGAGGGGGGAAATAGGTTCCCAGTTCGAGGAGGAGGGAGATAATCGTTTTTAGTTCCGATAACCTGCTGCCAGGCGGGTGGTAGTCATTTTCTTTAGTGCTCCAATCACATTCCTATTGACTCTGCTAATTTCTCTTCCATAATGAATTTTAACGCTTTTTTGAACTAGCAATTTGGCTTCCCAAGGTTTTTTCCTTGGTTTTTATCCATATTAAGTCGTCATTTAAAATCACCTAACCATTTAGTCTTTTGAAACCTCAACCTGCAAACAACGCTGTATAACTGATTGAGTATGATTTTACTTATTTCTAACAGCTCTAAAACTATATACTATTTCTGTGTTGTCTTCTGTAGATAAATTGTTCTGTGTAAAAACTCTCATATTTTTCAGGCTGTTAAAGCTACAATTGTTATTGTTTGATTTCAGTGAATCTCCAATGATGCGATTCAAGTTTGGAGGCGAGAGGCGGAATGACTGGCGCTGCTGCTTCTGCTTCCATGTACGCACTGGCACCATATTTCTTGGCATTTGGCATTTGGTAAGAAAGACTTGTGCCACAGATATGTGTATTTTAAGTGTACTTTATCAAAGTGATGTCAAGAAATTGATGAAACCTAATAATCTGAGCATAAATTAATATAAGAATGTAAAAGTGGTGGGTTTTGACTTTGTAAGCTTGAGTTTGGTTGAGCATACCTCCTTTTTATGATTATTCTGTTCAATGAGATTTTAGTTCAAAATTGTTTCGAATAGGATATTTTGGGTTGAACTCCCATCAATCTTAACCCTTCCTTGATGGTGCAGGTTACTTGAGGACCCCAAAACAGATAAATTCAATAGAAAGGTTTTATTTTTACCACATGTTTCTTATTCCATGTATTCCATGTGCATCAATGTTTCTTTTATCTTATGAAATTGAAAGAAATTTGTTTCACTTACTTATTTCCAAAATATTGTTAGTTTTTGAATGGGGTACCAAAGTACCCTGCACAGCCATTTTTGCTTGGATTGCTATGCACAATGTCATGTCGTGTGTTTGTGGAAATTCAGTCACCCTTTCTTACAGATTTTTCAATTGATTCATTATTTATTGTATTAAAAGTAATTATATCATATTATCATCCCAAATCTCTTGTACTGGGATGTTTTTGGGTATACCTGGGTTGACATCAAAGTTCCGAGTGGAGGTCCTTCAGAGACATACTCAAAGCATATTTCTGAGTGAATAAATGTTTCTTCCATTTTTCTAAGAATATAATATACTGTTTCTGACCTATGCAGTTCCTGCAATATTTGAAAACTTTAAATCCATAATATTGCTGTGGAATTTGTATAACACTTGTCACTTGGTATAACACTTCGCAAGTGTTTGCAGGGATACAGCTTCACAAATGCGATACAGCCGCTCTAAGGGTCTGCAAACGTCCCCTACTCACTGTTCAGTCAATCCCACTTTGCGAAACATCTGCTGGAGGAGGGGCATGGAAATTACTTCACCTCGAAAATATTTCAAGTAAAGATAAAATATAACAGTAGATGAGCGACTTGCAACTGTCCGAGGTAAATGCAGATTCAAAGTTTACATAAAAAGTAAACCTGATCGTTATGGAATCAAGATCTGGGTGGGTGTCAATTCGGAAACGTCCTATATCAATCAATTGTGGCAAGAATGATTGGTGGGATCCACCTCCCTTTTGAAATATACTCTCCATTCCTCAGCTTCTCGGTTTTTGTCTCCTGTAGGAAATTTTGTCTTGAAAATCAATGATTTCCTGCAAAATTTGTACTGTGATTCAATAAAGGGTTTGCTAAATCAGGTAAGCTGAACTAACTTTCTGACAACGTTTACAATCTTGTCAGCGAATGATGGCAATCTTGGATGAAAATGCAGTTTTACTCATGAGGCACATTTTCAATTGGATGGTTTTGTAAACAAGCAGTTTTTTGGTGTTCAGAAAATCCACAAATATTGCATGAGAGGACTTTACACAGTGCTCGAGTGTCTGTGTAGTGTGCGGTAGGTAAATTGGGGGCTGTATTTTCTTTGAGAATGATAATGGTGAGGCAGTTACTGTTACCGCATATCGCTACTTGGAAATGTTGAATAATTTTTTCTTGCCTGCACTTAGCCGTCATAACATAGCAATGTGAAACATATGGTTCCAGCAAGATGGCTACGGCCCACACTGCTCGAATTTCGATGGAAAGTGTCGCTTTCCCTGGAAAAGTAATCTCTCCTTTTGGAGATGTTCCTTGGCCCCCCCCGGTCCCCCTATTTGGCTATCCCTGACTTCTTTCTTTGGAGTTTCTTGAAATCACGTGTTTATGTTAAAATACCACGCACATTACCGGAGTTGAAGGATCATACGAAGAGAAATCCAAGCCATTCCACGAGAAATGTTACAAGATTCAATGCATAACTTCAGGGAACGTCTGGAAACGTGTTCAATCAAAAGGGTGCCATCTACGGTTATATTTGTTGCTTAACCTTTTGTAAAATTTTCTTAAAATTCTGAGTTTGTAGAACACATTGTTTAAAAAAATAAAATTTTGGTTTAAAATAAAAAAAAATGTGGCTTTTTGAAAACCATGTGATTCCTGGTAAACACCCTATAGCTTGCAGAACAGTTATTTACCGAATTTTAAAGACATTACCGAAATATATTAGGTAATATCTTTAAAATATCCGCAAAAACATGTTTTGGAAATTATTTTTTTCAGTTGGTATGCATATGGGGTTCAGTATTTTTCTGGTATTTAGCAATGAATTACTAATTGTGTATGGGCTTAAAAATTATTAAAATATTGTTTAGATAAATATTAAAATTTATTTTTGTAAATTTGCTTGCACTGCATACTTTTTATCGGTTAAAATTAACTAAATTCTCAATCTGGGGTCATATTGACTCCACACGACTGATTGACAACTTGTAGTTGGTTCTGGGCCAGTTCTTTATTTCTCTGGCATAGCTATCTCTGTATCTCTTTGAGGGGCATTCTTGAAACTTAATGTGAGTTCTCGAAGCAAAGGAGAAGACAGAGTGGCGAAAGTTGGCGCAGGCAATGACGAATTGCATTCGCAGAGGAAAGAAAAAATATAGAAAGCCACTAAGCTTGCGTTAGGGGTCACCAATGTAGGATTTATTGGCCGCAACCAACAACAGTTATAATAGTGCGACACTTAACGAAAATGGCAGGCTCATTACACTGCAACAATCCAGGTTTACCCGTTCCCACAATGCGTTTGTCGCTATGGGTAAACAAATACAAATGAATAGTTCGATTTTGGTTTTGCCACATCTTAAATACTTTATTAAGCAGTCACATTCCTCGCAATATTTGACCCACTCATTTCCGCTGTCAATTCTTCACTACTTCAATAGAAGCCCTCTCTTCTTGAACCATCTCCAGCATCTCCGTGTTTGTGTCAACCTGTCTTACTTTCTCCATTCTATGCCAAACCCATATCTCAAAATGTGTACATCCTCCTTTCTTATGGTAAACTTTTTACACCTATACACCAAAATACTCTGCACCAAGGATTTTGCCCATCTTTTCTAGATTCCTTTATCAATACCACTGGTTATCAATTCCCTGAGCTCCATAAATGCTATTTTGGCCAAAGCTATTCTTTTTAAATCAGTTGATTTCTTTTACATTTATGATGATAATTATAATGACATGGCTAATACCATAGCAAATATTTTATGCTTTTGCAGTTTGAATGCATGGAGAGAAATTTAATAAGAAGTCCTTTTTTCTCCTGTGAAACTTCTCAAAAGTTCATTTATTCCCTACCAGTCCAATACCACAATAGCTGTATAGTATCATGTATTCTAGGGGCACTTAATAGTCTTGTTTAGATTTTTAATTGTTCTCCTGCTCCTTATTTTCATTCTTTGTGACTCCTTAATTATGTAATTGGAAACCTTCAATTTGCTTTATGAATTCCAACATAGAATTAATAAGTCCTTATATTTATTTCAGGTTCTACACCTGATGGCTTTCTCTTACATTGCTCTAATTCTGTGGAAGCCAGATGTCATTATGGACTATGAATATAGCAGTGATGACAGTTTGTTGACGCAATTGAGGAACAAGTAAGTACACCTCAGGGATTCAGGAAATAATCCTCCAACTATGAAAGATAGGTTGACGCTTTAATATCCTTTTGAAGGTTTCACAAGGTTTCATGCTATAAAGTCATAGCGGTAGAGAGAGGGAATCTAACTTTTAACTTACAGATATACATGAAACTGGTCACCAGCATTTTTTTCTCTGCATCTATTTGTAATCAGTCTATTTCATTTTGCAATAAGTTAATTTTACTATTATAATAATTCTTTTATTATCTTATCATTAACATAATTTTTGGGATTTCCTAGGAATCTATGAATTAAAAATGGTTTTGTCTGTGAATGCATCTAAGAACCAAGAAAGTCCTCATCTGCGTTTATTTAGTTGTGTTTATTTCTTTCAATCATTCTCATTTGTTCCTTTGGTTAGAAGGAAGCTTTAGATGGTTTGGCATGAACCTTGTGATGCAATCTTTCCAAAGAACTCATTGAAAAGAATCAAAATGTCCATCATTACTCCTACTATCTACCACCAGGTGTCCTCCAGGAAGGTTTATTTACAAGAAAAGGGCATAATATGTATTAAATTATTATTATATTAGATTGTTGGCATCTATGAAACATTTAAATGATGCACTTTCTGAGGGTAAACTCTGCAAACATCTTAAAATGGACTCTGTAAAAATGAGTGGAACGTGAACGAAAACTTTTGCCGGAAACATGCACGGTGAACCATGCACCCATTCATTCAAACATTTTCAAAACGTACATTTTTTTCTTTCACTTCAAGGTACATTTTTTCATGTATAAAATGGTTCCTACTTTTTTCTATTAACATCCTCCTTTTAATTGACAGTATAAAGCCTTCAGGAATGGAGTATAGGTGTGTTGACTGTAAAAATAATAAATGCAAGGTATTCAGCTGGAAAATTCGTAATACTGTAGAGGTCCGTTATAGCGAGAGCTGACAAAAATCAGAAAAGTACATGTTATAATGCATATTCGTTAAAGCCGATTTCTTAATCTAAATGTCCGTCCTCTTGAATCCAAGGGCAGCAAATTCGTCAGAATGGAACTGTAGGGTTTTTAATTCTTACGCAATTGCTTCTGAATGCGTTAAACAGTACGTTTGCGTAAAAAATATTATTTCCCTGATTGATAAACCATAACCAAAGTGTTCCTCTAACATTAAATGTGGATCATTATTGCTCAATAATCGTCGAAAGTAATTATATATCATTAGATAATCGTATTAGGATTTGGTGATGTAGCATAATAATTACACTTGGCTTTCCAGTAGGATAAGTAGTTACGAGAATCATACTCGTTAGGTGCAAGTTTTTCTCCGGTGCCGGCAATTCTTCAACGCAGCTGGTGAGAGCAGAATTCCTTCTCCTCTACTCTCATATATCGTCATCCCCCACTGTATATTTCCTCTCTTGTCCTCCAGGCACAAACAGAAACCTCCCACCCTTCAAAGCCATGCCACCTCTCACTTCCGATACGTGTTTTTCTTGTAATGGTGCTAATTTTTAGGAAAAAGGAATTGGATAAATTATGAAGGAACAAAAGGGATTTTATTTGAAACATTGTAACACAGCAATATTACAATTAATGGTCACTTGCGTCCTTTGGTTAAGTTTTGTCCAAAAATTTTGGTCATTCCAGTCAATTGGCATTAATTATTTCCCAAAATGCTGAACTTAACGATTAATTCACTTTCTCAGAAACATCGAAAGTAAGAATAAATTAAACTTAGCATAAGTTATAAGAACTTAACAATAATTAATAAATATCTATTGGCGTAAAAACCTGATTTCTCGGTCTCACTGTACATAAAAAGCATTAACTTAAAATCTATTCTTGTCTGTTTAAAGTTATTAGTACAGTGTTTGGTGACGAAATATTCTACATGCTTTAAAGTTATTAAATTGTTCACCAAGGCATTTTTAGCTTGATACAAAGAATTAAGCTAATGCTAGCGAGAGGGGCTCTATACTAGGGATTTTTAACGAAAGTTCTTTGCTGTGGCTGCAGAAAACCACTCAAACACAGTGCGATTTAATTCACTGTATTTTGTGTCTCTTTTTTCATCCTGGTTGAATAATTTTTGCCACTTAATAAATATTTCTCCATAATTTTGTCCTTTTGCTTCATGATGCTGTTAATTTGTGTCTTCCCACATTTAAAATGAGACCTCACTTCCTAAATATCCTTTTTTCCCTCACTGACTATTTTTATGACACTTATCTTTTCATTGAGATTTAAATTTTTCAGTTATTTTATCCATGATGGTATTATATCCATGATTGGTATTAACCCTAATTATCCTAACTGTTACTAGAAGAGCGCAGAATGATCACACGTCTTGTACTGCAAGTTTGTAGGGACTGTAGACTGTAGGGACCAGAAACACTTTTCGGGACACAATTTGATAACCCCGAGGGACCAAACTTTTCACTTCAACCAGAAATTAAAATCCTTCCTCATAAAATTCTTTGACTTTTTAAAGATTTTCTCACTCACTCATTTTCTTAAGAGAGGTCCAAAAGGATATGGAAAAGTTCACTGAATTTCCTAGTTTCCGATTTTGCTTCAGTGAGACAATGAATGAACACAACCCAGGGGGCAAGGCTTCCCTTCACTCTCCTATTGCTCCAACGGATTAGTCCTAGTTCCATGAATTCTACGTCTCCATTTTCCCTGGATTGGGGAAAACCCAGGGATGGCCCAGCTCACAATCAGTTCTGCTGTTGAGGGCACTTGCCATTCAGTATTGCTTTCGCTAATTCATCTTTACAACTATGGTCACTTAATCATCTTGAAGAGAATGTACTTTTAAGCAAAGCATCTTCGTAACGGAAGTGGTGCATCAAATAGTGATCATAACTCAAACCATAAAACCCTACATAATTTCTTTAAGTTTGAAATTTTCTTTCCCTCTTTCACAGATTCAAACTCCACTTATTTCAGCACGAAATTCAAGGTATTAATATTTCCATCTGCGTCTCACAGGCTCCGCCTTATTGAGAGACTTTCTTGAGAAAAGTATGATCATTATGCAAAGCAATTCCAATATTGCCACTTTGACAAGTTTCTGCCTCAGACAGATTCAACCTCTCACATTTTTTACTATTGTTGAAAATACTTTTTTTTCTTTGAACCAGATGATATTGATATTTTATAACTTTCTTCAAAGCAGCACCTCCTCAAATGTTGGTTGTTTTATTCCGCTTAGTTCTCTTGGTGAACCGAAAACAGAACAATTGTGCGTCGTCCTTGTCACCCACACCATTTTTGAGTCGCCATCTCACGTTCTTTAGAATAACAGACCGTACAGAAAAATACTGTCTGCAGTTTCCTTAGTTGCTAATGAAACCTTATGAAACTGTGCTATAGTGATGTTCTCACACTGCAGGAAGGATAACAATCCTATAACTGTAGGTAAGTGAGCTGGCATTTCTTACTTCCAAATACAAGAGTATTTTTGTTTGATATGAGCTTCATTTAGTAGATTAAAAACAATCAGAATGAACGCCAAAAGTAACCTAAGTTGTTCAGATTGCCGAATTTTGTGCTGAAAACGTATATCACTGAAAATTTTCTCTCATTTCTTACATTTGGTGAAATTACCTCAACTACTTACAAAATAAAAAATATCCCTTTTTTCTCTAAAATTCGAAAATTTGAGCTATAATTTACGTACTCAAAATGAACAGTATAGGTTACAAAATTATTTTTCCTATTACAATATATCAATAATATATTACTGTGAGGTTATTAGAAATTAAAAGTCATGGTCCTTATAATTTTAATATAAAGGTGAATTTTCGGGGTTTTTGTAATTTTTCTTAAGCCTTTTGCGCTACTACTACTAAAGATTTAATTAAAGAATTGTTTCCTTATTTTTCTGTTAATAAGCATGCAAATATGCAACTTTTGAGTGCTATTAGAATTTGATACCCAAAAAATCTTTTTTTTGGCCCAGCCTAATATGGTGCCACTATAGCAACATATTTTTAGGGCTGTATGTGCTCGTGACGAAAAACCAAGTTTACTATTTAAGAGGTTTGAAACATGCTATTTCAAATTTAAAAGATTCAAAGGAGTATCCAAAACGTCTTTATTTTCTAAGAGTGGGCAGAAAATAACCTATTTTTTTCGATTTTACAAATGCCATCCTCAAAGTTGTCCCTGCTTTTAGGGCCTTGTATGCCTGTGATGAAAAACCAGATATACTTTTTTATATGGTTGGAATCATTCTCTTTCTAATGAAAATGATTCAAATGAAATTCCAGAGGGTCTTGTTTTGTAAAAGTGGAGTTAAAATATCCTATTTTTGGCTTTTTTACAAAAACTGTCAAATGTTGACTCAATTTTTAAAATAATGGAAATTACTAGGAAGATGAAATTTTATTTTCATAAACTATGTATTGATATGTTATCATACCCAAAGTTTCATTTTGATTTTATCTTTATATCCTGAAAGATAAAAAGCCAAAATTTTAATTTTTTTGATCCACAATTTTTCAAGCCAGTTTTGCACTGAATGTTCTGCAAGGAGGTCGTTCTTACAGTTATTTTTATTATTTTGTTTAATAGAGTGCAAAAAGTTGTACTTAGCCAAATTTTGTTTCCTTCATAAAATTTTTCCCTGAGATATTATGCCTCAAATTTACCGATATTTCATAGTCATACTGAAGAAGGCATTGACATGGGGTCAAAAAAACTACTATATCTCAGCAAATATACCATTGGCGATAGTAAAACTTTACAAATGTTCATAAGAGATATGTGTAAATGCCCATACTAATTTTAATTGAAATCCGTGGTGGAAGTCTGGGGCACTTCCCTGAAATCAGACCACTTGGCATGGAATTACTCATATAGGACTGCACTCATTCAATATTTGAAAAAGAAAGGCACGATTAAGAGTGGAGAGGCTCAATTTAGAAGAAGAGGATTGAGAATTCTGAAACTGCATTTATGGAATTTTTCAAGTGTGATTGATCGTAGCTACTGAATCTAATCGTACGGAGTGTGATACAAAATGTGGTGAATATTTTTTTTATGAACAAAGTTATAAGCATAAATTTTGAATTAATTTCTTTCAAAAGGTACTTCCTTCGGCTTGCAATACACTTATTCCAACGTTGATTCCATTATTGGAAGGCTTCTTATGGAAGGGGCTTCGGTTGCTTTGTTGTTGCCATCACAGGAAATGGTATCAAAGTTATCTTTCTAGCATGTTTTTTATTTGATTTAATTTTTGGAAAGATCAAGAAGTCGCATGATGATAAATCCAAAGAGTAAGGTGAGGAGTAAGGACAGACGAAACTCATTCATATGGGCAAAAACTATGAAATTAGAAGCGAGGTGTGGCATGACGAGTCGTCATGATGAGGGTGAAAACCCTTGGTGAATTTCTCTGATCTCTTCCTCTTTAACATTCGCAGTTGACAGTTGTTCTCCTTGGAATGAACTCTGATCACATTCTGCCCTCTCAAACAATGTGCGTAACTGACATTTGACGGAAGTGTCTTATTAGGGCGAGCAACTTCTCTTCCATTGGAATACATCTTAAATCTTCATCTCCAGTTATCTACATCTAGATGATCCTTCAATTCTGTGCAAACTGGCACACAGTTTTCCATCTGTTGGTCAGTCAAATGTTTGGGAATAAATTTCATGCTCACTTGTCTCATTTGCAAATTATCATTTGAAATACTTTGCTCAGACCTGTATGAGATGTTCAGTTCTTTCATATGCTCTCAGTCAGTCAATCGCCTTTTCGAACAAATCATCTTTGCCACTTTTTGCAACATTTTGTCTTTTGGGTTATTTGTCTTCAGCTGACTCATTTCCACATTTAAATTGCTCTTATCAGTCTTCAGAGTCACAACATCATTGCCATAACTTTGACATCTCATGAGCTTCTTAATGGGCTGCTCCATGATGAGTGACGACCTCACTCTTCTGGAAACTGATAAACCCCTCACAATGACTATCTCAGAGGATCAGACCATTGGAATTATTTCTTCTAAGGATGTAGCTGCAGTAGATGCTGCTTTGAAAATGTATTCACTGTATTTTTTTAATCACACCATGTAAGTAAATCAATCAATATCAAACCTCAACAAAGTGGAACATGTTTAAGGATTATCTACCACTTAACTAAAATTTTGGTTTTACTGTGATGCATGGTAATTGTTTACAATTATGTAAAGATGACCAAGTTGTTCATAGGATTTACAAGGACTCAGTTTAAGCAGGGAATGACTATTGGCTCCTATTGTAGATAATTTTAAAGGAAAATAATGGGGTGTTCAACCTGTATGTAACACAAACCATTTTGCATAATTGCAGATTATCATCAGGAAAGGTCTCTAAATTCTCAACGTGGAATATTTTAATTTGACTATATGTCATTGTTTGAGACAAAAATCCTGTCTTTAAGATGTCTATGCCTGTAGGCAGGCTCTCTTTTTGGATGATTCCCTCAGTATACTTCTCTGACCATCTCTTGACCAAAACTTGACAATTTATGCAATCCTTTGTCTGTTTTCTCATAATACCAATCTACCAAGTTAATATCCCTAAAGATTGGATATAGGTAAGTCATGTAATAACAGTAATGAAAAATATCCATCGAAACACCAAAGGCTGACAAGCAATCTATGTCCTCCATCTTTATTTTCTCCCTCTCTGTTCTGGAGGTTAGGTTTTTTGGAAATGTCATGTCTATTGGGCAGGTTGCAGCTTAATCAGTAATGTTTTTGGTCCTAGCTGTGCAAGGTGGAGGAAAGTTTCGTGAGGGAGCAATTATGTAAAGATTCAAATGATGATAAAATTTTTCTCAATTATGGAAAAAATGGGAGAAAATTCCCATTATCAAAGTTCTAATAATTGAGAGCTGAATTTTATTTGTTTCTAATAAACTCTCTCATTCAACTAAGCTGATATGTGAGAGATTCTCTTCTGCACAAGTAAGACTTATGTTTTGTCCTGTTGGTCATCATCAGGCTGCTCGTGTGTGTGTGTTAGGAGTATTTTTTACATGTATGTGTATTAATGAGAAGACACTTGGGTTGCCTTCATGTTTTGCAACCCAAGGTAGGTTGGTGTTGCCTCATGTAATTGAAAGTTCCTGATGATTGCGAAACAATCGCTCATGCACATAAATGTGTGTACAATCATATTCATGAACAATCTGGCATGTATCTAAATACATCTAAAGGAGATGGCACACGGTTGCCTTCTAATTATGCTTTATTGTTTTCATATTTTGATGTTCTTTTTGATTAAATTACAGACCTCAACTTCCCCCTGCTCTGCCTACTCCTTTGAGCAGTGAGGTTGATCCCAGTAATTTGCAAATCTTGGATGAATTGGAGACAATTCGAGAGGATGTGAACGTTGGAGATGGTGAAAAGGTCATTATCATTCTTTTTATCAAATGAATCTTGGATTGGTAATTTATGCATCATCTATCCTTAGCCAAGCTTACCTATAAATGGGCTGCACAAATTTGTGGCAAAGATATACCACCTAACGTTTGAGGATTATGGATTCTTAAAAAGTTACCCCTGCTCGTATAATTTCTTTTGTAAGACATTTTGTTGAATGACTTTTTCAATTAGTAAATTCCCTTGAGCTACAGAAAATCTGAAATATTTCAAAACCATGCATATTTAAAGGTAATGGTTAAAGGTTCCTTGCAGATAAGGGGATGCACCCAGGAAAAATCCCAAGTAAAAATGAAAAGTTCCTAAAACGACTTGTGAAAATGGTAGCCAGGTAGGCTACATGCTAAACGCAGCCTCCTGGATAGTGGAAGATCCTGGGTTCCATTCCCAGCCCTGTCAGCCATTTCTCAAGTCTGTTTTTCCTTGGGATTTTTCCATGCACATTTATTGTTATATATTGTATGACGAACTGATTCTTCTTTAATGAGATAGATAAAAATTCCTTCTTGGGAAATATTTGTTTCCTGAAATGCTGCTTACCACTTTATATTTTTTAAGCACCTTCTATGGCATTCAAAACATGTCATTGCTTGGTATTTTATTTTAAAAGACTACCGAACCCAATTCTAAGATGACCCCCCCATTTTTTTGGAACTCAGCAAGGGAAAAAATTAAATTTTGAATTATAATTACTAATACAGTGAAACCTGCCTCAACGGCCACCTCCCTTAAGCAGTCACCTCCTCATGTGGCCATTTTTTTCAGAACAGAACGATTACCCCTTATAAACAATGTAAATTTCCCCTCCTTTCTGCGGTCTCCTCCTTCAGCGGCCAGCGGTCACTCTATGTTAGGCCTGCGGCCACTATTTTTGCAACCAGAAACCCTTCTTGCTTTCGAAGATTTCCGAGTTTTCTTCAAACAAACTTATTAACTAAGACCCCTCTATGTCGTATTATAGTTCTTGATGTTAGAAATCATTGAAATCTTCATCAGCATTTTAGTCTATCATGAGGCTCTCTTGAGTTGGATGATGCTGTCGCAAAGAAGGCATGCCTGACACCATTAATGTTGTGATGACCCCCTGCTGACAACAATTAATAAACCAAGAGTAAAATAGAGAAGATTTATTTCCGTGACAGTTCACCGTCTCATGCACAGAGTCGGAGAGCAAGTGAGTACCACTGTAATGGATGAGGAAGAAGGATGCGACCCTGGGTCTTTCGACCAAAGAAATTGCTATAAAAAATGCCCTTCGTGTGCAGAAGCACACCATGCATTTATTTTCCGTCAGTGTTTTCCAATTCACTTTACCTCCAAAATATACGCATGTTTGGGATGAGCAGTAAGGTGATTATATGAGCATACGTAATTTTTTTTGTATTGCGGGTAGCGTTTTTTGTCCCTGTGTAGCGTCGGCCCGATAGAGGGTGGAGAGTGTCGTGGGTGACCATCGTGTGTTAAGAGTGATTCCCTTTTTCTACCGGCAAATGGGCGTAAAGATTACTATGTAACATTAGTGATGTCTCATGGTTAACGACCTAGTCAGTGAAATCGGTAAAATGAGCGGAGGCAAGATCAAACTCGTCCTTATTCTGGAAGAGAGGAGGAAAGTTATTTTGGAGAGTAAGAATAGAACCTCGGCAAGAAAAATGGCTATTACCTTTAATTATGGAAGGACACAAATAAATAACATTTTGAAATACGAAAGCTCCATTTTGAAGGACTGGAAGGACAATAAGAATCACACAACGAAAAGGAAGACATCGACGAGTACCGAGAAAGTGGAAGAGGTTGTGTACAAGAGTTTTACGAGTGTGCAAGCAAAGAGATTACCTGTGAAAGGACCAATGATCTAATTGTAAGAGGAAGCCCGTGAAATAGCGAAGGAATTGGAGGTGAATTATTTCGTTGCCAGCAATGGTTGGTTAGAGTGTTTCAGAAAACGCCACAGTATTGCATATTGTGCAATGTGTGGCAAAATGGGAAATGTAAATCCGAAGGATGTTGACGATTGGAAGAAAAGATTACCATCCTTTTAGATGGTTATGCCCCTTGTAACGTATTTAATGTTGACAAGAGTGGCCTTTTTTATCTGTCAATACCTAAAAAATCCCTTACCCTCAGCAATGAAATGTGCAAAGGAGGAAAGATGTCTAGAGAAGATTAACAATGCTGCTGTGCCGTAATGCGGGGGGAGAGAGAGATAACAGGGAAATCTCTGAGACTGAGAGTTGATGCCCGACAGTTAGGAGTAAAATGGCATGTAAATAGAAGAGCATGGATGACATCGGCAATTTTCGAATCTTGGCTGAAGGACTTCAATGCTAAGATGGTCTATGAACAGCAGAAGGTGATTCTGTTGCTTGACAATGCCATCCAAGCATTTCCCTTAAAAATTTTAAGGTATTGTTTCTGCCTCCATACACAACTGCCACCTTACAGCCACTAGACCAAGGGATTATATAGTCGTTTAAGCTCCAATATCGGAAGCAAGTTCTACGATCCCTTGTTTCCAGGATGGAAAAAGCTGACAGCGTCTCTGATTTATTAAAGCTCGTAAATGTTAGTGATGCTGTCCTGGTCAATTTCATCATGGAATGAGTGAAAGCACCGTCAAAAATGCTTTGGGATCTGTGGTATAATCACCAACAGGATTGACGAAGAAGTATCGCAAGAAGAACTGAGAGAGAGTGTGGAATTGCAGTCACTAGCGAGATTTCCTAGGACATCATACGATGTGGATGAAGAATTGGAAAATATTGACTACTTCGATGATCTGAGTGGAGACTGGGAGGCTAGACTGATGGAAGACCATCAAGGCGGGGCCGTGTGCAGGATTTGCTCGTAGGAGGGGTTTTTCAGTCAGGTGCGTGCTGGTAGCGAGTGTGGGCTTTTTAGACCCTTTTGTTCGTGAAACTCGATTTCTGATTAGCCCTAAATATTAACTCACCGAGACGAAAGGAGTCCTAACAGACGTTAATATGAAAGTTGAAAGAGGCACTAAATTTTGGCAGGAAAAGTTTACTAAATGAAACATTAAATAAAATAATTTCATTTTATCCTATCTTCAAGTAATCATTCGTGGAACTTTTTGTACGAAGGATCCTCATGGGGGAGGTTCGAACCCCCAAAACCCCCCCGTACGTACGGGCCTGCATCAAGGTAATGACTAAATAATATTTTATTCGTGAGCATTTAAAAAGAAAAAGAGAAAACAACCACTGATATCGATGACAGTATTCCTTCGCTAAATAGAAATAATTTCAATAATTAATGATATTTTTTGATAAATCACATATATTACCTAAATTCATATATCGTTATTATATTTGAAGCTATTTCAGAGAGCTACTTCAATGTTTCTAATTTATTTAATTTTACATTTATACTCAAAGAGCTGCCTTGTTGATAAGTGACGTAATAGATAATACATATTAGTAGACATATTTTCTATTGCTGCAATTCTACTTTGGGTATCCCATTCTTACAGTCAAAATCTGATTCAATTGTACTTTCCTGTATGGTCTGCAAATATTGCTGTTACTAATAATTAAACTCTATTTTGATAGAACCTTGTTAGTTTTTATGTTTAGCAGAATTTCTCGAAAATTTGGCCAAGCATCACTCATAGAATTTCACAATCAGAATTGCTTTATTTCCAACAAAAGTTATTTGATAGACTCTTAGCTGAAGGAATAGTATATTTCTGAATACCTTTCAATGCTTGATCAATGCGAAAGGTTAAAGTTATGACTATCTGTTGCTTGACGGATCTGTTCATAATCTTTCTTACTGTTTCTAATAGATGCTGTGGAAGTCTGTAATATAGTTAATTCCTTCAAAAACTCTTGGTCCTCTATGGTGGATGATATTCCCATGCCAGTATTAAAAGCTGCCATTCAGTATGTGGCTTCTCCACTTGCTGATATTATTAATCTTTCTTTCAGCAAAGGTAGCTTTCCTTCATATTTGAAATCTGCTTGTGTTAGACCTCTACCAAAAATACTTCTCTAAAACTCTGAAAAAGCTTACTACAATAAATTGATTAATATTCTTAACCGTAACAGTTTACTATCTGATTTCCAACATGGATTCAGAAAAGGCAGATCCACCACATTTGCTGCTTTCCAACTTCATAGTATAACTTCATAATTGCCTTTCATAGTATTAATCACAGTATTATTTTCTCAAAACTAGAAGGCTTTGGGAAGCATGGAAATTCTCTGGTTAATTTCTTTTCTCAGTGTAAGGCAGGAAGTCAAATACTACTTTAACACCAGCAATGGCTCAGTCTTTCAAAAGTACTAACTATTACTAGTGGTGTCCCTTACTATTCATGAATGATCTTCTCTCTCATCTTGCATCCAGTACTGTAGAATGGGGTGAATAGCAACAAAACTTCGTCATTTCACGAGATGAGAATTCTTGAACAGCGATTTGGGATACCTATTACAGCCGCTAAGTTTTTTGTTTTGATTGCAGTTAAACCAGTTGTCAGTCTCTTCTGCTCCTCCCCAGTGAGACTGAGAAAGTTAGCTAATGTAAGAAACTCTAAATTCAAATAATTTTGAACAACACTTTAAATCTCTTTAATTTAAAATCCGTAATTGATGTCTTAATCCTCGACATTAATATTTTTCTCCTACTTAAGTTAGATCTTTGATTGTTTATCTCTGTAAGTCTCTATTGGAATATTTTAATATGCAATCTGAAAGTGAATAGTGGGTAGGAAAAAATGAAGTAATTTTTGTTTCATTGATTGTCTGTGTCTTATAATGCTGGAGGATGGGAACTAATTACTTGTATAAAAAGTCCTAATTAACGCAGTGAAAGTCCATTACATATGAACATTTACATATCGTTAAAAGGAAGAAAGGAAATAACAGATAATGCTAAAAAATGATGTACGTTTATAGATTAACATAAAGGACTGCATGAGAGTTCCAGGAATTGGATGCGAAGGATATACACGTCAAATTCTGTTACAACAAATATCGTTACAATGAAAATCTTTGATTGTCTTGGTTGGCTCACCAGTAAATATGGGTAATTGAAATCTCGTTTCAACGAAATGTCAACTTTCATTACAACGAACATTTTTTATCCCAGCTAAAGAGCTTTACCGTCGAAAATATTGTCTACCCTTCACCCCTCGACCAGACAGCATGAGTCGTTTGGGTATTCCAGGGAGTACCGCAGTATGAGTCATCCATCTCAGGTAATTTTGCCCTCATTTACTGGGAAAATGGTCAGTCCTTTACCAGCTCTTCAGTTGTGAAGTTTAAAATTTCTTTTAAAAGAGAAGAGCCATGGATGTCTCGAAGAAAAGGAGACAGTTCAGTTTGGAGCTGGAAATGGAAATTTTTGAAGCTGTTGACAGTGGGAGGAAGAATGGGGAAATTGCCTCCAGTTTCGGGATTTCTCCATCTACGCTCTCAACATTTTTGAAGGACAGGGATAAAATCAAGGAAAGCTTTCGCAAAGCCAACCGAAACCCAAAGCGGAGGTGGGAAACCCAAAAGACTTGACTCAGAGCCCCAATCCTCAATATTGAAGTCTTTGGTCTTAATCAGAATCACCACAATCTTCCATGATGTAATGGAGAAGCTTGCAACCGTGATTTAAAAACAAGCACGAGATAACACGCAGCAACCAATATCAGTACTCGATGCGATACTTGCAAAGAAAAATGCTGGAAAGCAAGGCAAAGAGAGAGAAAATGCTAGATGTTTACACAACAGAGCTCCACAAATAACTGACGGATAGATAGCACGGAAAGAAGCATAGTTTTCAAAATTCATGATAGAACGCCTCTTCCACAGCTTAGGATGGTTGGGTGCACCGAAAGAAAATTTTGGAAAAACCAAAGTGGGTTCGCGAGGCAATAGAGACAATGCGAAGCATGGTCAACACGTGTCTCAATGACTGTGGGAGAGGAAAGGGCGCAAACTGCTTCTGTTTATCTTCAGATGAGCTCTAGGACACTCTAAAACCCTTGAGAGAAGATATGGGTAAATGCTTGCTCTTTCGTGGAAAAAGGGAACAAGCGGTAATAAACCGAGAAAGCTTGAATATCTCGATAACATTTTGACGTGAAAATATTACCATCCTATTGAAAACAAAGTGATTTAAAAGCAGAATTTAGAGAAGAAACAAATTGAACGTCAATTTAAAATAAAATAATTAAATTTCCTAAGACAGTGAAACAAATTGAAACATATAAAAGAATCAAATATATAATAAATTATCATAACAATCAGATTTATATACTGATCTATCTAGAATTATCATAAGGATTTTGAAGCCCATGGCTTTGGTTCCGGAAATACGTAATTTGACTGTCAGAAAAATTTTTCTTTTTATTAAATTTGGAATTTTGACTTTAACAATGTAAGCAATAATCTCACATTTGTACAAATACAATAAATAATGATCTTTTTATTTTTCTATAATAACAAAAATCGTGAAAGTGTCAGGAATGAAACAGGTTGTAAATCATTGAAACACCTGCATTTTTTATTAACTTTGACGATAAAGATGGATATTTTGATGAAATTTTCAACAAAACTATCAAATTCTCTCAGTAAACCCTTCCTCTTAGAAGGCAAAATAAAGGCAAAGCCCGAGAAAACTTGGGAGCGACGCGATGAAAACAGAGAAAGTACCTTTGCCTGAGATATCTCGGGCACGTTAGGGAATGATAAAAGTCATGCTCATCTTGAAATTTCATCTCTCAGATAGCATCAATCCAATCAAAAAATTATTTTAATGCTGCATATTGTATACTGTCATTCTTGTAGTTGTCTTCAACAGAATCTAATCCATTGCATATGCCACAAACTAAAGAACGTTTCTGAATTTGTTTACCTTGCAGGAACAATGGATAATCATTTCTTATGGGACTTACATATAAATAAAATATGTATAAAATTAAGACATGCTATGGCTAAATTAATCAATTATAAACAATTAATTCCTTTGTGTTACAGAAAAGTAATGTACTTCTCTCTATTTGAATCTTTGATTAGATATGGTATTAAATCCTGGGGTTATGCTTCAACGTGCTACATCAATAAAATTGAAAATATCCTAAAAAGAGTTCAAAAAATTCTAAACCTAGGTAATTTGGCTGATTTTAAGTCGTTTTATATGAAAAACAAGCTTCTGACCCCCAGGTATTTACAAATTTTAATTTTTAATTTACAATTCATCATTTAGGAGTTTGTTGTTCAGGGGTGTATTTGCAATTGCATACCTCAAAGGGGCCACAACACACCGAATTTCCGGACTCCAAGGGCAAAGCATTTTACCCGAAATAAGTACGTATCTCAAATTACAGTGGATCTTCGACACCAAAGGTTACGCTTTTTATTAAGCCAAAGCTAGTACAGTAAAAACTACGAGAGGCAGAAACATTTCAAAGCCAGCAATATTGGAATTACTTTGCCTAATGATCATATTTTTCTCAAGAAAGTCCCTCAATAAGGCGGAGCCTGCGAGACGCGGATGGAAAGGTTAATACCTTGTATTTTAATCTGTGAGAGACAGAAAGAAAATTTCAAACTTAAAGAAATTATGTTGGGTGTTATGATTTGAGTTAAGATATGCTTACCGATGATGAACCACTTATGTTCCGAAGATTCATTTTTTAGCTGCTCAACAAAGTGTGTGAAGGATGTGTGAGAAAGTGTTTCCACAACTTTGGATTCATTTTTGATGATCTCATGGACTGTGAGGCAATAAATTACGTTTACAGTGAAATACAAAGATAGATTGATGAAATGAAAGATGCAAGAGCTGTGAACGCAGAAAGTTTTATAAAGATTGATGATAATGTTTTTGCAGAAACTGATAACGTTGAGATAACAGCTGTGGTAGAGTGTGAAGCTAGTGACAATGTTAGAAATTCAGATGATGAACAGAGTGGAGAAGAATGTGAGGGACTGGAAACACCTTCTGCATCACAGGCCTTGGGTCATATCAACGCTCTCAAGCCGTATGCCAAAATGAAGGGGAATAGTGATTTTTACAAAAAAGTCGTGGAGTTTTCTTTTAACTGTATAAGGAAATCTCTGAAAAAAAAAGAAAGCGATTAAAATTAGATAATTCCTTCTAATAACTTTTAGTTTTGTTTTTGTATTGATAATAATTGTATCACACAATCATTTCTTAATAGGGGAATAAGGAATGGAAAATGTTACCTAAAGAGGCCTTCAAGCCCTTACCTAAAATAATTGAAGATTTTAAACTTAGATGTTTTAAGCTATTATAAAAATCTATTGCATGAAAGGGGTTTTGGATGTGTTGTTTAAGATAATGTTAAATCTAGAATAAGTTGGTTTTAAAAGAGTGACTTTATCCTGTTTGTGAATATACTGTTCTGTAATGCTGTGTAATGTGTAGTAGTAATTTAGGAACTTCTGGAAAAGTAAGGGATTGCTTGACAGCAGTGGCGCAGCCAGGATTTGCCAATGGGGGGGGTCCAAGGAAACGAAAAATGCCTAACTTACAGGGGCTAGTATATTCATGCCCGTTACTTACTGCAAATATGTATGTCAATTCTTTCAAAAACTAAATGCATTGAAAACTAGAGGATTTAACGCTTATATGGCCAACTTATTAATCTTTCCAAGATAGTAGTTTAGATAACCGAACTTTTGAAAACTTATCATAAGCGTTATTTGGATTTCTAGTTTGGATACGTCCAATATCTATTAAAAAGTCATTTGTTCTATGCTGAAGTTTTTTAGTGTTGTAGATATAGACTTCCCGAATCTTTGAGAGTTCTTTCTTCCAAGAGGTTGCCAAGCGTGAGATGGAAAAAATTAGTAACGACTATTTGGCAAGGGACACAAAACGTAATATCCACTCATAAATGGATGGAAAAAACTGTGCAAAATTCCACTTTAAAAGTTTTTTTAATACCGCGACCGGTTTCGGACGTTAGCAGGTCAGCAGGTTTCTTAGGAGTGACTTCATTCCTTGTTTTTAAAATTAACTCCTCTTCTAAGAAACAAAATATAATTTTTATCAGATGGTTTCGCTTTGTTCAAAAATCATTTATATCAGAATTTTCTGGTAGGCTTACAATTAAGTCTCATTTCGTTATTTATGTATTAGCTAAGTAATCAATTAAATGTGTCACAAACCGAGCATGAAAAATTTGGCTGCATTAAAAAATACAGTATACTCATGATTATTGTTGATATTATAATTGAATTTGCAGAATTAAAGTTACATACCAAGGTGAAAAAATGAAGTCGTCAACTTACAATTATTTAGACTAATTAATAGTTAGGTTGCATTACCAGCAGAGAGCTGACGCAAACCCAGTATTACGCACTGTGTTCAAAGAAAGAAAATTTTCATGAATTGAAATTTTGAAGGGGCATTGCATGACCACGTGGTTGACAGGATAAGTCATGAGATTCGTTGGATTCTATTACCAGAGAAAAATTGGCTGCATCGAAAAGGAAGCTAGAGAATTTAAGTCACAGTTTTAACAATTTATAAAATTTAATTCAGTCATCAAGTCACAGTTCCAAAATATGTGCGTAACTTACGCGCACAATACCTTTCAGCTGACTGACTTGCTTCCAAATGGTATATTATTAATAATATCATAGCAAATAAATTTTTACTGATATATTTTATTGCTCCAATACTTTTTCAAATTGCTACGGAAATTCGGTTAGCGAAAAATATTTGTAAATATACATCAAATTCAAAAAATAAAGATCAGTAGATTTTCTATCATCCCGAGTAATGAAGAGTCTACTGTGCAGACTTTTAATCGTCCAGAATGCTTAATAAAGGAACAAGTATCTTTGCAATTGTCGCTAAACACGTCTTGAGATGTGCCCTCTGATAACAGCCCTGAAATTCTAAACAATCCTAATTTATGCATATAATAATGATTTTTTCTCAAAAAACACAGAAATTAACTTACGTTTTTTTTCCGATAGCGGCCTCGAGCTGTTAGCAGACTGTGAAAACAATTTTCGGATGACCATCTGTATGTACCTTGTGAAATCCATGCTAAACTCTCTCTTTAAAGCTTCGAACAGTTCACTGTGAATTTCTCAAAAGCACTCACGAGCCTAGTTTTACATTCACACCCATAAAAGAGTAACATGCAAAAGATCTAACTGAGCGTTTTATCAATCTGTTTGTCTCTCATAGGTAATCTTAATCTCTGTTTTCAGGGTGCAAGTTTCGAATTACTTCTCGAATCTTCCCTTGAAATTTTTCGAGGAGTAAACAAATCAGCACTTTCGAATTTTTCTCATGGGAATCTTATCTTATGGCGTTATCTAACTATAATATAGGCTTAAGAAGTGCACGCGTTGAACATTGTGCACGAAACACTCGTATCATTGCGTCCCATTGATATCGATGTCGAATCTAGGCCTACTCTACCACCGAAAACATCACCTTAACTGAAATCGGAGCCATATTTACTGGTACGCGAAGCATTCGCTGAATTTATCAAGCAAACACATGACAAGCAGTGCATCTGTAAGACTTGCGTGATAACCCCCCCTTAGCGAGGGGGGGTTATGTACTCTTCAGCAGAAATAAAAGTACAAAGCTAGTCATAGGACTTGACTCTTGGGGGGGTTTGAACCCCTAAAACCCCCCCCTCGCTGCGCCACTGCTTGACAGAGTAATGTACGGTGGGGTTCTAACCCGTGACCACTAGGGTAGCTCAGAAGGCCAGTCATGAACCCCAAAAAATTCAGTAAAATAGTTACAAATAATATAATAATTTCAATACATAGTTGCAAGATAAATATACTATATGTATGTAATTATTCCATTGGAATGGGTTAAATTATCATTGATATATTATAATGTTATGTATAAATTATGTTTATAACTTGTACAAATGTATGTAGAACTGCCACCAGGCTAGCATCCTACCTGCAATTTTATGTTATAATAAAAAAAATAACCCTGAATTCTGATGAAAGCTGTGCGAATCAGCACTGCTTTTATTCCCACCCATCTTGGATCAGACGATTTGATGCCAAGCTTTGTATGAAAACAAATCCCATAGGTTGATGAATATATTATGGAAACTCAATAAAAATTCTGGTGCTGACAAAAGTGTTCGTTGCCAAAAAGAAACAAAAAAAGATGGATGTACAGAGGAACAAATAGGAGAAAGTGGAACTTGTGAGAAATGTCTAATCAAAGCTAGCCCTGAATCTTTTGCAAATTTTCTTCTTACAACTTTTAATAGCACACTAAACTACCCTTTTGAGTTTTGATGGTTCTGTATCTCCAGTTTTAGGCAAAAGAATTGATAAAATATTTCTTTGATTTGTTTATAGAATCAAACTTTTTGGTGAGACATGGACTCTCTTGGCCCAGATATTCTTGTAAATATTTCTGATTTTCCATTTCATTTGTATCTGATCTGTTTTACTGAATCTTGGGGTAAAAATAACTTGTTTCAGGATTATTTCATATGCTGTATTAAGTAAAAAATTTTATTAGTGTTATATTTTATGACTTTGCAGTTTTCTTTTTTCTCCAATCTACCCATGGTAACTGACCCCTCATTTTCATGGTGATCTTCCTAAATACTTATTTTACCGTAAAGATAGATTTTTTTTAACATAGGAAATCATTTTTATTTTTACCTTGCTTTATGAATATATTTCGGTAGTATCTATTATATATAGACGTTTCTCTGGATATACCTATATTTATTACGAGTAAAATGTTGCTTGCATTCTGCAAGCATGTTGATAACACATTTCAAGTCGACATTATATCTAGAGGTTCCTCAAAAGTAAAAAAGTATTGAAAATGTTCTTAAATTTTGCTGCAATTTCTCCGTCCGGCATCGAAACCAAGTTTTCCTGGTGATAATTACTATGCAGAACAACAGAAGATCACAGACTATAACTATGTGAGAAAACTCAAAAAGAAATATTGGCTGCAACTGCCTCAAACGACGTCCTACTTTTTACATATATTCCTTATTTGAGATTCTGTAATGTGCTCTGGAATCGAACCCAGGAATTCTACGGTCTTATATAAATTTTTTATAAACTATTCTTACCATACATCTTCTATCCGAGCATGAACTTTCTATAATTTCGATAAGTAGATCAAAAAAATTAATGAAAAACTACCTCAATGTATATTTAAGGGCAGATTTTTGAATCTTCCTAACATCGAACCCAGGATATTTACCTTAAAAGTCATTCAAGTTTAAGATAAAACCTGACCATATACATAGGCTCCTAGAGTTTTGATTCTGTACCTATCCGGGAAGTATTTTTTTAAAATTCTGGAAAATCAAAGCAATGCATTTAAATGGAAATCAATTGGGACTTTGGGGTCCTTTGGAATTGAACCCATGACACTGAGGTCCAAAATCGCAATTTTTCTGGCGGTTACACGTTATGGCCAATACGTCGTAAAAATTTCAACTCAATCACGCTTGTGGTTTAGCCTGTGAATTAGTATCCTATCCATCTATCTATCTATATCCCTATATATATGAATGAATCCGGAGAAGCATCTATATATAATAGATATGTTGATGCTTCTCCGGATATACCTATCTATTATATATAGACGCTTCTCCGGATATATCTATATACCTATATATATATATATATACACGTTCAATTATTCATAGGGGATCAAAATTTTAACCATGTTCCACAAGTGCCACTGACTTCTCGGTGAGTAACCTAAGATGACATCAATAGGATAGATTTTTCTCTCCTGGATATCTGAAATAAAAGAGATATCAGTTCAGACAAGATTTCATTCAGCATCAAATATAAAATACACTTAACACATAAATATTTTAAATAATCTATTATATATAGATGCTTCTCCAGATATACCTATATATACATTCATTCATAGGGGATCAAAATTCCTACCATGTTCCACTAGTGCCACCGACTTGAAATTTTCACAACGTAGTGGCCATAACGTGTAACCTCCAGAAAAAAGGCGACTTTCTCCATAAGGATACATGGTAAGGATTTTCAAATATTTTTAAATAACACTTCCCGGAGAGGTAGAGAATTAAAATTCTAGGACCTTACAGATATCGTAGGGAACTATCAAAAACATTAATGACTTTTGATTAGATTGTCCTTGGTTCGATGGTAGGTCGAAGCAAAAATCCCGTATTTAAAATACATGGGGATAGTTTTCCATTATTTTTTTTGATGCACTTATCTGAATGTAAGGAAGTTGTAGCTCTGCTAGAAGATATATATTAAGAATCTGTTGCAGAAAAAAAATTACGTAAGATCATGCTGTTCCTAGGTTCGATGCTGGGGCACATTAAAATTTCTATCATAAGGAATATATTGGAAAAGTAGGACGTGGTTTGAGGCAGTTGTAGCCAATATTTCTGCTTTAATTTTCACACATAGTTATAGATGGTGATCTTCAGTTGTGCTGCAAGGTATTTTTACCAGGAAAACTCGGGTTTAGTGCCAGACAGTTAAATTGCAGCGAATATTAAGAATAACTTCAATCCTTTTTTTCTTCTTTTGAGGACCGTCCCGATATGATGCCGATATGATATGTTGTTGATCTGCTTGCAGTATGCAAGCTACATTTTACTATACACTCATTCATTCATTCATTCATTCATAGGGCATCAAAATTCTAACCATGTTCCCCAAGTGCCACTAACTTGAAAAATTTATGACGTATTGGCCATAATGTGTAACCTCCAGAAAAAAGCCGACTTTGAAGCTCAGTGTCATGGGTTCGATTCCAGATGGCCCCAAAGTCCCGATTTTTCCTGTTTAAATGCATTGCTTTGATTTTTGGGAATTAAATAAAAATACTTCCGGATAGGTAGAGAATCAAAACTCAAGGAGCCTATATATATATGGTCATGATCTATCGAAAACGTAAATGATTTTTACGGAGAATATCCTGGGATCGATGCTAGGACGATGCAAAAATCGGCCATTTAAATTACAGTGAGGTAGTTTTTCATTATTTTTTTTCATGCACTTATGGAAATGATCGGAAGTTAGTGCTTAAATGAAGATGCATATTAAGCATAGGTTTTTGAAAAAAATTTACATAAGACCGTACTGTTCCTGGGTTAGTGAAGATTAAGGACAAACAAAAGCCAATTTTTGTAATTGTGAGCCTTGTCGCAGTGATGCTGCGACTGGGAGCGGTAATGAGAGACGCAAGGCTTTTGAATTCAATACTGAAACTTTTTATTTGTAACTTACTTGTAAGAGAGGTAGGACAGGCGGGTTGTGCGAACAGAGTGTCCTCTGGTCAGCGTGGATCGAGGAGTGCGAGTAGGTCAAGGAGTGCGAACAGAGTCACCCCTGGTCAGCATGGAATCAAGGATACCAGTTGTCCTCTTATGGCAGAACATGCCTCTTATATACTAAGTTTCGGATGCCCTCATAGGACGCTTTCCCACCCCCTCAGGCACTCCCTTTCCCTGAGCAAGCAAAAGGTGTACCCTATTCTTAATTGGAAGAATAGGGTACACCGGGCGCAATCAATCAGCAGCCATGGCCAGACAAACCAAAGGAAAGTACTAGAAAATGCAGCGGAGGAAATAAAGATATACGGGATACGAGCAGAGAATGCAATCCGTACAGCGTCAGGTCATAACTTTGGCGACTGGACCCTTTTGAGGTTTGCCTTCGTTAAGCAACGCTGCAAGGACTTACAAAGAGCGGCCGGACTCTATTGTCACCGGAATGTGGAAAAGTTTTGGCTGCTGAATGGAGGGCCCAGGTGATGCCCAGAGGTCAGTAAGGCGCGTCGAGGACGCCCGAAAATACAACAGCCTCAAAGTATACAAATAGATGTAAAACTGAAAACAATGTAGAAAAATATTTGTAGGTATCAGAAAATTTAATTTTCTTAATACCCTACTGGGTTATACCAAATGGTACCGCTAGGCGTTAATGGGTTAAAGGAATATATTTGTATGTAATTTAATTTTTGTCTTTGTTTTAATTTATATTTAATTCAGTATCTTAGTCCACAATGTATTTTACTTGTAGAATAATGCAGGACTGGTTCAATTTTGCCTTTAATATTGACTTGTTTATTTAAAATACTTTTTTAGGTCCACATTGAAAGCAGCATCGAAATCCTAGAGCCAGTGACAGATGACCCTCGACAGAAGAGAAAGGATTTTGAGCTCCTGAAGAAAGAAAGGAATTACAATCCTGGTTACATGAGCTTTAGAGATCCATTTGGAACAAGGTCCATTACTCGTCGTAAGTGATCCTTTAGTCTCCAGAGATTTTTATTTTGCTAGATTATAAATATCCTCTTTTATAACGATATCTTGATATAGCAAAACAAAGAAGTGTCAAAAGTATTGTACTTTGAGTTTAGCAGTGCATGTGTCCAAAATTTTAACTTCAATCATGTTAAACAGAAAATAAAAGGTAATTGTTAGTGCAATTACCTAAATGGTTGCTTTGTTAAATACCTAATTATTCCTTTCTAGGAATATAAAATGAGCATTAATAAAAAGAGTACTAAAGATATGATCTGTAGCAACGAGGAAGATGATAGGAAAATGAAAAAAAAACTAAATGGACAAGAATTAGAAAATCTAAAGGAATTTTATACTTAGGAAGAAGAAATACGAAAGATGGAAGAAGTATGGAAGATGCAGTTAGCCGAAATGGCCGAGCAATAAAGGCTTCCTGATCAAAGAAAAATCTATTTATTTCTAATGCAATCTCTTTCATAGCACGGATAAGATTGAGCTTTGTATGTGCTCTTGCATGGAAACAAAGCTTGGATAGTGAAAGTGAAGATTAGAGTCCATTGAGCTTTTATGCTATAGAAGAATGATGAAAATAAAATGGTATGAAAGAATAACAAATGAGGAAGTTTCAAGGAAAGCAGGGATGGAAAGGAAGTTACGGAAAAGCCTACGAAAATGTGCTTCTAGGTCATATAATGAGGTACAAAACATAGAGAAACTAGTTATAGAGGGAAATATTGAAGGGAATAGGTATAGAGGAAAGCCTAGGCTATCATATATCGAACAAATTATGGAAGATGTGGGATGTAAGACATATAAAGAAATTAAAGAAAAAGTGCAACTACATTTTACTCATATGTATATATATACAAGTAAAATGTTGCTTGCATACTGCAAGCATATTGATAACACTAAATTCAAGTCAGCATCATATCGAGAGGGTCCTCAAAAGATAAAAAAAGGATTGGAAATATTCTTAAAATTAGCAGCAATTTATCTGTCTGGCATCAATCCTGGGTCTTTCTGGCCATACTTACTATACAGCACAACAGAAGATCACCATCTCTAACTATGTGTAAAAATTCAAGCAAAAATATTGGCTGCAACTACCTCAAACGATGTCCTACTTATCCCTTACATTCCTTATGTGAGAAATGTGCTCTGGCATCGAACCCAGGAAAAGCATGGTCTTATCTAATTTTTTTCCTTAAACGGAGTCTTAATATACATCTTCTAGCAGAGCAAGAACTTCCTATCATTTCGATAAATGCATAAATGCAATTGATTGAGAAATATTTTTAAAAAATTCCCGAAAATCAAAGTAATGCTTTTAAATGGGAAAAATCGGGACTTTGGGGCCCTCTGGACACAGGTTCAGAATTGCAATTTTTGTGGTGGTTACACGGTATGACTACTACGCTGTAAAAATTTCAAGTCAACAACGCTTGTGGTTTAGCTTGTGAATTAGTATCCTATCTATCTATATCCCTATCTATATATTTACCTATATAGATATGAATGAATCCAGAGAAGCAATCATATATAGTAGATATTTGACCTATTCTTTCATCATTACTCCATTTCTATTGTCAGTGCGTTGTCTCTAATTTTCCCTTCTTTTGATCTAATTCATAGTAGTGCATTCTCTCTTAATTATCATATACTTAAGCTCTATCCAGTATTATCGCTTAAGGAAAGTTTGTCCTGCGAGCATGTAGAGCATGAAACAAAATAACGTAGTCTTTTCTAAACCTCCATTGATGGGAATTTTACATTAGGAAAGAATATGAGCAACCAAATATTCTTGAAGAGTGAATTAAGCTTGCAATTTGAGACAATTAAAGGTGACTTTACTTCCATTATAATACTGTATTGCTTATATAGCATCCAAATGAATGAATATTTAATGAAATTTAAAAAATAGCATCACAAAAGCCTCAAAACATGCATACGAGGATGAAAAGCAGAAATGCTCATAGACTCGGTCTCATCGTGCCTTACGTCTGTTAAGAGGGTTGCAGCCATACTGGTAACTCTTTTTTTTAAGGGACTGTACTTACAGACTTCATTTTACAATGAAATACTTTGGGCAATGGCTGTAACATATCTACGTATTCCCTTTTATATGTTAAATTAATTGAAGATTCTATTGTGCCTTTTCTACTTCTAGTATTTGTAGTATCTGAGTCTTTAGCGATTAGAGTTTAAGCATTATATTTAACACTTCAATCACAACAAGTTCTGAATTAATAAATAGAAAATGATGATTTTCAGAGGATATGAATACTCTAGCTGTGGTGACTTTCTGCACTTTCATCATCACCATCCTGATGGTCTATGGGGCAGTGCGCAACAAACCCTCTTATCTCATGCCTTTCTTCTGTTTGCAAGTGTTTGACTTCTGCATTGCCTGGTGAGTTGCCTCTTTCTACACATACCTCACTATATACTGTTAGCTATGGTCTTTTTGCACACAATGGATTTCCTATTTTCATTCATTCATTTTTCTTACTATGCTCAATTGATCAGCTAGTGAACAGTAGCTGCGCAAATCTCATTTCTTGTGTTAGTGAATAAGAAGATAAAATGCTCATTGTTGTACAGATCTACCTAGCTTATTACTTTGTTGGTATTATAATTTTTTGTTTTGGGGGTGTATTAAGTAAGGTATAATCTTAAATACGAAAGTTATGATGTGATTTTCTGTGTATGTAAGTAAATGTATGTATGTCTTCAACAAGTATCAAAGGTTATGTAACAATACGTTTTACTGAATGGCCCTGCCAAGTTGATAGGGCCAAGTTATAATGCAATCATTTTAACATATATCAGAATATTTAAATTAATAAAAAAGCCCCATGTTGGTTGCCAATTTGTTATGGAACTTCTTTTACAATATCGCAAATTGTTTTTATTTATGAACAACTAGTATTCGAAAGGCAGAACAAAATTTTCTTGCTTTCATTATTACTTACCATTGGTTTGCTTCTCTTTCATGTGCCATTTTGAATGAATGAGCAAAAGGTTCATCTGAAAATAAATAATTCTCAGAAGAAAGAGAAGCACTCAATATAGAAGACTTTATGGTCTCCATAACTCCAGTGTTTGGACACTCCTTAGGTTAGGCATTTTTGCTTAACAAGCGGTGCATATGTTGGCCTAGGCCATACAAGCCTAAAAACGGCCTATATGTTGGCTGCTCATTTTGTAGGATATTGTTGAGTAACAGAAATGCTCTCGAACTTTAAATGCCTTTTGTTTGAAAAAAATGTATTTTTTGTGGTTTGGTGGTATTGTAAAATATTTTTGGCGTTATAAATATTTTTAGCGGCTCTTATTTCAGCACCAGAATGAATATTTTACTTGCTGCAGCGAGTATTTTTAATTTTTCAATAATCGTATACTAAAGTGAGCTAAAGTGAGTAACAGACTATATAGTCTCCGTGAAAACCTTTTGAAAGAGGAATTGGATGATATGTTATAGAATTTTATTTTATTTATGTCAGTTAGCTATACATATACAATACAATGTAGCTTTTTATTTATGGTGAAGATATCCAAGTGATTGCATAGTGAAAAATTCTCTCAGCATACTGCTGATCTGAAACACCTCTGATGCATCCACAGTCCCCAAATGATATTTTGTTATCTTCATAATTGACTCCTTGCTGACTACACTGCCTTGGTGTGAACGCCTTTTCAGGTAGACTTCCCTTTGGGGTTCTAACGGCTTAGTTCAAAAGTGCATGTGCTCTTCGTATACCCTCTTTTGCGTTTTGTTTCACAGAAGATATTCGTTTGATAGTGTATCAATTGAAGAATTTTTGTAAGACCATAGCATTCATTTGCAGTGGAGAATATCTTTTAGTAAAAATATAACCGCACAATGGCTGGATCATCACATATAAGGGAAAAAGATATTTTGAATACATTGGACATTTCATCTGATGACTGATTTCTTTGAAAGTGACTATGATATGGAGAATGACAGTGATGTAGATCAACAGTCATCACAGTCCTTTGATGAGCAGCAGACATTAAAACCTAGTGTGCCTAATCGCACGTTAATCATTGCTTGCCGAGTAATAGGGGGAGATTTCCTTTTGTTTGCACATATGATGTGGTACCTATTGATTGGGAGGACTGGAATCCCTGAATTCTTCCCCTGCAGCTCTTTAAATACGTCCTCCTCTATCACCGAAACTTTGCTGCCGGTGTCGATCAGCGCTGGCACCTTCACCCCTTCGCACTCAATGGTTATTTCTGTACTTAATCGTGGTTTGAGTTCCTCAATACCTTCATGCAACAAATCCTCTATTGGATCCCCATCTAACTGTAGTATGCACAAATATTATTGTCGCAACCTCTTCTGCGTGAATCACAGGGATCGTTTGACCCAGGCATCTTTAGTTTAACTCATCTGGATGATCTGGATGTGGGGCAGCGTAAGTTGACGGCATCGGCTGAAAGTTTTCAGAAGAATTAAGCCTGGTCGAATTTGGAAAAGAATTCATTCCTTCTATTCGAGGCGTAAGCAGCTCCTCCAACTTGATTTCATCGCACTCCCCATCTGCCTTCAGGGCTTCCAGCTCGTATCGCATTTATTCGCGACCTATTTGTTTCTTCACGTTCGTTTGGTCCCCTATTTTTACTTTCCCTTGTCTCATCAAAATTTCCCAATAATTCGACCAACTTCTCCATCGATTGCAGTTGGCTATGAGATGGTTTCGTATTGGTGCTGGAAACTGTCTCACCAGGATGTAGGAGAGTTTGTCGTCTGGTATTGGAGGTTTGCCCATTCGAGCTGCTGCAATTTTCTCATTGGCGTATTCCCTCATCCTATCATTCTGATGATGCGGAAAATTGCCCATCATTACGTTAGTCTGATGCCTGTATCTCTGATGTTCGTTCCAATAGTATGCCAGAAATCCGTCTCTTATTCCATAATACTCCTCTGGTATAGGAAAGGTGGTGTTCCCCCAAATTTTCGTGTTGCCTTCAAGCATGCTCTGGAAGAATATTGAGCAATGTCGATGAGGCACCGCCAATAATGTGAAATAGTTATTCACTTCTCTTAAAAACAGAAGTGGATTCTGGTTGTAGCATCCTCGGAAGGATGGTTTTGGAAGGTAGTTACTTGGAATCGAACAAGAGTTAGCCACCCCCCTACTGCATTCCAGCGCCAACAGCCTCTCTGCTAGTCTTCTTATCTCCACTTCGGTGGATTCGTTATCGCAGGAGTATTTGTTCACCTTGACTTCAACCTGCTCCTCTAACTGTTTAATATTCCTACCCATCTGACCCACAGTATTCTCCAATTCTTCTATCCTACTCTCGTATGTCTCTGTCTTGGCAGATAGGGAACTCATTAAACCCCCGAAAAACTCACGTAATTCTCTCCTTTCCTTCTGTCTCTCTAACATTTCTGCTTCTGCCTCTCTAGTGTTTTCTCTTCTTTCTGCTTCTGCCTCTCTAACATTGCCTTCCTTTCTGCTTCTGCCTCTCTAACATGGCCTCTTCTTTCTACTTCTGCCTCTATAGCGTTTTCTCTTCTTTCTGCTTCTGCCTCTCTAGCATTTTCTCTTTCTGTTTCTGCAAATACTGGATTAGCACTTGCAGATCCATCGGTTTGGTGGTCATCTGCAAAGGGTCTGATTCGGTAACGGAAAGCGATTCAACCTTTATCAGGAGATCCTTCCCATCATCTGGCAAATCCTTCTTTTCTTCGTAATCCCTTACATCTTCTACTTGTTTGGGAGTCGTAAAAACGTCATCAATCTCATCTGAATCTGATGCCTGCTTAGGCTCACAAACGCATTAGAATTCATTGCCATAATTAATCTTTTTGAAAAATAAAGAAACTCACAATGGTTTTCTTCTCGAAGCAGATTCTTGATAGACTCTAATTTACGATTTAACACGTACCCTGTTCGGGCACCATATGTGGTTTTTTAAATTTGTAAATACCCCAACAAGGATGAAGGAACAACAAGCAACCGACTCAAGGTCCCTCATAGATATTGTTTGCAATATTTACCATGAAGCCAACTGTAACATTATGAGGTTAAGCAACCAAGACCTCCCCCCGAATGATACTATGTGGCCACAAGTTAAATAAGGCCATCAAGAACTTGGGAATCAACAGTTTAACGTACTTAAGTAACACCAAAGAAATACAAGGCAATAATTACAGCAATAAGATGAGAAATATACAGAATAAGATAGAATAATAATAATAATAATGTTATTCGCCAAAGCACTGGTTCACTTGATACAAAATATTAGAGCAGAAAACTTACAATATGCGAGAAACTGATTGATACATCTGAAAGTCAGAATGCGATCAAAATACGAGTCTTAGAATGTTCACCTTTACAGGTTAAATCGCCAAACACATAAGCTCTCGACTGCTGTAGTTCAAGATGTCTAGCGAGGGAGAGAGTGACCGCCAGCTGTCTTTTGAAAACACCACACTAACGCCATCTGTTGACTTGGGAAAGAGGAAATAGAGTCCCAGCGCTTACTTTGAATTAGGTCATTATGTCCAATCACAAAGCTTGTCCTTTGTGCACAATGGAGTTTTGCTGAAGTCTTCCTCTGGAAGGGATGTCCTCGTGACCTGTGGTATCACATCAGAGTATATAAGGGAAACACAGCTGGGTACGCTGCGAAGGTGAAGCCATGTAGGATTGCGCCTTGGAGAAAGGGAAACCTTATAGAAGAGGGGCAGATTATTGTCCATGCATTATTTGAAGTATTTTCAAAGTAATTTTGGAGTATTTTCGTAGTGTTTATAAAGTGGGAAAAAAGTGGTTTTTCACTAAAAATCTGCCACTTATTTATGAATCCCTCACATACAGCGAAATGCCAATTTACAGTAAGGTAATAACAGTTACAATAGACAAACACATATGACCATTCCCTAACCAGAAAAATCTTGATAACCGGGATTTGAACCTGGGACCTTGGTGTTCGAGCGTTATCATCTAATGTTATTTTAGTAGTCTAAAATATTTTAAATATCAAGGATATTTTTAGATCATATCCTGTAATTTCATCAATAACTATGATTTTAGAATTGATTTTGTATGAATGTTTGCTTACTGAGAATTTTAATTATATATCTTTGAAAAGCAATTGCAGTGGAAGTATGGATGAACAAGAGGTGAGAATGATTTTGCATAGTTGCCTCACTACTAACTCTTTCCCATTCCTTATTTCCATTGAAAATTGCTAATAAGTCTCCTTATTACGTCCACTATTTTTTCCGTGATGCAGCCTTACAGCTGTGGGATATCTGTGTTACCTGCCAGATTTGAGCCGTTTGATAGCCGAGAGCCACCACATTCCACTGGTAGCACAGCTGAGGCAGATCAACCCACAATGTCTCTCCATTCTGTTCATGCTCACATTCCTCCTTGCCATGACTCTTAAGGTAAGCCCTTCTCTTTTTACTTTCTCCATATACAAAGTATAGAGAACGTATTGCTTTCATGAAAAAATTCGACTTCGAGATTTCAACGGAAATACATGTTTTAGGGTCCCTAGAACACGTTTTAACCATTTTCGGAATGTCGTCTGTGTGTATGTGTGTGTTTGTGTGTCTGTATGTGTGTGTGTGATAGTGGGCGCTCTAACGTGAAAACTATTGGTTGTATCAATACCAAACTTTGTATATATTACCGTGGTGTGTGCTGTCAGAGTTGATTAGTTTTTGTAGTAAATCGGTTTACCGGAAGTCGAGCTTTTTCATCAAAGCTCATTTCCGGTTTTAAAAATATCTCCATAAATATGATATATACGTATATTGTATTACTTATAAAAGTTTTAGAAAATGTAATTTACTATAACTTTTGTATTTAGCATATTTTTGTATCACCGGTTGATTAGGAGTTATTCGTGAAATACCGATAAACCGGAAGTAGCTTTTATGTACATTGTGGGCCCTCTAACATGAAAACCATTCGTTGTATCAACACCAAATTTCATATACCGTACTTTGGCTGGTGTTGTTAGAGTTGATTAGTTTTTGGAGTAAATCGGTCAACCGGAAGTCGAGCTTTATTCGTCAAAGCTCATTTCCGGTTTTAAAAATATCTCCATAAATATGATATTTAGGTATATACTATTATTTACAAATGTTTTAGAAAATGAATTTTACTATACTTGAGCCGTTGAGTCTTGAGCTCTGCGGTACTTTTTCGGTGCTAGTGGTAGGGGAAGCAGTGTTGCCAAATTTGACTTTTTCAGATAATTGAACATTGACTAAAATAAAAAATATGCCAATAAAAGGAGAATATCTTCCCTGAATTGTTTTGTTGTAGTGCTAATAGTTAATCCTCAAAAAATACTTTATTCGAATTTTCTGAAATATGCGGCTTATTTTTTAGTTTCATTACTAAAGCCATTTTAGAGAAATGGTTCATCTAACGAAGTTGAAAAAATTAAAATATATTTTTCGTTTTTATAGCTTTCAAACGTAATTAATTATTTTAACATACGTTGGTTTGTTGAAGAGATAATAAATGTTTTATTATAGAAGACCACAAATTATCTAGTCGACGTAGTGAAAAAAGTAGTCTCTAGCTAAATTACGTTCTATTTAAATAATCTCCATAATATTTACATAAACATGTTATGTAAGTATGAAATATATTTTTAATGAAAGTTTCATCCCAATATCTTAATCGAGGCTTGAGTTATGGTAGTTAATAATAAATTCAACTGCGCGCTAAGCCCCATCTTCGGGTGGAACGCGTAGAAACCTCTTTGGTTGGGTAGTATTTTGTATATTTACTTGAAAAATTTAAATTAGATGAATATATACAAGTTGGCTATGCTTTATTGCTTAAAAATATATTTTTTAGTAACTCCAGTACCTTATGTGAATCAACGGACGTATTTCACAAATTATAATATAGTCCATGTCGTTGTCTGTTGACCAAAGAAATAACGTAGAAATTTCAGTTTTTGTTATACATTTATTTGAAATTTGAAGCGAGTAACGTATAACTTAACTTATTGAAACATTATCGGTATACAAATAATTAAAAATTCAAATGACAGGTTCATAAATAAGCGACCCCTAATTAATTATCAACTGCAGCTGAAGGTCCTTCCTCATACAGTCGCCTGAAAGAAAAAATCTAATTAAGAAAATGGTAAGCATAATATAACAGATAGAGTAATATCACGAAATCAGAATAAACGCTTCGTAAAATCCTCTAGAAAAACTATCTATCAGCATCATCTACCTGATATTGGCTATCAGGTACAGTTATATTTAATGAGGTTGGAAGGAATAGGTGATTTTAAGGTAAGGAGTCTCAATCGTGCTCTGTTTAAATAATATAAATAAATAAAAAAGCAACTGAAAATTCAACTGTATCCCAATTTTAGGGAAAGCAAAAATCTCTCTTTCTTCTAAGAGGTCAAGAAGCAACTTTGATGCTCAGGTACCTCAGCTGAAAGTCGCGTAACCTCCAATTTAGGAAAGCGTAGTTGGGCATACCCGTATACCCCCTACTGAGAAGGAAGTCCCTATTGTATTCAGTGAGCCTGAAGTTCTTAGCCCCTACTGTAGTCTATTGCATTTCTTCTAAGAAAATTTTCCTCAGCATTTTGATGATAAAGGGTGTGGAAAACCCAAACTTAATGTTTTCCGGGAATACATTCCCCAACTAGTAGAGAAAGAAACTTAAGAGCGATTGTCAGTTACCACGAAAGCTTAATTTATCTACATTTAAAAGTTCAGTGTGGTGACCTTCTCCTCCTCAAAATAGCGTCTTAGATTGAAAACCATCTCTCGGGCTTGACTACCAAGTACATGTTCACGCCTTGATTCTCCCTCACCGTTTGATTCGCTCTTCCTCTCACTCATTTCAACGTAATGAGTAACCGAATTTAAATTATCCACCAAATATTTAAATCTAATATGAATAAAGCAAAACTATAATAATATCGAAGCTAAATATAATTACTATAGACAAATTTATTATTAAATTGAAATTATTAATATTAGTTACCGAATTTGAATTATCCACCAAATATTTAAATCTAATATAAATAATGCAAAACTACAATAATATCGAAGCTAAATATAAGTATTATAGAAAAATTAATTTATACTAGGTCTAAAAGAATGACAAAAATCTACTAAAAGTGAGAAAATATAAAACATCAAAGTAAGAAAACTTAAAATACAAAATAAATCACTTCACACAATAAAGACGTAATTACTTAAATAACCAATAAAGATAACCAAAAAGAAAAGGAATTTAAAATTAAGGACCGACCTATACTTTAAAACGAAGAATTTACCAATATACGGAAGCGAGAATTGCAGCGAAACGAGCACTGAAGCAGTCACGACCAACACGGAGGACTAACTGACATCTGTAAATGCAACGCTGTACGGATTTTGAGGCTTCCCGCCCGAAATCCGGACTTACCATTGGCTACTGTCCTCATCCCCCAGAAATACCTCATGGGCTGGGCAGAGATCAAGACTCAGCGGCTCAACTATATAACTTTTGTTTGATACATATTTTTGTATCACTGATTGTTTAGGAGTTATTCATGAAATACTGATAAACCGGAAGTTGCTGATTATGTACTTTGTGGGTGCTCTGGGCTCTATGGGCGAAAGGCCAATTTCATCGTTTTTCATCGATCATGTCCCGAAAAACATTATTTATAATGTTTGTGACGTCAAAGATAATAATATATACATTAATCACTCATTTTCAGAAATGAGATTGGATGTGAGTGCTAAGGACTGGTCGGTTACAGTCAGAGCATTCAAATGTTTGAAGAATAAGCTTAACTTGACTTCAAGTACTCTTCTATGGACTGCATAGTCCAGTCAAATTATACATCCAACCTTGCAAAAGGTCATGTATGGCTGATATTTTATATATCGTTAGGACTTACACTAGTTGTATGTTAAGGCTGCTATAGCGCTCCGAGATTCCTGTGTTTAATGGCTGTCTGATTTAGTTTGCAAAATCTCCACCATGGGAGGGGAAGATTCCTTGTCAATTGTGGAAGAGGGAGAAGTTGGAGACAAAACTAGAGAGGCAGCCGGGCTATGGTTACTTTTGTGTCGGAAGTAAGGCCCCTTACACACCTGACGGTTCTACCATACTTTCATCATTCATACTTACTTTCAGTCATAAAATAGTGTCAATGGTCATGAAATGGTCATGTGGCGGGACCACGTTTGTGGAGGCTAGAGATTTTAAATTTTAGAAAAACAGAAATTTTTACCTTCTCATTGTGGTATGATTGCATTGTGATTGTTGACAAAATACTCCTCGATTCGTTGTTTTCTTTCTAAATTTCTCTTAGAGAGTGGTGATTGAAGTGTCGCTAAGAAATTTTGAAAATGATGTTTTGGAGAAGGGAAAATATTTTTCCATTGCATTTAAAGAAATGGCTGTCATCATTTTGCCATCTCATCTGAGCTTACTTTTTAGGTATGCATATGAAAATAAAGTGAAAGAATATTTACTGCTTCAGTTTCCTTCCACGATAAAATGTTTGCATCATCTATTAGAGGACTGAAATTTGGAGGGGATGTAGTGGAAAAAAGTTGTCAAGTCATTCAGAAATTTAATGTTGATATTCAAAATTAGGCTGCTAAACATACCGATAATTTTAGCAACATCACTTTTGACCAGCATGGCGCTGTGTTTCAAATCCGTAAGACTTCTGTTCATGCAGCTGAGTTCCCAACTACAATCATTCATTTTAGTTTGTCTAAATCCTTTGAAATAATGGTAGTTAAAAATTTTTTTGGATTTATGTGCAAGGTTACAAATTTCTTTCATTTTCCTCCTAAAAGAGGTATTATTTTAAAGAAATAAATTGGAAAAAAGTCAGGTATCTTGTGAGAGATGCGCTGAACCATCGCAACGTATGAAAACTTTGGAAAACTTTTCCAAAAATATCTTATATTATTTTTGTCACTTAAAATACTACTTCCGTTTGATATAGTTTATGTGTTGTTAGCTTTAACAGCACCCGAAAGTCACGATCATGATAAACGGCAATTACACTATTCGTACCCGGAATATAAAAGTCTGCCTAAAGTAAGCAGGAGGTGGACGCTATTTTAATTCATTTCAAGCACGATACCATCTCAATGTTTGATGGACACTTTGCAGTAATTACAGAGATATTGAATGAAATTACTCATTAGAATGATAGAACATCACCAACTAATGTATGTTTGCTCTTGTTCCTTATTTAAGTGGTGGGCATTTGCTCTTGTTAAAATCCCTGTAACTTATTGTATTTTTTGCCCTATCAAAAGTGTGAATAATCTCCTTACTTAAAACATGTTTGTAATAATTTATCGTCAATTTTTGATTATTTTCATGATGCATAATTCTTACTGTAATTTTAGCGTTTATAATTTACACCTTTGAGCTCAGTGTACGATGAATTGAACGATGGTTTTTTCACTATGAAAAGACTCCCGAAAAACAAATAAACTTTTATTTTTGGTATATTTTGAGTGTGTTTTGGCAAATTTGTTTTGTAAAACTGCAAAAAACTGCTTGTTTTGTAAGACAGTAAAAACTGCTGACTTTGTCTTTGTTTATGTGACGCATGTTGAAACATTGCTTTGTAATCATTTCGGTTTCTCCTATCATCCTTTCAAGCTAATCGTTTGAGCCCTGTGGATTGGGGTTACACCTTAGCAGCTCTCTAACAATAAGTGATAGGGTTTTGACCTTCCTCTTCCTTGAAATCATGAATAAAATAAGAATAATCTTAAGGCAATTCCTCTAGTCTGCGTGATAAAAGTCGCTGACGCGTATGCAATTAAGACCTAAATTGGAAGATGGTCTCTGAAGCTCCGCTGTCGAATCAATTATAAAATACTACTACACATAAAAATGAGAAATACAAATGTTGAGTTATTATATGCCTTGCGTGAATGTGATTTTCAGAATTTAATCATAGCGTAAATATTTTACTACATTGATTTATTTACGTTTAAATGCGACAAATGAAGTTTTAAAAATTATGCTATCCTAAAAAATTAACCTTTTTAACTTTTTAAAATTCTGAGTAATTCGAATTGTGAACTCGAGTTTTGAAGATTGAACTACCTCGCTGTAATGTTTTGCAATTTTCCACAAAGACTCTTTGAATTTTAATTTTTCCCTCACATTTTTGTCTGTAACCGCAATAATCGAACACTGAAACTACCTGGGGTGTTGTATTCTGTCTTAGGTCTAACCTAAAATAATCCTGTTACCTTGTAGGTCATATGCTGCGCAAAAGGGCAGTATAGAGTAATAGAGAGGAATCTGTTTCCAACTTACAGCCACTGCCCTTTTCAAAGTACTTACAAACTTACTTACTTACTTCTTCAAACCTTACTATATACCGAAAAAGTTCCAGAAATCACTGGTATAGTGATGGGACCTCGGATAAGAGCGATCCTTATCTCTTGGCGATATGGTGTTGCCAAGCACTGTATTTCAAAGCCCCTCAATCTAATGCAGCTAAGGCTATGCCGTTCGATTATTTTGTGGGGAGCTGTACATTAGTATTAAAAATTTATTATAGAAATAATGGTAATATAGCGTGATTATATCAAATCACGACACTGCTGAAACAGCTTCCATTAGCTACTAACGCTAAGTTGAATCATAACGATTATATAATAAAAAAAACCATGATGTGTGTATTGATCTTCATTTGTATCTATTATATATAGAAATTTCTCCGGATATACCGAGATATACACTCTCTCACTCACTGGGGATCAAAATTCTAACCATGTTCCACAAGTGCCACTGACTTGAAAAATTTACAAAGTGGTGGCCATAACGTGCAACCACCAGAAAAAAGGTGATTTTGTACCTCAATGTTATGGGTTCGATTCCAGAAGGCCCCAAGGTCACAATTCACTCCATAACCGTGAAATACTTCCCGGATAGGTAGAGAATCAAACCTCTAGGAGCCTATATATATAGAGAGCAAGGAATAGTATTATATCGGCAAACTGATAGAATTTCATCACACAGATACATACCTTCTAAACCACCTATCCTTGAAGAATCTTGAGTGATCAAAAATTTCTTGAACAAAAGAACCCCTTTGATGGAAGCCAAGCAAGGGAAACTATAGTGGATAGATTTTCCTCTTTGTTTGCAAACTTCACACATCTCATTCAGTTAGATGGTGTGGGGAAGGTTCAGAAACTCACATACCTCCCCTGGCTATTTCACTGCCACACACATGCAAAGAATGAGTTTAGGTTGAAAAATATTTATAGTAGTGTATATTTGTATGATTATGTTGTATTTGATGTGATATGTATTCAATTTCAGGATAACTACTGATTGTGAGAGTAAATTGTTACTGTTTTTGCTTTCAGATGACATTTATTTGTGCAACTTTTTCAACAAATATGTTTGTTTTCAATCAAATTGCTTATTAAAAGAGTGGGTTTCTCTATTGAACAGGCATACTTTATTGGAGTGGTATGGAGGTGTTACAAATACCTGTCCCTGCGCAGGGTTGCGCAGTTGAGGATGATTCCATTCATTGATGCTCCAGGAGAGCGGCTAGGAGCAGCAGTGGCCACAGATTCTCCTCTTTCCTACCAGGAGGCACTGCTACTGCTTCCTGATTATGAGACTGCAGTGAGTGATCCGAGATATGCTCCAAAAGAGAAGAAAGAGTTTGATGTTGCTTCAATAACAGCTCCGCCACCTGCTTACTCAAGTGTTGTGCAGGATGCTAACCAGGTGGTACCTGATGAAGCAGTGCAAGGTTAGGTGATAATATTTCTGTCACCATGTAATTAAGTTTCTCTTCATTTTTCTGTCCTTCAAAACGTAGAAAAATCATAGCATAGTCTGATAATGTGATGATGCTCAAGTTTTTTTTCTGCTAATAATAAATAACTATTTTGTTTTCATTTGTCTCATTATCAAATTTAGACTAAAACTGAAGGACTTTTTACTACACTTTGTTAAAATTTTTCCATGGAAATACCATAAATATTAGTTTTAGGCTTTATTTTGAAAATGTAAAATTATGTGGCTAAATTTATTATATAAATTGGATATTTTTTTAAGTTTAACCTTGACAACAATAAGCAATGTTTAATTTGACAAGCATCAATAAAAATGAAATATTTGTTGAGCCTTTTTAGGACTTAGTTGTATATTTATCCGTGTAATTGGTTTCTTCCTTTACTATCTCCCTAAAAGCATTCCATCAGGGGAGTGAAATCCTAAGATGACCCCTCTACAAATTCATTAAATCAATATTATTTTTAATGAAGTATCTTGGTACTTCCTTAACACTTTGAATGCTACGGTAAAATTTTGAATTTTTGCCGGTGACTCAAAATTTTTTTTCTAGTTATAGTTTTTATTTATATGTAGGATCATTAATTGACAAAGAAAACATTTAAAAAAATTTTTTTGGTTCGATTTTTTAAATTTATAATTTGGCGACGATTGTCGTCAGCCGTCACCGGATAGCAACTTTTTTTTTGCTGCAATGCGTGGTTGCATAACCTCCCACTATCTCTCTTAAAACATGCCTGAATGTTTCCTTGCATTTTTCAACGCAAATTCTTCCGCAAAATTAAAATTTTATTATAATTTACTATATGAATTTACTTATTAGTTGAAACGGCTCTGCGCTTTTCGAATTTTTTCTCCAACCTAGATTGAAAAACATAATTTTTTGAAATTCTATATTTCACGCAGAAGAATTGTTCATAATATTTAAAGTCAATCCCTTCCTTAAGTATATTTGCCTAAAGTATAGTTAAAAACGCACAGTTATTGGTAATTTATCGGCACTAAATTGATCATATTCGTGTTGTCACCTGTATTAGATCTCTTTATCCCTCTTAGCTGCAAATCATTTTATACATTTATACCACAATGCTGGAATCATAAAATGTATTTACAAAAACTTAAGGCTGCAAATAAATCATTTCATAAGCTACAGAACATTAGGCAATCATTAGCTATTATCTATAGTACATGATCCATTATTTCGTAGTAAAAGTATTTTATCATGAAGCCGTTTTGTATCCATTATTTCATTCAATTAGGAATGTTTGAAATGATAACAGGCAGCTGCTTTTCCACATAACATAATTTATTATACAAAATACATACAAATCAGAATAAATATTAAGTATTTACAACAAAAGATCCAAACTAAACAATAAAAATAATTACACTAAATTAAAATGTTATATTACAATGAAACTCCACAAAACATAGAATAAGGAGAGTGGGGCATTCCGTCGCAGGTGGGGCAAAAAAACATAGTATCTTTCCTGAACCCCCTACTTATGTATATATCGTTGTTTAAAACATAGTATCTTTCCTGAACCCCCTACTTATGTATACATTGTTTTTGGGGCACACGTTTTCGTTTTTCTTAGGAGTCATACTTCTGCTGAAAATGTCTCGATAATCCAAGAGACCTGGAGTACAGACTATGGAGGTACCAGGGTATGGGTTCAGAATAGGATGGAAGAAGGAGGGATTTAATTACGGAAGGGCGGAATTTGTACAGAGGAATGTTGGGATAGGTTTGTCGGTAGAGGAAATAATTATTGACTAAAAGGAGGTGAAAGATGTGGATACCCAGTTTCTTATTCCACTTAAGGGTCTTGCATTCAATGGGCTAATTTGCCATCATCTGATCGAAATGATCGATGCCACTCATTGACACATTGTATCTAGTTATGGCTTCTGGCATTAAGGTGATACCAACCCCCCTCCGGCGGCGAACATCGACCATATTCCTTCCAAATTCGGAGCTGATCATCAGAACGTCCCTTTTATCTTTCCACTTCATAACGGAGACTCCTTCAGTGCTGAAAATATCCACAACCACACCCCGATTTAGTTTTCTAGTTATCACCGCAGGAGGGTTCCCCTTCCAATTAGCTCTTAGAGTTCCGGTACAATGAGTCCTTCGCTCTAGTAAACGGTGAGACAAATCGTTAACAAGTAATAGTTGTCCATGAAAAGAGACCTTCCACTGTCCAATCTTCCTTCCATCAACTTCCATACGACATTGCTGACATGGCCCAACCCGCCTACATCAGAATCAGAAGATCCAGTACACACGAGAAATCTTAAATACAATCCGGAAGGTTCTCCAGGGTTTGGATATTTTTCAAAATACAAAGCCTGAAGAATCAGGATTTGCAAAATTCCCCCAATTGCCAAATATTTCTGAGCGTAGAACCTTTCACTCCGTCCTACATAAATAAAAAATTAAATTAGGAAACGGAAAATTCTCTCAGATATAGCATTTTGGTTGTAAACAAGGCTCAGTGGTATTAGACACTAAATTGAAAATGAAATATAAATATTATAATTACCTTACTCTCAAAGCAGACGGAATTCCTCTTGTTATGAATATAGCTTCTTTCTTTCCTCTTCTGCTTCAAAACTTTCAAAAAGAAGCACGTCAATCAGTGATAAACGAAAAAGTAAGACTCTTAAAAAATTCCCGTAGTAATAATACTAAACGAAAGTAAATCTACAACACATGTTTGTAATTATCAAGTAACTTGAAATGATAAACATTAGAAAGAAAATGCACGTAGAGTAGCGATAAAATAAAACGTAAAATACAAAAAATATAATTGCAACAATCAGGGAGGGGGGGGCAGATTCTCATGGTAATATTACTAAACGAAAGTAAATCTACAATACATTTTGTATTTATCAAGTTACTTATAATGATAGACATTAGAGAGAAAAAGCACATAGAAAAGCAATAAAATAAAACATTAAAGTAAAAAGATATAATTGCGACAATCAGGGAGGGGGGGGGCGAATTCGCATGGTAATATTATAAAACGAAAAAAAGTTGAACATGTATTTTTTTGTCAAGTAACTCAAAATAATAAACATCAGCATGAAATAAAATGATTAGGTTCTTCAAAAGAAACTAAGGAACATTAAAAAACTTGCTTAATTACCATTAGAAAACAATTCAATAAAAAAAAATATATCGGTCGCACAGCGAAACTACCAGAGATATATACGCAAAGGAACCTTGCCAACGGCTGAAAAGGATAAAGGTAGCGCTACGGGGTGGCGCTGCTCGAAAATGGCCTTCGAAAGGCAAAGCAAATTTTGGCGAAGATCGTCGTCAGCCGCCACCGGGTAGCACCCAGTGGATGACGATCGTCCTCGCTCATCGTTCAACGTGTTAATAATTAAGATAACTTCCATTTAAGTTAGCTTCCATTTCCCTGTTTGCTAAAATATTTCCTTTTAGTGTATTTATTATTAGTTATGACAATAAAAATTGAAGAGTTAACTTTATGGAAGGAAGACATGATAACTAGTGGAAGTTTTCAGTTTGTTTTAATTCTCAGTAATTATGGCAAAATCCACGATTTTGCGTTCCTTCAACTTTCTTCAAGGTGAAATTTTAATATACCCTTTCACATCTTCTGCCCTTACGAGGTCTGCCCAAAAATTTCCAGGACTGATTTTTTAAATAATTTTCTTTAAATATATACAGTTTATTCCACATGATCTCTTTCAAAGTACTTTCTCCCCATGTGCTGCATATTTTTCCCAGTTTCATTCCACTGCAAGGAACACTGTAAAAAATCAATTTTGTGATTGAAGAAAGCTTCATCATTGAATTTTCCATTATGACATCTCAAATCTCTTTCCTGCGAGCCTTCTCCTGAATTTGGGGAACAGGTTGGCAGGGGCTAAATAATGTGAGTCAGTTGGGATAGAACAGACACAGATTTTGGACACCAAATTCATTGATTCGCAAGGCCCATGCAATGGGATGCTGTAATGATGGTTGAACCATGAGTTTCCCTTCCAAAGTTCAGGTTGCTTCCTCCTGATTCTTTCATGGAGGCTTTCAGAACATCTGACATGAACCCACAGAAATGCTACTCTTCTCTGCTAGTTCTTCGACTGTAAATTGGTTTGCACAAGGGACCTGATTGACCTAACATCAATACCCTGCCCTTTGAAGTGCGGCAGGGGGTGTAAACACCGCTTGATCGTCTTTACTCTTTTGTTGTCACATATCATTCCCAGAAAGAAAGAATTTTCAAAAGCACTCGTCCTAGCATCTATTTCTCTTAACTTACATTCATTATCGGATCCACCAAGGTAGCAGGGAGGTTGCATGATACTGGTTGTATCTTCCGCAAATGTAGTTTTCTTGAATTAATTCACACATTCATTGCCGGTCTTATAATATGACATATACCCAAAACCTAATTCTGTTTTTGCAGTTAATGGTGATAGATAAGCTTATTTTGCTTAAATAAAGTAAGGCATAATGACTAATATTTGCTTCAAACTCTCTTTCACTCTACTCTTTCAGTGATTGAGGTAGCCAACGAGAGGACAGTACCAACTTCACCTGAGGGAGACAACAAGACCTAGAAGTGTGAGTTCTGAAAATGTATCTATTTTATGTTGATGCTTCTCTGGATTTATATACCAGTGTATGTAGGATACTGTACCAATACCAGAAGCTTAAATCACTTGTGACATTTCTGCTGCATTTAGGAGATAACAAGAAACCCTCAGAAAAAAGAAGAATGGTTTGTAGATATCATATGTTTGACCTCTGGAAGCCATGAAATCAACATATTTCGTAAGAATGCAATTTGTAGATTATCAGGAATTTTAATAGGCTCTTCCAGCTACATTAACAGTGGAAGATCAGGAAATCTTTTGAAGTTGTACATCTCTAATGAAAACCAGAAAGTTAATTTCGAATATTTTACTGGATCAGTCTATTGCTAAGTCAAAAAATTCATCTCTTTCAGAATTACTCGGTATGAATTTCTATGATTTCCCTCTGAGCACTTCCCAATATGAAAGATAACTCATACTCTAATGTGAACAACTTGATTGTAAAATATGCATACTACTTTCAAAGCCTCCTAGAATTAATGTAACAAAAATGTAAGTTAAAGTAGTGTAGTTAATCAATTCCATCAATTGCTTGTAAGTATCAGAAAACTAGGCAGTTGGATCATCAATAAGTGCTGGCCCAGTCTGAAATATATACATGCTGGGAGTCGGTAGAATTTTAGGTCAATATTAATTTGCAAAGTACCTTAAATTACATGTTGTAATCCCTGTGTGAAACTTTGGGAACAGGAAATCATAAATTATATTTGAAACTGTTCTTAAAATTACATATGTAATATGGTTTAAATTTATCTCTTACAGTACGAGATTTATCTGTTGATTGCATTTTGGGATGCATAATTCTAAATTTTGAATCATTTAATATATTAATATTGAATCATTTAATGAAAATATTAATAGAATATTAATATAATATTATTAGAATATCTACTAACAGATCAAAGGATTTTATGACAGAAAGTAAAATTTTAAATATTTTCTATTTTAATTTTTTGGAGCATAAATTAGCTCCAGAATATCTGGTTCGAAGGCTTTCGCTGCACATAGTATATTCCATATTGGTTCTCGGGAATGCAGCGGTGGTCGTTTCATATGACAATGTTTCACCAGCGGTACTGCAGGCTTCTTCAGGTTGGAAGTGACGCTGTCCATATCTTGTCCGCTATATCAGGGTGGCCGCAGGACCTTGAAACCTTGAATTTTTGCCGACCTTGAAAAACAGTGAAAACGCCTTGATTTTTTTGCAAAACTTTGAAAACTCCTGATCCAACTCGTTATCCTGGTTCATTCCAAAATAAACCACTCATTCAAATTCGAAATCAGGCGAAAACTCTAAAACCTAATACATAAACAACCCTCGCCATTTGTGCCGCTGATTCGCGTGAAGTCTTGTGAGCATTTATGTGAATACATCAGGTATTGAAGGCATATATTGAAGCTGAAAAAATTGTTTGTTCCATCAAAGAAAAGAATATTAGAGAAAATAAACTATCTTTGGTCTATGTAAGGGTAACATTTTTTGTGAAATTGACATTTATTTAAGAATGGTTGATGGTATGCCACTTCATGCCCAATGAGCCCGGGCGGGCAAAAACTACCATTTTATCTAATGTCTCTTCTTTGGCAAAGATAAAACTGTCAAAAACAGAAAAGAAACTTAAGAAACTATATTCTCAAACCTAAAACGTTTGTGTTAGACTTAACTACTAAAAATGCGTTTAAAGTCTCTAAGTCACTTACTGAGGAACAAATAATTCAATTCAAAACTGAAGTACACTTATGTATAGTTACAGTTATCAAGAAATTGCTGGAAATAGCACCTTTGAAGTATGCTTTGACTAAGAATATATCTTGCCTCAACCCCGCTCTGATTTTCAAGCCAGCTCTGGCCCATTAAAGACTTGCAGCTTGTCTAGAGTCTCTTGTTGAAAATGGCCAACTTGCAGGCATAAAAGCCGATAGGATAAAATATGAATTCACGGATTTATATGCGGATTCTCGTGCCCAAAACGAATTGAAAATGTTTAAAAGTGATGAGACTCGATTGGACATGTTTTGATTGACCACTATTAACCCTCGAGTACTTGCGTTTGGGTCGAATCGACCCATGTGAATTTTAAAATTCCGTAACTTTTTATTAGTCCTTTTCTACATCTTCTTTCATATAATAGCTGTGTTTTAGAATGTTCTGAACCAGCCATGCATTTTCGCCAAATCGGAAATGGAAGTTTAATTATTTAAACAAATTTTTCTTAGCGGTAGTGCCAGGTAGATGAAAGACCTTTATGTAAAATATTGCATTTTTGAACTTGTTTCCACCTTAATTTTTAGAGATATTATATAAATTTCATATCATTAGTATATTAAATGTTATTTTATTTTTAAACAGTTTACTTTTTATACGCAATATTCCAAATTCATCAGCCATATACTCAGTGTCAGGGATATCAAATTTTCACTGAATATTAAAATTATTTGAAAATATTTATTTTATTTTATTTTAATAACCAGGTTGATCATTAATTAATTTGACATCATCACTAATAAATTAAAAATTTATTCACTACATTTTGAGGCAATTTACCCCTTTTGAAGATGTCGGGTTGATTCTACCCACTGCGAGTACAGACGTGACGATTTGGGACGCGAGTACTTGAAAGTTAATGACAAATATGATTCATGTTGTGATAATTTCTTAGGATTTGTAAAAACGATATTAATTTTAAGTCATGGAAATGCTACCGTTGAGCATGGGATCTCTATAAACGACCAATGTCTAGTTGAGAACCAACACAAGCAAAGCTTGGTTGCTCAAAGGAGCATATATGATGCTATAGAGCATGCAGGTGGGGTTGGAAAATTGGAAATAACTTCTGGACTCATTCATGCATATAAAAATGCAAACAGTTTTTATCGGGAATCTCTTAAGAGGGCAAGGGAAGAAAATCAGAAACGCGAAGATGAAGAAAATGTAAAAAAATGCTAGAAACTGAAAATTAGAGAGTTGGAAGAGAAAAAGGCTGAACATCTTTCAGAATTAGCGAGACTGACTGAAGAAATTGAGAAGAAAATAAAACAAATATTTGTGTAAGCTAATATTCCTCAAGTGTAATGTAGTCCATGTAATGAATGCAAATGTTACAGTCTCTTGATATTTTATTATAGAAAAATAGTGTTTTAATATTTTTTTCGCCAAAAGAATTGGGGTGATCGTTACATTCGACGGCACACTAGATTCGGGTACACTACTACTCATTGGCATGTCCGGTAGCTTGGGGCAGGCCATATCATAGGCTCACCCTGGTTTCATATAACTCCTGAAATGTTTCACCAATCCTCTATCGATGTTTGGACTCAATACATGTGTTTGTACTGTATCCATGTTGGCAATATATACGAAACTGTAAGCCATTTTTAATTGAAAGGGCCCTAAATATTTTAGGCCTTACCCCTCGACCCAATTCCATCCACTTTCAATTTCCCATTAACTTTCACCGCCACTTTCTGAGTTCTATACAATTCCCTAATCAGCCTCCTATCCTTCCAATATACACTCTTTATTTTAAGAGTTTCCATTAACTTATCCCACTTGACCCTGTCAAAAGCTTTCTCTAAATCAATGAAATATAAGCTTACTGCTTTTCCTCTTTCCTGGTAACTTTCTCCAACTATTCACAATAGTCCATTAGCTTCCCTAGTTCCCCTTCCTCTTCTAAAGCCAAATTGTTCTTCTCCTATATTCTTTTCCATTACTCCTAGGAGTCTTTGATCCAATACCCTCAGTAGTATTTTTGCAGTATGGGCTATGATACTTATGAGTCATTCCATGTCAAACCAACACAGCTGACAACCCAACCATCTCTGATTTTCATCAAATTTGGTGTGTTGATTGCACATGATGAGAGAATGACAACTGCCAAATTACAGAATTGTAATACTAGTACGAGGAAAGAAATGGTCACCCAAAGTTCTGAAAATGTGTAGAAAATAGGAGAAACACTACTGACAAACACCAATGTAACTTCTGTTCTAATAGAGATAGAACTGTAAAACAGGTAAATTTGGAAAGCGCTTGGAACAAGCTTTCAAATGATATGCTACTTAAACATATTCAAGCAATTTCAATTATAGTTAGAAATGGTGATCTTCTATTGTGTTGCATAGAAACTATCATCAGAAAGACCCGGTTCGATTCTGGGCGGTTAATATGTCTCCCGTTTAAAATACATAGGTTTAGTTTTTCATTAATTTTTTGATGCAGTTATTGAAATGATAGAAGGTTCTTGCTTAGATAGACGAAGTATGGTAAGAATTGGTTTAAGAAAAAAAATTTCATAAGACCCTACCATTCCTGGGTTCGATGCCAGAGCACAATAATTTTTTCACATAAGGAGTATATGTGAAAAGTAGGACGTCGTTTCAGGCAGTTGCAGTCAATATTTTTGCTTGAATTTTCACACATAGTTAGAGATGGTGATCTTCTGTTGTGTTGCATAGTAAGTTCACCTGGAAGACCTGGGTTCGATGCCAGAAGATTAAATTGCAGTGAATTTTAAGAATATTTTCAATCCTTTTTTGAGGACCTTCCCGATATGATGCCGATATGAAATTAGAGTTGTCGATCTGCTTGCTGTATGCAAGCTACATTTTCCTTGTAGAATATATGAATGAATCCGGAGAAACATCTATATATAATAGATAGGTATATAGATAGGATACTTATTCACAGGCTAAACCACAAGCGTCATCGTCTTGAAATTTTTATGACGTATTGGCCATTACATGCAACCGCCAGAAAAATTGCGATTTCGATTTTCAGGGTCATGGGTTCGATTCCAGAGGGCCCTAAAGTCCCGATTTTTTTCCATTTAAATGCATTGTTTTGATATTCCGGAATAAAAAAAAAATACTTCCCTTATAAGTAGAGAATCGGAACTCTAGGAGCCTATATATACGGTCAGGATCTATCAATAACATTAATGACTTTTACTGAAAATATCCTGGGTTCGATGCTCGGACGATGCAAAAATCTATCCTTTAAAATACATTGAAGTCGTTTTTCATTATTTATTTTGATGCTCTTATCGAAATGAGGGTAAATTCTTGCTTTGCTAGAAGATGTATATTAATAATCGGTTTTAGAGAAAAATTTAGATAAGACTGTTACTGGGTTCGATGGCAGAGCACATTAAAATTTCTCTAATAAGGAATATAAGGGAAAAGTAGGACGTCATTTGAAGCAGTTGCACCCAATATTTCTTCTTGAATTTTCACACATAGTTAGAGGAGGTGATCTTCTGTTGTGCTGCATAGAAATTAATACCAAGAAAACCCGGATTTGAAGCCCAGGTATGAATATGCTTGCAGTATGCAAGCTAAATGTTACTCGTATATTATTACTATGCTCTGGCATCGAACCCAGGAATAGTACGGTCTTACCTAAATTAAAGAAGAAATATAGGGTGCAACTGCTTCAAATGACGTCCTACTTTTCCCTTATATTCCTTATTAGAGAAATTTGAATGTGCTCCGGCATCGAACCCAGGAATAGTACGGTCTTACCTAAATTTTTTTCTTAAAGGTTTTCTTACGATACATCTTCTAGCCAAGCACAAACTTCCTATCATTTCGATAATAGCATCAAAAAAAATAATGAAAACTACTCCCATGTATTTTAAAGGGCAGATAATTGCATCGTCCTAGCATCGAACCTAGGATATTTTCGTAAAGGTCATTTATGTTTTCCATAGATCATGACCATTATTATTGGCTCTTAGAGTTTTGATTCTCTACCTATCTGGGAAGTATTTTTTTTTAATTCCCGAAAATCAAAGCAATGCATTTAAATGGAAAAAATCGGGACTTAGGGGCCCTCTGGAATCGAACCCATGACACTGAGGCTCAAAATCGCAATGTTTCTGGCGGTTACACGTAATGGCCAATACGTCGTCAAATTTTCATGCATGAAATGTACGTGATGTTTTGAGAAGTGATACCCTGCTGCAACTGAAAATTTATTGTCTATCGAAATTGTTTAGTCTCGCACATACTAAGCATTCCTCTAATGGAAAAATGCTGTCTCAGAAAAGTATCACAACTTAGGTGTGTTATCACAATAAACGAAATACTTCGCTCTCCATCTCATCATTGCAGCCAATGCTGAAATTTTTCTAATAGTCTGTCCATATCTCGTTTCTTGTTACTAATATGCGTGTTTATATGTTCACAAGAAGAAGTTGCGGGTTTGCATAACTCCCAATGGACCGTCTGGATTACCGAGGGGTTCCGGATTAGCGAGTGTCCGTATTACCAGGGTTCTACTGTATCTGAATCATAAAAAAATCTGATGTGGCCAACACATGACTTTCTCCATAATTATTGAAAACAGAAGCCTATGCTGGTAATATATAAATAACTCCAAAAGAATAAGTGTTATAGAAAAATGTTTCAAACACAGGTTGTAGTAAAATACAATATCTACAACCTTTGTGTGTAATTGTATATACCTACATTGCAGTTTGACAGAGATTTGTTGGAAAAGCTTCCATTTCTGGATAAACAACAACTTCCAGTTAACATTCTCCAAATAATCAAACATATTTACGCCTTAACTTTTTCAGTCAGGAGTGAGATATTCAATATTCTGCTACCTCATCACTTGTATTTCAACACCTCAAATAGAACAAATACCATATTAAGAAAGACGTTCACTTACTTAATTAGGTTAATCATTTTTATTGACCGCGGAAATACGATGTCGTAAATCAATATGCTTTATAATTCAAGTCAGAACATTACGTTAAAAAAGGTCTTCAACTTACCAGGGAGTATACAAGTAATCTCCAGATTTCCCGTAAGGTAATTCAGTTGATACGCTATAATGCCAAATCCGCGGAATCATTTGTAAATAGTTACGTTGCTATAAACAATCATGACGTCAACACAGGCCTAAATTCTCAATATGGTTTATTGAGTAAACTCAACAACCGCATTCGTCGTTAATGGGAATGGACTTGTTTATAACCTCAAAAATCTCTCAAATATTTCTTCTATTTTATCAAAATACTGGCAATTTCTAATCGAAATCGCTATTACATGACTAAAATAAGAAACTTTATTTAATTTACCTTCTTTTGATGGTATTCCTGACTTTTACCAACGATTCTTATTGCGCCATTTCAAACAGTTCTGGAGTACTTTAAAGTGCCCATACACCATTTGGTATAAAAAGCGACCAGGAATCGAAGGTGCCTCCCAAGACACACAAGTCACATAAGTCACGCCACTCCTGCCACTCACGCCACGATCGTCACCTCGGCACGGGATTATCGCCAAAATTGCCACATCCCCCCTTCCTTTTAGGAAATGATGTCCATATTCTTTCCTCAGTCAAAAACAAATGGGTCACAGTTTGTTTGGCCAATTGGGATAAGTTCACTGGGCATCAACTGGGAACACAATAACACTGTCTCAATTATGTTGGCCAGAAAGTAATAATAAGTTCAAAGATTCACTGGACGAGTTTTCATTATCATTTCTTCACTCGATCTCAGTATAATACAATAGTGGCAGTCTTTATAGATACGTTATATTCTAATCACATAATTTAGGCATCATCAATTCAGAGATAAATTGTAACATAAATATTAACTAAGTATCAACTGATTATATAACTGGCAGGACTAAACACTTTGCGGTAATGTGATTAAAGAAAATAACCTTTATAAATATTGAAAATAAGGATATTCATGGGCAATACACTTTTTGCCAGAAATTAAGGCCAAAACTACACTAATTGAAAGACATAGTGGACTGAGATAATTTCCAATGTGTTGGAGTAACTTTCAGTCAAGACGCCAAGAAAATAACAGAAAGACTCTTCTGTTTACTAACACAAAAACTGCCAGTTTACAAAATTTGGTGACGGATGCCTTGGAAAACAGAGAAATATTTATTATTTACAATTATCATGAGTTTAATCAATTAGATTAATCGATATAATAACTAGTAGTGTCTTTGGTCAATAACAAATGAGCAGAACAAATATAAAATTATTTAAATAAATGCCAAATCCTCCATAAAATTAACAGCCAGTTAGAAATATAGTAAACAATTAGGTTAATTGGTAGTTTGTGATGCCTTCTTTTCCCATAAATATAGTTCAAACAATACAATAATTACTTAATAAAGGTAGACTTTTCCTTAAGGGGTACAGAAACCCATGTGAAACTGAAAACTGGGGCTGTTTTCAGGGATAGAGTCTCTTCTCTGCCTTTACACTATTAATAAAGGGGCAAATGCCAAAAAAAGGAACACAGGTCAAAGAAGAGAACTCATGAGGACCCAATTGTGGTATTTAGGGTACTTCGCTTTGACAATAAATGTACAAAGGTGTATAAGGAAGATTTGTAACATAAAGTTAGGAGGTAGTTGCGACAAGAGAATCTTGGCGGGCAATGTAGTTCCCAACCTGCTATGCCAACCTATCAATATTGCCAGTATTATATCAATCAATAAATTTCCAAGAGACACCATAGGATAGAAACAAGTTCAAGGACTGTGCATGTGTATCAAATTATTGGACAACCAACACTCCATTAGTGATAGGCTATTAATTGAGAAACATGTCATATTTTCTCCTTATTACACCCAACTTGCGAAACCACAGTAACAAATCTTATAATTGAAAAGGGTCCTGACCATAGAGGCTCCAACTTAGACATTCTATTCTTAAGTTTTGAGCTTACTGAATAATTTTGGGCCAGTACTAAATCCCCTATTTTAAATTGTGGTACAGAATGTAATTTGTTATTAGAGGCAGCATATCTCTTGTGAGCCTTGTTTAAGGGGGTCCTCTACTCCCGAGGCCTGAAATTGAGCGCTTTTTTGGAGAATAAATTGCAAAGGATCTACTGAGTAGAGTTTGAATTTTTTTTTTATTTCGAAGATACATGTTTTGACTTTCCAATTTTAAGATTAAACTAATAAAACAAAGAAACTCTCGCGACCTTGAAATGTCATTGATGTTGAAACTGCATGGGTTCCACGTAAGCAAAGTTGTGGCCAATTGGGTAATCTTTAATTAGATAGTTGATATTCTTTATAATCATAGTCATGTTGGCTATGTTTTCCCAAGACAGATTTTTTCTATTTTGCAATTTGTAAAAGTTATGCAACGATTTGTAAAAATTTCCAATTTTTATGTCATTTTTTGACCTATTAGAGGCTATAAAACAAATGAAAATTTACAAATCTTACTCAGGAAAGCATAGCGGTATGTTTTCTGAATAATTGAAAAAAATAAATAAATCATTGAAATCAGCTCGATACTTTTATGAGAAGTCTTACTCGGCAGCTAAAAAAACACTACTTTTGGGAAAATGCGTTTAAAGATAAATTACGGTGTATAACTTGACTGTAGTAACTAAGGAGTTAATCTGCTATACCGGGGCCATAGAGTTCTCCTTCCTCATCACGATGATGTTCTTGGTTGTCCACATTCTTCTCCTACTGTTCTCTTCGGGCCTGTTTTGTCTTGTCACTCACTCTGCATTCGGCGCGATCAACACGTTCCCCGCCGAGTCGAGTTGCACATGTTGCAGCTTCAGTCTCCAAGGTAATTCCCACCATCTCCATAGCTTGCAATATCAATGAAAATCCTTCGTTGAAAATGCTGACTGTCCAATAAGTCGTAAATTTGACTACTTGCCTGCCAGAATGCAAGTTTTTTGGCACTGAGGCCCAAATGCCACTATTCAGAGACTCATTGTTGTTTTTGGTGTGAGCTCCTAAGCATCTTTCTAATAAATCATTAGATGATAGACTTTCGTAGATGGGTTTCAATAATTTTACAATGGAAGGAGCGATGGGTATCCTGTCATGTTCGAAAGTCTCTAAAGTTCCTTTGCCTTGGCCTGACGCAACTTGCACCAACTGGCCTCGCCAGGGGGACACTTTGAGTGTTGGGGATTTTTGTTTGATGACGAGCAGTGTTCGAGGGAAGAGCAGATTGCATTTTGCATATTTTCTACAGAATTTGAGTTCCTCTGAATCGTCAGCCAATAAAATTTCGTTAGTTCACCGATTTGTTTGTAGGCTCAGGCACACAGAGCGATCTGTCGGGACGAGCCGGCGATCTATTTGTATGATGCATATTGTGTAGTGGCCACACGCAAATCGAGGAAATGAAAACTTATCTTCCAACCACGAGGCCTCGTTCACTCTCTCCTGTGCTGCGATTGTACTATCATCAGTTGCATATTCAGCACTCTCCCCTGTGCTGCGTGTGTGATATCATCAGTCACTATTTCATCTCTCTCTAGGATGTCGGCCATGTTTGGCCATGTAATGCTTTTGTTCGCAATAAACGCATAAAGCACATCTCTATCTGGTCTTAGTAAGAGAGAGATTTTACCTTTGGTACCGCATCATCCTAACATTGCGTCAGAGAAGTCACACAGAACGCGATCTGTCGTAGCGAGCCAGTCTTGATCGCTGCATGCTGCGATCCGTTTGTACAAAATTACAGAATTGTACAAAATTACAGAAAATTACTGAATTACAGAATTAAAAAATTCAAAATTACAGATTTCTACCTACACAAGCGCCGTTGTGGCGTGCTGCGCTTAGTTTCTCGGAAACGGCCGGAGACAGGTACCTTTCGGTTCCCAGAAACATGCAAAGGAATGTGATTTTCACAAAATCCTTTCTGTGGCATATTCTCAGATACATAAAGATTGAAATGAGAAAATTAAAAAAAAGATTTTTTGAAACCGCGAGAGTAGAGGACCCCCTTAAATTTTGAACTACCTTTGTCCAGTGCTGCCTAAGATCATGATCAGATCAGGAAGTATCAAAAGCACAATTAGGTAGTTCCCAAACATTATTTAGGGGGTGTGGAATAAGTCTGCCCAGAAACAGTTTAGGAGGAGAATATAAAGTACTTTCATGGACTGCTGTGTTAAAAGCAAATGTCAAATCACCCAAAAATTCATCCCAGATTTTATTAGTATGTGTACAATAGGCAGACAGTGCAAAACGAAGATTTCTATGCCAAATTTCGAGTTTTAATATTATTGGGAAGGGGTTCAAAATAATTCTTAAAAATTGGATAAGTTACTGATTGTAGAGACTCCTGGTGTCGAACCCAGGACATATTGGCAGCTGTGAATGCACAGAATGACTTTTTATTACTTGATCTTATTTCATACAAAGTATGAAGTCGATATCATGCCGGGAAGTACCTAAAATTTGTTTCCGTTATCTCCATAAGAAATGCATTGAGGAATGTAAATTACCCTCTGGGATCGAACCAAGGACCATCAGTGAATATATAAAATTTGATTATGATATATATTTATGATATCTAACCACATGCTGAATTTCAAGTTTCTATGCCATCGGGAAAGGATCCAAAAAAAATATTAAAAATCGCCACAATACATTTTAAACGGCCGATTTTTGCCCCGACCTAGCATCGAACCATGGACAATATTCAAAGATGACATTTTGATTTTCGTTGGATATGCACGGCTTCTAGCGATCCCTCGAATTTCAACTCTCTACTTTTCCGGGAAGTGCCACAAAAATTTTTCGAAAATCCCCACCATGTATTCTTATGGAGAAAATAGCGACTTTGGGGCCTTCTGGAATCACCACACTGAGGTTCAAAGTCGGCCTTTTTCTGGAGGCTACACATTATGGCCAATATGTTGTAAAAATTTCAAGTTGGTGGCACTTGTGGAACATGGTTAGAATTTTGATCCCCTATGAATGAATGTATGTATAGGTATATCTGGAGAAGCGTCTATATATAATAGATTATTTAAAATATTTATATGTTAAGTGTATTTTATATTTGATGCTGAGTGAAATTTTGTCTGAACTGATATCTCTTTTATTTCAGATATCCAGGAGAGAAAAATCTATCCTATTGATGTCATCTTAGGTTACTCACCGAAGTCCTGTTCCTATTCCACCTGAATTTGAGGTCTATTAGATCCTCTTGCAAAAGTATTTAAGTGTGCATACAGAAACACACATATGCGTATATATATGTATGTATGTATGTATGTGGGTGTGTGACTTTACATGCATAAAAATTGAGTAATAAATTAATAATTCAATCTGTAGTTTGCAGATAAAAATTATATATGTAAATGTACTCGTAGGTAAAAATTTCATTTTGAATTTTCCTTATTGTTTAATACTTTTTGTTGATCTCCATATTTTAAAAACTTTCTTTACGCAATGATATCTTAGATTTTGTCATACTGGTATGAGAAATGTAAATATTTTTGGTAAAAGTGTTTATTAAATCTGTTGGAGACCTGCTTCTTGACTGAAAATGGAACCTTAGCTACCTTAAATCATTAAAGAAAATTCCAGTAACTGGAAGTAATGTAAGGTTATTATTATTTCTTCAGCTGGTGCCTCTAATCCTTGCTGATTTCATAGGCAGGATATGTTTTAATGCCGATTTCAAAGGCTGGGATTACTAAGAGTTTCATACCATATTTGGCCTAATTTGGCAGTATGAAAGATATTTTGACATTTTGTCGTTGGGGGAAAGGGTTTCAAAAATGTAGCTACTACATAGATATTAAACACAATATAGGAATTGGAATATCTTTTGAAACATTGGTTGGAAGTTAAATACGTAAATATTATCAATCCCAGAGCGATTTGAGCGAATGTTAAGAAACATTTTTTATGAAAAACCTTCATTTTCTAGCTTATCCACAATGATTTCCTAAATTTTCTTGCAGAATGTGAAATAACACATCGTTTTCCCTCCATAGAAATCAATCCTGGAGTGGTTTTCCTAGATGAAAAATGGTGTGTTGATTCACATTCCTCAAGAATTTGTAGGATATCGTTGCGGATAAGCGAGAAAATGAGGGTTTTTCAAAAACGTTTTTTCTAAAAAAATATTATTAAGGTGGGATGTGAAGAATAAAGATTTACAAATACTTTTTTCCACACATTTATTTGAAACACGACAGGTTTCGGCACAGATCGGCCATCTTCAGGTAAGGAAGTTACAAACAAGAAGGCTTGTATAGGGAAAAGGAGTGGTATAAGGTGGGTGTGAGGAAACAAAGCAATAGGAAAGGGTAGAGAGAATGGGAGGAAGAAAGAAGGGTTAGGTCTTGTGGGAGCTATCCGGGGGGTAAAGTTTTGTCTTATCTGGGAGTGAGCTTTTAGGGAGAGTACAAAGAAGTAAGGGAGGGTAAGATACCAGAACTATTTTGTTAACTACATTCTGAGAAGCAATTGTAGATACTAAAATTCCTCTCTGCTCCAAGAAATTCATTTTGGGACCTTTTCGATGTATATGCATAATTTCAGGAATGAAAGATGAGGAATGGTTGGAATCATTAAGGTGTTGAGCAAAGTGAGAGTATCATTTAAAAAGGAATGATTGTGCTCTTTTACACGGATATTGAAATCTCTCCCGGTTTGACCAAAATATACAGCTTCACATTTTAATTTATAAATACCTGATTTAAATTTTGTTTCTATTTTGTCTTTATAGTTTACAAAGTAAGAACCGAGGTTGTGGCTATTGTAGAATGCAGGCTGAAGAATTTCTTTAGGGAGGATATTGGCAATTTTAAATGAGCAATCATCTGTGAAATTAAATCTTCGCCATTTGGGTGGATTTTCAGGTTGGATGACAGGTGGAAGAAAGATTCTATTAATTGTTAATCTCCTAATATTTTTTAAAAGTAGGAATATAAGGGAAAAATAGGACGTTGTTTGAGGCAGTTGCAGCAAATATTTCTGCTTGAATTTTCACGCATAGTTAGAGATGGTGATCTTCTATTGTGTTGAATAGGAAGTATCACCAGAAAGAACCAGGTTCGATGCCGGGTGGTAAATGTATCTCCTATTTAAAATACATCGGGGGTAGTTTTTCATTATTTTTTTGATGCACTCATTGAAATAATAGGAAGTTATTGCATGGCTAGAAGATGTACATCAAGAAACGGTTTAAGAAAAAAAAAATAGATAAGACCATGCTGTCCTGGGTTCGATGCCAGAGCACATTAACATTTCTCAGGTAAGGAATATATGTGAAAAGTAGGACGTCGTTTGAGGCAGTTGCAGTCAATATTTCTGCTTGAAGTTTCACACATAGCTAGAGATGGTGTTCTTCTGTTGTGCGGTATAGTAAGTATCACCAGGAAAACCGGGTTCGATGCTGGACGGATAAATTGCAGCGAATTTTAAGAATATTTTCAATCATTTGTTTTCTTTTGAGGACTGTCCCAATATGATGCCAATGAAATGCCTAAAATTACTGTTGTCCATCTGCATGCAGTATGCAAGCTACATTTTACTTGTATAATAGATAGATATGATACAAATTCACAGGCTAAACCACAAGCCTCCATGATTTGAAATCTTAATCACTTATTGGCCATAACGTGTAACCGCCAGAAAAAATGAGATTTTAAACCTCAGTGCCACGGGTTTGATTCCAGAGGGCCCCAAAGTCCCAATTTTCCATTATCTTGAGAAGAATAAGAAAATAAAGGCAAAATAGGCCAAAAAATTTAATTTCGATTTAAATCGCATTTTTTGCGTCTTTTTTCGATATCTTGAGAAAATGACTAAAATAAAGACAAAATAGCGGAAAAAAAATAATTTTGGATAAAATTTTCCATTTCAGTGCTTTTTTAAACATTATCATGACAAAATGAGGAAAATTAAGTCAAAATAGAGGAAAAAATTAAAATTTCGCTAAAATTATCCCTTTTCGTTGCTTTTTTTCGATATTATCTTGACAAAATTACGAAAATTAAGGGTTGATAGAGCAAAAAAATGAATATTTCGCTCAAATTATCCCTTAAAAAAAATGATATAAATGTCGAAAATTAAGGAAAAAAAGAGCAAAAGAATTAACATTTCGCTAAAATTATCTCTTTTCGTTGCTTTTTTTCGATATTTTCTTGACAAAATGACGAAAATTAAGACGATAAAGAGCAAAAAATTAAAATTTAGCTAAAATCATCCCTTTCCGTTGCTTTCTTCGTTATTATCTTGACGGACAGTACAGTCGTTTGCATAAGTCTGTGGGCATGTTCTGTTGCTAATCTAGCAGCCAAATAGTGCTCTTAACATTTCTGTTGGTACTACTTGATTTGCAAGAAGGAAGGAAATCAGAGGTGGGGGTAAATGTTTTGGAACTTACGGCGAGTGAAGGGAGCTACTGTGAAATTTCTGGAAACCGGATTCGAATAGAGACATTGCCTTGCACCATTGGAAAGGACTGGTAAATTTGGTCCGATAGACCAAATTTCCTTTACCGAGCTTATAGTAGAACACGTTACATACCAACTAAAATTCTTAGAAATATACCATTCACCTCATACTCATTTCAGTACTCCCTATAGTTTCCGAGAGTTTTTTGGTTCGGAAAGTGGTAGATTATAGCAAGAAATTATGAATTTCTATCACACTTCTAAATACTTGCAATGCAATCTTTTGCAAAATACTAATGATTGATCACGATATACAGAGGAGATCAAGATATAAACGGCAAAATTTCCTTAGACATTTTAAAAATGTTTTTAAATTTTTACCCTTATTTTGTTGCAATCTAAGATGCATAACACCTTTAGAATATGAAACTTACTCTTTCTGCTTTTCTTAATTAATGAAATTCTTCTTTATTCTGACTGAAAAACCACTTTCGCTGATAGTAATAAATTTTGTTTTGGATTCTCCTTCTGCTAATTTAATTTTTAAGAATGAAAACGCTTGATAAATATTCTCAGTTATTCGACATTTTGTTTCATTCCTCATCTTAACATAAAACTTTCTGTCTAGTCCCATAGAAAGCGAGATGACGAAGATGAAGTTTAGAAATGCAATCCTATTCTGTGAAATTTGGAGTTGCGAAGAAGGCGTTGGACAGGGATGACGAACCTTTCATGGGAATATTGCCATAATTGAAAAATAAAAACCTTTTTCGTGCTAATTTGATGTCAAACCATAAAGTGAAACGTTAATATTTTTTATTTATTATGTCAACGATGGGATTAAGATGTTACAGAAGACGTAAATAATCATTATATTATCCTTACTCATTAATAGAATCCACGATTATTCACTCTGGGGCTAAATATTTAGGAGGAAGTATCAAAAAGGAATCTGCACTCAGATTTCCGGGTGCAAAAACGTCGCCTCTGTCGTCTGTTCTCATGCAATGGCACGTGCATTTGCGTCAGCAGCATAGAGTGTGCGGGGCCGCATAAGCCCCTTTATGGCTCTTAGTTGAGCCGTGTGTCGCTCAATGGGATGCGAAAACGTGCAGTACTGATTTACAACTGTAAAATATTGACCCAGGAATTTAACCTTTACTGCCACCAGGTGGTCTGTCATGGCCTGGGACAACCCTAAGGCTTGCATGCTTGGGTTGCATACAATGGTTACTGCCATGGGGGAGATTCCCGAGTCAAAGTACCTTATGCCAGCAGGGAAGCAGTAAGGCCTACCGCGGCTCTAATATGGCTCTTGTAGAGATATTATGTCGACAGGGTTTCTGTCGACGTATGACCGGAGTCGGCCATGACTTCCTTGCTCCGGGCCGCGTTTAACTGCAGGACCCTAATCATAGATTTAACACCCATAATCAGTGCCCTCAATTAGCCGCCTTCTGGCCAGCAAATAGGCTTCACAGCTCTCCATGCTCCCATTGCAAGAGCTCCTCGGCCCACAGGTCGCACATCCCTTTGCCTCAGCTTTACATTCTTCCTTTTTGTGATCTTTCACACCGCGACGCCTACAGCGTTCATCCCCTTTGCAGAACTTCGCAATATGGCCGTATTGCATGCATTTCATGCATCGGGTGACTACCATGTAGTCCTTGATTTTAAATGAGCTGTAGGCGCAGTAGAACCTACCTCGTTCCAAGAGGACTTTACGGGCTTCTGGAGAGGTTTCCACCACCCAATGCACTGTGTCGCTACCTTTGGGACCGGTTTTGAAGAGAGGAGTGAACTCCTTCTCCGATCCGACCCCGTTCTGAGTACATGCAGCCTGCATGAGATCGTCTTTGATATATTCCGCTGAATCTGCGTCGTAGATTATGAGTCGCGGTTTCTTTTTGTTCTGCATCGCCAATTCTACCGAGCTGTCCTTCATAAGTTTATTGTTGTTGACGATTCTTCGGAGGTCCGCAGCAGTGGCCGCTTCAATCATAATGGCTCCCTCCCGAGTGTGTCGGGTCGCCTTGATCCGTACTTTTTCTTTCGTCGGATCCCCAACAACCTCAACTAACTTTCTTGTAAGCTGCTCTTTTGTCACTTTCTTCCCGTCTTTTGGTTTCAAGAACGCTTTGTGCCGATCTTGAACCTCACGGACTTCTTCAGTTTTCTTCCCGGCCTTCGAGGTGACGGGGGCGGCCGGCTTGCCCACAGTGGCTTTTTCAGCATAGCTTACTTTCTTACATATTCTTTGTTCCAACTCGTCGAGAGCCTTCTGGTATCCACGTTTTTCAGCCTCTTTAAAGAGGATTCCTGCCACTACTGCAAGTACCTCTGACACTTTCTCATTCACCGTTTCACGCGTGACCTTCGTGATTCGGCTGTCTTCATGGAGGACCTGTCTGATCTCTGCTTGGAATAAAACACATTTTTTCATGAGGTCACCTATGTCAGATCTGCTTAAGGGATCGCCCTCTTAAGTAGCTGTTCATGCGTAGCAGCTACTGGCCGGTTGGGAACCGGCTGTCTACCTCTCATAGATGGTACTGCCCCCCCTTCGGCTCATGGATGGTTAACCGCCCTTTTGGCTCATGGGTTGTACTGCCGCCCTTTTGATCGATAATTGGTTCCGCCACCTATTTTGCTCATAGGTGGTACTTCCGCCTTTTGGCTCATGGGTGATAATACCGCCCTTTTGGCTAATGGGTGGTACTGCCACCCTTTTCGCTCATGGATGGTACTGCCGCCCATTTGGTTCATGGGTGGTACTGCCGTCCTTTTGGCTCATGGATGGTACTGCCGCCATAATGGCTCTTGGATGTTACTGCCGCCATTTTGGATCATGGGTGGTACTGCCTCCCTTTTGACTCAGGGATGGTTCCGCTGCCCTTTTGGCTCATGGATGCTACCGCACCCTATTAGGCTCCCTGATGGTATCGCCGCCTATTGGTCTCATAGCTGGTACTGCTTCCCAATTGGCTCATGGATGGTACTGCCGCCCTTTCGGCTTATGGATGGTACTGCCAACCTTTTGGCTCATGGGTTGTACAGCCGCCCTTTAGGCTGATGGATGGTTCCGCCGCACTTTTGGCTCATGGATGGTTCCGCCGCCTGTTGGACTCTCTATTGGCACCACCGCTTATTGGGCTCATAGGTGGTACTGCCACCCGTTTTGCTCATGGACTGTACTGCCGCCCTTTCGGCTAATGGATGGTACAGCCGCCATTTTTGCACATGGATACTACTGCCGCCCTTTTGGCTCATGGGTGGTACTGCCGCCATTTTGGCTCATGGATGTTTCCGCCGCATATTGCGCTCATAGGCGGTACTGCCGCCCTTTTGGCTAATGGATAGTTCCGCCGCCTTTTAGCTCATAGGTGGTACTTCTGCCCATTTAGGTCATGGATGGTACTGTCGCACTTTTAGCTCATGGATGGTTCTGTTGGTTTTTTGGCTCATGGATGGTACTGCAGCGCTTTTGGCTAATGGGTTGTACTTCCGCCCTTGCAGCTGATGAATGGTTCCTCCGCCTATTGGGCTTGTAGGTGGTACTGCAGCCCTCTTGGCTCATTGATGTTACTGCCGCCCATTTGGCTTAAGGGTTGTACTGCCGCCCTTCTTGCTCATGGATTTTTCAGCTGCCTATTTGGCTCATAGGTGGTACTGCTGCTCTTAGACTAATGGATGGTACTGCTGCTCTATTGGCTCATGGATAGTACTGCTGCCCTTTTTGCTCATAGATGGTACTGCCGCCCATTTGGCTTATGGATGGTACTGCCGCCATTTTGGTTCAAGGATGTTACTGCCGCCATTTCGGCTCATGGTAAGTACTGCCGCCATTTTGCCTCATGGATGGTTCCGCCTCCCTTTTGGCTCATGGCTGGTACCGCTGCCTTTTGGGCTCATAGGTGGTTCTGCCGCCCTTTTGGCTCATGGATGGTACTGCCGGCCTTTCGGCTCATGGGTGGTACTTCCGCCCTTTTGTTTATTGGGTGGTACCTCCGCCCTTTTGGCTCATAGATGGTACTGCCGCCCTTTTGGCTCATGGATGGTACCTTCGCCTTTTGGGCTCTTTGATGGTACCGCCGTTTATTGGACATATAGATAGTACTTCCGCCATTTTGGCTCATGGATGGTACTGCCGCCCTTTCGGCTCATTGATGATACTGCAGCCTTTTTTGCTCAAGGGAGGTAATGCCGTCCTCTTGGCTAATGGATGGTAATTCCGCCCGTTTAGTTCGTGGATGGTCCTGCCGCCCTTTTGTCTCATTGTTGGTACTGCCTCCCTTCGGCTCATGGATGGTTCAACCGCCCTTTTTGCTCAAGGGTAGTACTGCCGCCATCTTCATTGATGGATGGTTCCGCCGCCTATCTTGCTCATAGGTTGTACTGCTGCCGTTTGGCTCATGGTTGATACTACTGCCCTTTTGGCTAATGGATGGTACTGCCGCCCTTTTGGTTCATGGGTGGTACTGCCGTCCTTTTGGCTCATGGATGGTACTGCCGCCCTTTCGGCTCATAGATGATACTGCAGCCTTTTTTGCTCAAGGGAGGTAATGCCGCCCTTTTGGCTCATGGATGGCAATTCCGCCCTTTTAGCTCGTGGATGGTCCTGCCGCCCTTTTGTCTCATTGTTAGTACTGCTCCCCTTCGGCTCATGGATGGTTCAACCGCCCTTTTTGCTCATGGGTTGTACTGCCGCCATCTTCATTGATGGATGGTTCCGCCGCCTATTTTACTCATAGGTTGTACTGCTGCCGTTTGGCTCATGGTTGATACTACCGCCCTTTTGGCTAATGGATGGTACTGCCACCCTTTCGGCTCATGGATGGTACTGCCGCCCTTTTGGCTCATGGGTGGTACTGCCTTTCTTTTTGCTCCAGGATGGTACTTCTTCCCTTTTGGCTCATAGATGGTGTTGCCGCCATTTTGGCTCATTGGTTTTAATGCCGCCCTTTTGGCTCATAGATTTTACTGCCGCCCTTTCGGCTCATGGAAGGTACAGCCGCCATTTTGGCACATTGATGGTACTGCCGCCCATTTGGCTCATGGATGGTTAGGTCGCCTATTGGGATCATAGGTGGTACTGCCGCCCTTTTGGCTAATGGATAGTTCCACCGCCTATTGTGCTCATAGGAGGTACTGCCGCCCTTTTGGCTTATGGATCGTTCTACCTCCTATTGGGTATCAACTTAAAAAATTATTCAAATGTTTTGGCTCTTTTTTACTGTCTATTATATTTAGATGCTTCTCCGGATTCATTCATGTATATAGATAGATAGATAGAGAGGATACTAATTTACAGGCTAAATCACAAGTGTCATTGACTTGAAATTTTTACAACGTATTGGCCATAACGTGTAACCACCAGGAAAAAGCCGACATTGAACCTCAGTGCCATGGGTTCGATTCCAGAGGGCCCCAAAGTCCCGATTTTTTCTATTTAAATGCATTGCTTTGATTTTCGGGAATAAAAAAAAAATACTTCCCGGATAGGTAGAGAATAAAAACTCAAGGAGCCTATATATATGGTCATGATCTATTGAAAACGTAAATGACTTTAACAGAAAATTTCCTTGGTTCGATGCTAGGACGTTGCAAACATCTGCCCTTTAAAATACATTGAAGTAGTTTTTCATTATTTTGTTATGCACTTATCGAAATGATAGGAAGTTCATGCTAGGCTAGAAGATGTGTGGTGAGAATTGGTTTCAGAAAAAATTTAGATAAGACCGTACTATTCCTGGGTTCGATGCCAGAGCACATTACAAATTCTCACATAAGGAATATATATGAAAAGTAGGACCTCGTTTGAGGCAGTTACAGCTAATATTTCTGCTTCATGACGATGGAAATTCAGCGAATTTTAAGAAAAATTTCAATCCATTTTTTTCTTTTGATGGCCGTCCCGATATGATGCCGACATGAAAATAGTGTTGTCGACATGCTTGCAGTATGCAAGCAACATTTTACTTATATATATATATATATATACGAGTAAAATGTTGCTTGCATACTGCAAGCAGATCGACAACACTAATTTCTTGTCGGCATCATATCGGGACGGCCATCAATAGAAAATAAAAAGGGATTGAAAAAGTTCTTAAAATTCGCTGCAATTTAATCGTCTGGCATCGAACCTAGGCCTTCCTGGTGAACGTAATATGTGGCACAACAGAAAATCACCATCTCTTACTATGTGTGAAAATTCAAGCAGAAATATTGGCTCCAACTGCCTCAAACGACGTCCTACTTTTCATTAATGCATTGCATTTTAAACGGCCGATTTTTGCCTCGACCTAGCATCGAACCCAGGATATTGGGACAGGATATTTTCCGTAAAACTCATTTATGTTTTCGATAGACCATGACCATATATATAGGCTCCTTGAGTGTTGATTCGCTACCTATCCGGAAAGTATTTTTTTTTAATTCCCGAAAATCAAAGCAATGCATTTAAACGGGAAAAATCGGGACTTTGAGGCCCTCTGGAATCGAACCCATGACATCGAGGTACAAAATCGCAATTTTTCTGGAGGTTATACGTTATGGCCAATATGTCGTAAAAATTTCAAGCCATTGACGCTAGTGGTTTAGCCTGTGACTTTGTATCCTATCTATATACCTATCTATCTATCTATTATACGAGTAAAATGTAGCTTGCATACTGCAAGCAGATCGAAAACAGTAATTTCATGTCGGCATCATATCGGGAAGGCCGTCAAAAGAGAAAAAAAAGGATTGAAAATATTCTTAAAATTCGCTGCAATTTAATCGTCTGGCATCGAACCTGGGTCTTAATGGTGAACTTACTATGCAGCACAACAGAAAATCACCATCTCTAACTATGTGTGAAAATTCAAGCAGAAATATTGGCTACAACTGCCTCAAACGACGTTCTACTTTTCAGGAATGTAAATGGCTCTCTGGATTCGAACCAAGGACGATCTTGGAAATCTAAAACATGTTCATGAAAGTTATTTATGATCTCTATCTATTTGCCGAATTTCAAGTTTCTATATTAATGGGATAGGGCTCAAAATAATTATTAAAAATCGGATCAACTACTGATATAAGAGATGCCTGGTGTCGAACCCAGGAAATATATTTACGCTGTGAATGCACAGTATGATTTAAAGGACTTGATCTTATTTTGTGCAAAGTTTGAAATCGATATCATGCCGGGAAGTACCTAAAATTTGTCTCCGTTATCTCCATAAGAAATGCATAGAGGAATGTAAATGGCCCTCTGGGATCGAACCAAGGACCAACAGCGAATACAAAAAATTTGATTATGAAATAAATTCATGATCTCCAAACTCATGCCGAATTTCAAGTATCCATGCGACCGGGAAAGGGTCCAAAAAAAATCATAAAAATCGCAACAATGCATTTTAAACGGCCGATTTTTGCCTCGACCTAGCATCGAACTTAGGATATTTTCCGTAAAACTCATTTATGATTTCGATAGATCATTACCATATATATAGGCTCCTTGAGTTTTATTTCTCTACCTATCCGGAAAGTATTTTTTTTAAATTCCCGAAAATCACGGCAATGCATTTAAACGGGAAAAATCGGGACTTTGGGGCCCTCTGGAATCGAACCTATGACACTGAGGATCAAAGTCGCTTTTTTCCTGGGGGTTTCACGTTATGGCCAATACGTGGTAAAAATTTCGAGTCAATGACGCGAGTAGTTTAGCCTGTGAATTAGTATCCTATCTGGGTATCTGGGTATATCATGAATGAATCCGGAGAAGCATCTATATATCTATTACAAGAATTGAAGTTTTTCTTAAAATTCGGTGACATTTCATCGTCTAGCATCGAACCCGGGTCTTTACTGTGAACATACTATGCAGCACAATAGAAGATCACCATCTCTGACTATGTGTGAAAATTCAAGCAGAAATATTGGCTGCAACTGCCTCAAAAGACGTTCTGATTTTCACGAATGTAAATGGCTCTCTGGATTCGAACCAAGGACGATATTGGAAATCTAAAACATGTTTCTAAAAGTTATTTATGATCTCTATCTATATGCCAAATTTCAAGTTTCTATATTGTTGGGAAAGGTTTGAAAATAATTCCTAAAAATCGGATCAATTTCTGAATGCAGAGACACCTGGTGTCGAAGCCAGGAAATACTGTAAGCTGTGAATGCAAAGTTTGATTTGTAAGGACTGGCTTTTCTATCATGCAAGGTTTGATGTCGATAGCATGCCGGGAAGTACCTTAATTTTGTTTCCGTTATGTCCGTAAGAAATGCATTTAGAAGTGCAAATGTCCCTCTGGGATCGAACCAAGGACCATCAGCGAACATATAAAATTTGATTATGATATATATTCATGATATCTATCGACGTGCCGAGTTTCAAGTATCCATGTTATCGGAGAAGGATCCAAAAAAAATCTTAAAAATCGCCGCAATGCATTTTAAACGGCCGATTTTTGCACCGACCTAGCATCGAACCATGGACAAAATTCGAAGATGTCTTTTTGATTTTCGTTGGATATGCACGGCTTCAAGTGGTCCCTCGAATTTTAATTCTCTCCATTTCCGGAAAGGGCCTCAAAAAAATTTTGGAAAATCCCCGCCATGTATTCTTATGGGGAAAATCGCGACTTTGGGGCCTTCTGGAATCGAACCCATGGCACCGAGGTTCAAAATCACATTTTTTCTGGCGGTTACACGTTATGGCCAATACGTGGTAAAAATTTCGAGTCAATGACGTTAGTAGTTTAGCCTGTGAATTAGTATCCTATCTGGGTATCTGGGTATCTGGGTATATCATGAGTGAATCCGGAGAAGCATCTATATATATTATCTATTATATATAGATGCTTCTCCGGATTCATTCATATATATAGCTATATAGATAGGATACCAATTCACAGGCTAAACCACTAGCGTCATTGACTTGAAATTTTTATGACATATTGGCCATAACGTGAAACCCCCAGGAAAAAAGCGACTTTGATCCTCAGTGTCATAGGTTAGATTCCAGAGGGCCCCAAAGTCCCGATTTTTCCCGTTTAAATGCATTGCCGTGATTTTCGGTAATTTTAAAAAAATACTTTCCGGATAGGTAGAAAAATAAAACTCAAGGTGCCTATATTTATGGTCTTGGACTTTCGAAAACATCAATGACTTTCACGAAAAATATCCTTGGTTCGATGCTAGGACGATACAAAGATCTGCCCTTTAAAATACATGGGAGCTGTTTTTCATTATTTTTTTTGATGCACTTCTCGAAATAATAGGAAGTTCGTGCTTAGCCGGAAAGTGTAAGGTAAGAATTGGTTTTAAAAAAAAATTTTCATAAGACCGTACTATTCCTGGGTTCGATGCCAGAGCACATTAACATTTCTCTCATAAGGAATATAAGGGAAAAGTAAGACTTCGATTGAGGCAGTTGCAGCCAATATATCTGCTTGAATTTTCGCACATAGTTAAAGATTAATATCTTCTATTATGTTGCATAGGAAATTTTACCAGAAAGACCCGGGTTCGATGCCGGGCGGTAAATATGTCTCCCGTTTAAAATACATAGGGTTAGTATTTCATTATTTTTTTGATGCACTTATCGAAATGATAGGAAGTTCAGGCTTGGCTGGAAGATGTATGGTTATAACTGGTTTAAGAAAACAGTTTTCAGAAGACCGAACTATTCCTGGGTTCGATGCCAGAGCACATTAAAATTTCTCTCATAAGAAATATAAGGGAAAAGTAGGACGTCGTTTGAGGCAGTTGCAGATAATATTTCTGCATGAATTTTCACACATAGTTAGTGATGGTAATCTTCTATTGTGCTGCATAGTAAGTATCACCAGGAAGACCCGGGTTCGATGCCGGACGAATAAATTGCAGCGAATAATCAGAATATTTTCAATCCATTTTTTTTTCTTTTGACAGCCTTTCCGATATGATGCCGACATGAAATTAGTGTTGTCGATCTGCTTGCAGTATGCAAGCTACATTTTACTTGTAATAGATATAGATGCTTCTCCGGATTCATTCATGTATATACCTAGATAGATAGATAGATAGGATACTAATTCACAGCCTAAACCACAAGCGTGATTTACTTGAAATTTTTACGACGTATTGGCCATAACGTGTAATCGCCAGAAAAAATGTGATTTTGAACCTCAGTGTCATAGGTTCGATTCCAGAGGGCCCCAAAGTCCCGATTTTTCCCGTTTAAATGCATTGCTTTGATTTTCGATAATTTTTAAAAAATACTTGCCGGATAGGTAGAGAATCAAAACTCAAGTAGCCTTTAAATATGGTCATGATCTATCGAAAACATAAATGAGTTTTACTGAAAATATCCTGGTTTCGATGCTAGGTCGAGGCAAAAATCGGCAGTTTAAAATGCATTGTTGCGATTTTTAAGATTTTTTTTGGACCCCTTCCCGGTGGCATGCAAACTTGAAATTCGGCATGGGTTTAGATATCATAAATATATTTCATAATCAAATTTTACACATTCGCTGATGGTCCTTGGTTCGATCCCAGAGAGCCATTTACATTACTCAATGCATTTCTTATGGAGATAACAGAAAAAGGTTTTAGGCACTTCCCGGCAAGGTATCAACTTCAAACTTTGTATGAAAAAAGTTGAAGTCCTAATAAGTCATACTGTGCATTCACAACTACCAATGTGTCCTGTGTTCGACACCAGGCGTCTCTACAATCAGTAAATTATCCGATTTTTAAGAATTGCTTTAAATCCCTTCCCAATAATATTAAAACATGAAATTAGGTATATAGAGAGAACATAGATACATTCCAAAAACATGTTTTAAATTTCCTAGATCGTCCTTGGATCGAATCCAGATAACCGTTTACATTATTGAAAAGTAGAACGTCCTTTGAGGCAGTTGGAGCAATTATTTCTGCTTGAATTTTCACACATAGTAGGAGATGGTGATTTACTTTTGTGCTACATAGTGGGTTCACCAGGAAGGTCTTGGTTCGAAGCCAGACGATTAAATTGCAGCGAATTTTAAGAATATTTTCAATCCCGTTTTTTTTCTTTTGAGGGCTGTCCCGATACGATGCCGACATGGAATTAGTGTTGGCGATCAGCTTGCAGTATGCAAGCTACATTTTACTCGTATATATATATGAATGAATCCGGAGAAGCATCTATATATAATAGATATATATAGAGAGAATACAAAGTCACAGGCTAAACCGCTAGCGTCAATGGCTTGAGATTTTTACGACATATTGGCCATAACGTATAACCTCCAGAAAAATTGCGATTTTGATCCTCAGTGTCATGGATTCGATTCCAGAGGGCCCCAAAGTCTCGATTTTTCCCGTTTAAATGCATTGCTGTGATTTTCGGGAATTTTTAAAAAATACTTCCGAGATAGGTAGAGAATCGAGAACCTAGGAGCCTTTATATATGGTCATGATCTATCAAAAACATAAATGAGTTTTACGGAAAATATCCTGGGTTCTATGCTAGGTCGAGGCAAAAATCGGCCGTTTAAAATGTATTGTGGCGATTTTTACGATTTTTTTTGGACCCCTTTCCGATGGCATGGAAACTTGAAATTCGGCATGGAGTTGGAGATTATAAATATATTTCATAATCAAATTTTACATATTCGCTGATGGTCCTTGGTTCGATCCCAGGGCGCCATTTACATTTCTCAATGCATTTCTTATGGAGATAACGGAAACAAATTTTAGGTACTTCCCGGCATGCTATCGACTTAAAAATTAGTGTGATAGAAGAGCCAGACTTAACATATCAAACTATGCATTCATAGCTATCAATGTGTCCTGGGTTCGACACCAGGTGTCTCTGCAATCAGAAGTTGATCCGATTTTTAGGAATTATTTTGAAACCTTTCCCAATAATATACAAACTTGAAATTTGGCATATGAATTGAGATCATTAATAAATTTCAGAAACATTTTTTAAATTTCCAAGATCGTCCTTGGTTCGAGTCCCGAGAGCCATTTACATTCGTGAACATTAGAGCCTCTTTTGAGGCAGTTGTAGCCAGTATTTCTGCTTGAATTTTCACACATAGTTAGAGATGGTGATCTTCTATTGTGCTACATAGTAAGTTCACCAGTAAGATCCGGGTTCGATGCCAGGCGATGAAATTTCAGCGAATTTGAAGAAAAATTTCAATCCTTTTTTTTCTTTTGAGGACATTCCCGATATGATGCCGATATGAAATTAGTATTGCCGATCTGCTTGCAGTATGCAAGCTACATTTTCTCGTATAGGTATATACATGAATGAATCCGGAGAAGCATCTATATATAATAGATAATAGATATATATATATATATATATATATATATATATATATATATACGAGTAAAATGTAGCTTGCATACTGCAAGCAGATCGGCAATACTAATTTCATATCGGCATCATATCGGGAATGTCCTCAAAAGAAAAAAAAAAGGATTGAAATTTTTCTTAAAATTCGCTGAAATTTCATCGTCTGGCATCGAACCCGGATCTTACTGGTGAACTTACTATGTAACACAATAGAAGATCACCATCTCTAACTATGTGTGAAAATTCAAGCAGAAATATTGGCTATAACTGCCTCAAAAGACGCTCTAATGTTCACGATTGTAAATGGCTCTCGGGACTCGAACCAAGGACGAACTTGGAAATTTAAAAAATGTTTCTGAAATTTATTAATGATCTCAATCTATATGCCAAATTTCAAGTTTCTATATTATTGGGAAAGGTTTCAAAATAATTCCTAAAAATCGGATCAACTTCTGATTGCAGAGACACCTGGTGTCGAACCCAGGACACATTGATAGCTATGAATGCATAATTTGATTTGTTAGGACTGGTTCTTCTAACACGCTAAGTTTTAAGTCGATAGCATGCCGGGAAGTACCTAAAATTTGTTTCCGTTATCTCCGTAAGAAATGCATTGAGGAATATAAATGTCCGTCTGGGATCGAACCAAGGACCATCAGCGAATATGTAAAATTATATTATGATACAATTTTATGGTATCTAACCTCGTACCGAATTTCAAGTTTCCATGCCATTGGAAAGAGGTCCAAAAAAAATCTTAAAAATCGCCACAATGCATTTTAAACGGCAGATTTTTGCATCGACCTAGCATCGAATCCAGGATATTTTCCGTAAAACTCATTTATGTTTTCGATAGATTATGACCATATATATAGGCTCCTTGAGTTTTAATTCTCTACCTATCCGGGAAGTATTTTTTTTTAATTCCCGAAAATCAAAGCAATGCATTTAAACGGGAAAAATCGGGACTTTGGGGCCCTCTGGAATCGAACCCATGACACTGAGGTTCAAAATCGCAATTTTTCTGGAGGTTATACGTTATGGCCAATATGTCGTAAAAATTTCAAGCCATTGACGCTAGTGGTTTAGCCTGTGACTTTGTATCCTCTCTCTCTATATATATATCTATTATATATAGACGCTTCTCCGGATATACTTATATATATACGAGTAAAATGTTGCTTGCATACTGCAAGCAGATCGATAACACTATTTTCATGTTGGCATCATATCCGGACGGCCATCAAAAGAAAAAAAAAAGGTTGAAATTTTTCTTAAAATTTGCCTAAATTCCATCGTCTGGCATCGAACCCGGGTCTTTACTGTGAACTTACTATGCAGCACAATAGAACATCACCATCTCTAACGATGTGTGAAATTTCAAGCAGAAATATGGGCTACAACTGCCTCAAAAGACGTTCTAATTTTCACGAATTTAAATGGCTCTCTGGATTCGAACTAAGGACGATCTTGGAAATCTAAGAAAAGTTTTTGAAAGTTATTTATGATCTCTATCTATATGCCGAATTTAAAGTTTCTATATTATTGGCAAAGGTTTCAAAATAATTCCTAAAAATCGGATCAACTTCTGATTGCAGCTTCAATTTTAGCGTCTGGCATCTAACCCGGGTCTTCCTGGCGAACTTACTAAGCGGCACAATAGAAGATCACTATATCTAACTATGTGTGAAAATTCAAGCAGAAATATATGCTACAACTGCTTCAAACGACATTCTACTTTTCACGAATGTAAATGGCTCTCTGGATTCGATCCAAGGACGATCGTGGGAATCTAAAATATGTTCCTAAAATGTATCTATAATCTCTATCTGTATGCTGAATTTCAAGTTTCTATATAATTGGGAAATGGTTCCAAAAAATTCTTAAAAATCGGATCATTTACTGATTGTAGAGACGCCTGGTGGTGAAACCAGGAAACATTGGTTGCTGGGAATTCACAGTTTGATTAGTAATGAATTGATGTTATCTTATGCAAAGTTTCAAGTAGATATAATATCGGGAAGCACCTAAAATGTGTTTCCGTAATCTCCATAAGAAATGCATTGAGGAATGTAAATGGCCCTCTGGGATCGAACCAAGGACCATCAGCGAATATGTAAAATTCGATTAAGATATGTTTTTATGGTGTCTAACCTCATAACGAATTTCAAGTTTCTATGCCATCGGAAAAGGATCCAAAAAAAATCTTAAAAACCGCCACAGTGCATTTTAAACGGCAGATTTCTGCCCCGACCTAGCATCGAACCAAGGAAAATATTCGTAGATGTATTTATGGTTTACTTTAGATATGCACGGCATCTAGCGATCCCTCGAATTTCAACTCTCAACCTTCCCGGGAAGTGCCTCAAAAAAATTTTCGAAAATCCCCGCCATGTAATCTTATGGGGAAAATCGCGACTTTGGGGCCTTCTGGAATCGAACCCATGACACCGAGGTTCAAAGTCGGCTTTTTCCTGGAGGTTACACGTTATGGCCATAACGTCGTAAAAATTTCAAGTCAGTTGCACTTGTGGAACATGGTTAGAATTTTGATCCCCTATATATATATATATAGGTATATCCGGAGAAACGTCTATATATAATAGACGAGTAAAATGTAGCTTGCATACTGCAAGCAGATCGACTACACTAATTTCATGTCGTCATCATATTGGAACGGCCCTCAAGAGAAACAAAAGGGATTCAAAATATTCTTAAAATTTACTGCAATTTAATCGTCTGGCATCGAACCTACGCCTTCCCGGTGAACCTACTATGCAGCACAACAGAAAAATTCCATCTCTTACTATGTGTGAAAATTCAAGCAGAAATATTGGCTCCAACTGCCTTAAACGTCGTTCTACTTTTCAATAATGTAAATGGCTATCTGGATTTGAACCAAGGATGTTCTAGGAAATCTAAAACATGTTTTTCAAATAATTCAATGCTCTCTATCCATATGCGTAATTTCATGTTTTAATATTATTGGGAAGGGGTTTAAATTAATTCTTAAATATCGGATATTTTACGGATTGTAGAGACGTCTGGTGTCTAACCGAGGACATATTGGTAGCTGTGAATACACTGTATGATTTAATAGGACTTCGTCTTGTTTCATACAAAATTTAAAGTCGATATCATGCCGGGAAGCACCTAAACCCTAATTCTGTTATCTCCATAAGAAATGCATTGAGGAATGTATATGGCTCTCTGGGATCGAACCAAGGACCATCAGCGAATATGTAAAATTTTATTACGAAATATATTTATGATCTCTAACTCTATTCCGAATTTCAAGTGTCCATGCCATCGGAAGAGGGCCGAAAAAAAATTTTAAAAATCGCCACAATGCATTTTAAACGGCCGATTTTTGCCTTGACCTAGCATCGAACCCAGGTTATGTTCCGTAAAACTCATTTATGTTTTCGATAGATCATGACCATATCTAATGGCTCCTAGAGTTTCGATTCTCTAGTTATCCGGGAAGTATTTTTAAAAAAATCACGAATATCTAAGCAGTGTATCTAAATGGGAAAAATCGGGACTTTGGGGCCGTCTGGAATCGAACCCATGACACTGAGGATCAAAATCGCAATTTTTCTGGCGGTTAATTGTTGTGGCCAATACGTAGTAAAAATTTGAACTCAATCACGCTTATGGTTTAGGCTGTGAATTTGTATCCTATCTATCTATATACCTATCTATATATATGAATGAATCCGGAGAAGCATCTATATATAATAGATACACTGGGGATCAAAAGTCTAAGCATGTTCCACAAGTGCCACCGACTTGAAATTTTTACGACATATTGGCCATAACGTGTAACCTTCAGGAAAAAGCCGACCTTGAACCTCGGTGTCATGGGTTCGATTCCAGAAGGACCCAAAGTCGCGATTTTGTCCATAAGAATACATGGCGGGGATTTTCGAAAATTTTTTTGAGGCACTTCCCGGAAGAGTTGAGAGTTGAAATTCTAGAGATCGCTAGATGCCGTGTATATCTAAAGCAAACCACAAAGACATCTACAAATATTATCCTTGGTTCGATGCTAGGCCAGGGCAAATATTCCTCCGTTTAATTTACATTGCGATTTTTAAGAATTTTTTTAATTACTTACAGATGACTTGGAAACTTAAAACTTGGCACGTGGATGTATATCATAAATATATTGCATAATAAAATTTTAGAACTCGCTAATGGTCCTTGGTTCGATCCCAGAGGGCCATTTACATCCTACAATGTATTTCTTATGGAGATTACGGAAGCAAATTTTAGGTACTTCCTGGCAAGTTGTTGACTTCAAACTTTGCATTTAATAAGATCAGGTCAAACCAAGTCATAATGTGTTTTCACAGCTGCCAGTAGGTCCTGGGTTCGACACCAGGCGTCTCTACAATCAGTAATTGATTCAATTTTTAGGAACTATTTTGAACCCTTTCCCAATAATATAGAAACTTCAAATTCGTCATATAGATAGAGATCATAAATAACTTTCAGAAACATGTTTTAGATTTCCAAGATCGTCCTTGGTTCGAATCCAGAGAGCCATTTAAATTCGTGAAAATTAGAACGTCTTTTGAGGCAGTTGTAGCCCATATTTCTGCTTGAATTTTCACACATAGTTAGGGATGGTGATGTTCTATTGTGTTTAATAGTAGGTTCACCAGTAAGACCCGGGTTCGATGCCCGACGATGGAATTTCAGCGAATTTTAAGAAAATTTTCAATCCACTTTTTTCTTTTGATGGCCGTCTCGATATGATGCCGACATGAAAATAGTGTTGTCGATCTGCTTGCAGTATGCAAGCTACATTTTACTCGTATATATATATAGACGCTTCTCCGGATATACATATATATATATATATATATATATATACACTGGGGATCAAAAGTCTAAGCATGTTCCACAAGTACCACCGACTTGAAATTTTTACGACATATTGGCCATAACGTGTAACCTCCAGGAAAAAGCCGACTTTGAACCACGGTGTCATGGGTTCGATTCCAGAAGGCCCCAAAGTCGCGATTTTCCCCATAAGATTACATGGCGGGGATTTTCGAAAATTTTTTTGAGGCACTTCCCGGTAAAGGAGAGAGTTGAAACTCGAGGGATCGCTAGATGCCGCGCATATCTAAAGGAAACCATAAAGACATCTACGAATATTATCCTTGGTTCGATGCTAGGTTGGGGCAAAAATCTGCCGTTTAAAATGCACTGTGGCGATTTTTAAGATTTTTTTTGGATCCTTTTCCGATGGCATAGAAACTTGAAATTTGGTAAGGGTTAGACACCATAAAAACATATCTTAATCAAATTTTACATATTCGCTGATGGTCCTTGGTTCGATCCCAGAGGGACATTTGAATTCCTCAATGCATTTCTTACGGAGATAACGGAAACAAATTTTAGGTACCTTCCGGGACGATATCGATTTCAAACTTTGCATATAGAAAGATCAAGTCCATACATATCAAACAGTGCATTCACAGCTATCAATGTGTCCTGGGTTCGACACCAGGTGTCTCTGCAATCAGAAGTTGATCCGATTTTTAGGAATTATTTTGAAACCTTTCTCTATATTATAGAAACTTGAAATTTGGCATATAGATAGAGATCATAAATATCTTTCAAAAACATTTTTTAGATTTCCAAGATCGTCCTTGTTCGAGTCCCGAGAGCCATTCACATTCGTAAAAATTAGAACGTCTTTTGAGGCAGTTGTAACCAATATTTCAGCTTGAATTTTCACACATAGTTAGAGATGGTGATCTTCTATTTTGTTTCATAGTAGGTTTACCAGTAAGACCCGGGTTTGATGCCAGACGATAAATTTCAGCGAATTTTCAGAAAAAATTAAATCTTTTTTTTTTCTTTTGAGGACCGTCCCGATATAATGCCGATATGAAATTAGTGTTGTCGATCTGCTTGCAGTATGCAAGCAACATTTTACTCGTATATATATATGAATATATGATATATGAATGAATCCGGAGAAGCATCTATATATATATATACGAGTAAAATGTAGCTTGCATACTGCAAGCAGATCAGCAATACTAATTTCATATCGGCATCACATCGGGACGGTCCTCATAAGGAAAAAAAGGATTTAATTTTTTCTTAAAATTTGCTGAAATTTCATCGTCTGGCATCGAACCCGGGTCTTAATGGTAAACCTACTATGAAACACAATAGAAGATCACCATCTCTAACTATGTGTGAAAATTCAAGCAGAAATATTGGCTACAACTGTCTCAAAAGACGCTCTAATGTTCACGAATGTAAATGGTTCTTGGTACTCGAACCAAGGACGATCTTGGAAATAAAAAAAATGTTTCTGAAAGTTATTAATGATCTCAATCTATATGCCAAATTTCAAGTTTCTATATTATTGGCAAAGGTTTCAAAATAATTCCTAAAAATCGGATCAACTTCTGATTGCAGAGACACCTGGTGTCGAACCCAGGACACACTGATAGCTGTGAATTCACAGTTTTATTTGTTAAGACTGGTTCTTCTAACACGCTAAGTTTTAAGTCGATAGCATGCCGGGAAGTACCTAAAATTTGTTTCCGTTATCTCCGTAAGAAATGCATTGAGGAATATAAATGTCCGTCTGGGATCGAACCAAGGACCATCAGCGAATATGTAAAATTATATTATGATATAATTTTATGGTATCTAACCTCATACCGAATTTCAAGTTTCCATGCCTTTGGAAAGGGGTAAAAAAAAATCTTAAAAATCGCCACAATGCATTTTAAACGGCAGATTTTTGCATCGACCTAGCTTCGAACCCAGGTTATTTTCCGTAGAACTCATTTATGTTTTCGATAGACCATGACCATATATAAATGCTCCTTGAGTTTTAATTCTCTACCTATCCAGGAAGTATTTTTTTTTAATTCCCGAAAATCAAAGCAATGCATTTAAACGGGAAAAATCGGGACTTTGGGGCCCTCTGGAATCGAACCCATGACACTGAGGTTCAAAATCGCAATTTTTCTGGAGGTTATACGTTATGGCCAATATGTCGTAAAAATTTCAAGCCATTGACGCTAGTGGTTTAGCCTGTGGCTTTGTATCCTCTCTCTATATATATATATATATATGAATATATATATATATGATACGAGTAAAATGTAGCTTGCATACTGCAAGCAGATTGGCAATACTAATTTCATATCGGCATCATATTGGGACGGTTCTCAAACGAACAAAAAAAAATAATCAAAATATTCTTAAGATTCGCTGTTATTTTATCGTCTGGCATCGAACCCGGGTCTTACTGGTGAACCTACTATGCAGCACAATAGAAGATCAATATCTTTAACTATGTGTAAAAATTCAAGCAGAAATATTGGATACAACTGCCTCAAAAAACGTTCTAATTTTCAGGAATGTAAATGCCTCTCGGGACTCGAACCAAGGACGATCTTGGAAATCTAAAACATAATTTTGAAATGTATCTATGATATCTAACTACATGCCGAATTTCAAGTTTCTATATTGTTGGGAAAGGGTTCAAAATTATTATTGAATATCGGATCAATTACTGATTGTGGAGACGCCTGGTGTCGAACCCAGGACACACTGGTAGCTGTGAATGCACATTTGGATTTTTATGAACTTGATCTTATTTTCTGCATAGTTTGAAGTCAACATCATGCCGAGAAGTACCTAAAATTTGTTTCCGTTATCCCCATAAGAAATGCATTGTGGAGTGCAAATGGCCCTCTGGGATCGAACCAAGGACCATAAGCGAATAAAAAAAATTTGATTATGAAATATATTTATGATTTCTAACCCCATGCCAAATTTCAAGTTTCCATGCATTCGGAAAGGGCTCCAAAAAAAATGTTAAATATCGCCACAATGCGTTTTAAACGGCCGATTTTTGCCCCGACCTAGCATCGAAACCAGGATATTTTCCGTAAAACTCATTTATGTTTTCGATAGATCATGTTCATATATATAGGCTCCTTGAGTTTTAATTCTCTACCTATCCGGAAAGTATTTTTTTTTAATTCCCGAAAATCAAAGCAATGCATTTAAACGGGAAAAATCGAGACTTTGGGGCCCTCTGGAATCGAACCCATGACACTGAGGTTCAAAATCGCAATTTTTCTGGAGGTTATACGTTATGGTCTATATGTCGTAAAAATTTCAAGCCATTGACGCTAGTGGTTTAGCCTGTGAGTTTGTATCCTCTCTATATATATATATATCTTCTATTATATATAGATGCTTCTCCGGATTCATTCATGTATCCATATATATATACGAGTAAAATGTAGCTTGCATACTGCAAGCAGATCGGCAATACTAATTTCATATCGGCATCATATCGGGACGGTCCTCAAAAGAAAAAAAAAAGGATTGAAATTTTTCTTAAAATTAGCTGAAATTTCATCGTCTGGCATCGAACCCGGGTCTTACTGGTGAACTTACTATGCAGCACAATAGAAGATCACCATCTCTAACCATGTGTGAAAATTCAAGCAGAAATATTGGCTACAACTGCCTCAAAAGACGTTCTAATTTTCACGAATGTAAATGGCTCTCCGGATTCGAACCAAGGACGATCTTGGAAATCTAAAAGATGTTTCTGAAAGTTATTTATGATCTCTATCTATATGCCGAATTTCAAATTTCTATATTATTGGGAAAGGTTTCCAAATAATTCCTAAAAATCGGATCAACTTCTGATTGCAGAGACACCTGGTGTCGAACCCAGGACATATTGTAAGCTGTGAATGCAAAGTTTGATTTGCAAAGACTTTTTCTTGTATCTTGCAAAGTTTGAAGTCGATAGCATGCCGGGAAGTACCTAAATTTTGTTTCCGTTATCTCCGTAAGAAATGCATTGAGAAGTGCAAATGGTCCTCTGGGATCGAACCAAGGACCATCAGCGAACGTGCAAAATTTTATTACGAAATATATTTATGATATCTATCGACGTGTGTAGTTTCAAGTATCCATGTTATCGGGAAAGGATCCGAAAAATTTTTTCAAAATCGCCGCAATGCATTTTAAACGGCCGATTTTTGCCCCGACCTAGCATCGAACCATGGACCATATTCCGCGATGTCTTTCTGATTTACGTTGGAGTTGCACGGCTTCTAGCGATCCCTCGAATTTCAACTCTCTCCTTTTCCGGGAAGTGCCTCAAAAAAGTTTTCGAAAATCCCCGCCATGTATTCTTATGGAGAAAATCGCGAATTTGGGGCCCTCTGGAATCGAACCCATGACACTGAGGATCAAAATCGCAATTTTTCTGACGGTTACACGTTATGGCCAATACGTCGTAAAAATTTCAAGTCAATGACGCTTGTGGTTTAGGCTGTGAATTAGTATCCTATCTATCTATCTATCTATCTATATGAATGAATCCGGAGAAGCATCTATATATAATAGATATGAATGAATCCGGAGAAGCATCTATATATAATAGATAAAATGTAGCTTGCATACTGCAAGCAGATCGGCAATACTCATTTCATATCGGCAATACTTATTTCATATCGGCAATACTAATTTCATATCGGCAATACTAATTTCATATCAGCATTTTATTGGGACGGACATAAAAAAATATAAAGGATTGAAAATATTCGTAAAATTCGCTGCAATTTTATCGCCTGGCATCGAACCCGGTTCGTTCAGTTCATACCCTACTATGCAGCACAACAGAACAACACCATTTCTAACTATGTGTGAAAATTCAAGCAGAAATATTGGCTGCAACTGCCTCAAACGACGTCCTACTTTTCACATATATTCCTTAAGTGAGAAATTGTAATGTGCTCTGGCATCGAACCCAGGAATAGCATGGTCTTGTATTAATTTTTTTCTTAAACCGAGTATTAATATACATCTTCTAGCTAAGCAAGAACTTCATATTATTTCGATAAATACATCTAAATAAATAATAAAAACTAACGAAATGCATTTTAAACGGGGGATATGATTACCCCCAAGCTTCGAACCCGGGTCTTTCTGGTAATACTTTCTAAGCAGCACAATAGAAGATCACCACCTTTAACTATGTGTGAAATTTCAGGCAGAAGTATTGGCTTCAACTGCCTGAAATGACGTCCTACTTTTCCCATGTATTCCTTATGAGAGAATTTTTAATGTGCCCCGGCATCGAACCCAGGAGTGGTACGGTCTTACCTAAATTTTTTCTTAAAGGAATTCTTACCATACATCTTCTAGCCAAGCACGAACTTCCTTTCTTTTCGATAAGTGCATCAAAAAAAATAATGAAAAACTACTCCCATGTATTTTAAACGGCAGATGTTCGATTCGTCCTAGCATCGAACCCAGGATATTTTCTGTAAAATTCATTAATGCTATCGATAGATCCTAACCATGTTTATAGGCTCCAAGAGTTTCAATTCTCTACCTAAACGGAAAGTATTTTTTAAAAATTCTGGAAAATTAAAGCAATGCATTTAAATGGAAAAAATCGGGACTTTGGGGCCCTCTGGAATCGAACCCATGGCATTGAGGTTCAAAATCGCAATTTTTCTGGTGGTTACACGTTATGGCCAATACGTCCTAAAATTTTCAAGTCAATGACGCTTGTGGTTTAGCCTGTGAATTAGTATCCTATCTATCTATCTATCTATATGAATATATGAATGAATCCGGAGAAGCATCTATATATAATAGATATATATATATATATATATATATATATATACGAGTAAAATGTAGCTTGCATACTGCAAGCAGATCGGCAATACTAATTTCATATCGGCATCATATCGGGACGGTCCTCAAAAGAAAAAAAAAAGGAATGAAATTTTCCTTAAAATTCGCTGAAATTTCATCGTCTGGCATCGAACCCGGGTCTTCCTGGTGAAATTACTATGCAGCACAAAAGAAGATCACCATCTCTAACTATGTGTGAAAATTCAAGCAGATATATTGGCTACAATTGCCTCAAAAGACGTTCTAATTTTCACGAATGTAAATGGCTCTCTGGATTCGAACCAAGGACGATCTTGGAAATCTAAAATTTGTTTCTGAAACCTATATATGATATCTATCTATATACCGAATTTCAAGTTTCTATATTATTGGAAAAGGTTTCAAAATAATTCCTAAAAATCGGATCAATTTCTGATTGCAGAGACACCTGGTATCGAAGCCAGGGAATATTGTAAGCTGTGAATGCAAAGTTTGATTTGTAAGGAGTAGCTTTTCTATCATGCAAAGTTTGATGTCGATAGCATGCCGGGAAGTACCTTAATTTTGTTTCCGTTATCTCCGTAAGAAATGCATTGAGAAGTGCAAATGGCCCACTGGGATCGAACCAAGGACCATCAGCGAACATCTAAAATTTGATTATGAAATATATTCATGATATCTATTTACGTGCCGAGTTTCAAGTATCCTTCTTATCGGAAAAGGATCAAAAAAAAATCTTAAAAATCGCTGCAATGCATTTTAAACAGCCGATTTTTGCACCGACCTAGCATCGAACCATGGAAAAAATGCGAAGATACCTTTTTGATTTTCGTTGGATATGCACGGCTTCTAGCGGTCCCTCGAATTTTAATTCTCTCCTTTTCCGGGAAGGGCCTCAAAAAAATTTTGGAAAATCCCCGCCATGTATTCTTATGGGGAAAATCGCGACTTTGGGGCCTTCTGGAATCGAACCCATGGCACCGAGGTTCAAAATCACATTTTTTCTGGCGGTTACACGTTATGGCCAATACGTCGTAAAAATTTCAAGTCAATTACGCTTGTGGTTTAGGCTGTGAATTAGTATCCTATCTATCTATCTATCTAGGTATATACATGAATGAATCCGGAGAAGCATCTATATATAATAGATATATATATATATATATATATACGAGTAAAATGTAGCTTGCATACTGCAAGCAGATCGGCAATACTAATTTCATATCGGCATCACATCGGGACGGTCCTCATAAGAAAAAAAAGGATTTAATTTTTTCTTAAAATTCGCTGAAATTTCATCGTCTGGAATCGAACCCGGGTCTTGCTGGAAAACCTACTATGAAACACAATAGAAGATCACCATCTCTAACTATGTGGGAAAATTCAAGCAGAAATATTGGCTACAACTGCCTCAAAAGACGCGCTAATGTTCACGAATGTAAATGGCTCTCGGGACTCGAACCAAGGACGATCTTGGAAATTTAAAAAATGTTTCTGAAAGTTATTATTAATCTCAATCTATATGCCAAATTTCAAGTTTCTATATTATTGGGAAAGGTTTCAAAATAATTCCTAAAAATCGGATCAACTTCTGATTGCAGAGACACCTGGTGTCGAACCCAGGACACATTGGTAGCTATGAATGCATAGTTTGATTTGTTAAGACTGGTTCTTCTATCATGCTAAGTTTTAAGTCGATAGCATGCCGGGAAGTACCTTAAACTTGTTTTCGTTATCTCCATAAGAAATGCATTGAGGAATGTAAATGGCCCTCTGGGATCGAACCAAGGAACATCAGGGAAAACATAAAAATCGATTATGAAATATATTTATGATATTTAACCCCATACCGAATTTTAATGTTCCATGTCATCGGGAAAGGGTCCAAAAAAAATCTTGAAAATCGCCACCATGCATTTTAAACGGCAGATTTTTGCATCGACCTAGCATCGAACCCAGGTTATTTTCCGTAAAACTCATTTATGTTTTCGATAGACCATGACCATATATAAAGGCTCCATGAGTTTTAAGTCCCTACCTATCCGGCAAGTATTTTTTTTTAATTCCCGAAAATCAAAGCAATGCATATAAACGGGAAAAATCGGGAATTTGGGGCCCTCTGGAATCGAACCCATGACACTGAGGTTCAAAGTCGCAATTTTTCTGGTGGTTACACGTTATGGCCACTACGCCGTAAAAATTTCAGCTCAATCACTCTAGTGGTTTAGGCTGTGAGTTTGTATCCTCTCTCTCTATATATATATATATCTATTACGAGTAAAATGTAGCTTGCATACTGCAAGCAGATCGGCAATACTAATTTCATATCGGCATAATATCGGGACCTTCCTCAAAAAAAAAAAGGATTGAAATTTTTCTTCAAATTCGCTGAAATTTCATCGTCTGGCATCGATTTATGTGTGAAAATTCAAGCTGAAATATTGGCTGCAACTTCATGAAACGACGTCCAACTTTTCACGAATGAATATGGCTCTCTGGATTCGAACGAAGGACTATTTAGGAAATCTAAAACGTGTTATTGAAATGTATCTATGTTCTCTATCTATATGCCTAATTTCATGTTTTAATATTATTGGGAAGGTGTTAAATTAATTCTTAAAAATCGGTTAATTTACTGATTTTAGAGACGCCTGGTGTCGAACCCAGGAAATATTGGTAGCTGTGAATGCTCAATATGATTATTTAGGACTTAATCTTATTTCATACAAAGTTTGAAGTCGATATCATGCCGGGAAGTACCTAAAACACTTTTCTGTTATCTCCATAAGAAATGCATTAAGGAATGTAAATGGCCCTCTGGGATCGAACCAAGGACCATCAGCGAACATGTAAAATTTGATTTTGAAATATATTTATAATCTGCAACTGCATGCCGAATTTCAAGTTTCCATGCCATCGGTAAAGGGTCCAAAAAAAATCTTAAAAATCACCACAATGCATTTTAAACGGCCGAATTTTGCCTCGACCTAGCATCGAACCCAGGATAATTTCCGTAAAACTCATTTATGTTTTCGATAGATCATGACCATATATATAGGCTCCTTGAGTTTTGATTCTCTACCTATCCGAAAAGTATTTTTTAAAAATTCCCAAAAATCAAAGCAATGCATTTAAACGTGAAAATTCGGGACTTTGGGGCCCTCTGGAATCGAACCCATGACACTGAGGTTCAAAATCACAATTTTTCTGGAGGTTGCACGTTACGGCCAATATGTAGTAAAAATTTCAAGCCAATGACGCTTGTAGTTTAGGCTGTGAATTAGTATCCTATCTATCTATATAGGTATATATATCCATGAATGAATCCGGAGAAGCATCTGTCTTCTATTATATATAGATGCTTCTCCGGATTCATTCATGTATATACCTATATAGATAGATAGATAGGATACTAATTCACAGCCTAAACCACCAGCGTGATTGACTTGAAATTTTTACGACGTATTGGCCATAACGTGTAACCGCCAGAAAAATTGCGATTTTGATCCTCAGGGTCATGGGTTCGATTCCAGAGGGCCCCAAAGTCGCGATTTTCTCCATAAGAATACATGGCGGGGATTTTCGAAAATTTTTTTGAGGTACTTCCCGGGGAGAGAAAGAGTTGAAACTCGAGGGATCGCTAGAAGCCGTGCGTATCCAACGAAAATCAGAAAAACATCTTAGAATATAGTCCATGGTTCGATGCTTGGTCGGGGCAAAAATCGGCCGTTTAAAATGCATTACGGCGATTTTGAAGATTTTTTTTGGATCCTTTCCCGATAACATGGATATTCGAAACTCGGCACGTGGATAGATATCATGAATATACTTCATAATCAAATTTTACATGTTCGCTGATGGTCCTTGGTTCGATCCCAGAGGACCATTTGCACTTCTCAATGCATTTCTTACGGAGACAACGGAAACAAAATTTAGGTACTTTCCGACATGCTATCAACTTCAAACTTTGCTTGATACAAGAGTAAGTCTTTACACATCAAATTCTGCATTCACAGCTTGCAATACGTCCTGGGTTCGACACCAGGTGTCTCTGAAATCAGAATTTGATCCGATTTTTAGGAATTATTTTGAAACCTTTCCCACTAAAATAGAAACTTGAAATTCGGCATATAGATAGAGATCATAAATATCTATCAGAAACATATTTTAGAGTTCCATGATCGTCCTTGGTTCGAGTCCCGAGAGGCATTAACATTCGTGAAAATTAGAACGTTTTTTGAGGCAGTTATAGCCAATATTTCTGCTTGAATTTTCACACATAGTTAGAGATGGTGATCTTCTATTGTGTTTCATAGTAGGTTTACCAGTAAGACCCGGGTTCGATGCCAGACGATGAAATTTCTGCGAATTTTAAGAAAAAATTAAATCCTTTTTTTTTCTTTTAAAGACCGTCCCGATATGATGCCGATATAAATTAGTATTGCCGATCTGCTTGCAGTATGCAAGCTACATTTTACTCGTATATCTATTATATATAGATGCTTCTCCGGATTCACTCATGATATACCCAGATACCCAGATACCCAGATACCCAGATAGGATACTAATTCCCAGGCTAAACTACTGGCGTCATTGACTCGAAATTTTTACCACGTATTGGCCATAACGTGAAATTACCAGAAAAAAAGCGACTTTGATCCTCGGTATCATGGGTTCGATTCCAGAAGGCCCCAAAGTCGCGATTTTCCCCATAAGATTACATGGCGGGGATTTTCGAAAATTTATTTGAGGCACTTCCCGGAAAAGGAGAGAGTTGAAACTCAAGGGATCGCTAGATGCCCCCCATATCAAAAGGAAACCATAAAGATATCTACGAATATTATCCTAGGTTCGATGCTAGGACGGGGCAAAAGTCGGCCGTTTAAAATGCATTGCGGCGATTTTTAAGTTTTTTTTTGAACCCTTTTCCGATGGCATAGAAACTTGAAATTCGGCATGGCGTTTGATATCATAATTATATTTCATAATCAAATTTTACATATTCCCTTATGGTCCTTGGTTCGATCCCAGAGGGCCATTTACATTCCTCAATGCATTTCTTATGGAGATTACGGTAACACATTTTAGGTGCTTCCCGATATTATATCTACTTGAAACTTTGCATAAGATAAGATCAAGTCATTACTAATCAAACTGTGAATTCACAGCTACCAATGTTTCCTGGTTTTACCACCAGGCGTCTCTACAATCAGTAAATGATCCGATTTTTAAGAATTTTTTGGAACCATTTCCCAATTATATAGAAACTTCAAATTCGGCATATAGATAAAGGTCATAAATAACTTTCAGAAACATTTTTTAGATTTCCATGATCGTCCTTGGTTCGAATCCAGAGAGCCATTTAAATTCGTGAAAATTAGAACGTCTTTTGAGGCAGTTGTAGCCCATATTTCTGCTTGAATTTTCACACATGGTTAGAGATGGTGATGTTCTATTGTGCTGCATAGTAAGTTCACAGTAAAGACCCGGGTTCGATGCCAGACGATGGAATTTAGGCAAATTTTAAGAAAAATTTCAATCTTTTTTTTTCTTTTGATGGCCGTCCGGATATGATGCCGACATGAAAATAGTGTTGCCGATCTGCTTGCAGTATGCAAGCAACATTTTACTCGTAATAGATATATAGATGCTTCTCCGGATTCATTCATATATATACCTATATAGATAGATAGATAGATAGGATACAAATTCACAGCCTAAACTACAAGCGTCATTGATCTGAAATTTTTATGACATATTGGCCATAACGTGAAACCCCCAGGAAAAAAGAGACTTTGATCCTCTGTGTCATAGGTTCGATTCCAGAGGGCCCCAAAGTCCCAATTTTTCCCGTTTGAATGCATTGCCGTGATTTTCGGGAATTAAAAAAAAATACTTTCCGGATAGGTAGAGAAGTAAAACTCAAGGTGCCTATATTTATGGTCTTGGACTTTCGAAAACATCAATGACTTTTACAAAAGTTATCCTGGGTTCGATGCTAGGACGATGCAAAGATCTGCCCTTTAAAATACATGGGAGCCGTTTTTCATTATTTTTTTAGATGCACTAATCGAAATGATAGGATGTTCGTGCTTGGCTGGAAGATATATAGTAAGTATTGGTTTAAGAAAAAAATTTTCATAAGACCGTACTATTCCTGGGTTCGAATCCAGAGCACAATAACGTTTCTCTCATAAGGAATATAAAGGAAAAGTAGGACGTCATTTGAGGCAGTCGTAACCAATATTTCTGCTTGAATTTGCGTACGCGGTTAGAGATGGTGTTTTTCTGTTGTGCTGCATAGAAAGTATTGCCTGAAAGACCCGGGTTCGATGCCGGGCGGTAAAAATATCCCCCATATATAATACTATGGGGTATCTTTTCATAATTTTTTTATGCATTTATCGATATGTAAGGGAGCTCTTGCTTAGATGGAAGATGTATGTTAACACTTTGTTTAAGAAAAAAAATAGATAAGACCATGCTGTTCCTGGGTTCGATGCCAGAGCACATTATAATTTCTCAAATAAGGAGTGTATGTGAATAGTAGGACGTCGTTTGAGGTAGTTGCACCTAATAGTTTTGCTTGAATTTTCACACATAGTTTGATATGGTAATCTTCTATTTTGCTGCATAGTAAGTACACCAGGAAGACCGGGGTTCGCTGCCAGGCGATTAAATTGCAGCGAATTCTACAAATATTTTGAATTTTTTTTTCTTTTGATGTCCGTCCCGATATGAAATTAGTGTTGTCGATCTGCTTGCAGTATGCAAGCAACATTTTACTCGTATCTATTATATATAGATGCTTCTCCGGATTCATTCATATATATAGCTATATAGATAGGATACAAATTCACAGGCTAAACCACAAGCGTCATTGACTTGAAATTTTTATGACATATTGGCCTTAACGTGAAACCCCCAGGAAAAAAGCGACTTCCATCCTCAGTGTCATAGGTTCGATTCCAGAGGGCCCCAAAGTCCCGATTTTTCCCGTTTAAATGCATTGCTTTGATTTTCGGGAATTAAAAAAAAATACTTCCCGGATAGGTAGAGAATCAAAACTCAAGGAGCCTTTATATATGGTCATGATCTATCGAAAACATATATGAGTTTTACCGAAAATAACCTGGGTTCGATGCTAGGTCGATGCAAAAATCTGCCGTTTAAAACGCATTGTGGCGTTTTTTAAGATTTTTTTTGGACCCCTTTCCAATGGATGGTAACTTGAAATTCGGTATGAGGTTAGATACTATAAACATATATCATAATCGAATTTTACATATTCGCTGATGGTTCTTGGTTCGATCCCAGAGGGACATTTATATTCCTCAATGCATTTCTTACGGAGATAACGGAAACAAATTTTAGGTACTTCCCAGCATGCTATCGACTTTAAACGTAGCGTGATAGAAGAACCAGTCTTACCAAATCAAACTATGCATTCATAGCTATCAATGTGTGCTGGGTTCGACACCAGGTGTCTCTGCAATCAGAAGTTGATCCGATTTTTAGGAATTATTTTGAAACCTTTCCCAATAATATAGAAACTTGAAATTTAGCAGATAGATTGAGATCATTAATAACTTTCAGAAACATTTTTTAAATTTCCATGATCGCCCTCGCTTCGAGTCCCGAGAGCCATTTACATTCGTGACATTAGAGCGTCTTTTGAGGCAATTGTAGCCAATACTTCTGCTTGAATTTTCACACATAGTTAGAGATGGTGATCTTCTATTGTGCTACATAGTAAATTCACCAGTAAGATCCGGGTTCGATGCCAGACGATGAAATTTCAGCGAATTTTAAGAAAAATTTCAATCCTTTTTTTTTTCTTTTGAGGACATTCTCGATACGATGCCGATATGAAATTCGTATTGCCAATCTGCTTGCAGTATGCAAGCTACATTTTACTCGTAATAGATATATAGATGCTTCTCCGGATTCATTCATATATCTATCTATTAAATATAGATGCTTCTCCGGATTCATTCAAGGATATAGATAGATAGATAGATAGATAGACAGGATACTAATTCACAGCCTAAACTAGAAGCGTCATCGACTTGAAATTTTTACGACGTATTGGCCATAACGTATAACCGCCAGAAAAATTGCGATTTTGAACCTCAGTGTCATGGGTTCGATTCCAGAGGGCCCCAAAGTCGCGATTTTGCCCATAAGAATACATGGCGGGGATTTTCGAAAATTTTTTTGAGGCACTTCCTGGAAAAGGAGAGAGTTGAAATTCGAGGGATCGCAAGAAGCCGTGCATATCCAGCAAAAATCAAAAAAACATCGCCGAATATGGTCCATGGTTCGATGCTAGGTCGGGGCAAAAATCGGCCGTTTAAAATGCATTGTGGCGAATTTGAAGATTTTTTTGGGATCCTTTCCCGATAACATGGATACTTGAAACTCGGCACGTGGATATATATATTGAATATATTTCATAATTAAATTTTACATTTTCGCTGATGGTCCTTGGTTCGATCCCAGAGGGCATTTTGGACTTCTCAATGCATTTCTTACAGAGATAACGGAAACAAAATTTAGGTACTTACCCGGCATGTTATCGACTTCAAACTTTGCATGATAGAAGAGCAAGTCTTTACAAATCAAACTATGCATTCATAGCTACCAATGTGTCCTGGGTTCGACACCAGGTGTCTCTGCAATCAGAAGTTGATCCGATTTTTAGGAATTATTTTGAAAACTTTCCCAATAATATAGAAACTTGAAATTCGGCATCTAGATAGAGATCATTCATAACTTTCAGAAACATGTTTTATATTTTCAAGATCGTCCTTAATTCGAATCCAGAGAGCCATTTACATTCGTGAAAATTAGAACGGCTTTTGAGGCAGTTTTAGCCAAAATTTCTGCTTGAATTTTCTCACATAGTTAGAGATGGTGATCTTCAATTGTGCTGCATAGTACGTTCACAGTAAAGACCCGGGTTCGATGCCAGACGGTGAAATGTCTGAAAATTTTAAGAAAAATTTCAATCCTTTTTTCTTCTTTTGAGGACCGTCCCAATATTATGCCGATATGAAATTAGTATTGCCGATCTGCTTGCAGTATGCAACCTACATTTTACTCGTATAGCCATATAGCTATATAGCCATACGAGTAAAATGTCGCTTGCATACTGCAAGCAGAACGACAACACTATTTTCATGTCGGCATCATATCGGGACGGCCATCAAAAGAAAAAAAGGGATTGAAATTTTTCTTAAAATTCGCTGAAATTCCATCTTCTGGCATCGAACCCTGGTCTTTACTGTGAACTTACTATGCAGCACTATAGAACATCACCATCTCTAACTATGTGTGAAAATTCAAGCAGAAATATGGGCTACAACTGCCTCAAAAGACGTTCTAATTTTTACGAATTTAAATGGCTCTCTGGATTCGAACCAAGGACGATCTTGGAAATCTAAAAAATGTTTCTGAAAGTTATTTATGATCTCTATCTATATGCCGAATCTGAAGTTTCTATATTATTGGCAAAGGTTTCAAAATAATTCCTAAAAATCGGATTAACTTCTGATTGCAGAGACACCTGGTGTCGAACCCAGGACACATTGATAGCTATGAATGCATAATTTGATTTGTTAAGACTGGTTCTTCTAACACGCTAAGTTTTAAGTCGATAGCATGCCGGGAAGTACCTAAAATTTGTTTCCGTTATCTCCGTAAGAAATGCATTGAGGAATATAAATGTCCGTCTGGGATCGAACCAAGGACCATCAGCGAATATGTAAAATTATATTATGATACAATTTTATGGTATCTAACCTCGTACCGAATTTCAAGTTTCCAAGCCATTGGAAAGAGGTCCAAAAAAAATCTTAAAAATCGCCACAATGCATTTTAAACGGCAGATTTTTGCATCGACCTAGCATCGAATCCAGGATATTTTCCGTAAAACTCATTTATGTTTTCGATAGATTATGACCATATATATAGGCTCCTTGAGTTTTAAATTCTCTACCTATCCGGGAAGTATTTTTTTTTAATTCCCGAAAATCAAAGCAATGCATTTAAACGGGAAAAATCGGGACTTTGGGGCCCTCTGGAATCGAACCCATGACACTGAGGTTCAAAATCGCAATTTTTCTGGAGGTTATACGTTATGGCCAATATGTCGTAAAAATTTCAAGCCATTGACGCTAGTGGTTTAGCCTGTGACTTTGTATCCTCTCTCTCTATATATATATATATATATACGAGTAAAATGTAGCTTGCATACTGCAAGCAGATCGGCAATACTAATTTCATATCGGCATCATATCGGGACGGTCTTTAAAAGAAAAAAAAGGATTTAATTTTTTCTTAAAATTCGCTGAAATTTCATCGTCTGGCATCGAACCCGGGTCTTACTGGTAAACCTAGTATGAAACACAATAGAAGATCACCATCTCTAACTATGTGTGAAAATTCAAGCAGAAATATTTGCTATAACTGCCTCAAAAAACGTTCAAATTTTCACGAATGTTAATGCCTCTCGGGACTCGAACCAAGGACGATCGTGGAATTCTAAAATATGTTTCTGATAGATATTTATGATCTCTATCTATATGCCGAATTTTAAGTTTCTATTTTAGTGGGAACGGTTTCAAAATAATTCCTAAAAATCGGATCAAATTCTGATTTCAGAGACACCTGGTGTCGAACCCAGGACACATTGATAGCTATGAATGCATAGTTTGATTTGTTTAGACTGGTTCTTCCATCATGCTAAGTTTTAAGTCGATAGCATGCAGGGAAGTACCTAAAACTTGTTTCCGTTATCTCCATAAGAAATGCATTGAGGAATGTAAATGGCCCTCTGGGATCGAACCAAGGAACATCAGGGGAAACATAAAAATCGATTATGAAATATATTTATGATATCTAACCCAATACCGAATTTCAAGTTTCCATGCCATCGGGAAAGGGTCCAAAAAAAATCTTAAAAATCGCCACAATACATTTTAAACGGCAGATTTTTGCATCGACCTAGCATCGAACCCAGGTTATTTTCCATAAAACTCATTTATGTTTTCGATAGATCATGACCATATATAAAGGCTCCCTGAGTTTTGATTCTCTACCTATCCGGGAAGTATTTTTTTTTAATTCCCGAAAATCAAAGCAATGCATTTAAACGGGAAAAATCGAGACTTTGGAGCCCCCTGGAATCGAACCCATGACACTGAGGATCAAAATCGCAATTTTTCTGGAGGTTATAAGTTATGGCCAATATGTCGTAAAAATTTCAGCTCAATCACTCTTGTGGTTTAGGCTGTGAGTTTGTATCCTCTCTATATATATATATATATGGATACATGAATGAATCCGGAGAAGCATCTATATATAATAGATACGAGTAAAATGTAGCTTGCATACTGCAAGCAGATCGGCATATTAATTTCATATCGGCATCATTTTGGGAGGGTCCTCAAAAGAAAATAAAAGGATTGTAAATATTCTTAAAATTCGCTGCAATTTCATCGTCTGGTAACAAACCCGGGTCATACTGGTAAAATTACTATGCAGCACTATAGAAGATCACCAATTCTGACTGTGAAGTGCACCAAAAAATTTTCGAAAATCCCCACCATGTATCCTTATGGAGAAAATCGCGACTTTGAGGCCTTCTGGAATCGAACCCATGACACTGAGGTTCAAAATCGCATTTTTTCTGGTGGTTGTACGTTATGGCCAATTCGCCGTAAAAATTTCAAGTCAATCACGCTTGTGGTTTAGGCTGTGAATTAGTATCCTATCTATCTATCTATCTATATAGGTATATACATGAATGAATCCGGAGAAGCATCTATATATAATAGATATATATATATATGAATATATGATATATGAATGAATCCGGAGAAGCATCTATATATATATACGAGTAAAATGTAGCTTGCATACTGCAAGCAGATCAGCAATACTAATTTCATATCGGCATCACATCGGGACGGTCCTCATAAGGAAAAAAAGGATTTAATTTTTTCTTAAAATTTGCTGAAATTTCATCGTCTGGCATCGAACCCGGGTCTTAATGGTAAACCTTCTATGAAACACAATAGAAGATCACCATCTCTAACTATGTGTGAAAATTCAAGCAGAAATATTGGCTACAACTGTCTCAAATGACGCTCTAATGTTCACGAATGTAAATGGTTCTTGGTACTCGAACCAAGGACGATCTTGGAAATAAAAAAAATGTTTCTGAAAGTTATTAATGATCTCAATCTATATGCCAAATTTCAAGTTTCTATATTATTGGCAAAGGTTTCAAAATAATTCCTAAAAATCGGATCAACTTCTGATTGCAGAGACACCTGGTGTCGAACCCAGGACACATTGATAGCTGTGAATTCACAGTTTTATTTGTTAAGACTGGTTCTTCTAACACGCTAAGTTTTAAGTCGATAGCATGCCGGGAAGTACCTAAAATTTGTTTCCGTTATCTCCGTAAGAAATGCATTGAGGAATATAAATGTCCGTCTGGGATCGAACCAAGGACCATCAGCGAATATGTAAAATTATATTATGATATAATTTTATGGTATCTAACCTCATACCGAATTTCAAGTTTCCATGCCTTTGGAAAGGGGTAAAAAAAAATCTTAAAAATCGCCACAATGCATTTTAAACGGCAGATTTTTGCATCGACCTAGCTTCGAACCCAGGTTAATTTCCGTAGAACTCATTTATGTTTTCGATAGACCATGACCATATATAAATGCTCCTTGAGTTTTAATTCTCTACCTATCCGGGAAGTATTTTTTTTTAATTCCCGAAAATCAAAGCAATGCATTTAAACGGGAAAAATCGGGACTTTGGGGCCCTCTGGAATCGAACCCATGACACTGAGGTTCAAAATCGCAATTTTTCTGGAGGTTATACGTTATGGCCAATATGTCGTAAAAATTTCAAGCCATTGACGCTAGTGGTTTAGCCTGTGACTTTGTATCCTCTCTATATATATATATATATGAATATACGAGTAAAATGTTGCTTGCATACTGCAAGCAGATCGACAACACTAATTTCATATCGGCATCATATCGGGACGGTCATCAAAAGAAAGAAAAATTTCAAAGTATTCGTAGAATTCGCTTCAATTTAATCGCCTGGCAGCGAACCCCGGTCTTCCTGGTGTACTTACTATGCAGCAAAATAGAAGATTACCATATTAAACTATGTGTGAAAATTCAAGCAAAACTATTAGGTGCAACTACCTCAAACGACGTCCTACTATTCACATACACTCCTTATTTGAGAAATTATAATGTGCTCTGGGATCGAACCCAGGAACAGCATGGTCTTATCTATTTTTTTTCTTAAACAAAGTGTTAATATACATCTTCCATCTAAGCAAGAGCTCCCTTACATATCGATAAATGCATAAAAAATTATGAAAAGATACCCCATAGTATTATATATGGGGGATATTTTTACCGCCCGGCATCGAACCCGGGTCTTTAAGGCAATACTTTCTATTCAGCACAACAGAAAAACACCATCTCTAACCGCGTATGCAAATTCAAGCAGAAATATTGGTTGCAACTGCCTCAAATGACGACCTCCTTTTCCTCTATATTTCTTATGAGAGAAACGTTATTGTGCTCTGGCTTCGAACCCAGGAACAGTACGGTCTTATGAAAATTTTTTTCTAAAACTTATTCGTACCATACATCTTCCAGCCAAGCACGAACATCCTATCATTTCGATTAGTGCATCTAAAAAAATAATGAAAAACGGCTCCCATGTATTTTAAAGGGCAGATCTTTGCATCGTCCTAGCATTGAACCCAGGATAACTTTTGTAAAAGTCATTGATGTTTTCGAAAGTCCAAGACCATAAATATTGGCACCTTGAGTTTTACTTCTCTACCTATCCGGAAAGTATTTTTTTTAAATTCCCGAAAATCACGGCAATGCATTCAAACGGGAAAAATCGGGACTTTGGGGCCCTCTGGAATCGAACCTATGACACTGAGGATCAAAGTCTCTTTTTTCCTGGGGGTTTCACGTTATGGCCAATATGTCATAAAAATTTCAGATCAATGACGCTTGTAGTTTAGGCTGTGAATTTGTATCCTATCTATCTATATAGGTATATATATGAATGAATCCGGAGAAGCATCTATCTATTATACGAGTAAAATGTTGCTTGCATACTGCAAGCAGATCGACAACACTAATTTCATATCGGCATTATATCGGGACGGTCCTCAAAAGAAAAAAAAAAGGATTTAATTGTTTCTTAAAATTCGCTGAAATTTCATCGTCTGGCATCGAACCCGGGTCTTACTGGTAAACCTACTATGAAACACAATAGAAGATCACCATCTGTAACTATGTGTGAAAATTCAAGCAGAAATAATGGCTACAACTGCCTCAAAAGACGTTCTAATTTTCACGAATGTAAATGGCTCTTGGGACTCGAACCAAGGACGATCTTGGAAATCTTAAACATGTTTCTGAAAGTTACTTATGATGTCTATCTATATGCCGAATTTAAAGTTTCTATATTATTGGGAAAGGTTTCAAAATAATTCCTAAAAACGGATCAACTTCTGATTGCAGAGACACCTGGTGTCGAACCCAGGACATATTGTAAGCTGTGAATGCACAGTTTGATTTTTATAAATTTGCTCTAGTGTCATGCCAAGTTTGAAGTCGATAGAATGTCGGGAAGTACCTAAATTTTGTTTCCGTTATCTCCGTAAGAAATGCATTGAGAAGTGCAAATGGCCCTCTGGGATCGAACCAAGGACCATCAGCGAATATAAAAAATTTAATTATGAAATATATTCATGATATCTAACCTCATGCCGAATTTCAAGTTTCCATGCCATCGGAAAATGGTCCAAATAAAATCTTAAAAATCGCCGCAATGTATTTTAAACGGCCGATTTTTGCCCCGACCTAGCATCGAACCATGGACAATATTCGAAGATGTCTTTTTGATTTTCGTTAGATATCCACGGCATCTAGCTATCCCTCGAATTTCAACTCTCTACCTTTCCGGGAAGTGCTTCAAAAAAATTTTCGAAAATCCCCGCCATGTATCCTTATGGAGAATATCGCGACTTTGAGGCCTTCTGGAATCGAACCCATGACACTGAGGTTCAAAATCGCATTTTTTCTGGTGGTTGTACGTTATGGCCAATTCGCCGTAAAAATTTCAAGTCAATCACGCTTGTGGTTTAGGCTGTGAATTAGTATCCTATCTATCTATCTATATAGGTATATACATGAATGAATCCGGAGAAGCATCTATATATATAATATATATATATATTTATATACGAGTAAAATGTAGCTTGCATACTGCAAGCAGATCGGCAATACTAATTTCATATCGGCATCATATCGGGACGGTCCTCAAAAGAAAAAAAAAGGAATGAAATTTTCCTTAAAATTCGCTGAAATTTCATCGTCTGGCATCGAACCCGGGTCTTCCTGGTGAAATTACTATGCAGCACAAAAGAAGATCACCATCTCTAACTATGTGTGAAAATTCAAGCAGAAATATTGGCTACAATTGCCTCAAAAGACGTTCTAATTTTCACGAATGTAAATGGCTCTCTGGATTCGAACCAAGGACGATCTTGGAAATCTAAAATTTGTTTCTGAAACCTATATATGATATCTATCTATATACCGAATTTCAAGTTTCTATATTATTGGAAAAGGTTTCAAAATAATTCCTAAATATCGGATCAATTTCTGATTGCAGAGACACCTGGTATCGAAGCCAGGGAATATTGTAAGCTGTGAATGCAAAGTTTGATTTGTAAGGAGTAGCTTTTCTATCATGCAAAGTTTGATGTCGATAGCATGCCGGGAAGTACCTTAATTTTGTTTCCGTTATCTCCGTAAGAAATGCATTGAGAAGTGCAAATGGCCCACTGGGATCGAACCAAGGACCATCAGCGAACATCTAAAATTTGATTATGAAATATATTCATGATATCTATTTACGTGCCGAGTTTCAAGTATCCTTCTTATCGGAAAAGGATCAAAAAAAAATCTTAAAAATCGCTGCAATGCATTTTAAACAGCCGATTTTTGCACCGACCTAGCATCGAACCATGGAAAAAATGCGAAGATACCTTTTTGATTTTCGTTGGATATGCACGGCTTCTAGCGGTCCCTCGAATTTTAATTCTCTCCTTTTCCGGGAAGGGCCTCAAAAAAATTTTGGAAAATCCCCGCCATGTATTCTTATGGGGAAAATCGCGACTTTGGGGCCTTCTGGAATCGAACCCATGGCACCGAGGTTCAAAATCACATTTTTTCTGGCGGTTCAAGTTTCTATATTATTGGGAAAGGTTTCAAAATAATTCCTAAAAATCGGATCAACTTCTGATTGCAGAGACACCTGGTGTCGAACCCAGGACACATTGGTAGCTATGAATGCATAGTTTGATTTGTTAAGACTGGTTCTTCTATCATGCTAAGTTTTAAGTCGATAGCATGCCGGGAAGTACCTTAAACTTGTTTTCGTTATCTCCATAAGAAATGCATTGAGGAATGTAAATGGCCCTCTGGGATCGAACCAAGGAACATCAGGGAAAACATAAAAATCGATTATGAAATATATTTATGATATTTAACCCCATACCGAATTTTAATGTTCCATGTCATCGGGAAAGGGTCCAAAAAAAATCTTGAAAATCGACACCATGCATTTTAAACGGCAGATTTTTGCATCGACCTAGCATCGAACCCAGGTTATTTTCCGTAAAACTCATTTATGTTTTCGATAGACCATGACCATATATAAAGGCTCCTTGAGTTTTAAGTCCCTACCTATCCGGCAAGTATTTTTTTTTAATTCCCGAAAATCAAAGCAATGCATTTAAACGGGAAAAATCGGGAATTTGGGGCCCTCTGGAATCGAACCCATGACACTGATGTTCAAAGTCGCAATTTTTCTGGTGGTTACACGTTATGGCCACTACGCCGTAAAAATTTCAGCTCAATCACTCTAGTGGTTTAGGCTGTGAGTTTGTATCCTCTCTCTCTATATATATATATATCTATTACGAGTAAAATGTAGCTTGCATACTGCAAGCAGATCGGCAATACTAATTTCATATCGGCATAATATCGGGACTGTCCTCAAAAAAAAAAAAAGGATTGAAATTTTTCTTAAAATTCGCTGAAATTTCATCGTCTGGCATCGATTTATGTGTGAAAATTCAAGCTGAAATATTGGCTGCAACTTCATGAAACGACGTCCAACTTTTCACGAATGAATATGGCTCTCTGGATTCGAACGAAGGACTATTTAGGAAATCTAAAACGTGTTATTGAAATGTATCTATGTTCTCTATCTATATGCCTAATTTCATGTTTTAATATTATTGGGAAGGTGTTAAATTAATTCTTAAAAATCGGTTAATTTACTGATTTTAGAGACGCCTGGTGTCGAACCCAGGAAATATTGGTAGCTGTGAATGCTCAATATGATTATTTAGGACTTAATCTTATTTCATACAAAGTTTGAAGTCGATATCATGCCGGGAAGTACCTAAAACACTTTTCTGTTATCTCCATAAGAAATGCATTAAGGAATGTAAATGGCCCTCTGGGATCGAACCAAGGACCATCAGCGAACATGTAAAATTTGATTTTGAAATATATTTATAATCTGCAACTGCATGCCGAATTTCAAGTTTCCATGCCATCGGTAAAGGGTCCAAAAAAAATCTTAAAAATCACCACAATGCATTTTAAACGGCCGAATTTTGCCTCGACCTAGCATCGAACCCAGGATATTTTCCGTAAAACTCATTTATGTTTTCGATAGATCATGACCATATATATAGGCTCCTTGAGTTTTGATTCTCTACCTATCCGAAAAGTATTTTTTAAAAATTCCCAAAAATCAAAGCAATGCATTTAAACGTGAAAATTCGGGACTTTGGGGCCCTCTGGAATCGAACCCATGACACTGAGGTTCAAAATCACAATTTTTCTGGAGGTTGCACGTTACGGCCAATATGTAGTAAAAATTTCAAGCCAATGACGCTTGTAGTTTAGGCTGTGAATTAGTATCCTATCTATCTATATAGGTATATATATCCATGAATGAATCCGGAGAAGCATCTATATATCTATTATATATAGATGACATGACATATTGGCCATAACGTGAAACCCCCAGGAAAAAAGAGACTTTGATCCTCTGTGTCATAGGTTCGATTCCAGAGGGCCCCAAAGTCCCAATTTTTCCCGTTTGAATGCATTGCCGTGATTTTCGGGAATTAAAAAAAAATACTTTCCGGATAGGTAGAGAAGTAAAACTCAAGGTGCCTATATTTATGGTCTTGGACTTTCGAAAACATCAATCACTTTTACAAAAGTTATCCTGGGTTCGATGCTAGGACGATGCAAAGATCTGCCCTTTCAAATACATGGGAGACGTTTTTCATTATTTTTTTAGATGCACTTATCGAAATGATAGGATGTTCGTGCTTGGCTGGAAGATATATAGTAAGTATTGGTTTAAGAAAAAAATTTTCATAAGACCGTACTATTCCTGGGTTCGAAGCCAGAGCACAATAACGTTTCTCTCATAAGGAATATAAAGGAAAAGTAGGACGTCATTTGAGGCAGTCGTAACCAATATTTCTGCTTGAATTTGCGTACGCGGTTAGAGATGGTGTTTTTCTGTTGTGCTGCATAGAAAGTATTGCCTGAAAGACCCGGGTTCGATGCCGGGCGGTAAAAATATCCCCCATATATAATACTATGGGGTATGTTTTCATAATTTTTTTATGCATTTATCGATATGTAAGGGAGCTCTTGCTTAGATGGAAGATGTATATTAACACTTTGTTTAAGAAAAAAAATAGATAAGACCATGCTGTTCCTGGGTTCGATGCCAGAGCACATTATAATTTCTCAAATAAGGAGTGTATGTGAATAGTAGGACGTCGTTTGAGGTAGTTGCACCTAATAGTTTTGCTTGAATTTTCACAGATAGTTTGATATGGTAATCTTCTATTTTGCTGCATAGTAAGAACACCAGGAAGACCGGGGTTCGCTGCCAGGCGATTAAATTGCAGCGAATTCTACGAATATTTTGAATTTTTTTTTCTTTTGATGTCCGTCCCGATATGATGCCGATATGAAATTAGTGTTGTCGATCTGCTTGCAGTATGCAAGCTACATTTTACTCGTATATAGATAGGTATATAGATAGGTATATAGATAGATAGGATACAAATTCACAGCCTAAACCACAAGCGTGATTGATTTCAAATTTTTACTGCGTATTGGCCATAACAATTAACCGCCAGAAAAATTGTGATTTTGATGCTCAGTGTCATGGGTTCGATTCCAGAGGGCCCCAAAGTCCCGATTTTCCCCGTTTAAATGCATTGCTAAGATTTTCGGGAATTTTTAAAAAATACTTCCCGGATAGGTAGAGAATCGAAACTCTAGGAGCCTTTATATATGGTCATGATCTATCGATAACATAAATGAGGTTTACGGAAAATAACCTGGGTTCGATTCTAATTCAAGGCAAAAATCGGCCGTTTAAAATGCATTGTGGAGATTTTTATGATTTTTTTTCGACCCTTTCCCGAGGGCATGGAAACTTGAAATTCGGCATGGAGTTGGAGATCATAAATATATTTCGTAATCAAATTATACATATTCGCTGATGGTCCTTGGTTCGATCCCAGAGAGCCATTTACATTCCTCAATGCATTTCTTATGGAGATAACAGAATTAGGTTTTAGGAACTTCCCGGCATGATATCGACTTCAAACTTTGTATGAAATAAGATTAAGTCCTAATAAATCATACTGAGTATTCACAGCAACAAATGTGTCCTGAGTTCGACACCAGTCGTCTCTACAATCAGTAAATTATCCGATTTTTAAGAATTAATTTAAATCCCTTCCCAATAATATTAAAACATGAAATTAGGTATATAGAGAGAGAACATAGATTCATTTCAAAAACATGTTTTAAATTTCCTAGATCGTCCCTGGTTCGAATTCAGAGAGCCATTTACATTATTGAAAAGTAGAACGTCCTTTGAGGCAGTTGGAGCCATTATTTCTGCTTGAATCTTCACACATAGTAAGAGATGGTGATTTTCTTTTGTGCTGCATAGTGGCTTCACCAGGAAGTCCTTGGTTCGATGCCAGACGATTAAATTGCAGCGAATTTTAAGAATATTTTCAATCCCGTTTTTTTCTTTTGAGGGCTGTCCCGATACGATGCCGACATATAATTAGTGTTGGCGATCTGCTTGCAGTATGCAAGCTACATTTTACTCGTATATATGAATATCTATTATATATAGATGCTTCTCCGGATTCATTCATATATATACCTATATAGATAGATAGGATACAAATTCACAGCCTAAACTACAAGCGTCATTGATCTGAAATTTTTATGACATATTGGCCATAACGTGAAACCCCCAGGAAAAAAGAGACTTTGATCCTCAGTGTCATAGGTTCGATTCCAGAGGGCCCCAAAGTCCCGATTTTTCCCGTTTGAATGCATTGCCGTGATTTTCGGGAATTAAAAAAAAATACTTTCCGGATAGGTAGAGAAGTAAAACTCAAGGTGCCTATATTTATGGTCTTGGACTTTCGAAAACATCAATGACTTTTACAAAAGTTATCCTGGGTTCGATGCTAGGACGATGCAAAGATCTGCCCTTTAAAATACATGGGAGCCGTTTTTCATTATTTTTTTAGATGCACTTATCGAAATGATAGGATGTTCGTGCTTGGCTGGAAGATGTATGGTACGAATAAGTTTTAGAAAAAAATTTTCATAAGACCGTACTGTTCCTGGGTTCGAAGCCAGAGCACAATAACGTTTCTCTCATAAGGAATATAAAGGAAAAGTAGGACGTCATTTGAGGCAGTTTTAACCAATATTTCTGCTTGAATTTGCATACGCGGTTAGAGATGGTGTTTTTCTGTTGTGCTGCATAGAAAGTATTGCCTGAAAGACCCGGGTTCGATGCCGGGCGGTAAAAATATCCCCCATATATAATACTATGGGGTATCTTTTCATAATTTTTTATGCATTTATCGATATGTAAGGGAGCTCTTGCTTAGATGGAAGATGTATATTAACACTTTGTTTAAGAAAAAAAAAAGATAAGACCATGCTGTTCCTGGGTTCGATGCCAGAGCACATTATAATTTCTCAAATAAGGAGTGTATGTGAATAGTAGGACGTCGTTTGAGGTAGTTGCACCTAATAGTTTTGCTTGAATTTTCACACATAGTTTGATATGGTAATCTTCTATTTTGCTGCATAATAAGTTCACCATTAAGACCCAGGTTCGATGCCAGACGATTAAATTGCAGTGAATTTTAAGAATATTTTCAATCCTTTTTTTTCTCTTTTGACAGCCTTCCCGATATGATGCCGACATGAAATAAGTGTCTCGATCTGCTTGCAGTATGCAAGCTACATTTTACTCGTATGATATATGAATGAATCCGGAGAAGCATCTATATATAATAGGTAGCTATATAGCTATATAGCTATATAGATAGGATACAAATTCACAGGCTAAACTACAAGCTACATTGCCTTGAAATTTTTATGACGTATTGGCCATAACGTGAAACCCCCAGGAAAAAAGCGACTTTGATCCTCAGTGTCATAGGTTCGATTCCAGAGGGCCCCAAAGTCCCGATTTTTCCCGTTTAAATGCATTGCCGTGATTTTCGGGAATTAAAAAAAAATACTTTCCGGATAGGTAGAGGAATAAAACTCAAGATGCCTATACTTATGGACTTGGACTTTCGAATACATCAATGACTTTCACAAAAAATATTCTGGGTTCGATGCTAGGTCGATGCAAAGATCTGCCCTTTAAAATACATGGGACCTTTTTTTCATTATTTTTTTTGATGCACTTCTAGAAATAATAGGAAGTTAGTGCTTCGCCGGAAAGTGTAAGGTAAGAATTGGTTTAAGAAAAAAATTTTCGTAAGACCGTGCTATTCCTGGGTTCGATGCCAGAGCACATCAACATTTCTCTCATAAGGAATGTAAGGGAAAAAAGTAAGACTTCGATTGAGGCAGTTGCAGCCAATATATCTGCTTGAATTCTCGCACATAGTTAAAGAATAATATCTTCTATAATGTTGCATAGGAAGTTTTACCAGAAAAACCCGGGTTCGATGCCGGGCGGTAAATATGTCTCCCGTTTCAAATACATAGGGTTAGTATTTCATTATTTTTTTGATGCACTTATCAAAATGATAGGAAGTTCGTGCTTGGCTGGAAGATGTATGGTTATAACTGGTTTAAGAAAACAGTTTTCAGAAGACCGAACTATTCCTGGGTTCGATGCCAGAGCACATTAACATTTCTCTCATAAGTAAAATAAGGGAAAAGTAGGACGTCGTTTGAGGCAGTTGCAGATAATATTTCTGCTTGAATTTTCACAGATAGTTAGAGATGGTGATCTTCTATTGTGCTGCAAAGTAAGTATCACCAGGAAGACCCGGGTTCGATGCCGGACGAATACATTGCATCGAATAATCAGAATATTTTCAATCCATTTTTTTTTCTTTTTACGGCCTTCCCGATATGATGCCGACATGAAATTAGTGTTGTCGATCTGCTTGCAGTATGCAAGCTACATTTTACTCGTATATATATATGGATACATGAATGAATCCGGAGAAGCATCTATATATAATAGATATAGAGAGGATACAAACTCACAGGCCAAACCACAAGCGTCATTGACTTGAAATTTTTACGACATATTGGCCATAGAGTGTAACCGCCAGAAAAATTATTATTTTAAAACCTTTCCCTGTAATATAGAAACTTGAAATTCAGCATATACTTAGATATCATAAATAAGTTTCTGAAACATATTTTATATTTCCAAGATCGTCCTTGGTTCGAATCCAGAGAGCCATTTAAATTCGTGAAAAGTAGAACGTCTTTTGAGGCAGTTGTAGCCAACATTTCTGCTTGAATTTTCACACGTAGTTGGAGGTGTTGATCTTCTATAGTGCTGCATAGTAATTTCACCAGTATGACCCGGGTTCGTTACCAGACGATGAAATTGCAGCGAATTTTAAGAATATTTACAACCCTTTTATTTTCTTTTGAGGACCGTCCCGATATGATGCCGATATGAAATTAATATGCCGATCTGCTTGCAGTATGCAAGCTACATTTTACTCGTATACCTATATAGATAGATAGATAGATAGGATACTTATTCACAGCCTAAACTACAAGCGTCATTGATCCGAAATTTTTATGACATATTGGCCATAACGTAAAACCCCCAGGAAAAAAGCGACTTTGATCCTCAGTGTCATGGGTTCGATTCCAGAGGGCCCCAAAGTCCCGATTTTTCCCGTTTAAATGTATTGCTTTAAAATTTTTAAAAAATACTTCCCGTATAGTTAGAGAATCGAAACTCAAGGAGCCTTTATATATGGTCATGATCTATCGAAAACATAAATGAGTTTTACGGAAAATATCCATGGTTCGATGCTAGGTCGGGGCAAAAATCGGCCGTTTAAAATGCATTGTGGCGATTTTTAAGTTTTTTTTTTGGACCCCTTCCCGATGGCATGGAAACTTGAAATTCGGCATGGGGTTGGATATCATAGATTTATTTCATAATCAAATTTTTTATATTCGCTGTCGGTCCTTGGTTCGATCCCAGAGAGCCATTTACATTCTTCAATGCATTTCTTATGGAGATTACAGAAAAAGGTTTTAGGTACTTCCCGGCATGATATCGACTTCAAACTTTGTATGAAATAAGATGAAGTCCTAATAAGTCATATTGTGCAATCACAGCTACCAATATTTCCTGCGTTCGACACTAGGCGTCTTTACAATCAGTAAATTAGCCGATTTTTAAGAATGAAATTAAACCCCTTTCCCAATAATGTTAAAACATGAAATTAGGTATATAGATAGAGAACATAGATAGATTTCAAAAATATGTTTTAAATTTCCTAGATCGTCCTTGGTTCGAATCCAGAGAGCCATTTACATTATTGAAAGTAGAACGTAGTTTGAGGCAGTTGTAGCCAATATTTTTGGTTGAATTTTCACACATAGTTAGAGATGGTGATATTCTATTGTGCTGCATAGTAAGTTCACCAGTAAGACACGGGTTCGATGCCAGACGATGAAATTGCAGCAAATATTAAGAATATTTTCAATTCTTTTTTTTTCTTTTGAGGACCGTCCCGATATGATGCCAATATAAAATTAGTTTTGTCGATCTGCTTGCAGTATGCAAGCTACATTTTACTCGTATATATATAGGTATATCCGAAGAAGCGTCTATATATAATAGATATAGGGGATCAAAATTCTAACCATGTTCCACAAGTGCCACCGACATGAAATGTTTTCGACGTTATGGCCATGACGTGTAACCTCCAGAAAAAAGCCGACTTTGAACCTCGGTGTCATGGGTTCGATTCCAGAAGGCCCCAAAGTCGCGATTTTGTCCATAAGAATACATGGCTGGGATTTTCGAAAATTTTTTTGAGGCACTTCCCGGAAGAGTTGAGAGTTGAAATTTTAGAGATCGCTAGAATCGCTAGATTCGTAATCAAATTTTACATATTCGCTGATAGTCCTTGGTTCGATCCCAGAGAGCCATTTACATTCCTAAATGCATTTCTTATGGAGATAACAGAATTAGGTTTTAGGTACTTCCCGGCATGATATCGAATTTAAACTTTGTATGAAACAAGATGAATTCCTAATAAATCATACTGGGCATTCACAGCTACCAATATTTCCTTGGTTAGACACCAGGCGTCTCTACAATCAGTAAAATATCCGATATTTAAGAATTAATTTAAACCCCTTCCCTATAATATTAAAACATGAAATTAGGCATATAGATAGAGAGCATTGATTCATTTGAAAAACATGTTTTAGATTTCCTACATCGTCCTTGGTTCGAATCCAGAGAGCCATTTACATTATTGAAAAGTAGAACGTTGTTTGAGGAAGTTGGAGCCAATATTTCTGCTTTAATTTTCACACATAGTAAGAGATGGTATTTTTCTGTTGTGCTGCATAGTAGGTTCACAGGGAAGCCGTAGGTTCGATGCCAGACGAATAAATTGCAGCAAATTTTAAGAATATTTTCAATCCCTTTTTTTTTCTTTTGAGGGCCGTTCCAATATGATGCCGACATGAAATTAGTGTTGTCGATCTGCTTGCAGTATGCAAGCTACATTTTACTCGTATCTATTATATATAGATGCTTCTCCGGATTCATTCATATATCATATATTCATATATACATACGAGTAAAATGTAGCTTGCATACTGCAAGCAGATCGACAACATAAAATTTCATATCGGGACGGTCCTTAAAAGACAAAAATAGGATTGAAAATATTCTAAAAATTCGCTGCGATATAATCGTCTGTCATCGAACCCGAGTCTTCCTGGTGAACTTACTATGTAGAACAACAGAAGATATCTTTGTCTGAAAATTCAAGCAGAAATATTGGCTGCAACTGCCTTAAACGACGTCCTACTTTTCACATACATTCCTTATGTGAGAAATAGTAATTTGCCCTGGCATCGAACCCAGGACCAGCATGGTCGTATCTAATTTTTTTCTTAAACCAAGTGTTAATATACATCTTCTATCTAAGTAAGAACTTCCTATTATTTAGATGAGTGCATCAAAATAAATAATGAAAACTATCTCAATTCATTTTAAATGGGGGGTATATTTACCACCTGGCTTTGAACCCGGGTCGTTCTGGTAATAATGTTACTGCAGCACAACAGAACATCACCGTCTCCAAGTATATGTGAAATATCAAGCAAATATATTGGGTGCAACCGCCTCAAACGACGTCCTACTTTCCCTTATATTCCTTATGTGAGAAATTATAATGTGCTCTGGCATCGAACCCAGTAACAGCATGGTCTTATCTAATATTTTTTCTAAAATCGAGTCTTAATATACATCTTCTGGAAAAGCAAGAACTTCCTATCTATTCGATGAGTGCATCAAAAAAATAATGAAAACTACCTCAATGTGTTTTAAACGGGAGGCATATTTACCGCCCGGCATCGAACCCGGGTCTTTCTTGTGATACTTCCTATGCAACACAATAGAAGATCGCCATCTCTAACTATGTATGAAAATTCAAGCAGAAATATTAGCTTTAACTGCCTCAAACGACGTCCTAATTTTCCCATATATTCCTTATGAGAGAAATTGTAATGTGCTCTGGCATCGAACCCAGGAATAGTACGGGCTTATAAATTATATTTTCTTAAACCAATTCTTACCATACATCTTTAAGGCGAGCACGAACTTCCTATCATTTCGATAACTGCATCAAAAAAAATAATGAAAATCTATCCCCATGTATTTTGAAAACTGGATTTTTGCATCATCCTAGCATCGACCCCAGGGTAGTTTCCGTAAAAGTAATTTATGATTTCGATAGAGCATGACCATATATTTAGGATCCTAGAGTTTTCATTCTCTACCTATCCGGGAAGTATTTTTTAAAAATTCCGGAAAATAAAAGCAATGCATTTAAATGAAAAAAATCGGGATTTTGGGGCCCTCTGGAATCATACCCATGACACTGAGGTTCGAAATCGCAATTTTTCTGGTGGTTACACGTTATGGCCAATACGCCGTAAAAATTTCAACTCAATCTCACTTGTGGTTTAGCCTGTGAATTTGTATCCTATCTATCTATATAGGTATACGAGTAAAATGTAGCTTGCATACTTCAAGCAGATCGAAAACACTAATTTCATAACGGCATTATATCGTGACGGTCTCAGAAAGGAAAAAATGGATTGAAAATATACTTAAAATTCGCTTCAATTTAATCGTCTGGCATCGAGCCCGGGTCTTTTTGGTGAAATTACCTTGCAGCACAGCAGACGATCACCATCTCTAAATACGTGAAATAATTCAAGACGAAATATTGGCTGCAACTGCCTCAAATGAAGACCTACTTTTCTCGAATGTTAATAGCTCTCTGGATTCGAACCAAGGACGATCTAGGAAATATAAAATATGTTTTCAAAATGTATCTATATGTTCTATATATATGCTGAATTTCAAGTTTTCATATTATTGGGAACGGGTTCAAAATAATTCTTAAAAATCAGATCAGTGACTGATTGTAGAGACGCCTGGTGTCGAACCCTGGACGTATTGGAAGCTGTAAATGCACAAAATAACTTGCTAGGACCTGATCTAGTTTCATAGAAAGTTTGAAGTCGATATCATCCCGGGAAGTACCTAAAATGTGTTTCCGTTATCCCCATAAGAAATGCACTGTGGAGTGCAAATGGCCCTCTGGGATCGAACCAAGGACCATCAGCGAATATGTAAAATTTAATTATTAAATATATTTATGATCTCCAACTCCATGCCGAGTTTCAAGTTTCCATGCCATCGGGAAATGGTCCAAAAAAAATCATGAAAATCGCAACAATGCATTTTAAACGGCCGATTTTTACCCCGACCTAGCATTGAACCCAGGATATTTTCCCTAAAACTCATTTATGTTTTCGACAGATAATGTTCATATATATAGGCTCCTTGAGTTTTGATTCTCTACCTATCCGGGAAGTATTTTTTTTTAATTCCCGAAAATCAAAGCAATGCATTTAAACGGGAAAAATCGGGACTTTGGGGCCCTCTGGAATCGAACCCATGACACTGAGGTTCAAAATCGCAATTTTTCTGGAGGGTACACGTTATGGCCAATAAGTCGTAAAAATTTCAACTCAATCACCCTTGTGGTTTAGGCTGTGAATTTGTATCCTCTCTCTCTATATATATATATATTATCTATTATATATAGACGCTTCTCCGGATATCTATTATATATAGACGCTTCTCCGGATATACTTATATATATATACGAGTAAAATGTAGCTTGCATACTGCAAGCAGATCGACAACACTATTTTCATGTCGGCATCATATCGGGACGGCCATCAAAAGAAAAAGGTGGATTGAAATTTTTCTTAAAATTCGCTGAAATTCCATTGTCTGGCATTGAACCCGGGTCTTACTGGTGAACCTACTATGAAACACAATAGAACATCACCATCTCTAACTATGTGTAAAAATTCAAGCAGAAATATGGGCTACAACTGCCTCAAAAGACGTTCTAATTTTCACGAATTTAAATGGCTCTCTGGATTCGAACCAAGGACGATCTTGGAAATCTAAAACATGTTTCTGAAAGTTATTTATGATCTCTATCTATATGCGGAATTTGAAGTTTCTATATTATTCGGAAAGGTTTCAGAATAATTCCTAAAAATCGGATAAACTTCTGATTGCAGAGACACCTGGTGTCGAACTTAGGACCTACTGGCAGCTGTGAAAACAAATTATGACTTAGTTTGACCTGATCTTATTAAATGCAAAGTTTGAAGACAACAACTTGCCAGGAAGTACCTAAAATTTGCTTCCGTAATCTGCATAAGAAATGCATTGTAGGATGTAAATGGCCCTCTGGGATCGAACCAAGGACCATCAGCGAGTTCTAAAATTTTATTATGAAATATATTTACGATATATATCCACGTGCCAAGTTTTAAGTTTCCAAGTCATCTGTAAGTAATTTAAAAAAATCTTAAAAATCGCAATCTAAATTAAACGGGAGAATATTTGCCCAGGCCTAGCATCGAACCAAGGATAATATTTGGAGATATCCTTGTGGTTTCCTTTAGATATACACGGCATCTAGCGATCTCTAGAATTTCAACTCTCAACTCATCCGGGAAATGCCTCAAAAAAATTTTCGAAAATCCCCGCCATTTATTCTTATGGACAAAATCGAGGCTTTGGGGCCTTCTGGAATCGAACCCATGACACTGAGGTTCAAAATCGCAATTTTTCTGGAGGGTACACGTTATGGCCAATAAGTCGTAAAAATTTCAACTCAATCACCCTTGTGGTTTAGGCTGTGAATTTGTATCCTCTCTCTCTATATATATATATATTATCTATTATATATAGACCCTTTCCGGATATCTATTATATACGAGTAAAATGTTGCTTGCATACTGCAAGCAGATCGACAACACTAATTTCATATCGGCATCATATCGGGACGGACATCAAAAGAAAAAAAAAATTCAAAATATTCGTAGAATTCGCTGCAATTTAATCGCCTGGCAGCGAACCCCGGTCTTCCTGGTGTACTTACTATGCAGCAAAATAGAAGATTACCATATCAAACTATGTGTGAAAATTCAAGCAAAACTATTAGGTGCAACTACCTCAAACGACGTCCTACTATTCACATACACTCCTTATTTGAGAAATTATAATGTGCTCTGGCATCGAACCCAGGAACAGCATGGTCTTATCTATTTTTTTTCTTAAACAAAGTGTTAATATACATCTTCCATCTAAGCAAGAGCTCCCTTACATATCAATAAATGCATAAAAAAATTTTGAAAAATTACCCCATAGTATTATATGGGGGATATTTTTACCGCCCGGCATCGAACCCTGGTCTTTCAGGCAATACTTTCTATGCAGCACAACAGAAAAACACCATCTCTAACCGCGTATGCAAATTCAAGCAGAAATATTGGTTACAACTGCCTCAAATGACGTCCTACTTTTCCTTTATATTCCTTATGAGAGAAACGTTATTGTGCTCTGGCTTCGAACCCAGGAACAGTACGGTCTTATGAAAATTTTTTTCTAAAACTTATTCGTACCATACATCTTCCAGCCAAGCACGAACATCCTATCATTTCGATAAGTGCATCTAAAAAAATAATGAAAAACGGCTCCCATGTATTTTAAAGGGCAGATCTTTGCATCGTCCTAGCATCGAACCCAGGATAACTTTTGTAAAAGTCATTGATGTTTTCGAAAGTCCAAGACCATAAATATAGGCACCTTGAGTTTTACTTCTCTACCTATCCGGAAAGTATTTTTTTTTAATTCCCGAAAATCACGGCAATGCATTCAAACGGGAAAAATCGGGACTTTGGGGCCCTCTGGAATCGAACCTATGACACTGAGGATCAAAGTCTCTTTTTTCCTGGGGGTTTCACGTTATGGCCAATATGTCATAAAAATTTCAGATCAATGACGCTTGTAGTTTAGGCTGTGAATTTGTATCCTATCTATCTATATAGGTATATATATGAATGAATCCGGAGAAGCATCTATATATAATAGATAGACGCTTCTCCGGATATACTTATATATATACGAGTAAAATGTAGCTTGCATACTGCAAGCAGATCGACAACACTATTATCATGTGGGCATCATATCGGGACGGACATCAAAAAAAATATGGATTGAAATTTTTCTTAAAATTCGCTGCAATTCCATCGTCTGGCATCGAACCCGGGTCTTTACTGAGAACTTACTATGCAGCACAATAGAACATCACCATTTCTAACTATGTGTGAAAATTCAAACAGAAAAATGGGCTACAACTGCCTCAAAAGACGTTCTAATTTTCACGAATTTAAATGGCTCTCTGGTTTCGAACCAAGGACGATCTTGGAAATCTAAAAAATGTTTCTAAAAGTTAATTATGATCTCTATCTATATGCCGAATTTGAAGTTTCTATATTATTGGCAAAGGTTTCAAAATAATTCCTAAAAATCGGATCAACTTCTGATTGCAGAGACACCTGGTGTCGAACCCAGGACACATTGATAGCTGTGAAAGCACTGTTTGATTTGTATGGACTTGATCTTTCTATATGCAAAGTTTGAAGTCGATATCGTCCCGGGAAGTACCTAAAATTTGTTTCCGTTATCTCCGTAAGAAATGCATTGAGGAATTTAATGTCCCATGGGATCGAACCAAGGACCATCAGCGAATTAGTAAAATTCGATTATGATATATTTTTATGGTATCTAACCTCATACCCAATTTCAAGTTTCTATGCCATCGGAAAAGGGTCCAAAAAAAATCTTAAAAATCGCCACAATGCATTTTAAACGGCCGATTTTTGCCGTGACCTAGCATCGAACCAAGGATAATATTCGTAGATGTCCTTATGGTTTCCTTTAGATATGCACGGCATCTAGCGATCCCTTGAATTTCAACTCTCTCCTTTCCCGGGAAGTGCCTCAAAAAAATTTTCGAAAATCCCTGCCATGTATTCTTATGGAGAAAATCGCGACTTTGGGGCCTTCTGGAATCGAACCCATGACCCCGACGTTCAATGTTGGCTTTTTCCTGGAGGTTACACGTTATGGCCAATTAGTCGTAAAAATTTCAAGTCAATGACGCTTGTGGTTTTGCCTGTGAATTTGTATCCTATCTATATACCTATATAGCTATATAGCTATACGAGTAAAATGTAGCTTGCATACTGCAAGCAGATCGACAACACTAATTTCATGTCGGCATCCTATCGGGACGGTCCTCAAAAGTAAAAAAAGGATTGAAAATATTAAAAAAATTCTCTGAAATCATATCGTCCGGCATCGAACCCGGGTCTTTGAGGTCATACTTACTATGCAGCACCATAGAAGATCACCATCTCTAACTGTGTGTCAAAATTCAAGCAGAAATATTGGCTACAACTGCCTCAAAAGACGTTCTAATTTTCACAAATGTAAATGGCTCTCTGGATTAGAACCAAGGACGATCATTGAAATCTAAAACTTGTTTTCGAAATTTATCTATTAGTTGTATTTATGTACCAAATTTCAAGTTTTAATATTAAAGGGATGGGGTTCAAAATAATTCTTGAAAATCTGATCAGTTACTGATCGTAGAGACGCCTGGTGTCGAACCCAGGACACATTGGTAGTTGTAAATGCACAATATGATTTATAAGGACTTGATCATTTTTTATGCTAAGTTTAAAGTCGATATCATGCCGGGAAGTACCTAAAATTTGTTTCCGTTATCCCCATAAGAAATGCATTGAGGAGTGCAAATGGCCCTCTAGGATCGAACCAAGGACCATCAGCGAATACAAAAAATTTTATTATGAAACGTATTTATGATTTCTAACCCCATGCCAAATTTCAAGTTTCCATGCCATCGGGAAAGGGTCAAAAAAAAATCTTAAAAATCGCCACAATGCATTTTAAACGGCCGATATTTGCCCCGACCTAGCATCGAACCCAGGATATTTTCCGTAAAACTCATTTATGTTATCGATAGATGATGACCATATATATAGGCTCCTTGAGTTTCAATTCTCTACCTATCCGGAAAGTATTTTTTAAAAATTCCCGAAAATCAAAGCAATGCATTTAAACGGGAAAATTCGGGACTTTGGGGCCCTCTGGAATCGAACCCATGACACTGAGGTTCAAAATCGCAATTTTTCTGGAGGTTATACGTTATGGCCAATATGTCGTAAAAATTTCAAGCCATTGACGCTAGTGGTTTAGCCTGTGACTTTGTATCCTCTCTATATATATATATATATGAATATATGAATATATATATGATATATGAATGAATCCGGAGAAGCATCTATATATAATAGATACGAGTAAAATGTAGCTTGCATACTGCAAGCAGATCGACAACACTATTTTCATGTCGGCATCATATCGGGACGGCCATCAAAAGAAAAAGGTGGATTGAAATTTTTCTTAAAATTCGCTGAAATTCCATTGTCTGGCATTGAACCCGGGTCTTACTGGTGAACCTACTATGAAACACAATAGAACATCACCATCTCTAACTATGTGTAAAAATTCAAGCAGAAATATGGGCTACAACTGCCTCAAAAGACGTTCTAATTTTCACGAATTTAAATGGCTCTCTGGATTCGAACCAAGGACGATCTTGGAAATCTAAAACATGTTTCTGAAAGTTATTTATGATCTCTATCTATATGCGGAATTTGAAGTTTCTATATTATTCGGAAAGGTTTCAAAATAATTCCTAAAAATCGGATAAACTTCTGATTGCAGAGACACCTGGTGTCGAACTTAGGACCTACTGGCAGCTGTGAAAACACATTATGACTTAGTTTGACCTGATCTTATTAAATGCAAAGTTTGAAGACAACAACTTGCCAGGAAGTACCTAAAATTTGCTTCCGTAATCTGCATAAGAAATGCATTGTAGGATGTAAATGGCCCTCTGGGATCGAACCAAGGACCATCAGCGAGTTCTAAAATTTTATTATGAAATATATTTACGATATATATCCACGTGCCAAGTTTTAAGTTTCCAAGTCATCTGTAAGTAATTTAAAAAAATCTTAAAAATCGCAATCTAAATTAAACGGGAGAATATTTGCCCAGGCCTAGCATCGAACCAAGGATAATATTTGGAGATATCTTTGTGGTTTCCTTTAGATATACACGGCATCTAGCGATCTCTAGAATTTCAACTCTCAACTCATCCGGGAAATGCCTCAAAAAAATTTTCGAAAATCCCCGCCATTTATTCTTATGGACAAAATCGAGGCTTTGGGGCCTTCTGGAATCGAACCCACGACACCGAGGTTCAAAGTCGGCTTTTTCCTGGAGGTTACACGTTATGGCCAATATGTCGTAAAAATTTCAAGTCGGTGGCACTTGTGGAACATGCCTAGACTTTTGATCCCCAGTGTATCTATTATATATAGACGCTTCTCCGGATATACCTATATACACACTCACTCATTCATTCATTCATTCATTCATAGGGGATCAAAATTCTTATGATTCTTATGATTTATTTTGGACCCTTTCCCGATGGCATGGAAACTTGAAATTCAGCATGAAGTTGGATATATATATATATATATACACTGGGGATCAAAAGTCTAACCATGTTCCACAAGTGCCACCGACTTGAAATTTTTACGACGTTATGGCCATGACGTGTAACCTCCAGGAAAAAGCCGACATTGAACCTAGGTGTCATGGGTTCGACTCCAGAAGGCCCCAAAGTCGCGATTTTCCCCATAAGATTACATGGCGGGGATTTTCGAAAATTTTTTTGAGGCACTTCCCGGAAAAGTTGAGAGTTGAAATTCAAGAGATAGCTAGATGCCGTGTATACCTAAAGGAAACCACAAAGACATCTACAAATATTATCCTTGGTTCGATGCTAGGCCAGGGCAAATATTCCCCGTTTAATTTACATTGCGATTTTTAAGATTTTTTTAATTACTTACAGATGACTTGGAAAATTGAAACTTGGCACGTGGATATATATCATAAATATATTTCATAATAAAATTTTAGAACTCGCAGCTGGTCCTTGGTTCGATCCCAGAGGGCCATTTACATCCTACAATGCATTTCTTATGGAGATTACGGAAGCAAATTTTAGGTACTTCCCGGCAAGTTGTTGACTTCAAACTTTGCATTTAATAAGATCAGGTCAAACCAAGTCATAATGCGTTTTCACAGCTGCCATTAGGTCCTGGGTTCGACACCAGGCGTCTCTACAATCAGTAATTGATTCAATTTTTATGAACTATTTTGAACCCTTTGCCAATAATATAGAAACTTCAAATTCGGCATATAGATAGAGATCATAAATAACTTTCAGAAATATATTTTAGATTTCTAAGATTGTCCTTGGTTCGAATCCAGAGAGCCATTTAAATTCGTGAAAATTCGAACGTCTTTTGAGGCAGTTGTAGCCCATATTTCTGCTTGAATTTTCACACATAGTTAGAGATAGTGATGTTCTATTGTGTTTCATAGTAGGTTCACCAGTAAGACCCTGGTTCAATGCCAGACGATGGAATTTCGGCGAATTTTAAGAAAAATTTCAATCCACTTTTTTCTTTTAATGGCCGTCCCGATATGATGCCGACATGAAAATAGTGTCGTCGATCTGCTTGCAGTATGCAAGCAACATTTTACTCGTACCTATATACACATTCATTCATTCATAGGGGATCAAAATTCTAACCATGTTCCACAAGTGCCACTGACTTGAAATTTTTACCACGTTATGGCCATGACGTGTAACCTCCAGGAAAAAGCCGACTTTGAACCTCAGTGTCATGGGTTCGATTCCAGAAGGCCCCAAAGTCGCGATTTTGTCCATAAGAATACATGGCAGGGATTTTCGAAAATTTTTTTGAGGCACTTCCCGGAGAAGCAGAGAGTTGAAACTTGAGGGATCGCTAGATGCCATGCATAGCCAACGAAAATCAAAAAGACATCTTCGAATATTGTCCTTGGTTCGATGCTAGGCCGGGGCAAAAATCGGACGTTTAAAATGCATTGCGGCGATTTTGAAGAAATTTTATGAACCCCTTCCCAATGGCATAGAAACTTGAAATTCAACATGAAGTTAGATATCATAAATATATCTCATAATCAAATTTTACATATTTGCTTATGGTCCTTGGTTCGATCCCAGAGGGACATTTATATTCCTCAATGCCTTTCTTACGGAGATAACGGAAACAAAATTTAGGTACTTCCCGTTATGCTATCGACTTTAAACTTTGCATGATACAAAAGCATGTCTTTACAAATTAAACTATGCATTCACAGCTTACAATATGTCCTGGGTTCGACACCAGGTGTTTCTGAAATCAGAAGTTGATCCGATTTTTAGTAATTATTTTGAAAGCTTTTCCAATAATATAGAAACTTGAAATTCGGCATATAGATAGAGTTCATAAATAAGTTTCAGAAGCATGTTTAAGATTTCCAAGATTGTCCTTGGTTCGAATCCAGAGAGCCATTTACATTCGTGAAAATTAGAACGTCTTTTGAGGCAGTTGCAGGCAATATTTCTGCTTGAATTTTCTCACATAGTTAGAGATGGTGATCTTCTTATGTGGTCCATAGTATGTTTACCAGTAAGACCCGGGTTCAATGCCAGACGATGAAATTTCCGCAAATTTTAAGAAAAATTTCAATCCATATTTTTCTTTTCATGGCCGTCCCGATATGATGCCGATATGAAATAAGTATTGCCGATCTGCTTGCAGTATGCAAGCTACATTTTACTCGTATATATATATAGACGTTTCTCCGGATATACCTATATATATATACATAAGTTATATATAGGGGATCAAAATTCTAACCATGTTCCACAAGTGCCAACGACTTGAAATTTTTACGCCGTATTGGCCATGACATGTAACCTCCAGGAAAGAGCCAACTTTGAACCTCGGTGTCATGGGTTCGATTCCAGAAGGCCCCAAAGTCGTGATTTTCTCCATAAGGATACATGGCGGGGATTTTCGAAAATTTTTTTGGTGCACTTCTCGGAAAAGTAGAGAGTTGAAATTCAAGGGATCGATAGATGCCCTGCATATCTAAAGGAAAACGTAAAGACATCCACGAATATTATCCTTGGTTCGATGCTAGGTAGGGGCAAAAGTCGGCCGTTTAAAATGCATTGCGGCCATTTTTAAGATTTTTTTTGAACCCTTTTCCGATGGCATAGAAACTTGAAATTCGGCATGGCGTTCGATATCATAATTATATTTCATAATCAAATTTTATATATTCCCTTGTGGTCCTTGGTTCGATCCCAGAGGGCCATTTACATTCCTCAATGCATTTCTTATGGAGATTACGGAAACACATTTTAGGTGCTTCCCGATATTATATCTACTTGAAACTTTGCATAAGATAACATCAAGTCATTAATAATCAAACTGTGAATTCACAGCTACCAATGTTTCCTGGTTTCACCACCAGGCGTCTCTACAATCAGTAAATGATCCGATTTTTAAGAATTTTTTGGAACCATTTCCTAATTATATTGCAACTTGAAATTCAGCATACAGATAGAGATTATAGATACATTTCAGGAACATGTTCAAGATTTCCACGATCGTCCTTGGTTCGAATCCAGTGGGCCATTTACATTCGTGAAAAGTAGAACGTCGTTTGAAGCAGTTGTAGCAAATATTTCTGCTTATTTTTTCACACATAGTTAGATATAGTGATCTTCTATTGTGCCACTTAGTAAGTTCATCAGAAAGACCCGGGTTCGATGCCAGACGCTAAAATTGAAGCGAATTTTAAGAATATTTTCAATCCTTTTTTTTTTTCTTTTGAGGACCGTCCCGATATGATGCCGAAATAAAAATAATATTGCCGATCTGCTTGCAGTATGCAAGCTACATTGCACTCGTCTATTATATATAGACGTTTCTCCGGATATCTATTATATATAGACGCTTCTCCGGATATACTTATATATAAGTTATATATAGGGGATGAAAATTCTAACCATGTTCCACAAGTGCCACCGACTTGAAATTTTTACGACATATTGGCCATGACGTGTAACCTCCAGAAAAAATCCGACTTTGAACCTCGGTGTCATGGGTTCGATTCCAGAACGTCCCAAAGTCCCGATTTTCTCCATAAGGATACATGGTGGGAATTTTCGAAAAATTTTTTTAGGCCCTTCCCGGAAGAATTGAGAGTTGAAATTCAAGAGATCGCTAGATGCTGTGCATATCTAAAGGAAACCATAAAGACATCTACGAAGATTATCCTTGGTTCAATTCTAGGACAGGGCAAATATTCTCCCGTTTAATTTACATTGCGATTTTTAAGATTTTTTTTAATTACTTCCAGATGACTTGGAAACTTGAAACTTGGGACGTGAATATATATCCTAAATATGTTTTATAATCAAATTTTAGCTTCTCGCTGATGGTCCTTGGTTCGATCCCAGAGGGCCATTTACATCCTACAATGCATTTCTTATGGAGATAACGGGAAAAAAATTTAGGTACTTCCCGGCATGCTATCGACTTCAAACTTTCCATGATATAAGAGCAGGTACTTACAAATCAAACTGTTCATTCACAGTTTACAATATGTCCGGGGTTCGAAACCAGGTGTCTCTGCAATCAGAAGTTGATCCGATTTTTAGGAATTCTTTTGAAACCTTTCCCAATAATATAGAAACTTGAAATTCGGCATATAGATAGAGACCATAAATAAATTTCAAAAATATGTTTTAGATTTCCATCATCGTCCTTGGTTCGAATCCAGAGAGCCATTTACATTCGTAAAAATTAAAACGTCTTTTGAGGCAGTTGTAGCCAATATATCAGCTTGAATTTTCACACATAGTTAGAGATGGTGATATTCTATTGTGCTGCATAGTAGGTTCACCAGGAAGACCCGGGTTCAATGCCAAACGATAAGATTTCAGCGAATTTTAAGAATATTTTCAATCCTTTTTTTTTTCTTTTGAGGACCGTCCCGATATGATGCCGATATGAAATTAGTATTGCCGATCTGCTTGCAGTATGCAAGCTACATTTTACTCGTATATATATATATATATATATATATATATATGGATACATGAATGAATCCGGAGAAGCATCTATATATAATAGATATATCCATGAATGAATCCGGAGAAGCATCTATATATAATAGATATATATATATATATATACGAGTAAAATGTTGCTTGCATACTGCAAGCAGATGGACAACACTAATTTCATGTCGGCATCATATCGGGTAGGCCGTCAAAAGAAAAAAAATGGATTGAAAATATTCTGATTATTCGCTGCAATTTATTCGTCCGGCATCGAACCCGGGTCTTCCAGGTGATACTTACTATGCAGCAAAATAGAAAATCACCATCTCTTACTATCAGTGAGACCCGGGTTCGATGCCAGACGATGAAATTTCATCGAATTTTAGGAATATTTTCAATCTTTTTTTTTTTCTTTTGTGGACCGTCCCGATGTAATTCCGATATGAAATTAGTGTTGTCGATCTGCTTGCAGTATGCAAGCAACATTTTACTCGTATATATATACATATATATATATGAATATATGATTTATGAATGAATCCGGAGAAGCATCTATATATAATAGATATATAGAGAGGATACAAAGTCACAGGCTAAACCACTAGCGTCAATGGCTTGAAATTTTTACGACATATTGGCCATAACGTATAACCTCCAGAAAAATCGCGATTTTGAACCTCGATGTCATGGGTTCGATTCCAGAGGGCCCCAAAGTCCCGATTTTTCACGTTTAAATGCATTGCTTTGATTTTCGGGAATTAAAAAAAAATACTTTCCGGATAGGTAGCGAATCAAAACTCAAGGAGCCTATATATATGGTCAAGATCTATCGAAAACATAAATGAGTTTTACGGAAAATATCCTGGGTTCGATGCTAGGTCACGGCAAAAATCGGCCGTTTAAATTGCATTGTGGCGATTTTTAAGATTTTTTATGGACCCTTTCCCGATGGCATGGAGTTGGAGATCAATAATAAATTTCAGGATCAAATTTTACATATTCGCTGATGGTCCTTGGTTCGATCCCAGAGGGCCATTTAAATTCCTCAATGCATTTCTTACGGAGATAACGGAAACAAATTTTAGGTACTTCCCGGCACGATAATGACTTCAAACTTTGCACTAAGAAATATTAAGTGTATACAAATCAAACTGTGCATTCCCAGCTGTCAATGTGTCCTGGGTTCGACACCAGGCGTCTCTAATATCAGTAACTGATCCGATTTTCAATAATTATTTTGAACCCTTTCCGAACAATATAGAAACTTGAAATTCGGCATGTAGATAGAGATCATTAATAACTTTCAGAAATATTTTTTAGATTTCCAGGATCGTCCTTGGTTCGAATCTAGAGACCCATTTAAATTCGTGAAATTGAGAACGTCTTTTGAGGCAGTTGTAGCCAATATTTCTGCTTGAATTTTCACACATAGTTAGATATGGCGATGTTCTATTGTGCTGCATAGTAAGTTCAACAGTAAAAACCCGGGTTCGATGCCAGACGATGGAATTTCAGTGAATTTAAGAAAAATTTCAATCCATTTTTTCTTTTGATGGCCGTCCCGATATCATGCCTACATGAAAATATTGTTGTCGATCTGCTTGCAGTATGCAAGCAACATTTTACTCGTATATATAAGTATATCCGGAGAAGCGTCTATATATAATAGATATAGAGAGGATACAAACTCACAGGCCAAACCACAAGCGTCATTGACTTGAAAATTTTACGACATATTGGCCATAGAGTGTAACCGCCAGAAAAATTGTGATTCTGAACCTCTGTGTCATGGGTTCGATTCCAGAGGGCCCCAAAGTCCCGATGTTTCCCATTTAAATGCATTGCGTTGATTTTCGGGAATTTTTTAGAAATACTTCCCGGATAGGTAGGGAATTTAAACTCAAGGAGCCTATATATACGGTCATAATCTATCGAAAACATAAATGAGTTTTCCAGAAAATATCCTGGGTTCGATGCTAGGTCGAGGCAAAAATCGGCCGTTTAAAATGCATTGTGGCGGTTTTTAAGATTTATTTTGGACCCCTTCACGATGACATGGAAACTTGAAATTCGGCATGGAGTTGGAGATTATAAACATATTTCATAATCAAATTTTACATATTCGCTGATGGTCCTTGGTTCGATCCCAGAGAGCCATTTACATTCCTCAATGCATTTCTTATGGAGAAAACAGAAAAAAGTTTTAGGTACTTCCCGATATGATATCAACTTCAAACTTAGTATGAAATAATATGAAGTTTTAAAAGTCATACTGTGCATTCACAGCTACCAATGTTTCCTGGGTTCGACACCAGGCGTCTCTACAATCAGTAAATTATCCGATTTTAAGAATTAATTTAAACCCCTTCCCAAAAATATTATAACATGAAATTAGGTATATAGATAGAGAACATAGATAGATTTCAAAAACATGTTTTAGATTTCCTAGATCGTCCTTCGTTCGAATCCAGAGAGTCGTTTACATTATTGAAAAGTAGAACTTCTTTTGAGGCAGTTGTATCCAAAATTTTTGGTTGAATTTTCTCACATAGTTAGAGATGGTGATATTCTAATGTGCTGCATAGTATGTTTACCAGTAAGACCTAGGTTTGATGCAAGTTGATGATATTTCAGCGAATTTTAAGAAAAAATTCAATCATTTTTTTTTTCTTTTGAAGACCGTCCCGATATGATGCCGATATGAAATTAGTATTGCCGATCTGCTTGCAGTATGCAAGCTACATTTTACTCGTATATATCTATTATATATAGATGCTTCTCCGGATTCATTCTTATATATAGCTATATAGATAAGATACAAATTCACAGGCTAAACCACAAGCGTCATTGACTTGAAATTTTTATGACATATTGGACATAACGTGAAACCCCCAGGAAAAAGGCGACTTTGATCCTCAGTGTCATAGGTTCGATTCCAGAGGGCCCCAATGTCCCGATTTTTCCCGTTTAAATGCATTGCTGTGATTTTCGGGAATTAAAAAAAAGACTTTCCGGATAGGTAGAGAAATAAAACTCAAGGAGCCTATATTTATGGTCTTGGACTTTTGAAAACATCAATGACTTTCATAAAAAATATCCTGGGTTAGATGCTAGGACGATTTAAAGATCTGCCCTTTAAAATACATGGGAGCTGTTTTTCATTATTTTTTTTGATGCATTTCTCGAAATAATAGGAAGTTCGTGCTTAGCTGGAAAGTGTAAGGTAACAATTGGTTTAAGAAAAAAATTTTCGTAAGACCGTACTATTCCTGGGTTCGATGCCAGAGCACATTAAAATTTCTCTCATAAGGATTATAAGGGAAAAGTAAGACTTCGATTGAGGCAGTTGCAGCCATAATTTCTGCTTGAATTCTCGCACATAGTTAAAGAATAATATCTTCTATTATGTTGCATACGAAGTTTCACCAGAAAGACCCGGGTTCGATGCTGGGCGGTAAATATGTCTCCCGTTTAAAATACATAGGGTTAGTATTTCATTATTTTTTTGATTCACTTATCCAAATGATAGGAAGTTCGTGCTTGGCTGGAAGATGTATGGTTAAAACTGGTTTAAGAAAACAATTTTCAGAAGACCGTAATATTCCTGGGTTCGATGCCAGACCACATTAACATTTCTCTCATAAGAAATATAAGGGAAAAGTAGGACGTCGTTCGATGCAGTTTCAGATAATATTTCTGCTTGAATTTTCACTGATAGTAAGAGATGGTGATTTTCTATTTTGCTGCATAGTAAGTATCACCTGGAAGACCCGGGTTCGATGCCGGACGAATAAATTGCAGCGAATAATCAGAATATTTTCAATCCATTTTTTTTCTTTTGACGGCCTACCCGATATGATGCCGACATGAAATTAGTGTTGTCCATCTGCTTGCAGTATGCAAGCTACATTTTACTCGTATATATATATATATATATATATATATGGATACATGAATGAATCCGGAGAAGCATCTATATATAATAGATATATCCATGAATGAATCCGGAGAAGCATCTATATATAATAGATATATATATATATATATACGAGTAAAATGTTGCTTGCATACTGCAAGCAGATGGACAACACTAATTTCATGTCGGCATCATATCGGGTAGGCCGTCAAAAGAAAAAAAATGGATTGAAAATATTCTGATTATTCGCTGCAATTTATTCGTCCGGCATCGAACCCGGGTCTTCCAGGTGATACTTACTATGCAGCAAAATAGAAAATCACCATCTCTTACTATCAGTGAGACCCGGGTTCGATGCCAGACGATGAAATTTCATCGAATTTTAGGAATATTTTCAATCTTTTTTTTTTTCTTTTGTGGACCGTCCCGATGTAATTCCGATATGAAATTAGTGTTGTCGATCTGCTTGCAGTATGCAAGCAACATTTTACTCGTATATATATACATATATATATATGAATATATGATTTATGAATGAATCCGGAGAAGCATCTATATATAATAGATATATAGAGAGGATACAAAGTCACAGGCTAGGCTAATCGAAACTCTAGGAGCCTTTATATATGGTCATGATCTATCGAAAACATAAATGAGTTTTACAGAAAATATCCTGAGTTCGATGCTAGGTCAAGGCAAAAATCGGCCGTTTAAAATGCATTGTGGCGATTTTTAAGATTTTTTTTCGACCCTTTCCCGATGGCATGCAAACTTGAAATTCGGCATGGAGTTGGAGATTATAAATATATTTCGTAATCAAATTTTACATATTCGCTGTCGGTCCTTGGTTCGATCCCAGAGAGCCATTTACATTCCTCAATGCATTTCTTATGGAGATAACAGAAAAAGGTTTTAGGTACTTCCCGGCATGATATAGACTTCAAACTTTGTATGAAATAAGATGAAGTCCTAATAAGTCATACTGTGCAATCACAGCTACCAATATTTCCTGCGTTCGACACCAGGCGTCTCTACAATCAGTAAATTAGCCGATTTTTAAGAGTTAATTTAAACCTCTTCCCAATAATGTTAAAACATGAAATTAGGTATATAGATAGAAAACATAGATAGATTTCAAAAACATGTTTTAGATTTCCTAGATCATCCTTGGTTCGAATCCAGAGAGCCATTTAAATTCGTGAAAATTAGAACGTCTTTTGAGGCAGTTGTAGCCCATATTTCTGCTTGAATTTTAACACATACTTTGAGATGGTGATGTTCTATTGTGCTGCATAGTTTTTTCAGAGTAAAGACCCGGGTTCGATGCCAGACGATGGAATTTAGGCAAATTTTAAGAAAAATTTCAATCTTTTTTTTTCTTTTGATGGCCGTCCGGATATGATGCCGACATGAAAATAGTGTTGTCGATTTGCTTGCAGTATGCAAGCAACATTTTACTCGTATATCATATATATATATATATAGAGAGGATACAAACTCACAGGCTAAACCACTAGCGTCAATGTCTTGAAATTTTTACGACATATTGGCCATAACGTATAACCTCCAGAAAAATTGCGATTTTGATCCTCAGTGTCATGGGTTCGATTCCAGAGGGCCCCTAAGTCTCGATTTTTCCCGTTTAAATGCATTGCTTTGATTTTCCGGAATTAAAAAAAAATACTTACCGGATAGGTAGAGAATTAAAACTCAAGGAGCCTATATATATGAACATGATCTATCGAAAACATAAATGAGTTTTACGGAAAATATCCTGGTTTCGATGCTAGGTCAGGGCAAAAATCGGCCGTTTAAAACGCATTGTGGAGATTTTTAAGATTTTTTTTGGACCCCTTTCCGAATGCATGGAAACTTGAAATTTGGCATGGGGTTAGAAATCATAAATATATTTCATAATCAAATTTTTTTTATTCGCTTATGGTCCTTGGTTCGATCCCAGAGGGTCATTTGCACTCCACAATGCATTTCTTATGGGGATAACGGAAACAAATTTTAGGTACTTCCCGGCATTGTATCGACTTCAAACTTTGCATGATAGAAGAGCACGTCTTTACAAATCAAACTGTGCATTGACAGGTTACAATATTTCCTGGGTTCGACACCAGGCGTCTCTACAATCAGTAACTGATCCTATTTTCAATAATAATTTTGAACCCTTTCCCAACAATATAGAAACTTGAAATTCGGCATGTAGTTAGATATCATAGATACATTTCAAAATTATGTTTTAGATTTCCAAGATCGTCCTTGGTTCGAGTCCCGAGAGGCATTTACATTCCTGAAAATTAGAACGTTTTTTGAGGCAGTTGTATCCAATAATTCTGCTTGAATTTGTACACATAGTTAGAGATGTTGATCTTCTATTGTGCTGCATAGTAGGTTCACCAGTAAGTCCCGGGTTCGATGCCAGACGATAAAATAACAGCGAATTTTAAGAATATTTTGAATATTTTTTTTTGTTCGTTTGAGAACCGTCCCGATATGATGCCGATATGAAATTAGTATTGCCGATCTGCTTGCAGTATGCAAGCTACATTTTACTCGTATATATATATACAGTGAAACCTCTATTCAGCGGCCACCAATGGGGACAAAAAATAATGGCCGCTTAAGGAGGTGGCCGTTGAATAGAGGTTAAGTTATTTTGCCCGAGAAAAAAGAATCCATGGAATGGATGGATTTGAATGTGTCTGCTTAGGATGAATAATTATATTATTTTTAAGCTTTTGTATTTGTATTAACGTTTTAAATTAACAAAATTGTATTTTATTGTTGATTGTTTAGAAATAAAACACTTTTGCTCTGCGGCACAAAGTTCAATAGAGTCTATCAATATTTCTAAGTGTTTTTGCGTGTTCTCCCCAAACTGTCGATCTAACCCTTTGCTGAGAGACCGCATGCCTCGTAGATTTTGCACTCCATCAGCTATTGAACACGATGGTTCATCGTCATCATCATCTTCACTTTCTACGAAAATAGTGTCTGTGGATTCGTCTTTTTTATATGTGCTCTCTCCTGAGAAAATATATTCTATTATCAGTTACACATCATACTATTATTATGTATTACTTATCGACAAGGCAGCTCTCCGAGTATAAATGAAAATTTAAATAAATTAAAAACATTGAATTAGCTTTCTGAAATAGCTTCAAATATAATAACGATCTATGAATTTAGGTAATATATGTGATTTATTCAAAAATATCATAAATTATTAAAAATTATTTCTACTTAGAGAAGGAATACTGTCATCGATATCGGTCCTTGTTTTCTCTTTTTCATTACAAATCCCCACGAATAAAATATTATTTAGTCATTATCTTGATGGTCTTCCATCAGTCCAGCCTCCCAGTCTCCACTCAGATCATTGTAGCAGTCAGTATTTTTCAATTCTTCATCCACATCGTATGATATCCCAAGAATTCTCACTAGTGACTGCAATTCCTCACTCTCTCTCAGTTCTTCTTGTGATGCTTCTTCGTCAATCCTGTTGGTGGTTATACCACAAATCCCGAAGCACTTTTTGATGGTACTTTCACTAATTGCATTCCATGATGAAATTGACCAGGGCAGAGCATAACTAACATTTACGAGCTTTAATAAATCGAAGACGCTGTCGGCTTTGTCCATCCTGGAAACAGGGGATCGTAGAACTCGCTTCCGACATTGGAGCTTAAACGACTGTATAATCCCTTGGTCTAGTGGCTGTAAGTTGGCACTTGTGTTTGGAGGCAGAAACAACGAATTAACATTTGTAAGGGAAACGCTTGGATGGCGTGGGGCATTGTCAAGCAACAGAATCACCTTCCACTGTTCATAGACCATCTTAGTATTGAAGTCCTTCAGCCAAGATTCGAAAATTGTCGATGTCATCCATGTCCTTCTATTCGCATTCCATTTTACTCCTAACTGTTGGGTATCAACTCTTTTAAAACAACGAGGTCTCAGAGATTTCCCTATTATCAAGAGTTTTTCTTTCTCTCCCATCGCATTACAGCACAGCAGCACTGTTAATCTTTCTCTAGACATCTTTCATCCTTTGCACATCTCATTGCTGAGGGTAAGGGATATTTTAGGTATTGACCGTTAAAAAAGGCAACTCTCGTCAGCATTAAATATGCCACGAAGGGCATAACCATTTAAAAGGGATGGTAATCTTTTCTTCCAATCCTAAACATCCTTCGGATTTACTTCTCCACACACTGCACGATATGCAATACTTTTGCGTTTTCTGAAACACTCTAACCAACCATTGCTGGCAACGAAATTATTCACCTACAATTCCTTCGCTATTTTACGAGCTTTCTCTTGGATCATCGGTCCTCTCACAGGTAATCTCTTTGCTCGCGCACTCGTAAACCACTTGTACACAACCTCATTCATTCTCGGCACTCGTCAATCTCTTCCTTTTCGTTTCGCGATTCTTATTGTTCTCCCAGTCCTTCAAAATGGGGCTTTTGTTTTTCAAAATGTTATTTATTTGTGTCCTTCCACAATTAAAAGCAATAGCCAATTTTCTTGCCAAAGTTCCATTCTTACTTTCCAAAATAACTTTCCTTCTCTTTTCCAGAGTCAGGACGAGTTTGTTCTTGCCTCCGCTCATTTTTCCGATTTCACTGACTACTGCTGTATATTACTGAAACAATTGGGTTGAACGCTAGAGACAATACGGAGTAAAAAACTCAGAGTATCCGAATTAATCACTCGGTTTCTTCCCTATTTACGATCCTTTAAATGGAGACGATCTGGAGTTCTATAGCATAGCATGGTTCTGTCGGAGAGGTATGACCGGGGAGTAGGTGATAAGATAAGAGGGGTAAAATGTTTACGAAACCTAAGACCAGACCAACCAAGATTCTGACCCCTTCCCCTCCAAACTTCCACTCTATCCCCGATAGTACAATCCCAAGAATTAATGTTGTAGCAAATAAAAAAAATCTTTTTACCGAAGCTTGGCGGGCACTGTACGAGGTCGCTTCGGGCACCTGGGTGGCCGCGGACACCAGGTTGAGTACCCCTGCTCTGTCTTTTCTGCTTCTGTCGGGCCGACGCTACACAGGGACAGAAAACGCTACCCACAGTAAAAAAAATTACGTATGCTCATATAATCACCTTACCGCTCATCCCAAACATGCCTATATTTTGGAGGTAAAGTGGATTGGAAAACACTGACAGTAAATAAAAGCATGGTGTTCTTCTGCACACGACGGGCATTTTTCATAGCGATTTCTTTGGTCGAAAGACCCGGGGTCGCATCCTTCTTCCTCATCCATTACAGTGGTACTCACTTGCTCTCCGACTCTCTGCATGGGACGGTGAACTGTCATGAAAATAAATCTTCTTTATTTTACTCTTGGTTTATTAATTTTTGTCAGCAGTGGGTCGTCACAACATTAATGGTGTATGGCGTGGCTTCTTTGCGACATCATCATCCAACTCAAGAGAGCCTCATGATAGACTAAAATGCTGATGAAGATCTCTACGATTTCTAACACCAAGAACCATAATACAATATAGTGGCGTCTTAGTAAATAAGTTTGTTTAAAGAAAAATCGGAAATCTTCGAAACCAAGAAGGGTTTCTGGTCGCGGAAATAGTGGCCGCAGGCCTAACAGAGTGACCGCTGGCCGCTTAAGGAGGTGACCGCTGAAGGGAGGTGAAATTTACATTGTTTGTACGGGATATTCGTTCCGTTCCCGAAAAAAATGGCCGCTTGAGGAGGTGACCGCTTAAGGGAGGTGGCCGTTGAGGCAGGTTTCACTGTATTTAGATGAGTGCATCAAAATAAATAATGAAAACTATCTCAATTCATTTTAAATGGGGGGTATATTTACCACCTGGCTTTGAACCCGGGTCGTTCTGGTAATAATTTTACTGCAGCACAACAGAACATCACCGTCTCCAACTATATGTGAAATATCAAGCAAATATATTGGGTGCAACCGCCTCAAACGACGTCCTACTTTCCCTTATATTCCTTATGTGAGAAATTATAATGTGCTCTGGCATCGAACCCAGTAACAGCATGGTCTTATCTAATATTTTTTCTAAAATCGAGTCTTAATATACATCTTCTGGAAAAGCAAGAACTTCCTATCTATTCGATGAGTGCATCAAAAAAATAATGAAAACTACCTCAATGTGTTTTAAACGGGAGGCATATTTACCGCCCGGCATCGAACCCGGGTCTTTCTTGTGATACTTCCTATGCAACACAATAGAAGATCGCCATCTCTAACTATGTATGAAAATTCAAGCAGAAATATTAGCTTTAACTGCCTCAAACGACGTCCTAATTTTCCCATATATTCCTTATGAGAGAAATTGTAATGTGCTCTGGCATCGAACCCAGGAATAGTACGGGCTTATAAATTATATTTTCTTAAACCAATTCTTACCATACATCTTTAAGGCGAGCACGAACTTCCTATCATTTCGATAACTGCATCAAAAAAAATAATGAAAATCTATCCCCATGTATTTTGAAAACTGGATTTTTGCATCATCCTAGCATCGACCCCAGGGTAGTTTCCGTAAAAGTAATTTATGATTTCGATAGAGCATGACCATATATTTAGGATCCTAGAGTTTTCATTCTCTACCTATCCGGGAAGTATTTTTTAAAAATTCCGGAAAATAAAAGCAATGCATTTAAATGGAAAAAATCGGGATTTTGGGGCCCTCTGGAATCGAACCCATGACACTGAGGTTCGAAATCGCAATTTTTCTGGTGGTTACACGTTATGGCCAATACGCCGTAAAAATTTCAACTCAATCTCACTTGTGGTTTAGCCTGTGAATTTGTATTCTATCTATCTATATAGGTATACTAGTAAATGGGTGCTTGCAGACTGCAAGCAAAGAAAATAATTAAGGGAATCTATCCTGAGTTATCGGTCTATATGCTATATTTATTTTCATTTTTAATTATGCCATTGTCTTTAGTATACATAATTTTAAATCTAAGATCGAGATTCATCAAATAATATAATAATAGAATAAGTACTTCGAAGGCCTTTCACGTTCATTTTTACGGGAGTTTTGGAGTTGAGTCCTTAATGAATACACATTCGTAAAGTTAAATTAAGGGAATAATCCAAAGTAAAGTTAGAATAAAAATCTGCATAAGATAAAAATACGGAAAATTAATAGACGGTTTGTTACCTGTGGTATGTACTCGGTTTAGTGCAAAATATTCTCCAATTGTATCCTATGGCCGCGGAGCCTGCTTCCGGGCAGAACACCATATGATGGTGAGGATAATATTGACTGCGTACGGAATATTATCAAATATCCTTTCCGGTGAAACTAACATCCTGATATTTTCTGAGGAACGTACTCTTCCTAGCGCGACTTACAGCTGGCAATGTGAAAACACCTCGCTTCTCAAATCAATTCCTACCTTACTAAGTTTTGGATTTCAGTCCTCAATGAACATGTACGGTAAAAGGTTTCCGCAGCGATCGGCTGATTCCATGGTATCTCTTTCGGGATTCCACCGTGATGAATGTAGCAGCGGGGACGACGACAATTTAATGTACATTCGTAAAATTAAATTAAAGAAATATGTTTAAGAATGTTAAGTTAGAATAAAAATCTACTTTGGATAAAAAAGCGGAAAATAGATAGACGATTACCTGTGTAGTATTCGGCTTAGTGCAAGACATATAGCATTATAAACTTATGTTCATTAAATAGCGTCTACCACGACAATGAGCTCCGTTTCTAATTAAGTAAACAAACAGACAATAGGCAACGTAATTATGTAAATAGTTTTAAAGAACGTAGAAAAAGAACTTTATTCTAAAGCCCGTTTGGAGAAGATGGGAAAATAATATTCATACAATGATACACGCAAAAATTGTTTGTACTAACCAAGAATAATGCAGCATAGAACAACGTAATCAGAAGGTCGTTCAAGAAAATCAGTTTATTTCATGTGTAGATTTTTGTTTTTCATTTCGATGAAAGTTAAATTACGTAATATACTACGTATTAATTAAAGAAACGTAGAAAAAGAACTTATTATTTCTAAAGATTGCCGTTAAAACTATTAATTTGCATTAATATTCTGATAGTAATATTTTACGATTAAGTAAATTTTAGTTGTACTTACTTTTACTCAGGCATAGGTAAACTTGATCCGGTATAATACGTACTTTATCAGTAATTAATGAGTATTTTTCATCCAAATTGCTTTCTTATCCCCCTTATATAGATTCAGTGTAGACTTTTCAATTTAATCCTCTTTAATAATCTCACTACTTACATGACTTTTCCGATTAACTTCGTTGATAAATGGTCTCGTATTCTCTACATAAACTTGTGTTATCACAGCATGCATTCACGATTGATTCATTCACCGTGCAGATATCCACTGTCTATTTTGATGAAATTTACATATTTCAGCATTCAGTAATAACATTTAAAATAATTAAAAATGCATCAAACCTTCATCATGGCGTATGAATTCAGTAATGTAAACAACTTTGTTTTCGATTTTAACAATGGTCGTTGCCATAGATTTAATTTTCGAAAGGAGGAGAAAAAAACATAATAAATTGGCGTTCAAATTAAAATTTTGAAGATTTCGTGCCAGAATGTTAAAATCGGTCGCAAGAAAAGTAAACTTTGATCTTTTAGACGTCGTATAGACCAAGTCCAACTGCTTTACGATTACTTTCTCACATTTTAATTAACGAAAGAAATTTGCTCTGCGGGGCCATTTTTCGTTTTCCCCGTTTAAATACATTGAAAAATATAATCGTCTCTGGGCTCAAACCTAGGACAAAATCTGTTGATTTTCGATTTTTTCCCACCTCGACTGTCAATTATGAATCTCTCTTGAAAATTTCAGCCTTCTAGCTTGATTAGAAATGCCCAGGAATTTGTATGAATGAGTCGGATTTGCAGCTTTATATATAGTAATATATCCATGAATGAATCCGGAGAAGCATCTATATATAATAGATATATATATATATATATATACGAGTAAAATGTTGCTTGCACACTGCAAGCAGATGGACAACACTAATTTCATGTCGGCATCATATCGGGTAGGCCGTCAAAAGAAAAAAAATAGATTGAAAATATTCTGATTATTCGCTGCAATTTATTCGTCCGGCATCGAACCCGGGTCTTCCAGGTGATACTTACTATGCAGCAAAATAGAAAATCACCATCTCTTACTATCAGTGAAAATTCAAGCAGAAATATTATCTGAAACTGCATCAAACGACGTCCTACTTTTCCCTTATATTTCTTATGAGAGAAATGTTAATGTGGTCTGGCATCGAACCCAGGAATATTACGGTCTTCTGAAAATTGTTTTCTTAAACCAGTTTTAACCATACATCTTCCAGCCAAGCACGAACTTCCTATCATTTGGATAAGTGAATCAAAAAAATAATGAAATACTAACCCTATGTATTTTAAACGGGAGACATATTTACCGCCCAGCATCGAACCCGGGTCTTTCTGGTGAAACTTCGTATGCAACATAATAGAAGATATTATTCTTTAACTATGTGCGAGAATTCAAGCAGAAATTATGGCTGCAACTGCCTCAATCGAAGTCTTACTTTTCCCTTATAATCCTTATGAGAGAAATTTTAATGTGCTCTGGCATCGAACCCAGGAATAGTACGGTCTTACGAAAATTTTTTTCTTAAACCAATTGTTACCTTACACTTTCCAGCTAAGCACGAACTTCCTATTATTTCGAGAAATGCATCAAAAAAAATAATGAAAAACAGCTCCCATGTATTTTAAAGGGCAGATCTTTAAATCGTCCTAGCATCTAACCCAGGATATTTTTTATGAAAGTCATTGATGTTTTCAAAAGTCCAAGACCATAAATATAGGCTCCTTGAGTTTTATTTCTCTACCTATCCGGAAAGTCTTTTTTTTAATTCCCGAAAATCACAGCAATGCATTTAAACGGGAAAAATCGGGACTTTGGGGCCCTCTGGAATCGAACCTATGACACTGAGGATCAAAGTCGCCTTTTTCCTGGGGGTTTCACGTTATGTCCAATATGTCATAAAAATTTCAAGTCAATGACGCTTGTGGTTTAGCCTGTGAATTTGTATCTTATCTATATAGCTATATATAAGAATGAATCCGGAGAAGCATCTATATATAATAGATATATACGAGTAAAATGTAGCTTGCATACTGCAAGCAGATCGGCAATACTAATTTCATATCGGCATCATATCGGGACGGTCTTCAAAAGAAAAAAAAAATGATTGAATTTTTTCTTAAAATTCGCTGAAATATCATCAACTTGCATCAAACCTGGGTCTTACTGGTAAACATACTATGCAGCACATTAGAATATCACCATCTCTAACTATGTGAGAAAATTCAACCAAAAATTTTGGATACAACTGCCTCAAAAGAAGTTCTACTTTTCAATAATGTAAACGACTCTCTGGATTCGAACGAAGGACGATCTAGGAAATCTAAAACATGTTTTTGAAATCTATCTATGTTCTCTATCTATATACCTAATTTCATGTTATAATATTTTTGGGAAGGGGTTTAAATTAATTCTTAAAATCGGATAATTTACTGATTGTAGAGACGCCTGGTGTCGAACCCAGGAAACATTGGTAGCTGTGAATGCACAGTATGACTTTTAAAACTTCATATTATTTCATACTAAGTTTGAAGTTGATATCATATCGGGAAGTACCTAAAACTTTTTTCTGTTTTCTCCATAAGAAATGCATTGAGGAATGTAAATGGCTCTCTGGGATCGAACCAAGGACCATCAGCGAATATGTAAAATTTGATTATGAAATATGTTTATAATCTCCAACTCCATGCCGAATTTCAAGTTTCCATGTCATCGTGAAGGGGTCCAAAATAAATCTTAAAAACCGCCACAATGCATTTTAAACGGCCGATTTTTGCCTCGACCTAGCATCGAACCCAGGATATTTTCTGGAAAACTCATTTATGTTTTCGATAGATTATGACCGTATATATAGGCTCCTTGAGTTTAAATTCCCTACCTATCCGGGAAGTATTTCTAAAAAATTCCCGAAAATCAACGCAATGCATTTAAATGGGAAACATCGGGACTTTGGGGCCCTCTGGAATCGAACCCATGACACAGAGGTTCAGAATCACAATTTTTCTGGGGGTTACACTCTATGGCCAATATGTCGTAAAATTTTCAAGTCAATGACGCTTGTGGTTTGGCCTGTGAGTTTGTATCCTCTCTATATCTATTATATATAGACGCTTCTCCGGATATACTTATATATACGAGTAAAATGTTGCTTGCATACTGCAAGCAGATCGACAACAATATTTTCATGTAGGCATGATATCGGGACGGCCATCAAAAGAAAAAATGGATTGAAATTTTTCTTAAATTCACTGAAATTCCATCGTCTGGCATCGAACCCGGGTTTTTACTGTTGAACTTACTATGCAGCACAATAGAACATCGCCATATCTAACTATGTGTGAAAATTCAAGCAGAAATATTGGCTACAACTGCCTCAAAAGACGTTCTCAATTTCACGAATTTAAATGGGTCTCTAGATTCGAACCAAGGACGATCCTGGAAATCTAAAAAATATTTCTGAAAGTTATTAATGATCTCTATCTACATGCCGAATTTCAAGTTTCTATATTGTTCGGAAAGGGTTCAAAATAATTATTGAAAATCGGATCAGTTACTGATATTAGAGACGCCTGGTGTCGAACCCAGGACACATTGACAGCTGGGAATGCACAGTTTGATTTGTATACACTTAATATTTCTTAGTGCAAAGTTTGAAGTCATTATCGTGCCGGGAAGTACCTAAAATTTGTTTCCGTTATCTCCGTAAGAAATGCATTGAGGAATTTAAATGGCCCTCTGGGATCGAACCAAGGACCATCAGCGAATATGTAAAATTTGATCCTGAAATTTATTATTGATCTCCAACTCCATGCCATCGGGAAAGGGTCCATAAAAAATCTTAAAAATCGCCACAATGCAATTTAAACGGCCGATTTTTGCCGTGACCTAGCATCGAACCCAGGATATTTTCCGTAAAACTCATTTATGTTTTCGATAGATCTTGACCATATATATAGGCTCCTTGAGTTTTGATTCGCTACCTATCCGGAAAGTATTTTTTTTTAATTCCCGAAAATCAAAGCAATGCATTTAAACGTGAAAAATCGGGACTTTGGGGCCCTCTGGAATCGAACCCATGACATCGAGGTTCAAAATCGCGATTTTTCTGGAGGTTATACGTTATGGCCAATATGTCGTAAAAATTTCAAGCCATTGACGCTTTCACTTGACAAGACGTTCTCATTTTCACGAATTTAAATGGCTCTCTGGATTCGAACCAAGGACGATCTTGGAAATATAAAATATGTTTCAGAAACTTATTTATGATATCTAAGTATATGCTGAATTTCAAGTTTCTATATTACAGGGAAAGGTTTCAAAATAATAATTTTTCTGGCGGTTACACTCTATGGCCAATATGTCGTAAAAATTTCAAGTCAATGACGCTTGTGGTTTGGCCTGTGAGTTTGTATCCTCTCTATATCTATTATATATAGATGCTTCTCCGGATTCATTCATGTATCCATATATATATACGAGTAAAATGTAGCTTGCATACTGCAAGCAGATCGACAACACTAATTTCATGTCGGCATCATATCGGGAAGGCCGTAAAAAGAAAAAAAAATGGATTGAAAATATTCTGATTATTCGATGCAATGTATTCGTCCGGCATCGAACCCGGGTCTTCCTGGTGATACTTACTTTGCAGCACAATAGAAGATCACCATCTCTAACTATCTGTGAAAATTCAAGCAGAAATATTATCTGCAACTGCCTCAAACGACGTCCTACTTTTCCCTTATTTTACTTATGAGAGAAATGTTAATGTGCTCTGGCATCGAACCCAGGAATAGTTCGGTCTTCTGAAAACTGTTTTCTTAAACCAGTTATAACCATACATCTTCCAGCCAAGCACGAACTTCCTATCATTTTGATAAGTGCATCAAAAAAATAATGAAATACTAACCCTATGTATTTGAAACGGGAGACATATTTACCGCCCGGCATCGAACCCGGGTTTTTCTGGTAAAACTTCCTATGCAACATTATAGAAGATATTAATCTTTAACTATGTGCGAAAATTCAAGCAGATATATTGGCTGCAACTGCCTCAATCGAAGTCTTACTTTTTTCCCTTACATTCCTTATGAGAGAAATGTTGATGTGCTCTGGCATCGAACCCAGGAATAGCACGGTCTTACGAAAAATTTTTTCTTAAACCAATTCTTACCTTACACTTTCCGGCGAAGCACTAACTTCCTATTATTTCTAGAAGTGCATCAAAAAAAATAATGAAAAAAAGGTCCCATGTATTTTAAAGGGCAGATCTTTGCATCGACCTAGCATCGAACCCAGAATATTTTTTGTGAAAGTCATTGATGTATTCGAAAGTCCAAGACCATAAGTATAGGCATCTTGAGTTTTATTCCTCTACCTATCCGGAAAGTATTTTTTTTTAATTCCCGAAAATCACGGCAATGCATTTAAACGGGAAAAATCGGGACTTTGGGGCCCTCTGGAATCGAACCTATGACACTGAGGATCAAAGTCGCTTTCTTCCTGGGGGTTTCACGTTATGGCCAATACGTCATAAAAATTTCAAGGCAATGTAGCTTGTAGTTTAGCCTGTGAATTTGTATCCTATCTATATAGCTATATAGCTATATAGCTATATGGCTATATAGCTATATGGCTATACGAGTAAAATGTAGCTTGCATACTGCAAGCAGATCGGCAATACTAATTTCATATCGGCATAATATTGGGACGGTCCTCAAAAGAAGAAAAAAGGATTGAAATTTTTCTTAAAATTTTCAGACATTTCACCGTCTGGCATCGAACCCGGGTCTTTACTGTGAACGTACTATGCAGCACAATTGAAGATCACCATCTCTAACTATGTGAGAAAATTCAAGCAGAAATTTTGGCTAAAACTGCCTCAAAAGCCGTTCTAATTTTCACGAATGTAAATGGCTCTCTGGATTCGAATTAAGGACGATCTTGAAAATATAAAACATGTTTCTGAAAGTTATGAATGATCTCTATCTAGATGCCGAATTTCAAGTTTCTATATTATTGGGAAAGTTTTCAAAATAATTCCTAAAAATCGGATCAACTTCTGATTGCAGAGACACCTGGTGTCGAACCCAGGACACATTTATAGTTGTGAATGCACAGTTTGATTTGTAAAGACTTGCTCTTCTATCATGCAAAGTTTGAAGTCGATAACATGCCGGGTAAGTACCTAAATTTTGTTTCCGTTATCTCTGTAAGAAATGCATTGAGAAGTCCAAAATGCCCTCTGGGATCGAACCAAGGACCATCAGCGAAAATGTAAAATTTAATTATGAAATATATTCAACATATATATCCACGTGCCGAGTTTCAAGTATCCATGTTATCGGGAAAGGATCCAAAAAAAATCTTCAAATTCGCCACAATGCATTTTAAACGGCCGATTTTTGCCCCGACCTAGCATCGAACCATGGACCATATTCGGCGATGTTTTTTTGATTTTTGCTGGATATGCACGGCTTCTTGCGATCCCTCGAATTTCAACTCTCTCCTTTTCCAGGAAGTGCCTCAAAAAATTTTTCGAAAATCCCCGCCATGTATTCTTATGGAGAAAATCGGGACTTTGGGGCCTTCTGGAATCGAACCCATGACACCGAGGTTCAATGTCGGCTTTTTTCTGGAGATTGCACGTCATGGCCATAACGTCGTGGAAATTTCAAGTCGGTGGCACTTGCGGAAGTGCTACGATTTCCTTAAGAATTGGTAGTGAGCTGTCGTATTTTGGAAATTTTCGCAATTATTTCGAATTTCAAATCTAATTTCATATATATCAATATATGAAAGGTAATAATTATGTTCTATTCATAACATTTAAAGACTCTGAATCTTTAATTTATCAGTATAGTATATTTTCTTAACATGCCTTTCTTTAAAATTAGCGGCAAATTGAGCGTATTTCCGGCTTTTATACTCGTATCGTTATTAGTTCATAATTTGGTCACTAGGGCACTTCCTGAACTCGCTATTTCTTTCCATTTTATGGCGTAATACAAAGAAACGTGGCTGTGTGAGATTCTTAATCTGCTTGTATCTATTGCATCTTACGCGATATTGAGATGACATTTCCGTCAAATTGTGTTTAAATGTCCAGAGAATGTTGTTTTACACTAGTTTTGCGAATATGGGTCGGATTAATTGTTTAAAACCAAATGTAAACAAAGTCACGTTGACAGCTTACGAAGAGAATTGTTGTGATTCCGTTGTTACAGACTTCTGCTCGATTATAGTGCGGTAGGACCATGAATTGGTGAGTGTATATGTTCTTTATTTGCAATCATTGCCATAGAAACTTAGTTTATTAGTTATTTTTCTATTTGTGCAAGGGTTGCGGTGAATTCTTACTTTGTCGTCGCCTTTGTTTTCCAGTTATATTATATTTTTCTTGGATTTTCTTTAATGTTTGTGCATCAGATTGCGTTTTTTTCATTGTTCTTCGTGTTTATGTTGTATTTAATGGTGGAAAGTGTGCTTTGTAGTTATTGTTATGTATATATATTCCGTCGTATACATAGTTTGTGAGCGGCGCTTCGACTGATGGACGTAAGAAAAACAAACACGCATCGTCATGCGCTAATCCAGTCGTATAATTAGTGTTTACGATAGTAGAATGGTTGATAAGGTGTAACAAGCGTAATTGCAAGCATTGAAAGTGAATTTAAGCAGTGATTAGGTTCATATTTTTTTAAATTATCTATTTTTCAGTTATGAACACTTGTATAGCTACTATTGTGATTATGGAATTAAGGCGATTAGAGTTTATGCATTCCGTTGTCACGTGGTGTTGCGGGGATACGGAAGCGTCTGTTTTAAACACGGTAAGGGGATTCTTAAAAAAGGCGATTTTTTTGCGAAGATAATAAGCATTTAATCGAACAAACAGTCAAAACACAAGTCATTTGCAGGCAACTGCGGGTTAGTGCCTCTCGCGGCGTTGGTCCACATACCGTGACAATTGTCTGGCGGATCAACAATCGAATTTAATTCGTCTCCCCCCTCTGGACATTAAAGTTTACATTATTTAGGGTGTCCCAAAAAGTAGAGATAATCGAAAGCACAGAGCTCCTCTTGGTCTATCAGGATCATCCCACTCTGGGTGTCCGCTTTTAGTGTCTTAGATAATGAAAAGTATTTTATAATTATGCAACGAGGGAACTTGGAACGCGTGCAAAACGATAAAAAAATTTCCAAGGCCTAAGTTGTAATGCATGAATGTGCTTATTTGCTGTAAATATTACTTATAAAAGTAATGCAATATATATCGACTACAATTTAACATAATTTTATCCTATATTAGTGCTTTAGGTGTCAAGTTGACACTGTCAACTAAGGAGATCCTGTATTGCTGACACCAATAATACGTTTTGTGTTCACATAGAAATGCATTAAATCACTAATTTATCTTAGAGTAGTGACGTGGTTTATTACGATAATAATACGTAGGTATAATACAAATATATGAAAAATGAAGTGACGTATTAACACAAAGGAAAGGCTGTACAACAAATTGAGAAAAAGTAATCTTTTAAATGGAACTGAATGGGCCTACAGATAAATGGTAATGGAGAGATCCATCTTCTAATTTACATAATTTTCGCGGGGCCAAATTGTGAATCTAAAAGATTAATATTTTCCATTCATCAGGACATAGTTCTAAGACAAACATCATATTTACTCAAACAAATAAATTCTCAGCATAGTAAAGACACAAACGCAATTTTCCTCGTTTTTTTCCATTTTCATTTTCCACGCGCTTCTCACATCTTCGCTCTCTCCATCCATTGGCCATCTTCTCTGGATGCGGGAGGTGGGTGTTCGGTCCAGCATCGCATCGGAAGAAGGCGCCATATTTCCGGAATGACGGCGTCGTTTTCCCGCCTCCTTTTCGTTGAGTCAAATTCAAATATAAGCATCTCAAATATTAAGGGGATAATTGGTTTAATGTTCGTTAGTTTGCGTATTTCAAGGCTTTGGGCTGAATGCTAAACAGTTCGCGGGTCGGTTGTCTTGGATGCGGAGGTAATCGTTGCGTTGGCATCAAATTGTATAAAAAGGAAACTAGTAGAATGCGAAACTATACGGATATTAATTTTCCATTCATTTGTTCGCTATCTTAAAAGGTTTAGCTACTTAAGCATTCTTAACCCTGTTTTCGCTCCAGAAACTCCCTATTGCCTGTAAAATAGTCGAGTCCATCGAGTTTGAGAAGTTATATCTTCCAGTAGAGTCCACCAACATTAATGAAATAAATATCAGCTAATATAAAGTGATTTTGATTTTAGATATATACCTTGCGAGCCGCCAGAGGCGTATGGCAGGGGGTGTAATAACCACCAATATTCATTCATCCCTATTAGCATCTCTAATAGCCTGGGGAAGAAACGACCAAAAATAATTATCCGTCCTTGCGATTACTTCCCTATAACGCTTCGTCGATGCCTCTCGGAGATCGCGTTCGCTCCTTACTGGCACTAACATTTCACTTACATCCTCTATAAATTCTGTACGAATGAACTTTTCGAAAAGTTTCCGACGATATTCGGATCTTCTCACCACGAGGGACTCTAACATTGCCGTAACCCTGCAATCGAACCTGAACTCCCCGCAAACGAATTGGGCTGTTTTACGCTGGACCATATCTAGCTTTCCGTAAGAATTGTTGCCGAAAGCAATCCTGAAATCTAGGAAAACTGCGTCTGACCAAACACCACCGTCTGCTGCTTTAGATGCGTCATTCATAAAAAGCGCTAACTGGGTCTCACAAGATTACGTGGGTACACTCCCCTCTGTCGCCTGCAGCGATAATTCGCAGCGTACAACGGAGATAAATAAAAATTAATTATGTAGATATTGGCATTTTTAAGTAATAATTCATTACGATTTCTTATTTCTGTTATTTTTGCGGTCACAACGGTGTAACTCACATTCCAATCGAATGTTTTATTTCGAAGTAAGCAGAGGTTTACAACATTGTACATAGCTGGTACAAATGCAAATATTTCGACAATTTGTTTGCACCAAAATTTTTGCAGAATTCTTAGATTAGCACATATGCAAATTGCAAGTTTTTGCTGTAAAAATTAACTGAGTGACAATCAGAGAAGGTTGGGCCATCGGTTTGCAAACGAAAAAAAACAGGTACTTTTTGCAAACAAAGTATACTAAAAGTAGAGCTATGGCAAGTAAAAAATCTAAACGCATATTAATAAACGTAGAAATGGACGTACTATCAGCTGATGTTTATTTCATTAATATCGATGGACTCTACAGGAAGCTATAGCTTCTCAAACTAATAAAAATAATATTATCGTTAAACAAACGTTGACACCGCTCATTGTTCCAAGCGTAGGTGGTTAAGGGACGGATTCAACCATTCTGGTGTGGAGAATGTGGATCTCCTGTGAACCTTTTTCTGAAATATAATTCTGCACCTCTTTGCACACTATTCACATTCATCCCCAATTCCACTTCTGCTGTAATATCTTTTATGTGAATATTCAACAAGGCAATGGAGCAAATAATAGAAACGCGCACATGGAAAACATTGAATTTCGATTAGCAAATCATGGAAATTACGTAAATGTGGTGACAGACGTACGTCGGAATGCGCATATTAATGAAAAAACAACAGAATTACGATAAACGAATTACAGAAATCGATAAATATGGAAAGACTTAATGGAAAGTCGTAAGTAAAGTTGGCGAAATGTATGTGAATGAGTAAAGTAGGGAACATAAATGTGAAATATGGTTTAAATATAAGAAAAATGTATGTAATTTGTTTATATACTTAATAAATATATCAATGTTACTTATATGAAGAGATAAACAGTTTCTGTTTATACCCATTCCTCCAAAAAAGTAAATTAATTTCAATTTGATATATTCCCTGTTATCGTATCATCTCCAAACATTCTATCAAAAATCTAATGAGAAAATGTAATAATCACATTCGTCGTTATTGGAAACGGGCTTGTATATTTCCTCAAAATTGCTCAATTCTTTTCTCTATTTAATCAAAATCTTGTAATTTCTATTCGAAAATTATATCGCTAGACCAAAATAATAATTCCTATTGAATTTCCCTTCCTTTGGTACTATTTTCGACTTTATATGACGATTATTTCTAATTTAATTTTGCAAAATAAGCAAGTCCTGTAAGCGAAGTATATTGCATACATTTCTTATGGAAACCTATTACGGGCATCTGGGTTCGAATCCGACCCATCTCAGTGATGAGAATAATATTCCTGGGGGTTCTATACTTTTAGAAATGCGGTGAAAATTGTTTCAAATCTCTGAATTAAATAGTTTTCGTATTAAAGTGGGGATATAGTACGCAAATCTATATGCTGAAAGCAGATATTCTGTGGGGTAAACCTAATGACAGTAGAATCGGAAGTACTTTCGAGTAACTCTCACGAATAATCTATCATGGAGTGCCCACATCCGTAATATTTGTGGAAAAGCACTTGAGAAACTTCGTTAAGAGGATAGCGAAGAAAAAGTTTGTAAGCGATGTTACTTAGCATTAGTTAGGCCTCACCTTTAGTATGCATGTAGTGTATGGGACCGAGAAATGTCATATTCGGGATTTAGAACAAGTACAACGAAAGGCGATTTGTAAAGAATTGCTACGATAAAACAGCGAGTGTTACTCAGATGATACAGGGAATCATTATAAAAGACAGAATACTAATTCAAAGGATGGACTTACTAAATAAGATCAGAGAAATTACTTTCTCAGATTATGTAACCGATATAATGCGACCCCCATGTTAGGTGCACGACTTGACGAGTTTATACAAACCTATCGGATCATATCGTTCACTTGTGAAGAAAATACATCAATTTATTCTTAGAAATATGTTCTATAAACCGGCACAGCCTTGTTTTGCATAAACGCAATATTTCGCACTAAGTGACGTAAGAAACACATTGCTAAAAATGAAAAACAATTCCTTATGCGTCCAGCTTAAACTCGCCGAAGGAAGATGATGTAGTGGCCGCTGAATAGTTGAGTTGTCAGTTGTTCAGGTTGTCTAGGGAAATAGTTTGTTTATAATCTCAAAATTTCCCATAATTTTTCGTTTATTTTATTAACTGATATTTCATTATATAGATAATAACATGTTTGACAAGATGATGTCAAATGTGCATTTCTATATGTAATGCATAAACAATGAGTTCTGTCTTACGTTTTCTTTTGATAAAAATATTTTCTGCGCGTTTTGTAAAATGCATAATTTTTATTCTAAATTATATTTTAGAGTATATTTTTTGACGTTATTGTACTGACTGTGAATAAACTGTTATTTTGTGGCATTGACCAGTATATAATATGGTATATAATTTATATAAACACTTTTCCCTTAAATTCTGTTTTTTAAACTACTGTGAAGTAGAGTTTCCTGGTACATCCTGATGGGCCAACTCAGGAGAACCTTGGATATGTATTTTTATAAAATATCTATATTCCTATTCTTTTTAAATGTCTTCACATACATAATATTTTAAGAATTGTTTCGGATTTTCCATAGAATGCTGAGCAATGGATTAAAGACCTTTGGCGGTGCCTAGCTTAATATTGGGATGTTATATTTATCTATGCATATGTAATGGCGTAATTATCAGTCAAATTCGTGCTTAGAGAATCATGGCTTAAGTGGGATAAAATGCCCCGTGTCGACATGCAGGCAATCGTTGAAATATAATTATAGTAAAAGGGTGTATGAATGATGTATCAAATGATGCTTTTGTAACTATTTCCCCTATTTTTCCCAAAAGAACGCTTTCAGCCCATTGGGTAACTGCGGTCAATCATTACTGAGCAGTTCCTTTACTTTAGAACTTCCTTTTTACCTTGAGTGTATAAAAAAGGTACTCTTTCTTCTATAGCATTATGCAACGTTTGGGGCAATTGCTCACGAGTGCGTTTGTGCAATGCGTTTGCATAATTTACTTCCCAATTGCCATCCTCTTCTCGCACTTTTTACATCTCCTTCCTTCTTTGGGTCTTAAGTGATGCATTTTTCCTCCATCAAAAGGACTCTTCGTATCCTCAATTTCCACCCCCCGTCCTTCGTCATCTTCAGAGAAATTCATCTCAATATACCGTTTTCCTTCATTTTTTTCCCTTGAAGCCTTCCTCCTTTCTCCATTCCCTCTCTGCATCTAGTGTTACCAGACGTCCGCTTTTTCTTTCCCGTGTCCGCTTTTTTACAGAAATGTCCGTTTTTTTCTCTCAATCAAATATTTTTATACATATTTCCGTCTTACACAATCTTTCACCAAGTACTTCAGTATATTTTTTGCCTGACAGTTGGTAGACACTAGAAAAAAAACTATCGTTGTTTGAGACTCATCGAGTAAGTAACACTTTTTTGATAAATTTTTAAATTTTACAATTGAAATTTTTATTTCATTCTTCGATTAGTAATGGGGGGGGGGTGGTCGTGGAATGTCTGCTTGTTCGACTCGGAGCATCTGGTAACCCTGTCTGCATCAACCTTCCATCATCGTCGACTTGATTGCCATCCTGTTTCACTCGCGGGATCACTTTCTCCATCTTACTCTTCGTGTTTATCTTCTCTTCTTCGTCATATCTCTTGGTATCCGTACGTAACCGTTGTAACTCCCTCTACAACTTTAATATTCCTCCAGCGCTGTCCCGCTTCAATCTCCACTTCTCTATCAATCTCTCTCTTCTTCTTTCATATCCCTTCGTTTATCTTTCTCATTACATCTCTCCTCACCGCTCTCTTCCTTATCATTTGGCTGGCCGTATCCAGACGAGAGGAAACGAGAATTTATACCGATGTGTTTCATATCAATATTCAAGTTATCCATGCAAGTTTTTTGGTGTATGCTGTATTTTGCTCATTATGATTTTATCTATGTTCTACCTACTTATCTTGATGAATGGGAAGCTAGATGTCTATAAGTTCCGAAATTGATATGCGTCAAATAAAGTTTAAGACAAAATAAGTGAAAAGCTCCTTGTAAACGTTATAATATGCAAAAATAGAGTTCACCAGCGAAAAACTTACCCAAAGGGTCGTGCGTTGTATGTGTTAAAACAGTAGTCACTTCACAGATTTACTCGCTTACGCAGTCGGTTTAAGACTAAAAAGAAGCGTTTGAGGCCTTTACAAGGTAAAGGTAAGTGAAATAAAGGAATAGACCCGGTCATGAGGTTCAAGGGACCACCCAGGTAGAAACGGGAACCGAAAAATTGTCTGCCCTTTAAAATACATATTGGTAGTTTTTCATTATTTTTTTGATGCACTTGTCGAGATGATAGGAAGTTCTTGCTCAGACAGAAGATGAATATTCAGAGTTGGTTTAAGAAAAAAATGATAAAAGACCATGCTGTTCCTGGGTTCGATGCCAGAGCACATTAACATTTATCTCATAAGGAATATAAGGGAAAAGTAGGACATCGTATGAGGCAGTTGCAGCCAATATTTTTGCTTGAACTTTCACACATAGTCAAAAATAGCGATCTTCTGTTGTGCTGCATTGAAAGTATTATCAGAAAGACCTGGGTTCGAAGCCAGGCGGTAAATATATCCCCCATTTAAAATACATTGAGGTAGTTTTGATTATTTATTTTGATGCTCTTATCGAAATAATAGGAAGTTGAAGATTACTTAGATAGAAGATGTATATAAAGACTCGGTTTAAGAAAAAAAAATTTAGATAATACCATGATGCTTCTGGGTTCGATGCCAGAGCACATTTCAATTTCTCACCTAAGGAATGTATCGTTTGAAGCAGTTGCAGCCAATATTTCTGCTTGAATTTTCATGCTTAGCTGGAATCTTCTATTGTTCTGCATAATTATTTATTACTCTTGACAATAACAATGAAGTTCGTATCTATGGGTTCGTTTACATGGCAAGGCTTCAGCGAGCTCTTTAGTACGCCCTGCGCCGTGCGGCGCTGCGATCGTGATGTGCCAAAGGTAGCGCGCGAAACACTCTCGGTTTAAAGGGAATCTCTAAAGTACTCTCGAGAGTCGAACCAAGGACCATCAGCGAATATGTAACATTTGATTATGAAATATATTTATTATATCCAACCCCATGCCGAATTTGAAGTTTCCATGTCATCGGCAAGGTGTCCAAAATAAATCTTAAAAATCGCCACAATGCATTTTCAACGGCCGATTTTTGCCTCGACCTAGCATCGAACCATGGAAAATTTTCGAAGATGTCTGTTTGATTTTCGTTAGATATGCACGGCTTATAGCGATCCCTCGAATTTCAACTCTCTACTTTTCCGGGAAGTTCCACAAAAAATTTTCGAAAATCCCCACCATGTATTCTTATGGAGAAAATCGCGACTTAGGGGCCTTCTGGAATCAAACCCATGACACTGAGGATCATAATCGCAACTTTTTCTGGCGGTTACACGTTATGGCCAATACGTGGTAAAAATTTCAAATCAATGACATTTGTGGTTTAGCCTGTGAATTAGTATCCTATTGTCGCGACCGTCCTTTACGTCGATTACTGCTCCTAATCGCCGCAGAAGATCCCACCCCATAATCCCGTCCGTTTTAATCGTCATCCCCTCTCCACAGATGTAAAACGGGTGGCTGATTCTCCGATTCCCAATTATCAGATCCATATCCGTGGTGCCCAATGCGGGAAGCTGATGCCCTGTAACTCCGAGGAGCCGAACGGTAGGTGCGTTAACTTCCGTCGTCGCGGCGATACACTCCCTAATTAAAGATACGGAGGACCCCGTATCAACAAGGAGACGAATTCTTCTTTCGCTCCCATTCATCTCCACTTCTATGACTTGTTCAATGGAGTCCGGGTAATGAAGAGCAGGAATCATTATATTAAGCCCCTTATTGTCTATCGCCTCTGATGTTGACGATTCGCCTCCGCGAACAAGGGGCGCGTTGCGGAGGGAGACCCGTTTGGGGAACCCCTGGGGCGTTGGGAATAACACTGATTGGGGAGTCTCGAACCACCACGGCAGTTCCGTGAAAGGTGCCCCTTCACTCCACACAGATGACAGATAACCTCCGGACACTCGCGAGAATAATGTCCAATCCTCCCGCAGGTAAAACACTCGATCCGCCTACGGGCGGCTCTTGTGTAGCCCGCGGAAATCTCCCTCGCCGCTCCGGCTCCTCCCCCGTCCTCCTGCGATACGTTGAGGTCTGACGGCTCGGTGGGCGCGTTACCTGAGCCACGAATTCGTCGTTGTCCTCTCCGATGCAGAAACAGCTGCGAGGACTTGTCATCGCCTCGTTTTCTTCCTCCTGTACGGCCACGCGAATCGCCTCGCCCAACGTCTTCTGATCACGGGACAGAACGAACCGCCTAATCCCCGAACGAAGTGCCTTTAAAAATTGGGCCAAGAGATTCTCGTTGTGAATCGTCCACCGAATCGCATCCTCTTTAGGATCCCCCGTCTTCTTCAGCGTGTTTACTCCCGCTGCTCGTAGTCGCGTTGCGAATTCCTGTGAGTTTTCTCCCGCTCTTTTAGTGCACTTCATCAGCCGACTTAGAGTCGATGAGTAGGATTCCCTGGCCTTAAAGCGACCTCGGAGGGTCTCCTGAAATTCCGCCCATTTCGGCGTAGCACTCAGCACTGGGTGATGCCTCAGGAATATTTGAGCGGTCCTCCTTAGCCTCAGTTTCGCGATGCTGACTTTTAAGGAATCGCTCCATTTCCCGATCCCTGCTATTTCCTCCAGGGCCTCAACTCCACATCCCTTCCCTCTTCTCCGGAGAATTCACCGACCAAGTGAACCAACGATCCGAAGCTCGGGCCAGCCATCGCCTCCTCAGCTTGTGTCCCCGTAGTCGCCGTCATTCCTCTCCTTCCGTAACCACCGATTCTCTCCGCGTCCGTTCTTCCTCCTCTCGGCACTTCCTAGCGCCGGCGGCGTGATCACTTGGAGCGCCGCCGTCCCCGGGCTTCTTCCGTGGATGATTTAATCCCACCTGCTGCCACCAAATGTCGCGACCGACCGACTGTCGGTATGGTATGCTGCCACCACCTGAGCTGATGAAGGAGGGCTCAGGTCCTCGAAGGTTGGGTTCTTGCCCTGGGGGCTTGATGAAAATGCCGAGTAACAATCAAATAAAAACTTTATTCTCCTCAAATTCACACTCCCAGATACTCCACGTACGTCCCTCACTCTGCCCAAACCCCAACTGCCTTCCGCTTACGCTTTCCCTCCAGCCTCCCTCCTGTCCCGTTGTTTCGGTTATCCTCAACCTCGGAAAAACCCGCTGTGGGATTTCCGCCCACCCAAGGTTCCTGCCCCTGGCGAGTCCTTTACCCTTTCTTTCCCGCGGTCGCGGACGCGACACTATCTATAAACCTATATAGCTATATATATGAATGAATCCGGAGAAGCATCTATATATAATAGATATATATGAATGGACCCGGAGAAGCATCTATAAGTAATAAGTGATCCATAGTTTATGACAAAACCTTAACTTATGTATATTTTTAGGCGAAGTCAACAACAATGTCCCTCGCGAGCATGACGAAGTATGGACCATTGTTGGCAGCCGCCACTCAACTAAGGTATTCCCAACAATGCTTCCCGCGACCGATTCCATTAATTACCACACCGTCATTTAAGATTCAGGCTGTTCGGATAGCCCGAGAGGAGCTGTTCTTCCGATCATCACAGCTTCGTGATTAGTATTTACGAACGTGATCACTTTTGCGTGTGATCCTTCCGTCGCATTCCGTGATATGATGCATAAAATAATACGATGCACGACTGGGACACGAATCGGTCTGCAAACGTAGTAAGCATTGAAAAGAGCGTACAAATCCGTTTACGAGTTCTGTGCTAACCTAAAAGCTGTCCTTTGGCACTTATCTTCCGTTTGAAGAGGTAACGCGTATTTCCGTGGGACATTGCTCAGTTGGACACGAAGCGAAAATAGAACAGAATGATGCATCCATCAAAATGAAAGCATCTCATCTCTTCTGAAAAGAAAAATGCATAATTCATGGTATTGCTACGTATTTATGTTAAAATGTGGTTTTCGTTCGTACCATTTCTCGTTTCGTTCAACACGATTACTGCATGCCTTCAAAAATTTGTAAGGAAGTTGATTTGGAATTTGAGACGGGCGTTTCGAAATAGCTATTCAATCACAATTGTTTGGTGCCGTTATTTATTGCTCTTGGAAATAACTATGAAGTTCGTATCTATGTGTTTGTTTACATGGCAAGGCTGAGCGTCCTCAGCGAGCTTTGTAGTACGCCCTGCGCCGTGCGGCGCTGCGATCGGGATGTGCCAGAGGTAGCCCGCGAAACTCTCTCGGTTTAAACAGCGTGGGAAACTTTGCTGCTCCGTGCAATGCAGTATGCACATCTTTAGAAACATGCGAAGAAATCGGCGGAAACTGACAATTGTTTGCTTATTTTTTGCTCGAAGTAAATCGAGTCGAAGACGTACTGGATTCGACATTCGCAACGAGTTCTTCCAAATTTCTAACGCGAACTCCATTTCTCTAGCGATACACGAGTAAATCTGCGAAAACGGGTTTTTTTGCGATTTATTTTGGCTCTGTGCTTCTTAATGTTCGAGTAAAACTAGTTTAATTTGAAGTCGTTTTGAAGATCTCTGCCTCACATTTCCAAACATTTAAGAACAATTCCTTCTTTTTTCACATTACGAAGAAACTGATCATTTTTGTGGATGTTTACCTGCTTGCAGCTCTATTTAGCATGTGATTCGAGTAAATTTATTCGACAATGGATTCGTTTTATTAAACTGGGAATTTGAACCCAAATATTCTGTTTTTTATTTCTCTAAAAATTCCATCGACCAAGTAGAATTTGCTCACGAAGGCGTCCTCGAGACATATCCAAATATCGATCTAAAAGTTCATTTATTTTGGCTGTTCTTGAAGAAATCTCCCCTTGGCTACCACCGTTCTCAGGTCCTTACTCGTAGTATTACATCTCGCGACTTTTTTACCTACCGGCAGTTACGGAAATGACGGGAGTTGCGGCTTCGACTACCGCGAAAATTTACGCGCCGGTCCCTCCACGTGAAAAACACGAACTAGTTGAGCAAAACGGAAAAATACTGGACAGATCCTCTGAAAATTGGACCTAGGTCAGTACTTCATGATCGTCCTACAATTCGATGATGAATACGTTTACGCACGATGTGACGGAGTAAATTACTCTGCTGTCATTACGCTTTTCCTGGCTCGTCTCCCGTAATGTGTTTACAATTGTAGACGGGATCTCTCAGATCAAAAACAAGAAAAGCGTTGACGTATTTTGCGTAGCTAAAATTTGGAGCGATAAACTTTGTTCTATCGCCTAAATTAATTACGGAATTAATTCTGGAAGCTCAACGCTACGGCAGCTTCTCTGATTTGCGTAAAATCGCATCCGATTTCTTTCCATTCCCCCGCTATGACATAGACAAATGTCTATTGAGACGTCATTACAAAGTTTGTTTTTAATATTTTTATATTTAATATTCGATGATGATTTATAAATAAATTTCTCATGTATGTTATAAAATACCGTATAAATGGCATACGAACAATATTTTATTTTAACAATTTTTTCTAAAATCGTAATTTAAAAGGAAACCGGCAAATGGCCCGCCTTATAGCGCAAATCTTCGATTTGGCTTCGTATCCAGCAATCTATATTGAATTGAAAGACTGAAAGTAGTTGTGATTGTCAGTGACTTATAATTTTTACCACGTAATGGCCATAACGTGTAACCGCCAGAAATAATGCGATTTTGAACCTCATTCTCATGGGTTCGATTCCAGACGGCCCCAAAGTCCCGATTTTTCCCGTTTAAAATCATTGCTTTGATTTTCGGGAATTTTGAAAAAATACTTCCCCGAATGGTAGAGAATCGAAACTCAAGGAGCCTTTATATATGGTCATGATCTATCGGAAACATAAATGAATTTTACGGAAAAGTTCCTGGGTTCGATGCTAGGAAGATGCATAAATCTGCCCTTTAAAATACATATTGGTAGTTTTCCATTATTTGTTTTGATGCACTTATCGAAATGATACGAAGTTGAAGATTACTTAGATAGAAGATGTATATTAAGACTCGGTTTAAGAAAAAAAAATTTAGATAAGACCATGATGCTTCTGGGTTCGATGCCAGAGCACATTTCAATTTCTCACATAAGGAATGTATCGTTTGAGGTAGTTGCAGCCAATATTTCTGCTTGAATTTTCATGCTTAGCTGGAATCTTCTATTGTTCTGCATAGAAATTATCACCAGGATTCGATGCCGGTCGGAGAAATTGCAGCGAATCTTAAGAATATTTTCAATACTTTTTCTACTTTTGACGACCCTCTCGATATGATGTCGAAATTTGCGTTGACAACATTTTACTCGTTCTTCTAAACGGTTCAAAAGGTGTGCTCGATGTATCCAAACAAATCGGAGCGAAAGAAACCGATCATTCCGAACAAAATCCCCGGATTTCATCCGCTTTTTGAACGAAAAATCACTTTTCCGGGGCCTTTTTTTCAAAAGTTTCTCCGCCCCCGACTTAATATTCGAAACCTTCGACAAATTCCAGCACACCAAAGCCGCCCACAGCTGCCTACGCTATACTTTAATATATTTTGCCTTCAATTTGTATAAAGTATCCCAAATCCAGGTTTGAAAGGGGAAATTAAATAAAAATGAAGTTAAAAAGGGAATATTTTAACAAAAATCTGCCTTATTTCCATCTATCATTACGGACCAAGAATAACCTTGAAGCATTTATGCTGCGGATTCGTAAGACACCATTCCTCTTTCCTTACCCAACTCTTATTTCGCAGAATTAAATCAGAAATAATTGTCGTACGAAATTAAGATGAGTACGAAAAGAAAGAATATTGAATCGAGATTCTTATTTTTGTCGTAAAATATAGCATTTAGACAGAAATCAAAGAAAACCGACCAAAGATCCGTGTAAAATTGTGACTGTAAACAATTTCCTAACGACGAAGGTGCGAAAATTAATGTGAAAGATAATAGAAAGGCCGACATTTTACGGCGATTAATCCTCTAGTTAACTTTGGAAGTCGAAACCCATTTATATACATATTTTTTCAAATACTGTTTTGGTAACCATGCGACGGGCTGTTTCAGACAGTCCTTCGCTATATAAATACGGATAAGACTCGTTTTCACGAAAAGAATCCCAATTAAATAAGCTATTGAAAGCTTCTCTCCATTTTACATTCCGGCTTTCCCGGATCTATTTTGGTTTTTCATTCTATTCCGGTTCTCGGTCAGCAATTGCGTAGTCATTTATTTGCAGTTCTTCTTTGCCCCGTTTTTATTTTCTGGACTCTGTTTCTTGTGTTATAATCTCATTCGTATGTATATTTATGCATCCGATGTCTGTTACTCTCGAAGGTATTAATTTTTGAACATTAATTTCATGCAACATAGGATTATAAACTGTTGGGAGTCATTGGAGCATTACATATTGATATTTGTCTGTCAAGAGTATCCTTGGTTGGACTCTGGACGTCTCGAATCGTCTCTCTCATAAGAAATGCACGTAAGGCTCGTTTTGATCGATTGCAGACATTTTTTCTTTCGAAGAATTTAATCGGAAATAATGGTCGTACGAAATCGAGACGAAGACCAAAAGAAAGGAAATTGAACGAAGATTCTTATTTTGGTCGTGGAATATCGTATTCGAGTCGAAATTGAGAGAATTCAGACGAAAATGACGGAAGATATGCGTTTATTTTGTGAGCGTAAACAATTCCCTAACGACGACGGTGATTGTCGAACTCATAACGGGTGTATGGGAGACATGTATTATTGGGAAGAAGGGCCGACATTTTATGGCAATAAAACCATTAAAATTAAATTCAGCTTCGTGTTTTTACAAAGACCTATTATGTACGGTTTAAATTTAAATTTATTTAAAACGAATAAAAACTTAGAAATAAATTATTTTTAATTTTATGCATTTTTAGGAACAATCGAATGCTTCGATGCTTCGATACTTAACTGTGAAATATTAATTTCTGGTTCTCCTTGTAAGGCTTTACTCGATTTCGCATTTTTTATTATTTAATTTATTTAAATGTAAATTATTTAATTTCCTTACATTTTTTCGATGCAGTGAGAGTTGTGTTTTTTTTCTACCTTTCGCTTTGCATTCCCAGATCATTTAATTGACTCAAATTATACATTTATGTCAACATTAACAGTTATTTATTTATTAATTGTATATTTTTATCATAATTTTATGAATGTCAATATTTATAAACATATTCTTTTATTAAGCTAATTTTAAATTTTCATCCCTTTATTAAATAGCGTAGCGATCGCTTTATCGCAATAGAAGGAGCCATTCGTAGTTAACTTGATTGAATTTGCATCGTCATATCGTTTTTCTTTTGTTTTTACCTCTTCCGCCTTAATCATAGCAACGAAGATTGTATTCGCACGTCTTCTGTTAAATTCGAAATAAAAATATCGCCTTTCTTTTGTTTTCCTCGTCCTTTTCATCCCTTACTTCACCTGCTTACCTTCCTTACGTTCGATATTCAACTGTTCAAAATCGTTGTTCCTCTGTTTTCAACACACCTCTCTTCCCGAACGTAAGTCCAATATTCGACGTTCATCTGTTTCCGATTCGAATAACCCGTCGCTACTCTTTTGTTTCTTCCCGCATTGTTGTGCACCACTCTCTGTCGTCGTGGTAACCTCCCCTCCTTTTCCCCCTCCACTCACTCATTCAAATGAAAACTGTAATCCAACGTAAAACTACGCCAATATCCGTCGCCTTGGCAACCGATCGAAGACACCGAGTGATGATGAAGCAAAGTTTCTTGCTAATTATTTATTACTCTTGACAATAACAACGAAGTTCGTATCTATGGGTTCGTTTACATGGCAAGGCTTCAGCGAGCTCTTTAGTACGCCCTGCGCCGTGCGGCGCTGCACTCGTGATGTGCCAAAGTTAGCGCGCGAAACACTCTCGGTTTAAAGGGAATCTCTAAAGTACTCTCGGGAGTCGAACCAAGGACCATCAGCGAAAATGTAAAATTTGATTATGAAATATATTTATTATATCCAACCACAAGCCGAATTTGAAGTTTCCATGTCATCGGCAAGGTGTCCAAAATAAATCTTAAAAATCGCCACAATGCGTTTTCAACGGCCGATTTTTGCCTCGACCTAGCATCGAACCATGGACAATTTTCGAAGATGACTTTTTTTTTCGTTAGATATGCACGGCTTCTAGCGATCCCTCGAATTTCAACTCTCTACTTTTCCGGGAAGTTCCACAAAAAATTTTCGAAAATCCCCACCATGTATTCTTATGGAGAAAATCGCGACTTAGGGGCCTTCTGGAATCAAACCCATGACACTGAGGATCATAATCGCAACTTTTTCTGGCGGTTACACGTTATGGCCAATACGTGGTAAAAATTTCAAATCAATGACACTTGTGGTTTAGCCTGTGAATTAGTATCCTATTGTCGCGACCGTCCTTTACGTCGATTACTGCTCCTAATCGCCGCAGAAGATCCCACCCCATAATCCCGTCCGTTTTAATCGTCATCCCCTCTCCACAGATGTAAAACGGGTGGCTGATTCTCCGATTCCCAATTATCAGATCCATATCCGTGGTGCCCAATGCGGGAAGCTGATGCCCTGTAACTCCGAGGAGCCGAACGGTAGGTGCGTTAACTTCCGTCGTCGCGGCGATACACTCCCTAATTAAAGATACGGAGGACCCCGTATCAACAAGGAGACGAATTCTTCTTTCGCTCCCATTCATCTCCACTTCTATGACTTGTTCAATGGAGTCCGGGTAATGAAGAGCAGGAATCATTATATTAAGCCCCTTATTGTCTATCGCCTCTGATGTTGACGATTCGCCTCCGCGAACAAGGGGCGCGTTGCGGAGGGAGACCCGTTTGGGGAACCCCTGGGGCGTTGGGAATAACACTGATTGGGGAGTCTCGAACCACCACGGCAGTTCCGCGAAAGGTGCCCCTTCACTCCACACAGATGACAGATAACCTCCGGACACTCGCGAGAATAATGTCCAATCCTCCCGCAGGTAAAACACTCGATCCGCCTACGGGCGGCTCTTGTGTAGCCCGCGGAAATCTCCCTCGCCGCTCCGGCTCCTCCCCCGTCCTCCTGCGATACGTTGAGGTCTGAGGGCTCGGTGGGCGCGTTACCTGAGCCACGAATTCGTCGTTGTCCTCTCCGATGCAGAAACAGCTGCGAGGACTTGTCATCGCCTCGTTTTCTTCCTCCTGTACGGCCACGCGAATCGCCTCGCCCAACGTCTTCTGATCACGGGACAGAACGAACCGCCTAATCCCCGAACGAAGTGCCTTTAAAAATTGGGCCAAGAGATTCTCGTTGTGAATCGTCCACCGAATCGCGTCCTCTTTAGGATCCCCCGTCTTCTTCAGCGTGTTTACTCCCGCTGCTCGTAGTCGCGTTGCGAATTCCTGTGAGTTTTCTCCCGCTCTTTGAGTGCACTTCATCAGCCGACTTAGAGCCGATGAGTAGGATTCCCTGGCCTTAAAGCGACCTCGGAGGGTCTCCTGAAATTCCGCCCATTTCGGCGTAGCACTCAGCACTGGGTGATGCCTCAGGAATATTTGAGCGGTCCTCCTTAGCCTCAGTTTCGCGATGCTGACTTTTAAGGAATCGCTCCATTTCCCGATCCCTGCTATTTCCTCCAGGGCCTCAACTCCACATCCCTTCCCTCTTCTCCGGAGAATTCACCGACCAAGTGAACCAACGATCCGAAGCTCGGGCCAGCCATCGCCTCCTCAGCTTGTGTCCCCGTAGTCGCCGTCATTCCTCTCCTTCCGTAACCACCGATTCTCTCCTATTCCGTTCTTCCTCCTCTCGGCACTTCCTAGCGCCGGCGGCGTGATCACTTGGAGCGCCGCCGTCCCCGGGCTTCTTCCGTGGATGATTTAATCCCACCTGCTGCCACCAAATGTCGCGACCGACCGACTGTCGGTATGGTAGCGCTATGCTGCCACCACCTGAGCTGATGAAGGAGGGCTCAGGTCCTCGAAGGTTGGGTTCTTGCCCTGGGGGCTTGATGAAAATGCCGAGTAACAATCAAATAAAAACTTTATTCTCCTCAAATTCACACTCCCAGATACTCCACGTACGTCCCTCACTCTCCCCAAACCCCAACTGCCTTCCGCTCACGCTTTCCCTCCAGCCTCCCTCCTGTCCCGTTATTTCGATTATCCTCAACCTCGGAAAAACCCGCTGTGGGATTTCCGCCCACCCAAGGTTCCTGCCCCTGGCGAGTCCTTTACCCTTTCTTTCCCGCGGTCGCGGACGCGACACTATCTATAAACCTATATAGCTATATATATGAATGAATCCGGAGAAGCATCTATATATAATAGATATATATGAATGGACCCGGAGAAGCATCTATAAGTAATAGATGATCCATAGTTTATGACAAAACCTTAACTTATGTATATTTTTAGGCGAAGTCAACAACAATGTCCCTCGCGAGCATGACGAAGTATGGACCATTGTTGGCAGCCGCCGCTCAACCATGGGGGCGACTCTCCATAAGAAGGGGAGGTAAGGCACTTCTTCGGAGACTACCGCCAGTGGCGCTGTTAGTCGTCTGCTAGCAATACGGCTGCTACGCTTTTGTAAATATCCCGTACTTTCGAAATTTTTATATTTATTTTAGGTTTGCAGAGGTATATCCGCTGTAGAGAACATGAATAATTACAAGTAAAATATGTTCTTATAGGAAAATTTATTAAAACATTTCATTATACAAGAAGAAATACATTTTTCAACATAATGAATTTTGGTAGATAATCGGTAATCACAGGAAATATTGTGATGGCCGTAAACATTTATCTAACTGTACTCTGCCTATAATTATCGAACATACAATTTATAAACATTCACGCGTTTCAACGTAAATGTTGTGCAATAAATTTAAAAGAGAAAATGCATATCGTGATGAAATTCGAGTATCATTTTCACAATTATACAAGTACAAAACTAGAAGACTTAAAAAAGCATGGGTATCTTAGAATTCACTTTGGTGAACATAAATACAGATAGTTCCTCCCTTTAGATACCAGCTTTACTACAAATGTGGTTAAAAAGCATTCATAGGGTAAAGAAACCTATTTTTGAATTGATATTTGATGGAATAGGTACAAACAAGTAAATTCTTTTAAAAACCGAAACAATCCTAAGCTCACCACTGTTAATTATATTAAAAATCACAGTCAGCAAGCACTAGTTTTTCTTACAATGAATAATTAAAATGAAAATCCATCACAAGTCTTTTTCAATACAAGATGCATTGCACTACAAAAAGCACTTAAATATATGAAAGTATATTTCATAAGTAAGAAAACGATGGCACATTTAATGAAAAGCACACTCATTGATCTACTAGATCTCAAATAGAAATGCAATTAACAGAAAATTAAAACATTTCATGAGAGAGGAGTTATATAGAGTAGTTTCTTATAAGTGTCCACATTATCCTAATTTTTATAAACAAATAACCTGTTTCAAAGAAAGAGGCATTGATCATCATCATCATCTGGTTAGTTAAAGCAAACCAAAAACCAGACATTTGCATTCTTGAAATTTTGGTGTAGGGAAGGGGAAGATATTTCTGTGATTTTAGTGAAGGGTTGGTTGAGAGGAATTTTACTAAAATAATTAAATGTTAATAAGTAACTATCAAGATTGGAAATTAATCCTACTTCGTGAGGATCCCAAATCGCACAGCAATACTAAAGTAGAGGTCAAATAAAGGAAAGATATGCAATTTCTTTTACTTAAGATGAATATACCCTTAGAATTCTACTGGCTAACCTTTGCATCCCATTCGCCTTTCCAATTACACTTAGAATATGCTCTTTGAAGGAAAAAGTACTACTGATTGTAATTACTAGGTATTTATGATGCATAACGAGTTCCAAGGGATTTCCTGAAATTCTATACGGTATATAATTTGTATCATAAAATAGCTTTTTGCAAGGAAAGTATTCTTATAACAAGGAATGAAACCTGTTCTAAGAGAAAAAATTCAACTTCCTCTTATTCACTGGCAAGAAATTAACATTACTTATCATTTACTATGGCCCCGTAACCCTTTGAGGACTGTAAGAAAACTGCAATTGAAATACCGTTTTATTTTTCTAAATTCTGTTATTTGGGTCAAATTGTGATAACATCTCAATTCTTATCAAAATATATATCTTAATTGGACCTTCATTTTACTTATATCACCATAATAAGACTATTGCATTTCCCCCCCTAAAACTGTTGCTAGGCAAAATGTTTGAACAAAATATATTTAAAATTAAAAGAAAAGTTTGTCCTAAAGCAATGAAAGTATATCAGCAAGATATACGTTTTATACAAATGTTTTTTTAGGCTGTGGACTATAACAACAGACTTTGAAATGAGGTGAACGACCTCACTTCAAGGGTTAATAATAATTAAGTTGTTGCCATAAAAAAGCTTGTTTTTTGAATAAAGCAATCTATCTGTTCATAAAAATTTTTAGTGGAATAAATTACTCTTTATAACTCCTTTCATGATGTAGTATATAGCTAGGTACCACAAAGTAAATGAGGAATTAGTAAATAATATAAGAATTATATTTTTACTAATTCTACACTATTTCTATTTTTACTATACACACTCATTTACAAATTTTAATATTCACTACTACAGGGGACAATTTGAATCCAGTTACTTGGAAATAGATTAAGTAAATTATAGCTATCACAAATGGCTTCATTGAAGCACACAATCCACTCAACCGAAAGGTGAATTTCAACAGAGGTTACAAATCACGATAGCTATTACATATCTGGAAGTAACCACATGTCCTAGACTATGAAGCATGATGTGCCAGAGATAAACAAAAAATCTATAAACAAATGTTCTTGGTATACTTAGTTATTTCAATTACTCTGTTTTATTCTTTTAATTAGTACAGAACTTGGTTACTTGGAAATAAACTTCCTACAGACATTCTGGCACCACAAATATCTTCACTGGACCACTAAATCCACCACACCATGAAAAGGTGAAATCCCACAGAGAGGTAACAAACAACAACAGGTATCATAACACCAAGTAAGCAGCAAAATGTGGTAGAACTACACATAAAACCAGTAAACACAAGCTCTAAGTGTAACTAAAAATCCTAATTATTCTGTTTTGAATCACTAAAGAATGCTTTACTGCCTCCCTTGGACATTAAAAAAGTCTGCTGTTGAGTTTGGATAACCTGCCTCTTAGGATGCTATTACACTTTATTGTTTCACTAATCTTATGTTTTAGTCCTTTAATGTAATAGCTGGGATCGATAAATCATCATTATCTTTGAGATTTACACTACGCATACGTAGTGTAAATTTATAAAGCCAACTTAACATCATAAATATGAATTTTTACCTTTTTAAAAGAAATATCCTACACAATTCCCGAAGTTTGCAACCTAGAACTCCTCTGCATTCCTAAAACAAGAATCCTACATCTTTATCTTCTGCTATGATATTGAGTGCCTGTAAGATAACATTTTAACATATTAATAACTAATCTTATGTTTTAGTCCTTTAATATGACAGCTGGGATCGATATATCATCATTATCTTTGAGATTAACACTACGTAAAGACAAACTTAACGTCAAAAATATGCATTTTTACCTTTTTAATGGAAATATTCTATACAATTCCGGAAGTTTAGAGCTCCTCTGCATTTATAACACAAGAAGCCTACATCTTTATCTTCTGCTTCGATACTGAGTGCCTGTAAGATAACATTTTAACAAATAAATAAAACTAGCAGGAATCTAACTTCAGATAGGTTATTCAAAATTCACTTTAACGGCATTATTTCATTCACTAGTATTCATTCACTAGTATTCATTCAAACATATTCATAACGATAAAACAGCGCATATATCATTATTATGGCATATTTATTGTCAATTTTCGTTTAGCAATAATAGCGTAACTTCAAGATGACAAAGTTTATTACAATTTCACAATCTCATCAACTGGATAGAACAATGTTAGCAAAAGGTCATACACTTACCAATGTTACGTCATTAATTTCCTTACTTTTGCTTTCTGCTAGGAAATTAGAAATATTTAATCTCAAGCTCATCGAAGAATAATCTTCATCTCCTTGAAATTCAAATTCTTCGCAAATATATTTTATTTTGCGATTAACGATTGCAAATCACATTTAAGATTAAGACGCTTCAGGTAAATTCGCTTGCTTCCTTCGAATGTTTGGACCGTTTAAACCATTCTGGCTCCTCATTCGTGGATTTGTAGAGAGAAAGTTTTTGTAAATCATGTAAATATTACCATATAATAATAATCATATAAGGTCAAGGTGACCTCTGTCATCATATTGTAGTTATAAAGGTTTTATTAATAAAGAATTATTTAATATTAACTTCATATTTACTCTCCCCTTAACGCAATGTAGTACAGGTAGTGACACCGACACGCAATCTCCAAGAAACTCCCTGACAGAAGAAATGAACGAGAGTCGCCCCCCTGCGCTCAACTAAGGTATTCCCAACAATGCTTCCCGCGACCGATTCCATTAATTACCACGCCGTCATTTAAGATTCAGGCTGTTCGGATAGCCCGAGAGGAGCTGTTCTTCCGATCATCACAGCTTCGTGATTAGTATTTACGAACGTGATCACTTTTGCGTGTGATCCTTCCGTCGCATTCCGTGATATGATGCATCAAAATAATACGATGCACGACTGGGACGCGAATCGGTCTGCAAGCGTAGTAAGCATTGAAAAGAGCGTACAAATCCGTTTACGAGTTCTGTGCTAACCTAAAAGCTGTCCTTTGGCACTTATCTTCCGTTTGAAGAGGTAACGCGTATTTCCGTGGGACATTGCTCAGTTGGACACGAAGCGAAAATAGAACAGAATGATGCATCCATCAAAATGAAAGCATCTCATCTCTTCTGAAAAGAAAAATGCATAATTCATGGTATTGCTACGTATTTACGTTAAACTGTCGTTTTCGTTCGTACCATTTCTCGTTTCGTTCAACACGATTACTACATGACTTCAAAAATTTGTAAGGAAGTTGATTTGGAATTTGAGACAGGCGTTTCAAAATAGTTATTCAATCACAATTGTTTGGTGCCGTTATTTATTGCTCTTGGAAATAACTATGAAGTTCGTATCTATGTGTTTGTTTACATGGCAAGGCTGAGCGTCCTCAGCGAGCTTTGTAGTACGCCCTGCGCCGTGCGGCGCTGCGATCGGGATGTGCCAGAGGTAGCCCGCGAAACACTCTCGGTTTAAACAGTATGGGAAACTTGCTGCTCCGTGCAATGCAGTATGCAATCAGTTTTGCCAACAATGACCCAAGAAATTCCCTGTATTCGTGCCAATTACGATCGAAAGTTTTCGAACTTTGATCTGTATTTTAGTCTACGATTAATGACGGAGTGATGACGAATCAAAGTTTCGATTTACGTTTTCTTAGTCTTCTCGTGCTCATTAACATCATCGTTATTCACGTTCTCGTGACATCACGTTCTCTCCATCGATGTCAATTCAATAAATATCTTATGGTCAAGCTACGAATGAGCTACATACGTCACGTTGTATAATTCACTGGTAACACGGCTTAATATAGAGGTAACATTATTTCAAGCACTGACCCTTTGGTATACGCGACTAAAATCCCACTATACAGGGATTTAGCAATCGCAACGGTCGTCAGGGGGACTGGTCGTAATCCGCCTGAAAATGTTTGGAAATGCGTATTTGGTCTATTTGTTTGAAACGACATCTTCCTCGTAGCTCTAAATGGTGCGTTTCTATTCTGTGGACGAATCACTCCTGCCGTCGTACACGCTCCGCTCAAACAAGGCAATAACTTATATTTTGATCCGTCTTGCAAAGCATCCATTTTCGCAAATTTGCATCGTAATTACTCTCTTAATTATCTCCCCTCTCCCAATGAATCTCTGGTGGCTAAAGACATTATTAACCTCTCCTGGACCCCCAATACTTTTATCCCTCTAACTTCAACAGAGGAAATTATTGGTCTTTTAAATTCGTCCAAAACGCGCTCCGCCCCTGGAATTGACCAAATCACCAATCACATGCTTAAACTTTTCATACAATCTCCAATTGCCCTTGATCTTCTCTGCGATCTCTTTAATGCCTGCCTATAAAACTCCTATTTCCCCTCTGAATGGAAAGAATCTAAAATCATTTTCATCCCAAAACCTCACAAAAATCCAACGAATCCCAACAACCATAGGCCAATTTCCCTTCTCTCCTTTTTCGGCAAACGTTTAGAAAAATATTTAATGCACGTCTTGTCTCCTTTCTTCAAGCTTCTGGTATTCATATCCCTCAACAAATGGGCTTTAGAAAACATTATAGTACCGTTCACCAACTACTGAGATTCCAACACTTTGCGACATCAAATTATATTTCACACAAATACACGACGCACTGCGTATTTCTTGACTTCCAGAGCGCTTTCGACCTAGTTTGGCATGAAGGACTTCTTCATAAGTTAATCAAATATGGTTGTCCCTCATCACTCACCAAAATAATCTCAAATTTTCTTAAAGATCGCTCCTTCGTCGCGTCAGTCCACAACCATAATTCCCCTTCTTTTCCAATACACGCCGGCGGGCCGCAAGGATCGGTCCGACGCTTTTTGCGTTTTTAATCAACGATCTTCCGCTTAGTAAAACCATCGAAACCTTTCTTTACGCTGACGACACAGCCATCGCTGCGTCAATTAGAAATTATAACTCAGTTATCATGAAAATAAATGACGACAGAGGCAGATGGTCGGGCGAGTGGAAGATGCAGATCAACCCTCTCAAGAGTGCGCATTTGCACATTGCGTCTAATGCGCTGCGCAACAAACCTATAAATCCTCTTCATCCCACTCTCCACAATCAAGTCATACCGACCGTGTCGTCGCACAAGTTTCTTGGTGTCGTGGTTGATAAAAATTAACTTAGAAAGAGGATGCGAAAGCTAAATTGGCTCAAGCGACGGCAGCTAAAAATCTCTTTTTTCCGTTAATCTTCCGTTCAAGCCCGTTATCAGTTCGCGATAAATTACGTCTTATCAATACTACCATCATTCCCATTCTCCTTTATGCTTCCGCGATCACATTCAACACTTCTAATAATATTATCAAAAAATACGAAATATTGTATAGGAAAATCATCCGCCTTGCCACAAAATCATGTCATCTTGTCCCAAATAAAGAAATTTTTTAATATCACAAACTTTCCTCACTCTTAGCAAAAAAACTCATATTGCAGCTTAAAAATGCAAAATGAAAATGACGCTCATTAATAACCCCCTCTTTTCACATATTTAGTCACCAAAAAAAGTAGGCTTTATTAGATGTAAACAATTTAGGGTTCTCAATTGTCTATTTTATACACACAAATAAAACTTTTCCTAATTTAACTTTCACTTAATTCTATCGAGCACTGTTCGAGCCCTTCATATAAATATGCGAAAGTGATTTAACCTGTGAGCCGCTACTTTTGTAAAGAGGAGTCACACTGGGTGACACGGGCCACGGCCTGGCTCACCATAAAAATAAAGTCAAGTCAAGCCGTATACGCGACGACTAAGCATAGAACGTAACACGTAGGGTGGCCTTCGCTCGCCCTCTTTCCGATGAAAGGGATTTCAGTTTCGTTTTAAAGCTCTCGGAGTTCGCACGGGTTGCGCCTTGTTTTCCCGCGGCGAGTTCAATGTCTTTGCCTTTACAGCGATTCACCCGTTCGCCAATCGTTACGTGCTTCACCGAACGACAACTCTCGCGAGGATTATTGTGGAAGTGATTCGAAGACAGCGTTGGATTGACGTCGATCCAGCGAATCGTCATCCTAGGAATGGAGGCTCTTTCTGTAATGGTGAGTGACTGTGATCTCTTCCGTTAATTTCTCAATAATATTTGTCGCCGCCGATATTCAGATCTTTACGCAAAGCGCAGTGGCACTGTTTTTCAATTTGACGTGCATAAAATGAATCGAAGACACTCGGAACTCCAATCAAAGAGGCTCCTTCTCCGAGGAAAACAAATGAAAGAGATAACGCGCCTAACATTACCGTGGGACAGGAAGTGATAGAAAGGAATCGAATTGATTGCGCCGATGAAATTCAAAGCATCTCGCGAGGTTATTTTCGAAAGCAGATTACTGAATCGTTTGTACAACAAGTGAATACAAATCCCGTTCATCCGAATCGCGTTTATCCGAAATCCGCTCCATCCGAGTGCACCTACCCACCGAACACCCATTACTTATTTGCCTTTGACAACCGCCGCCAAATAAGGCGGATTTTTTCTGTAAGAGCGCGAAATGAACGAGCTTCGTTATTCTGCGTTTAAGAACTTTGAGTTTTCGATCGCACTTTTAACACGTCGACTCAAATATTTCAGTCGGAATCGTGCAGGCTCGTTCACAACCATATCAATAGCATTCTTTGTACGCACGCCGTACGATCATTCTCGTAAAATCAATTTTTAATCAAATTTACATTTCCTAAAAACCATCATTGTCTCGCTCGGCGGCGATGAAATCCCAGATATTCTTATCGAATTTTAAATGAAACATCATCTCCCTTCCGCAAAAATCAATTCCGGAGCCATTTTCGCAGATTTTAAGGGAAGTTTAAAAATTCGAGCGAGAAATATAGATCTATTTTTTGGCCGAACTGTGAAAACGATCTTCGAAGTTTTCTTTCGGACGGAATAGACGCTCATCACGTCTATTCGTGTCTAGGATGCGTGTCTTCGATGACGAACGAGATGTCATTACGTTCATATATTTACGCCAAACGTAATACGTACGCGATAGCTATAAAAAGGGAATTGGTCTTCATTTTGGTCTCTTTAAAAAATCCTTATAATGATAGAATTCGCAGTCTCTGGCGATGATAATAAACATAATCTCCGCTCCCCACAGGAACATACTCTTCATGGCCAGCAATCGATGGATCTCCTTGATTTCGCAATTACAAAACACCTCGATCTCAACCCGTCCGTCTCTATCTTCTTATCATCTTCCTGATCATTATGGACCTTCCTCTCTCAGCCTCCGTTTATTTCTTTCCACCTACGAAACGATCCACCGACTAGGAAGAGTTTTCTCTCTTCATTTCGCATTCGTCTCATTCCGCCTTTGGAAGCCCCACAATCGAAGCCAATTTGACGCCCAAATACAACTCGTCTTCCGCCGCCCGCAAGTGCGCCACGCACAATCTTCAAAACGTTCCACAGGACGCATCCCACTCCGGAATTCCTAATGCGATACGCAGAAAAATCAAGGATAGAAACATGTATCACAGGAAGTGGAAGATTTACCGATTACCAACTTTTTGCGAGAGTTATAAGAGTCTCAAGAGGGAAGTAAAATCGGAAATTAAAAATCGGAAAATAAAATTTGGAATCTAAAACTCGCGCAACTCAACTATTCGGACAATTCCATTCGGAAAGTCGATAAACAACTCCGTGACACCTCCAAAATCCCCTCTCAGCTAAGAAAAGACGACATTTAGACCATCCCTATGCCTCGTAGAAACCCGGCCGATCCGAAGATATACAGGCCATTCTCTCCTGCTTTGGAAAAAGCTTCGAATAAATCCCTCCCGGTTTCATTCTTACAAGCTTCAAATATCCCCCACCAAACTAAAAATCAATCCCGCTAAGAGTGCACCTTGTAAATAACACGCGGCACAGAACCTCTGATAACGCCATCCATCAAATACTGTGGCGTCAAACTAGTTCTAAGGCGTGATTTTAGGACGTTCATTTAACTATAAATTACTAAATTAAAAAACCATTTCTTTCCGCTTCTCTCTACTTCTCTCGAATGATTAACTCCGTCTCTTTAATTCCAATGTACTTCCAATCATTTTACATGCCTCCCCCATCGCATTCAACACTACCAAAAATGCAATTCGTGAATACGATGTCATTTACCGAAAAATTATTAGATTAGCCACCAAAACGAGCAGTTTCGTTCCCAATAGAGAAATTTTTCATTTACACAATCACCTTCTTGCATATCTTTGCGAAAAAATGTAAAATGAAAATGTCTCTTCTGAACAACCCTCTTCTTTCTCACGTCCCACAAAAAATTAGGTTTAAATCGATGCGAAACGATATGAGTCCCAAATTACCTTTTTGACGACGACAATTAAACCCAATTGTCCCAATTTATTTGTTTTCGAAACGCTTTTAATTTTTCGTGAAATCATTCATTCACTGCCCTTCTTTTTTTAATAAAACGACAACCGTCACAAAGCAGAGAGTCAAAAATATCATAAAGACGTGTGTAACACAAATAGTTCATCCAAACGACTTCGGTCGGATAGCTCGCCACAAAATTTTACGAAAATCTCCTGCGTTTCGTGTACAATCTCGTTAATTCGAAAACGACGTTGCGCGACCAAAAATTAAGTTTCTTCGTCCCTTTGCTTTCGGGGCTCATTCAGCCGAGCGAGCGTTGGTCGAGTTTCGCGACCGAGAACATACGCGAAAACCATCCTATTGTCGACATTCATTTTCGAATTAAACGACGCTTTCTCACTTCGCAATTGAATAGCGTGCTGATTCGAAATTCACCATCCAAATTCTTTATTTCAAAAAAAACACATTTTCTCTCTCACCCGCAGTAACATCCAAGAATTACTCACGGAATGCGAAATAAAACGACGTTGTCCTTCGAAAACAATCGATTTTAAGAATCTTTTATTTCCGAAATATCGTCATTTTCTCTCAGACGATGATAGAATCCAAGAAATTCTCGCGGAAGGCGAGACGAGACGACGTTTAGCGGCACCCTGCCGCACGGGTGCGGCGGAGCAAATGTCGATTATTTCCTCGAAAATCACTCGAAACGCGTTTTGACGCCGTTTTGCTCGACCGACTCCGATGACGTAATACAACGGCGGCAAGAATCATAGCCTCCTAAAGGTAGCGGTTCGGGCTGCGACAGAGACAGGAGACCGAGACAGGCTACAGAGATAGGCAGACCGAGACACATGTCTCAGTCTCCGGTGGTCTACTGTGCACCGAGACTAACGTCGGAAAAGTGAATAACGCAATCCCTGAGCGAACTGGAGTGAACTTTTCGCCGGCTCCCCTTGAACTACATGTATTTTTGGGGTTTTATTTTCATCTCATACGGTACTCTCGAGCTTGTCTCACCTATGACATGGACTCAGATAGTTTAAACGAACCTTTTACTTAACGATCATGCTGGATTTTTTTCTCAAAGTCTTCTTGATTCCTTTCATCATGGAAAATAAAACATGCCTGAACTGTTCGGATGCCGGTGTCGTCTGCTACGTCGATGCAGAAAACGAAACATCTGCCAACCTCCCGCAAACTGAAGTAAAACCTCGATGATTATTCTAATTTTAATTTTATGAATATTCTAATTCATTAATCCGTTCCAGTCTTTAGTTGATCAATTCCCAGTATAGCATAAAAATTCCTTAATAATCGTTTACCGCAATGAGATAAAGCTACTCTATCATACATTATAATAGCTCATTAGGGTAATTAGAGATTTTACGCTTGTGCAAATGATTGATCTAATTCATAATTGGGGCTCAATGCAGTAGAAGTTGTCAAAATGACGAATACGAGAGCTTATATACATGCAAGACCTGTAGGTGCAGCTGAGAACACAATGAAATGTTCATTAAAACCGCCGTGGCTAAATACCGGCGTTCGTTCTGATTCATAGAGTTTAGATAATGAATGAAATAATAAAATTAAGGAAGATGCATACATTCTAGTTTCGGAACATTTTGTGGGGGCAGCTGTTTTGATACACAGCAATGAACCATGCTAGAGGCAGAAACAGACACCTGCTTATTTACCTATAAAACGTTTAGAGCAATGTTACACATTGCTCAAACTACATTTTGTTCCAAAACGTTCGACTTACTCAATCAAATCTTGATAACTCTGTATATTATCTCTATATATTACAACATATATGTATATATCTCTTTCAAATTTTCATCTCTATATGAGTCAAGCTGAGAATTGAAGAGCACCGGATGTTGTCGAATTATATCAAAATATCCGTTTCTTCATCAGGAAATTACGTCATCTTGAACGTTCTCTCGAGGGAGACACGAGACACTACTTGTCCCGGACGGCATCGGTCTCCCGGTTATCTGTCTCGCCACGCTATCTCCTGCCTCGGTCTCGCTCGCGAACTGGCACACGTTCGAAAGCATTGGTCAAGTAATTGTCTCGGTCTCCTAGATCTGTAGCCTGTCTCGGTCTCCTGTCTCTGTCGCAGCCCGAACCGCTACCTTAAAAAGGTATTTCAATTTAAGTAGGGAGACAAGGAAAACATTTGCGAAGCGTGGCTGTAATTCAATAGACCCCTGGAAGGGAGTATCTTCTTCCTCCCGTCGCCAGGCAAGGAGACGACGATAAGAAGAGGAGCCTAGAGACGAGCCCTTCCAATGTCTTCATTTATTTCGCTCTTAAAAATTAGAAATAATTACGTAAGCAGATCGAGACGAGCACCAATGATTGAAGTCTTACTTGGCCATTAGAAGTTCCCTCAAACTTAGCGATTGCGAGGATTTTGATTAAACGTCCCATTTTTATTTCTCCCTATACGTAGTATAGCGAAAGTATTGTATTCGCAAAAAAATCGACCTCCAGATTTCGACGGAAATAGATGTTTTGGGGCCCATAGAGCATTTTTTCGATATTTCCCCGAACATGTCTGTCTGTGTGTCTGTCTGTGGTAAAAACGTTTGTGTGCGCTCTATCTTAAAAAGTAATTATCCGATGATTCCCAAACTTCATAATTAGTATTTTCATAACAATGCCAAAAGTTGATTAGATTTTGATGAATATCGCTTATCCGGAAGTTCCGGTTCATCCGGAACAAAATGTCGTTTCTTAGATATCTCTGTCAGAATACAATATAGGTATATGCAATTACATACAAAAGTTATAGATAATGTACTTTACTACAACTTTTGTGTTAAACATTTCTTCGTAACACTGATTGTTTTGGAATAATTTATATATAACCGGCATAGGCTTCTGTTTTCAATAATTAAGGACAAAGTCATGTGTTGGCCACATCTGAGTTTCTCCATCTGTAGTTCGATTTTCTTCCCTTACTCGCCGAAGATAAGGTCGCGAGACGAGATTTAGAGCGGCGAGGAAAGTTTTTACCAAATCAATTCACGTACGTCCAAATGAGACGTGAATTTGAAATTCGGGCATTCGACTATTAAATATCTTAACGATGTCACACATCTTTAGAAACATGCGAAGAAATCGGCGGAAGCTGACAATTGTTTGCTTATTTTTTGCTCGAAGGAAATCGAGTCGAAGACGTACTGGATTCGGAATTCGCAACGAGTTCTTCCAAATTTCTAACGCGAACTCCATTTCTCTAGCGATACACGAGTAAATCTGCGAAAACGGGCTTTTTTGCGATTTATTTTGGCTCTGTGCTTCTTAATGTTCGAGTAAAACTAGTTTACTTTGAACTCGTTTTGAAGATCTCTGCCTCACATTTCCAAACATTTAAGAACAATTCCTTCTTTTTTCACATTACGAAGAAACTGATCATTTTTGTGGATGTTTACCTGCTTGCAGCTCTATTTAGCATGTGATTCGAGTAAATTTATTCGACAATGGATTCGTTTTATTAAACTGGGAATTTGAACCCAAATATTCGGTTTTATATTTCTCTAAAAATTCCATCGACCAAGTAGAATTTGCTCACGAAGGCGTCCTCGAGACATATCCAAATATCGATCTAAAAGTTCATTTATTTTGGCTGTTCTTGAAGAAATCTCCCCTTGGCTACCATCGTTCTCAGGTCCTTACTCGTAGTATTACATCTCGCGACTTTTTTACCTACCGGCAGTTACGGAAATGCCGGGAGTTGCGGCTTCGACTACCGCGAAAATTTACGCGCCGGTCCCTCCACGTGAAAAACACGAACTAGTTGAGCAAAACGGAAAAATACTGGACAGATCCTCTGAAAATTGGAACTAGGTCAGTACTTCATGATCGTCCTACAATTCGATGATAAATACGTTTACTCACGATGTGACGGAGTAAATTACTCTGTTGTCATTACGCTTTTCCTGGCTCGTCTCCCGTAATGTGTTTACAATTGTAGACGGGATCTCTCAGATCAAAAACAAGAAAGCGTTGACGTATTTTGCGTAGCTAAAATTTGGAGCGAAAAACTTTGTTCTATCGCCTAAATTAATTACGGAATTAATTCTGGAAGCTCAACGCTACGGCAGCTTCTCTGATTTGCGTAAAATCGCATCCGATTTCTTTCCATTCCCCCGCTATGACATAGACAAATGTCTATTGAGACGTCATTACAAAGTTTGTTTTTAATATTTTTATATGTAATATTCGATGATGATTTATAAATAAATTTCTCATGTATGTTATAAAATACCGTATAAATGGCATACGAACAATATTATATTTTTACAATTTTTTCTAAAATCGTAATTTAAAAGGAAACCGGCAAATGGTCCGCCATATAGCGCAAATCTTCGATTTGGCTTCGTATCCAGCAATCTATATTGAATTGAAAGACTGAAAGTAGTTCTGATTGTCAGTGACTTATAATTTTTACCACGTAATGGCCATAACGTGTAACCGACAGAAATAATACGATTTTGAACCTCATTCTCATGTGTTCGATTCCAGAGGGCCACAAAGTCCCGATTTTTCCCGTTTAAAACCATTGCTTTGATTTTAGGGAATTTAAAAAAAATACTTCCCCGAATGGTAGAGAATCGAAACTCAAGGAGCCTTTATATATGGTCATGATCTATCGAAAACCTAAATGAATTTCACGGAAAAATTCCTGGGTTCGATGCTAGGACGATGCATAAATCTGCCCTTAAAATACATATTGGTAGTTTTTCATTATTACTTTCTCCATATACGAAGTATAGAGAAAGTATTGTTTTCATGAAAAATTCGACTTCGAGATTTCAACGGAAATACATAATTTGGGGTCCCTAGAACACGTTTTGACCATTTTCGGAATGATGTCTGTGTGTATGTGTGTGTGTGTGTTTGTGTCTGTCTGTCTGTATGTGTGTGTGTGTTTGTGGGCGCTCTAACGTGAAAACTATTGGTAGTATCAATACCAAACTTCGTATATGGTACTGTGGGGTGTGCTGTCAGAGTTGATTAGTTTTTGGAGTAAATCGGTTGACCGGAAGCCGAGCTTTATTCATCAAAGCGCATTTCCGGTTTTCAAAATATCTCCATAAATATATTATATATGTGCATTGTATTTATATAAAAGTTTTAGATAATGCTATTTACTATAACTTTTATATTTAACATATTTTTGTATCACCGGTTGATTAGGAGTTATTCGTGAAATACTGATAAACCGGAAGAAGATGATTATGTACTTTGTGGGCGCCCTACCATGAAAACTATTTGTCCGATCAACACCAAATTTTATATTTAGTGTTCTGGTTGATGTCTTTAGAGTTGATTAGTTTTTGGAGTAAATCGGTGAACCGGAAGTCGAGCATCATTCTTCAAAGCTAATTTCCGGGTTTCAAAATATCTCCATAAATATGATTTTTAGGTATATACAGTTAATTCTAAAAGTTTTATAAAATGTAATTTACTATAAATTTTGGTTGAAACATATTTTTGTATCACTGATTGTTTAGGAGTTATTCATGACATACTGATACACCGGAAGTGGCTGATTATGTACTTGGTGGGCGCTCTGGGCTCTATGGGCGAAAGGCCAATTTCATCATTTTTCAACGATCATGTCCTGTAAAACATTATTTATAATGTTTGTAAGGTAAAAAATAATAATATATAAATTAATCACTCATCTTCCAAGTTTAGATGGAATATAGAGTTCGAAATTACTGTCGTAGGTAAATATTTACATCTTATATATGGAGAAAGTCATGTGCTGGCCACATCAGATTTTTTTTGATGCACTTATCGAAATGATAGGAAGTTCTTGCTCAGACAGAAGATGAACATTCAGAGTTGGTTTAAGAAAAAAATGATATAAGACCATGCTGTTCCTGGGTTCGATGCCATAGCACATTAACATTTCTCTCATAAGGAATATAAGGGAAAAGTAGGACATCGTATGAGGCAGTTGCAGCCAATATTTTTGCTTGAACTTTCACACATAGTCAAAAATAGCGATCTTCTGTTGTGCTGCATAGAAAGTATTACCAGAAGGACCTGGGTTCGAAGCCAGGCGGTAAATATATCCCCCATTTAAAATACATTGAGGTAGTTTTCATTATTTATTTTGATGCACTTATCGAAATAATAGGAAGTTGAAGATTACTTAGATAGAAGATGTATATTAAGACTCGGTTTAAGAAAAAACAATTTAGATAAGACCATGATGCTTCTGGGTTCGATGCCAGAGCACATTTCAATTTCTCACCTAAGGAATGTATCGTTTGAGGTAGTTGCAGCCAATATTTCTACTTGAATTTTCATGCTTAGCTGGAATCTTCTATTATTCTGCATAGAAATTATCACCAGAATTCGATGCCGGTCGGAGAAATTGCAGCGAATCTTAAGAATATTTTCAATACTTTTTCTACTTTTGACGACCCTCTCGATATGATGTCGAAATTTGCGTTGACAACATTTTACTCCTTCTTCTAAACGGTTCCAAAGGTGTGCTCGATGTATCCAAACAAATCGGAGCGAAAGAAACCGATCATTCCGAACAAAATCCCCGGAATTCATCCGCTTTTTGAACGAAAAATCACTTTTCCGGGGCCTTTTTTTCAAAAGTTTCTCCGCCCCCGACTTAATATTCAAAACCTTCGACAAATTCCAGCACACCAAAGCCGCCCACAGCTGCGTACGCTTTAGTCTAATATATATTGCCTTCAATTTGTATAAAGTATCCCAAATCCAGGTTTGAAAGGGGAAATTAAATAAAAATGAAGTTAAAAAGGGAATATTTTATCAAAAATCTGCCTTATTTCCATCTATCATTACGGACCAAGAATAACCTTGAAGCATTTATGCTGCGGATTCGTAAGACACCATTCCTCTTTCCTTACCCAACTCTTCTTTCGCAGAATTAAATCAGAAATAATTGTCGTACGAAATTAAGATGAGTACGAAAAGAAAGAATATTGAATCGAGATTCTTATTTTTGTCGTAAAATATAGCATTTAGACAGAAATCAAAGAAAACCGACCAAAGATCCGTGTAATATTGTGACTGTAAACAATTTCCTAACGACGAAGGTGCGAAAATTAATGTGAAAGATAATAGAAAGGCCTACATTTTACGGCGATTAATCCTCTAGTTAACTTTGGAAGTCGAAACCCATTTATATACATATTTTTAAAAAATAATCTTTTATAATATCGACTTAAAATTTATCATATTTAAAATAAATAAATATCAAATTATGACGTAAAATTAAAATCGACTAAGGAGGAAACCAATATCGTATGGGGATGCTTCACAATTTAACTGTTTAATATTCATTTCTCTTACGACTCTATTCAGTTTCCCGTTCATCATCATCTGCTAGCCAAACGCGACCAAACTTCGCTGTGTCGACTGTTTTGGTAACCATGCGACGGGATGTTTCAGACAGTCCTTCGCTAAATAAATACGGATAAGACGCGTTTTCACGAAAAGAATCCCAATTAAATAAGCTATTGAAAGCTTCTCTCCATTTTACATTCCGGCTTTCCCGGATCTATTTTGGTTTTTCATTCTATTCCGGTTCTCGGTCAGCAATTGCGTAGTCATTTATTTGCAGTTCTTCTTTGCCCCGATTTGATTTTTGGACTCTGTTTCTTGTGTTATAATCTCATTCGTATGTATATTTATGCATCCGATGTCTGTTACTCTCGAAGGTATAAATTTTTGAACATTAATTTCATGCAACATAGGATTATAAACTGTTGGGAGTCATTGGAGCATTACATATTGATATTTGTCTGTCAAGAGTATCCTTGGTTCGACTCTGGACGTCTCGAATCGTCTCTCTCATAAGAAATGCACGTAAGGCTCGTTTTGTTCGATTGCAGACATTTTTTCTTTCGAAGAATTTAATCGGAAATAATGGTCGTACGAAATCGAGACGAAGACCAAAAGAAAGGAAATTGAACGAAGATTCTTATTCTGGTCGTGGAATATCGTATTCGAGTCGAAATTGAGAGAATTCAGACGAAAATGACGGAAGATATGCGTTTATTTTGTGAGCGTAAACAATTCCCTAACGACGACGGTGATTGTCGAACTCATAACGGGTGTATGGGAGACATGTATTATTGGGAAGAAGGGCCGACATTTTATGGCAATAAAACCATTAAAATTAAATTCAGCTTCGTGTTTTTACAAAGACCTATTATGTACGGTTTAAAATTTAATTTATTTAAAACGAATAAAAACTTAGAAATAAATTATTTTTAATTTTATGCATTTTTAGGAACAATCGAATGCTTCGATGCTTCGATACTTAACTGTGAAATATTAATTTCTGGTTCTCCTTGTAAGGCTTTACTCGATTTCGCATTTTTTATTATTTAATTTATTTAAATCTAAATTATTTAATTTCCTTACATTTTTTCGATGCAGTGAGAGTTGTGTTTTTTTTCTACCTTTCGCTTTGCATTCCCAGATCATTGAATTGACTCAAATTATACATTTATGTCAACATTAACAGTTATTTAATTATTAATTGTATATTTTTATCATAATTTTATGAATGTCAATATTTATAAACATATTCTTTTATTAAGCTAATTTTAAATTTTCATTCCTTTATTAAATAGCGTAGCTAACGCTTTATCGCAATAGAAGGAGCCATTCGTAGTTAACTTGATTGAATTTGCATCGTCATATCGTTTTTCTTTTGTTTTTACCTCTTCCGCCTTAATCATAGCAACGAAGATTGTATTCGCACGTCTTCTGTTAAATTCGAAATAAAAATATCGCCTTTCTTTTGTTTTCCTCGTCCTTTTCATCCCTTACTTCACCTGCTTACCTTCCTTACGTTCGATATTCAACTCTTCAAAATCGTCGTTCCTCTGTTTTCAACATACCTCTCTTCCCGAACGTAAGTCCAATATTCGGCGTTCATCTGTTTCCGATTCGAATAACCCGTCGCTACTCTTTTGTTTCTTCCCGCATTGTTGTGCACCACTCTCTGTCGTCGTGGTAACCTCCCCTCCTCTTCCCCCTCCACACACTCATTCAGACGAAAACTGTAATCCAACGTAAAACTACGCCAATATCCGTCGCCTTGGCAACCGATCGAAGAAACCGAGTGATGATGAAGCAACGTTTCTTGTTAATTATTTATTACTCTTGACAATAACAATGAAGTTCGTATCTATGGGTTCGTTTACATGGCAAGGCTTCAGCGAGCTCTTTAGTACGCCCTGCGCCGTGCGGCGCTGCGATCGTGATGTGCCAAAGGTAGCGCTCGAAACACTCTCGGTTTAAAGGGAATCTCTAAAGTACTCTCGGGAATCGAACCAAGGACCATCAGCGAATATGTAACATTTGATTATGAAATATATTTATTATATCCAACCCCATGCCGAATTTGAAGTTTCCATGTCATCGGCAAGGTGTCCAAAATAAATCTTAAAAATCGCCACAATGCGTTTTCAACGGCCGATTTTTGCCTCGACCTAGCATCGAACCATGGACAATTTTCGAAGATGACTTTTTTTTTTCGTTGGATATGATTCTAGCGATCCCTCGAATTTCAACTCTCTACTTTTCCGGGAAGTTCCACAAAAAATTTTCGAAAATCCCCACCATGTATTCTTATGGAGAAAATCGCGACTTAGGGGCCTTCTGGAATCAAACCCATGACACTGAGGATCATAATCGCAACTTTTTCTGGCGGTTACACGTTATGGCCAATACGTGGTAAAAATTTCAAATCAATGACACTTGTGGTTTAGCCTGTGAATTAGTATCCTATTGTCGCGACCGTCCTTTACGTCGATTACTGCTCCTAATCGCCGCAGAAGATCCCACCCCATAATCCCGTCCGTTTTAATCGTCATCCCCTCTCCACAGATGTAAAACGGGTGGCTGATTCTCCGATTCCCAATTATCAGATCCATATCCGTGGTGCCCAATGCGGGAAGCTGATGCCCTGTAACTCCGAGGAGCCGAACGGTAGGTGCGTTAACTTCCGTCGTCGCGGCGATACACTCCCTAATTAAAGATACGGAGGACCCCGTATCAACAAGGAGACGAATTCTTCTTTCGCTCCCATTCATCTCCACTTCTATGACTTGTTCAATGGAGTCCGGATAATGAAGAGCAGGAATCATTATATTAAGCCCCTTATTGTCTATCGCCTCTGATGTTGACGATTCGCCTCCGCGAACAAGGGGCGCGTTGCGGAGGGAGACCCGTTTGGGGAACCCCTGGGGCGTTGGGAATAACACTGATTGGGGAGTCTCGAACCACCACGGCAGTTCCGCGAAAGGTGCCCCTTCACTCCACACAGATGACAGATAACCTCCGGACACTCGCGAGAATAATGTCCAATCCTCCCGCAGGTAAAGCACTCGATCCGCCTACGGGCGGCTCTTGTGTAGCCCGCGGAAATCTCCCTCGCCGCTCCGGCTCCTCCCCCGTCCTCCTGCGATACGTTGAGGTCTGAGGGCTCGGTGGGCGCGTTACCTGAGCCACGAATTCGTCGTTGTCCTCTCCGATGCAGAAACAGCTGCGAGGACTTGTCATCGCCTCGTTTTCTTCCTCCTGTACGGACACGCGAATCGCCTCGTCCAACGTCTTCGGATCACGGGACAGAACGAACCGCCTAATCCCCGAACGAAGTGCCTTTAAAAATTGGGCCAAGAGATTCTCGTTGTGAATCGTCCACCGAATCGCATCCTCTTTAGGATCCCCCGTCTTCTTCAGCGTGTTTATTCCCGCTGCTCCTAGTCGCGTTGCGAATTCCTGTGAGTTTTCTCCCGCTCTTTGAGTGCACTTCATCAGCCGACTTAGAGCCGATGAGTATGATTCCCTGGCCTTAAAGCGACTGCGGAGGGTCTCCTGAAATTCCGCCCATTTCGGCGTAGCACTCAGCACTGGGTGATGCCTCAGGAATATTTGAGCGGTCCTCCTTAGCCTCAGTTTCGCGATGCTGACTTTTAAGGAATCGCTCCATTTCCCGATCCCTGCTATTTCCTCCAGGGCCTCAACTCCACATCCCTTCCCTCTTCTCCGGAGAATTCACCGACCAAGTGAACCAACGATCCGAAGCTCGGGCCAGCCATCGCCTCCTCAGCTTGTGTCCCCGTAGTCGCCGTCATTCCTCTCCTTCCGTAACCACCGATTCTCTCCGCGTCCGTTCTTCCTCCTCTCGGCACTTCCTAGCGCCGGCGGCGTGATCACTTGGAGCGCCGCCGTCCCCGGGCTTCTTCCGTGGATGATTTAATCCCACCTGCTGCCACCAAATGTCGCGACCGACCGACTGTCGGTATGGTATGCTGCCACCACCTGAGCTGATGAAGGAGGGCTCAGGTCCTCGAAGGTTGGGTTCTTGCCCTGGGGGCTTGATGAAAATGCCGAGTAACAATCAAATAAAAACTTTATTCTCCTCAAATTCACACTCCCAGATACTCCACGTACGTCCCTCACTCTGCCCAAACCCCAACTGCCTTCCGCTCACGCTTTCCCTCCAGCCTCCCTCCTGTCCCGTTGTTTCGGTTATCCTCAACCTCGGAAAAACCCGCTGTGGGATTTCCGCACACCCAAGGTTCCTGACCCTGGCGAGTCCTTTACCCTTTCTTTCCCGCGGTCGCGGACGCGACACTATCTATATACTTATATAGCTATATATATGAATGAATCCGGAGAAGCATCTATATATAATAGATATATATGAATGGACCCGGAGAAGCATCTATAAGTAATAGATGATCCATAGTTTATGACAAAACCTTAACTTATGTATATTTTTTGGCGAAGTCAACAACAATGTCCCTCGCGAGCATGACGAAGTATGGACCATTGTTGGCAGCCGCCGCTCAACTAAGGCATTCCCAACAATGCTTCCCGCGACCGATTCCATTAATTACCACGCCGTCATTTAAGATTCAGGCTGTTCGGATAGCCCGAGAGGAGCTGTTCTTCCGATCATCACAGCTTCGTGATTAGTATTTACGAACGTGATCACTTTTGCGTGTGATCCTTCCGTCGCATTCCGTGATATGATGCATCAAAATAATACGATGCACGACTGGGACGCGAATCGGTCTGCAAGCGTAGTAAGCATTAAAAAGAGCGTACAAATCCGTTTACGAGTTCTGTGCTAACCTAAAAGCTGTCCTTTGGCACTTATCTTCCGTTTGAAGAGGTAACGCCTATTTCCGTGGGACATTGCTCAGTTGGACACGAAGCGAAAATAGAACAGAATGATGCATCCATCAAAATGAAAGCATCTCATCTCTTCTGAAAAGATAAATGCATAATTCATGGTATTGCTACGTATTTACGTTAAACTGTCGTTTTCGTTCGTACCATTTCACGTTTCATTCAACACGATTACTGCATGCCTTCAAAAATTTGTAAGGAAGTTGATTTGGAATTTGAGACAGGCGTTTCAAAATAGTTATTCAATCACAATTGTTTGGTGCCGTTATTTATTGCTCTTGGAAATAACTATGAAGTTCGTATCTATGTGTTTGTTTACATGGCAAGGCTGAGCGTCCTCAGCGAGCTTTGTAGTACGCCCTGCGCCGTGCGGCGCTGCGATCGGGATGTGCCAGAGGTAGCCCGCGAAACACTCTCGGTTTAAACAGTATGGGAAACTTTGCTGCTCCGTGCAATGCAGTATGCAATCAGTTTTCCAACAATGACCCAAGAAATTCCCTGTATTCGTGCCAATTACGATCGAAAGTTTTCGAACTTTGATCTGTATTTTAGTCTACGATTAATGACGGAGTGATGACGAATCAAAGTTTCGATTTACGTTTTCTTAGTCTTCTCGTGCTCATTAACATCATCGTTATTCACGTTCTCGTGACATCACGTTCTCTCCATAGATGTCAATTCAATAAATATCTTATGGTCAAGCTACGAATGAGCTACATACGTCACGTTGTATAATTCACTGGTAACACGGCTTGATATAGAGGTAACATTATTTCAAGTACTGACCCTTTGGTATACGCGACTAAAATCCCACTATACAGGGATTTAGCAATCGCAACGGTCGTCAGGGGGACTGGTCGTAATCCGCCTGAAAATGTTTGGAAATGCGTATTTGGTCTATTTGTTTGAAACGACATCTTCCTCGTAGCTCTAAATGGAGCGTTTCTATTCTGTGGACGAATCACTCCTGCCGTCGTACACGCTCCGCTCAAACAAGGCAATAACTTATATTTTGATCCGTCTTGCAAAGCATCCATTTTCGCAAATTTGCATCGTAATTACTCTCTTAATTATCTCCCCTCTCCCAATGAATCTCTGGTGGCTAAAGACATTATTAACCTCTCCTGGACCCCCATTTCTTTTATCCCTCTAACTTCATCAGAGGAAATTATTCAGCTTTTAAATTCGTCCAAAACGCGCTCCGCCACTGGAATTGACCAAATCACCAATCACATGCTTAAACTTTTCATACAATCTCCAATTGCCCTTGATCTTCTCTGCGATCTCTTTAATGCCTGCCTATTAAACTCCTATTTACCCTCTGAATGGAAAAAATCTAAAATCATTTTCATCCCAAAACCTCACAAAAATCCAACGAATCCCAACAACCATAGGCCAATTTCCCTTCTCTCCTGTTTCGGCAAACGTTTAGAAAAATATTTAATGCACGTCTTGTCTCCTTTCTTCAAGCTTCTGGTATTCATATCCCTCAACAAATGGGCTTTAGAAAACATTATAGTACCGTTCACCAACTACTGAGATTCCAACACTTTGCGACATCAAATTATATTACACACAAATACACGACGCACTGCGTATTTCTTGACTTCCAGAGAGCTTTCGACCTTGTTTGGCATGAAGGACTTCTTCATAAGTTAATCAAATATGGTTGTCCCTCATCACTCACCAAAATAATCTCAAATTTTCTCAAAGATCGCTCCTTCGTCGCGTCAGTCCACAACCATAATTCCCCTTCTTTTCCAATACACGCCGGCGGGCCGCAAGGATCGGTCCGACGCTTTTTGCGTTTTTAATCAACGATCTTCCGCTTAGTAAAACCATCGAAACCTTTCTTTACGCTGACGACACAGCCATCGCTGCGTCAGGTAGAAATTATAACTCAGTTATCATGAAAATAAATGACGACAGAGGCAGATGGTCGGGCGAGTGGAAGATGCAGATCAACCCTCTCAAGAGTGCGCATTTGCAAATTGCGTCTAATGCGCTGCGCAACAAACCTATAAATCCTCTTCATCCCACTCTCCACAATCAAGTCATACCGACCGTGTCGTCGCACAAGTTTCTTGGTGTCGTGGTTGATAAAAATTAACTTAGAAAGAGGATGCGAAAGCTAAATTGGCTCAAGCGACGGCAGCTAAAAATCTCTTATTTCCGTTAATCTCCCGTTCAAGCCCGTTATCAGTTCGCGATAAATTACGTCTTATCAATACTACCATCATTCCCATTCTCCTTTATGCTTCCGCGATCACATTCAACACTTCTAATAATATTATCAAAAAATACGAAATATTGTATAGGAAAATCATCCGCCTTGCCACAAAATCATGTCATCTTGTCCCAAATAAAGAAATTTTTGAATATCACAAACTTTCCTCACTCTTAGCAAAAAAACTCATATTGCAGCTTAAAAATGCAAAATGAAAATGACGCTCATTAATAACCCCCTCTTTTCACATATTTAGTCACCAAAAAAAGTAGGCTTTATTAGATGTAAACAATTTAGGGTTCCCAATTGTCTATTTAATACACACAAATAAAACTTTTCCTAATTTAACTTTCACTTAATTCTATCGAGCACTGTTCGAGCCCTTCATATAAATATGCGAAAGTGATTTAACCTGTGAGCCGCTACTTTTGTAAAGAGGAGTCACACTGGGTGACACGGGCCACGGCCTGGCTCACCATAAAAATAAAGTCAAGTCAAGCCGTATACGCGACGACTAAGCATAGAACGTAACACGTAGGGTGGCCTTCGCTCGCCCTCTTTCCGATGAAAGGGATTTCAGTTTCGTTTTAAAGCTCTCGGAGTTCGCACGGGTTGCGCCTTGTTTTCCCGCGGCGAGTTCAATGTCTTTGCCTTTACAGCGATTCACCCGTTCGCCAATCGTTACGTGCTTCACCGAACGACAACTCTCGCGAGGATTATTGTGGAAGTGATTCGAAGACAGCGTTGGATTGACGTCGATCCAGCGAATCGTCATCCTAGGAATGGAGGCTCTTTCTGTAATGGTGAGTGACTGTGATCTCTTCCGTTAATTTCTCAATAATATTTGTCGCCGCCGATATTCAGATCTTTACGCAAAGCGCAGTGGCACTGTTTTTCAATTTGACGTGCATAAAATGAATCGAAGACACTCGGAACTCCAATCAAAGAGGCTCCTTCTCCGAGGAAAACAAATGAAAGAGATAACGCGCCTAACATTACCGTGGGACAGGAAGTGATAAAAAGGAATCGAATTGATTGCGCCGATGAAATTCAAAGCATCTCGCGAGGTTATTTTCGAAAGCAGATTACTGAATCGTTTGTACAACAAGTGAATACAAATCCCGTTCATCCGAATCGCGTTTATCCGAAATCCGCTCCATCCGAGTGCACCTACCCACCGAACACCCATTACTTATTTGCCTTTGACAACCGCCGCCAAATAAGGCGGATTTTTTCTGTAAGAGCGCGAAATGAACGAGCTTCGTTATTCTGCGTTTAAGAACTTTGAGTTTTCGATCGCACTTTTAACACGTTGACTCAAATATTTCAGTCAGAATCGTGCAGGCTCGTTCACAACCATATCAATAGCATTCTTTGTACGCACGCCGTACGATCATTCTCGTAAAATCAATTTTTAATCAAATTTACATTTCCTAAAAACCATCATTGTCTCGCTCGGCGGCGATGAAATCCCAGATATTCTTATCGAATTTTAAATGAAACATCATCTCCCTTCCGCAAAAATCAATTCCGGAGCCATTTTCGCAGATTTTAAGGGAAGTTTAAAAATTCGAGCGAGAAATATAGATCTATTTTTCGGCCGAACTGTGAAAACGATCTTCGAAGTTTTCTTTCGGTGCAGACGCTCATCACGTCTATTCGTGTCTAGGATGCGTGTCTTCGATGACGAACGAGATGTCATTACGTTCATATATTTACGCCAAACGTAATACGTACGCGATAGCTATAAAAAGGGAATTGGTCTTCATTTTGGTCTCTTTAAAAAATCCTTATAATGATAGAATTCGCAGTCTCTGGCGATGATAATAAACATAATCTCCGCTCCCCACAGGAACATACTCATCATGGCCAGCAATCGATGGATCTCCTTGATTTCGCAATTACAAAACACCTCGATCTTAACCCGTCCGTCTCTATCTTCTTATCACCTTCCTGATCATTATGGACCTTCCTCTCTCAGCCTCCGTTTATTTCTTTCCACCTACGAAACGATCCACCGACTAGGAAGAGTTTTCTCTCTTCATTTCGCATTCGTCTCATTCCGCCTTTGGAAGCCCCACAATCGAAGCCAATTTGACGCCCAAATACAACTCGTCTTCCGCCGCCCGCAAGTGCGCCACGCACAATCTTCAAAACGTTCCACAGGACGCATCCCACTCCGGAATTCCTAATGCGATACGCAGAAAAATCAAGGATAGAAACATGTAGCACGGGAAGTGGAAGATTTACCGATTACCAACTTTTTGCGAGAGTTATAAGAGTCTCAAGAGGGAAGTAAAATCGGAAATTAAAAATCGGAAAAATAAAATTTGGAATCTAAAACTCGCGCAACTCAACTATTCGGACAATTCCATTCGGAAAGTCGATAAACAACTCCGTGACACCTCCAAAATCCCCTCTCAGCTAAGAAAAGACGACATTAGACCATCCCTATGCCTCGTAGAAACCCCGCCGATCCGAAGATATACAGGCCATTCTCTCCTGCTTTGGAAAAATCTTTGAAGAAATCATCAACTCCCGCCCGGTTTCATTCTTACAAACTTCAAATATCCCCACCAAACTAAAAATCAATCCCGCTAAGAGTGCACCTTGTAAACAATACGCGGCACAGAACCTCTGATAAATCCATCCATCAAATACTGTGGCATCAAACTAGTTCTTAGGCGTGATTTTAGATCGTTCATTAAACTATAAATTACTAAATTTAAAAACCATTTCTTTCCCCTTCTTTCTACTTCTCACGAAAGATAAACTCCGTCTCATTAATTCCAATGTACTCCCAATCATTTTACATTCCTCCCCCATCGCATTCAACACTACCAAAAATGCAATTCGTGAATACGATGTCATTTACCGAAAAATTATTAGATTAGCCACCAAAACGAGCAGTTTCGTTCCCAATAGAGATATCTTTCATTACCACAATTTTTACCAAAATTACCAAATTTTTACCACGTAATGGCCATTACTTGTAACCGACAGAAATAATGCGATTTTGAACCTCATTATCATGAGTTCGATTCCAGAGGGCCCCAAAGTCCCAATTTTTCCCGTTTAAAACCTTGCTTTGATTTTCGGGAATAAAAAAATGCTTCCCTGATAGGTAGAGAATCGAAACTCAAGGAGCCTTTATATATGGTCATGATCTATCGAAAACATAAATGAATTTCACGGAAAAATTCCATGGTTCGATGTTAGGACGATGCAAATATCTGCCCTTTAAAATAAATATTGGTAGTTTTTCATTATTTTTTTGATGCACTTATTGAAATGTTAGGAAGTTCTTGCTCAGACAGAAGATGAACATTCAGAGTTGGTTTTAGAAAAAAATGATATAAGACCATGCTGTTCCTGGGTTTGACGCCAGAGCACATTAACATTTCTTTTGTTTTGTTTTGTTTTTTTTTAATGTGACTTAGTGACGTCAATACGCTATTTTGAAGTTGTCACGACTTTGAAGATAATAAATTGAAGGAAAAGTGTTGATTTGATTTTACATATAAGGGCATGAACCAAGGGAAATTCCCAAGAAAGTACTTGAAAAAAGACTGACGGGGCCTAGAATCGAACTCGAGGCCTTTCTGTATCTGGGAGGCTTAGCTTATCTTAGCTACTCGACCGGAAGACTAGTTTAATCAGTCTCCCGGATAGAGGAATCCCGGGTTCGATTCCCGGCCCTGTCTCACTTTATTCAAGTCCGTTTTTCCTCGGGAATATTTAATTGGTTCACGACGAAATTTGATCGTTTATCTTATTTAATTTTCAACGTTGTTGTAAATTTTCTTTTATAGCGTTAAATCAAGGATAATTGTGGTCTTAAGTCTAGATAAATGCCAATAGAAAGGAAATTAGTTATAGATTCTTATTATGGACGTAGAATATAGTATTTAATTAAATATTGAGAGAATCTTGGCAAAACGACGACAAATTGCTCTGAATTTGAGGGCATAAATTATTCCCTAACGATAAAGGTATTTTCGAACTTTCATACGAATATATGGGAAATAGTCGCTCATTAAAAATTTACGGGGAAGAAAACCCAACTATTTAAGACAATGAAACCATTAACCCTCGAACGCCCAGAAAAGTTTTTTCGTGTAAATGTATTAAATTTGTGTTATTTCTGTTTGTATTGGATTCATACGATTGAATAAATATAATTTTGAATGATAAATAATATTGTTTTGCAATAAATAGTGGTTGCGTATACGCAACCGTGGGCGTTCTCCATGTCAGTTCCGGTCAGTGAGCGTGAAACGCCATACTAAAGAAGTCAGGCAACATATTACCTGTTGTTGACATTTATTTTTCGTCAAATAAATTTTAACCATACTTACTCGATCCAATATTTATATGTAATTATTTTTGTCGCAAATGTTTTAAATGTTTATAAAATAAACAAATAATTAGTTGTAATGGTACAAAAAAAACAGTATTTCTAAGAACTGTTCGCAAAGATGTGGTACTTCTCAAAACGATAAACACAAAAACCAACATTGCACTTCCTTCATGATGTTCGACATATTGTTTTAGAAAATTCTCCTGCACATTTACGTCTTCTCTTATCACCTTTCACAATTATAAAATGGCCAATCGAATCAAATCGCAGTTCTTCTGTAGCGGCTCAATTTCTTACATTCCCTCGTTTTCCTTTCTGGTAAGGCTTGCCATATTTCAAAAGTTATTGTTGGACGGTACTTCTTCTGAACTGCACCTGCGTTAAAGACTTCCCTGAATGACGCAATGAAACCCACGCATTCCGTACCACAGTATCAATGATCTACGTTAGAGTTTGCCGGTACCATTTCCCCCCCCCCCCCCGATAGCGATTCGGCAATTGCTTATATTTTCATTCATTCCATCAATTCCTCCCATGAAAATATTGTATGCTCGATTCATTCGTGGCCGTTGCATTTCAATCCAATTACCAAGTTTTTTGCAGCAGCGTTTCACTTTGTCAGCAACCAATTCACAACGAGTATCACCGCTTTCTTCCCAAAGCATTGTCTTATATGGTAACTGGTGATAACTTGAAGGCGAAAGATTGCCAAGATAAACTTTGACCTCATCTTTCTCAATATATTGGTTTGGCAAGTTCAGGAAGAGCAAATATTTATTGCTCTTGGTCACTAAATGGTGCACAATGTCATCATCAAAAAGTAATTCGAACGCTTCCACGCATGACTTATTCCTAAACTCAGAGTAATGTTGTTCCGGAAAAGGGGGCAGGAAATCACTTTTCCTCCCAAAAAAGGTTCTCTTAATTATAAATACTTTTATTTTCTATTTGTAAATATTACTTTTCCTTCAAACACAAATTATGTGCAGCAGATGACTCACTCGGCGTTGCGTATGTGTAATTCTGCTCTCCAGGAATGACGGCAGTCACAGTCCCAATATCACCTAAAAGGACGTCAAGTATTTTGCGGAATACAACTTCAGCATCTGAACTCAATTGCCGACAAGATAAATTGTAGACTTCGCCGGCGTCATCCTCTTCTACCAAACCTTCATCAGAAGCGATGTTTCATTCCGGAGGTTCTATGAAAATGGCATCTAAATCACAGTCAATATCATTACATTCAAAAATGTCCAGCGCTTCTTTCAACGTAATATCACTGAAAAATGTCATTTATGCACACTAATACTCCTTATTGCCTTCATCACTGCAAAAGTTTCACTAAAAATTGCAGAGTGAAATGAGAATTCCAAGAAGTCGCCGGAATTTGAGAGAGTCCTATTGCTACCATTACCGCCCGTGGTTGCGTATACGCAACCACATGTATCAAGACCAATTATCATAAACATAAAGGAATTAATCCGCCAAAAAGTGATGTAGTTAGTAGCATTATAATATCTGTCGACAAAATCATGCAACATAGGCGCCGGAAAATGGAAGAAATAAAAATTAGACTCCAATTCACACGAAGCGTACGTCCATGTTGAGCGTGAGCTGCACCGCGATCTAAGTCTGCCACCTTTTCTGCCCTATGCTTGACTAATGGCAGAAAAAAGTCATTGGAACGTGTAGACAGAAGTCTTGAGCACAATTTAGCAGCTTCATAAACCGATAATAATAGCGTTGTGGTGTCAGGGACTGTATTTGCAAAATTATAACGCCGCACAGTGGGCTAGAATCGAAAAAAACTGGACAAGGGGCTAAAAATGGTTTTTTGAGTGCGGTTATTGAAACTTGGCATAGTTATTGCAAAATGATTGAATTTTATGTTCCCGCTCGTCGTTTTGTAAAATTTTCAGGCGTCAAATAGATACAGGGCGTCAAACTTGAGAAATGTTCACAGAAACGGGAATTTTCGGATTTTTCGGAAAAACGTTCAAGTTCGTTGATATATAGTTGCTTTTGAGAGAAGCTGTTGGAAAAAACAAAACAGCAGTAATCTAGCATTACTCTTTGTCTTGCAATTCGCTGAATTTTTCATGCTCTACAATGATTCTTTGGTTATTTAAAGCAACAAAATGGCGGACACCTTTTACGGACAAATTTCGAGATAAAGTAAGGAAATCAACTAGGTAAACAGCGATGGACTATCAAGTTTCTTATACCACGTCAATCTACAAGACGTCTAGATATGGAATCTGAAGAGACTGTTTCATTTCACCTGCTACCCTGTGATTGCGGTGGACTTTTCCTAAGCGCTGCGCGGTCCGGCTGGGCGCCGTAGAATACCCAAATCCGGTTTCGGTGTCTTTTTGGTTAGGTTGTCGAAAATTTTGCTTCTTTTATGTTAAATTCTGACAAACCATATTAATAACTTATTTTAATACACTTTAAGATATGAGTTTGGGACTATTAATTTACATAATAAATGCGGAATTGAGAAATTTTTGCACATTAGGGAAATTGTTTGTTAGTTTGTTTAATGCGTATAAAAACTCTCAAAATTGTTAATATTCCTGTGAATTTTACACATATTACCTTAATTGTCGGAAATAAAAACGGAAATAAATAAGGATCTGTTGCTAAATTCTCCATGTTGAATGATGAAAAGTAAATTCACTACTTAGATACGTAATTTTCGGCATAAAAACATTTAAGATTCCTATCACTCTTGGTAAAAAAATCAAATGTTCTAAATATCTTATTTAGACGCCATTTAACCATATTTTTCTTATTTTAATAAATTACTCATACTTTATGTGATGGATCAGCTAGAGATTTTCAAATAACAGCCCCAGGGCAAACAGATTGTCGTTGTATCTCGTGGAGTCTCTTGAAGCCAAAATACTGTGGCAGGATATCCGAATACCAAGAGCGCAAGAAACTAACTTTTTCCATTCAAAGAAAGACTAAAACAGAAACTTCCAAAATATTTTCTCTTTCCTAACAACTCCGAAGGTACGTGCCCAATAGCCCTAGCAAAGGGGCGGATGCGTTCGGATGTTGGTATTACACTAGAGTGCCGTAATCCGTACTTAACTCAGGGTCCATAAAATAAGGGCCGCCTAAATTGGCAGATGAGAACATTGCTCAATTCTGTTAACAGTATTTTTGACCAGGATAAAAAATATAAAGTTCGCCAGAGTTATTTTTACTGGTAAAAATATAATATAGACCAATGTCTCTAATGTGCCAAAATTTCTCAATTCCGCATTTATTATGTAAATTAATAGTCCCAAACTCATATCTTAAAGTGTATTAAAATAAGTTATTAATATGGTTTGTCAGAATTTAACATAAAAGAAGAAAAATTTTCGACTCAACCTAACCAAAAAGACACTGAAACCGGATTTGGGTATTCTACGGCGCCCAGCCGGACCGCGCAGCGCTTAGGAAAAGTCCACCGCAATCACAGGGTAGCAGGTGAAATGAAACAGTCTCTTCAGATTCCATATCTAGACGCCTTGTAGATTGACGTGGTATAAGAAACTTGATAGTCCATCGCTGTTTACCTAGTTGATTTCCTTACTTTATCTCGAAATTTGTCCGTAAAAGGTGTCCGCCATTTTGTTGCTTTAAATAACCAAGCAATCATTGTAGAGCATGAAAAATTCAGCGAATTGTAAGAAAAAGAGTAATGCTAGATTACTGCTGTTTTGTTTTTTCCAACAGCTTCTCTCAAAAGCAACTATATATCAACGAACTTGAACGTTTTTCCGAAAAATCCGAAAATTCCCGTTTTTGTGAACATTTCTCAAGTTTGACGCCCTGTATCTATTTGACGCCTGAAAATTTTAAAAAACGACGAGCGGGAACATAAAATTCAATCATTTTGCAATAACTATGCCAAGTTTCAATAACCGCACTCAAAAAAACATTTTTAGCCCCTTGTCCAGGTTTTTTCGATTCTAGCCCACTGTGCGCCGGTTAGTATACGTAACCGTGGGCGCTCGAGGGTTAATGAACTTAGGTAATCGATATTTAAAATCAACATATTTTGAAAGAAGAATCCATTGTAGTATCGGGTCTTTTTATATATTTGGTAATTTTTAGTCATTTTCGACGAATTCAGTAGTTTAATAGTACAGTGGAAGTAAGAGGATTATTTACTTATTTTTGTAATCAGTGAATGCTAATGATATCGTCGCAAATTGAACTTGGACAGAGTAATTAATAATAACGAAGAGATGCGTTAAAAGCGAGGCAATGGAGTATCTTCTTCATTCGATAATATTTAATGTATTTTCTTCTTTTGTCTTTTTTTAAAGTGTTTTAGACTTAGAATTTTTACTACTTTTACCAGGTATTAGCTTGTATTTTTCTAATTCTTGTCTCATTTCGAAAATTTGACGATCTTTTATGAAGCGAAGTCCTGTTCATGCTAATTTAATGCTAATATTCAACGTAAAGGTACAGATTCTATTAATTATTCATATCCCAACCTGACATATATCCCACCCCCTACCCCACCCGTTCAAACCCCACCCTCTTTCCCACCCATTCCACCAACCACTCCCATCCCACCCTATACCCCACCTAATCCCATCCCTCCCTCTAACCCACCCTCTCCCATCCCACCCTCTACCCAACCCACTACCCTCCCACCCTCTACCCCAACCACTCCTATCCCACCCTCTACCCCACCTACTCCCATCCCTCCCTCTTCTCCACCCAGTCCCATCCAACCCTCTACCCCTCCCACTCCCATCCCAACCTCTACCCCACCCACTCCCATCCCACCCTCTACCCCACCCACTCCCATCCCACCCTCTAACCCACCTACTCCCATCCCTCCCTCTACCCCACCCACTCCCATCCCACCCTCTACCCCCCTTCTCCCATCCCACCATTTACCCCACCCACTCCCATCCCTCCCTCTACCCCACCCACTCCCATCCCTCCCTCTTCCCCACCCACTCCCACCCCCCCTTAACCCCACCCACTCCCATCCCTCCCTCTTCCCCACCCACTCCCATCCCCCCCTCTTCCCCACCCACTCCCATCCCTCCCTCTTCCCCACCCACTCCCATTCCTCCCTCTACCCCACCTACTCCCATCCCTCCCTCTAACCCACCCACTCCCATTCCTCCCTCTACCCCACCCACTCCCATCCCTCCCTCTAACCCACCTACTCCCATCCCTCCCTCTTAGCTCCCTACTCCTTTCCCACCCTCGAAAGCCAACCACCCTATCCCTCTCACTATTCCGATCATTCCCACATTTCCTTGCCACTGCTTCACCTAGACCCTTACACCCATTCCCAACGTTATGGCCCATCGACTTCGAATCCTCTGCCCTTCCCATTACAATCCTTTTCTCTATAACACCCTCATGCACTCAATTCCGCCCCTCTCCCAATCAATTGCTTCCTTCCCTTCCTCTACCATAACCATCTCCCATCATTCTTTCTTTATTCTTAATTAGACAATAGGTAAAATAGGGGTAATTGAATGTAAAGGTACAAAGTTTATAATTTATACATATCCCCGCCTTACACATCGTAACATGTCTATACATTCAGCAATAGTGTGTTTGGCAAAGGGCGTAATTTGTTTTTTATATTATAACATTTAAAGTCATGGAACACTATACAAATTCCTGCCTTACAAACTTGTATACTATACATAATTGAAAATATAGTTTGGCTCGGGAGAAAAATATGGTTTTTTACTTGTTATTCATCTTCCAAATCAGACATCAGGACAAATATGGGTAATTCAAAGTAAGGGTACAGAATCTATAAATTATTCATATCCCCGCCTGACACATCGTAACAAATCTATACATTCTGCAATAGTTTGGCTAAGGGTCCAAAGTTTTTAAAATCCATATAATATATAAATTAGGTCATAGAACACTATGCAAATTCAGGCCTTAAAAATATTTTAATATACATTATTGAAAATATATTTTGGCTCGGAAGAAAAAAATGTATTTCACTTCTGATTCGTCTTCCGGGGTAGAGCGATGCTTTAGAGGTTTGGGGAGGACCTAAACTCCTTCTCGCCCCTGGATGCGCTGTGCAACTTCTTCCCTCTTCTTTTGCTTGGGCCGTGAAGTCTTTTTCCTGCTTTTTGAAGGGCACCATGAAGTCATATGGAAGGAAAATTAAGGAAAGGAATCTTTAAATTCCTATCGAAATATTTTTTACGAATAGAAAAGTAAATATAAGCATAGTTCCAAGGAAAACAATAATATTAATACCTAGACTGTATCATTATATACACAGAAGTAGATTTAAAATTCAGATATTAATTTTTACCATCTATAATTTATGAATTTAATTTGGTTTAACAATACAGGGAAATTATGTTCTAGCAACCAAATGAAGAAATATGGGAATATAACAGCTAAGAAGTATCATTTAAGTCCGTGGAAAATCCATTTTAACATATCGGGATCATTTATGTTTTTGGCAAATAGATTTAATTTTATCTCCGTCACTCCTGACGGTGGAACTCGCTATTTAAAACAATAATTTTTGTAGGACGAATCCGTCCGACAGCATATAAATGAGTCAACATTCTAATAGGTTACCTCGATTTTGAATCTTTCAGTAGCCGAAATACTTAAATTTACGGCTGTAACATCGCAATTTTTTATATACTTGCGTCGTCTTTTCATTAAAGGGAAAATATCGTTACAACAGATTAAGTAGATAGCCAAGAGTTGACCCTTAGTTAGTAGTGACAAAAACATTAAGTAATTATTCGCGTGGAGTAAAAATGACCCAAACGTTCTTTGAATTTTCAAGACCTCTTTCATAGTTAATCAATTGATTCAATTTATTGTTGTACATGAATGACTCTTTAAAAAAATAATTCAAACATTTTTAAGTAATATATTCTAGCATCAAATATACATTAAATAAAATGTTTAAACGGGTATCAAAACTGCAGTAACTTTTAAATTTATCATTTTTACTATTAAGAATTGACCTAAGAGTTTAAAACTAATGAAATATGTAGTAGTGGATTCATTTAGTTAACAGTTCGTTAATTTAGTGAAAATATTGCACGAAAATAAACTTTCGAATTTTTTTGAAACTTTCAGTTAAGTGGTTTCCATACTATAAAAAAACGGTAAGTTATATTTCGAATTGGGACTTTTATCCTTATCAGTGTTACCTATATTAGTTTTATTTAATGAAAGCATTTTTTATGATTCTAAATTTATGGCGTATGGATATTATTTAAACTACGCTGTTATTAATTAACATTTCTTAACCTTTATCCAGCCTATAAACTGCACAAAACTGGAGTACCAACTTTTAAACAGTAATTATTCAAACGTTTTTTGCGTAATTCTTTGTTACTATAATAGAATTACATTAACATTAATTTACTTAGTGAGCTTTAATAAAGCTTTTTAACCCTAAGAGCATTTTAATCATTTCAGTTGCATTTCAAAATGTTTGGTAAAATCTTTAAAATATCCACGATAAATTGTTTTGGAATTTTTTTCAGTAGGCGATGGGTTCTGTATTTTTTTGATTTTTAGCAATTAATTAGTTTTCGTAAAGGCACTTATAAATTATTGAAATCGGGTTTAGATCATTATTAAAATTCATTTTCGTCAAATTGGTAACACTGATAAAATTGCTTAGTTTTTATTACTTGAATTTAACTAAATTCGCAGATTATGAGCATACAAACATCTTTACATAACGAAAATTTGGTTGAAATACCTTCATTGGTTTCTTTGTTACCGAAGGAAATACGCTTTATATTGACCACACGCAAATAATTAAGGGTTAATATCAGAGCATATAATGGACAACGAACTGCAATTTACTGAAATGAAATGCATCTTTGTCGGCGGGTTATTTTTAATAAGTTAAGAATTATCTCTACCATTGGATTCTCCAATGAATTTGAAAACTCGTTTTTCTTTATGGTTGCCGTTAGTGATTTCTCGTAAAACAAAGGAAGAATATTTAATAAGGTACAAAACCCGATCCTAAGTTGTAATTCGAACTTACGGAGCACTCATTAATGACGGATTAAAAAAATAACAGATTCATTATTCCTAGCTATCGTACGAACGGAAAGACACACGACTGAATTACTTCACCGATTTATTCTAAAAGTCGTAGATTGAACCGTGAAAAACAATAGCAAAGTAAATTCTCGAAAACGAAAAGCAAAAACCATAAGCTACAGCTATCAATGTATCAATGTAGTAATTATTTCTTAGGATAGGAATAAAATCACTTTGCAGTTTATAAACTGTGTTTTTACTAAAAATCGACCATCAGATCGTAATTTTTTTAATAGAAGGTAGTGCAAAAAGTGTAATTATTTTAATTTCTTTTCAATGGTGTACCACCAAGTTAAGCTAAATCATTTCGATTATATTTCAGTGCCACGGACGTAATTTGCAAATGTTCAAATAATGTAACAGAATTTGATGTAAGAATTACGAAACATTTTTCAAATCCATAAGGCAAAGTACAGTGTTTCAGGGTAATTGAAAATTCTCTTTACCTTAAATTCTCTCCCATCAATTCTGATTCTATTCTCAGTAAGTTGGAATTCCGGCGTTTCCATGAGCATCTTCAGTGATGGTTTTTCTCTGCGCCATTAGCTTTTGATTGAGTTGTTCTCCTGGTCAATATCGATATAAATAGATTAGTGCTCTTCTCAAACCTTTAGAAAAAAATTGAAAATGAAAATTAATAATGCATCGAATGAAAATAATCATTAAACTATGTTTAACTAAATAGTGGTATTCTAACTACTAGAATTCTATCCAATATACCTCCGAGCCACGTCCTGGAAATTGGAAAACCTTGGTTCGAATCCTGAACAAGTCACTTTTTTACCTACTCTACAACGCTTTGGTTAAGTCGCACGCTTTCCTTCACTAAGTCAAACTTCATTTCGATCGTTTCATAATAAGAATTAAGTATATTATTTCATAGCCAGGAGCATATACGCGATAACATTATTAATTTGTTGAATGAGGAAATAAGTTACTTTGGAAACATATCTCCTTTAATTACCTTTTTTTAAATCTGCTAAACTTTATGCAAAATATGAAGCAGAGAAAATCAATTCAGAAATTCATTCTTTAAAATGAGAATTATTATTTTACACAATTCTAAACTGATGAATATACAACCATTTACGAAAGAAGATTACTACTGTTTGATTGTTTTCTTAATACTGTTTCATTCCAAATTGAATTAAAATTCCTCAAATAGCACATCTCATTATTAAATTATAAAGTTATTTGGTAATTAATACTCATAATTCTGATGAGAGAGATATTGAACTTAAGATCTTATTTCATACACTTGGGAAGAACTGATAACCCTTTGAGAAACGATAAAAATTCAAGCTCCTGGATCTTGTCACTCGAGCGGTGTTTCAATTTTCACTGAATGTGCACGGAAAATCAGCCTAGCAATAATGACGATAAAAACTCCTGTTAACTATTTCCTGAAGATTATGAGTAAAGTAATCGTAGGTAACACTAGACTCGCCACTGAATTTGAATCACGAAATACGTTAGGATAACCGATAGTGATATCTCGTAAGACAATGCGGATTGTTTAAAAAGGTAGGGAAAGTAAAGCAGATGCTTAAGTAGTAATTCAAAGCGAAAGTACACACATCGGTGACCGATTAAAAAAATTACTCTTTTTAATTCCTTATCATCCGTTCAAACATGATCAACGACTGAATTACTTCGAATATTTATTCTAAAAGTCGGAAATTAAAGTTTGAAATTTGAGTCGACGATTCAAAATATGTACTTGTTTTGAAATAGAGATGTTTTGAAAGCAAGAGTAGTTCTGATAAAGAAGGTCAAGGCAAAATGCTTTCTAGAATGGGGAAAATGAAAGTGCATTGTAATCTCAAAACAAACAGCTGCCCCGTAACCTTCAGTTTCACCGAATTCCAGTTCTTCAGTTCAATTTTTAATAGGAAAAATATCGATACATTTATTTTTTTAAATAACAATTCATGAACTACGATAAATTTAATCCAATGATTTACCCTTGAATGAGGTCTTAAAAATTCAGAGAATAATGTGGTCGTTTTTTCCTCAAGACACAAATTACGTATATTTTTTACGGGACTAATTCAGTGTTAAGCATTGGAATGGGAGTTTATCAATAAAATGTTTCCATTCGAATTTTCAAAAACATCAATATAAAAATCAACTCACGCCTTATCCGTGTTTACCATCTATTGGATAATCAGCTGTCTCGTGACCTTGGTCGTGACTTTCACTTGCCACAGAGATTCATTTTCCCAATCGGTGAGAAAAACCAGCGTAGTATTTATCAGACCAGGATCATTCCGAATATCGGATACCTCAAAATAAAGAGATGCAGTATTACTAGGAATAATCTTTACGAGTTCTTATTATTTTATTATAAACTAAAAGTCAAAAAGTTAATATAAATTCAATTACCGATACAGTATTAAAATCATTATATCGGCGGAACTTGCCTGAATCCGGTTGTAAATCTATTGAAAAGATCCATTGAAATAATACATGATTTATCTATTTATCAAAATGTTTACGAAAAAACGGTGAAACATGCTATAGTTCAGTAGAAAATTTACGTTTTTTTCGCCTAAGAATACACAAAGTTCGAAAAACGTAATAAAATTGGTTCTCGTATTCTAGATGTCGACGAGGTTAAACCAAATTTGATAAAAACTTTCCAATTCATCATGAAATATACGAAAAAGAGCATAAACGCAAAATTTCGGTCGAAAATTTAAATGTTTATCGACTAAAACTGGTTACTTTATAAGAAGTATCAATCGGAGAATCAATTCAGAAATTTAATCCTTAGAATTTGGATAAATGTTTCACTAAAATTTAATCCGATTCTCAGAGATTCGTTTGTGAAAAAATGTTATGAATGATTGACTAAATAATGCTCTCAATACCGATTCTTCAAAGTTGAATAATATTCCTGAAAAAAGTATCACTCAAACTTAAAATTACAAATGATTCCGGTAAAAATGAATGTTATTCTGGTGAGAGAAATACTGAGCTTAACATTCATTCCGTATACTTGAGAGGAACAGAAAACTACTGCTAAACGATAAAGATTCAAACTTCTCAACGATTATTGTCTGACTTTCTGAATTGGGACAGTATATCAGCGGAGTCATAATTCCATAAACAATTATAAAAAAAATCCAATATATTATCTTGATTATTAATATTTTCGGTAAATAAATTCAAATTTGATAGCGTAAAATTCTATTACTCAATACGATGATCAGATCAATACTGACATACGCGAGCCCGGATTGGCAATACTGTTCTCACACCATATTATACTAATTAATTGCATTCGAGAGAATGACTACAAAAAACATTTTAAGAGTTCCGAAAATAACCTCTATGAAGGACATTTATTGGGGCAAACTCAAGCCAATTGAAACAGTGCTAAAAGAAGCTGTTATAAATTTAAATGATCCTCTTCCTCAAGGACCTTCCGAGCTCTTCCGAAGTATGTGGGACTCCCCAAGGGATTGCTGCCCTAAATATAAAAGCCCAAGTATGCCTCAAAGCTTGTAACTCTTATTTTAACCTAGGACTAGGCAACTTCGCGAATATCTTATTTTTTCCTATACGTTCTTAATTAATTATTTATTTATTCATTTTCAAAACCTTTCACTATTTGTATCCTCTGATTTCAATCAATTATTATCGTACATTTTAAATTCAAAATACCCGCGCGCAGCCGCGTCCGTTTTTATCTATCTTTTACTCTTTATTGTTTTCATTTTAAAATCGATTAAATTATTTTAGGGTATAGCAGATCCAATAATGTCAAGCGATCTCTTTTAATTCCAAAGTACATTAAGTATATATTTTTAATAATCTGACCGTAATTAATTTTAATCCACGCCTTTTACTCTTCACCAATATTGAACGACCACTTCAGGAAAAATATCAACGTGTCAAGGCGTGTGTGGTCAATGTGGACGGCACCTTTGGTGAAAGCGGTCCCTAGCTCAATTCCCGGTGGGTGCCAATATGCAAAAGCACTTTTACTTTAAGAATGATGCAGAAATTGAAAAAGTCGAATTCGCAGCCAAGGGGCTGGAAATTCAGTATCACCCAAAAATTAAAACGGCATTCAGCCTGCTGCTTTCTTTTTTTTGACCTGTCTCTAATCGGGAGCCGGTTCAAATCCTTCTTGAACTATAATTTATATATATTTATATTTATTCATTAAAACCGAAAACAATTTAATAGTATGAAAGTCCTTTATTTTTAAATTATTCGAGCCATACATGTGGACAAATATTTATATAATCCAGGCACCAATTACATTGTATCCCTTGGGGGGAGCAATATTGATGACGACAACGTTATATTGATTTGAACCAAATAAATTTTTAAGAATGAGATCGTAAAATAGACGTACTTCTCTATTTATATGTTTAAATTGTTAGAAGGTGAAATACAGCGATTCGTAGTAATTAAAAATTCTCATTACCTTAATTTGAACTCCGACGTCTCCATGCGGATCTCCGGTGATGTTTTCTCTCTGTCACATCACACCTGCGCAGTATCGATATGTGAATCGATTGCAGCTCTCCATAAATCCTTAAAGACAAACAAATGCAAATTAATAATGCATTGAATAGCGATAAAGGTGTTTACGAGATGGGAAAAATAGTGACTTGACTGGGACACGAATCCGGGTCTCTCACATTCCGGACGGTTAATCTAATAGCTCAAAATTTCCGTCATTCTAACAACTAAAATACTGGTATCTTATCAACTAAGCTACATCCTTTAGAGTGGTGTGCTTGGCTTCGAGTCCTAGCAAAGTAACTATGTTACACTTCTTGTACAACACTGTTTAAGTTTCCTCTGCAAAGTAAAATTTAATTTACATCGCATGTTGAAAAATAATTAAGAATTTTCCTTGAGATTTGTGAATCTGTATGTAAAACGAAACTAATAATTTTTCAAATGAGGAAATCCGTTGTTTTGAAAACACATTTCCGTGAAAGATTTAAAAAATCTGGTTACATTTATAAGAAGTATCAATCAGAGAATCAATTCAGAAATTATATCCTTAAAATTAGAATAAAAGTTTCGCAAAAATTTCATCCAACTCTATGAGATTCGTTTGTTACAAAAGGTTATGAATGATGGACTAAATGTTGCTCACTATACCGATTCTTCAAACCTGAATAAGATTCCTGAAAAAAGTGTCTCTCAATATAAAATTGTAAATCAACTCGGTAAGAAATTAATACTATTCAGATAAGAGCGTTGTTGAACTAAAAATTCATTCCGTAGACTTGTAAAGACCTAAAAACTATTGCGAAACGATAAAAACTCAAACTTCTAAACGATTATTGTCTCACTTTCTGAACTGGGACGGTAAATCAGCGGAGTCATAATTCCATAAACATTTCTAAAAAAATCCAATATATTATCTGGATTATTAATATTTTCGGTAAATAAATTTATATTTAATAACGTCATCTTCACCTGGGGAACTCACTAGTTAATTTATAAACACTAATACCACCGGAAAGTTTCCACTAAATTTGAAATCCTGTAATCCGTTATGATAATAGTGATGTCTCATGAGACAACGCATGAGTATTTAAAAAGCAGGGGAAAGTAAGTCTGTTTCTTAAGTGGATTATAAAAATAAAAGGACACTCATCGATCAGTGATTTTAAAAGTAACTCATTCTGAATTTCTAACCATTCGTTCAAACATGATCAACGATTGAATTATTTCGAAGAATTATTCCAAAAGTCGGCAAATGAAAGTTTGAAATTTGAGTTGATGATTCAAAAAATGTAAATGTTTGGAAATCGAGATATTTTGAAAGCAAGAGTAGTTCTGATAAAGAAGGTCAAGGCTAGGGCAAAATGCTTTCGCGCATGGGTATAATGAAAGTTCCTTGATATCTCAAAACAAACAGCTGTCCCATGACCTTCAGTTTAGCACAGAATTCCTGTTATTGAAATCGGTAGGGAATAAATCTAGTAAATACATTCGTATTAATGAAGAAGTTCTCTTATAAGTGATATAATGAACAATCACTCGAATAAAGTATTGACGAATCTATGTGGCATAATTCAACTTGAATTCTCGATGTCCGTTACCGTTGGTGACTTCTCGTATTGAACTCGAAAGGTTTTGAACCAGAATTTAGACCTTGAACCTTTAATTCATTAACAGCCACGTTCCAAATTTTCTCTCGTTATGTGAGTATTATTTACAAATATTAACTTTCGATGAAACTGATGCTTGCCAGAGAACAAAATATTATAAGATATTTACGGCTCCAACAACGAATTTTTAGTGCATAGATAGATTATTCATAGCTTACTCTCTGTATGTAGCTTTGCAATCGCCTAGTATCCATTTACAAGCAATATCTTCCAACAAAAACACTTTGTCGGCTAAACTAATAATATTTGCTTACTATACGTCTTATTATCGTTGACATAATGGCCCACATATCTTTGCTATTAACAGCCCAATCTACCCTTTTCGTGTAGCTCTATAATGTGAAAAATTAAGAGAAATAACTTTGACTGACAGGATTTTTTGTCCTAATCTTAGAATCTGGAACGTTGAGTACCGATATGACCCATCAATGACACTTGAATCCCTTATATTTCACGGTACAGCAATTCTATCAAAGACTTTATAAAAAAGAAGACAAAATCTAATTAGGTATCTTTGGTAACTTACCATTCGCTGAAAATCCTGGGTGAAGTCGGCGATGGATGTTGAAAAATGAATACTGGCCTCTTCCTAAAAATATAAAAAATCCAGAATATTAATTATTGCTATTAGAATATGCGACAGTAAAAATATCGGTACTCTAAAAAACATTAACGAAGTTGGATCGCGTTGGCCAATTCAAATCTCCAACGGTCTTTCCACAAATCAATTTGGCAGCACTTCCTCACCGGAAGAAATCTCGACAGGAACTGACAAAAAAACCGTCTGCGCAACCGATGATCGAAATTGCCGTCACCTGATTGGTCGAAATTTAACCGTCTGTCAATCTGGCTACGCCCACCAACCGCCTTGGAAATTTTCCACGATTGTTACCATTACAAACCATTATATTTAGACGAATTTCAAAAAGTATCATTTTTAATATTTTTTTAAATTTGTTTGCAAAAAATTATTTTCGTCGAAGATCGCCCTTATATGACATAGATATAATGATTCACTATTTCACATATAAAAGACGTCATCGTAAGACAAAGAATAGATATCGGTGCAGGGGATATTAATTGTAGACCGATGAAGACATCAGCAGAGAAGAGAAACAGCTAAGAATTCGCGAGATTAGTGACCTTCAAATTTCCTGCTTAATGTAAAAGACTCTGAATAAATAACCCTTCCACCAAAGACTTAGCCAAACTACGCAGAATTACCGGATACTAAACATCAGAAGGGTAGCATTTAAAGCTCATCGAAGGAGCATCTCATCTGAAGTCTTTCATGTCGAAGACTTCTCAATATCGTACCCTATTAGTTTATACTCTGCACCTTGTTGGATTTAGATTGATAGGGAAATACTCTATGCAATAAACTTCCCAAAATATATTGAAATTGCCGAGACATGCAAATTCAATGACTATTAAGAATATTTCTGGAATTAAAACAAATCACTTCTGAAAGTTATCAAGTTCATGCAACGGCTTAAGTAATTGAGTAAGTTGATTATTAGGTGACTGCTATTTTTCAAATGGAAAGGATTAAGTGAGACGAAAATATATACATTTTCTAAAAAAACGAGCGAAAGATATCCCAAATAACCTCCGGCTCTACTCAATGACTTTACTCACAGGATAAAGGGCTAACAAATCCAGTAGAACAACAAGATTAGATAAATCGAGTACAACAGTTAGCATCGTTAGATTTCTTCACCAAATTACAAATTTCACTATGGATGATCTTTACCACGGCTCACCACCTTGATCAAGAGTTCGTAATTATTTTTTGATCGATTGAACGATGAAACATCTTGCCTATGTTAGTACTATGAATCAAGTTATGCTTATAAATACTAAATATTCTAGAATACGAATGTATTTGCACTGTGAATTCTGATATCAGAGAGCCAAGTAGAACCAGTCTTTGCTTACCCACGAGGTGAAATTTCATATTCACATCTAGATTCAAATAAATGCACCATGTCATTGTGCTTACAGTAGAATCCTGCATTTTTCTATTGTAACATGAACGAAGGATTCCCCATTCCCGTGAACTGCAGCACGTAATCAATGAATTATCAGAAGTATCTTCTTGGGATTTTTTCGATCACAGATTTAGAACAACACATTTTTCGACACTTGATTTACGACATTGCTGTGAGTCGAGTCTTCAACTGTCGGAAAACGTTCTTCATGTATTTTTCCCATACGTATATTCTAACGAAGCGCAAGGAACTTACAGAAATTTAGAGGAAAAGGATTTCTTTCAAACAAATCAACTTCACAAAGACGAGCAATTTTTAGGCACTTTGAAAATTCTTTCGAATGTAGATAAGACCATTTCCCAATGCATAGGAATTGGAAGTCACGTGAGTTAGACGTGGAAAGAAAGAACATCGAGTTCCGAACGTTCTGGAATTTTCGGAAGGCAACTTTAAGTGTCGTCATTTCATGCAAGGGAGAAGCGAATTGGATGGATGACATGAGGTTGGTTTGTGGTGTAAATTCTGCTCCTGTGAAATCTTCTAGCAAAATTGGAATACGTTTACTAAACCACACAGTATTATTAAGATCGACCATGGTTCCATAGCGTGCCTCCAAGATCAGCTGACACATAATATAATGTAATACTGATTGGTTTAGTATACGTCTTCCTACGAAGCACGGTGTTTAATTCACGATTGATAAAAGTGTATTTGCTGCAATGTTTGAGACATAGAATCAATGGTGAAAAGAGAAGTTGGGATTATGCTGTCGCTCACAAAGAACGGTTCAGATTAAGTGGTGGAGTACGTATGATATCAGCGAAATGCCTAATTCTATTCATAGCTATTTCCTACCTGAAAATGTTGGAAAGAAAGGTTTGCGTCTCTTAAAATCGGCAATTCTTACTTAGCTTTCGAAATCACGAGGTCCTTTCTAATGACGATGTCACCTTCGGAAACGCTTCGTTTGACTGTCTTTTATTTTCAGAAGAATCGCGAGGAGCGAAGCGAAGTACGGTGAGTGCAAGGATTGACTCTGCTTCTACGAATAATTGACTCCAATGTGGTTGTGCCGACTAAAAAGTATAATTATTACGTTTCGTAATGAATATATTTAAATATTACGTGTGTTTGTGAGTGGTGTGGTAGCTATAAGAACCAGGAAGTGGAATTAAGAGTATTGCTGGAAGATCGAACCTGGTTCCTTGGATTGTGCAACATGTGCCAGTGAATGACATGCCGTACAGCTTCTAAGGTTTGGAATATCTACTTCTATTCGAAGGTAACAATTATACGGGAGCAATCCTTTACGAAATCGATCTTTCTTCCGATTAACGTTTTATTGAGGGACGTTGAAGGTAGAATTGTCGAATGACATGCATTGTACAAGTCGTGCATTAACAAAGTGTGAGATTTGGTTGCAAATACCTGTTAAAACTATTGATTGGAAAAATTTTGAGATGGTTTTGTTCATCATGATGGTGTTGCCATGGATTTTCCGTTACCATAGAATTCATTTCTTTAGTATTCCTTCCAGAATGTCGCTATTATCTACTCAAAGTCGTGTACGGTGTTAACGATTCAAATAGAGGAATCAATTTCCCAATGAAACATACATTACTTTGTGTATAAATCAGAAACAGAGAGGTGGGATTATTTAAAAACGTGTGTCGTAATATGATCACTGATTGCCTTAAAGATTGCACTCGCTTGAAGCGTTGATTTAGTGGAAAATATTAACTTAATGCTAACCTTATTTTTAAAGCAGTAATTCAGTGTTTTTCATCGATTAGAGTCCACAGCGTTTGTCCGAACTGGGTGAAAATTTGCACAAGTATTCTTCGAGATCAGAAACGAAGTATTGTTTAATTTTTCTTCGATACCTTTTCTGGGTTCGAACCAAGATCGCTCAAACAATTTTCCATAATAAATACACCTTAACTTCACTTTTATCTTTTGCAGGCTTCATTTCTTATGAAGAATTAAATGAGAAGGTATGGTCGTGCTGAGTCGAGACAAGCACCAAAAGAACGGAATTGAACGAAGATTCGTATTTTCATCGTGGAATATCGTTTTCGAATCTTTCTTTCGAGCAATTCGACAAAATAATCGTAAAATTTTGGATATTATAAAGAAGCAGTCCTCCTGACGACCAATGCGATATTTGAGTCCATGAAATTTCTAATAAAGTGAGAACGGGATTTTATAAGTGGGAACCAAAAGGTATTTAATCATGTTATGACCGACAACTTAATTAAATTTTATAAATGTAATCTATTTCCATACTCTAAGACTCAATCATATCTCAATATGATTCTTTTCGTAGCGTTTATCTTAACCCAGTGATTACCAGCCATCGTTAACTTCGGGGTTATTATAGAATTCGCTTAAAGTTAGAAGTATTTTTTTACAATTCATTCCATTTTCAAAAATTTAGTTATTTAAACAAAATTCCATTATTTAAAAGCAATATTTAATTATTTTCATTTTTTTTGGTGATTTTAAATGTAACGGTTGCCAGGGGTAGGGGTGGGGGAAATCAAATTTCCACCAATCAGAGCGCAGCTACTCTTTCGCAATGGTTTTCTGTGACAAAATTTTCAGTTCCCGGTGAGACTTCGTGGGGATAGGTCGTGCTGATACACTTCCGCAGTAACGGTAAGAATTTGAATCTTTTTTCGTTATGTTTTAACGTTTGAAGTGCTGATATATGTTAAAAGCGTAGTGTATTTGGATGCAATATCTGCACTTAACCTATCTATTGCTAATCTACCATGACACGGAATATTTCTGTTAACTATGTTTTCCGAATGAGCTTGCAGGAGATTGAACATTCGGCAAATGAAATTTGTATCGTATTTTCAACATTCGGAAATTCAAATTATTAGATTTTTACTGACGCGAAAGAATTTTCTGTTCTTAAGGAATCTCAAATTAAATATGTTGCCGACTGTGGCGAAGGAGTTGTTAGCGCTAGCTACTCCAACGCAAAGGTCTCGGGTTCCAACCCCGGCAAGTCGGAATTGTTCTTGCTAGGGGATGGTTGTATCTTTTTAAATAGCATTAACTTTTTAAGTGGATATAATCGGGATCTTTTTTTTCCATAAGAGAAGCTAATATTATCATTTGCTGTACGAATTTTTCACTTAAAAGCGAGGTTATATCTTAATTTGAGAAGTTGTCATTTTTTAAGCGGAATTATACTTTGCTAAGCAAAGCTTTCATTTAAGAATATATGTTACCATTTTTAGGATTATTATTTACTAAGTGTTAAGCTAAGTTATCGTTTGAGAAGCGGATTTATTATTTCCTAAGCGGAATTATCTCTTAAGAAAAGAAGTTATCACATGCTAAGCTTAGTTATTATGTGATAAGCTTAGTGATTGCAACCTTTTAAAAGTAGTTGATCCTGGTAATCTTGTTTCGTTTGCATGTAACTTTAGCCCTTTTTTACGTAATCTAGAATCCCCATTCCTGTTTTACCCTTCCTTGCTTTCCTTCTATTTTTACTTCAATTACTCTCCATTGTTCCTGCTATCATAGTCTGATCAATGGACTGTTTTCATTTGTCATATGGTACAGGATACAGAAAAATATATCTCTCATTATCTTTTGTCCCAGTCTTGATCATGGCTGTGATGAAATGAAAGCTACAAAGGTATGAGTGAATAGTTGTACTAATCAAGGTCTCTCCTTACGGAATGCCAAGAAATATGTTAATGTCTTTGAAACTGTTAATAAATGTTTTCCTCCTGCATGACACTTAATGCTAAGAAATAATTTCGAGCTGATTAATGTGTTGGTGAACTGTGGGATGTTCTCTCACTATTAATGGAAAAGGAGTGGATATCGGTCACTAATTATCTGGAAAGGTAAGACAATTTCTATATAGTAAATAAACTTGTGATAACTAAACAAAACTAACTTTATGGTAAAACTAATCCAAAGTTTGAAAATTATAATAAATTTTTGAGTGCATTTAAAGCTTCTCTCACAACAGAGATAAAACAAACATGGACGAGACTAGAAAAAGATGGTCAACAAAAGCAAAAAACAACTATGAGCACGCAGATGAAGATCATAAATAAGCATTAGCTGTGGTCAACCTCATATGAGACTAAGCAATGCAGTGCATATGTTAATTTAACCCCAGCAGCTGGGGACAAAATATTAGTAATCCTTCGATGATGTTGAATAGGCAAAAGGAAAAATGACTACTTCTTGAATATATTAACAGGACTATCGAGGTAATGAATCAACATAGGGTTACAAAGTTTAGAGTAAATAGGTTTAAGTCTAGGATACTTTCAAAATATCTGAATAAAATTGGACAAAATTATTCAATTATTTTAAGGCCATAATTAACAACTATTGTTTTATAGGTACCAATATTGAGAGGTCTTCTGCTCTTCTGGTAACTTCAAAAGAGAGCTACCCTAGCAGAATAAAATTCTCACTATGGAGTGGTGTGATACCTCCCCCAGGTCGAGAGATTCTGCCCATCGAGTGGGTCTGAGTACCACGGGGTAGCTCTCAAATGAAAAGTACCATTTTCAGAATACAGTTCTCTTCAGGGGAGGTGTAACGCCTCTCCTGTTTGAGAGGTTCTGCCCATGGAAAGAGGGTCTGTGTACCTCATGGTATCACTCAATAGAAAGCTACCTTTGGCAAAATAATAATCTCATCGACGATCAGGATTCCGATTGAGATGTTTTGCCCTTCAAGACTTTTTGGTAGCTATCAAAAGAGAGATACCATTTGCAGATACAATTCTCATCACCGAGAGGCATTTTGCCTCTCTTGACAGAGAAGTTCTGCCCATTATGGGAATAAAACTTGAAGATTTCATGTAGAGGGTCTGATCTGACCTCTCATGTTGAGCGAGACGTTTTAATAATCGATGTGCTTTGAAGAAGGCATCTTATTTAAGATTATCGTTGGATGGAGGGATTCCAATGCCTTCCCATTTGTTGATGACAAAATAAGGTATGTTTTTCTTAAGATTTTAGAATATATTTTTTAAGTATTGCTATCTGATTATCATTAGAAAATAATAATTTTTATGATTAAAATTTTTTCATTGAATATTAATGGTCTCTTTTTTAACCTTTCAGGATTGGGGTCCTTATAAATACATTATTGATAATGGTCTACTGGTTTACCTACCTTAAAATCTCCACGTATACCTACATGCTGAGACGTCTGCTGGTCTTCTGGTAACTTCAAAAGAGAGCTACCCTAGCAGAATAAAATTCTCACTATGGAGTGGTGTGATGCCTCCCCCAGGTCGAGAGATTCTGCCCATCGAGTGGGTCTGGGTACCACAGGGTAGCTCTCAAATGTAAGGTACCATTTTCAGAATACAGTTCTCTTCAGGGGAGGTGTAACGCCTCTCCTGTTTGAGAGGTTCTGCCCATGGAAAGAGGGTCTGAGTACCTCATGGTATCACTCAATAGAAAGCTACCTTTGGCAAAATAATAATCTCATCGACGATCAGGATTCCGATTGAGATGTTTTGCCCGTCAAGACTTTCTGGTAGCTATCAAAAGAGAGATACCACTTGCAGATACAATTCTCGTCACCGAGAGGCATTTTGCCTCTCTTGATAGAGAAGTTCTGCCCATTATGGGAATAAAACTTGAGGATTTCATGTAGAGGGTCTGATCTGACCTCTTATGTTGAGCGAGACGTAATAATAATGGATGTGCTTTGAAGATGGCATCTTATTTGATATTATAGTTGGATGGAGGGATTCCAATGCCTTTCCAATTGGTGATGAAAAAATATGGTATGTTTTTCTTAAGTTTTTAGAATATATTTTTTAAGTCTAGGTTTCTGATTATCAATACAAAATAATATTTTTTATGATTAAAGCTTTTTAATTGAATATTCATGATCTCTTTTCTAACCTTTCAGAAATGGGGAGCTAATAAATACATTATTGATATAGGTTTGCTGGTGTACCTACCTTAAAATCTCCTCCCAAACCATCCTATGGAAGAGAAAAATTGTAAAATGCATAGGAATAGCAGCAATTTCTAAATTGCTTTGGCAAGATAAGTCATTCTGTACCTAATGATCTTGACTTAATAACCATAACCTACTACAAAGCTGAGATGTGGTAGAAATCGATGAACCAGATACTACAGGTTAGTTTGGGAAGGTTCGTGCAGGCTCTCTTCTTGAATAATCTAAGGTAACTCTTTTATCATTTAATAGATCCTCATTTCAATATATGTTTAACACTATGCATCCAAAATTGTAATTTCTTTGTTTAATTGCTTTGTAATCATCTAATGTGGCCTTATGCTATTACTTTAATTTAAATTGGCATTTAATATTATAATAAATATATTATGCATTTGTCCTATTATTCCTATATAGAATATACACTGAATGTTCCTTAAATAATACCAGAAGCTCCAGAGTGCTGCAGCTTGGGAGCACTGTGGAGAATGGTGGAAATTGATCACTACGGTCTACAGTATGGGACAGTTGCTTAAGAGAGGCACCAAGTTGCAGAGACATTATTGGAAGAATGTACCAGGCCTTTCGACGGCTTCTGTTTAGGGCAGGGAAGTATAACAACAGCCACTGAGTGCTTTAAGGGTAGCTGCAGGGTAAGATAATATTACGTATATTGTTTTCAATTCATTGTTTTTAAATACGTCTCTTAGTTTTCCAATAAAATGCAAGACCTAATCATTTCTTTGATAAAGTTTGAATGGTGTTATATCATGTCAATTTATGTTTTTAATCGGTAATGATAAGTTAATTGGGTTTCAAGTATGATACAGTGGATTTAGATGGTGTGATAGGGAAAATCAGGAATTTTTTTCATAAGCTCTTGCTCCAGTTTGCCTCTGTTGATTTGTTGTGATTTTCCGTTCGTTCCATTGAAGTACTGTTAAATCCTCTCCTTTCAAAATATCGTTGCTCCGGCTTTTCCTTTCACATTGCTCTATGCTAGATCTGGGGATACATAATCATAATATTCTGGGGAGTTCATTATTTTTTATATATATTGCATGCCTTATTTGAGTTATAATATATATTTAGATACAATATTACAATTACTGTCAATATGTTCTGTTATACAGGTTGCAATACGATTTCGTCAATTTGCTTGAGTCAGCCAATGTCTGGCATCTTAACTTGCAGATTTTATAATAGTTATATGAATATTTCCAATTGGAGATCATGGACGAAGTTTGAGGGATGTATTTCTGGAAATCTGATTTATTTCAATGATCATCCTTGTGGTTACTTTACATTTAAGCTGTCTTTTGGTTTGCTTTGTTGGATCTTGTTTTCTTAAATTCAATGAAATAATGGAAGTGTATAGTGGCAATGGGTGGTCTGCAACCGAAATTGTTTAGACACTTTGAATAGCGATAGAAGATTTTATACATTTGTTATTGCAAACATACAATATACAATGTATTTTAGGTTCAATTCCATCATACTAATTGGATTTTTACTTTCTCCATATTCATAGTATATAAAAAGTATTGTTTTCATGAAAAAATTTGACTTCGAGATTTCAACCGAAATACATGTTTTGGGGTCCCTAGAATAAGTTCTGACTATTTTTTGAATGATGTCTGCGTCCATGTGTGTGTGTGTGCTTGTGGGCGCTCTTATGTGAAAACTATTAGCCCTATAGGTACAAAACCTTCACATACATACTGTTGTTTGCTAACAGAGTTGATAATTTTTTGGAGCAAATCCTTAAACCGGAAGTTGATTTTTTTTTATTCTTGGAAGCAAATTTCCTTTTTTGTGAAATATCTCAAAAAACATGAAATTTAGGTATATACTTTTGTTTTAGAAAATTTAATTTTCTATAACTGCTGTATTAAACATATTTTTCTATTACTGATTGCTAACGAGTTATTTGTGAAATACTGATAAACCGGAAGTAGCTGATTATGTACTTTGTGTGCACGGTAATATGAAAACTATTTGTAGTTCAACGTCAAATTATAGTACTTTGGTTGGTGTCGTTAGAGTTGATTAGTTTCTGGTAGAAATCGGTTAGCTGGAAGTCGAGCTCTAATTCTCGAAGCTCATTTCTAATTTTGAAAATATCTGCATTAATCTGATACTAAGGTATATACAATTATTTATAAAAGTTTAGAGAATGCAATTTAATATAACTTTTGTAAGAAAGATATTTTTGTATAACTGATTGTTTAGGAGTTATTCATGAAATACTGATCAACGGGAAGTTGCTGATTATCTACTTAAGGAAAAATATGAGACCTAAGTTTTTAAATTTTCATCAGTTATTTATTAATATTATTCTTTTTCAGGTGCGTAATTGCTATTCTTTATTGGCAACGTACTTATTTCCAATAGAACTACTTATGGGATTATAATAGGTTCAAAGAAATTCATTGAAATATATTCTTTTTGTATCCAGTCCTTCGGAGCATAGAGTATGCCTAGCTAGTTTGGTTTGAGTACATTAAATTTTTAACACATGCTCCGCACTGCTTTGGGCACAAGGTTATGGGTCGACGATTTAGTAGTAGTTTTTCCACAGGCCATTTTGGGAACTTTGTGTGCAAGGGCAAGTGTGGTCTCTTCCGACTGTTCATCATCGTCCACTTCCATGGCCTCATTGAGGCACTGGTAGCACAAAGTGGTGTATCAAAAATGACTTTATGATGATTAAAATTAAAGTTAGATCTGTTAATTCATCTCCTATCTATTAAATATAGATGTTTCTCCAATTATACCTAATTATACATTCACTGACTCATTCATTCATAGGGGATTAAAATTGTAACCATATTTCATTAATATTAGTAATTGCCTTGTTTAGTTGCCTTGTAAATATCTAACAGGATCTGCTGTTATTACTGGAATATCAATTGGCATTTATAATAATATTTAATATATATTATGTATTTGTCTTAATATTCATATAGAGAATATGCACTGAATGTTCTTCAAATAATACGAGAAGCTCCAGAGTGCTGCAGCTTGGGATTAAAGTGGAGAGTGGTGGAAATAGACTACTCTTGACAGCTCCTGTGGAGGGGGAGAGAGTATAACGGCAGCCACTGAGTGCTTTAAGGGTGGCTGCAGAGTAAGATATTATTACATATATTGTTTTCAATTCATTGTTTTTAAATGCGTCTCTAAGTTTTCCAATACATTGTAAGTCCTACTTATTTCTTTGAATGGTGTTATATCATGTCAATTTATGTTCTTAATCAGTAATGATATGTTAATTGGGTTTTGAGGATGATACAGTGGACTTAGGATGTGTGATGGGGAAAACCAGGCATTTTTTTCATATGCTCTTGCTCCAGTTTGCCTTTGTTGAATTGTTGTGGTTTTCCGTTGGTTCTGTTGAAGTACTGTTAAATCCTCTCCTTTCAAAATGTCTTTGCTCTGGCTTTTCCTTTCACATTGCTCTATGCTAGATTTGGGGATACATGATCATAATATTCTGGGGTGTTCATAATTTCTTATATATATTGCATGCCTTATTTGAGTTATAATATATATTTAGATATAATATTACAATTACTGTCAATATGTTCTGTTATACAGGTTGAAGTACGATTTTGTCAATTTGCTTGAGTCAGCCAATGTCTGCCATCTTAATTAGCAGATTTTATAATAGTTATATGAATATTTCCAATTGGAGATTATGGAAGAAGTTTGTGGGATGTATTTCTGGAAATCTGATTTATTTCAATGATCATCCTTGTGGTTACTTTACATTTAAGCTGTCTTTTGGTTTGCTTTGTTGGATCTCGTTTTCTTAAATTCAATGAAATAATGGAAGTGTAAAGTGGCAATGGGTGGTCTGTAACCGAAATTGTTTAGACACTTTGAATAGCGATATAAGATTTTACACATTTGTTATTGCAAACATACAATATACAATTATTTTAGGTTCAATTCCATCATACTAATTGGATTTTTACTTTCTCCATATTCATAGTATATAAAAAGTATTGTTTTCATGAAAAAATTTGACTTCGAGATTTCAACCGAAATACATGTTTTGGGGTCCCTAGAATAAGCTCTGACCATTTTTAGAATGATGTCTGCGTCCATGTGTGTGTGTGTGCTTATGGGCGCTATAACGTGAAAACTATTAGCCCTATCAGTACAAAAACTTCACATACATACTGTTGTTTGCTAACAGAGTTGATAATTTTTTGGAGCAAATCCTTAAACTGGAAGTTGACCTTTTTTTTCTTGGAAGCAAATTTCCTTTTTTGTGAAATATCTCAAAAAACATGAAATTTAGGTATGTACTTTTGTTTTAGAAAATTTAATTTTCTATAACTGCTGTATTAAACCTATTTTTCTATCACTGATTGCTAACGAGTTATTTGTGAAATACTGATAAACCGGAAGTAGCTGATTATGTACTTTGTGGGCACTGTAATATGAAAACTATTTGTTTTATCAACGTCAAATTTTAGTACTTTGGTTGGTGTCGTTAGAGTTGATTAGTTTCTGGTTTAAATCGGTTAGCTGGAAGTCGAGCTCTAATTCTCGAGGCTCATTTCTGATTTTTGCAAAATATCTGCATTAATCTGATACTTAGGTATATACAATTATTTATAAAATTTTTAGAGAATGCAATTTAATATAACTTTTGTAAGAAAGATATTTTTGTATAACTGATTGTTTAGGAGTTATTCATGAAATACTGATCAACGGGAAGTTGCTGATTATCTACTTAAGGAAAAATATGAGACCTAAGTTTTTAAATTTTCATCAGTTATTTATTAATATTATTCTTTTTCAGGTGCGTAATTGCTATTCTTTATTGGCAACGTATCCATTTCCAATAGAACTACTTATGGAAATATAATAGGTTCAAAGAAATTCATTGAAATATATTCTTTCTGTATCCAGTCCTTCGGAGCATAGAGTATGCCTAGCTAGTTTGGTTTGAGTACATTAAATTTTTAACACATGCTCCACACTGCTTTGGGAACAAGGTTATGGGTAGCACTGGTAGCACAAAGTGGTGTATCAAAAATTACTTATGATGATTACAAATTGAAGTTAGATCTGTTAATCCATCTCCTATCTATTACATATAGATGTTTCTCCAATTATACCTTATTATACATTCACTGACTCATTCATTCATAGGTTATTAAAATTGTAACCATATTTCATTAATATTAGTAATTGCCTTGTTTAGTTGCCTTGTAAATATCTAACAGGATCTGCTGTTATTACTGGAATATCAATTGGCATTTATAATAATATTTAATATATATTATGTTTTTGTCTTAATATTCATATAGAGAATATGCACTGAATGTTCTTCAAATAATACGAGAAGCTCCAGAGTGCTGCAGCTTGGGATTAAAATGGAGAGTGGTGGAAATAGACCATTCTTGACAGCTCCTGTGGAGGGCGAGGGAAGTATAACGGCAGCCACTGAGTGCTTTAAAGGTGGCGGCAGAGTAAGATATTATTACATATATTGTTTTCAATTCATTGTTTTTAAATGCGTCTCTAAGTTTTCCAATACATTGTAAGTCCTACATATTTCTTTGAATGGTGTTATATCATGTCAATTTATGTTCTTAATCAGTAATGATATGTTAATTGGGTTTTGAGGATGATACAGTGGACTTAGTGTGATGGGGAAAACCAGGCATTTTTTTCATATGCTCTTGCTCCAGTTTGCCATTGTTGAATTGTTGTGGTTTTCCGTTGGTTCTGTTGAAGTACTGTTAAATCCTCTCCTTTCAAAATGTCTTTGCTCTGGCTTTTCCTTTCACATTGCTCTATGCTAGATTTGGGGATACATGATCATAATATTCCTGGGAGTTCATAATTTTTTATAACCTCCAAATGTTTTTGCGTTTGACACTAGGCTTCTCTACTTTTTTAAAAGTATGTATATCGAGATTTAAAATTTTTTATGATTGATTTAAGGTTAAAATTTTGACCATGCATATGAAGAGAAGTAATGGATCTTTCATGAACGCAGCTAATCATTTTCCTTATGATCATTGGTTTGATGCACGGTTTGGAATCCATCATTCAATTAAACACAAATATAGAGTTCCATTTTAAGAGGTTCGCGAGAATTGAATTGGGATTTTAGAAATTGTCAGATTATCCCGAAGCAATTTTTTCCTTGTCATTTTGTCATAAAAAAGTAGCATGCTAAATAATGTATCTATGTTATGATTGATGCTACATAAACATGCTACAGATGTCACAATTACGCCATTGAAATTTTTACTGATCATTTTCCAACAATTCTTTACATCACATCTATATTTGTTGGTGTTCTTGAGTTTTGAGCAATAAAATTACGACTTAATATTTATGTCCATACAACATGATTATAGCTAGAAGACATCAATGCTTGTTTCTACTTTTTAATCGTAAATTTCAGGAAAAATCCTGACATTGTAGATGAGTGGACTTTAAGAGGTGACTAAGATGTATTCCTCAAAGCGAAGTAGTACCTTTGGATTATCTATGTATATTATTACTTTATTACTCTCATAATATAAATTGACCGGAAAATTGCAAACAAACTTGAGTTTTATCATCTTATATATTTTTTAAAAGTGCTGCAAATTGTATTCTCATAATCGGAAGGTAGATATGTTAACGGACGACAGCAACAGTGAACAGATTACCATTGACATTTTATTCTCAATTATAAAAAATTTAATATTATATGAATTTTACTTCATAGATTATAAATAAATATACACCATATATTTATTTAAATTAGACTGTGGGTGTGTTTCTCTATATCTTCTCTAAAAACTCGTGAGTTGCAAACCTTTGAGATTTTCTACATTATTAAAAGTCGTGCAGAGTATAGGCTACCTTTTTTTTACTTAGGTAAAGTCCACGGTCCAAACCCAGAAGGGTCAAAACATTTTCATAAGATATAGAGGTAAAATTCATTTCTTTCGTTGCAGGGTCCATTTCTTTTTCAAAATATAATTATAAATAACAGTCTTTAAAAGTCGATTTAAGCTCCAAAAGAAGGAAAATAGAATAAAGATTCTTATATTGGTCGCTGAATATCGTGCTTGATTAGAAATTGCAAATATTTTGATAAAATATGTGAATATTTTATCGATATTTTTAATTCGTAAACAACCCATCTCCCTGATGATCAAGGTATTGGTTTTTTTCTAGCTAATGCATTTATTGGTAAGAACACATTGAGAAGATATGAGTACTTCAAATTAATGTCAGCAATAATTGATAGATTATAGGAAGAGGGAGAAATTAAATGAGATGTTAGTAGCTGGAGCTATGAACGATATGCTATTAAACGGTTAGTTGTCAAGTTGTAGCAAATCTCCAACACCATATTCCTCGATCGGAGAGGTAAAGCAAGTTTATGTTTTGTTATATGCAGAATGCAAAAAGTAATTCATAGTATTTTTACTTTCTCCCTATACGTAGTATAGAGAATTCGACCTCCAGATCTCAACCGAAGTAGATGTTTTGTGGCCCATATTGTTTGTTTTTGCTATTTTCCCAAACATGTCTGTCTGTGTGTCTATCTGAGGTAAAAAAAATCGTAGGCGCTCTATCTTAAAAGGTAATTATGCGATCATTTCCAATATTCATATTTAGTATTTTCCTAGCGTTGAATATTTTGGAGTTTTTGATGAATACCGCTTAACCGGAAGTTGTGGTTTGGCTGGAAGAAAATTTTGTTTCATCAATATTTCTGATATAGATAATGCACTTTACTACAACCTTTGTTTGAAACATTTTTTTGCAACACTGATGGTGTAGGTGTTATTCTTGAATAATGGTTAAAGTTGTTGTTTATCCAGAAATGGAAGTTTTTCATACATATCTCTGTCACAATGCAATGTAGGTATATACAATTATCCACAAACGTTATAGATATACTTCACTACAATTTTTTAAAAATATTTTTCTCTAACACTCATTGTTTTAGAGTTATTTATATATTACCGGCATAGGCTTCTGTTTTTAATAAATATAGAGAAAGTCATTTGTTGGCCACATCAGATTTTTTTGAGTGCTTCCACTTCATATACATTCGATATTTTTTAGTTATTGGTGTTTAATCTCTGCATCTGTTTAGGCACTGTGACTGCATTTGTGTTATTTGATCGAGCTCCATGTTACGCATTTTAGCATTGGGGCACTAGTCAGACCCGTAATAGACTTACTTTCCGCAAAGAATATTCATTGGTTGTTTTAGAGTGATGTCTATTATATATAGATGCTTCTCCGGATTCATTCATGTATATACCCAGATAGGATACTAATTCACAGGCTAAACTACTAGTGCCATTGACTCAAACTTTTTACTACATATTGGCTATAACATACAACCACCAGAAAAATTGCGATATTGAACCTCAGTGTCATGGGTTTGATTCCGGAGGGACCCAAATTCCCAATTTTTTCCATTTAAATGCATTGCTTTGATATTCTGGAATTTTAAAAAAATACTTTCCGGATAGGCATAGAATCAAAACTCAAGGAGCCTTTATATATGGTCATTATCTATTGTAAACATAAATGACTTTTATGGAAAATATCCTGGGTTCGATGCTAGGATGATGCAAAAATCGGCCGTTTAAAGTACATTGAGGTAGATTTTCATTATTGTTTTTCATGCACTTATCGAAATGATAGGAAGCTAGTGCTCAGCTAAAAGATGTATATTAAATATTAGTTTAAGAAAAAATTTAGATAAGACCATACTGCTCCTGGGTTCGATGCCGGGGCACATTCAAATTTCTCTCATAAGGAATATAAGGGAAAAGTAGGACGTCGTTTGAGGCAGTTGAAGCCAATATTTCTGCCTGAATTGTTACACATAGTTAGAGGTGGTGATCTTCTGTTGTGATGCATACAAAAAATAACCAGAAAGACCTGGGTTCGATGCTGGGTGGTAAATGTATCTGCCATATAAAACACATTTGGATGGTTTTTAATTATTTCTTTTATGCAGTTATCGAAATAATAGGGAGTTCTTGCTTCGATGGAAGAAATATATCAAGACTTTGTTTGAAAAAAAAATTAGATAAGACCATGCTGTTTCTGGGTTTGATGCCAGAGCACTTTAAAATTTCTCTCATAAGGAATATATGGGAAAGTAGGAATTCGTTTGAGGCAGTTGAAGCAACCATTTCTGCCTGAATTTTCACACATAGTAAGATATGGTGATCTTCTGTTGTGCTGCATAGGAAGTATCTCCAAAAAGACCCGGGTTCGTTGCCAGACGATTAAATTGCAGCAAATGTTAAGAATATCTTCAATCCTTTTTTTTTTCTTTTGAGGACCGTCCCGATATGATGCCAACATGAAATTAATGTTGTCGATCTGCTTGCAGTATGCAAGCTACATTTTACTTGTAAAATATATTTCTTTTGTGCTTGTTCATTGATTCCGATATCCATTTGTGCCTTTCCTAAAATATCTCCTTAAACATGATGCTTCTTATCCTAATGCTATCTTCGAATACATTTTTATTATCCTCAAACAAATGTTGTCTTCATCAAATAAATTTTTCATTCAAAGGATATGAGTTCTAATATATAGGTGATTTTACATATTTTATTATAAATTTATTTTGCTTGTTTATTGGTTTGGAAATAATTATAGCCTAGCATTTTCTATGTAGCCTTAATTATGAGGTATGTGTTACTATCAGGTCTATAACAATTGTATTTATCAATTTAAATATTCCCCTTGAGAATTAATGAGCACTTCAACTAGTCTTTTATATGGATATATATGTAAAATATAAAATAGTGTGTGTGTGTATGTTTACTAAATACTCGAGAACCAAGAGTCACAGAACTTAGAAATATTCTACATTATTAAAAGTCAACCCCAGGCAGTGCTACTCTTAGGCTACTCACAGGCACATTCCCTGTAGTTCCCTTTATTTCCCTGAAGTCCATGTTTTGTACCCAGATGGGTGAAAACGTTTTCTTAAGAAATAAACGTCAAGGTCATTTTTTGTTGTAAAGTTAATTTGTTTTTCAAAATTAAATTAGAAATAATTGTTGTAGGAAGTCAAATTAAGCACCGTAAGAAAAAGAATAGAATCAGGATTCTTTTTGCGATCCTGGAATATCGTTTGATATTTAAGCTTGCGCACATTTTGATAAAGTGCGTGAAAATGTTATCGAAATTTTGAGTTTGTAAACAACCCATCCCTCTGACAATAAAGGCCAATATTGAGTCCCCAGCTCATCTATTTATCGGTAAGAACACATTGAGAGAATATGCCCAACTCAAATTAATGTTGGGAATAAGTGATAGATTATATGAAGAGGGAGAAATTTATGGAGATATTAGTAACTGCAGCTATGAATGATATACTGTGAAGAATCGAGCATAAAAATGTACATATACAAGTATTTTAGAAAGTTTTTCTTATTTTATGGAAGCGTCTGTATCAACCGAGTTTTATTCATATCAACGTTATTGTTTACTGACTATTTTGTCGGATAAATGGGTTTATAGCAGTTTGTTAGATAAATTGCTTCCTCTTGATCAATACAACAGTGAATTGGTGTAGAAATCCTAAAAAAGGTGAAGTAAGTTTATGTTTATTTATTTGAAGAGTGCAATAAGTTATAAAAATATATTCTAATATTTAGGCAAATTTGTAGACTTAATTACTACTACTTTTTCTATGCTTATTGGTTTGGAAATAATTATAGCCTGGTATTTGCTATCTGCCTAAAATTATGAGGCATTGATACGATCAAGGTTGTTACACTGGTATTTATCAACTGCAATTCCCCCGTTGAGATTCAATGGACATTTCTACTAGTATATATATATATAAGCGATCAAAACTCTAACCATGTTCCACAAGTGTCATTGACTTGAACTTTTTGCTGCATACTGGCCATATTCTGTAATGGGCAGAGAAAGTGTTGCTTTGAACATCAGAGCCAAGGGTTTGATGCCAGAAGGTCCCAAAGTCCTGATTTTCTCCTTAAAGATCCATTGCGGTGATTTTGAAAATATTTTGAGGAACTTCTCGGCAAAGTAGAGAAAAGAAATTCAAGAGATTTCTGGAAATTGTGCATATCTAATAAAACAAAAAAAATATCTTCTACAATTATCCTTGGTTCGACTCTATGTTGGTGAAAATCTTCTCCCATTTAAAATGCATTGTGTCAATTTTTAAGATTTAAGAAAACCTTTCCCCGATAACATAGAAGCATGAAACTCGGAATTTAATTATGGATCATGAACACATTTTATATCCATTTTTCATAGGTTCCTTAATGATCCTTGGTTCGATCCCTGAGAGCCATTTACATTTCTTTCCGCATTTCAAATGGGGATAACGATGTTTTATTTTAGGACCTTCCTAGTAAGATATCTACCTCAATATATCAATTATATAAGTTATATATCTACCATGGAATTATATGTATTCCCTACTTCCTTTGTTCCTTCGATAGGGAATTCAAAATCATAGATTTCCAAAAAAAATAATATATATATATTAATATATCTATGTAAATAATATATATCAATAAAAATGTCACCAAATAGGTGTAAGTTTGCCACCATGTTGGTGACAATTTCAACTTTTAAAAATATATTGCTGCAATTTTTAAGAATATTTCCAATTACTAATTTTTTGAGGGACCTTCTCGATATATTATAAACATGTAGTTTGTATAATTAATATGCTTACAAAATGCAAGCAACTTTTACTCTTATATACATTCATAGGGGATCATAATTCTAACCATGTTCCACAAGTGTCATTGCTCTACTAACACCCCACGACTCTGTGGAGCTACACTGAGTAATTTTCATCCAGCCCTTTTCACAACAACCAGCACTAATTCTTCACAGATGTTCTACTTACTTAATTGGATACCTTAGAACAAAAGTAAAATTATATCTTGACTTTTGAAAACTGTATTGTGGTTAATATACTCTACTCCTATAATTTGTTTTTGTTTCCGACTCATGTAATACTTATGCACATATATTTGTTATATAGCTTAGATTTTTACGTTGCTCTTATGCTAACCTTTATATTGATGGGTGACGCTCAGTATGTTCATGTATCCATTGCCTCTCAGTCTAGGAGAGGTTTCGTTATCGCTGAATGTACTCTTGACAGCGGTACTGATTCTTGGGTCAATAGAGATGCCTCACACTCATCTGCTGTCACAGAATAATTTAAGTACAAAGTCCATGGCATTCAAATCTATAAGTAGGAATTTTCAAATAGTTTTAAAACTTACATACCCCTTGTATTGAAACAGCTTAGTTGATATTTTGTTAATTGCATGTCCAATAATTAATGACTACATGGGCCCTATTCTGTAACTTGTTGGTTTGGGAGCAGTTGCTTCCATTTTTCACCAAAACGACTTTTTTTGGGACACTAAGTATTCATTAAATTCTAATGGGATGAACCCACTTACATTAATAGAAATACTGAAGAGGTAATTGTCATTATATATGTATATCAACAATAAAATCATATATAGATAATATTAAAGTCAGGAGGAAAAGAAAAAAATCTATAAAAGTACAATTATATATAAAAGAAAGTAGTCAGGAAAATCTATAAAAATATAATAGAAAGAACACACATAAATATATCTATTATGTATAGATGCTTCTCCGGTTCAATTCCAGAAGGCCCCCAAAGTCGCGATTTTCTCCATAAGAATACATAGTGGGGATTTTCGAAAATTTTTTTTAGGCACTTCCCAGAAAAGCAGAGTGTTGAAATTTTAGGGATCGCTAGAAGCCGTGCAACTCCAACGTAAATCAGAAAGACATTGCCAGATATGGTCCATGGTTTGATGCTAGGGCGGGGCAAAAATCGGCCGTTTAAAATGCATTGCGGCAATTTTTACGATTTATTCCGATCCTTTCCCGATAACATGGAAACTGGAAAATCGGCACCTGGATGGACATCATAAATATATTTCATAATCAAATTTTACATGTTCACTGATGGTCCTTGGTTCGATCCCAGAGGGCCATTTGCACTTCTCAATGCATTTCTTACGGAGATAACGGAAACAAAATTTAGGTACTTCCCGGCATGCTATCGACTTCAAACTTTGCATGATACAAGACCAAGTCTTTACAAATAAAACTGTTTTTTCACAGCTTACAATATGTCCTGGGTTCGACACCAGGTGTCTCTGCAATCAGAAGTTGATCCGATTTTTAGGAATTATTTTGAAACCTTTTCTAATAATATAGAAACTTGAAATTTGGCATATAGATAGAGATCATAAATAACTTTCAGAAACATGTTTTAGATTTCCAAGACCGTCCTTGGTTCGAATCCAGAGTGCCATTTACATTCGTGAAAATTAGAACGTTTTTTGAGGTAGTTGCAGCAAATATTTCTGCTTGAATTTTCACACATAGTTAGAGATGGTGATCTTCTATTGTGGAACATAGTAAGTTCACCAGGAAGCCCCAGGTTCGATGCTAGACAATTGAATTGAACCGAATTTTAAGAGTATTTTCAATCCTTTTTTTTTCTTTTGAGGACAGTCCCGATATAATGCCGATTTTAAATTATTGTTGTTGATCTGCTTGCAGTACGCAAGCTACATTTTACTGGTATATATATATATATATATATATATATATATATATATATATATATATATATATATATATTACTATATATAAAGCTGCAAATCCTACTGATTGACACAAATTCCTGGGCATTTTTAATCGAGCTAGAAGGCTGAAATTTTCAGAAGAGATTCATAATTGACAGTCCAGTCAGGAAAAAATCGAAAATTCTCAGATTTTGACCTAGGATTGAGCCCAGAGACGATTATATTTTTCAATGTATTTAAACGGGGAAAACGAAAAATGGCCATGTAGAGCAAATTACTTTCGTTAATTAAAATGTGAAAACGTAATCGTTAAGCAGTGAGACTTGATCTATATGACGTCTAAAAGATCAAAGTTTAATTTTCTTGGGACCGATTTTAACATTCCGACACGAAATTTGCAAACTTTTAGTTACAACGCCAATTTATTTCGTTTTTTTCTGCTCATTTCGAAAATTAAATCTATGGCAACAACCATTGTTTGAATTGAAAACAAGTTTGTTTGCAATCCTGATTTCATAGTCCGTGATAAAGGTTTGATGCATTTTTAATATTTTTTAATGTTTCTTTCGATATATGTTATTACTGAATGATGAAAAATGTAACTTTCATCGAAATGAACAGCGAATATCTGCCCGGTCAATGAATTATTTGGGAATACATATAGTAATAACATAAGTTTATGTAGACGATATGAGACCATTTATCAACGAAGATAATCGTAAAAGTCATGTAAGTAGCGAGATTATTCTAGAATGAAGTACATTGATATTAATATAAATCAATAAATAGGGATATTAATGTAAATTATAAGGTTTAACGACAATCTTTAGAAATAACATAACTGCAAGCAATACGAATCATTAGTTTAACGAACACTATAGTTTATTAATATATTATATTTCATAGCTCACTTAACCAAATACATTTATCATATACTGAACTCAGACTAAAAAGTTCCATGTATGTTTCACTTTCGTTCTATATACATTGTGATAAATTGTCACCGAAAAGCTCATAACGGCAACTAAACCCATTGCTGCCCGCCTTTCTTGAAGGACCATGTTATCATTGAATATCAAGAAATTGTAACTTTCATCGAAATGAACAACAAATATCTACTCAGGAAATACATGGTATCATTGATCGATGTTAGGATATCGTTGTTCTACGTATTGTAACGCTCCTCCCAGATAGCTCACGGTTTTGGAACGCACATAAAATAAATACATAAATAAATGCGAGGATAAAGCTGAATATATTTTGTCAAAACAAGAATAAATTGCCAATAAACAAAATTAACGGCAAAATCTTCGTTGGGTTCGACCACGAGAAAAAGAACATACGTGGTCAAAAATAGCAGAAATTAAACAGTAAGAAATTGACACGATGATTGGCGTCCAGTTCCAATCTCTAATTTCCTTGAACACGAGGCCTAGTCGGTGGGTCATGTAGCGACGATCCACTCTCCCAACGAGGATCTCCTCCCGACCGTCTCCTCAATAGTCCACCTTCCGAGTGCCCACCAAATCCTCTTCTTCCTCTCTGTCCTCGTGGAATCTTCCGCCCCTCCTTACCTCGACGCCACGTAATAAGCGTGTCGAAGTATCGTAATAACAGCAGAACAAGAGGCAAACGCATGACGCAATAGGCGCCAAATGCAAAAGTAATAATCATACAAACAAAGAGACATTGCATATTGAACAGAATAAATATAACAATTAAACGACTCGGTACATATGCCCCCCACTGAATGAAGGTTATTCTGAAATAGATAAATATCATAATGAAGCAAAACATTCATTCATAAAGAAATAATAATTACCGAGCGCTTCATACATCATTAAACTTACATCACAAAAAAAATCTCTTTTCCAATTTTTTTTTTTTAAACAAATTTGAACCAAAAATGAAACTACTGTTTAACAATATAAGGTTTTAGATGTGCAAAATTAAATATACCAATATCTTTCTTTTCTAAATTAACCAAATTACAGGAATTTTGACCAGATAATTTTGACACACGGTAAGGTCCAGAGTACAATGGAAAGAATTTATGAAACAAGCCAGCTTTGGCATCAGAGGGCTTGGGCGTTCTCAAAAGTACCTGATCACCCACTCTAAATACTCTATGTTTTGCCTTTTGGCGCTCCTTACGGGAGTTCCCAGATTTTTTTAAATTTCTATGAGCGATCACTATTATATCATCATGAGGAGGAATTTCCGCAGGTGGAAATCCGATAAAGTCGTCAAATTCACGGGTAGGTTTCCGGCCAAAATGAAGATAAAAAGGGGAAAAACCAGTACTTTCATGAGTCAAACAGTTAAGCCAATGGTTTACAAAAGGAATTAGTTCGAACCAACTAGTATGTTCACGGTGGCAATAGGTTCGGAACAATCGAGACAGCTCACGCATTATACGCTCACTGGGATTAGTCTGAGGTCTACGGACAGATGAATAGACAGTTCTAACACCCAAATCGGCTAACGTATTCCTCCAAAGAGCCGAGGTGAACTGAGTTCCGTGATCAGTGAGTAACCGCTGAGGTTTCCCACATTTTTGAAAATATTTAGTAATAAGCACTCTGAGACAATTTTTTGCTGAAGTTTTGTTCAAAGGATAAATTTGGACAAATTTTGAAAACACATCGACACAAACCAGAATATATTGATTTTTAAATTTTGCCTTAGGTAATGGACCATATATATCCACGGCACATAACTGACTAGGTTTGGATGGTATTATATTTGCCATAGGGCCTTCAAAATAACGATTAGGAAATTTATTACGCTGACAAGCATCACAAGTGCGTAAAAGCACACGAACAAAACGATTAATACCTTTCCAATAATATTTATCACGAATCCAAAATATTGTTTTGGTAATCCCAGCATGACCATTAACGGTATGAGCAAACCAAACCAAAGAAGAACGCACATCGGCAGGTACACAGACTTTATACACCACACTCTCCCTCCCGACATTAAATAGTAACAAACCATGATACAAAATATACTTATACGCTATCGAAGAAATCTTTACAAAATCGGGGTGGTCATTAGGCAAGAGACCGTTAAGATAAAGACGAATGTTATTTAAATACAAATCTTGACATTGTAAATCAATTAAGTTTTCACAAGATTGAAATGGAGAATCAGAAATATCCAAATCAATAGTAGCAACACAAAATTCAGTCGAAGGTTTAGTAATTTCAGAATTATTAATATAACGACTAAGCCAGTCCGCAACAATATTCTTATGACCAGGAGAATGTTCAACAGAAAAAATGAAACCTTGAAGTGCCAAAATCCATCTGGATAAGCGACTATGATTTAGCTTACAGGTTTTAAGAAAAGTCAAAGCTTTATGATCGGTAATTATAGTAATATGATGGTCCAAAACGAAATGACGAAGTTTCTGGAGAGCCCAGATGATGGCCAATGCCTCCTTTTCGGTGGTCGTATACGAAATTTCAGCCCCCCGCAAGGTTCTACTTACAAAAGCAAGTACCAGTTGGTCACCCACTTCATCGTGCTGGAACAAAACCGCTCCCAAGCCAAAATCAGAACTATCGGTCTGTAAGTAGATAGGTTTATTAAAGTCCGGATAAGTCAAAACAATTTCGTCCAGAAATGCAGCCTTAATTTTCTCAAAAGCCGTTTGTAACTCCGGAGTCCACTTCCATTTAACTCCTTTCTTAAGTAATTGCAATAAGGGATAAGTTAATTTAGAAAAATTACGACAGAATCGGGAGTAGTAATTACACACCCCCAGAAATCCCCGTAATTGTTTGATATTACTAGGAGCCTTAATTTCTTGGATAGCACATGTACGCGCGGGATCCATCTTCATGCCCTCAGCAGACAGGATGTGCCCAAGGAATTTCACCTGCGCACAACAAAATTCGGATTTAGACAATTTAAGTTTAATATTAGCTTCAATTAATTTACGAATGACAAGTTGAAGATGGTTTAAATGCTGGTCAAAAGTAACAGAGGTTATCAATAAATCATCAACGTACGCAGTTGCGAAAGAAGAAACTTCAGGACCCAATATCAAATCTAGACATCTTATAAGAGCTGCCCCACTATTTTTTAGTCCATACGGCACTCTATTAAAAACATAGACAATAGAATCGTACAAAAAAGCAGTATATTTCTTATCATCCGGGTGAATAGCCATTTGCCAAAACGCGGAAGACAAGTCGGTAGTAGAGAAATATTTCATACCAGAAAATTTATTCATTAACATGTCAATTTTTGGTGGTTCCTCTCGCTCAGGTATAGTAAAGCTATTTAACTTCCGTGCGTCCAAACAAAGACGAGGTTGACCATCCTTTTTTTTAACAATGACGATAGGATTTAGATAGGGACTAGTAGCCTTCTCTATTATTCCAGCTTTGATCATGGATTTGATCTGTTCATCAACCTTTGCCTTCCAGGCAAACGGAATAGGATAAGATCGTTGTCGAAATGGGATATGTTCAGACAAATGAATACGAAACTGAAAATTTTGTACAAGTCCGGGCGTATCAGAAAAAACTTGACGATATTCCTTCAAAAGATTAAATAATTTCTCCCTCTCCCTTAATGAAAGAGATACAGAAGGTTCAATTGCCTTCCGCAATTCCTCATCAGACACAAAAAAGGATTTATCGTGATCTCCTTCACTACATGTAATAGAATTCAAAGGATAATTTGATTCACTTACGGTAGAATTAGATGGCGGAATAGACAAACTATAATTTTGAAAATTTAATATGATACCATTATCTGAAAGCCAATTCATTCCGAGAATAAGAGGTTTAAGTAAATTTTTAACAATCAGACAAGGCACATCAAATTCACGATCATCAATCCGAATTGTAAGCAAAGCTTGAGCAGTAATAGGAGTTGACCGGCGTTTATTCGCACAAACAATATATGACTTGCGCATTGGCAAAACAGGAATATTCGAAAAATTTGCGAAAAGTTCTTGAAAAACTTCCTCATCAATAGCAGAAACTTCACTCCCAGAATCAATTAGTGCATTTAGTTTAGAATTACAAATTTGAACAGAAATTTCGGGAACTTTACGTCTCTCTTTCTTGGGAAATGACGTCTCCTTTTCTTCTAACAAGTCAATTAAAGAATAACCATCCACAACATAAGTAGCAATGGTGCTTATGATCCCTTCCTCAGATGTGTCGAAACAAACGGGACCTTTTCGTTTCGACGCATTTAGTTTAAATGCGCGGGTCTTTCTACAACAGACGGATTATCATTTCGAATGGGAATAAAATTAGATTGTTGAGGTGGATTTTGAATAGAAATAGGTTGATTGAAAGAAGCCTGATTACAGTGAGGAGGTGGAGATGAAACAAGGGGAGGTATCGATGATAGCGAAGGCAAAGTAGACGAGGGTATTTGATCGTTAGGTGCGTGAACACGAGAATTATACCAACGCTGACTCCTATTTCTCGTCCCTACAGTTGCGATTTGACCAAGTGAATTTTGCGAAACATTAACTCCCTGCTTAAGTTCGTCAAATGACTCCAATAATTTCACAAGTATGTCTAAAGATGAAGGGTTGGAACTGATTAACAGTCCTTGGATATTTATAGGCATTTGTCGAATTAAAGTATAAATGAGTTCCTTATCGTCGACTGGTGGAACACAAGTTTTAGCCAACATTATCTTCTCTAGGACATAGACTTGCATTTTATCGTTTACATGGCGGGGATAGGTACCCGTCATAACCTTAACTCGCTGCTCATGTCGAACATTCTCATCCCAGAAATGGTCCGAGAACCTTTTTTTTAAATCAGAGAAATCGTCTGGCAATGGGATTAACGCATCAATCCAAAGTTTGGCATAACCAGAAAGAAAACTCGCAAACGCTCGAGATCGAAAAGAATGCGGAATATTGAAAATTTCAAAATAGTCTTCTACTTCTTTAAGAAATATCACCGGATTTTGATATTGGCTACCTTTAAAACGAGGTTTAGACACTAATTCAGATGGCACATTATAATTATTTACATGAGTAGAATTAACTTTACCTAATGTCTTTATCTTTTCCTCTACCACGCTCAAACGACACGTGACTTGTTCCCTATCTAATGAGGTCCTCAACAATTCGCCTTCCAACTGCCCAATTTGATGTCGAACTTCGGTTACAGTCTCACAAGTTTCTTTCTTTAAATTCCCAAAATCAGTGCGAACCTTTTCATTTACAGATTCTAAATTTTCAATGCGCTGTTGCTGCGCTAAATGCTGAACGTCAAATGATTGACGAAGCATTGCAATTAATCTTTCGTCCCGTTCTAATTCTTTCCTTTCTCTTTCCTCCTTGTCACTAATTATTAATTTCATAAGATCATCTATAGTTACAGGGGATTTAGGACTTTCCGGTTTAGAAGGAGTAAATCCATCGGTTTCCGAACTCGTTTTATCTTTTACTTCGGGGTCGATAACCAATGTTTTCTCAAAAAGTGCGGGAATTTTTTTTAAACTATCGTCAATATCGGGAGAATCCTTTGACTCACGATACTCGGTAAACGATTTTGAAGAATAATCCATCGCAAACGAACAAAATAAACTTACAACGGGAATACTAAATCAACGACACTAGCACAATTGAATACCTTGATCACAGGACAGTCAAATTACCCAAAACGGATAAACGTGAAGGAAGGAAGAGAGTCTTTCCATGCGACCATGCGGCACACGGGAATCAAAAGGGATCACCTCTCCGTTTGACGCTAAATACGGGCAAACCACAATCTGGAAGATTTCACTAAAAAAAAGCAACAAATTACAAGCAGAAACATACACATATATCAATTTCCTTTTCTAATTTAGATAAACCAAATCAATTTTTTTTTCTAAACACAGAGTTTAAGCGCCGAATTTTAAACAATTCTAATGACCTAACAACAAAGTTTGGAAAGGAAATAGGTTACTACATCTTCTCTTCACTGAGACCCACCAGGAAGATTTAGCTACAGGTACAGGTTGGGTCATGGACAAGGTAAACGAGGGATTGAGATAGCGAAAACAAGATACTACACAATACAGACCTACAACCAACAACTTACGGCATCAGGTCCCTGTTCGGGCGCCAAATATGTAACGCTCCTCCCAGATAGCTCACGGTTTTGGAACGCACATAAAATAAATACATAAATAAATGCGAGGATAAAGCTGAATATATTTTGTCAAAACAAGAATAAATTGCCAATAAACAAAATTAACGGCAAAATCTTCGTTGGGTTCGACCACGAGAAAAAGAACATACGTGGTCAAAAATAGCAGAAATTAAACAGTAAGAAATTGACACGATGATTGGCGTCCAGTTCCAATCTCTAATTTCCTTGAACACGAGGCCTAGTCGGTGGGTCATGTAGCGACGATCCACTCTCCCAACGAGGATCTCCTCCCGACCGTCTCCTCAATAGTCCACCTTCCGAGTGCCCACCAAATCCTCTTCTTCCTCTCTGTCCTCGTGGAATCTTCCGCCCCTCCTTACCTCGACGCCACGTAATAAGCGTGTCGAAGTATCGTAATAACAGCAGAACAAGAGGCAAACGCATGACGCAATAGGCGCCAAATGCAAAAGTAATAATCATACAAACAAAGAGACATTGCATATTGAACAGAATAAATATAACAATTAAACGACTCGGTACAGTATATGGTGGTTTGCTTTTCGTGTGTGTTTCTGTGCTGTTTATTTTATGCCTATTATGTTTCTTCTTTTCTATTTTAATTACATATAATTATTCTGTCAGCCTCTCCAAAGAGAATTTAAAATTAAGTTCTTTTTCTACTTTTTCTTTAATTAATACGTAGTACACAATTAGTACATAGTATATTACGTAATTCAACTTTCATCAAAATGAAAAACAAAAATCAACACATAAAATACACTGATTTCCTTCAACGACCTTCTGATTACGTCGTTCTTCGTGTTAGCTGGATAATTTTTCGTTAGTATAAACAATGTTTGCATGTACCTTTGTATGAATATTATTTTCCCATCTTCTCCAAATAGGCTTTAGAATAAAATTCTTTTTCTACGTTCTTTAAAACTATTTACATAATTACGTTGCCTATTGTCTATTTGTTTATTTAATTAGAAACGGAGCTCATTGTCGTGGTAGACGCCATTTAATGAATATAGGATTATTTTGGAGTATGTCTTGCACTGAACCGAATACTACACAGGTAATCGTCTATTTATTTTCCACATTTTTATCTTATACAGATTTTTATTCCAACTTTACTATGTTTGGCGTATTTCCTTAATATAGTTTTACGAACACGTATCCATTTAAGACTCCCGTATCACATAAACGTGAAAGGCTCTCGAAATATTTATTTTACTATCATATTATTTGTTGAATCTCGATCTCACTCATTTGAAAATTATGTATACAATATACAGTGGTATAATTAAATAAAATTCTTTCCATATATGTTATTACTGAAGGTTGAAAAATGTAACTTTCATCAAAATGGACAGCGAATATCTACACGGTCAATGAATTATTCGGGAATACATACTGTGATAACATAAGTTTATGTAGAGGATACGAGACCATGTACCAACGAAGATAATCGGAAAAGGCATGTAAGTAGAAAGATTATTCGAGGATGAAGTTGAAGAATCTACACTGAATATTTAGGGGGAATAGGTAAGTTCTTTTACTACGTTTTCTTAAATTAATACATAGTACACAATTAATACGTTGTACCTTACATCATTAACTTCATGAAATTCATTCTTTGTTTGGCGTATTTCCTTAATTTAATTTTACGTATGCGTATTCATCAAGCCTGGTGGCCACCGAATGCGAAGCGGCGCTGAGCTGAGTTGAGCTGGAAAAAGTGACGCGGAGCGAATCGTAGCGAAGTTTTAGTCTTCGAGGGTCGAAAACTGGAGGAGGAGCTGAGCTGTGCGAAGCGATTCCTTTCTAAACTACCAAGATGGCGTAAGTTTAGCCTTTAGTTGCCGACCGAGAATTTAATTCTTTGATTACGGTTAAATCACAGAAATTCCGCAAGAGGCGGATTCTGTCACAATATTATGCTGGCACACTTTAATTAAGATATTATTTTCAGCCATTGGACACGAATTTATCTATTTCGCTAATATCATATAAGTTCCCATCGTTCGTACCTCACTCGAGTACACTTTTCATTTTGCAATGACGGAACTGATAGTATAAATAGTTTTTAATTTTATATTAATAATTAGTTAAATTATTTTGTAAAGAGCATCACAAAAATTAACCACTTTACTCACATAAGCATGGCAAATCAATTTTTCTTCACTCTTCATCCATCGTCATACTTTTGCTGACGGGTAAATGTCTCGGAGAGGAGCACATGCCTTTTTTTTAATCTACTTCAAATTGCCGTATTTTTAATGTTTTTAATGGTGCATAAATGAATATCCTACTGTTATTGGTTTTAGTGCTATGGTAAGCTGGTGTTCCTCTCCGAGACCTACTGACGATTTCACAGCATTAGTTTATTTTCAAAAACTGACCTGCGTTCAATGATTATATTTACGAGAAAATTATTCTCGGCTGCAGTGAACCTTTCCGACGGCATTTTCTCAATGATTACGTTCCGCTAAGACGAGTAAATATCTTAAATTGGGATTTAATTGATTTGTAACCACATTGGAAGTAATTAAATTAGGTTTACGATCACAATTATCATAGGTTGACAAAGTGATTACTTTTTGTGAAATTGAATCGTTCATCAATTATTAAATTAATATTTCTGAAAGAAAGCTTTGATTGGGAATTAATCACACCTTTCAAGCTCATGAATATGAATCTTAGTAGTAGTATTGTTAAAAGTGCTTCGACAGCTTAGGTCATTTCGCACATTGGCTCCCACCGGGAATCAAACCCGGGACCGCTTTCATCAAAGGCAAACGCGCTGTCCACATGACTATCCGGGAGCCCTCAAAAATGTGAATCTTTCACACACTGATATCAATTCAAATACTGCCGATGAAAGAAGCGAAAGGCTCCCCCCTCCACCACTATCACGTTGAGAACGGTGGAGGGGTAAGCTGACTTCGCTTCAGAACGAACCACGACCGTTCGGAAGATGTGCCTTGCGAGGTAGAGTGACGTCACAATTCTCAGCTCAACTACGCTTCGTATCCGGCGGCCGCAGCTGCATTAAAAAGTATAGATTCTATTGTGAAAGCGTAGTCCGCTCAACGTAACTTCGCTCAACTTACCTTCGCTTCGCATTTGGTGGCCACCCAGCATTAAGGTCTCAACTCCAAACTCCCGTATCAATTAAACGTGAAAAGCTTTCGAAATAATTATTCTATTATTATATTATTTGGTGAATCTTGATCTCACATTTCAAAATTATGTATACGATAGACAGTGGTATAATTAAAAAGAAACGTAAATATAGACCGATAACTCAGGGTAGTATCCCCTCATATTTTTTTTTGCTTGCAGTTTGCAAGCACCCATTTACTAGTATATATATAAATATATATAGATAGGATACTAATTCATAGGCTAAACCACAAGCGTGATTGAGTTGAAATTTTTACGGTGTATTGGCCGTAATGTGTAACTGCCAGAAAAATTATGTCTATAATAAAGTCTACAAAACCACAATAACTCAATATTTTATAGCACATCTTTTGAATGAATAATTCCTTCACCTAAGACAACATTCCTTTTAAAAATGTAAATTTAGGTATTATGTTAACATTATTTTATTGATTCAATTTTCTAGATAGTATTTTATTGATTGTATTTATTTTCCCTGGCTATATTTATTATTACAATAGTATTTTATCACTGTTAATGTTTTTATTGTAAACTGTCAATGGGATAACACTCATAATAAACATATTATTATTATCTGAAAGGCTGTATATGTAGTGAAGTAAGATGCAATATCAGTTACTATGAAAGAAGAGCATTGAGAAAGAAAATATGTCGGTCCACATCATGAACTGGAAAACCTCTTCTCAGCCTATGCTCCAGATATAAGTTGAGGATAGAAATGTTGCTAGATGGATGCCATTCGAAAAGCATAGAATAAAGTAAGGTATTGATGTGTTCTTTAGGTATTTTCTCATCTACTACTACATTCTAATTAATTCAAATTTTCCATAGAAATAGAAAGATTTTGTATCTTTGATGAATAATTTCCTCTCAAAAATTTGGAATTTATTGTGAAATAAATAATTATTTTGCAAAATATGCCAATGTGAAGTCAAATTCTGATTTTTGTTTACACTTCAGAAGTTTTCTCACAATTTTTCGTGCGGACAAAAGTTTTTTAAAATTTCCGTTTCTCCTCTTTGTTGTTGGTTAGAGTATGAACTTGGTAATGTAGAAGTAATGTGTAATGGTAAGGTAATAGTTAATGTATATTGAGTTCCTTTTCTGCATATCCTTATTGCAAGGCTTATTATTATGTATCACTTGGTATTATTATTATTTGTCAGCGAAATATAATGTTATATGCAAAACATCATGGATGTGCTATGGTTTTTAGTCTTTTACCTACAGCAAGCCGTATTAATTTATTTATTAGTTCACCCTTGATAAATTCATTTATACTAAAGTACAAAATCATATTCTAAGTCACAAATAAGGGATTTTATTTTAATTATTTTTAGGAAACGCTTATTCTTGTGATAGATATACATTACAAACATGCATTTGCTAGTGGTATTTAATTTTTAAAGGAAAACATAAAGAATTGTAGGAATTATGATTGCATCTTGAACGTATGATGATACTTTAAGATTAGCAAAAATCGTAATGTAATAGTGAAACGTTATAACTATTCAATAAATATATTTTGTTGATTGTAATGTTACAGATAATTGTTATATGTTCTATAGTAGTTATATAGTCATGTACTATATTGTAATTATCAGTGTATAACATACTGTATCACTGTACAGAATGGATTTTTGCTAGTGGAAAGTAGATTTTTATAACTATACCACTAAGAAAATAGGTAATCATTCTGCATCACAAAGTTAATGTTGTGCTGATTATCATTTTATTATTTGAAGACTTAGCTTAGTTTGTAATGATATTCAAGGTACATTGTGATGGGGGTTTCTCCATGCATGCTTTAATTTTCCCTGAAATTATCATGTAACAGTGTTAGTGTTTACATTTTAAAGTTTTGAAGATATCACACCAAGTATGATGATCAATTCTATATTTTTCAAAATTTCGACGAAAGAATGGGCAAAATTGAATAATTTCTCTCAAATTCGAAGATTTTTCGGCTTTAAATGCCCAATAACAACTGGTTTTTAAGAAGTCAACGAAATTGAACCAAATAAGTTCAAAATTCTAAAATGTATCAAAATATTTACTAACAATAAGAGAATAACTCGCGCTTTCAGTAAAAAATTAATTAAATTGGCGCGAAATTGCTAAAAATCGAAAATCCTAGTCAAGTACGGACTAGTGTTAAAGCTTTCGAAGATATCCACCCAAGTAGTATAACGAATTCCAATATAAATGAAATGTATACGAAAAAATCTGATGTGGCCAGCAGATGACTTTCTCGATATATAAGGGTCGCGGGGGAACGGGGTTGGGCGGGTTAGGGCGGAGGGTGGGTGAGGGTTGGGGGGTTGGGAATTTGTTAGGGTCGTGGGAAACCAGGCTGAGCCCTGGCGAACTCGGCGAGGGGGTTCTCGGGATTATTTAGGAAGGTAGGACGGCCGCACTGGGAGGGGGTGCGGGCAAGGGGCCCGCACCACCCCATTCACGCCAGACGGCCGTTTTGGAGCATTGTGTACACTCCCTACCTGGGATAAAATAATAATAATAATAATAATAAACACACACCTGACTCCGACGAGAACAGACGTGTTCACATCGAGCATTACTTAATTAGATACCTTAGAACAAAAGTAAAATTATATCTTGACTTTTGAAAACTGTATTGTGGTTAATATACTCTACTCCTATAATTTGTTTTTGTTTCTGACTAATGTAATACTTATGCACATATATTTGTTATATAGCTTAGATTTTTTCTTTGCTCTTATGCTAACCTTTATATTGATGGGTGACGCTTAGTATGTTCATGTATCCATTGCCTCTCAGTCTAGGAGAGGTTTCATTATCCGATCCGATTCCGATCGCCATTTTGTCATCCGATCATCACCTTGTGCATCACATCGTTTCGCCACACATTCACGCATTGGGTGAGTCATTTCACAAGCCATTTAGTCATCGTTCATTCAATCTAAGTGATTCCGCGTAATTTATTACGCGAAATCGCGGTGTCCATCCTGAGATCTTCTTCTGCCCCCTCGCTGGCGGCAGACGGAGCCTCGAGCACTTCGCAGATGGATAGCTCTCACGATTCCCGTTCATCAGGTATCAATAAGGGGCTAAGCACATCATTCCCTGATTTATTGGCAAAAATTGTTTCGCCCGTAGATGCATTTGTTCCGCCATTTTTGCCATGTGCTTCGCCTTCACCGCGACATTCACCGGCGAAACCGGTTTCCCCGCCCCCTGCGCCCGCTTCCTCGAGGAAATCACCTTCCTCCCCCCCGGTAAGACGGCCGGTTCAACTACCGCACCTCTCGAGTTGGCAGGAAGATTTTCCGCCCCTCCCAGCTCTCGCCGCCCCCACCTCCACAGGCGCGCGCAACGAAGAGACACCTGCGCCGCCCGCCGAAAACTTCTCGGCAGACCGGAGGAGCCCCCTTCCCCCACAGCGCGAGAACCCTCGCCCCTCTGCATCCCCGTCTCCCGGCGGGACGAGCGCAGCGCCTCCGAGCGCGTACCAAAAACCTCACTCGTACGCAAACCGCTAAAAAACCCGTCGCGGGCTCGTCGAGCGCCCGAGAAGATGCACCATCGGCTAACTTTATGTTTTCAAAAAAGGTCATCACACCTAACACAAACGGACCCAACAGGAAGATGGGTATTATTTTCCAGGCGCTTCCGGACACACCCCTCTTAGAATACGCGATGGCGGTGGGAAAACTCGTGGGAGGAGGCGAGAAAATAACCCACGCTAAACGTCTCGCGAATCAGAGAATTTGCCTATACCTGGCGAGCGAAGCCCTAGCAACGGAATTTCTGACGGCGCACGGCGGCATCTCCCTAAAAACACGTGGGTCCCTGCGAGACGCATAGTCACCGTCTCGCAGAAAATCTACCTCAGCAACGTCTTGCCGGAGATACCCAACGACGTTATCACGGAGCTGATGTCCGGGGTCGGAAGGGTGGTGTCGCCCGTTTACAACCTGTCGATGGGTTGGCGATCGGAGGGGTATACGGGAATAACATCTTGGAGGCGGATGGTCCACGTCGTGCTGCGGGACGGTCTCATACTCCCCGAGTCCCTCCTGGTGGACTTCGCCGGCACCCCGCACCGCATATTCGTCCGCGTCGACGACAACCGCTGTTTCCACTGCAGCACGACCGGCCACATCGCCAAGGACTGCCCGCAGAGAAAGCAACAGGAGGAAAAAATCGAGACCGGCCAGCACACCCAACCATCGTCGGAACCGGGCGATCGCCATGGCACCTCGCTCCCGACGGCGCCAACTCCTGCACCAACTGCCGCTCCCGATGACGAACCGACACCCGCCTCCCCAGACACGCCTGCAGTCATGGACGATGACGACACGCCGGACATTCAACCCTCCGCCGCCACCTCGAAGACCCCCCTCTCCCTCCAGGCCCTCGCCAGGTCCAAGGAGGCGAGGCCCGAGCCCACCACACCGGGGCCAGAGAAAACCTGCCCCGAGACTTCTGTGGCGATCGGGCCCGTCAAGCGGAAAACTGATGCTACCCTCGAGTGGGATTCCCATTACCTGCCTGGGAAGAGCCCAAGCAGCAAACAGTTAAAGACCGACTCGGCTGCGGGAGTCAATGACGAAGGTCTAAGGCAAATCAGGATTATTACCGCGAAACCCTGGGGTACCGGCAATCTCGTTCCAAACCCTACGGAGATTCCTGCAGGAGGCAAAGGGCCACAACGAAGTGGTGTGGCTCGCGAAGGACTCCTTCGAAAACCTAGAGGACCTCACCACGTTGCTTGCCAGAATCCTGTGAGAGATAGAGCCATCAGGGACCCGGCCCTGAGGATGAGGGTCAAGAGGATCTTGGCAAAACTCCGAGACTCGGAGTCTGAATAACCGCTCATACATCTTTCCATCCATCCATCCTCCATGAACATGGCGGGTAAGGAAACAACCTGGAGGGCGTTGGGCTTCTCCGTGTCGACCCTCAACGTACGATCGGTAAAGAGCAAACGGAAGTGGGCCCTGGGAAGTGGGAAGCTTACCACGTTCCTGAACATCACGGAGCCGGACGTAGTACTGCTGCAGGAAACCAATACCTCCGACGTGCCCCTGCAGACGCTCCCGCAGTACGAGCTCCACTTCTGCCCACCCACGAATCCGCAATCCGGCACCGCCATCGGCATAAGGAGGAACCTAAGAACATCCGTGGTGACACCGACGGTCGTGTTCGTTGGGCACGCCCTCGCGGTCACCCTGGACCTTCCGCAGAGCACGGGGGAACGCTCACCCTCCTCCTCCACTCCGTGTATGGGCCGCACGATCAAAGGCTCGCCATCTCCCTCGTCGACGCCCACAGGGACCAGCTGACGGTTTTCCGTCAAGCCAACGTCGGTCACGACGCCTTCGTCGTCATGGGGGGCGACTATAATGTGACCCTTTCCCCCGTCACAGAAAGGACTTCGGGCTGGGAGAGGCACCCAGCGTACACCACCGAACTGCGATCGCTTGTGCGGGATTTCGACCTGGTCGATGCCTGGTCCGAGCTGAGGCCCAGAGCGCAGGGCTACACCCACGCCTTCGGAAGCTCGCGAGCCAGGCTGGACCGCCTCTACGTATCTGCGGAAAGGGTCCACGACGCGACGACCATCAAGACCTTACCATCCTTCACAGACCACAGGGCCGTCTCCCTGACGGTGCCCTTCAGATTCGAGCGGTCGAGGCGTCGCTATTGGCGCTTCGACAACATACTGCTCGAGGACGAGGCGTATGTCTGGCTGGCAAGGGAGCTCGTACGAGCCCTCTGTCAGGAAAGACGCGACCCCGAGATGGATCCGCTCTCGGGTTGGGAAATAATCAAGTCCGAAGTGAAGGAGCACGCCATCGCCTACGCCGCCGACAGGAGAAGGGGTAGGACGGGGCCCGAGCAGACTGCTCTCCTGCAGGAGCAAGCCCACGCCATCGCGACCAGGGCCGGTTGGGAGTCGATCCTCGCCAACGACCAACGCCGGGCGGAACGTCGAAGAGCACGCGGAAGTCGCCCAGCACGTTCGAGACTACTACGCGGAGCTGTTTAACCCTCCTGACGACGGCGACTACGATTTCGAGGTGGAACGGGACGATTTCTTCCGGCCCCTCGACCGACTGCAAGTCGCTGAGAGAGAGCGGCTGGACCTACCCATCTCCGAGGTCGAACTGCACGAGGCGCTCAAGGCGCTGCAGAGAGGCCTCCTGGATCGACGGTCTCACCCCGGAGCTCTCCGCTTGTGGGACGTCTCCCCTTCTGCGCTATGGTCGAGGCGTCTCTGCGGAGCGGAAGGCTTCCCAGGACGACGAGGACGGCGGTCGTCGGGCTCCTGCCCAAGGGTGGCGACGCCCTGGACATCGGAGGGTGGCGACCGATATCCATCATGACGGCCGACTATAAAATCGTAGCCAAGGCGATCGCCAACCGCGTCAAAACGGTCATGCCCGCCCTCACGTCATGGGAGCAGAGTTACTGCGTCCCGGGTCGCACCATTTTCGACCCTATCGCCACCATACGTGACGTCGTCCGCCTGAAGAACCGAAGACTCTAACCCCTCGCGATACTGTCCTTGGACCAGTCCAAGACGTTCGACAGGGTGAGGCATCGTTACCTCTTTGCGGTTCTGGCGGCGTTGGGACTGGGGACAACATCCTTCATCTGCTCCGCACCCTCTACGCCGACGCGACGTGCATGGTGAGACTGGCGGGCAGACTCACCTCACCCATACCCGTCACCAGCGGAATCAGGCAGGGATGCCCAATGTCGGGACAGCTGTACTTCCTTGCGATCGAGCCCCTGGTGAGGAAACTCAAGTCTACCCTCGCGGGAGCGGCACTACCGCAGGATACGCGCCTGGCCGTGTGCGCGTATGCCGACGACATTAACGTCTTCGTCGACCGCGAGGAGGATTTCCACAAGATCTTGCCGGCCTTCGAAGTATACTCAAGAAGGAGTGGAGCCCGCCTCAACAAAGAGAAGTGCCGGGGGCTGTGGGTCGGAACTTGGACCACCCGAGGTGATCGACCACTCGGATTCGAGTGGCGTCGCGACGGCGCCAATTTCCTGGGACGCTACGTGGACAACTGTATAAGGGCCGAGAGAACGGCCGTGGAAGAGGAAATATACGCGAAGATAGACACCGCTACCACCCGGTGGAAATCTAGGATCGCCTCCATGTCCCTCCACGTTAGGGTCCTTGCTACCAACCAATTCGTCGCCCCCAGGATCTGGCACCTGGTCCAGACGTTCACGCCGTCCGCCACCGCCGTCGAGGAGATCCAGTGTGGACTCGTCCGTTTCGTCTGGAAGCGGAAAGCACTGGGTATCCGTCGAAAAACTCACGGCGCCAGTCGACCAGGGGGGCTGGGACTGGTCGACGTGAAGACCAAGTTACTAGGGTTCCGCTTCATCATGACGCAGAGGATGCTCCTCCACGAGGGCACGTCCACGTGGCAAAGCGTGTCATCCGCGCTCCTGAGCGACGTGCTGGCCGGTCCGGACATCATCAGCTCCCTGTCGAACAACAGACCGTTCCAGGAAGTGGCGCACTCGGATGGTTACCACCAGTCCGTGGCACGAGCCTGGAGGCTCCTTCGGCCGAGGCGACCTCGGTCACCTAGTAGCCCCCCCCAAGTAGTCACCCCACGAAGGCATATAAGAATATGCATACAATGTTCATACATTCATGAATACAATTATAGCTTCCGCCAGTTAATCCCACATAATTGTCAAGCAATTAACACATTTAAATTTCTGCACCTTCAACATATCGTAAATGTCTTCCTTATCCTTAAACCAAGAAATTTTAAGGAAGAATAGGCGAGGTTTGGAAACCAGCATTAAGATTCAGCAGTAGTAGATTCTCCTGACAATAGGAAATATTTCCAAAGAAGGGAAGCTTTACCCATCTTATTTACGAGTAATTATGGGTAATAAGTATGAGATGTCAGTATTTCTAGTGCTGTATCTGATAATGGCTGATGGACTATCCTGGCCTCTCATGAATAAAATGAAAAGGAAAATACGAAAGCTAAATTTTAATTATTAAACTGCTTTTACCGATGTAACGGCAACTTTGATTAATTACGCCTGATTTAGCAGTTTTACTAAATGTAATTTCCGTAAAATTATAGTCATAGCTCAACGACTATAATAAATGGCGGAAATAACTAAGGACAAAGATTCACAATTTCTTATTTAACTCTGTTTCTCAAAGTAACGGCTTCTTCAATCAATTTGACTATAAGAAAATTATTCAGAGAAGTAGAACCAAAGAAAGCTGCATCCATTGCGAAGGAAATTGATTCACATCATCGGGAAGGGGTAATCTGAAGATTATTGATATTCTGGGCAGGCAGACGTTTAGAACTAGTTCCCCTTAATGGATAAAAAAAGTTTCACTAAATATTGTGACCGGGTGTAATCGTTACAATTCCCTAAGCTACGCGTATAATTTTATAATTGAGAATCTTCAAGGGATCTGAGAAGAGCCCACAAACGCTGTGAACGGTCTCCCAGACTGCCCATGTCTCGGACCGTCTCTGCTTTCAGCAGTAGAATTAAACATATATTAACCATAGAAAGATCACTCCCGTAAAGACTTAAGCTTCGTAAAATGCCAATTCCAATATTACGTTCTCAATATTTACATTCAACTTTTCAGGCCTTTTTCGCTATTTCTTCTAACCAATGATTTTCATAAACCTTCGGGATATCCTTACAAATCAATCAACAACAAAACGGGAAAATTTAAGAAATAGCTATTTGCGTAAACTAGCGTTCCTTTGGTTCTTTTTTATTACTATCATTGGATGTATAGGGTTTTCAATTCTTTTATTCCATTAAAAGATAGACACAGTTATTAGTTTCGTAGATTTTAAGAACCTTTAAAATTAATATAAAAAACACCAAAAGCAAGTGAATACATTTTTTCTCTCAGTGTTGATGATAGCCAAAACGTTAAACTCATCTTGATTCACTTATAAAATTTGCTAGTATATCTCACCTGGTTTATAAAATACAAAATAAGGATGTCATTAAAATACGTATTTAAACTCAATTATAATCGTCATTACTGTAACACACACGCAATAACTTGCCCATTCTGTGTCGAGTACTAAAAACTCATAACTCTAGCTAAGTCTTAGGTTTGGTTAGACCTCGATTAACCCATTGTCATGCAAAAGTGTCATCTACGGATAGCGGTCTTATCATTTTCCATAACTGATAAAATAAAAGATGGTTTTCTTAAAATACTGAGAACTTTGAAACAAACAAATTGTAATACTCTTCGGAGTCGATTCGTTGATCAATAAATAGCTAAAAATACGAGAGGAGTAATTTTTGAGAAATAAAATTTCGAGAATTTTACCAAAAGGACGTCCACCGGTGGGCTTTTACTACAGTATTTACTAGAAGCCATTACTTTGAAACGATAAGGAATCCATGGATCCAATTTTTAGGACAGTGGTTTTATCAAGCTATTTATGATTATTTTCATTTAATCCACATCAGATAAACAGTGAGATCTCGTAAGTTTTAGGCCGAAGAACATACAATATTTCTAATCTGATGCTCTGCAGTCCCACTTTATGAGAGATTTATTTCTTCGAGTCATTCTTCTAATTGCGAGCTAAAAATTATACATATATCAGAGAAGGCTAGCGAACACATTATTTTAGATAACATCAAAATGAATCAAGCAAATTTCAACCCAAATGCTCTTCTCCCAACGAGAAAGTTTTTCCTTTCCATTCCCCTTTGGCAACGAAAGGATTATCTTGCCCTTCTCCCCCACCAATTTCGTTTTGTCCTGTTTAACAGTTTTCCAGGAATTCTGCCCTTTCACCTGCAGGTCACACTTTTGCTCCTTCTCATTCTTTCTTCTTTTTCCAGGTACACGCCATATGGAGGATCGCGTATTTATGTAAATGTTGAGATAGTGATAGTAAGCGTCGAAGCTAATTGTGTGAATTTTTCTACAGTGTTGTTATAAGGTTTGTGCCCGCAAAACTCGAAAACCACTCGGTCGATTGACTTGAAATTTTTACAGAACATTTCATTCTAACATTTATACAAAATATAAAATACGAAAGTATTTCTTTAAAAAAAAAATGGTGACACTTTGTCCTTGCTTCGATCCCAGACGATTCAAAGCATTTCCGTAAGAAATGCACGTAAAGCTCATTTTTGTCGCTGCAGACTTCATTTCTTTTGCAAAATTAAACTAAAAAGAATGGTCACACAAGATTGAGACGTAAACCAATAGCAGAGGAAAGGAATACAAAACCTTATTTTGGTCATATATTTTTGTTTTCGAACTGAATTTTCGAGATTTTACTCGGAATACGCGAATTTTTTCGTAAATTTTGTGAGTATAAACAACCGGTCCCCCTGACAAAAAATTTCATTGTTGAATCCAAGATCCTGCTATTTGGCCTATTTAAAATTAAGAAGAGGAGAAAAGTTGCTGGTTTCGTTCACATTGATAAGCATAATCAATCGTTGGAAGTGATTTAAATGATCAATTTTCGAAAAACAAAATGTGAATTAATTTGATACCGAATGTTGTATTCAGTGAAATTAATTTGTATTGTTTTGGAAATGATTTGATAGTCAGTTATCAAAAATCAAAGTGAGAGTTACTTTGTTTGATTGCTGCATTCAATTCGATTCATTTCTTTAATTATTTTCCAGTTGGTCGTCGTCAAATACAATAGTACGCGTTAACACATCTCTTGTTGTAAATGTTTTTATATAAATAACGAAAATTCTCCATCCACACGCGAGAGCCGAGCTAGCGTAACGGACCATGTCCTCCATCTATCTTTTCTCTCCCTCCCTTCTCGAGAGAAAGGCTCGCCGGCCCAAATTTTGGACTTAGTTTTTCTTGGTGGGTCAGGGGTGGTAACTTTTTTTTGCTGTTAGCTGTACTAAAAAAACTGTTGGGATAGTTAAACAAATCAAAATTAGTAAACCATGAGTTACTATAGAAATTATCATCACAACCTGAGCATGTGTTGAAAATGTTTTCAAATGATTTCACACTTCCTTCCGTAAAGAATAAATGTAGAAAGATTTGATCAATTGCAGCCATTTTTCCTTTTCCAAACTAAAATTAGAAAGGTTGTACGAATGGCTTATGAAAACGTTTGTCAAAGTTCCAATAATACCTTTTTTTACAAATTAATCAACAAAAAAGGGAGGTATTACACATGTTACAGAAATTTCGAATTAACTTAAATTACAACACTTAAGTGTTGCCATTGATTTCTTCAGAATAGAAATAGAATTCAAAAAGAATACTTAATTCAGTATTATTGGGAATTTAACAAGCATTCGAAACAATCATATGAAAATTTCTACAACACTTTCCTAGCACATAGTTACCAAAATGTGTTCAGTTCATTTCTAGCGTCCATTTCCAAAATATTTTCAGTATATTTCTAGCATATGTTTACCTGTACATTTTTGTATGCCCAAAACATCCTAGACACATTTTAAAAAATATTTCACTGTTATATTTCAAGCACACTGTGAACATAAATGGTGCTACTAGGGGCAGTCCTCTTCAAAAAAAATAATTTCACCTTAAAATAATTTTGTATCTTATTAACATCGACACACATGTGAAGAATCTCAATTGCTGCCATGTTTAACACTGGGCCAATTAGAAATTTTACTTTAAGGTGTGAAAACGTAAAACGACGTCAGTAATACTGCCGTGAGTTTACTTGAAAATGACTAGTGACAGTAATTATTGCATAAGGAGACCCAGCTTTATGTACAATAATCTTAATATAACAAAATTGCTGGAAATGAGCTCAAAGCATGATTTTACATTGAGTGCAATTGTAGAGCAAATGGTTTTAAACTCCACAGTTAATGTCAGAATAAATATATCGATCCTCATGAAATACTTCTCGTGCAACTCATGTTTTAGCAGTTACTTAATTCACACACACGACGCTTACCTTTCAGAATTTCTTGGTAAATGATACAGCTTTCCACCTCTTGCTCCACAGCTGAAAACCCAAAACTTCCTGTAGTCTATTTTATGTTAATATAACTCAATTCACTCTTCAAGGATTCGATGGTAGAAACACCTGTCAAAAACAAGGATTAGCATACAGGTGGGTAGAGTGGCTAGATGAACAATGGAAAGGAGGAGGAGGGGGGAAATAGGTTCCCAGTTCGAGGAGGAGGGAGATAATCGTTTTTAGTTCCGATAACCTGCTGCCAGGTAGTCATTTTCTTTAGGGCTCCAATCACATTCCTATTGATTCTGCTAATTTCTCTTCCATAATGAATTTTAATGCTTTTTTGAACTAGCAATTTGGCTTCCCAAGGTTTTTTCCTTGGTTTTTATCCATATTAAGTCGTCATTTAAAATCACCTAACCATTTAGTCTTTTGAAACCTCAACCTGCAAACAACGCTGTATAACTGATTGAGTATGATTTTACTTATTTCTAACAGCTCTAAAACTATATACTATTTCTGTGTTGTCTTCTGTAGATAAATTGTTCTGTGTAAAAACTCTCATATTTTTCAGGCTGTTAAAGCTACAATTGTTATTGTTTGATTTCAGTGAATCTCCAATGATGCGATTCAAGTTTGGAGGTGAGAGGCGGAATGACTGGCGCTGCTGCTTCTGCTTCCATGTACGCACTGGCACCATATTTCTTGGCATTTGGCATTTGGTAAGAAAGACTTGTGCCACAGATATGTGTATTTTAAGTGTACTTTATCAAAGTGATGTCAAGAAATTGATGAAACCTAATAATCTGAGCATAAATTAATATAAGAATGTAAAAGTGGTGGGTTTTGACTTTGTAAGCTTGAGTTTGGTTGAGCATACCTCCTTTTTATGATTATTCTGTTCAATGAGATTTTAGTTCAAAATTGTTTCAAATAGGATATTTTGGGTTGAACTCCCATCAATCTTAACCCTTCCTTGATGGTGCAGGTTACTTGAGGACCCCAAAACAGATAAATTCAATAGAAAGGTTTTATATTTACCACATATGATTCTTATTCCATGTATTCCATGTGCATCAATGTTTCTTTTATCTTATGAAATTGAAAGAAATTTGTTTCACTTACTTATTTCCAAAATATCGTTAGTTTTTGAATGGGGTACCAAAGTACCCTGCACAGCCATTTTTGCTTGGATTGCTATGCACAATGTCATGTCGTGTGTTTGTGGAAATTCAGTCACCCTTTCTTATAGATTTTTCAATTGATTCATTATTTATTGTATTAAAAGTAATTATATTATATTATCATCCCAAATCTCTTGTACTGGGATGTTTTTGGGTATACCTGGGTTGACATCAAAGTTCCGAGTGGAGGTCCTTCAGAGACATACTCAAAGCATATTTCTGAGTGAATAAATGTTTCTTCCATTTTTCTAAGAATATAATATACTGTTTCTGACCTATGCAGTTTCTGCAATATTTGAAAACTTTAAATCCATAATATTGCTGTGGAATTTGTATAACACTTGTCACTTGGTATAACACTTCGCAAGTGTTTGCAGGGATACAGCTTCACAAATGCGATACAGCCGCTCTAAGGGTCTGCAAATGTCCCCTACTCACTGTTCAGTCAATCCCACTTTGCGAAACATCTGCTGGAGGAGGGGCATGGAAATGACTTCACCTCGAAAATATTTCAAGTAAAGATAAAATATAACAGTAGATGAGCGACTTGCAACTGTCTGAGGTAAATGCAGATTCAAAGTTTACATAAAAAGTAAACCTGATCGTTATGGAATCAAGATCTGGGTGGGTGTAAATTCGGAAACGTCCTATATCAATCAATTGTGGCAAGAATGATTGGTGGGATCCACCTCCCTTTTGAAATATACTCTCCATTCCTCAGCTTCTCGGTTTTTGTCTCCTGTAGGAAATTTGGTCTTGAAAATCAATGATTTCCTGCAAAATTTGTACTGTGATTCAATAAAGGTTTTGCTAAATCAGGTAAGCTGAACTAACTTTCTGACAACGTTTACAATCTTGTCAGCAAATGATGGCAATCTTGAATGAAAATGCAGTTTTACTCATGTGGCACATTTTCAATTGGATGGTTTTGTAAACAAGCAGTTTTTTGGTGTTCAGAAAATCCACAAATATTGCATGAGAGGACTTTACACAGTGCTCGAGTGACTGTGTAGTGTGCGGTAGGTAAATTGGGGGCTGTATTTTCTTTGAGAATGATAATGGTGAGGCAGTTACTGTTACCGCATATCGCTACTTGGAAATGTTGAATAATTTTTTCTTGCCTGCACTTAGCCGTCATAACATAGCAATGTGAAACATATGGTTCCAGCAAGATGGCTACGGCCCACACTGCTCGAATTTCGATGGAAAGTGTCGCTTTCCCTGGAAAAGTAATCTCTCCTTTTGGAGATGTTCCTTGGCCCCCCCGGTCCCCCTATTTGGCTATCCCTGTCTTCTTTCTTTGGGGTTTCTTGAAATCACGTGTTTCTGTTAAAATACCACGCACATTACCGGAGTTGAAGGATCATACGAAGAGAAATCCAAGCCATTCCACGAGAAATGTTACAAGATTCAATGCATAACTTCAGGGAACGTCTGGAAACGTGTTCAATCAAAAGGGCGCCATCTACGGTTATATTTGTTGCTTAACCTTTTGTAAAATTTTCTTAAAATTCTGAGTTTGTAGAACACATTGTTTAAAAAAATAAAATTTTTGTTTAAAATTTTAAAAAATGTGGCTTTTTGAAAACCATGTGGTTCCTGTTAAACACCCTATAGCTTACAGAACAGTTATTTACCGAATTTTAAAGACATTACCGAAATATATTAGGTAATATCTTTAAAATATCTGCAAAAACATGTTTTGGAAATTATTTTTTTCGGTTGGTATGCATATGGGGTTCAGTATTTTTCTGGTATTTAGCAATGAATTACTAATTGTGTATGGGCTTAAAAATTATTAAAATATTGTTTAGATAAATATTAAAATTTATTTTTGTAAATTTGCTTACACTGATCACTTTTTATCGGTTAAAATTAACTAAATTCTCAATCTGGGGTCATATTGACTCCACACGACTGATTGACAACTTGTAGTTGGTTTTGGGCCAGTTCTTTATTTCTCTGGCATAGCTATCTCTGTATCTCTTTGAGGGGCATTCTTGAAACTTAATGTGAGTTCTCGAAGCAAAGGAGAAGACAGAGTTGCGGAAGTTGGTGCAGGCAATGACGAATTGCATTTGCAGAGGAAAGAAAAAATATAGAAAGCCACTAGCTTGCGTTAGGGGTCACCAATGTAGGATTTATTGGCCGCAACCAACAACAGTTATAATAGTGCGACACTTAACGAAAATGGCAGGCTCATTACACTGCAACAATCCAGGTTTACCCGTTCCCACAATGCGTTTGTCGCTATGGGTAAACAAATACAAATGAATAGTTCGATTTTGGTTTTGCCACATCTTAAATACTTAATTAAGCAGTCACATTCCTCGCAATATTTGACCCACTCATTTCCGCTGTCAATTCTTTACTACTTCAATAGAAGCCCTCTCTTCTCGAGCCATCTTCAGCATCTCCGTGTTTGTGTCAACCTGTCTTACTTTCTCCATTCTATGCCAAACCCATATCTCAAAATGTGTACATCCTCCTTTCTTATGGTATACTTTTTACACCTATACACCAAAATACTCTGCACCAAGGATTTTGCCCATCTTTTCTTGATTCCTTTATCAATACCACTGGTTATCAATTCTCTGAGCTCCATAAATGCTATTTTGGCCAAAGCTATTCTTTTTAAATCAGTTGATTTCTTTTACATTTATGATGATAATTATAATGACATGGCTAATACCATAGCGAATATTTTATGCTTTTGCAGTTTGAATGCATGGAGAGGAAATTTAATTAGAAGTCCTTTTTTCTCCTGTGTAACTTCTCAAAAGTTCATTTATTCCCTACCAGTCCAATACCACAATAGCTGTATAGTATCATGTATTCTAGGGACACTTAATAGTCTTGTTTAGATTTTTAATTGTTCTCCTGCTCCTTATTTTCATTCTTTGTGACTCCTTAATTATGTAATTGGAAACCTTCAATTTGCTGTATGAATTCCAACATAGAATTAATAAGTCCTTATATTAATTTCAGGTTCTACACCTGATGGCTTTCTCTTACATTGCTCTAATTCTGTGGAAGCCAGATGTCATTATGGACTGTGAATATAGCAGTGATGACAGTTTGTTGACGCAATTGAGGAACAAGTAAGTACACCTCAGGGATTCAGGAAATAATCCTCCAACTATGAAAGATAGGTTGACGCTTTAATATCCTTTTGAAGGTAAACAAGGTTTCATGCTATGAAGTCATAGCGGTAGAGAGGGAATCTAACTTTTAACTTACAGATATACATGAAACTGGTCACCAGCATTTTTTTCTCTGTGTCTATTTGTAATCAGTCTATTTCATTTTGCAATAAGTTAATTTTACTATTATAATAATTCTTTTATTATCTTATCATTAACATAATTTTTGGGATGTCCTAGGAATCTATGAATTAAATATGGTTTTGTCTGTGAATGCATCTAAGAACCAAGAAAGTCCTCATCTGCGTTTATTTAGTTTTGTTTATTTCTTTCAATAATTCTCATTTGTTCCTTTGGTTAGAAGGAAGCTTTAGATGGTTTGGCATGAACCTTGTGATGCAATCTTTCCAAAGAACTCATTGAAAAGAATCAAAATGTCCATCATTACTCCTACTATCTACCACCAGGTGTCCTCCAGGAAGGTTTATTTACAAGAAAAGGGCATAATATGTATTAAATTATTATTATATTAGATTGTTGGCATCTATGAAACATTTAAATGATGCACTTTCTGAGGGTAAACACTGCAAACATCTTAAAATGGACTCTGTAAAAATGTATGGAACGTGAACGAAAACTTTTGCCGGAACATGCACGGTGAACCATGCACCCATTCATTCAAACATTTTCAAAACGTACATTTTTTTCTTTCACTTCAAGGTACATTTTTTCATGTATAAAATGGTTCATACTTTTTTCTATTAACATCCCCCTTTTAATTGACAGTATAAAGCCTTCAGGAATGGAGTATAGGTGTGTTGACTGTAAAAATAATAAATGCAAGGTATTCAGCTGGAAAATTCTTAATACTGTAGAGGTTCGTTATAGCGAGAGCTGACAAAAATCAGAAAAGTACATGTTATAATGCATATTCGTTAAAGCCGATTTCTTAATCTAAATGTCCGTCCTCTTGAATCCAAGGGCAGCAATTCGTCAGAATGGAACTGTAGGGTTTTTAATTCTTACGCAAATGCTTCTGAATGCGTTAAACAGTACGTTTGCGTAAAAAATATTATTTCCCTGATTGATAAACCATAACCAAAGTGTTCCTCTAACATAAAATGTGGATCATTATTGCTCAATAATCGTCGGAAGTAATTATATATCATTAGATAATCGTATTAGTTAGGATTTGGTGATGTACCATAATAATTATAGATGGCTTTCCAGTAGGATAAGCAGTTACGAGAATCATACTCGTTAGGTGCAAGTTTTTCTCCGGTGCCAGCAATTCTTCAACGCAGCTGGTGAGAGCAGAATTCCTTCTCCTCTACTCTCATATATCGTCATCCCCCACGGCAGCTCCCATATTTCCTCTCTTGTCCTCCAGGCACAAACAGAAACCTCCCACCCTTCAAAGCCATGCCACCTCTCACTTCCGATACGTGTTTTTCTTGTAATGGTGCTAATTTTTAGGGAAAAGGAATTGGATAAATTATGAAGGAACAAAAGGGATTTTATTTGAAACATTGTAACAAAGCAATATTACAATTAATGGCCACTTGCGTCCTTTGGTTAAGTTTTCTCCAAAAATTTCGGTCATTCCAGTCAATTGGCATTAATTATTTCCCAAAATGCTGAAAGTAAGAAACATTGAAAGTAAGAATAAATGAAACTTAGCATAAGTTATAAGAACTTTACAATAATTAATAAATATCTATTGGCGTGAAAACCTGATTTCTCGGTCTCACTGTACATAAAAAGCATTAACTTAAAATCTATTCTTGTCTGTTTAAAGTTATTAGTGCAGTGTTTGGTGACGAAATCTTCTACATGCTTTAAAGTTATTAAATCATTCACCAAGGCATTTTTAGCTTGATACAAAGAATTAAGCTAATGCTAGGGCTCTATACTAGGAATTTTTAACGAAAGTTCTTTGCTGTGGCTTTTGCTTCAAGATGCTGTTAATTTGTGTCTTCCCACATTTAAAATGAGACGTCACTTCCTAAATATCCTTTTTTCCCTCACTGACCATTTTTATGACACTTGTCTTTTCATTGAGATTTAAATTTTTCAGTTATTTTATCCATGATGGTATTATATCCATGATTGGTATTAACCCTAATTATCCTAACTGTTACTAGAAGAGCGCAGAATGATCACACGTCTTGTACTGCAAGTTTGTAGGGACTGTAGACTGTAGGGACCAGAAACACTTTTCGGGACACAATTTGATAACCCCGAGGGACCAAACTTTTCACTTCAACCAGAAACTAAAATCCTTCCTCATAAAATTCTCTGACTTTTTTAAGATTTTCTCACCAGAAAGGTCCAAAAGGATATGGAAAAGTTCACTGAATTTCCCAGTTTCCGATTTTGCTTCAGTGAGACAATGAATGAACATAACCCAGTGGGAAGGCTTCCCTTCACTCTCCTATTGCTCCGACGGATTAGTCCTAGTTCCATGAATTCTACGTCTCCATTTTCCCTGGATTGGGGAAAACCCAGGGATGACCCAGCTCACAATCAGTTCTGCTGTTGAGGGCACTTGCCATTCAGTATTGCTTTCGCTAATTCATCTTTACAACTATGGTCACTTAATCATCTTGAAGAGAATGTACTTTTAAGCAAAGCATCTTCGTAATGGAAGTGGTGCATCAAATAGTGATCATGACTCAAACCATAAAACCCTACATAATTTCTTTAAGTTTGAAATTTTCTTTCCCTCTTTCACAGATTCAAACTCTACTTATTTCAGCACGAAATTCAAGGTATTAATATTTCCATCTGCGTCTCACAGGCTCCGCCTTATTGAGAGACTTTCTTGAGAAAAGTATGATCATTATGCAAAGCAATTCCAATATTGCCACTTTGACAAGTTTCTGCCTCAGACAGATTCAACCTCTCACATTTTTTTACTGTGGTACGCTTACATGCAGCAAAGTCAAAGAGCTTACATTTTGCTTCAATCACAAATTGCTCCATGTGTTTCTTAAAAATATCTTCAGGTCCTGGTTATATGACTCTCTTGATTATAATATTTATCGTGGTAGGATTTAATCATTTGAACAACCCGAGAATCAGACACTACTGGAATGGAGGCTGTACAGTATTTCATCTCTACTTGAGCAGATACACTATCGGCTATTGTTGATAATACTTTTTTTTTCTTTGAACCAGATGATATTGATATTTTATAACTTTCTTCAAAGCAGCACCTCCTCAAATGTTGGTTATTTTATTCCGCTTAGTTCTCTTGGTGAACCGAAAACAGAACAATTGTGCGTTGTCCTTGTCACCCACACCATTTTTTGAGTCGCCATCTCACGTTCTTTAGAATAACAGACCATACAGAAAAATACTGCCTGCAGTTTCCTTAGTTGCTAATGAAACCTTATGAAACTGTGCTATAGTGATGTTCTCACACTGCAGGAAGGATAACAATCCTCTAACTGTAGGTAAGTGAGCTGGCATTTCTTACTTCCAAATACAAGAGTATTTTTGTTTGATATGAGCTTCATTTAGTAGATTAAAAACAATCAGAATGAACGCCAAAAGTAACCTAAGTTGTACAGATTGCCGAATTTTGTGCTGAAAATGTATATCACTGAAAATTTTCTCTCATTTCTTACATTTGGTGACATTACCTCAACTACTTTCAAAATAAAAAATATCCCTTTTTTTTCTAAAATTCGAAAATTTGAGCTATAATTTACGTACTCAAAATGAACAGTATAGGTTACAAAATTATTTTTCCTATTACAATATATCAATAATATATTACTGTGAGGTTATTAGAAATTAAAAGTCATGGTCCTTATAATTTTAATATAAAGGTGAATTTTTGGGGTTTTTGTAATTTTTCTTAAGCCTTTTGCGCTACTACTACTAAAGATTTAATTAAAGAATTCTTTCCTTATTTTTCTGTTAATAAGCATGCAAATATGCAACTTTTGAGTGCTATTAGAATTTGATACCCAAAAAATCTTTTTTTTGGCCCAGCCTAATATGGTGCCACTATAGCAACATATTTTTAGGGCTGTATGTGCTCGTGACGAAAAACCAAGTTTACTATTTAAGAGGTTTGAAACATGCTATTTCAAATTTAAAAGATTCAAAGGAGTATCCAAAACGTCTTTATTTTCTAAGCGGGCAGAAAATAACCTATTTTTGTCGATTTTACAAATGTCATCCTCATAGTTGTCCCTGCTTTTAGGGCCTTGTATGCCTGTGATGAAAAACCAGATATACTTTATATGGTTGGAATCATTCTCTTTCTAATGAAAATGATTCAAATGAAATTCCAGAGGGTCTTTTTTTGTAAAAGTAGAGTTAAAATATCCTATTTTTGGCTTTTTTACAAAAACTGTCAAATGTTGACTCAATTTTTAAAATAATGGAAATGACTAGGAAGATGAAATTTTATTTTTCTAAACTATGTATTGATATGTTATCATACCCAAAGTTTCATTTTGATTTTATCTTTATATCCTGAAAGATAAAAAGCCAAAGTTTTAATTTTTTTTCGATCCGCAATTTATGGGCCAGTTTTGCACTGAATGTTCTGCAAGGAGGTCGTTCTTACAGTTATTTTTATTATTTTGTTTAATAGAGCGCAAAAAGTTGTACATAGCCAAATTTTGTTTCCTTCATAAAATTTTCCTGAGATACTATGCCTCAAATTTACCGATATTTCATATTCATACACAAGAAGGCATTGACATGGGGTCAAAAAAACTACTATATCTCAGCAAATATACCATTGGCGATAGTAAAACTTTACAAATGTTCATAAGAGATATGTGTAAATGCCCATACTAATTTAATTGAAATCCGTGATGGTCGAGCTGGGCACTTCCCTGAAATCAGACTACTTGGCATGGAATTACTCATATAAGACTGCACTCATTCAACTATTTGAAAAAGAAAGGCACGATTAAGAGTGGAAAGGCTCAATTTAGAAGAAGAGGATTGAGAATTCTGAAACTGCATTTATGGAATTTTTCAAGTGTGATTGATCGTAGCTACTGAATCTAATCGTACGGAGTGTGATACAAAATGTGGTGAATATTTTTTTTATGAACAAAGTTATAAGCATAAATTTTGAATTAATTTCTTTCAAAAGGTACTTCCTTCGGCTTGCAATACACTTATTCCAACGTTGATTCCATTATTGGAAGGCTTCTTATGGAAGGGGCTTCCGTTGCTTTGTTGTTGCCATCACAGGAAATAGTATCAAAGTTTTCTTTCTAGCATGTTTTTATTTGATTTAATTTTTGGAAAGATCAAGAAGTCGCATGATGATAAATCCAAAGAGTAAGGTGAGGAGTAAGGACAGATGAAACTCATTCATATGGGCAAAACTATGAAATTAGAAGCGAGGTGTGGCATGACGAGTCGTCATGATGAGGGAGAAAACCCTTGGTGAATTTCTCTGATCTCTTCCTCTGTTTCTCAAATGCTGCCCATTTAACATTCGCAGTTGATAGTTGTTCTCCTTGGAATGAACTCTGATCACATTCTGCCCTCTCAAACAATGTGCATAACTCTGACATTTGACTGAAGTGTCTTATTAGGGCGAGCAACTTCTCTTCCTTTGGAATACATCTTAAATCTTCATCTCCAGTTATCTACATCTAGATGATCCTTCAATTCTGTGCAAACTGGCACACAGTTTTCCATCTGTTGGTCAGTCAAATGTTTGGGAATAAATTTCATGCTCACTTGTCTCATTTGCAAATTATCATTTGAAATACTTTGTGCAGACCTGTATGAGATGTTCAGTTCTTTCATATGCTCTCAGTCAGTCAATCGCCTTTTCGAACAAATCATCTTTGCCACTTTTTGCAACATTTTGTCTTTTGGGTTATTTGTCTTCAGCTGACTCATTTCCACATTTAAATTGCTCTTATCAGTCTTCAGAGTCACAGCATCATTGCCATAACTTTAACATTTCATGAGCTTCTTAATGCGCTGCTCCATGATGAGTGACGACCTCACTCTTCTGGAAACTGATAAACCCCTCACAATGACTATCTCAGAGGATCAGACCATTGGAATTATTTCTTCTAAGGATGTAGCTGCAGTAGATGCTGCTTTGAAAATGTATTCACTGTATTTTTTTAATCACACCATGTAAGTAAATCAATAAATATCAAACCTCAACAAAGTGGAACATGTGCGGTGGAAGTGAAGGAGAAAAAGTCTGCCATAGCCGGGGATCAAACCCGGGTCTCCCAATTGCCGATCGGTTGCTCTAACCACTAAGCTACCACGGCAGCACAATCTCCCCTTCACTTCCAGGGGCTATGATGGAGGAGGAGTGGAGGAGGGTCCATTAAGGAATGGCATTGCCCTCTGCCACGAACGGACATTGCAGGCCATCACAGCAACTCCGGAAAGCCCCGGAAATGGCAAGGTGATGAGAACGAGGGAAGTTTCATACATGAAGGGGAGATTGTGCTGCCGTGGTAGCTCAGTGGTTAGAGCAACCGACCGGCAATTGGGAGACCCGGGTTCGATCCCTGGCTACAGCAGACTTTTTCTCCTTCACTTCCACTGCGCAATTATAATAACATGTGCATCATGTATGAAACTTCCCTCGTTCTCAAAGTGGAACATGTTTAAGGATTATCTACCACTTAACTAAAATTTTGGTTTTACTGTGATGCATGGTAATTGTTTACAATTATGTAAAGATGACCAAGTTGTTCATAGGATTTACAAGGACTCAGTTTAAGCAGGGAATGACTATTGGCTCCTATTGTAGATAATTTTAAAGGAAAATAATGGGGTGTTCAACCTGTATGTAACACAAACCATTTTGCATAATTGCAGATTATCATCTGGAAAGGTCTCTAAATTCTCAACGTGGAATATTTTAATTTGACTATATGTCATTGTTTGAGACAAAAATCCTGTCTTTAAGATGTCTATGCCTGTAGGCAGGCTCCCTTTCTGGATGATTCCCTCAGTATACTTCTCTGACCATCTCTTGACCAAAACTTGACAATTTATGCAATCCTTTGTCTGTCTTCTCATAATACCAATCTACCAAGTTAATATCCCTAAAGATTGGATATAGGTAAGTCATGTCTTAACAGTAATGAAAAAAATCCATCGAAACACCAAAGGCTGACAAGCAATCTATGTCCTCCATCTTTATTTTCTCCCTCTCTGTTCTGGAGGTTAGGTTTTTTGGAAATGTCATGTCTATTGGGCAGGTTGCAGCTTAATCAGTAATCTTTTCGGTCCTAGCTGTGCAAGGTGGAGGAAAGTTTCGTGAGGGAGCAATTATGTAAAGATTCAAATGATGATAAAATTTTTCTCAATTATGGAAAAAATGGGAGAAAATTCCCATTATCAAAGTTCTAATAATTGAGAGCTGAATTTTATTTGTTTCTAATAAACTCTCTCATTCAACTAAGCTGATATGTGAGAGATTCTCTTCTGCACAAGTAAGACTTATGTTTTGTCCTGTTGGTCATCATCAGGCTGCTCCTGTGTGTGTGTTAGGAGTATTTTTTACATGTATGTGTATTAATGAGAAGACACTTGGGTTGCCTTCATGTTTTGCAACCCAAGGTAGGTTGGTGTTGCCTCGTTGCCTCATGTAATTGAAAGTTCCTGATGATTGCGAAACAATCGCTCATGCACATAAATGTGTGTACAATCATATTCATGAACAATCTGGCATGTATCTAAATACATCTAAAGGAGATGGCACACGGTTGCCTTCTAATTATGCTTTATTGTTTTCATATTTTGATGTTCTTTTTGATTAAATTACAGACCTCAACTTCCCCCTGCTCTGCCTACTCCTTTGAGCAGTGAGGTTGATCCCAGTAATTTGCAAATCTTGGATGAATTGGAGACAATTCGAGAGGATGTGAGCGTTGGAGATGGTGAAAAGGTCATTATCATTCTTTTTATCAAATGAATCTTGGATTGGTAATTTATGCATCATCTATCCTTAGCCAAGCTTACCTATAAATGGGCTGCACAAATTTGAGGCAAAGATATACCACCTAACGTTTGAGGATTATGGATTCTTAAAAAGTTACCCCTGCTCGTATAATTTCTTTTGTAAGACATTTTGTTGAATGACTTTTTCAATTAGTAAATTCCCTTGAGCTACAGAAAATCTGAAATATTTGAAAACCATGCATATTTAAAGGAAATGGTTAAAGGTTCCTTGCAGATAAGGGGATGCACCCAGGAAAAATCCCAAGTAAAAATGAAAATTTCCTAAAACAATTTGTGAAAATGGTAGCCAGGTAGGCTACATCCTAAACGCAACCTCCTGGATAGTGGAAGATCCTGGGTTCCATTCCCAGCCCTGTCAGCCATTTCTCAAGTCTGTTTTTCCTTGGGATTTTTCCATGCACATTTATTGTTATATATTGTATGACAAACTGATTCTTCTTTAATGAGATAGATAAAAATTCCTTCTTGGGAAATATTTGTTTCCTGAAATGCTGCTTACCACTTTATATTTTTTAGGCAACTTCTATGGCATTCAAAACATGTCATTGCTTGGTATTTTATTTTAAAAGACTACCGAACCCAATTCTAAGATGACCCCCCCATTTTTTTGGAACTCAGCAAGGGAAAAAATTAAATTTTGAATTATAATTACTAATACAGTGAAACCTGCCTCAACGGCCACCTCCCTTAAGCGGTCACCTCCTCATGTGGCCATTTTTTTCAGAACAGAGCGATTACCCCTTATAAACAATGTAAATTTCCCCTCCTTTCAGCGGTCTCCTCCTTCAGCGGCCAGTGGTCACTCTATGTTAGGCCAGCGGCCACTATTTTTGCAACCAGAAACCCTTCTTGCTTTCGAAGATTTCCGAGTTTTCTTTAAACAAACTTATTTACTATGACCCCTCTATGTCGTATTATAGTTCTTGATGTTAGAAATCATTGAAATCTTCATCAGCATTTTAGTCTATCATGAGGCTCTCTTGAGTTGGATAATGCTGTCGCAAAGAAGGCACGCCTGACACCATTAATGTTGTGATGACCCCCTGCTGACAACAATTAATAAACCAAGAGTAAAATAGAGAAGATTTATTTCCGTGACAGTTCACCGTCTCATGCACAGTCAGAGAGCAAGTGAGTACCACTGTAATGGATGAGGAAGAAGGATGCGACCCCGGGTCTTTCGACCAAAGAAATCGCTATGAAAAATGCCCCTCGTGTGCAGAAGCACACCATGCATTTATTTTCCGTCAGTGTTTTCCAATTCACTTTACCTCCAAAATATACGCATGTTTGGGATGAGCAGTAAGGTGATTATATGAGCATACGTAATTTTTTTTGTACTGTGGGTAGCGTTTTTTGTCCCTGTGTAGCGTCGGCCCGATAGAGGGTGGAGCGTGTCGTGGGTGACCATCGTGTGTTAAGAGTAATTCCCTTCTTCTACCGGCAAATGGGCGTAAAGATTACTATGTAACATTAGTGTTGTCTCATGGTTATCGACCTAGTCAGTGAAATCGGTAAAATGAGCGGAGGAAAGATCAAACTCGTCCTTACTCTGGAAGAGAGGTGGAAAGTTATTTTGGAGAGTAAGAATAGAACCTCGGCAAGAAAATTGGCTATTACCTTTAATTGTGGAAGGACTCAAATAACATTTTGAAATACGAAAGCTCCATTTTGAAGGACTGGAAGGACAATAAGAATCGCACAACAAAAAGGAAGACATCGACGAGTACCGAGAAAGTGGAAGAGGTTGTGTACAAGTGGTTTACGAGTGTGCAAGCAAAGAGATTACCTGTGAAAGGACCAATGATCTAATTGTAAGAGGAAGCCCGTGAAATAGCAAAGGAATTGGAGGTGAATTATTTCGTTGCCAGCAATGGTTGGTTAGAGTGTTTCAGAAAACGCCACAGTATTGCATATTGTGCAATGTGTGGCAAAAGGTGAAATGTAAATCCGAAGGATGTTGACGATTGGAAGAAAAGATTACCATCCCTTTTAGATGGTTATGCCCCTTGTAACGTATTTAATGTTAAGAGTGGCCTTTTTTATCGGTCAATACCTAAAAAATCCCTTACCCTCAGCAATGAAATGTGCAAAGGAGGAAAGATGTCTAGAGAAGATTAACAATGCTGCTGTGCCGTAATGCGGGGGGAGAGAGAGATAACAGGGAAATCTCTGAGACTGAGAGTTGATGCCCGACAGTTAGGAGTAAAATGGCATGTAAATAGAAGAGCATGGATGACATCGGCAATTTTCGAATCTTGGCTGAAGGACTTCAATGCTAAGATGGTCTATGAACAGCAGAAGGTGATTCTGTTGCTTGACAATGCCCCATGCCATCCAAGCATTACCCTTAAAAATTTTAAGTTATTGTTTCTGCCTCCATACACAACTGCCACCTTACAGCCACTAGACCAAGGGATTATATAGTCGTTTAAGCTCTAATATCGGAAGCGAGTTCTACGATCCCTTGTTTCCAGGATGGAAAAAGCTGACAGCGTCTCTGATTTATTAAAGCTCGTAAATGTTAGTGATGCTGTCCTGGTCAATTTCATCATGGAATGAGTGAAAGCACCGTCAAAAATGCTTTGGGATCTGTGGTATAATCACCAACAGGATTGACGAAGAAGTATCGCAAGAAGAACTGAGAGAGAGTGTGGAATTGCAGTCACTAGCAAGAATTCTTGGGACATCATACGATGTGGATGAAGAATTGGAAAATATTGACTACTTCGATGATCTGAGTGGAGACTGGGAGGCTAGACTGATGGAAGACCATCAAGGCGGGGCCGTGTGCAGGATTTGCTCGTGGGAGGGGTTTTTCAGTCAGGTGCGCGCTGGTAGCGAGTGTGGGCTTTTAGACCCTTTTGTTCGTGAAACTCGATTTCTGATTAGCCCTAAATTGTAACTCACCGAGACGAAAGGAGTCCTAACAGACGTTAATATGAAAGTTGAAAGAGGCACTAAATTTTGGAAGGAAAAGTATTCTAAATGAAACATTAAATAAAATAATTTCATTTTATCCTATCTTCAAGTAATCATTCGTGGAACTTTTTGTACGAAGGATCCTCATGGGGGGGTTCGAACCCCCAAAACCCCCCCCGTACGTACGGGCCTGCATCGAGGTAATGACTAAATAATATTTTATTCGTGAGCATTTGAAATGAAAAAGAGAAAACAACCACTGATATCGATGACAGTATTCCTTCGCTAAATAGAAATAATTTCAATAATTAATGATATTTTTTGATAAATCACATAAATTACCTAAATTCATATATCGTTATTATATTTGAAGCTATTTCAGAGAGCTACTTCAATGTTTCTAATTTATTTAATTTTACATTTATACTCAAAGAGCTGCCTTGTTGATAAGTAACGTAATAGATAATACATATTAGTATATATATTTTCTATTGCTGCAATTCTACTTTGGGTATCCCATTCTTACAGTCAAAATCTGATTCAATTGTACTTTCCTGTATGGTCTGCAAATATTGCTGTTACTAATAATTAAACTCCAATTTGATAGAACATTGTTAGTTTTTATCTTTAGCAGAATTTTTCGAAAATTTGGCCAAGCATCACTCATAGAATTTCACAATCAGAATTGCTTTATTTCCAACAAAAGTTATTTGATAGACTCTTAGCTGAAGGAATAGTATATTTCTGAATACCTTTCAATGCTTGATCAATGCGAAAGGTTAAAGTTATGACTATCTGTTGCTTGACGGATCTGTTCATAATCTTTCTTACTGTTTCTAATAGATGCTGTGGAAGTCTGTAATATAGTTAATTCCTTCAAAAACTCTTGGTCCTCTATGGTGGATGATATTCCCATGCCAGTATTAAAAGCTGCCATTCAGTATGTGGCTTCTCCACTTGCTGATATTATTAATCTTTCTTTCAGCAAAGGTAGCTTTCCTTCATATTAGAAAACTGCTTGTGTTAGACCTCTACCAAAAATACTTCTCTAAAACTCTGAAAAAGCTTACTACAATAAATTGATTAATATTCTTAACCGTAACAGTTTACTATCTGATTTCCAACATGGATTCAGAAAAGGCAGATCCACCACATTTGCTGCTTTCCAACTTCATAATTGCCTTTCATAGTATTAATCACAGTATTATTTTCTCAAAACTAGAAGGCTTTGGGAAGCATGGAAATTCTCTGGTTAATTTCTTTTCTCAGTGTAAGGCAGGAAGTCAAATACTACTTTAACACCAGCAATGGCTCAGTCTTTCAAAAGTACTAACTATTACTAGTGGTGTCCCTTACTATTCATGAATGATCTTCTCTCTCATCTTGCATCCAGTACCGTAGAATGGGGTGAATAGCAACAAAACTTCGTCATTTCACGAGATGAGAATTCATGAACAGCGATTTGGGATACCTATTACAGCCGCTAAGTTTTTTGTTTTGATTGTAGTTAAACCAGTTGTCAGTCTCTTCTGCTCCTCCCCAGTGAGACTGAGAAAGTTAGCTAATGTAAGAAACTCTAAATTCAAATAATTTTGAACAACACTTTAAATCTCTTTAATTTAAAATCTGTAATTGATGTCTTAATCCTCGACATTAATATTTTTCTCCTACTTAAGTTAGATCTTTGATTTTTTATCTCTGTAAGTCTCTATTGGAATATTTTAATATGCTATCTGAAAACGAATAGTGGGTAGGAAAAAATGAAGTAATTTTTGTTTCATTGATTGTCTGTGTCTTATAATGCTGGAAGATGGGAACTAATTACTTGTATAAAAAGTCCTAATTAACACAGTGAAAGTCCATTACATATGAACATTTACATATCGTTAAAAGGAAGAAAGGAAATAACAGATAATACTAAAAAATGATGTACGTTTATAGATTAACATAAAGGACTGCATGAGAGTTCCAGGAATTGGATGCGAAGGATATACACGTCAAATTCTGTTACAACAAATATCGTTACAATGAAAATCTTTGATTGTCTTGGTTGGCTCACCAGTAAATATGGGTAATTGAAATCTCGTTTCAACGAAATGTCAACTTTCATTACAACGAACATTTTTTATCCCAGCTAAAGAGCTTTACCGTCGAAAATATTGTCTACCCTTCACCCCTCGACCAGACAGCATGAGTCATTTGGGTATTCCAGGGAGTACCGCAGTATGAGTCATCCATCTCAGGTAATTTTGCCCTCATTTACTGGGAAAATGGTCAGTCCTTTACCAGCTCTTCAGTTGTGAAGTTTAAAATTTCTTTTAAAAGAGAAGAGCCATGGATGTCTCGAAGAAAAGGAGACAGTTCAGCTTGGAGCTGGAAATGGAAATTTTTGAAGCTGTTGACAGTGGGAGGAAGAATGGGGAAATTGCCTCCAGTTTCGGGATTTCTCCATCTACGCTCTCAACATTTTTGAAGGACAGGGATAAAATCAAGGAAAGCTTTCGCAAAGCCAACCGAAACCCAAAGCGGAGGTGGGAAACCCAAAAGACTTGACTCAGAGCCCCAATCCTCAATATTGAAGTCTTTGGTCTCAATCAGAATCACCACAATCTTCCATGATGTAATGGAGAAGCTTGCAACCGTGATTTAAAAACAAGCACAAGATAACACGCAGCAACCAATATCAGTACTTGATGCGATACTTGCAAAGAAAAATGCTGGAAAGCAAGGCAAAGAGAGAGAAAATGCTAGATGTTTACACAACAGAGCTCCACAAATAACTGACGGATAGATAGCACGGAAAGAAGCATAGTTTTCAAAATTCATGATAGAACGCCTCTTTCACAGCTTAGGATGGTTGGGTGCCCTGAAAGAAAATTTTGGAAAAACCAAAGTGGGTTCGCGAGGCAATAGAGACAATGCGAAGCATGGTCAACACGTGTCTCAATGACTGTGGGAGAGGAAAGGGCGCAAACTGCTTCTGTTTATCTTCAGATGAGCTCTAGGACACTCTAAAACCCTTGAGAGAAGATAACGGTAAATGCTTGCTCTTTCGTGGAAAAAGGGAACAAGCGGTAATAAACCGAGAAAGCTTGAATATCTCGATAACATTTTGACGTGAAAATATTACCATCCTATTGAAAAAGATGTGATTTAAAAGCAGAATTTAGAGAAGAAACAAATTGAAGGTCAATTTAAAAGAAAATAATTAAATTTGCTAAGACAGTGAAACAAATTGAAACATATAAAAGAATCAAATATATAATAAATTATCATAACAATCAGATTTATATACTGATCTATCTAGAATTATCATAAGGATTTTGAAGCCCATGGCTTTGGTTCCGGAAATACGTAATTTGACTGCCAGAAAATTTTTTCTTAAACAACAGGTTGTAAATCATTGAAACACCTGCATTTTTTATTAACTTTGATGATGAAGATGGATATTTTGATGAAATTTTCAACAAAACTATCAAATTCTCTCAGTAAACCCTTCATCTTAGAAGGCAAAATAAAGGCAAAGCCCGAGAAAACTTGGGAGCGACGCGATGAAAACAGAGAAAGTACCTTTGCCTGAGATATCTCGGGCACGTTAGGGAATGATAAAAGTCATGCTCATCTTGAAATTTCATCTCTCAGATAGCATCAATCCAATCAAAAAATTATTTTAATGCTGCATATTGTTTACTGTCATTCTTGTAGTTGTCTTCAACAGAATCTAATCCATTGCATATGCCACAAACTAAAGAACGTTTCTGAATTTGTTTACCTTGCAGGAACAATGGATGATCATTTCTTATGGGACTTACATATAAATAAAATATGTATAAAATTAAGACATGCTATGGCTAAATTAATCAATTATAAACAATTAATTCCTTTGTGTTACAGAAAAGTAATGTACTTCTCTCTATTTGAATCTTTGATTAGATATGGTATTAAATCCTGGGGTTATGCTTCAAGGTGCTACATCAATAAAATTGAAAATATCCTAAAAAGAGTTCAAAAAATTCTAAACCTAGGTAATTTGGCTGATTTTAAGTCGTTTTATATGAAAAACAAGCTTCTGACCCCCAGGTATTTACAAATTTTAATTTTTAATTTACAATTCATCATTTGGTAGTTTGTTGTTCAGGGGTGTATTTGCAATTGCATACCTCAAAGGGGCCACAACACACACTGAATTTCCGGACTCCAAGGGCAAAGCATTTTACCTGAAATAAGTACATATCTCAAATTACAGTGGATCTTCGACGCTTAAGGTTACGCTTTTTATTAAGCCAAAGCTAGTACAGTAAAAACTACGAGAGGCAGAAACATTTCAAAGCCAGCAATATTGGAATTACTTTGCCTAATGATCATATTTTTCTCAAGAAAGTCCCTCAATAAGGCGGAGCCTGCGAGACGCGGATGGAAAGGTTAATACCTTGTATTTTAATCTGTGAGAGACAGAAAGAAAATTTCAAACTTAAAGAAATTATGTTGGGTGTTATGATTTGAGTTAAGATATGCTTACCGATGATGAACCACTTATGTTCCGAAGATTCATTTTTTAGCTGCTCAACAAAGTGTGTGAAGGATGGATGTGTGAGAAAGTGTTTCCACAACTTTGGATTCATTTTTGATGATATCATGGACTGTGAGGCAATAAATTACGTTTACAGTGAAATACAAAGATAGATTGATGAAATGAAAGATGCAAGAGCTGTGAACACAGAAAGTTTTATAAAGATTGATGATAATGTTTTTGCAGAAACTGATAACGTTGAGATAACAGCTGTGGTAGAGTGTGAAGCTAGTGACAATGTTAGAAATTCAGATGATGAACAGAGTGGAGAAGAATGTGAGGGACTGGAAACACCTTCTGCATCACAGGCCGTGGGTCATATCAACGCTCTCAAGCCGTATGCCAAAATGAAGGGGAATAGTGATTTTTACAAAAAAGTCGTGGAGTTTTCTTTTAACTGTATAAGGAAATCTCTGAAAAAAAATAAAGCGATTAAAATTAGATAATTCCTTCTAATAACTTTTAGTTTTGTTTTTGTATTGATAATAATTGTATCACACAATCATTTCTTAATCGGGGAATAAGGAATGGAAAATGTTACCTAAAGAGGCCTTCAAGTCCTTACCTAAAATAATTGAAGATTTTAAACTTAGATGTTTTAAGCTATTATAAAAATCTATTGCATGAAAGGGGTTTTGGATGTGTTGTTTAAGATAATGTTAAATCTAGAATAAGTTGGTTTTAAAAGAGTGACTTTACCCTGTTTGTGAATATACTGTTCTGTAATGCTGTGTAATGTGTAGTAGTAATTTAGGAACTTCTGGAAAAGTAAGGGATTGCTTGACAGAGTAATGTACGGTGGGGTTCTACCCCGTGACCACTAGGGTAGCTCAGAAGGCCTGTCATGAACCCCGAAAAATTCAGTAAAATAATTACAAATAATATAATAAATTCAATACATAGTTGCAAGATAAATATACTATATGTATGTAATTATTCCCTTGGAATGGGTTAAATTATCATTGATATATTATAATGTTATGTATAAATTATGTTTATAACTTGTACAAATGTATGTACAACTGCCACCAGGCTAGCATCCTACCTGCAGTTTTATGTTATAATAAATAAAATAACCCTGAATTCTGATGAAAGCTGTGCGAATCAGCACTGCTTTTATTCCCACCCATCTTGGATCAGACGATTTGATGCCAAGCTTTGTATGAAAACAAATCCCATAGGTTGATGAATATATTATGGAAACTCAATAAAAATTCTGGTGCTGACAAAAGTGTTCGTTGCCAAAAAGAAACAAAAAAAGACGGATGTACAGAGGAACAAATAGGAGAAAGTGGAACTTGTGAGAAATGTCTAATCAAAGCTAGCCCTGAATCTTTTGCAAATTTTCTTCTTACAACTTTTAATAGCACACTAAACTACGCTTCTGAGTTTTGATAGTTCTGTATCTCCAGTTTTAGGCAAAAGAATTGATAAAATATTTCTTTGATTTGTTTATAGAATCAAACTTTTTGGTGAGACATGGACTTTCTTGGCCCAGATATTCTTGTAAATATTTCTGATTTTCCATTTCATTTGTATCTGATCTGTTTTACTGAATCTTGGGGTAAAAATAACTTGTTTCAGGATTATTTCATATGCTGTATTAAGTAAAAAATTTTATTAGTGTTATATTTTACGACTTTGCAGTTTTCTTTTTTCTCCAATCTACCCATGGTAACTGACCCCTCATTTTCATGGTGATCTTCCTAAATACTTATTTTACCGTAAAGATAGATTTTTTTTAACATAGGAAATCATTATTATTTTTACCTTCCTTTATGAATATATATTGGTAGTATCTATTATATATAGACATTTCTCTGGATATACCTATATCTATTACGAGTAAAATGTTGCTTGCATTCTGCAAGCATGTTGATAACACATTTCAAGTCAACATTATATCTAGAGGTTCCTCAAAAGTAAAAAAGTATTGAAAATGTTCTTAAATTTTGCTGCAATTTCTCTGTCCGGCATCGAACACAAGTTTTCCTGGTGATAATTACTATGCAGAACAACAGAAGATCACGGACTATAACTATGTGAGAAAACTCAAAAAGAAATATTGGCTGCAACTGCCTCAAACGACGTCCTACTTTTTGCATATATTCCTTATTTGAGATTCTGTAATGTGCTCTGGCATCGAACCCAGAAACACTACGGTCTTATCTCTATTTTTTTCTTAAACCAAGTATTAATATAATCTATCTAAGCAAGAACTTCCTATCATTTCAATAAGTGCATTAAAAAAATAATGAAAAATTAACCCAATGTATTTTAAATGCACGGCATATTTACTGCCTGGCATCGAACCCGGGACTTTCTGGTGATACTTTCTATGCAACACAATAGAAGATTTTCATTTCTAACTGTGTGTGAAAATTCAAGCAGAAATATTGGCTGCAACTGCCTCAAATGACGTCCTCCTTTTCCCTTATATTCCTTATGAGAGAATAGTTATTGTGCTCTGGAATCGAACCCAGGAATTCTACGGTCTTATCTAAATTTTTTTCTTAAAACTATTCTTACCATACATCTTCTATCCGAGCATGAACTTTCTGTAATTTCGATAAGTAGATCAAAAAAATTAATGAAAAACTACCTCAATGTATTTTTAAGGACAGATTTTTGAATCTTCCTAAAATCGAACCCAGGATATTTACCTTAAAAGTCATTTAAGTTTTAGATTAAACCTGACCATATACATAGGCTCCTAGAGTTTTGATTCTCTACCTATCTGGGAAGTATTTTTTAAAAATTCCAGAAAATCAAAGCAATGCATTTAAATGGAAAAAATTGGAACTTTGGGGCCTTCTGGAATCGAAACCATGACACTGAGGTCCAAAATCGCAATTTTTCTGGCGGTTACACGTTATGGCCAATACGTTGTAAAAATTTCAACTCAATCACGCTTGTGGTTTAGCCTGTGCATTAGTATCCTATCCATCTATCTATATCCCTATATATATGAATGAATCCGGAGAAGCATCTACATATCTATTATATATAGACGCTTCTCCGGATATACCTATATATCTATTATATATAGACGCTTCTCCGGATATACTTATATATAAGTTATATATAGGGGATCAAAATTCTAACCATGTTCCACAAGTGCTACTGCCTTGAAATTTTTACGACATATTGGCCATAACGTGTAACCTCCAGAAAAAATCCGACATTGAACCTCGGTGTCATGGGTTCGATTCCAGAAGGCCCCAAAGTCCCGATTTTCTCCATAAGGATACATGGCGGGGATTTTCGAAAAAATTTTTTAGGCACTTCCCGGAAGAATTGAGAGTTGAAATTCAAGAGATCGCTAGATGCTGTGCATATTTAAAGGAAACCATAAAGACATCTACGAAGATTATCCTTGGTTCAATGCTAGGACAGGGCAAATATTCTCCCGTAAATTTACATTGCGCTTTTTAAGATTTTTTTAAATTACTTCCAGATGACTTGAAAACTTGAAACTTGGCACGTGGATATATATCCTAAATATGTTTTATAATCAAATTTTAGCAACTCGCTGATGGTCCTTGATTCGATTCCAGAGGGCCATTTAGATCCTACAATGCATTTCTTATGGAGATAACGGGAACAAGATTTAGGTACTTCCCGGCATGCTATCGACTTCAAACTTTCCATGATACAAGAGCAGGTACTTACAAATCAAACTGTTCATTCAGAGTTTACAATATGTCCTGGGTTCGACACCAGGTGTCTCTGCAATTAGAAGTTGATCCGATTTTTAGGAATTATTTTGAAACCTTTCCCAATAATATAGAAACTTGAAATTCGGCATATAGATAGAGATCATAAATAAAATTCTGAAACATATTTTAAATTTCCAAGATCGTCCTTGGTTCGAATCCAGAGAGCCATTTAAATTCGTGAAAAGTAGAACGTCTTTTGAGGCAGTTGTAGCCAACATTTCTGCTTGAATTTTCACACACAGTCGGGGATGGTGATGGTAATCTTTTATAGTGCTGCATAGTAAGATCACCAGTATGACCCCGGTTCGATGCCAGACGATGAACTTGCAACGAATTTTAAGAATATTTTCAATCCTTTTTTTTCTTTTGAGGACCGTCCCAAAATGATGCCGATATGAAATTAGTATTGCCGATCTGCTTGCAGTATGCAAGCTACATTTTACTCGTATATAATAGATATCCGGAGAAGCGTCTATATATAATAGATATACATTCATAGGGGATCAAAATTCTAACCATGTTCCACAAGTGCCACCGACTTGAAATTTTTACGACGTTATGGCCATGACGTGTAACCTCCAGGAAAAAGCCGACTTTGAACCTCGGTGGCATGGGTTCGATTCCAGAAGGCCCCAAAGTCACGATTTTCCCCATAAGATTACATGGCGGGATTTTCAAAAATTTTTTTGAGGCACTTCCCGGAAAAGGAGAGAGTTGAAATTCGAGGGATCGCTAGAAGCCGTGCATCTCCAACGTAAATCAGAAAGACAGCTTCGAATATTGTCCATGGTTCGATGCTAGGTCGGGGCAAAAATCGGCCGTTTAAAATGTATTGTGGCGATTTTTAAGATTTTTTTTGGACCCTTTTCCGATGGCATAGAAACTTGAAATTCGGTATGAGGTTAGATATTATAAAAATATATCATAATCGAATTTAACGTATTCGCTGATGGTCCTTGGTTCGATCCCAGAGGGACATTTAAATTCCTCAATGCATTTCTTACGGAGATAACGGAAACAAATTTTAGGTACTTCCTGGCATGCTATCGACTTCAAACTTTGCATGATAGAAGAGCAAGTCTTAACAAATCAAACTATGCATTCACAGCTATCAATGTGTCCTGGGTTCGACACCAGGTGTCTCTGCAATCAGAAGTTGATCCGATTTTTAGGAATTATTTTGAAACCTTTCCCAATTTTATAAAAACTTGAAATTTGGCATATAGATTGAGATGATTAATAACTTTCAGAAACATTTTTTTAATTTTAGAGATAGTCCTTGGTTCGAGTTCCGAGAGCCATTTACATTCGTGAACATTAGAGCGTCTTTTGAGGCAGTTGTAGCCAATATTTTCGCTTGAATTTTCACACATAGTTAGAGATGGTTATTTTCTATTGTGTTTCATAGTAGGTTTACCAGTTAGACCCGGGTTGAATGCCAGACGATGAAATTTCAACGAATTTTAAGAAAAAATTAAATCCTTTTTTTTTCTTATGAAGACCGTCCCGATGTGATGCCGATATGGATTTAGTATTGCCGATCTGCTTGCAGTATGCAAGCTACATTTTACTCGTATATCTATACACTGTCGTTGTCTACCCAATCCTTACTCTATGGTTGGCGCCGTCTTTCGAAGACCTTCAAATCATTCTTTTTTTTTTGTTGTTTTGCTTTGCGCCGTATGGCGGCGTTTTCGTTTTTGCATGCTCTATGCAGGGCACAGGGAGAGTCTACCGGGAGAAAAGTGAAGCCAAAAATAACGCAACCTGCAGAGCACTGGGTAGCACTTTTCTCCAGCTCCCCTTTAACTACATGTATTTTTGGGGTTTTATTTTCCTCTCATACGGGACTCGGGAGCTTGTCTATCCTATGAAATGGACTCAGATAGTTTAAATGAACCTTTCACTTAACGATTATCTTCAATTTTTTTCTCTAAGTCCTCTTGATTCCTTTTATTATGGAAAATAAAACATGCCTGCAATGTAAACTTCTCGGATGCCGGTGTCGTCTGCTAGAGAAATACAGAGAACGAATCGTCTGCCAATCTCCCGCAAACTCTATCAAAACCTCGTTGATTATTATAATGTTAATTTTACATATATTATAATGCATTAATTCGTCATAGTTTTTAATTGATCAATACCAAGTACGGCATAAAATTCCTTAATAGTCGTTTACCGCAATGAAATAAAGCTACTCTATAATACATTATAATAGCTTATCAGGGTAATTAGAGATTTTTCCGCCTGTGCAAATGTTTGTTCTAATTCATAATTGGGGCTTAATGAAGTAAAAGTTGTCAAAATGACGAATACGAGAACTTATATACCATGCAAGACCTACAGGTGCAGCCGAGAGCACAATGAAATGTTCATTGAAACGCCGTGGATTAATACTGACGTTCGTTCTGCTTCATAGATTTCAGATAATGAATGAAATAATAAAATTAAGGAAGATGCATAGATTCTAGTTCGGAAGATTTTGTGGGGGCAGCTGTTCTGATGCGCAGCAATTGACCATGCTGCAGGCAGAAACAGGCCCCTGCTTATTTACCTATAAAACCTTTATAAACGCGAAAATAACAAAATTGCTTCGTGTTACGCATTGCTCAAACTACATTTTGTGTTCCAAAACGTTCGACTTACTCGATCAAACCTTGATAACTCTGTATCAAAGCCGCAAAATCACGAAAAAACAATGTATTGGTATAGGGAGATACGAAAAGTGCTACCCAGCATGGCTAAATGCGCAATCTGCCGCTTTACCCCTGGCTTCACTTTTGGGCGCTAGAGGGAGATAGTAATACTACCCCTGTGATGCAGGGGCTATGAAAGCGCCTGCGAGAAGGCCGCGGCGTCGTAGTGTTTTTCTCTCTCGCTCCTTGCGCCACCCCGTGGCAGAGGCCGAGGACAGTCGCAACGCAGCGCCCGACAGTTATGACCGCTACAACTTAAACCCAAGTTTGCCTTAGTTTTAAACGTTACTCTAGCTATATGTGTAATTTAAACTTAACAACACTTAAACGTCATTTTTTCCAGAAATTTTCGAAAAAATCAACGAAAACTGGGAATTTATTAGAAACTTTCACATTTTTGCTCTCTTCCTTTTCTTGCTTGATCTTGCTTTTCATCCGAGTAAACCTAGTCGAAATGATTCTCTTTTTTAAGAACTCGACGAGAAGTATCTTAATATTCCACTTAAACGTAATTTTCTCCGGATATGTTCGAAAAACTCAACGATAACTGGGAATTTATTTGAAATTTTGTTATTTTGTATTTATCTTGCTTGTTACTCGAGTAAACCTTGATGAGTTGATACTCGTTCCGAAGAACTCGACGAGAGGTATCTAAATATTCTTAAACAATGATAAATATATACCCGACGTTGATTATTATAATAAGAAAACTTTAAGTGGAAACTCTACTATCTATTAAAATAATATACGCATTAACTACGTAGTTCAGAGTTACTTAAAAACTCGATTTTTCAAGATGAAACTCCACAGCGTATTTGAATTGCCGCTAGAAAACAGAAAAGTCACGTAGTTTAATGCTGTAAGATCGGCTCGGCGCCGTCTTTCGAAGAACTTCAAATCATTCTTTGTTTTTGTTGTTTTTGCTTTGCGCCGTGTGGCGGCGTTTTCGTTTTTGCATGCTCTATGCAGGGGCTTTTTTGGACGTTTTTCGAGCTACCGAAGATTAAAGAAAGTCGCTAATTTCTTCTCTTTTTTTTCTCCATGTTTCCCATACAAGCGGAAACATTTTTGGTCCTTCTACTACCGGATTTTCAGCGTAGACATCATCTTACCATCATTTTGATTCTTCTACTTCTACACTGGATTATCATCGTAGACTTCCTGTCATCATTTTTGATCATTCTACTTCCACTGCCAAATCTTCACCTTGGACTTCTTGTCTAATGAAGCTCAACGGGTTATTGGACGGCGCTTGACTGGTTCGTGTTCGCTTTCGAGTCAAAGGTCAGATAAATCCATACTTATTATACCTTATACCTTTCCCTTATTCATGCTTGCATTGAGCCAAATAAATGGATTCTAAGGCTAAAATTTTACTGATTAAAAAGAGGGGGATAATTAAGGCTAGTCTCACAAGACTACAAAATTTCATTAGTACTTTCGATGAATCTTCACAAAGTATATTTGAGTTACGAGTAAGACAAGATAAATTGCCGGAAATCTATCAGAGTTACATCACTATTCAAGAAGAATTAGAACTGGAGGATAGTGATGACGATCATTCATTGGACCGGGAAACGTTTGAAGAACAGTTTTATTCAGTTCAAGCGCTCTACCTGAAATTTCTCGATCCTAGAAGTGAAGTAAATTCAAGTCATTCGGCTCCAATCCATTCAGTTAATGGTAACATTCCTAGTGGTCATATTAGACTTCCGACGATTGAATTACCTAAATTTAAAGGGAAGTTTAATGACTGGTTGCACTTTAAAGATACATTTGAAGCTTTAATTTATGATAACTCTCAACTATCTTCTGTGCAAAAGTTTCATTTTTTATTGTCATCTCTGGAAGGAGAACCTCACGAGCTTATTCAAAATTTACAAGTGACTAACGATAATTTTGAAGTAGCATGGACTTTAATAAGAAATAGATATCATAATAAGAAGTTAATAGTTTCTACACATATGAAACAACTGCTTCACATCCCAACTGTTAACAAGAATAATGCTGGGTCATTAAGGAATTTAATAAATCATGTCCAGTCTAATGTTAATGCAATTAATACCTTGAAAATTGAAGTTCCCTTGTTTGAAGTGTTACTTAATCAAATAATTCTGGATCACATTGATCATGAATCTAGAAAGGAGTGGGAATTGCAGTCAGAATCAGCTGAGATGCCCACCTTGAAAATGGTATTAGAATATTTAGAAAGGAAATGCAAGGCTTTGGAAAGTATCAGTACTACTGCTGATAAGTCAACCTATAGTGCTAATGCGAGTTCTAAATCACACTACAAACTGCAACATGCATATGTAGCTGTTAACATGAAGTGTGTTAATTGTAAGAGTGCACATCATTTGTATAAATGTCCAGAATTTTTACTGATGGAAGTGCATAAACGGAGAATACTAGTTAAACAATTTAAATTATGCTCTAATTGTTTGAACAAATATTCACCTAATCATCAATGCTCATCATTTAAATGTAGGAAGTGTGATAAAAAACATCATACTTTATTACATTTTGATAATCCAATTTCACAGTCAATTAAGGGTGAGAATGGCAATAACTACACTTCAGAACATGCAACTACTAATGGTTCATCAATGGTTACCTCATCAATACCATCGAGTAGCAGTTATTGTGCTTTGAAAACTAAATGTTGCTCACAAATAATATTAGCTACAGCTATTATTCTAGTTAGAAATAGACAAGGACAATATGTGCAATGTAGAGCTTTGCTGGACTCAGCATCTCAAGTTAATTTTATTACTGAAAACTTAGTCCAGAAACTACAATTACAGAAATTTAAACAGTATATTCCCATTCAAGGTATTCATGGAGTGAGGGCAGAAACCACATTCAGGATATCATTGCATATAAAATCTCGAATTAGTGATTACTCCTCAGATATTGGTTGTGCAGTACTTCCACGGATAACAGGTTTACTACCAAATGCTCATGTGGATATTGCTAACTGGGATATTCCACAGGATTTAAAACTGGCAGATGAACATTTTAATCACCCTAATCACATTGACTTACTGTTAGGAGCTCAAGTGTTTTATGATACACTTATGCCAAATAAATTAAAGAAATCAGATAAATTTCCAATTCTTCAGGAAACACTGTTTGGTTGGACGGTTGCTGGAATCACACCTACAACACCATCAACTCCATCACCACAACTTGTAGCCTATTGTCTTCAATCAGAGTCATCGTTAGATGAGTTACTGCAAAGGTTTTGGAGTGTTGAATCTATACAACAACCCATTTTTTCTTTAGAAGAAAAACAATGTGAAAGACATTTCAAAATGAATACAACTCGCCAGGCTGATGGAAGATTTGTAGTTAGACTTCCTACCAAGCTGAACCCCAATGAACTTGGAAAATCCAGACACACTGCACAACGAAGATTGATTCTTATTGAGAAACGTCTCAGCAAGGATCCTAAGCTTCTAAAAGATTATCAGGAATTATTAAATGAGTATGCAGAACTGGGACACATGGAACAGTGTGAGGGTTTGTTGGATGACTTATGTTTTTACCTACCACATCATCCTGTTTTCAAGACTTCCAGTACAACTACTTCATTGCGTGTAGTATTTGATGCTAGTGCAAGAACATCTTCAGGTCTGTCATTAAATGATATTTTAATGGTGGGACCTACGATTCAGCAGGATTTATATTGTATTGTATTGAGATTTCGTACACACCAGGTGGCGATGGTTGCAGATATTGAAAAGATGTATCGGCAGATAGTGGTTCATCCTGAAGACAGGAAGTTGCAGAGAATATTGTGGCGGAAATCTCCACAAGAGGAAATAGAAGAATATCAACTTACAACAGTTACATATGGTACAGCTTCTGCTCCATTTTTGGCCACGAGATGTTTGAAACAACTGGCTCAAGAAAATGAAGAAATCTCTCCTCACACAGCAAGGATTATTGATGAAGACTTCTACATGGATGATTTACTTACTGGTGCTTCTACAGTTAAAGAAGCATTGCAAATTTATAAGGAACTGTCATCATCAATATTAAAGACAGCTGGTTTTCCTCTGAGAAAATGGTCATCTAACTCACATGAGCTGTTAGTAGACATCCCTTCACATCTACGAGAAACAAAACTTCCTTTATCATTTGGGGAAGACAACATTACAACATTAGGGTTGAAATGGGATCCAGTCAGTGATCAATTTAAGATAAAGGCCTGTGCAATATCACGTGATCATAAATTTAATCATTTAGTTTCCACGATTACCAAACGACAAGTAATGTCTATTATAGCAACTATTTTCGATCCACTTGGATTGATCAGTCCAGCAGTCACACCTTATAAAATATTTCTTCAGTCTTTGTGGCTAGGAAAAATAGGATGGGATGAGTTACTTTCACCATCATTATGTCGCAGTTGGATTAAGCTGTCTCAACAAATTCAGCGTTTAAGTGATATAAGAGTTAATCGCAAGGTTCTACCTGATGATATTGCTACCATCATTTGTACTATTGAACCCAACATAGAAATTCATGGCTTTTGTGACAGCAGTGAAAAAGCGTACGGGGCATGCCTGTATCTTCGATCGGTGGACAGTAAAGGTGTATGCTGGACGGAGCTGTTGTGTTCCAAGTCAAGAGTTGCTCCAATCAACACATTGACGTTACCCCGTCTGGAGTTATGTGGCGCATTACTCTTGGCAAAACTTTATGAGAAAACTAGATCTGCTCTCAATCTAAAGGTACATCAAACCTTTTTGTGGAGTGACTCCACAATTGCTCTAGCTTGGATATCTGGAGTTCCCAATAAATGGAAAACCTTTGTGGGCCACAGAGTCTCCATCATTCAAGAAGTGACTAAGAATGCTTATTGGAGACATGTCCCAATGGATGATAATCCGGCAGACCTTATTTCCACGGGATTAACGGCAACTGAGCTCACCATGTCAGGACTCTGGTGGAATGGTCCAAAATGGCTTCAGCTCAAAGCCATATATTGGCCAATATTGAATTTAGAACCAAATTGTTTGTTACCTGAAAGTAAAGTTCTGTATGTTGCTAAGGTTGATGAATTGGAGGACTGGACTCTAAGATTTTCCAGACTACGCAAGCTTCTCAGAGTACGGCCTACTGCAGAAGATTTATTTCAAATTCTAGAACGATTAGACGAAATCGTCAAACCTCATTCATCACTGCACAGGAACTGGATGGTGCCTTGTTAGCTTGCACTAAATTTGTACAACGTATCTCCTATCAACAGGAAATCAAGGATCTTCACCATGAACGAGAACTGTCCAATAAAAGCAAATTAAAAAGTCTCACACCCTTTTTGGATCATCAAGGATTATTAAGAGTAGGTGGAAGATTACAACAATCATTTTTACAGTATGATGCAATCCATCAATTAATTGTACCAGCCAATCATCATTTCACCAAATTGCTGTTACAAGCTGAACACCTAAGACTGCTACATGCTGGACCGCAGCTATTGATAGCTTCTATTCGTCAAAGATTTTGGATTCCATCCATTCGAAACATAGCCCGCAGAGTTGTTCATGAATGTTTAAGGTGCTATCGTTTCAAGGTGCATTCATCAAGGCAGCTGATGGGAGAATTACCGACTACAAGAGTACAACCTACTAGACCTTTTTGGAACACAGGGATTGATTATGCTGGCCCAGTGCTATTGAGATCTGGAGGTCCTCGCAGCAGAACTACGATAAAAGGATATATTGCAGTATTTGTATGTTTGTCTACAAAGGCTGTACATTTGGAAGCAGTCACAAATTTAAGCACTGAATTTTTTCTCGCAGCTTTGCGAAGATTTATAGCACGAAGAGGTATACCCTCGCAAATATTATCTGACAATGCAACAAATTTCAGGGGCGCAGCACGTCAACTGAAAGAATTTCATCAATTCTTGTAATCTAATGAATGTTCCAGAAAGTTGAATGAATTTTTTGCAGAAATGAATTGTTCTTGGAGTTTCATACCTCCTTATGCTCCACATTTTGGGGGGATTTGGGAGGCTGCAGTGAAATCCATGAAATACCACTTAAAAAGGGTACTAGGTGATAACATTGTGACTTATGAAGAATTATCCACTTTATTAGCTCAAATTGAAGCATGCATGAATTCTCGACCTATTTCCTATATGTCCAATTTACCACATGACATCAGTTATATTTCTCCTGCTCATTTCCTAGTTGGTGAACCTTTAACCCAACTCCCTACCCCTGATTATTCTGACTTGAAAGTGAATACTCTATCCAGATGGCAGTTACAGCAGCAACGATTGCAGAATTTTTGGAGTCGTTGGTCGAAGGACTACTTGCAGGAGCTTCAGCAACGGCGTTGTTGGCGGGAATCGCATCCGAATTTTCATCCCGGCCTGGTGGTTCTAGTGAAGGATGATCATCTTCCACCCTTGAAATGGCAACTAGGACTTATAAGTGAAGTGTACACAGGGAGTGATAGAAAAGTCCGAGTTGTTTTATTATAAACCTCTTCTGGTAATATCAAAAGACCGATATCAAAAATCTGTCCGTTACCAGGACTAGTATAATTTTTTGGAAGCAGATGTTCCAAGGGGGGCGGTATGTTGGCGCCGTCTTTCGAAGACCTTCAAATCATTCTTCTTTTCTTTTTGTTTTTGCTTTGCGCCGTGTGGCGGCGTTTTCGTTTTTGCATGCTCTATGCAGGGGCTTTTTTGTACGTTTTTCGAGCTACCAAAGATTAAAGAAAGTCGCTAATTTCTTCTCTTTTCTTTTCTCCATGTTTCCCATACAAGCGGAAACAAATGGGTTAAAGGAATATAATTGTATATTTGTATGTAATTTAATTTTTGTCGTTTTAATTTATATTTAATTCAGTATCTTAGTCCACAATGTATTTTACTTGTAGAATAATGCAGGACTGCTTCAATTTTGCCTTTAATATTGACTTGTTTATTTAAAATACTTTTTTAGGTCCACATTGAAAGCAGCATCGAAATCCTAGAGCCAGTGACAGATGACCCAAGACAGAAGAGAAAGGATTTTGAGCTCCTGAAGAAAGAAAGGAATTACAATCCTGGTTACATGAGCTTTAGAGATCCATTTGGAACAAGGTCCATTACTCGTCGTAAGTGATCCTTTAGTCTCCAGAGATTTTTATTTTGCTAGATTATAAATATCCTCTTTTATAACGATATCTTGATATAGCAAAACAAACAAGTGTCAAAAGTATTGTACTTTGAGTTTAGCAGTGCATGTGTCCAAAATTTTAACTTCAATCATGTTAAACAAAAAATAAAAGGTAATTGTTAGTGCAATTACCTAAATGGTTGCTTTGTTAAATACGTAATAATTCCTTTCTAGGAATATAAAATGAGCATTAATAAAAAGAGTACTAAAGATATAATCTGTAGCAACGAGGAAGATGATAGGAAAATGAAAAAAACTAAATGGACAAGAATTAGAAAATTTAAAGGAATTTTATACTTAGTAAGAAGAAATACGAAAGATGGAAGAAGTATGGAAGATGCAGTTAGCCGAATTGGCCGAGCAATAAAGGCTTCCTGTTCAAAGAAAAATCTATTTATTTCTAATGCAATCTCTTTCATAGCACGGATAAGATTGAGCTTTGTATGTGCTCTTGCATGGAAACAAAGCTTGGATAGTGAAAGTGAAGATTAGAGTCCATTGAGCTTTTATGCTATAGAAGAATGATGAAAATAAAATGGTATGAAAGAATAACAAATGAGGAAGTTTCAAGGAAAGCAGGGATGGAAAGGAAGTTATGGAAAAGCCTACGAAAATGTGCTTCTAGGTCATATAATGAGGCACAAAAGCATAGAGAAACTAGTTATAGAAGGAAATATTGAAGGGAATAGGTATAGAGGAAAGCCTAGGCTATCATATATCGAACAAATTATGGAAGATGTGGGATGTAAGACATATAAAGAAATTAAAGAAAAAGTGCAACTACATTTAACTCATATGTATATATATATACAAGTAAAATGTTGCTTGCATACTGCAAGCATATTGATAACACTAAATTCAAGTCAGCATCATATTGAGAGGGTTCTCAAAAGAAAAAAAAAGATTATGAATATTCTTAAAATTAGCAGCAGTTTATCCGTCTGGCATCAATCCTGGGTCTTTCTGGCCATACTTACTATACAGCACAACAGAAGATCACCATCTCTAACTATGTGTAAAAATTCAAGCAAAAATATTGGCTGCAACTACCTCAAACGATGTCCTACTTATCCCTTGCATTCCTTATGTGAGAAATGTGCTCTGGTATCGAACCCAGGAAAAGCATGGTCTTATCTAATTTTTTTTCTTAAACGGAGTCTTAATATACATCTTCTAGCAGAGCATGAACTTCCTATCATTTCGATAAATGCATAAATGCAATTGATTGAGAAATATGTTTTAAAAATTCCCGAAAATCAAAGTAATGCTTTTAAATGGGAAAAATCGGGACTTTGGGGCCCTCTGGAATTGAACTCATGACACAGGTTCAGAATTGCAATTTTTCTGGTGGTTACACGGTATGACTAATACGCTGTAAAAATTTCAAGTCAACAATGCTTGTGGTTTAGCCTGTGAATTAGTATCCTATCTATCTATATCCCTATGTATATCCGTATCTATATACCTATCTATATAGATATGAATGAATCCGGAGAAGCAATCATACATAATAGATATAAGGAAGGAGATTTATATTGTTGCTATTCCCCTGTTGGAAAAGATTTGCATGGACTAGTGCAATTTTGACCTACTCTCAATAAGTTATTTAATACTTAAATATCACAACTCCGATTTACTTTAAATTTCAAGCCTTATTCTTTAAGCATTGATTACTTTGTAGTCTCTTGTCTTGGGTGCAGTGTGCCACTCGCGAAGGACGGCAGTGGGTTCCCTGAGGTTTGGGATCAACTTTGCATTAAAAATCTCCTTTTCAATCAACTGCCAATGCAGCATACTTTATTCAACATTCAACAATACATTGGATACATATGTTATATCTGATACAGGCTGTTCCAAGCCAGCAGCATTAGAGGTAGGGTCAACATGGCAAGGAGTTCTGCACTCAATCGACTGCCCACTACCCTACTGAACATGAGACCAAGGTCCCTGGCGGAGTTATTCACTCGATCGGTGAGGTCAGTTGGGTTCCTGTTGCGTAGCTATCCGCTCAAACTACAGCGGGTTCAGGGGTTTTTCCAGAGACAGGAAGACAGCACGGAGTTACTCACTCAAGCGTGCTGCCATCCCCAAATTTACTTCCTTGGACTCCAGGCCCAACCTTTATACCCTAGTCCCTGGCGTCACGTCAAGAAACAGCTGGGAGTGAAAGAAACAGCGGTGGGGGTGAAAAAGAAACAGCGGTGGGGTTAAAGTGACAGCGGGGGGTGAATGGCGCGCTTTTCGGTCACCGTGGGGATTGCCGTGTATCAACTTCCTATTTTTATCATTAACTTTGCCTTCATAGTTTTGAATTTATAACTTAATAATTTCTTAATTTGACAATTTCATCATAGTCACCTATGATTTTGGGCCAAAAGAAATTGTTATGTGCTCAATACTTCCAATCATCCTTCCCTCAGTCAAGCAAAAGTAGTTTCTCACTGGTCTCTTATCAGTCTAACCCTGATAAATTTGGCTTGGGTCCGACTGCTTGATATCTTTCGTCCTTCTTTGTCTCTCATGACAAATCATCATCAAAAGTGTTTACAGACCACTTATACAGACCTAATATTGTCTGCAGGGGCAGTGAAAAGCAGATTTGTGTGTTTTCCTCTCACATACACAATTGGCTGCTTTATGTCACTCGAGGCCAAGGGGAAGACACCAGAGTCCCACTCCTTTGGCTCCTCAAATAAACATGCAAGATGTGAACAAGAATAAAGCATCAAAACCTTTCGTAGTGCTCATCAATCATCCTACAATCGAGGAATAGGGCCAAATTCAAAATCCCTTGGTGGAAAAATATGCACAAAGTGCTGGCTTTTGCATTATTCTCATCAACATTAATTAGAAGAAAAGCACCCATGGCTCCCATCTCTCTAAAAAAAATGTTAAGCACTAAACATTCGGAGAGTGAAGGCAAATTTCGTAAATTCCGTATTATTGAAATGCAAAAAAATAAAATTTCTAACACAAAGAAATAACTGCTCATATCACTTCAAAAGGCACAATTATTACTCATTATACTAATTATGTCAAAATTAAAAATATCTAGATAATAAGAATTCATAAAAAATTAAGGTGTATAAGGTAAGCCGCCGCAACGACGTCACTACGTCGCTCAACGTTGAAGGCTTAACCTATTCTTTCATCATTACTCCATTTCTATTCTCAGTGCGTTGTCTCTAATTTTCCCTTCTTTTGATCTAATTCATAGTAGTGCATTCTCTCTTAATTATCATATACTTAAGCTCTATCCAGTATTATTGCTTAAGGAAAGTTTGTCCTGCGAGCATGTAGAGCATGAAACAAAATAACGTAGTCTTTTCTAAACCTCCATTGATGGGAATTTTACATTAGGAAAGAATATGAGCAACCAAATATTCTTGAAGAGTGAATTAAGCTTGCAATTTGAGACAATTTAAGGGGACTTTACTTCCATTATAATACTGTATTGCTTATATAGCATCCAAATGAATGAATATTTAATGAACTTTAAAAAATAACATCACAAAAGCCTCAAAACATGCATACGAGGATGAAAAGCAGAAATGCTCATAGACTCGCTCTCATCCTGCCTTACGTCTGTTAAGAGGGTTGCAGCCATACTGGTAACTCTTTTTTTTTAAGGGATTGTACTTACAGACTTCATTTTAGAATGAAATACTTTGGGCAATGGCTGTAACATATCTACGTATTCCCTTTTATATGTTAAATTAATTGAAGATTCTATTGTGCCTTTTCTACTTCTAGTATTTGTAGTATCTCAGTCTTTAGTGATTAGAGTTTAAGGATTATATTTAACACTTCAATCACAACAAGTTCTGAATTAATAAATAGAAAATGATGATTTTCAGAGGATATGAATACTCTAGCTGTGGTGACTTTCTGCACTTTCATCATCACCATCCTGATGGTCTATGGGGCAGTGCGCAACAAACCCTCTTATCTCATGCCTTTCTTCTGTTTGCAAGTGTTTGACTTCTGCATTGCCTGGTGAGTTGCCTCTTTCTACACATACCTCACTATATACTGTTAGTTATGGTCTTTTTGCACACAATGGATTTCCTATTTTCATTCATTAATTTTTCTTACTATGCTCAATTGATCAGCTAGTGAACAGTAGCTGCGCAAATCTCATTTCTTGTGTTAGTGAATAAGAAGATAAAATGCTCATTGTTGTACAGATCTACCTAGCTTAACAAATCACTTTGTTGGTATTATAATTTTTTGCTTTAGGGGTGTATTAAGTAAGGTGTAATCTTAAATACGAAAGTTATGATGTGATTTTCTGTGTATGTAAGTAAATTTATATATGTCTTCAACAAGTATCAAAGGTTATGTAACAATATGTTTTACTGAAAGGCCCTGCCAAGTTGATAGGGCCAAGTTATAATGCAATCATTTTAACATATATCAGAATATTTAAATTAATAAAAAAGCCCCATGTTGGTTGCCAATTTGTTATAGACTTCTTGTACAATATCGCAAATTTTTTTTATAAATAAGAAGGTCTCAGGGTTGTTAGGTTCTCAAAGTAAATATGAACCATAATTCCTCTTTGAACCAACACAAATATATTGAACTTTTATATATTTTAAATGAAGCCATTTTCAGGAAAACATCACAAGTTGATCAAACACCAAAATCTAGCAAAAAAACCCTACTCCTCTTAGAAACATGGAAATTACCCAATAAAACAAACTGATCAAACAAATTGAACCCTGATAACCAAACCCTCAGAAAACTGCAATTGCAGTTGCATTACTTTCCAACATTGAAGGTTATTAAATTTTGAAAACATGCAGATGATGAGTTATTTTTGATTTATGCACAAGTTTCTTGGGTTGAATGACACAAAATTTCTCCAATATATACAAATTTTTTTGTATTAATTACTTATGTGTGTATATACAGCGGTAGATTTTAAGAGAATCAATTCTCTTGAGTATAGAATCAAAGAGAGCATTTTCTGCTTCCACTTCTTAGCAGTACTAAACTGATTAAATACCATCAAAAGATAATAAATTTTAGCTCGTGTTTATGGTAATACAGTAAAACTGTTTGAGGCAGAACCTATTTAAAGCAGAAACCTGTTAAAGCTGGAAGTATTACTGCATGCACTCTAGGATGTTTTCAAGAAAGTCTCTATAAGACAGAACCTGCATAACATTCGAGACAATTGTATTTTTTTCAACCCCATTTATGAACAACTAGTATTCGAAAGGCAGATCAAAATTTTCTCGCTTTCATTATTACTTACCATTGGTTTGCTTCTCTTTCATGTGCCATTTTGAATGAATGAGCAAAAGGTTCATCTGAAAATAAATAATTCTCAGAAGAAAGAGAAGCACTCAATATAGAAGACTTTATGGTCTCCATAACTCCAGTGTCTGGACAATCCTTAGGTTAGGCATTTTTGCTTAACAAGCGGTGCATATGTTGGCCTAGGCCATACAAGCCTAAAAACGGCCTATATGTTGGCTGCTCATTTTGTAGGATATTGTTGAGTAACAGAAATGCTCTCAAACTTTAAATGCCTTTTGTTTGAAAAAAATGTATTTTTTTTGTGGTTTCGTGGCATTTTAAAATATTTTTGGCGTTATAAATATTTTTAGCGGCTCTTATTTCAGCACCAGCATGAATATTTTACTTGCTGCAGCGAGTATTTTTAATTTTTCAATAATCGTATACTAAAGTGAGTAACAGACTATATAGTCTCTGTGAAAACCTTTTGAAAAAGGAATTGGATGATATGTTATAGAATTTTATTTTATTTATGTCAGTTAGCTATACATACAATACAATGTAGCTTTTTATTTATGGTGAAGATATCCAAGTGATTGCATAGTGAAAAATTCTCTCAGCATACTGCTGATCTGAAACACCTCTGATGCATCCACAGTCCCCAAATGATATTTTGTTATCTTCATAATTGACTCCTTGCTGACTACACTGCCTTGGTGTGAACGCCTTTTCAGGTAGACTTCCCTTTGGGGTTCGAACGGCTTAGTTCAAAAGTGCATGTGCTCTTCGTATACCCTCTTTTGCGTTTTGTTTCTCAGAAGATATTCGTTTGATAGTGTATCCATTGAAGAATTTTTGTAAGACTACAGCATTCATTTGCAGTGGAGAATATCTTTTTGTAAAAATATAACCGCACAATGGCTGGATCATCACATATAAGGGAAAAAGATATTTTGAATACATTGGACATTTCATCTGATGACTGATTTCTTTGAAAGTGACTATGATATGGAGAATGACCATGATGTAGATCAACAGTCATCACAGTCCTTTGACGAGCAGCAGACATTAAAACCTAGTGTGCCTAATCGCACATTAATCATTGCTTGCCGAGTAATAGGGGGAGATTTCCTTTTGTTTGCACATATGATGTGGTACCTATTGATTGGGAGGACTGGAATCCCTGAATTCTTCCCCTGCAGCTCCTTAAATACGTCCTCCTCTATCACCGAAACTTTGCTGCCGGTGTCGATCAGCGCTGGCACCTTCACCCCTTCGCACTCAATGGTTATTTCTGGACTTAATCGTGGTTTGAGTTCCTCAATACCTTCATGCAACAAATCCTCTATCGGATCTCCATCTAACTCTAGTATGTACAAATTTTATTGTCGCAACCTCTTCTGCCTGAATCACAGGGATCGTTTGACCCAGGCATCTTTAGTTTAACTCATCTGGATGATCTGGATGTCGGGCAGCGTAAGTTGACGGCATCGGCTGAAAGTTTTCAGAAGAATTAAGCCTGGTCGAATTTGGAAAAGAATTCATTCCTTCTATTCGAGGCGTCAGCAGCTCCTCCAACTTGATTTCATCGCACTCCCCATCTGCCTTCAGGGCTTCCAGCTCGTATCGCATTTATTCGCGACCTATTTGTTTCTTCACGTTCGTTTGGTCCCCTATTTTTACTTTCCCTTGTCTCATCGAAATTTCCCAATAACTCGACCAACTTCTCCATCGATTGCAGTTGGCTATGAGATGGTTTCGTATTGGTGCTGGAAACTGTCTCACCAGGATGTAGGAGAGTTTGTCGTCTGGTATTGGAGGTTTGCCCATTCGAGCTGCTGCAATTTTCTCATTGGCGTATTCCCTCATCCTATCATTCTGATGATGCGGAAAATTGCCCATCATTACGTTAGTCTGATGCCTGTATCTCTGATGTTCGTTCCAATAGTATGCCAGAAATCCATCTCTTATTCCATAATACTCCTCTGGTATAGGAAAGGTGGTGTTCCCCCAAATTTTCGTGTTGCCTTCAAGCATGCTCTGGAAGAATATTGAGCAATGTCGATGAGGCACCGCCAATAATGTGAAATAGTTATTCACTTCTCTTAAAAACAGAAGTGGATTCTGGTTGTAGCATCCTCGGAAGGATGGTTTTGGAAGGTAGTTACTCGGAATCGAACAAGAGTTAGCCACCCCCCTACTGCATTCCAGCGCCAACAGCCTCTCTGCTAGTCTTCTTATCTCCACTTCGGTGGATTCGTTATCGCGGGAGTATTTGTTCACCTTGACTTCAACCTGCTCCTCTGTTTAGTAGTCCTACCCATCTGACCCACAGTATTCTCCAATTCTTCTATCCTACTCTCGTGTGTCTCTGTCTTGGCAGATACGGAACTCATTAAACTCACGTAATTCTCTCCTTTCCTTCTGTCTCTCTAACATTTCTGCTTCTGCGCCTCTAGTGTTTTCTCTTCTTTCTTCTCCTGCCTCTCTAACATTGCCTCTTCTTTCTTCTCCTGCCTCTCTAACATTGCCTCTTCTTTCTGCTTCTGCCTCTCTAACATGGCCTCTTCTTTCTGCTTCTGCCTCTCTAACATTGCCTCTTCTTTCTGCTTCTGCCTCTATAGCGTTTTCTCTTCTTTCTGCTTCTGCCTCTCTAGCATTTTCTCTTTCTGTTTCTGCAAATACTGGATTAGCACTTGCAGATCCATCGGTTTGGTGGTCATCTGCAAAGGGTCTGATTCGGTAACGGAAAGCGATTCAACCTTTATCAGGAGATCCTTCCCATCATCTGGCAAATCCTTCTTTTCTTCGTAATCCCTTACATCTTCTACTTGTTTGGGAGTCGTAAAAACTTCATCAATCTCATCTGAATCTGATGCCTGCTTAGGCTCACAAACGCATTAGAATTCATTGCCATAATTAATCTTTTTGAAAAATAAAGAAACTCACAATGGTTTTCTTCTCGAAGCAGATTCTTGATAGACTCTAATTTACAATTTAACAGGTACCCTGTTCGGGCACCATATGTGGTTTTTTAAATTTGTAAATACCCCAACAAGGATGAAGGAACAACAAGCAACCGACTCAAGGTCCCTCATAGATATTGTTTGCAATATTTACCATGAAGCCAACTGTAACATTATGAGGTTAAGCAACCAAGACCTCCCCCCGAATGATACTATGTGGCCACAAGTTAAATAAGGCCATCAAGAACTTGGGAATCAACAGTTTAACGTACTTAAGTAACACCAAAGAAATACAAGGCAATAATTACAGCAATAAGATAAGAAATATACAGAATAAGATAGTAAATAATAATAATAATGTTATTCGCCAAAGCACTGGTTCACTTGATACAAAATATTAGAGCAGAAAACTTACAATATGCGAGAAACTGATTGATACATCTGAAAGTCAGAATGCGATCAAAATACGAGTCTTAGAATGTTCACCTTTACAGGTTAAATCGCCAAACACATAAGCTCTCGACTGCTGTAGTCCAAGATGTCTAGCGAGGGAGAGAGTGACCGCCAGCTGTCTTTTGAAAACACCACACTAACGCCATCTGTTGACTTGGGAAAGAGGAAATAGAGTCCCAGCGCTTACTTTGAATTAGGTCATTATGTCCAATCACAAAGCTTGTCCTTTGTGCACAATGGAGTTTTGCTGAAGTCTTCCTCTGGAAGGGATGTCCTCGTGACCTGTGGTATCACATCAGAGTATATAAGGGAAACACAGCTGGGTATGCTGCGAAGGTGAAGCCATGTAGGATTGCGCCTTGGAGAAAGGAAAACCTTATAGAAGAGGGGCAGATTATTGTCCATGCATTATTTGAAGTATTTTCAAAGTATTTTTGGAGTATTTTTGTAGTGTTTATAAAGTGGGAAAAAAGTGGTTTTTCACTAAAAATCTGCCACACAATATAGTCATTTATTTATGAATCCCTCACATACAGCGAAATGCCAATTTACAGTTAGGTAATAACAGTAACAATAGACAAACACATATGACCATTCCCTAACCAGAAAAATCTTGATAACCGGGATTTGAACCTGGGACCTTGGCGTTGGAGCGTTATCATCTAATGTTCTTTTAGTAGTCTAAAATATTTTAAATATCAAGGATGTTTTTATATCATATCCTGTAATTTCATCAATATCTATGATTTTAGAATTGATTTTGTATGAATGTTTGCTTACTGAGAATTTTAATTATATATCTTTGAAAAGCAATTGCAGTGGAAGTATGGATGAACAAGAGGTGAGAATGATTTTGCATAGTTGCCTCACTACTAACTCTTTCCCATTCCTTATTTCCATTGAAAATTGCTAATAAGTCTCCTTATTACGTCCACTATTTTTTCCGTGATGCAGCCTTACAGCTGTGGGATATCTGTGTTACCTGCCAGATTTGAGCCGTTTGATAGCCGAGAGCCACCACATTCCACTGGTAGCACAGCTGAGGCAGATCAACCCACAATGTCTCTCCATTCTGTTCATGCTCACATTCCTCCATGTTGCGTTTTTGCAACTTAGGTGAGACAGGATCCGCAAATGCAGAATTCGGGGCACGTGCTGTAATAGTAACGTAGCTCGGAAAATTATATGAGCTGTATAAAAAGGACCTCTATACAATGTGATGAATTGTAATGAGGATGTATGCTAATTACGAAGGTTTTTGCTGCATTGATACTGTGATAAAGGGGATTTTTGGGAATTAGGAGCGGAGGTCTTTCGATTGATTACATATCGCCAATGCTACTCCTAACTTCTTCTGGTCGGAGTGCTTCCCTCTTTGTTTCATCCACTGTTTATCTTTGATGTTGCAGTCACCAGTTGTGTTGGTTAACCATGATCAATCGTGTGTCAAAATTATGTCCATCGTATTATTACCTAGAAGATAAGAATTGCCTTACTCTGGCGTCTCAGCATACTGCTCAGCATCTACTTTAGGACTCGTCAACATTTCACACTCAAAAGTCTCTAAGATAAAATGATTCATTTGGTTTGGCCCTAATAGGATCAGTTTCATTCTAGATTAGATTAGAGAGAATAAGACAAGTGCCTTAGAGAGATCAGGGATAAGAGGGGAAATAACAAGTTTCATTTCTTTCTTAGGATTCATAAGATGAAAATAAATTCAGAATAGTGTCTTTGGGCTCCTGGATTGCCATGTGGGTTGCTCTCTTACACTCCCTTCCTTAGAGTGACCATTTCTTGTCCCTTCTCTGTTCACTCACCTTGTGGTGAATAGAATCTGTCTTATAATTTACAAACCAAGGATATACCTGTAACATTTTTCACTGCAAACTATTTACCCCTCTTTCTCCACATCTCTACTCTATGCAGCAGCTCCCTTTGTCTCATGGTTTTCCGCAGTCCCATTTATTTAGGCTCTCCTAATAATACATCCTTCATGATGATGAAGACTATCTGTTATGGATTAAACTTATAACGAAAGAAATGCAAAGTGTTTCATATTTCATTATAAAGATATTATTTATTTCCATAATAAATATCCACCTGTAATTGTAACTATTTTTCCTGTCAGCATTATAATACAGGTAAATATAATTGAATTAGGAGGATATTATTAGGAAATCATGGAATAATAATTAATTACATTGAACGTATGAAACATTATGAAAAATATAAAATATACAAAAACTAAATTGTAAAACAAGCAAAACAGCAAATTCAATCTTCAAATACAGAATCGTACCATGATCAATTTAGTTGGACATAAATAAAAAGAAAACATAAATTTGATATTTCAGTCACTTTGAGTGATTTCTAATGACTAATATTTGCTTCAAACTCTCTTTCACTCTACTCTTTCAGTGATTGAGGTAGCCAACGAGAGGACAGTGCCAACTTCACCTGAGGGAGACAACAAGACCTAGAAGTGTGAGTTCTGAAAATGTATCTATTTTATGTTGATGCTTCTCTGGATTTATATACCAGTGTATGTAGGATACTATACCAATACCAGAAGCTTAAACCACTTGTGACATTTCTGCTGCATTTAGGAGATAACAAGAAACCCTCAGAAAAAAGAAGAATGGTTTGTAGATATCATATGTTTGACCTCTGGAAGCCATGAAATCAACATATTTCGTAAGAATGCAATTTGTAGATTATCAGGAATTTTAATAGGCTCTTCCAGCTACATTAACAGTGGAAGATCAGGAAATCTTTTGAAGTTGTACATCTCTAATGAAAACCAGAAAGTTAATTTCGAATATTTTACTGGATCAGTCTATTGCCAAGTCAAAAAACTTCATCTCTTTCAGAATTACTCGGTATGAATTTCTATGATTTCCCTCTGAGGACTTCCCAATATGAAATATAACTCATACTCTAATGTGAACAACTTGATTGTAAAATATGCATACTACTTTCAAAGCCTCCTAGAATTAATGTAACAAAAATGTAAGTTAAAGTGGTGTAGTTAATCAATTCCATCAATTGCTTGTAAGTATCAGAAAACTAGGCAGTTGGATCATCAATAAGTGCTGGCCCAGTCTGAAATATATACATGCTGGGAGTCGGTAGAATTTTAGGTCGATATTAATTTGCAAAGTACCTTAAATTACATGTTGTAATCCCTGTGTGAAACTTTGGGAACAGGAAATCATAAATTATATTTGAAACTGTTCTTAAAATTACATATGTAATATGGTTTAAATTTATCTCTTACAGTACGAGATTTATCTGTTGATTGCATTTTGGGATGCATAATTCTAAATTTTGAATCAAAGGTTGAATCATTTAATATATTAATATTGAATCATTTAATGAATATCTACTAACAGATCAAAGGATTTTATGACAGAAAGTAAAATTTTAAATATTTTCTATTTTAATTTTTTGGAGCATAAAATAGCTCCAGAAGATCTGGTTCGAAGGCTTTCACTACACATAGTATATTCCATATTGGTTCTCGGGAATGCAGCGGTGGTCGTTTCATATGACAATGTTTCACCAGCGGTACTGCTGGCTTCTTCAGGTTGGAAGTGACGCTGTCCTCATCTTGTCCGCTATATCAGGGTGGCCACAGGACCTTGAAAAAACCTTGAATTTTTGCCGACCTTGAAAAACCGTGAAAACGCCTTGATTTTTTTGCAAAACCTTGAAAACTCCTGATCCAACTCGTTATCCTGGTTCATTCCAAAATAAACCACTCATTCAAATTCGAAATCAGTGCCGCCTAGGCGAAAACTCCGAAACCTAATACATAAACAACCCTCGCCATTTGTGCCGCTGATTCGCGTGAAGTCTTGTGAGCATTTATGTGAATACATCAGGTATTGAAGGCATATATGGAAGCTGAAAAAATTTTGTTCCATCAAAGAAAAGAATATTAGAGAAAATAAACTATCTTTGGTCTATGTAAGGGTAACATTTTTTGCGAAATTGACATTTAATTTAAGAATGGTTGATGGTATGCCACTTCATGCCCAATGAGCCCGGGCAGGCAAAAACTACCATTTTATCTAATGTCTCTTCTTTGGCAAAGATAAAACTGTCAAAAACAGAAAAGAAACTTAAGAAACTATATTCTCAAACCTAAAATGTTTGTGTTAGACTTAACAACTAAAAATGCATTTAAAGTCTCTAAGTCACTTACTGAGGAACAAATAATTCAATTCAAAACTGAAGTACACTTATGTATAGTTACAGTTATCAAGAAACTGCTGGAAATAGCACCTTTGAAGTATGCTTTGACTAAGAATATATCTTGCCTCAACCCCGCTCTGATTTTCAAGCCAGCTCTGGCCCATCAAAGACTTGCAGCTTGTCTAGAGTCTCTTGTTGAAAATGGCCAACTTGCAGGCATAAAAGCCAATAGGATAAAACATGAATTCACGGATTTATATGCGGATTCTCGTGCCCAAAACGAATTGAAAATGTTTAAAAGTGATGAGACTCGATTGGACATGTTTTGGTTGACCACTATTAACCCTCGAGTACTCGCGTTTGGGTCGAATCGACCCATGTGAATTTTAAAATTCCGTAACTTTTTATTAGTGCTTTTTTACATCTTCTTTCTCATAATAGCTGTGTTTTAGAATGTTCTGAACCAGCCATGCATTTTCGCCAACTCGGAAATGGAAGTTTAATTATTTGAACAAATTTTTCTTAGTGGTAGTGCCAGGTAGATGAAAGACCTTTATGTAAAATATTGCATTTTTGACCTTGTTTCCACCTTAATTTTTAGAGATATTATATAAATTTCATATCATTAGTATATTAAATGTTATTTTATTTTTAAACAGTTTACTTTTTATACCCAATATTCCAAATTCATCAGCCATATACTCAGCGTCAGGGATATCAAATTTTCACTGAATATTAAATTATTTGAAAATATTTATTTTATTTTATTTTAATAACCAGGTTGATCATTAATTAATTTGACATCATCACTAATAAATTAAAAATTTATTCACTACATTTTGAGGCAATTTACCCCTTTTGAAGATGTCGGGTTGATTCCACCCACTGCGAGTACTGACGTGACGATTTGGGACGCGATTACTCGAAGGTTAATGACAAATATGATTCATGTTGTGATAATTTCTTAGGATTTGTAAAAACGATATTAATTTTAAGTCATGGAAATGCTACCGTTGAGCATGGGATCTCTATAAACGCCCAATGTCTAGTTGAGAACCAACACGAGCAAGGCTTGGTTGCTCAAAGGAGCATATATGATGCTATAGAGCATGCAGGTGGGGTCGGAAAATTGGAAATAACTTCTGGACTCATTCATGCATATAAAAATGCAAGCAGTTTTTATCGGGAATCTCTTAAGAGGGCAAGGGAAGAAAATAAGAAACATGAAGATGAAGAAAATGTAAAAAATGCTAGAAACTGAAAATCAGAGAGTTGGAAGAGAAAAAGGCTGAACATCTTTCAGAATTAGCGAGACTGACTGAAGAAATTGAGAAGAAAATAAAACAAATATTTGTATAAGCTAATATTCCTCAAGTGTAATGTAGTCCATGTAATGAATGCAAATGTTACTGTCTCTTAATATTTTATTACAGAAAAATAGTGTGTTCTGTATTTTTCGACCTTGAAAAATCCTCGACCTCACCTGTAAAAACCTTGAAATGACCTTGATTTTTTATCAGCCTGTTCTGCGGCCACCCTGTATATATACGTTGCTCCCTTTCACTTTTTCACAACGTGTGCTCTCCTGATTGGCCGTTGGATGTAGTAGTCGTTTCCATGTGGACGACAGGGGGTAACCGTCCTCTCTGTTGAAATTTTGTGGTCGTTTAGATATTTCAACCGACTCTCGTATTATGCGTGGAAAATAATATGGTTCTTTGGAGAGTACCTTGGTATTCTCTAAGTCGATGATATGACGGGGTTCGGACCAAGTGTGCTCTGCAACTGCTGACAGCTTTCTCTCCTTGTTTTTTACCACTCTTCGATGTCCCTTAATGTGGCAATCTATTGAGCGACCTGATTGGCCAATGTATGATTTGCCGCAGCTACATGAGATCTCATATACTCCTTGAGATTGGGTGGGAGGCCTATGGTCTTTTATTCCTGCGAGACATTCGGTGATTTGTCTTACAGTTTTGAATCGTGATTCCACATTGAACTTTTAAAGTACACGGTTGATCCTCTCGGAGGTGCTGGTGATGTATGGGAGGATGGCGAACGCAGACGGTCGTTCTTTTGTTGTGGGGTTTCCCTTTTTCTTTCTCGCTCTCTCAATTTGTTGGGCTTTATATCCATTCTTTTTTATGGCCTTGGTAAGGTGCTTCTCCTCTTGACTGCGGGACTCGTCGTCGGCAATCGTATTTGCTTGGTGGAACAAGGCTTTAATTACGGAGTTCTTCTGCCGCAGATGGTGGTGGGAAGATGCATGTAGATATCTGTAGGTGTGCGTAGGCTTGCGGTAGACGGAGTGGCCCAGAGTTCCATCTGATTTCTTCTTCACCATTATGTCAAGGAAGGGTATTCAGCCTCTTCGAGCTCCATGGTCAATTGAATGGAGGGATGTTGAGAGTTCAGGTGCTCTAAAAATCTTGCAAGTTTTCCTTTTCCGTGTGGCCAGATAACGAAGGTGTCATCGACGTATCTGACCCAGAGGGAGGGTGTAAGCTTCGCCGACTCCAGTGCTTTCTTCTCAAATTCCTCCATGTATAAGTGGCTATGACAGGTGACAAGGGGGATCCCATTGATGCTCCTACATTCTGTTCATAGAAATGTCCATCCCAGAGAAAATAAGAAGTCCGTAGGCTGAGTTCTAAATAAAAAGAGGATAGTTTTTTCTGCATTCTGTTAATTTATTACAATCTCCAACAAATCATCGATTGGGTGTGAATAAAGATTTGAAGCTGACTAAAGTGTCTGTGCTTTTTAGTCTAGTGGTCCTCAGGATCTCGATGAAGTGGCTAGAGTTCTTAACATAGGAGGGTGTTCAACCGACGTGTGGCTGGTGTGAGGAAGAGGAGTGCACATGCGAGGAATTGCGCCAGTTTGTATGTTGGGCTTCTTATTGTGCTGACAATCGGGCTTAGAGGGACTTTGTCTTTATGAATTTTAGGTAGTCCATAAATGCGTGGGGGTCTGGATCCCGAGGGTGTTATTTTCTTCTTCTCTTCTGCAGGTATGGAAGACTTTAATTAAGTCCTTCGTCGATCTTTCCACTTTTGCTTTGGGGTCTTTATTGATTATCCTGTTCGTTGACTCTGAGAGAAGAGACTTCATTTTCTATTGTAGACATCTTTGTTGATGACTATAGTAGCATTTCCCTTATCAGCTAGCAATATCGCCAAATCTTGATCCCCTCATATTTCTCTCAAGGCTCGTCGTTCCACGGCAGTAGTGTTTACAATAGAGTCACAAACAAAGTTAAATCCTATATTTAAAAAATTTTCTTATTTAAGAACAAATGAAGCTACCTTGTCATGCTGACAATATTAGGAAATCTCTAATGCAAAATATATAATTGCAGTGGAAGTCTGTTAAAACGATAGCTGGCAAAAATCGCAAAGTTACTCGTTGTAATGTGCACTGATTTCTAACACCAAGCCTTACTAAGTTTGTCCTCGTGAATCCAAGAGCAGCAAGTGTGGCAGAATGGAACTTTAGGGTTTTTAATCCTTACACTAATGCCTCATAATGCGTTAAAAAGCACATTCGTGTAAACAATACTGTATTTACTCAAAAATAATGCACACCCTTTTGGGTCTTTTTTATGCCAAAAGAATTGGGGTGATCGTTACATTTGACGGCACACTAGATTCGGGTACACTACTACTCATTGGCATGTCCGGTAGCTTGGGGCAGGCCATATCATAGGCTCACCCTGGTTTCATATAACTCATGAAATGTTTCACCAATCCTCTATCGATGTTTGGACTCAATACATGTGTTTGTACTGTATCCATGTTGGCAATATATACGAAACTGTAAGCCATTTTTAATTGAAAGGGCCCTAAATATTTTAGGCCTTACCCCTCGACCCAATTCCATCCACTTTCAATTTCCCATTAACTTTCACCGCCACTTTCTGAGTTCTATACAATTCCCTAATCAGCCTCCTATCCTTCCAATATACACTCTTTATTTTAAGAGTTTCCATTAACTTATCCCACTTGACCCTGTCAAAAGCTTTCTCTAAATCAATGGATTATAAGCTTACTGCTTTTCCTCTTTCCTGGTAACTTTCTCCAACTATTCACAATAGTCCATTAGCTTCCCTAGTTCCCCTTCCTCTTCTAAAGCCAAATTGTTCTTCTCCTATATTCTTTTCCATTACTCCTAGGAGTCTTTGATCCAAAACCCTCAGTAGTATTTTTGCAGCATGGGCTATGATACTTATGAGTCATTCCATGTCAAACCAACACAGCTGACAACCCAACCATCTCTGATTTTCATCAAATTTGGTGTTTTGATTGCACATGATGAGAGCATGAAAACTGCCAAATTACAGAATTGTAATACTAGTACGAGGAAAGAAATGGTCACCCAAAGTTCTGAAAATGTGTAGAAAATAGGACAAACACTACTGACAAACACCAATGTAACTTCTGTTCTAATAGAGATAGAACTGTAAAAAAGGTAAATTTGGAAAGTGCTTAGAAAAAGCTTTTAAATGATATGCTACTTAAACATATTCAAGCAATTTCAATTATAGTTAAAAATGGTGATCTTCTATTGTGTTGCATAGAAACTATCATCAGAAAGACCCGGTTCGATTCTGGGCGGTTAATATGTCTCCCGTTTAAAATACATAGGTTTAGTTTTTCATTATTTTTTTGATGCAGTTATTGAAATGATAGAAGGTTCTTGCTTAGATAGACGAAGTATGGTAAGAATTGGTTTAAGAAAAAAAATTTCATAAGACCCTACCATTCCTGGGTTCGATGCCAGAGCACAATAATTTTTTCACATAAGGAGTATATGTGAAAAGTAGGACGTCGTTTCAGGCAGTTGCAGTCAATATTTTTGCTTGAATTTTCACACATAGTTAGAGATGGTGATGTTCTGTTTTGCTGCATGGTAAGTATGATCTGAAAGACCCGGGTTTGATGCCAGACAATTAAGTTGCAACGAATTACAATATATAAAGAAGAAATATAGGGTGCAACTGCATCAAATGACGTCCTACTTTTCCCTTATTTTCCTTATGAGAAAAATGTTTTTATGCTCTGGCATCGAACCCAGGAATAGTACGGTCTTACCTAAATTTTTTTCTTAAAGGTTTTCTTACGATACATCTTCTAGCTAAGCACGAACTTCCTATCATTTCGATAATACCATCAAAAAAAATAATGAAAACTACTCCCATGTATTTTAAAGGGCAGATAATTGCATCGTCCTAGCATCGAACCTAGGATATTTTCGTAAAAGTCATTTATGTTTTCCATAGATCATGACCATTATTATTGGCTCTTAGAGTTTTGATTCTCTACCTATCCGGGAAGTATTTTTTTTTTAATTCCAGAAAATCAAAGCTATGCATTTAAATGAAAAAAATCGGGACTTAGGGGCCCTCTGGAATCGAACCCATGACACTGAGGCTCAAAATCGCAATTTTTCTGCCGGTTACACGTAATGGCCAATACGTCGTCAAATTTTCATGCATGAAATGTACGTGATGTTTTGAGAAGTGATACCCTGCTGCAACTGAAAATTTATTGTCTTTCGACATTGTTTAGTTTCGCACATACTAAGCATTCCTCTAATGGAAAAATGCTGTCTCAGAAAAGTATCACAACTTAGGTGTGTTATCACAATAAACGAAATACTTCGCTCTCCATCACATCATTGCAGCCAATGGAGAAATTTTTCAAATAGTCTGTCCATATCTCGTTTCTTGTTACTAATATGCGTGTTTATATGTTCACAAGAAGAAGTTGCGGGTTTGCATAACTCCCAATGGACCGTCTGGATTACCGAGGGGTTCCGGATTAGCGAGTGTCCGTATTACCAGGGTTCTACTGTATCTGAATCATAAAAAAATCTGATGTGGCCAACACATGACTTTCTCCATAATTATTGAAAACAGAAGCCTATGCTGGTCATATATAAATAACTCCAAAAGAATAAGTGTTATAGAAAAATGTTTCAAACACAGGTTGTAGTAAAATACAATATCTACAACCTTTGTGTGTAATTGTATATACCTACATTGCATTCTGACAGAGATATGTATGAAAAACTTCCATTTCTGGATAAACAACACCTTCTGGTTAACCATTATTGAAGAATAACTCCTATACGATCAGTGTTACGAAAAAATATTTCATACAAAAGTTGTAAGAAAGTACATTATCTATAACTTTTGTATAACATTGTATATACCTACATTGCATTCTGACAGAGAAATTTAAGAAACAAAATTTTGTTCTGGATAAACAACTTCCGGTTAACCATTATCGGAGAATAACTCCTATACGATCAGTGTTATGAAAAAATGTTTCATACAAAAGTTTAAGTAAAGTACATAATCTATAACTTTTGTAAATAATTGTATATACCTACATTGCAGTTTGACAGAGATTTGTAGGAAAAACTTCCATTTCTATATAAACAACAACTTCCAATTAACATTCTCCAAATAATCAAACATAATTACGCCATACCTTTTTCAGTCAGGAGTGAGATATTCAATATTCTGCTACCTCATCACTTGTATTTCAACACCTCAAATAGAACAAATACCATATTAAGAAAGACGTTCACTTACTTAATCAGGTTAATCATTTTCATTGACCGCGGAAATACGATGTCGTAAATCAATATGCTTTATAATTCAAGTCAGAACATTACGTTAAAAAAGGTCTTCAACTTACCAGGGAGTATACAAGTAATCTCCAGATTTCCCGTAAGGTAATTCAGTTGATACGCTATAATGCCAAATCCGCGGAATCATTTGTAAATAGTTACGTTGCTATAAACAATCATGACGTCAACACGGGCCTAAATTCTCAATATGGTTTATTGAGTAAACTCAACAACCGCATTCGTCGTTAATGGGAATGGACTTGTTTATAACCTCAAAAATCTCTCAAATATTTCTTTTATTTTATCAAAATACTGGCAATTTCGAATCAAAATCGCTATTACATGACTAAAATAAGAAACTTTATTTAATTTACCTTCTTTTGATGGTATTCCTGACTTTTATCAACGATTCTTTCTAATTTAATTTTGCAAAAGAAATAAGCCCTGCAACTGATAAAAGTGAATTTTACCTGTATTCCTTATGGAACCATATTATGGACTCCTGGGTTCGAACCTGGGCTTTCTAGTAAAAGGGAATAGTTTTCCTAGGGGTGTCCAACTCGTAGAAACACAATGTAGTTTGTTTCAAATCTCTAAGTCAAACCGTTTCTGAAATAAAGGGGGGGACGGACGGACTCTTCGGAAATTATGTATAAGGATTGCGTGAACAGAGGAGTTTGAAATTTGGCGTAGTTAAAGTTAATATGTAGAAGGAGTGCAGAAAGCTAAAATCTTTGTCCAAATATCCTTGGTTTGACTCTGGGCCAGTATAATCGTCTCTCATAAGAAATGCACGTAAAGTTCATTTTGATCGATTGCAGACATTTTTTCTTTTGCAGAATTAAATCAGAAATAATGGTCGTACGAAATAGAGATAAGTACCAAAGGAAAGAAAATTGAATAGAGACTCTTATTTTGTTCGTAGAATGCAGTATTTGTGTCGAAATAACAAGAACTAGGGCAAAATGAATGAAAATTTTGTGAAATTTCTTCGTAGTAAACAAACCAGTCCCCCTGACGACCAAGGCGATTGTTGAATCCGAGCTTATGCGTTTTCTCATTAGAATACACGGAGATTTTATCTCCATACCAAATTAATGGTAGGTACTCATGTCAGAAATTATGAAAAGAGGGCAATTAACCGAGATGCCAACAGTCGCTAACTGATTAATAAATAACAGGGAAATAATTACGGCGATTTTACAGATTTTTTTTTGGAAATCAATCCACAAAATTATAACTGTCAATGAATTGTATAAAAAATTAATGAAGCTACAAGCCGTAATTGTCTTTTTTATGGCTACTAAAATTAAAATTTTAAATTTTGTTGGTATCGAAGGGAATTAAGGCTAACAACACACCCTAATGATGTATTTGTACACGCTCACAGCTGATGTAATAGAAAAATAATGAAAAAATATATAAGCAATAATTATATAGGTACACTCTTTGACAAAAGAACCTCAGTAAAGTTCAGACTTAAAAATTCAATGAATTACGATCGAATTTCGACCACTGAGCGATCACTAGTAAATATAAATGGTCTAAAATGTGTTCAAAATATTCTTAATTCTTATCACACGTGAGTACGATTCTCGTGAACAATTTTCAAAGGCTAAACTGTGTAAACTTACGAGTAAGAATAATATGCATTAAATAGTTTTTTTGCCAGTATTACGTGTACTCCGTTTTACTTTCACAGTATACACTTGGTAGATAAAAGTGTTATTCCATCGATAGTGCTCATATTCAGGATATCCTTTTAAGATGATGGTCTATAACGATTGATTTCATTTATTATCATAAGCGGTTTTCATATCTACATACCGTTTTATTACATATCTATTAGTAGATTTTACATTTCGCAAACTTGTCCATGTGATGTGGATTGAGAGCGAAGCTGAAAGCTGGAAAGCAACAAACACCTACAAAGGTAAACAAAGCAGTGATGACAGCAGATGACAGCGTCCCTGTCCTAACTCAATCCTTCCCATTGGTATATTCTAGGCGGAAGTCGACAGTGGTCCGTGGGAATGCTCGTTACATCATCATGAATTTCTACAAACTCAACAAGTTCTCCAGACCCCAAGGTGGCAGGATAGTCAAAAATTTGCAGTATGGCGGACTAAAAATATTTCCAAAAGAGAACGTGTTCTAATTTCAACCAATCAGGAAAGAGCCATTTTGTAGAATATTTTCAAAAATATTTGCCAGTGTATGGCAGCCTTTAGACACCCTCCTAAATGCACTAGAGCAAATATTGGTATGCGATGCTGAACTGAAAAATTTAAAAGATGTAATCCAAAAATAATAATTCTTAAGAAAAATCGTGTCAGGAGCTAATAAAGTATAATTTTTAGAAATAGATTTTTACTTTACTTCAATTATGTCTTTCCACAACATCTCGGCCGAATCGATTGATTATATGTGTTTTTTAGATCACTCAAAATCTGCTTTTCACTAAAAATGTCCTGGTTTTTCTACGAAAAGTGTCCTTATTTTCTTCTGAAAAATGTCCTGATTGTCCTGGAAATCAGAAATTAATTTCTAGTGGACACCCTGTTACAGAATCAAAGAAAAAGGATCTCTATGCAAGATAATACTTGTGGTTAAGGAATGATTTCAAGTCTGTTGGGTTAAAAGTGGATGGTTCAGTACAAACAATATATAGAATAGGGCCCCTGATGATCAATTGCTGAAACCGGTTTGTGGTTCTATGAAAATCCTGTGGAAATAGGTACATTCTCTCTTTTCTTTCAAACATGGAGTTTTAGAGAAAAGTCAAAGTTAAATTATTTTATCCTCATTTATTTAAATTCTTCCATCCTAATAACATCCTCTTTGTACTACTATAATGCAAGCAACACTGGTTTATTTCTGTGTATGTATATTTTATCAATAGTCATAGGTGTAAGGAATGAGAAAGGTGGTGAAACAGGAAGTAAACATTTTTCATTCTGCGCTAACTTCAGTTTTAGAACTCAAAAAATTAACTGAAAACCATTCGGTGACTCAATAACTGCTCTGAACAGCAACTAGCTCAGGATATTGACAGCAAAATATCAATCAGAAAATAACTTTCAAAACTAAGCTATTAGTATTCATGTAACACAAAATATCATACAACAAAATATCCCCCAAAAGAACATATTTAACTGCTCATTGAAAATTGTTACAAATAACACCCAATACAAATGTCAATTCGGGAAGACTCTGAATTTATAAGATGTCAAAACCTCTCTCAAACGACCGTCTTTCTCAAGAAGCACTCAAAGAATGTCCTGTCAAAAACAAAATCACCCTCTCTTGTCTTCGTCTAAACTCACGCTTCGGCTGGCAATCACACCATTGATCGAAAAACAGACGTTGATGGCTGGCAGGCAGGCCTATCGTTCGAGCGAGTGGAAAGAATTGCACCATTTCAAACAGTTCTGGAGTACTTTAAAGTGCCCATACACCATTTGGTATAAAAAGCGACCAGGAATCGAGGGTGCCGCCCAAGACACACAAGTCACATAAGTCACGCCACTCCTGCCACTCACGCCACGATCGTCACCTCGGCACGGGATTATCGCCAAAATTGCCACATCCCCCCTTCCTTTTAGGAAATTATGTCCATATTCTTTCCTCAGTCAAAAACAAATGGGTCACAGTTTGTTTGGCCAATTGGGATAAGTTCACTGGGCATCAACTGGGAACACTGTCTCAATTATGTTGGCCAGAAAGTAATAATAAGTTCAAAGATTCACTGGACGAGTTTTCATTATCATTTCTTCACTTGATCTCAGTATAATACAATAGTGGCAGTCTTTATAGATACATTGTATTCTAATCACATAATTTAGGCATCATCAATTCAGAGATAAATTGTAACATAAATATTAACTAAGTATCAACTGATTATATAACTGGCAGGACTAAACACTTTGCGGTAATGCAATTAAAGAAAATAACCTTTATAAATATTGAAAATAAGGATATTCATGGGCAATACACTTTTTGCCAGAAATTAAGGCCAAAACTACACTAATTGAAAGACATAGTGGACTGAGATAATTTCCAATGTGTTGGAGTAACTTCCAGTCAAGACGCCAAGAAAATAACAGAAAGACTCTTCTGTTTATTAGCACAAAAACTGCCAGTTTACAAAATTTGGTGACGGATGCCTTGGAAAACAGAGAAATATTTATTATTTACAATTATCATGAGTTTAATTAATTAGATTAATCGATATAATAACTAGTAGTGTCTTTGGTTAATAACAAATGAGCAGAACAAATATAAAATTATTTAAATAAATGCCAAATCCTCCATAAAATTAACAGCCAGTTAGAAATATAGTAAACAATTAGGTTAATTGGTAGTTTGTGATGCCTTCTTTTCCCATAAATATAGTTCAAACAATACAATAATTACTTAATAAAGGTAGACTTTTCCTTAAGGGGTACAGAAACCCATGTGAAACTGAAAACTGGGGCTGTTTTCAGGGATAGAGTCTCTTCTCTGCCTTTACACTATTAATAAAGGGGCAAATGCCAAAGAAAGGAACACAGGTCAAAGAAGAGAACTCATGAGGACCCAATTGTGGTATTTAGGGTAGTTCGCTTTGACAATAAATGTACAAAGGTGTATAAGGAAGATTTCTAACATAAAGTTAGGAGGTAGTTGCGACAAGAGAATCTTGCTGGGCAATGTAGTTCCCAACCTGCTATGCCAACCTATCAATATTGCCAGTATTATTTCAATCGATCAATTTCCAAGAGACACCATAGGATAGAAACAAGTTCAAGGACTGTGCATGTGTATCAAATTATTGGACAACCAACACCCCATTAGCGATAGGCTATTAATTGAGAAACATGTCATATTTTCTCCTTATTACGCCCAACTTGCAAAACCACAGTAACAAATCTTATAATTGAAAAGGGTCCTGACCATAGAGGCTCCAACTTAGACATTCTATTCTTAAGTTTTGAGCTTACTGAATAATTTTGGGCCAGTACTAAATCCCCTATTTTAAATTGTGGTACAGAATGTAATTTGTTATTAGAGGCAGCATATCTCTTGTGAGCCTTGTTTAAGGGGGTCCTCTACTCTCGAGGCCTGAAATTGAGCGCTTTTTTGGAGAATAAATTGCAAAGGATCTACTGAGTAGATTTTGAATTTTTTTTTATTTCGAAGATACGTGTTTTGACTTTCCAATTTTAAGATTAAACTAATAAAACAAAGAAACTCTCGCGACCTTGAAATGTCATTGATGACATTGATGTTGAAACTGCATGGGTTCCACGTAAGCAAAGTTGTGGCCAATTGGGTAATCTTTAATTAGATAGTTGATATTCTTTATAATCATAGTTATGTTGGCTATGTTTTCCCAAGACAGATTTTTTCTATTTTGCAATTTGTAAAAGTTATGCAACGATTTGTAAAAATTTCCAATTTTTATGTCATTTTTTGACCTATTAGAGGCTATAAAAATGGAACAAAATAAAAATTTACAAATCGTACTCAGGAAAGCATAGCGGTATGTTTTCTGAATAATTGAAAAAAATAAATAAATCATTAAAATCAGCTCGATACTTTTATGAGAAGTCTTACTCGGCAGCTAAAAAAACACTACTTTTGGGAAAACGCGTTTAAAGATAAATTACGGTGTATAACTTGACTGTAGTAACTAAGGAGTTAATCTGCTATACCGGGGCCATAGAGTTCTCCTTCCTCATCACGATGATGTTCTTGGTTGTCCACATTCTTCTCCTACGGTTCTCTTCGGGCCTGTTTTGTCTTGTCACTCACTCTGCATTCGGCACGATCGACACGTTCCCCGCCGAGTCGAGTTGCACATGTTGCAGCTTCAGTCTCCAAGGTAATTCCCACCATCTCCATAGCTTGCAATATCAATGAAAATCCTTCGTTGAAAATGCTGACTGTCCAATAAGTCGTAAATTTGACCACCTGCCTGCCAGAATGCAAGTTTTTTGGTGATGAGGCCCAAATGCCACTATTCAGAGACTCATTGTTGTTTTTGGTGTGAGCTCCTAAGCATCTTTCTAATAAATCATTAGATGATAGACTTTCGTAGATGGGTTTCAATAATTTTACAATGGAAGGAGCGATGGGTATCCGGTCATGTTCGAAAGTCTCTAAAGTTCCTTTGCCTTGGCCTGACGCAACTTGCACCAACTGGCCTCGCCAGGGGGACACTTTGAGTGTTGGGGATTTTTGTTTGATGACGAGCAGTGTTCGAGGGAAGAGCAGATTGCATTTTGCATATTTTCTACAGAATTTGAGTTCCTCTGAATCGTCAGCCCATAAAATTTCGTTAGTTCACCGATTTGTTTGTAGGCTCAGGCACACAGAGCGATCTGTCGCGGCGAGCCGGCGATCTATTTGTATGATGCATATTGTGTAGTGGCCACACGCAAATCGAGGAAATGAAAACTTATCTTCCAACCACGAGGCCTCGTTCACTCTCTCCTGTGCTGCGATTGTACTATCATCAGTTGCATATTCAGCACTCTCCCCTGTGCTGCGTGTGTGATATCATCAGTCACTATTTCATCTCTCTCTAGGATGTCGGCCATGTTTGGCCATGTAATGCTTTTGTTCGCAATAAACGCATAAAGCCCATCTCTATCTGGTCTTAGTAAGAGAGAGATTTTACCTTTGGTACCGCATCATCCTAACATTGCATCAGAGAAGTCACACAGAACGCGATCTGTCGTAGCGAGCCAGTCTTGATCGCTGCATGCTGCGATCCGTTTGTACAAAATTACAGAATTGTACAAAATTTCAGAAAATTACTGAATTACAGAATTAAAAAATTCAAAATTACAGATTTCTACCTACACAAGCGCCGTTGCGGCGTGCTGTGCTTAGTTTCTCGGAAACGGCCGGAGACAGGTACCTTTCGGTTCCCAGAAACATGCAAAGGAATGTGATTTTCACAAAATCCTTTCTGTGGCATATTCTCAGATACATAAAGATTGAAATGAGAAAATAAAAAAAAAGATTTTTTGAAACCGCGAGAGTAGAGGACCCCCTTAAATTTTGAACTACCTTTGTCCAGTGCTGCCTAAGATCATGATCAGATCAGGAAGTATCAAAAACACAATTAGGTAGTTCCCAAACATTATTTAGGGGGTGTGGAATAAGTCTACCCAGAAACAGTTTAGGAGGAGAATATAAAGTACTTTCATGGACTGCTGTGTTAAAAGCAAATGTCAAATCACCCAAAAATTCATCCCAGATTTTATTAGTATGTGTACAATAGGCAGACAGTGCAAAACGAAGATTTCTATGAACCGTTTGTACCAGATTAGGACAAGGATAATAAGGGGCTGTATGCACAAGTTTAATCCCAACTTTAAAACAAGCATCTTTAAAGGCAGATGAAGTAAAAGCAGTAGCATTATCTGACACAATATATTTAGGATAACCAAATTTTGAGAACAAATTATGAAATAACACAATGATGGCATTGCACTTTTAGAGGAAGCATCTTTCACAGATTCTAGGAAAACAAATTTAGAAAAACCATCAATTACTGTAAAAATATAACAATTTCCTGATTTGGAACGAGGGAGGGGACCCACAAAGTCAATGAAAATTCGTTCCCAAGGGGTGCTGATAGGCTGAGAAGATAATACACCAGAAGAAAGAACATTTCTGGGCTTCGTTATCTGACACATCGAACATCTTTTGACCATATCAGTGTTCTCAGTCTTAAAGTTTGGCCACCAAAAACTCTGAGATATCTTTAGAACAGTCTTAAATACCCCTAAGTGCCCCGAACTAGGTAAACAATGAAAATATTGGAATAACATTGGTCTAATGATGACAGGAACAACAACTCTAAAGATTTTAGCTTTACTATCCTTGGCACACAATAAATTGCTCTAGAGAATAAGAGATCCCATTTACTTTGACAACCTCAAGCCCACCATTAGTTAATGTATTAATTAATTGTATACAATAAGGATCATCATTTTGGTGAGTTCTCAAATCAACAAAAGACATTGGTAGTTTATGCAAAAAAACAAGAAGTAGCAGACTCTTTGAACTGAATTCTAGAGAGGCAGTCTGCCGGTTTATTGAAATTAGCCTTAATATGATGAATTGTAAATTTATAAGATGACAACTTTAGAACCATCTGAGTAATTTTTCCCAATTGCTTTGGATGATTAAAAAGCCCCATTGTATGTATATAAATGGAAAGGTCTAAACTGCAAATAATCTTTAAATTTCTCAGTACCCCAAATACAGGCCATACAAAATCGCCACAAGTCCATCCCACAAAATAAAATTTTATGGTTTGTAAAGTTGTTGAAGCAAATATTAATCTATGTATTTTGTGGCAAATTTGTTTTGTGGTATCATTATTGTCTGCAGTGTGTATTGTAAATGAAATTGGAAGAGATTTTGAAAAGGTCTTTGAAATGGAAGGAGTATTGTTATTATGAGTAAAATGTAGCTTGCATATTGCAAGCAGATCGGCAATACTAATTTCATATCGGCATCATAACGGGACGGTCCTCAACAGAAAGAAAAGGATTGAAAATATACTTAAAATTTGCTGCAATTTCATCGTCTGGCATCGAACCCTGGTCTTACTGGTGACACAACAGAAAATCACCATCTCTGACTATGTGTGAAAATTCAAGCAGAAATATAAGCTACAACTGCCTCAAAAGACGTTCTACTTTTCACGAACGTAAATGGCTCTCTGGATTCGAACCAAGGACGATCTTGGAAATCTTAAACATGTTATTGAAATGAATCTATGATCTCTGTGTATATGCCAAATTTCGAGTTTTAATATTATTGGGAAGGGGTTCAAAATAATTCTTAAAAATCGGATAAGTTACTGATTGTAGAGACTCCTGGTGTCGAACCTAGGACATATTGGCAGCTGTGAATACACAGAATGACTTTTTATTACTTGATCTTATTTCATACAAAGTATGAAGTCGATATCATGCCGGGAAGTACCTAAAATTTGTTTCCGTTATCTCCATAAGAAATGCATTGAGGAATGTAAATTACCCTCTGGGATTGAACCAAGGACCATCAGTGAATATATAAAATTTGATTATGATATATATTTATGATATCTAACCACATGCTGAATTTCAAGTTTCCATGCCATCGGGAAAGGATCCAAAAAAAATATTAAAAATCGCCACAATACATTTTAAACGGCCGATTTTGTCCCGACCTAGCATCGAACCATGGACAATATTCAAAGATGACATTTTGATTTTCGTTGGATATGCACGGCTTCTAGCGATCCCTCGAATTTCAACTCTCTACTTTTCCGGGAAGTGCCACAAAAAAATTTTCGAAAATCCCCACCATGTATTCTTATGGAGAAAATAGCGACTTTGGGGCCTTCTGGAATCGAACCCATGACACCAAGGTTCAAAGTCGGCCTTTTTCTGGAGGTTGCACATTATGGCCAATGCGTTGTAAAAATTTCGTCCTACTTTTCCCATACATTCCTTATGATAGAAATTTTAATGTGTCCCGGCATCGAACCTAGGAACAGCATGATCTTACGTAATTTTTTTCTACAACAGATTCTTAATATATATCTTCTAGCAGAGCTACAACTTCCTTACATTCAGATAAGTGCATCAAAAAAATAATGAAAAACTATCCCCATGTATTTTAAATACGGGATTTTTGCTTCGACCTACCATTGAACCCAGGACATTCTAATCAAAAGTCATTTATGTTTTTGATAGTTCCCTACGATATCTGTAAGGTCCTAGAATTTTAATTCTCTTCCTCTCCGGGAAGTGTTATTTAAAAATATTCGAAAATCCCTACCCTCTATCCTTATGGAGAAAATCGGGAATTTGGGGTCTTCTGGAATCGAACCCATGACATTGAGTTCCAAAGTCGCCTTTTTCCTGGAGGTTACACGTTATGGCCACTATGTCATAAAAATTTCAAGTCGGTGGCACTTGTGGAACATGGTTAGAATTTTGATCCCCTATGAATGAATGTATATATAGGTATATCCGGAGAAGCGTCTATATATAATAGATTATTTAAAATATTAATATGTTAAGTGTATTTTATATTTGATGCTGAATGAAATTTTGTCTGAACTGATATCTCTTTTATTTCAGATATCCAGGAGAGAAAAATCTATCCTATTGATGTCATCTTAGGTTACTCACCGAAGTCCTGTTCCTATTCCACCTGAATTTGTGGTCTATTAGATCCTCTTGCAAAAGTATTTAAGTGTGCATACAGAAACACACATATGCGTATATATATATGTATGTATGTATGTGGGTCTGTGACTTTACATGCATAAAAATTGAGTAATAAATTAATAATTCAATCTGTAGTTTGCAGATAAAAATTATATATGTAAATGTACTCGTAGGTGAAAATTTCATTTTGAATTTTCCTTATTGTTTAATACTTTTTGTTGATCTCCATATTTTAAAAACTTTCTTTACGCAATGATATCTTAGATATTGTCATACTGGTATGAGAAATGTAAATATTTTTGGTAAAAGTCTTTATTAAATCTGTTGGAGACCTGCTTCTTGACTGAAAATGGAACCTTAGCTACCTTAAATCATTAAAGAAAATTCCAGTAACTGGAAGTAATGTAAGGTTATTATTATTTCTTCAGCTGGTGCCTCTAATCCTTGCTGATTTCATAGGCAGGATATGTTTTAATGCTGATTTCAAAGGCTGGGATTACTAAGAGTTTCATACCATATTTGGCCTAATTTGGCAGTATTAAAGATATTTTGACATTTTTGTCGTTGGGGGAAAGGATTTCAAAAATGTAGCTACTACATAAATATGAAACACAATATAGGAATTGGAATATCTTTTGAAACATTGGTTGGAAGTTAAATACGTAAATATTATCAATCCCAGAGCGATTTGAGCGAATGTTAAGAAACATTTTTTATGAAAAACCTTCATTTTCTAGCTTATCCACAATGATTTCCTAAATTTTCTTGCAGAATGTGAAATAACACATCGTTTTCTCCATAGAAATCAATCCTGGAGTGGTTTTCCTAGATGAAAAATGGTGTGTTGATTCACATTCCTCAAGAATTTGTAGGATATCATTGCGGATAAGCGAGAAAATGAGGGTTTTTCAAAAACGTTTTTTCTAAAAAAATATTATTAAGGTGGGATGTGAAGAATAAAGATTTACAAATACTTTTTTCCACACATTTATTTGAAACACGACAGGTTTCGGCACAGATCGGCCATCTTCAGGTAAGGAAGTTACAAACAAGAAGGCTTGTATAAGGAAAAGGAGTGGTATAAGGTGGGTGTGAGGAAACAAAGCAATAGGAAAGGGTAGAGAGAATGGGAGGAAGAAAGAATGGTGTCTTGTGGGAGCTATCCGGGGGGTAAAGGTTGGTCTTATCTGGGAGAGAGCTTTTAGGGAGAGTACAAAGAAGTAAGGGAGGGTAAGATACCAGAACTATTTTGTTAACTACATTCTGAGAAGCAATTGTAGATACTAAAATTTCTCTCTGCTCCAAGAAATTCATTTTGGGACCTTTTCGAAGGATATGCATAATTTCAGGAATGAAAGATGAGGAATGGTTGGAATCATTAAGATGTTGAGCCAAGTGAGAGTATCATTTAAAAAGGAATGATTGTGCTCTTTTACACGGATATTGAAATCTCTCCCGGTTTGACCAATATATAAAGCTTCACCATCTTTACATTTTAATTTATAAATACCTGATTTAAATTTTGTTTCTATTTTGTCTTTATCGTTTACAAAGTAAGAACCGAGGTTGTGGCTATTGTAGAATGCAGGCTGAAGAATTTCTTTAGGGAGGATATTGGCAATTTTAAATGAGCAATCATCTGTGAAATTAAATCTTCGCCATTTGGGTGGATTTTCAGGTTGGATGACAGGTGGAAGAAAGATTCTATTAATTGTTAATCTCCTAATATTTTAAAAAGTAGGAATATAAGGGAAAAGTAGGACGTTGTTTGAGGCAGTTGCAGCAAATATTTCTGCTTGAATTTTCACGCATAGTTAGAGATGGTGATCTTCTATTGTGTTGAATAGGAAGTATCACCAGAAAGCACCAGGTTCGATGCCGGGTGGTAAATTTATCTCCTATTTAAAATACATCGGGGGTAGTTTTTCATTATTTTTTTGATGCACTCATTGAAATAATAGGAAGTTATTGCATGGCTAGAAGATGTATATCAAGAAACGGTTTAAGAAAAAAAAATAGATAAGACCATGCTGTCCTGGGTTCGATGCCAGAGCACATTAACATTTCTCAGGTAAGGAATATATGTGAAAAGTAGGACGTCGTTTGAGGCAGTTGCAGTCAATATTTCTGCTTGAAGTTTCACACATAGCTAGAGATGGTGTTCTTCTGTTGTGCGGTATAGTAAGTATCACCAGGAAAACCGGGTTCGATGCTGGACGGATAAATTGCAGCGAATTTTAAGAATATTTTCAATCATTTTTTTTCTTTTGAGGACTGTCCCAATATGATGCCAATGAAATGCCTAAAATTACTGTTGTCCATCTGCATGCAGTATGCAAGCTACATTTTACTTGTATAATAGATAGATATGATACTTAATCACAGGCTAAACCACAAGCCTCCATGATTTGAAATCTTAATCACTTATTGGCCATAACGTGTAACCGCCAGAAAAAATGAGATTTTGAACCTCAGTGCCACGGGTTTGATTCCAGAGGGCCCCAAAGTCCCAATTTTCCATTATCTTGAGAAAAATAAGAAAATAAAGGCAAAATAGGCCAAAAAATTAAATTTCGCTTTCAATCTCATTTTTTGCGTCTTTTTTCGATATCTTGAGAAAATGACGAAAATAAAGACAAAATAGAGGAAAAAAAATAATTTTGGATAAAATTTTCCATTTCGGTGCTTTTTTAAACATTATCATGACAAAATGAGGAAAATTAAGTCAAAATAGAGGAAAAAATTAAAATTTCGCTAAAATTATCTCTTTTCGTTGCTTTTTTCGATACTTTCTTGACTAAATGACGAAAATTAAGACAATAAAGAGCAAAAAATTAAAATTAAGCTAAAATCATCCCTTTCCGTTGCTTTCTTCGATATTATCTTGACGGACAGTACAGTCGTTTGCATAAGTCTGTGGGCATGTACTGTTGCTAATCTAGCAGCCAAATAGTGCTCTTAACATTTCTGTTGGTACTACATGATTTGCAAGAAGGAAGGAAATCAGAGGTGGGGGTAAATGTTTTGGAACTTACGGCGAGTGAAGGGAGCTACTGTGGAATTTCTGGAAACCGGATTCGAATAGAGACATTGCCTTGCACCATTGGAAAGGACTGGTAAATTTGGTCCGAGAGACCAAATTTCCTTTACCGAGCTTATAATAGAACACGTTACATACCAACTAAAATTCTTAGGAATATACCATTCACCTCATACTCTTTTAAGTACTCCCTATAGTTTCCGAGAGTTTTTTGGTTCGGAAAGTGGTAGATTATAGCAAGAAATTATGAATTTCTATCACACTTCTAAATACTTGAAATGCAATTATCTTTTGCAAAATGCTAATGTTTTGTCACGATATACAGAGGAGATCAAGACATAAACGGCAAAATTTCCTTAGACATTTTAAAAATGTTTCTAAATTTTTACCCTTATTTTGTTGCAATCTAAGATGCATAACACCTTTAGAATATGAAATTTACTCTTTCTGCTTTTCTTAATTAATGAAATTCTTCTTTATTCTGACTGAAAAACCACCTTCGCTGATAGTAATAAATTTTGTTTTGGATTCTCCTTCTGCTAATTTAATGTTTAAGAATGAAAACGCTTGATAAATATTCTCTGTTATTCGACATTTTGTTTCATTCCTCATCTTAACATAAAACTTTCTGTCTAGTCCCATAGAAAGCGAGATGACGAAGATGAAGTTTAGAAATGCAATCCTATTCTGCCGAATTTGGAGTTGCCAAGAAGGCCTTGGACAGGGATGACGAACCTTTCATGGTAATATTGCCATAATTGAAAAATAAAAACCTTTTTCGTGCTAATTTGATGTCAAACCATAAAGTGAAACGTTAATATTTTTTATTTATTATGTCAACGATGGGATTAAGATGTTACAGAAGACGTAAATAATCATTATATTATCCTTACTCATTAATATAATCCACGATTATTCACTCTGGGGCTAAATATTTAGGAGGAAGTATAAAAAAGGAATCTGCACTCAGATTTCCGGGTGCAAAAATTTCTCTATCTTGCCACTTCAGGTCACGCGTGGCATAAGTTTGCCACCCCCGCATTAGGACAAGAATGCCCCTAGTAATCAAGGATATACCATATGAACTTATAAAAATGTCACGAAATTAAACAATAAATGAATATTTAAAACTATACTGTGGTAATTACGTGACAGAAGAGACGGTAGTGGATCAACATGAGACTGTGACTATCTCAATACCGAATGGATGAAGATAGACAATGAAAAACAGTCATGGAGAATCAACTTCTCATGCCCTGCGTAAAAGACTCACTAGAGTTCTCAGTCGGAGAATATGGTGAAAAATAGTTGTGTAATTGCGGACCGATTGTCAGATTCCACAGCTGCAATAAGAAATTGCCCTGTCATAGAAATGAGGATAATAAGGAAGAATTAACCAACATCTGTTGTCCATTCAGTGCTAGATAAATCTTTTGAGAATACGAGAAAAAGTTATTTGCATACTGCAAGCTGATTAGAGTTAAATTTCCTCTATCCGTCGGGCCACAACGGAACAAAGGAACGTTTACTACCTTACCTCAAATATCATTCCCAATCTTCATGGCGCCTTCTTTGGGGTCTTAGCAATGAACCAGGGATAATATCCGAAGAGAGTATTGAGGGGACCAAAGAAAGCATTCATAACTGTTTAATAACGAAGCTCACCTCAAACTGGAAAGCTATCCGTCATAGACTAACTCAAGAGAGTTCTTGTAATATCCACCCGGAGACTTGATGACCTTAAAACCAATTAAAGAGCAAAGAGAATGAAATCCAGTCCCTCATAGGTTCCAATAAAAAAATTCAAAAATAGACAGTGAAACTCCACGCCACTCTGTTCGCAAATTCCTATCTCCCCATTGATCGTCATCATATCGGTGAATTCCTCAAAAAAGGCCCCGAGCTCACAGTAGATTACTTATGGAAGGATATTTAATGCGCGCAGACATCTAACCCTAGATTAACTTGTTCAACTTTGGACTGATAATTAGGCACGAGTCCTATCTAAAAGTTCTAGCAATCTGTTTTTTTTTCGGGAACTGCTAAAAAAATCTTGAAATTCGCTATCATGCATTTATTACAGAAGAATTTTCCACGAACTTAGCTTCGAACCCAGTAAAATTTTGGCAGAAGTCTCTGCAGTATACTATAAAGAACCACATCCACTAAAGAAATGTTGATTTTAAATTTTTAATCTTTAAGGGAAATATCCCAAAAAATTCTAAAACTCACAAAAATATATTCATATCGAAAAAAACAGGATTTTGGGGTCTGTGATTGATCCAATCTAGGTATGATCCATATCCCCTTTCTCCTGGGGTCTCATGCTAGGGGTTTATTCGAAAATAAAAACGCTGGGTCAATGACGAATTTGGTTAAGGCTCAGAGATATAATCCTATATAGGTATGAATATATCCATGGAAGTATACATGTATGAACATACAGTCAAATCCGTTTGAAACACTCAAGCTTAGGATCTATCTCTCTTTACATTCCGGTCTCTATCACACGAATCACATGGTAAAAAATTGCGTAAGACGCTAACCGCTTATAAGATGGATTTCACCCAAATGCACCGCATCCCGCCAAGCCCATCTTCCATAACCTTTGATAGAATATTGTTTAATTTATCTTTATCGCCGCACTCTTTTCGTGCCTCTTCCTTATAGTAATAGAATATCTGTTCTATTCTATTTTACTTATTTTACCTGTTCTATATTACTTAACTTTGCTCTTGTTTGTGATTACTAATTTTGCGAAAAGAAAATTAAGATGTGGAAAACAGAGCAATTTGCATCTCACTCTTGAAGCTCCGTGAGATCATCATTCTCGTCTCAAACCGGAACAGTTGCTTCGCGGGGTTTCCTTTCGTCCCAATCCCTTGTTTTAAACAAATCGGAGTGGCACTGTATTGCATTGTTTTGTGTGCTGTTATGCATAGTATCGAAGAGATCTTGCTTTGTGACGGCCTCTCACGAGAGTTGCGATAGCAATTCAGCTAAAATATCCGTGCTTATTCCCTAATTTTCTATCAAATAAACATTTGTTCATTGTAGAGTGAAAAGGCCAGATTGAAGTCACAACGGAAGGCGCACTTCAAAAAGAAGACCAATGTTAATAATATAACAAGATGACAACCAGTTATCTGAGAAAAATAAAGCAAAATAAAGAATAACTCTTTTCGGTTGGAGGTTTAGAGTACTTATTTAAACATCATAGCAAATAAAACCTTTCCCTTTTTATTTTCCAACGTTGCAAGATTGAGGTTGTCATATCCCGATTATACAGTGGTTATCATTGGGTCTCCTGAAAAGCATCTTTAAATGGTCTCAATTGCCTTCAATGGGGAATTTGCATAATTTTTTTAACACTTTTAATGAGAAGTTTATCATCTAAAATGTACTTGGCCAAAATTTTACTAATGTATGTACAATATCGTTTTATAAAGGTATTACTCTTTTAGAATACTATAGTCTCGTCTGCTCGAAAACTCTACATCACCGGGATTTCGGTGCGTTTCTGCATCTCCTTCAAGTAATTCTTTCTACAACTAGTGGTCTCTATCCTACCTGTATCCAGTGCTAATGTATTCTCTTCTATGGTAGAATACTCCGACCACCGGCAGCCAAACTATGTGTGAACCAAGGGGAACTCCTCTCTCAGAAATTAGTGTTACTGAAAGACGTCGATGATTCTACTCTTACAGCTTAAGTTAGACTGACCCTGTGAGTAAAACTGAGGAGGCATGAAATTTTCTAAGCCAATAATACGTGAGTATTTTTTGGAAAACCGCCTTGTAAATTTCTGGCTAACTCGTCCACTCGCGTGTTCCAGAGAAGCGATATTTTGGAAGGCATTAACCGATGCACATGCGCTACGGTTGTAAAACAATTAGCGGCGTCTTTCCAAAGAAACAACCAAGTCCCAAATTCACGAGCACCACATTTTCAAGGAACAAAGTATTCGAGAGCAGAAGAGGTAATGAAGAAAAAACACCGTAAATTTTCCACACTTTTATTTTGCTTATGACCGGTTTCGCTACCGGAGTAGCATCTTCTAGTACAGAAATTATTGTAAATCTGCTTAAATGCCTTGAAGAGAATGCGTTCTTCTTCATTTATATCTATAAATTTGTCGCCAAATGTGCTTGAGTTCCATGCTAGATGGGTGCAAAATTCTCCCGTCTAAATACATTGCGGCGACATTGAAGAATTTGTTTGAACTCTTTTCCGATAGCATACAAACTTAAGATCCGGCATATGATCAGAGATCATAAATACATTTCATATAAGAATTTTTTCGTTTCCCATTTGATCCTAGATTAGATGCAGGGGTGCCATTTACATTCTTCTATGCATTGCAAATGGGAACTATTTTTAGGTTGTTCCCGGTATTGGCTATGAACTTTGGATAAAATCTATTGCTACTAGGTCGTTACATGTATTCACATCTTCTAAGAAGTCTGTGGCAAAGTGCCCCCTTTTGACCGGCGCATCGCCATCGATGCCGGTCGACGCACGCCTTCGAGAAGCTTCGAGGCATTTCGCTAATGACATTGTATATAAATCGTCCTGCGTGGCGCACAAATATTCAGACAACAAAGGACCTCTGAAGAGCACTCACCTTCAGCGCCTTTATAGTGGTGACTTCCGACGTGATATTTTTTTTCCTTCGCGTGTTCGGTTCTTCACTGCCTTCGCCAATTTTCCCGACGTTATTTTTTTTATTAACAATGTCCCTCGAGGAGGTACACAAGCAGCTCGATCTCTTAGAGCAGAGGAATCAGGAATTGGCGCAACACCTGGAGCAGCTGCAAGCTGTCAACAAGCAGCAGCAGGAGCAGCTCCTACAATTTTACGGCCAAGCACCACCCGAAGATTCTCGGGCCAAGCAGCAAGTGGATCAGCAGCACACCGGGCAACGACAACAGCCACCGCCCGCATCACTTCCACCGCAGCAACCGTTCGACGCCGTAAATCGGGTGAGCGACAAACTCCCCCCTTTCTGGCCAGACGACGTGGACCTATGGTTTTCGCAAGTGGAAGCCCAGTTCATCGTGGCGAACATCACATAGGAGGCCACCAAATTTACATACCTTGTCGGCCAATTAGAAGGCCGGTACGCGAACGAAGTCCGGGACATCATCCGCGCCCCGCCGACCACCAACCAGTTCAACCGATTGAAGAAAGAGCTGATCAGAAGACTTTCGCCTTCAGAGAACCAACGATTGCGACAAATATTAATGGAGGAAGAAATGGGCTCCCGCAAGCCCTCTCAATTTCTAAGGCATCTGCAGTCACTGGCTGGCACAACTGCCGTACATGATGATTTGCTCCGCGCACTGTGGCTTCAGCGCGTACCCACCCATGTACAGGCGATCCTTCAGGCCCAGTCTTCTGAGCTGCCACTAGACCAACTTGCCATCCTAGCCGACAGAATTGTCGAAGTGACTCCATCTATCGCGCTACCCGCCGTCCACTCCGCATCTGTCGCTCCCGTTGCGTCCGCCGACCAAACGCTTTCGGTCTGCGCTGCATCAGCCTCGCCAGGGAACGACCCGCCGTCGCTCGCGAATCGCATTGAGGATTTAATCCATCAGATAGCACATCTGCGGACCGTCGAAGTCGACGACCTTCGCCGACGCTCTCGATCACGCAGCCTCTCAGGCTTCCGACGCCAAGACGCTGCCGTCCCCAGAAGTGACGACATATGCTGGTACCACCAACGTTTCGGAGATAAAGCCAACAAATGCACCAAGCCTTGCAAGCATCCTCAGCAGTCAAACTCCACCGGCAACCGTTATTAGCGGCAAACGGTTGCCACCACAGGAGAAGCCGCCTCTACGTCACTGACCGCGCAAGCCGTCAACAAGTCCTCATCAACACAGGCTCGGACCTTTGCTGCTTTCCGCGGCGACCCCTTCCTGGCCGGCGCCATGCAACGGATTACATACTGGTTGCGGCTAACGACTCCTATATCAAGACATACGGCTCTTTACCTTTAAACCTCAACTTCGGATTGCGCCGGGATTTCCAATGGCGATTCGTGATAGCTGACGTCTCACTACCTATCATCGGATCAGATTTTCTGGACCACTTTCAGCTTCTCCCGGATTGTCATCACAAACGCCTCGTCGATGGACGCACAGGTCTCTCTACTCCCTGCCAGACCGCAAGCGTCGCTCAGCAAAGCATCAAGGCTCTTTCGGACGACTCTCCATACCACAATATTTTCGCCGAATTCCCGGACCTCGCGCGTCCTGCTGGTACGCCGCGGGAAATTCATCACTCAACACTGCACTTCATTCGTACCACCCCAGGGCCACCGGTATCCAGCCGACCTCGCCGCCTAGCCCCGGAACGCCTCCAAATTGCCCAGGCTGAATTTGAGTCGATGCTCCGCGAAGGCACAGCACGTCGCTCAGTCAGCCCGTGGTCATCGCCACTCCATTTGGTACCTAAGAAGACCAACGGATGGCGACCGTGCGGAGATTATCGAGCATTGAATTCCCGAACCATTCCTGATCGGTATCCTATCAAACTCATCCATGACTTCAGCCACCATCTTCGCGGTTGCAACGTGTTCTCCGTCATCGACTTGGTAAAAGCCTACACTCAAATCCCTGTCAACCCGGACGACATTCCAAAAACAGCGATAATTGCGCCTTTCGGACTTTTCGAATTCCCATTTATGACGGTCGGGCTCCGCAATGCTGGTCAGACATTTCAGCGATTCATTGACGAAGTCCTCCGTGGCCTCATTTTTTGCTTCGCTTACGTCGATGACATTCTCGTCTCATCACGCAGCCCTCACGAACATCGGGAACATCTCCGAGTCCTCTTCCGACGCCTCAGTGACCACGGTATCCTGGTCAACGTCCAGAAGAGCACAATTGGCACCCTTTCAGTCACTTTCCTGGGTTATGAGGTTTCCGCCGCGGGCACTCGTCGATTACCGGAACGAATCACCGCCCTTCAGAATTTCAAACGCCTCTCAACAGCTCGCGATCTACGCCGCTTCTTAGGAATGATTATTTTCTACCGGCGTTTCCTGCCTTCCGCCGCCGAGCACCAGGCCCCGCTCAATGCCGCCGTCGCCAACCTACGCGGCTCTCAACCAGTTCCTTGGACAGAAGAGCTGGATGCATCTTTCAACAAATGCAAAGAAGGCCTAACCAACGTTACTCTCCTTGCTCACCCTGACCCGACTGCTCAACTCGGTCTTTTCACAGACGCTTCATCCTTTTCAGTCGGTGCCTGCCTGCAGCAACTCGTCGATGGTGAATGGCAGCCCCTAGCTTTCTTCTCTCACAAGCTCACACCGAAGCAGTCGGAATGGCCGCCCTATTATCGCGAACTGTGCGCGATCTACGCTATGGTACAGCACTTTCGCCATATTCTGGAAGCGCAACATTGCACAATTTTTGTTGACCACAAACCTCTGATCTACTCCTTCTTACATCGTCGCGAAAAACTCCCGCCTGTACAACTCAACCAGTTGTCATTTATCGCTCAGTTCACTACCGACATCCAGTACATAGAGGGACCTTCCAACGTCGGGGCTGACGCCTTTTCTCGAGTTGAAGCCATCACCGGAGCTCCCCCCTTCGATCTGCGCTCTCTTGCCTTAGCTCAAGACCAGGACGAGGAGCTTCGAGAGCTCCTCAATAGTGAATCTGCTCTTCGCCTACAGCGCATCACCATTCCCGGGACGGACGTGAGTTTATACTGTGACAAGTCTACCGCACAGCCTCGCCCCTACGTCCCGGCTTCTCACCGTCGACGCCTTTTCGACCCCCTGCACGGCCTGAGCGACCCCGGCACCAATGCCTCAGCTCGTCTCGTCTCTGCGCGGTTCATCTGGCCCCACGTTCAGCAGGATTGCCGTGCCTGGACTCGCGCGTGCGTCGCCTGCCAGCGTGCTAAAATCACTTGTCACGTCCATGCTCCACTCGGTAATTTCGCCTCTCCGACAGCAAGATTCCAACACGTACACATCGACCTAATCGGTCCGCTACCGGCTGTTGGATCTTTTAAATATTGCCTGACTGCCATTGATGGATACACCCGTTGGCCTGAAGCTTTTCCTCTAGAACACATCACAGCCGATGCCGTTGCTACTGCCTTTATGTCCTGTTGGGTATCCCGATTCGGCTGCCCAGCCCGAATCAACACGGACCAAGGCAGACAATTTGAATCAGAGCTTTTCCGCGCACTGGGAATAACCATCGGCGCTGAGCGCCACCGGACAACAAGCTATCACCCCTGCGCAAACGGGCTGGTTGAGCGTTTCCATCGCCATCTCAAGGCTGCACTCATGTGCCACCCTGGCATCACCTGGCTGGAAGCCCTGCCTCTCGTCCTCCTCGGGATCCGCGCCTCCGTCAAGGATGACATCAAGGCCTCTCCACCCGAGCTGGTCTGCGGCGAGCCCCTACGCTTACCCGGTGCCCTACTCGTCCCCACGACGACCGACCGAACTGAAGACACCAAAGACTTCGTCGCCCGACTTCGCCAGCAGATGTCCCGGCTTCGACTTCAACCAGCATCGAGGCATGCCAGACCTGGAGTATTCATATTTAAGGACTTGGCCACTTGCAGACACGTTTTTCTACGTGACGACACGGTGCGTGGTGCCCTTCAGCCACCATACACCGGCCCTCACCCTGTGGTCCACCGGGAGGACAAGACCATCTCGCTGCTCCTCCGCGGCTGCGTGGTACGCGTCAGCGTTGACCGAGTCAAGCCAGCTTACGTGATCCCAATAGATGAAGCGCCGACCTCCACCGCTCCGGCGGCTCAGTTACCAACAGAGCCCACATTCCTGCCGCATACGGAACCGCAGCCACGGTCAACACCATCCACTATTAATACACCACCGGCCGACTATACTACCCGCTCGGGGCGGCGTGTACGATTTCGTCTCCCTTACAAGGCCTAATTCCCTTTTCTCAGCGGGGGGCTGGTGTGGCGAAGTGCCCCCTTTTGACCGTCGCATCGCCATCGATGCCGGTCGACGCACGCCTTCGAGAAGCTTCGAGGCATTTCGCTAATGACATTGTATATAAAGCGTCCTGCGAGGCGCACAAATATTCAGACAACAAAGGACCTCTGAAGAGCACTCACCTTCAGCGCCTTTAAGTCCTTGGTTCGACACAAAGCTACTTTGATACGAAATCAAATTTTATATAGAGGTGTTAGGGTACCTACATCCTGTATTTTTAAACCAAATATGATTTTGTAAAACACTGTACTCTAAACATGTGCTTGCATACTGTCACACAAGTGTTACTGACTTGAAATGTTTACGACGTAGGTACAGGCCGTAGCGTGTAACCGCCAGAATAAAAATGCAACTTTGAACCTGGGTTTCATGGGTTCGAATGCCAAGAAGTATAACCGCCAGAAAAAACGAGATTCTGAACCTCAGTGTCATGGATTCGATCCCAGAAGGCCCAGAAGTCCCGATTTTGTCATAAGGATGCATTGCGGAGATTTTTGGAAATTTCTTCCTGGCACATCCCGGAAATATAGAGAATTGAAATTCAAGGGATTGCTGGAAATCGTTCTTTTCCAACGAAATCCACGTATGTAGTCATCTTCGAAGATTATTTTTCCAAAATAAGGCAAAAACAAAATTGGGTGCCAATATTTATACCTTCCCTACATCTCAGGAAAGCACGAAAGAAAAAAATCGGCTAATGGTAGTTATGCGAGGGTTATACCTTTACTATTTCGCAGATAGAAATTTCGAGGGTCGCCGTCCTAATCCGGACCCTTAGCGAGGCTTGCTAGCTAGGGAGCGCCCTGCCGCCACAGGGGGGACCATAAAAAAACTGACCGCGTGGAATACGATTTAAAAAGTTATAAACAATTCAAATGAGCAACAATGTATTATCTTCGTCGTCTCACTTGTCCTAAGAGATATACAAGCGTCCTTTGACCGACGTTCTACGATGAAAATTAAAATTTTTCGTGATTTTACTAGAAATGACCCGTTTACAAACGGCAACGTTGCCGTTGGGTCGGGGTCATGGTGGAAAGAATGCATATTCTTTCCACCATGGGTTGGGGTAGGGGGGAGGGATTTCTATCAAAAATCTAGAAATCTACAAATCCTCCCCCAACCCAACCCATCCCCCTTTGAAATATTGAAAACACCCGCCTATCTGACTGAGCAACGTTGCCGTGCGTCAACGAATCATTTCTAGTAAAATCGCGAAAAATCTTAATTTTCATCGGAGAACGTCCATGAAAAGACGCTTGTATATCTCTTAAGACGGGTGAGACGACGAAGATAATAAATTGTTGCTCATTTTAATTGTTTCTAACTTTTTAAATCGTATTCCACGAGGTTAGTTTTTTATGGCCCCCCCTACTGTGGCGGCCGGGCGCTCCAGAGCTGGGAAGCCGAGGTAAGGGTCCGGATTAGGACGGCGACCCTCGAAATTTCTACCTGAAAAAAGTAACTGTGAAACCCCCACATAATTACCATTAACCAAAAAATCCATGCAAAAAATTGAAAAATGCAGAATTAGGTGATAAAAATACTGAAATAAACGAATATTACAGTGTATTTAATTTGCATTTGTTGCTTGTCCAATTTTTTTTTAGTTATACTTAGTTTTGACATGCATATATTTTCAGTTTAGACATTTTAAAGCTTTGTATAAAAGCAGTCGATTTTCCATGTGAAGCTATGTGAAGTCAGATTGGAGAGGTTCCTTTGTAAATGGCTGAAAATAATGAGGGAATGGGATAATAGTTGACGTTGAGAAATTTCAACAAATTTATTCATGGTTCAACATGACGAAAGGATCTACAAAATATTCCCCTGCGATTATTGGAGGGTAACTTCAGAAATTTACCACTACGATACACCACGAAGTAAAATTTTCTGAAAGACGTGCTATACTGATTGTAATTATGAATTTCAAGTTAGCGATTTAAAAGAGGCGCCATACTTGCATGCATTCTCCGAAAGCCCGAAAGGTTGCGACTGGTTGCGATTTTTCTTTCGGTTCTTTCGCATTTCGTTAGTCATCTGAGTCCATCTCTCCCTCTACCCTTTTATCTTACTCATCGTTTGTAACGTTCATTCGTTATCTGTTTAGATCGACTTCTCTAATTTAATCTGATTTAAGTATGGCTCGAGTATTAGTTGGAGTAAAAAGAGTTGTTGATTATGCAGTGAAAGTAAGACAATTCATAGCTATGTAGTATTTTTTTCCATATCCCAACTATTTCATTGAGAATTATCATTCTTTTTCCATTACTTAATTTGTATTTGAGTTTCTATGTATATATATGCTAATTTAGTGTAATCATTTATGTCCGAGTATAGTTATTTTTTAAATTCAGTTCTTCCAATCCCAATTTAATGGTCATGTTTTTGGGTGATGGTATCGTTTATTACATGGTGGAACTTTGGGAAACCTGTAGAATTTTATTCTTAGTAAATAGTATTCTGTCTCTTCAATTGTACTACTTTCATGACAATGTTTCTAAGTTCTTAACATGAATAAATATAAGATATTGTGTATTTCATTATTTTAAATTGAAAATAATAAAATTTTGTAGATTGTAGAATTAATAGAAAGACGAAAGAAATATCTCAGTATAGCTAGTGTTTCAAACTTTTCCTTGTAGGTTAGGGTAAAGCCTGATAAAACTGGCGTAGTCACAGAAGGAGTGAAACATTCAATGAATCCATTCGATGAGATAGGAGTTGAAGAAGCAGTTAGGATGAAGGAAAAGAAATTAGTATCTGAAGTCGTTGTTGTATCCTGCGGGCCAGCTCAGGCACAGGTAATTTATGCTCCTTTTGTAGTAAATGTTAGCGATTCCATTAATGTATTGTAGATTACTTTTATTTCCTTATATCGTGTAAAATAATTTATAATTTTTGCAAAACACTTCTGCAATGTTTTCTTAAACATTGAATCAGAGAAAATTACAGCCTTAGAGTGGTATGTCATTTTATTTTGTATCACACTTTTACCTGATAACTACTAAAGCAAAGTATATGATTCTCCATTATCGCTGGTTTTTTATTGGGATGTGAAATATTATGGTGTTATTGCTTTAGTTTCTATCAAATGTTTTTCATTCCCTCAACCAGTGAATTTTGGCTGACATCAGCTTTCATTCTGACAAATTTGACTTATCTCTGAACATTATCTACTGTTTTATTCCCTCACTTAAGTTGCATGTACAAATTTTCTCTTCGTTATATAAATTCTTCTCTTCGTGAGCAATCTTTAGAAGGTAGATTTAAAGATTTGGTCAGATTTTATGGTTCTTTTTAAATAACTGTTGTTGAGGAATTGATAAGGTCCTCTGATAATTAATGTAATTAAGCATTTTAAAGGTGGATTGTTTGGTATAGATTAGGAAGTCATTTTGCATTAGGAATTCAGAGGGTAAGATGCATACAGTAACCTTCTGATGGTTAATTTAAATTTGTTTAATCCTGATTGGAGGGTATTGATGTTTTACAGTGACTAAGAGAATAAACTGTGTATTTTTATTTTTTGATGGATAATTTGTCTGATTAGGTGAACATACGCAAGAAGAACGTTCTAGCACCACTTCCTTGCCCCAATAAGCATCTGTTTACAGAAGTGGATGTGTTTAGTTTAGTTGGTTAGAATAGCTGCGTGGAAAGTTGGTTTCAGTCTGAATCATGTTGCTATTTGTCATTACTTCTACAACTTTGTGTTAAGGCACACACTCTCATGCTAAGTAAAAATTTAATTACATCTTTTTAATAAATGTCCGAGGTCTGTTACATTTTATTTGACTAAGGGCTGAAGCATTATGTATCTGCAAAAATAGTCTTTTTCAAATTCCGCTTCTTGGTGAAATTTGAGGTTAGTTTTACTCACATAGATCGCTATTCTTGAATTACTCGGACATCAAGCTTCTCTTCTTCACAAAATATCCTTTACACATTCAATTAAGAATGGCAACAAAAGCTGTTCTAAAATGTGCTCTAATCTCAGAGAAAATCATCAAGTTGAGAAAGGGGTATAATGACATAATCTTTTCCATGGTTTAGACGTAATATTTCCTATTGTCAAGATCTTTCATGTATGTTTTCCTATTTATATAAATGCAATTAAATAATTGTTTGATGGTTTCTGTTCATACTTAATTCACTCTTAAACAGACTTGAAAGCAGAATTTTCTTTAGAAAACTCCTTTATAGTTCACACGAAGCACATAAACGAATTATTGAATGAAAACAATTTTCTAAGTTTGAGAAACTTTTCTAATGAAACTGATGCTTGATATTTGTCAGGAAACTTTGAGAACTGCTCTGGCAATGGGCGCTGACCGTGGAATCCACGTGGAAGTGGCTGGATCTGAGTATGACACACTCCAACCCATTCACGTCTCTAAAATATTAGCCAAGTTAGCTCAAGAAGAGAAGGCAAACCTGGTCATTGTGGGAAAGCAAGTAAGCGAGTTGTACTTTTTATTAAGGTGATCAACTTTTATCCAATGGAAAGGAGGACACCAATTAAAGAAACAAATATTGCAAAAAAAATATTCTTTGCAAATTATCTAAACAATGCTTTACAATATAGTTAATAGTTATTATAGACATATTATGATTTATTATTATTTAAATTAAAATTTTTTTGGTGTCATATTCTAACAGAATGTTAGTGATAACCATGCAAGAACCATATTTCACAGCAAGTGCTGTATTGTCAACATTCAATCTTGTTTTCTCAATAGTCAGAAAACCACTAGCAATTGAAGTACCCTTTCAACTGCTGCATTTACTTTCTGGGCAGCACAGTGTTAATTGGGCTGGAGGAAGTAAATTTTCAAACAGTATTTTGAAAAAGGTAGAATATTTATACCCATCTTTTATCAACTTTAGCATTTTCTATTTCCCTCTCGACCAATATTTCAGAATTTAAATAAATATTTAGTTTTCTAATATCTTCAAATAGATCATCATTATCTATCTTTGGTCTGGTAGTTCATTGGTAAATGTTCCCAAGTCAAGGTACCCTTGGAAACTACTACTTCCTGTAATGCAAAAATCTCTCTCGGGTTTCCATCCGGGGGCCGTATTCTGTAACTCATTTCCCATCGCTACATTAGCTTCTCAGTGTGATCACAAACCGATTCTGCAAGGTCTTGATGGTATTCTGTAAACCAGTGTCGGTACAATGGCAAGCTACAGTCAGATTCGTGGGTCAGTTAGCAGATGAACTGTGGAAATTGTATGCATATCAATATCATCAAGGCAAATGTGTTCATTGAATGCCCGTAATTAGCAAAATGTAAAATAAAGCCGCAATAAGACATGCAATGGCAGAAAATGAATGCGATTCTCGCTTTTAGATGCATACTGATGTATACCATAGCACATATGGATGTACGTATGTACTACATTTCTTGGAGCGTGCATCTATCTAAGGATGTGGAATAAAATAAGGGTCGACTTATACGCTGGCATGTATGGTAATTTAATATTATTGGAAATAATAATTGTTCTATTTCAATTCGGTAAAAACGTTACCTCCACGTAAGGGGTGGCTGATCTTGGCAGGATACATGTCAATTTCCGTGATTCTTTCCCGTAGATATAAAGATCTCCACGGGCCAGATGAGATGGCCTCGCGGGCCGTAGTTTGGAGAACCCTGATATAGGCAATACACAGGTGTTAATTGCATGTAAGGAATTGCTGCTGCTGAAAGTTACTTTACTTGGAATCACAAGGAGATGATAGGGTTTTGCTAGTTTGGTAAACATAAAAATTCAAACATATCAGTTTATACGAATCGAGGTCTTACTAGCTGACCAATAGTAAACTGATTTGAAGACAGCAACAGTTCCAACACTAACTTTATGAAGCACCTAAGGAATTTGTGGAAATCTAACCTCCAAGAAATCAGTCAGTGAGTGCATCAAAAGTACTACTTACTAACTTCTACTACTTCCACTGATACTAAGTTCTGAAAATCACGCATGGACTTCTAGTCAATAGAATTACAAAATTTAGGGATTCACTGTTGGGGTAATTGTAAATTAGAAATTGATATTTTGTTACCTTAAGTATGGTTTTGCTCGAATTTGGGCAACTGGAAATTTTTCTGCATGCAATGCAAGTTAAATTGAAACATCAACCATTTTAGACCATACAAACTATCTAATGCAATTATAAGTATCTTCACTATAAGGTTTCTTTCAAAACTTGCGTAATAAATCAACAAACGACAAATCTTAGTTGCCTACCATTTCATCCATCACATCAATATTTAAATCTGCTTTTTCATGCCTTGTTAATTCTTCATTTGTTTACTTGTCTGCCCTCTCATTGGTTGAGATGAAGCATGAGACCGTCGCCTTTGGAAATGCTCGGATATTTCCCCTTAAAATGGGTTGGGGCGTTAAAGTGGCGTCGGTTGGTAAGTTTCGTGCCAGACTCGCTTACAGAATGCCAAAAAATGCTAAGTCAGTGAGTGTGCACAGAATCTTCTCCAGTTGGTTTGGTGAAAAGTGGATACAACTGCCGAAGAGTTATGGAATAAGGCCCTTGTAGCCATTGACATTCTCACCAGCCATTCTGAAGCTGTAACGTCTACAGCTATAATGACCCTGACCTGGATGGAAAGAGAGATTCCTGCAGGAAGGTCGCTGGGGAAATGTCAGATCTGTTTTACTTTTTGTAATGTTTGCTTCAGACCACTCTTCATTGTGCTCAAAACATATTTGATAAAATGTAGGGGCTTTTTTGATAAATTTTTCTCTTGTTCCTGGATTTGATCCCTCTCACTCTGATTATTTTCTTTTTATAGTTAAAGGAATTAATGTTTTCAAACTTAAATTTATAGTGAAGTATGAACTCAGTGAAAATAAGACTTACTTCTGTTTCTGAAATCTGTTCACCTTCAATCTTTTACAACATTTTTTTGAAAATTTGATGCTTGAAATAAGGCATTAATATTTCAAAAAATTTCGTTATTGAAGAATGAATCTAGGACAGTTGTGTAAACTTAAAGAAATATGAATGCAGAGGCTCAAATACACTCCAGAGCAGCGATTAAAAGTTCATTATGTTCAGTATTTGCTTCCTCACTATTTTTTTTTAACTGGCCACATGAATGATAAAATTATTAAAATACAAATGAATTGTAGTTATTATCACTTCTACACCAATCAGCATGGCACAGGATGCAATGTTGATTGCATTTGATAAGATTAGTGCATTGCAGAGGGTTGCTACACACCAGGAAATCCTAGAAAAGTCAAGGAAATTGAGAATGTAGCCAAATTAACCTGAAAATTTGGAAGAAACTGGCTGCAGAAGTTCATTCTCCGTAAATCTCCTGCACAGGCAGCCAAAAGGAAAGAAATTAGATGCTCTGGAGACCATTGAAATTACTTTTGCTGAAAATCCCACCAATGAAATCAACTTCCTCAACCCCTCCCCTCTCCTTACCCTGCCCTCCAAACTATTGGTATATAAGTGACTGCTTTCAGATACTGTTTTACCTGATGATAGCTTGTAGCTGAAACTGGTCGTCCATTAAAGTTTTATTGTGTAAGGCCCTCCGTCCACGAGGCTTCGCGTCATAGATACGTACGCGTAGCGTAGCTTGTCGCGAGGTGACGATTACACCCGTTTTCTGTACACGAAGCGTACTGAAGAACTAAAGCACATGTTGCTTTACCATGGCAATGGAACTACGTTTGTGACAATATGGATACTGATGAACCCAAGGCAATGGAATTATTGTAGTTAAAATAATGGATAAAAATTAAATGTTACTTGCCTTACCATTTCATTGCTTTTGCCACCTCATTCCAAGCTTTTTCTGTTATTTCTTTCCTGGAGTATTCTGGCATTGTATGATTGTATAGACAAGCATATTTCTCGTCTGTATGAACAAGATGAGATGCTTCCCCAATCTTTCAAGCTTCACTCCAATAAGCAAAGTACGCCTCGCTACCGACACTGTTGGTCGCCTGGCTACATGACGAAAGCGTGCTTGGACGGAAGTGCTACGCTGCAGCGTAGTGTATGGATGATCATTTAATTACATTGTCTGCTGCTCACAGCCGTACAGCTAGCGATGTCGCGTCTATTCCTCTACACTTCTGTGACGCCTCGTGGACAGAAGGCCTAAATTACAAAGTTTATCATTTGAAATGTAAGGACTGTGATGCAGCATGCATCGGTCAGACCTCCTGCAGTTTTTCCACTAGGACCAAGGAACGTTTCAGGTGTTTTCAAAATAACTCTATAGATAGTCTCCTAACTCCCCCCACCTCCTTTCTTCCCCCCCACATTTTCACCTTCTCTATCCCCTCCACCCTTTATCTAGCTAGTATTAAAGGGTTTGAATTTAGAGTTTCTTCACCAGAGGATGACGATTAATCGTCGAAACCGGTCGTGTTACAGTTATTTGTAAAAATAAAAATTTGTGGTAAAAGTATTAATCTTTTTTGGATTATTTCCATTATGGATTACTCACCTGATTCAGTGAAGTTTATTTCATAAAAAGTTTTAATAAGAAATGAATCTGTTTGCAGGCAATAGATGATGACAGTAACCAGACGGCTCAAATGACAGCTGCTCTTCTTGATTGGCCACAGGGGACCTTCGCATCCAAGGTGAGCTTCTTCAGCCCTTCGACAATTAAGATTAAACGAGATGAGTGATGTTTGTGGTAGTTCTAAAGATTTCAGTTGAATTTTTTGAGAAATAAATAAATTAATTTTTAAAATATTTAAAAGTAAAAAAACAACAGGAAAAACTATTCACATTCATTTTTTATATCATAGCATTTCCCTGGGCAAGCATTCATGCAAAAGTTATTGTATTGGTGGGCATTCTAGCATCCTTAACATTGCAATTATTGCAAAAATATTGAATTTTATGTTTCTCTTTGAAGATTTTTAATATTGCTAAAAGATACAGGGCTTCAAACTTGAGAAATTTTCATAGAAAATTAGTCTCTTGGATATTTCAGGGAAAAATTCACGCTCGTTGGTTTATAGAGACTTTTGAGAGATGCTGTTGGAAAAATTGATGATGCAGCAATCTAGTATAACTCTTGATTCATTGAAGTTTTTGCACTCCATGATGGGTCTTTGCTCATTTAAAGCAACAAAATGGTGGAACTCTTTTTGGCCAAATTTTGAGATAAAGTAAGGAACACGTAAATGGCGAAGGAGTGTCTTATACCACTTTGTAAGCCTTGCACGGTCTGGCTTGGTGCCATAGAATCCCCAAATCCAGTTTCACCATCTTTTTGGGGATTTGAAGTCTAACAATCAGCATTTTCCATGTTAAATTCTTGCTATTCATATTAAAAACTCATGTGAAGAGAAGTTTATTTTGTTGCTTTTAATGCCAACCCCATACATCATGGGAAAAGATGTGGATAAAGACGAATAAGCAAATACCCATCTTTGAGCACAAAAACTTCAACGAATCAAGAGATAAGGAGTTTTACTACATTGCTACATCATCAATTTTTCCCAGTTTCTCTCGAATGTCTCTGTAAATCAACGAACTTGAATGTTTCTCTGAAATATCCGAGAAACTAATTTTCTGTGAAAATTTCTCAAGTTTGAAGCCCTGCATCTTTTTGATGCCTAGCATTGTTATAAAACGACAAACAGAAACATAAAATTCAATCTTTTTGCTATAATTATGCGTAGTTTCAAGTTCCGTACTCAAAAACTCTATTTTTGACCTGATGTCCAGGCTTTTCAATGTTAGCCCATTGTGTATTGGTTCAAATTATTATAAATTTTTTTTCTATGAAATATTCATTAACTAAAAGTCAACCAAGAAATTACAGCTTTGAAAGTAAGCATTTAATATGGCTCTGTATTTGCTAATATCATTCACTAAACTACTAGTATTGGGTTGTTGGTGACCCATTGCGATGGATCTATGAGCCAATAATTACTACCAAAGAACTAATATTTAACAAAGAATGTACTTATTTTTGGGTGTTGAACACTTAAGAAAACTCAGGGAATTTTATAATGGCTGGAAAATGGATAGTTAAATCAAATTAATTTACTGAAAGCAGGGATGGAGTAAGTTAGGTAAAAACAAATAGCAGTTGATCATAACTAACTCAGAAAGAAGAAAAAGGATATTATGTATTGCTGACTTATCCTAGCTTTAGCATCAAGTGAGTTGCTCCTGTGGGTGATGTCCTTCCCTTTATTTTAAATAAATAACTATCAGAAATTTTTAAATTGGTTGTTTTATTCCTTGATATTCATGATGAAATGATATTTATAAATATTATTATTGAGATTCATTTTTTGATGTATTCTCTAAGCAGCTTAATTTTCCCCAAGGCATCATCAAGTTTGAAATATGATCTGCTATTGACTTTGGAGATTTTGAAAATGCAATAAAATGGTTTTCTATTCCTCAGATTGAGAAGACTGGAGAAGGTTTGACTGTAACCCGAGAGATAGATGGTGGACTGGAAACCATAAAGATAAAAATGCCTGCTGTAGTGAGTGCAGACTTGCGTCTTAATGAGCCAAGATATGCAACTCTACCAAATATTATGGTTTGTGTTATTTTTGCAAATTATTTATGAGTCAGTAGTAGAAATGGGATGAGATCTGATTTACTTCAAGATTGATTGTTTTAACCTGATTCCAAACAATTTGAATTGACCTATTAGAACCCATCCTTTGTTGCATCCAACCGATCTTTCGATCCGATTCATCCAACCGATCCGGTTCTAGTCCGATGTGGAACTAGTGGGAATAGGGGAATATGCTGCTACGCAGTGCTTAGACAAAATGTCTTCGTTCTTCGAAGTTTATTTAAAAAAAGAGGGCTGCTTTCATTTGCACGTCTCGATGCTTGTAGACCAACATATCTCTTTCGCTATCCAGAGGCTAAAATTTATCCGTCAGATAAAAGTAATCTGTTACTGCAACGGCACTAGATAAATTTACCCTCTGGATAACTTTCTCAGCTATGGGAAGTTCTTCCAATAGATTCAAGCACAAGACTGTTGTTTGGACGATACTGTTCACACATTAGCAAAAGCTAGTTAATCGTGACCGAAAGAAATTTGAATTTCAATTAAATAAAATTGATTCATTTTAATATGAATAGATGACAACAAGAATTGTAGTAATTGACTTATTGTAGTACTAGGCAGACAAATAGACTAATTGTCTGCCGTAATGACTGTGTCTGAAGAGCGCTTCCGAGTGTCGTTTTTTGGGAGAGCTCAGCAGTAACCTCTTGCCCTTGGGCAAATGAGCATCAACTTTTGGGAGCCCACTTTGTTGTATAAACCTACATCGAGGCTTCAAAACAAAAATAATAGCAAAGAAAAGAAAACAAATGCATCAAAATAAATACAATGAAAAGGAATGTGAGAAATTACTGCCTGTAGTTGGGGCTGAGTTCTCTTTCAAGCCAGCATAGTCGCTTATCCTCAACTCAAGTGTCTATCGTCAGTATGTCAACTGGCAAAGGAATAAGCTTCACAATTGGTCTCTTTACTTTGCCAGTCTTCACAGTGTCCACCCTCTGTCTTGACCTGGATGCACAGCGATGATTCTTCCGAAGGGTTGGGGGAATGATTTCATCCTTCAGTATTACAATGTCTCCTATCGCAAGTTTTCTTGTTGGTTTCAGCCATTTGTTGCAATTAATGAAGGACATCTTTTGCCTCTAATAATCCAACAAAATAACTTTGATGAGGTCCCCAATGTAGTGTGTATATGTGGGATTCCTCCTCAAGTAATCTAGTAAATTTGCTGTCTTTAGGAAGGATAATTGAATGTTTTTCATCAAGAGGCAATACTGCAAATGACTTCCTACTCTTAGCAGACCCTTTTTGCATAAAAATGGTGATAAACAACTTAAAGCACTTATCTTTGTTACATTCTTGCCCTTTTGAATGCAAATATTTCATGGTGTCCACAAGGGCGTCCCGTATTTTGCAAAATAAAATTTTTGCAAATTTGTTATGCCCACTTCCTAAATATTTTCCATTTGGTCAGATTTACTCTAAAACAAAATTTCATCTCAATAGGCCAACATTAACGCATGCCGACTTGAGTGTGAAATTTGAATGCTGGGAATAAGATGTAGGTTTTGTAGTTTTAAGTCTGAAAAAGGTATTGACACATGTTTAATATCTAATTTTATACTACAATTTAATACATTTTTACTCTTTAGACTATATTATGGTTTTTAGTTTTCATGTGGATACTCTCTTTTGAGTGTTTTTTTCTTGCAATCTGGGTACAGTCTACGACACAACAAAAATTGCTTTAGCTCCTCATCTACGGTCCATGAAAATCTTGCATTAATTTAACACTCCTTTCTGCACAGTACAGCTTTCAACTCCATAACTGTCTTTTGAGCTTCTGAATGTGAAGTGCTGGTCTTCCATGTTGAAGGACATTCTTGAATAAAACTAGTGTCCACCAAAAGAACATATCTCTGCTTTTGGTTGCCACAAAGTCGTCTATTGTTTTCACTGAAATGAACATAATATTGAATTATGAGATGTATATTAACAAATTAAAGAATGGTTATCAGGATAAAATTAAACTTCCCATATAATTATCCATCCAATTTTCCTCAATGAGGAATCTTTTCCATGTGTAGATTCTCTCTTGCTAAATTTTCTACCATTTTGATTTGTATGTTTACTTCATGATCAAAGAGTGACAGGACAACTCTTCTGATAAATACGGTGACTGCATTTCTTTAGAGTTGCTTTTGAAATTGTGGAATCTATCCTTTCATATAATTTTAGAACTTTTATGAAGCCGAGATCTTGATAAGGAGCTTTTACAGCTGCACTGAAGCCACAGTTTGACATAAACAGTTGCAATGAAAAGAGAGACATCCCTCAAGGCAATTTTATTTACACTGGATAGTTAAAGTTGTAATCTTAGCAAAAACATTTATAAACAATAAATAGCTCTTGCCATCCATCGAGCTTGATGCATCGCCCCAGGACGGCGTTTTTAGTTAGTCTCTTCACCCAAAAACATAAGAGAGCGCTCTGAGTTCACCATAATCACCTCTCAGTGTTGGTTCTTCTAAATCACTTTCATAAAAGTCTAAAATTTCTTTAATTTCTGACTCACTAAAAAACATTTCCACATTCTCTTTGCCACTTTAAAAAATATTGGCATTGACATTTTCCCAGTTTTCTCTAAAATGTTTAAAAAGTGGTATGTCCGGACTGCTTGTTACATCACATACTTTACATTCAAATACACTTCGTAAAATAAGTTCTTATAAGAGATCTCTTCTTCTGTCTGATACACTAAACAGAAGATTTATTAATAGAGAGTTCTTATGGCCTCTGCTGAAGTATGTATACAGAATCTCTTACGCTCAGCTATCCAAAGTAGCCACTAATTTAAGAGTAATAAAATCTTTCGTAGCATGCCTTGCAGCATTCTGCGTTGGTGTACTCTCACAAGCCTCTCCTAAAAGTTCACTGAAGTTGTTTTCATCTGAACTTGGATCTCGGTTATATGAATCTTCAGATGGAGGTACTGAAGAAGATGTAGATGCTGCTCACTGTTGGTTCTCTTTCCTCTTCTTCTAAATTTCTTTGCCTCGCCCTTTGTTCTTTATCCCCGAGTTTCTTGTCTACTCCTGCACGGTAGCCTTTACGTACTGGCTCTTTCTGCCAAAGTAAAAACATATTGTCTTCTTCCAACTTGATCATTTATATAGCATTGGCTTGAGCAATATCAAGTAGATTGTCCAAATTATTTCTAAACTCCTCTACACGATGCTTAAAAATATCATTACACTTGTTTGTTTCTCTTTGCAATTTTCTCCTCTCCGAATACAAGTCTATAAGTTTTTGTGAACAAAGCTGAATATGTCTTGTCGGAATTATAGCTTTCCACCAAAATATCATGAATTCACATTCCACAAGTGTAGCAGTTACGATGACAGTTAATTTAACCTCCCGTATGTTATGAAATAATACTTCAAACACATGTCTATTCGATGGTAATGTATGTCCAGTTATTTGGTGTTTAATATCTCCTATCAAAAACTCCCTGGCACTGCATTATTGATGCCAAATTATGTTAGATTAGCTGAAAACATGAGTGACACGCTGGATAGAAAATAAAGAACTGACGGCAATGCATGTACAAACAGGCTCAGTCCTGACTCAGCACTGGGTGGCAAGTTCTTCATGAGAGTTTGCACTCAAGTCAAGGGTTAGAATGCTCTAATCTCTGCAAAATTTTGTATGAGCATGTTTTAGAGTCATTCAAACAAATTAGAAGGGTGAAAGTTAAAAAAATTTTGAATGTTGTCTTTAGATAATCTTAATTCATGTCAGATTGCTTTCACGAGATATTTTTCATTCATACCCTTCATATGAGTCACAAGGGAGGGGAAGAGGGAATCCGAATCAGCGCTGCTTTTATCTCTTATACTCCCATCGATCCTGGATCAGATGAATCGGTGCCAAGTTTCGTATGAAATCAAATCCCATGGGTGGATGTGATGGGAACTCAATAACGATGTAACAATTTTTCCCTCGCCACTTCAAGATTCGAGTATTCAATATTAATTCCCTTGACTTGCTTAGCAGCAGGACCTTCTAAACTATTTATAAGGTATTGCAACTTAATTACAGGAAAGAGTTAAGGATTTTCTTTTATAATTGAACAAAGTAATCTTTTAGGTCCTCATTCCATTGAAACATTGTAATGATATAAGAAACTTCTTTGCATTTGTACCCTTAGGATATTGTCTTGAGGATGTAACTAAATATTTCGTAACGTTAGGGGTTACTCAAGAACCGGCATCCTTCCTTTTATTTAGAAAGCTGATACAATAATTCAGCAGAAACAAGAATGCGTAGCCAAAGCAATGTGGGAACACCAGAATGAGCTAAGAGAGGCTTTCACAGGTTTTAAAACTTGTTTTTTATAAGTGAGAGTAAAGGAATAAAGATTTCAGTCCATGTTGCTCTGATTTTGAATTACAGAGGGCGATTCCTATGGAAAACCTTGTGTTACAGTACCATTATTAATATTTCTGACTTACACTGGTTTGTCTTTGCCTGGCTGTGTGTTGAAGCACGTACTTTCCAGTTGAAGGAATTTTCATGCCTTAGATATCATATTAGACATAATATAAATTTTAATTAACTTGTTTAATTTTTATTCTTGAATATAAAGATAGTTATCACAATATAAAATCTTTTGAACAAAATATATGAATTCCATTGCCAATAATCACCTAATTCATGAGAATGTCTCATCAATGCTGATACCTCAGAAAACATACGCTCTTGAAAAATAAGTCACCCTTATTCCTGCTAATCTAATGTTTTTTAAAACATATCTTACTGCAGAAAGCCAAGAAGAAACCAATAAAGAAGTTGACGCCAAAAGATTTAGGAGTGGATACAGCTGCTCGCATTGAAGTGTTGAGCGTTGAAGATCCTCCAAAGCGTCAAGCAGGTGCTATTCTGCCTGATGTGGACGCACTCGTGGCCAAACTCAAAGAAGGGGGACATATATGAAAACACTCTCAAGATTAGAAGTTTTGTATGTATAAAAAAGAGCAGATATATTTCACAAGGGTACAATAGTTTATTTTAATACATTTTATTATTATTCCCACTTTTGTGTAACTTGGTATTGTTATTGTTTGATTGAATAAAGCTATGAATTATCACCACTACTACTAATTTCCTCATCTGCTAATGGTTTCAGATATTTGAAAAATATGTGAAAATTGGTCTCACCAATTGGTTATAAAAACATTTCGTCTAACAGCTGAAATTCTTCAGTCCCAAATTTGTTTTACTTTCCTTGGTATTGCTCCTATTCATCCTTGACGAAGTTCCTTATTTTAGTTTAGGAATTTTGTGGGATGATCTGTAACATAAGGCTATCTGTAACCCAGGAGTTGTGACACGTTGAGTAGCTGGTCAGTAGGTTTAAAAACTTACTGTAGTTGTTGTATCGATGGGTGAGCTTGTTTTCAATAGCTTCTCTAATTGACTGTGGAGACCAGAATTAACTATCCAACTTAATAATAACTTCTCTAATGGAAACAGGAAGATCTCAATTACATCCATTTCAATAATTATTACTATATATACAAAGACGCACAACCATTCCCTAGCTAGAAAAATCCGACTAGCCAGGATTCGAACCCAGGACCTTGGCATTGGATTTCTAGCATGCTAACCACTCCGCCACTGAAGCAAACTATAAAAGAAGTCTGCGTGATCTCTTCCTTGCAATATTTTGTTGATGCTTTTCGAAGATTAGGTTTGTTCTATAATGGAATTGAAATCACTTATTTTGTCTAAAAACTATGAACTTAAGAATTTTTCAAAAAGCTTACATCAGTAATTAGATCTTCTTACCTGCCAACCCCACCTGAAGGACCCATAATGCTTCTGTCAAAACTGACATATCCTCTGATGAAATGACCTGCTTTATGTTGGACTATCTCTAAACGTGAGATCAAACCTACCTCATTTGGATCCCAAATCACACAGCAGTATTTGAGATCAAATTAAAGAAGCTCTTTCTTTGACACTGGATGGGCTCAGCGTTTTATCTGTAAATCTTTGCATTTCTTTCGATATGCCTATTGCATCTCAAATATGCTCCTTAAATGATAAACTACAGCTAAACATAACTCTTAGGTATTTATTGTGGAACTCTAATGGATATTCAAAAATGTTGTACTTTGGTATGTTTATGGAATGTGTGAAACTCAGCAATGCATTGCTTTCTATTTAAGTGAAGCTACCAATCCACACTGATTGTAACTTCTTGATGCCTTTCTATTTAACTAGGCAGAATATATACCCAACACAGCGTGAAAATGAATAACATACATCTATGATAACAGATGATTGGTGAAGTGTTGCAGAAATAAAAGGAAGAACAACAATGGCAAAAGAGAAACTTGCTATGCTGTAAGAACCTAGATCTGGACCTGAGTCCTAGCAAAATGCTATGTACGGAGCAAAGTATGGATGTGAGGCATGGACGCTAAGGAAGGAATAGAATTGAGGCATTTGGAATGTGGGTGTGGAGAAGATGAGTAGCTATGGTGAGAAATGAGGAGATCTTAAATAAAGTGAAAGAAGGATGATGAAGGAAATAAGAAAAGCTAACTGGTTAGGCCACGTAATTAGAGGAAATAGCATACTACAAGTGGCATCAGAAGGAAGGAATAAGAGGGGAAGAAGAAGAGTAATGGTGGATAAGGTGAAAATCAAGAATTGTAGATGGACTAAGGAGAAGGCTATGGACAGAGAGATGATGGAGAGGGAACGATTCCCAGCAGAACACCACATGATTACAATGACTCACGTATCTTAATTGCAAAAATATGTTATTTCCACATATCGATATCCTGTCCACAAAATCAAACAGCATAGCTTGCATTTTCTGAACTTCCATGGGGAGACAGGAAAACAATTAATACCCAAGGACAGGAAAAAAGTCAAAATTTGTTACATTGTGTTATCAATGTGAAATACAAAGTGTAAAACATTATAAAACAAATTTATTTTGAGAACAATACTTAAGTGATCAAGAAACCGATTATATTGCTTCTAATTTTATGAATACTTAAATCATCACACTGGTTGTAACTCGTGTGGTTGCAAATAAACCTCGTCTTCCCTGCATGGAATTACTGGTACAAAATTCCAAAATGCGAAATCTTTAATTTAATAAAAATGTAATTACATCTTAAACAGACAAACTTTTAAAGTACATCTATGAAGCACCTTTCATTTCATTCATTTTAAAATCACAAATCCTGAAAATCCAACTATTGAGACCACAATTTTGATTTCTAAATGAATATTGCATTAAGCATTGTATTGGAAACAATGCATTTTATCTGTCTCTGCAATACCATTTTGACTTCTCTTTGAGCTATTCTCAAATAATCTATCTGACCAGAAAGCAGATCTTGGAGAATTTTCAGCAGCAAAGATTTCTTTTCTTGTGTGTGAGAAGAGAAATTGAGGCTGGGGCTTATGTTGACAAATCTAGATGCTTCTTCAAGGGAATCCCTGTTTAGTCTGGTGATAAGCACTTGAAGGAAATTGTGCAAACAATGTTCATTTGTTGTATATTCCAAGGAGTTGAGTCTTGCCTCCACCAACACAGTGTCCTGAAACAGAATTTGATTCATAAAGACACATCCCAAGTAAAAAAATGCATTTGTTCAAAAATCACAACGATTAATTACAGAGCAATTAACGGAAAGTTTGGGATCAGGTCAGGTTCAACAACAAATGAGCCAGGGTGAAGTTTTCAGCCCATGCAGACCTATGGCAAGCAAAAGGACACAAAAACTCGACAAACCAAGTTAAAAGCGAAGAGGGGTTTTCAGACCACCACAAGTTAATTTTGAGACAGAAGACAACATAGATGTTATTGATTGGGTGTCTAACAGAACCAGCTCTCATTATGCAAACATTAGCAAGAGTTGATCATTGACAGAGGAACTTTCTTTGAAGGAGTTTAAATTCCTTCTTATGCAGAAGCAGTGGAATGAATTGCAGAGTGACAGAAGCAGCATTTACCACTCTCAAGAATAAGTATCAAGTAAGACTTTTTTTATATAACAATAAAATATATAACTTTTTGGAAAAAATAATCAACTATCTAATATTTTTGTGTTTTTTAAGCAAATAAATTAGTTGAAAGAAATTGTTCTTTACAACTAGCCTAACCAAACACCCTTATTAGGCTCAAAGGTTAAGCTTTCTTCAGAAATAAAATTCTTTACACTTGTTTGCACTTTGTGAGCAATTCATTCACATTCTAAAGAAAACAGAGAAAAGCTTACGGTTCCATTGCGCTCAGGAAGTGCATTAATTCTTGAAATTGAAATTCTTGAAATTGTGTACATGCATATTTTTCATTAAATATATTTTGTTGCTTCTAAAATGTCATACCATCCATTTCCAAAAGTAACAGCTTTTTCCTCTCCATTTCTGGTGTGCGCTGATCATATTTTGAAGCTCTATCGCTGATTTTAATAGTTCATCACTGCCTTCTAAAAGGATGCTTACCTCACACAATGAGAGATGGTTTAATCCAGGTAGACCTTGAGTTTCGCAGTGTATCTGGTAGCAGAAAATATATAAAGTATACAAGTTTTAATCTATATCTATAATGACAACTATGAACACAAATTCAAGTGCATTTTGCTACTGTGTAAGGATTGAAATTATTACTTTTTACTAATTTTCAGGCTCGAAAACTATAATTCGACGAAGAACTTGAAATTAAGAAGAATAGTGACGTGGAGGCAATAGAGTCTCAATGAAAGGATCAAGCAATCTTAAGTAAACATTACCAGGAATTGCAGCGAGTACTCACTTTGTTTAAAAGGTTAACATTCCGTTGTTCTAAACGATATATGCTATTCGTGTTTTGCTTTAACTTTCCACAAAGTAGCATGGCCGTGTTGAGATCATCTTCATAACTTACGCTTATTGCCTGTCCTTTGTGATAAGACTTTGAGAACTGCTTAAAATGAAACAACATACGCAGATTTAATAAATCAGTAACCCAAAAGTATTCATATACAGGTCAACAGTAATGCAAAATTACCTTATTTTTACCATACTTTTTCAGTTCTTGCTTAAATAGTCGTATTTTGTAACATATTAGCTTATAAAAACAGCTTTGTATCGCCAGCAGCCAGGCTAGGGCTATCAGAAGTTCTTGGCTTCCACTCTCACAATTTGCTGGGAGATGGTAAAATTTCACTCTCTTATAACCACAAGCAGCGAGATACAGTTTCACAATTATAACTTGTACGCCTGAAAAATATATCAATTACGGTTCTAGAGGATCTATTCTCTGGCTGCCACGCCCGATGTAAAATGTTTCGCAAACATACTTAAAGATTCCGTGCAGTACTCGTTAGATCCTTTCCCCATTAACTTAATGCATAATCTGTACAGAACCAACCAAAAGATCTCCACCTAGGCGGGGAAATAATTTAAACAATTAAATCATGATAAAACAATAAAAATTTTAAATTTTTTAATGCTCATACGTTCTCATCTGATGCTTGGTTAAATTTAGCTCGTCGAATATCTTCTGTTTTAATGTCCACATCACAAAATAGTTTCAACGCTTTGCAGAGTAATGATATTGTACTTTTGATCGCACTCATTGTGATAAATATTTCACATTCGCTTTCAAAGCATCACTACATCTTACATCCGGAGTGGAACATGTGAGAACATGAGGTTTCTGTTGGCGCCACGAAGGATTTGAAACATTTGAAGTATGAGTAAACCGCGGCGCAAGCGCTAGTTAGTGCTAACATTAAACTTACTGTAATATGAGTTGATTAAATACTCAGTAATTGCGCTACGTATTCTGTATTCCATGTAGTTACTTTTGAAACCGAATTATGGTTGGTATCTCATCATTAACTACTGCATTTTCAAGGTAATATAACTTTCCTCAAGAATGTTTCTTATATCGATATTTGGAAATCACGATGTATATTTATCTATAGATTATCAATCCTGTTACCTGAGGCACCTAGAATAAATTCTGCTAGATGCATATCACTATACGCAAACCCATTGCTTCTCAGGACTACAGCATATCTCAAGTAAGAGTACATAAGTATTTCTCAATTATACACGACTGTTTTTGATACCATTCGTTGCTTAAATTTGATGTATGGATATTACTCGGTAGTGCTGAACCATTGAAGAAGAAGAAGAGAATTGATCCTCAAATTTTGAAACATCGTGAAGAACGGAAAAAAAGAAGGATAGAGAAGCAGATTCGGAGGCTCGAGAAAAATGCTAGGCAATTTAAACCTATTGAGGAATTGGAAGTACCGCTAAGACTCATTGACGAGAGAGAGTAAGTATTATATAGCTTTATATTTATAATATAATAATACTGTTTTGGGGTTCTTCCCACCATGCCATCAAGTTGTTCAAATAACATTAAAAGAATAATTGTAAGATTAATAGCTAACTCCAAGCTCGATTCACCCAGCCTTCGTCTCTTTCATCGATTTAAAATTTTACCCCTTCCCTGTATTTTTATTTTTTCTTAAATTATGCACGTTAAATGAAATTTAATGAACTTCAAGACAAATGCTGATATACACCCTTACAATACAAGCAACGATAATAATCTTCATATTTCTTATGCTCGCACCACTCCTTCCCTTAATAGTCCAGTCCATCTTCCAATCATCTTGTATAACACACTTCCTGAAGAAACAAAGATTACTAACTCCTTATCCTCTTTCAAATCTAAGGTCAGAAATTATTTACTTAGTAAAATGTTTTATTCCATTGAAGACTGTCTTTCCCCATATTGATGATTTGTTTAAGAGTACATAATTTGTATTTGTAAGAGTTTAAAAAAATGTAAATCGTGTTCTACAGAATATACAAATTCTCTTCTTCTGTTTATCAATCCCGCGGAATTGGTTGGCGACAGTTTTCCATCTTTCTCTATTTTCACTCATCCTCCTTAATTCTAAATAGCTTCCACATCTCACATCCTCCATTATCTGCTTTATCTATTCCAATCTCGGTAAATTTCTAGAAATTTACCCCAATCTCGGCCTTCCTCTTTTGTTTTTGTCCTCTACCATCCCTTCATTTGTGGTGTTCACCAATCGTGCTTACAGTACACTATACGGTATGGTTGCTCCAAATTCAACTTTGACGCGATGCTTTGTAGAAAAATGTTCAACGTAACAATGGAATCCAACATTATTGACCAAATGAAAGAACGAAAACCTCATAGAATTGGTGAGATTCTTGCCTTTTCAAGATGGTAAATAGGAATTATTAAGACCAACAGAAAAAGGAGATTTGTCGAATAGCAATGTGGAAAATGCCTTAATTACACGTTTGAGGTGTTATTATTGGTTGAAGTATACGATGATACTATAATAAGGAATAATAGTACCAATGACTGCCAATCATTCTATCTGTTTTCAATTTATTATTCTAACAAAAGCAAAGAGTTTGTTACAATTCAAATGCAGTTTCTATTTCTGCCACTAGTCTCATCTCATTGAGTCATCAGGAACTAGCAGGAAGTGAAAATGATGCTCATCCACGAATAAACAACAGAGGGGTGGTGAAAATGCCAGAGGAATGGCAAGATGGAAACCATAGACAGCAGCTGGTGTTGGGATGAACAGCTGCACTCAAACTGCTATCTCACAGTTTCTGTACACTTACATACTGTTGTCCCTTCCATTACCTCCTCAAAATTCTAAACTAGTCCTCATTTATGAGATTTGAGCAAAACTTCAGCCAATTATGGATTCTAGCATCAGTTATAACTTACGAAATGGTTATACCTGCCATACACCTACGTATCTAAATCTACACACAGCTTTTCGAAGGGGTTTCCATACTCAATTACTGCTGATTTTCTGTATATCATCCTCGATCGCCGATAGTATACATAAAACATTTGCGCCTGAATACACCACGTGATACTCTGAAGAACTGCTGAAACCATTGTTTTTTATCCATTAAATGTCTATCGATAAGTATTTGAAGCAGCTGTCTCTCCTCCTGTATAATCCAACTACTTCTCCTGTGAGACCATTAGAAGTTCCTCTTCTTCTCCTCCAGTAAAAAATTCACTAATATTATCTCCGTCTCAAAACCTTCATTGCCAGAAGATTGGAAAACAAGGGTATGAAGGGCACCTTACATTAGTTAGGCTTCACACACGCTACGTTACTGCTAGGCATCATCCTTGGGAACCAGTGTTTTATGAAAACTCAAACAGAGCAAAATTCTTGTGCTGACCAAAGTTTAAGGATGCAGAATATGTAGAAACAGAGAATGCTGGAATGTTAATATTAGAAATTTTTATGCTTTGTTTATATGTAACTAATTGGGACCTCTAAAAACATGAATTAAATGCGAAGATGTTGATCCCGGATCTGACCGTAATTTGCATATCCCATGTGTCTGTGCCACTTTCCTTGGGCCACAGCAGATGGGACTTGATCCGTTTATTAAATTTAATTTTTTACCTCAAGAATATGAGTTCAATTATATCTTTTAAAAATTTTTCTAATTAATAATATGTTTTAAAGAATTGATGAATATCTTTCATCTTAATTTATGTTGTTTCGACTATGTTACGTATATTTTGAGTATTTTCTGTGATGAAGTCTATATTCTGTATGTTATCCTGGAATATTATAGGTCCCGCTCACGGACTATATCCCCAATATCAATGGAAGAGGAGGAAAGAAGAGCCTTACTTTTTAAAGCTTGGGCAAAGTTTAAACGTGAACAAAGGTTGGAAGAAATACAAATGATTGACCGAGTAATATTTTGTCAACAAAAGGCTATGGATGAATTGAGGAAGGGATCTGAAGATCTCTATCAGAAAGCAATTCAGGTATTTATGCTTCCGGTTTCTTCTGTTGGTAAAAGTGGATAGAAGAATGCAATTTGTTGACTTGGTAATTTTTTATCTTCAATTAGAGTATAGAATGATAGGAACATGATTCCTGTTTTAAATAATATTTTTGATAAGATGTACAATTTAACTTTTCTTTTCTTAATCAGGTGAAAACTTAACATGCATTCTCCTTACACATTAGTTTAAACCTAAATAGTCTTGGGCACAATTTATTGCATGTTTTCTTAACGAATCAAAACTAATTATCTGAAATATGCACAATATTGTTCTAATTATCTAAGACGAGGTTTTAATTTATAGCGTTTATTTAAAACTCCATGATTGTAAACTAAACTACAGATCAGAAGAAAGAATAGAGCATGGTTTTGTAGCCACACTACATCTTCAGGCGTTGAAGGCATTGCACTCATTTCTTGCTTGTGATCTGTGCTTTAGTTTACCCTCATGAAGTTTTGTATGTTAATTATTACTACTGAGTTACATCTGATTCTGTATCATTTAGCTATTATTTACCTTTTATTATATAATATGCACTAAAAGCAATGCTTGGTTTTAATGAGAAAACTATGCAGGTACTTTTTAAAATTAGCTTTGAACATTGTAACATCTAAAGAATATACCAGGAAATTAAACTCTCAGTAAATCAGAAGGTTTTCATTTCCAAAGTATAGGTTAGATAAGTATTCTATGAACGTCTGACTTTATAAATTATTAATAATCTGCTAAAATGGACTTCTCAGTTTGTTTGGAATTGTCATAGATGTATGTATGTATGTATCTAATTAGTAATTAGATTGTGTTGAGTTGATTGTGCAAGTGCCTGACGTATCTGATCAGCATATGAATGGCTCAAGATCGAATTTCGCTCAAGTTAAACGAATTTGTATCTTAATCTTCTCTTGTTGGGGAAATGTACGAATGCAGGATATGGTTGCCACATAAATTTATATATCTCTCTGATGAATGTATAAATTTACCAGAGAGATGAAATTCAGTATAAAAAATAATCGTTGGACTCTAAGGATTCGAATCCGAAATGTCAGTGGAAATACCTCTTCTACCAAGAATTTGAGGTCGTTCACTGGAAAATAGTGTCTTTTGACTTTTTTCCCAACTCACAGGTATTTGACAGGGCTTTCTGATATCTCGAAGCATGATGAATCTTTCCCTTCTACTGTAGTGGGTTTTATAAAACCAATGCGTCACTCGCAACAACAAATCATTCGTAAGGCAAAAAGTTTTACTCAGGCTTATTGGTGACAGTTTCTTCATTAAAGTCTTCAGGATGAGAGATGGACAGCCAGCAGACCGCACGAGCAAAGTGTTTGTATTTTTAAGCTATAAAAAACAGCCTTTAGAACTATTGATGTAAGCTTATAATTATTAATTTTTCTTCTACAACCATGAAAATTCGTGCCAATATTTTTGGCAGTGGTTCCAGAAAAATAACATAGATTTAGATTCTAGATTTAGATATATACCGTGCGAGCTGCCAGATGCAAATGGCAGCGGGTGTAACAGCAACATCATCACTTAATCTACTGTAGATAGGACAAAAATAATATATATTTCTTTGACTCTCAATCCCCTCAACTTTCTACCAGTTAATCTTTGCATTCTTTTCGCTTTTCCTGTCGCATCTCAAATGTGTTCTTCAAAGGAGAAACTACCGCTAAATGTGATTTCTAGGTATTTGCTGTCGCACAGTAATTCCAAGGGAAATCGCACATATTTGGTACAGCGCTGAATAACGTTTGTGGATGATATCTTACATCCTTATCTGCTGCTTTAGATATGTCATTCATGAAAAGCACTAGGTCTCACAAGACCTTCATGGATCTGTGCTGAGTCTGATTGATTGCTCCCTTTCTGTAAGAAAAGTGTAATAGAGCTTGCTAGAATATGCTCCATTATGTTGCAAAATCTCGAAGTTAATGAAATTGATCTATAACCATCTGGTCATTAAAACGATACATATTCAGGATTAATTTTGTGGTACTTATTAACTTGTAAGAAATCCATGGTAAAAAAGCTTTTACTAGTGCTCAACTTTTAAATAGTGGTCTAGTAAAAGTTAGTTTAGCATGGATTTTTTCTTCTGGTCATTCTTAGGCTCCGGAGTGACATTTGCTTTTTTTTCCATGACATTGTGACAGTACCCTCATAAATTGATTTATGATAGAATTCTTTAAGTAGGGGAGCAAGCTCTTCAGCTAGAGTTTTCGTGGCAACAGCAGGAATACCTTCGGGTATTGCCTTTTTCATATAAATCTGTTGTAATAAATTTCCACTTCCATCAACTTGTATCTAGGTGGGACTCATCTCCGGAGAGGGGGGGTTAGTTGATAGTGGAAGGGGTGTTAGGTGGAGGAGGAAGGAGAACAAGGTTAACAGTGGACAGCACCCGATGAATTGATCAGGGGTGGATTGGTCCGGAGTGGATTGGTAAGTGGGGAATTCGTACACGGGTTTTTTTGTCTCTCAACAGATTGGTACACGGGGAATCGATCCCCCACGCTGATGTTGTACTACTGTTATTCAGTCTTATGTTAATCTACACGCCCTGATTATTGGTTAATGTAAATGGAATAGAACATTTTTGGTGGTAATTATAATCCTTTTTATATAAAAATACAATAAACAAAGGCAAAACTATTGTTTAAATTTAATTTCAAGTCTGAGAGAATGAATGAGTGGTTTACTCCACGATTTTGTTGTTGGGTAAGGATAAACAGCACTCTACAATTCATGGCTAATGTTATAAATAAATAAACATTGCTCAATGAATGAGTGTTATTTACGAGGTACATAAGGAGGGTAATAGATGATCAATGCACATATTAAAGCGGAAAGGGGACTAGAAATAAACACATGAATAAGCATCAAAGAATTTACAATGCTGATAATAGTAGAATAATTTATTTTCAGATGAGGTCGAAGAGGAAATAGTCCAAAGTGAACAAGATGTATGAGATGTGTCAACAAAGCGTTATAAAAAGATTATAGCTATTTCTGGTAATTTTCCCCCATAGCATTAGAGAGGCTATCAGGATAGATTAGGTATGAATGTATGGTGTTGATACACCCCCTGCCATATGCCAATTGGCGGCTTGCGGGATAAAATTCTAAATTTAAACCTAAATTCTACATATTCATATATTTGTCGAGTAATGTATGCTTACATGCAGCAAGCATAAGGTAGAATTTTGAGTGAAAAGGCGATCATCTCCAAGGAAAACTATATATCATATTCCTAAGTCGTTATTAATGACTTCCAAGTCTTCCCCAATGTATTACTTATTGGTGAGTCGGGACCATACTGGTATAAAACCGTGGAATTCTGAGGAGACCTTTTTATGTATATCATTTAATAATAACCATCTACAACTCTGTGTAAAATATCAGGCTGATATCTTGTCTGTAACTACCTCTAACTAAGTCCTTCTTTTCTAATATATTTATCATTGGAGAAAATTTAGTGTGCCCTGACACCAAACCCAGGGACAGTTTGAGCGTAGTATACTTTTAATGTTATAAAATGCCTCAAAATCCATTCACATGTGTTGAAACAACTTCCTATCATTTCGGTAAGTGCACAAAAAAAATTAAAAATGGCCCCAATGTAATTAAAGAGTGGGATTTTTGCTTCTGCATATCATTGAACCAAGGACCTTGATTTTCAATTCTCTATCATTTTCATATGCATTCATCATTTTGTGCATCTGTGTGGGAAAATTCATGATTTTGGTGACCCTGAAATCTAGGACATACACTGCGCATAAACTGTCTACTACAACAGCAACCCTGTGCTGATTTTCAGGGTTTCCGCCTGAAATCCGAACATACTTTTGGTTAAGACTTTCTATCCTAGGGAATGCCTATTGGCCGGAGCACAGATGACCACTTGGCCTTGGATGTGAAGTGTTCTATCGCTCGCCATGTATGATAAGTTGTTGTGATACCTTTGCTTGAGGAGGATACTGTTGTAAATAAACGTATTATATTATTTCATGTAAATTTATACAAATAAATAATCGTTGCTTTCTTATGTCCAAGTTTTCAGTCAATCTGCGATGCACTTACAGAAATATCTACTACGAGTAAGGTTTGCTTGCATACTGCAAACAAAGGGTAAATTTATGGGTATATAACAATTAATTGGTCATCACCAAGTAAAAAAATCATATATCTTATCGGTTAAGTGTTAAAAGTTACTTGAAATATTTTCCAATGTATTCCTCATGGAAAAAATGAGATGATCCTGGCATCGTACCCAGGGCTTTTAAGGAGACTTTTCTATGTATATTATTGAAGGATTACTATCTGTAGCTATGAATACAATTTCAAGCTGAAATCCCGTCTGTAACTGCCTCAAGACACGTCCTTCCTTTCCCATATATTCCATAAGGGCGATAATTTAGTGTGTGCCCTGGTATCAAATCAAGGAACAAAATGGAAACGATAAATTTTTTCTAAAAATTTGCCCCAAAGTCCATTCTCGTACATTGCGACAACTTCTCTTCAACTGATTTGAGGAACTGACGGATTTTGAGGACATTCCTCAAGAATTGATTTCATACTTTGAAATCAATTATATTGGCTGTGTAAGAGGTTGAGGGCAGAACAGGAGAAGGGGGACCCCATATTTTCCCATCTAAATGTGAACGTGAACGTTCCAACAATAGACAGTGTGCCACAAACCAATAACAGTGTGGAAGCGTGGCATCAAGCCGGCATCATCCGGCACGCCATGTTCGAGCTCGACACGCCGCAAGAGCGCCCCTAATCTTGCCTCAAAACTTGGTTTGGTTTCAAATCCGGCAAAATCCTTTGGGTATCTTATTTTTAGATACCTAAACATGAAAAAATTTTTTCGACTTTTTCAAATTTTTACATGAGAACACCCCCTTAACTAAGAAACAAAGAAAACATTAATCTTCATTTACCAGTGGCTATTTAATCAACATTCAGTTATGCAAAACCCCCATTCCTTTGATTGGCTACCTCTGCTTGTTTTCATTGTAAATGTTGCTGGGAGATACCACTGCACCACCTGGGGCCATATTCTGTATCTCATTTCCCGTCGGTACGGTAGCCTCTCAGTCGGTTGGGATCGCAAACCGACTCCGCGAGCTCTCGATGCTATTCTGTAAGCTCCTGCGTCGGTACAACGGCTAGCCATCGTCGGTAGAATCCGGAGAATTCTACTGATTATGAAAAGGAGTCGGTAGCGATAGGAGTCAGTCGGTTAGCAGACGAACTGTGGCAAGTGGGTGCACATTTAACAATATCATCAAGGCAAATGCGTTAATTGAATGCCCATAATTAGTAGAATGTTAAATAAAGCCGCTATAAGACATGCGATCGCATAAAATGAATGCGATTCTCGCTTTTAGATGCAAACTGATGTATGCCACAGCACATATGGATGTATGTATGTGCTACGTTTCTTGGAGCGTGCATCTGTCTAAGGACGTGGAATAAAATAAAAGTTTTTTATATATGTAAATATATCTTTCATAGTATCTTTTAATAATTAATTTAAATAACCATCAATAATTCATTAGGTAAAGTGTTGGGGAATGCTTGACATCCGTTATATATTTTACTGTTTCCCCGTGCGAGACTCGACTATGGAAAAATAATGACTCCGCTTGAAGAAAAATATAAATAAAAGAGAAATAGATTGAATCTAGCCATAGTATTTCGAATTTTCTAATTTTTAAACGTATAATGATTAACTTTTAACTGATATGGATGGTATAATTTTTGTTCATTTTAAAACACAATTTTACCATTAGATTCCATTAAAATCATATATTTCAGCATCATATGAAAGGCCAAGACAATTGAATAATATTTATAGAGTGTAGTTAATCCAGGCAAAACTAATTACTAGTATTAATTACATATAAGGAAGTGCTACAGTCGAAAGTTATGCTGTACTTCGGTTCACAAGGAGACGAGAGGATTTTGCTTTTGTAGCAAATATAAAAAAGAAAAGATACTTATCCGTTTATACGAATCGAGGTCTTACTAGCTGACCAATAGTAAACTGATTTGAAGACAGCAACAGTTCCAACAATAACTTTATGAAGCACCTAAGGAATTCGTGGAAATCTAACCTCCAAGAAATCAGTCAGTGAGTGTATCGAAGGTACTATGTACCTACTAATTTTCTACTACTTTCACAGATTCTGATAAGTTCTGAATATCATGCACCGACTTCCAGTTAATAAAATTACGAAATTTAGGGATTCACTGTAGGGCTAATAGTATATTAGATATCGATATTTTATTACCATAAGTATCCTTGTGCTCAAATTTGGGCACTGGAAAATCTCCTGCAAGCAATGTATATTAAATTCAAACATCAACCATTTAAGACCATTCAAACTAACTAATGCAATTATAAATATCTTCCCTGTAAGATTTCTCTCAAAACTTGAGTAAGAAATCAACAAAGGACAACAACAAATCTTAGTTACCTAACATTTCATACATAACATCAATATTTACATTGCTTTTACACGCCTTATTTCATTCTTAATTTGTCTAGTCGTTTGCCCTATCGTTGGCTGAGATGAAGCATGTGACCATCACCCTCGGAAATGCTCGGATGTTTACCCTTAAAGTGGGTGGGGGTAGTCGGTTTGGTAGTTTTCTGCCCGACGATGCTACAGAATAGGATTTAGAGGCCGAGTCGGTGAGAGATCACGGTTTCCTCTCCTGTCGGTTGGATTTGAAATCGAACCAACTGCTTCCAAACCGACAAGTTACAAGAATATGGCCTCTGATCATCTTTCATTTTATAATTTCACAAATTCTATTTTTTTTTCCCCTTTTAAGGTGATTTAGACCCTATAATGACATTGATATGACTTTTCTTCGATGGATATTGCTGTGAAATGTTTTGATATTATTTAGTTAATGCTCTTTATTATGTAAGTAAATTTATCAGTCACTTTTATGAATTCTTCTGATATTTCAGTTGGATTTTGAGGTGATACCTTTTGAAGCAACTGGGCCACTGAGGACTCCACCCATCAAAGGATACGAGGGCCCTGATGGAGAATATGTGGACATTTCTAAAAAGTGGTGAATAGGAATGTATAAAGAGTCATGTTTGTTTTGTAATATTCAATTGGGATAAATATATAGTCATTTTATTAGATAAGGGAAATAATTCATTTAGCATGAAAGACTATTAGTGATAGCTTCAGCTCAACCCATACTTGTATTGGGGAAAGTAAGAACAATATTATTTATTTATTTTAGATTTCATTGCAAGTTGGCCTTTTGGCCAGGTAGCAAAATTTTTAGGGGTAGCCAATTCCCTTTCAGTTAAAAACTATCGGCTGACAGTTTTGTATATATAGTGCAAACAACGATACAGTATAAACAAATGTGTACAGTCCAAACATCGATAGCGGATTGATGGAACGTTTGACGAGTTACATGGAATCATAGTGAGCCTAGAATGTGGCCGGCCCAGGCTACATACAGGCTACCTACATTATAATAAATTACTTTACTTGTCCCCTTCCCCTAGGAGTTGTTTCATATTAATGAACAAAAATAGTCATATTTTGTATTGCAGTTTCAAAAACATCATGTAAATGCAAGTAGATCAATGCCTTTTATTGTTTATTTGGACAAATATTTTCCATGTTATTGCCATTAGAAAATTAATTAAAGTGATTACAAAATACAAGAAACCCTTGTTTAGTTTATTATTGTTTTTAATTTAAAAATAAACAATACTCTAAAAGGCGAAGAAAGGATAGGAAGGAAAGGACCTTTCAAGATTTATTTAAATATTTTCGATAGTGTTTGAAAACATGGAGCAAAACAGAGCGATATGTTGCATGTTCTGCAGAAGTATCTTATCTCCTTCCTAATCAGTTTCCCTATTGCTTTCGGCAGCACAATTCACACTGTTTGCTATGCACTTTCTTTATCCCTGTGAGTGGCAAAGGTCAGGAAAGAGGTATTCTGAGAGGCAAAGTGTATAGAAGAAGGATATCCTACTTTGGGAGAGGTACCATGAGGCTTATACAGTAGAGGATCATTTATCTGAACATCTAAACAACGAACACATCCAAGGAATTCCCAACGAACACATCCAAAGAACATTCCCTTCTGCCACACGCCGAAAGGCGGCTTGTAGGGTATTAATGTAGATGTAGATGAAAGAATGAACATTTCACGATTGATATACAGTAATTTTGAACGCCACCACTATGTGTGTTTTGCGTCGATCTTTGGCAGGTGTGAATGAGTAAGTATTTATACTAAATTAATTAACCTTCTAAATGGATAAATATAAAAAGAAAGCAGCTACTTCAAGTGGTGGGAACGTCAAGAGAAAAAGACAGGTGCTGACGTTACAGCAAAAGTGGACATTAAATAAACTTTGCCATGGTGTCATTTCATCCAATCGTCAGCAGGAATACAATATTAGCAGGAAAACTATACATGATATAAAATCACAGAAGGACCAAATTCTTCAATTTGTTGCAGAATCTGACTCAACGGTACTCATTTCGAAAAGAAAGACCTTACTGGGACAGCCATGTATAGTTTTCTTTAAATAAAAGTTTTCAATAATATTTATGTGCATTATCGTCACTTATTTTGTACTGTAACCCATCAAAGCCTTTTTTCAGTTCTTTTTCCTCATTCAGGTTAAAATACCTATTAACCGAACATATCCTTTATGCGAACCGACCTCAGTCCCGAAAAGTTCGGATAAAGGATCCTCTACTGTAGAATTCAATTACTTTCTTCAATTAGTCTCTTTTGGTATTCCAAGTTTTCATGTTCCCCTAATGTCTATTTTGTACTGAAAAAAGAATTCCATACAGAAACATCAAGAAGATGGAAAACATTTTCTAGTTATATTTTTTTTCTCGTTACCATGATATATTGTAATCGGCTAAGCACTGGTCGACTCTATTGACACCTACCATCATCTTATTGTTGTCTTCCATTGCCCTTAGTTTCTTAACAATTTATCTCCTTTTCCATTTAACATCCACCATCTCTATATTCTGGAACTTAGAGAGAAAACATCTCTTGCAGCCCTCTGCTGATCACACTCATTTTCCCTCTCGTATACGAAGTGGTCTGGCCTTTCTTTAGTTTTTTCTTCCTCAGATTCGGGGAAATACCTTTGCCAACCAATCTCACTGTCCTGTAGGTGTTAATAAGGTGAGAAACAGTAATTTCACTAACTATGGGGATGTATAAAAGTTATCTGTCGTAAAGCAGTATCCCTTGTCCAATGGTTTCACTAAAATCATTAGGACTTGCAATTTCATTGGCAGATTTTGAAAATCAACATTGAGCACAGCGTAAATTATGTATGATACATATATTTTTTGAATCTGCCAAAAAATAAAGCATTTTAGTCCAAATCTAGCCATTTTCATTGGAATATATTAGGGTCAAATCCGGAAATTATTTATCATAATATGAATAATTGTAATTCTCTGCAGCAACCAGGAAATCTCAAATTTCTACTGCGCTGATGGGATGCCATTGCTGCTGTGTAACCATGGAAGTCTTGCATTCAAAGATTGGGCTGCAAAAGGATTCGCTTCATTGGCAATAAGAAGGACGAGACTATCGTTGAAAAACAATTAAAAAATTGGTAATTGTTTTATGCCTGCATCTGGGGCAATCTTAAAATTCACTCAAGATTCTTCCTGAAATGGAAATATTTCAGGTTAATAAGCATGAGGGCATGCTGTGTTCACTTAACGCCACTGGGTCTCTTCTGTTGGCTAGGTGTATTGAGCATAAGAACAAAGATATTCCGTGGATATACTCATTTCAGAACCAGTTTCTTTGAGGGATATCTCTTCTTCGCTGCTACCACTTTGTCATTCATGATCCATTGGTGAGATAAGTTAGTTGTCCTCCCACAATAATACCAATATCACTGTAACAGTATTGATAATACTGTTGTATGACAACTACAGGGAATAAACTATGTGCATCTTGATGCTCGATGAATACATGATGATGGAAAAAGGATCTCAAAAGACAAAAGGGTTCAAAGGGCTCTCCAGGAGCAAAGGGGAGGGATTTCCTAGAAAGGCAATAAAGGACATACAGGAAAACAATTTGGAAGTGAATGTCTTAGGAGCAAATGATTAATTTTAGGCTAGAGGAAATTCGTAAGCAAGTAAATTCAAACCATTTGCGTGACAGAGAGAAAACGTAGACCTGTGTGTAAAAGATGACTACGAATTCCCATCATAATATTTCGAAAACTCTAGCTAGGTAATCCAAATCTTCTGTACTTATCTCATGGCGGAAATACAAACTACTAAGAGAAAACGGAAAAATCTGTGCAATTAACAGAAGAAGTAAGGAAACAAAAAATTGGAAAAACCTGGATATATGTGGGCTAGTCTGAATTGAACCTTCTGGTGTCTCAGGATATATATGGGTGAGTCAGGGAAGCAGTTAAGGTTATTTTTGAGAACTTTCACATTATTAGGCATTGGCATGAGAGTTTCACCAGGTGAAGCGTTACATTCCCTAATATTAACCCCTATTAAGGAAAGTGTATTTTGCTAAGCCTGCTTTCTGCTCATATTCCTTGCACAATATTTTTTCCCCTGAGTTTTCCAGGAAAATTTCCAGAATCTTATTCAGTTTTCCCAAGGTACATTTTGATTGAATTCACTATGAAACGTGCATATTTGAAAAACAAAAACAAATCTTGAGTAGAACAGAAAGTGAAAAATGGAAGTAAAGATTATATAAACTTCAAGTTATATATCATGAGAAAATATACAAAACTGGTCATTTGAAAATGTGACATTCACGGAATAAATCCATCCATGGAGATAGAAATTAAAATGCTTTGTGAAATACAGTTAAAAATGTAAATGGAATTTTAATGGAGGAGACAAAACTCAGAATAGTAGAAGCAACATACCATAAAAATATACAAGACATAATGAAATATGTCATGTTTGGTCCTTCAAATAATTTCACTTCCACTTCAATTTCTGCAACTCCTTTCTCAGCATTTTCAAGAAGTTTCTCTTTTCTGCTTTGCAGCTCCTTAACCTTCTGAAGTGCATTAAGAGGATAAAGGATATTATATTACCTTATCTAAAAATTCCGTACCAATGAATTTTTCGAAAAGCTTCCATCGATAATCTGGTATATTCACCTAGAGCGAATTCTCTCTGTGGGATATTATTATAGCCGCAATGCTATTATCAAACTTGTAATTTCCACTGAATAAACAATCTGGTTATATTGGACCGTATATATCTGATTGTGAGATTAACCTAACTTCAGGAGGATCCCAAACTGTGCTGCAGTACAATTTTTGCCTGGTTTGGGGTTGGATGAAACCTTTTTCTCTCAAAATTTTATTTGACTGCCGATCCATAAAATTTGGGACATTAAACTCTTTCATTATCTTCCTGATACTCCACTTTTTTGGTAAACGTGTATCATTATTTTTTTGCCCTACCTGTACAACTTAAAAAGTTAGTTTTAAGATTTTGAAGAACTGATTCATTAACTTCAGCTTCATCATCCGATTATGTGCATTTTGGAAAAACGTCAGATAAAAATTATTTGAGTTTTAAAGGTATAAATCATCAAAATTAGGAAAAAGTGAAAATCCAGCATCAGAAATATTTTTTTTTTAACAATGAACTCATTAAGACCCCACTTTCATATTTTAATATACGATTCACAACAGTACTAAGTATTTATACTAATATTTTGAGAAATTTAAATTATGTGCTTTTGAAAAAAAATCTGAACATTATTTATATAGATAAAAAAACTTTTTCATTAATACCCTTGTCATGTTGCATAAAATGTGAAAGAGCATTTCCAATGCTGTAAAATGACACCACTTCTGGTTCTCTAGAGGGATTTAAAAAATGAACGTTCACGTCTTTTAGGCAAGTTTTTGAAAACTTTACATAGCCATATCTCGGAAACGGTTTGAGATAAAAATTTTAAAATTAGTATTTTTCTTAGTATTAGCAATTAGTAAATGTATACAAAATTTTAAGAAAATCTGAAATGGTGAGGTTAAATGGGTGTGTTGAATTAACCCGATCGACCGTTCGTATAAATTGCCGCAACTTAGCAACAAAAAAATATTGAGAAAATTATTGCAGGTGGTTATTTGGGAAGTATTCGTGGATACAACACCTAAAGGCCGGTTAATAATAACCAACTGGAGGCGCACTATTCAAAAAGGTATGGAACTTTTTGAATAGACCTCGTAATTAAGCTATACAGCGTAATTCACGAATCGATGATTATTCAGCCTAATAATTACAGTTTCATCGACTATGAATACTTTCCAAATAATCGCAGATTATGCGACGACTATGAATACCAGCAAAATAATCATAGATTATTCGACACGACTTTGAATACCATATAATAATGATTCTTGAATCTCTGATTTATGAATCAGAGATTACGGGACGACTATGAATACGAAACTGCAAATATTGATAGATATAATCGATGATTATTAGTGGCTATGAATACCGCTGTAATAATGTGTGTATACTGCCTAGTGAACCTCATTCCTCTCTGTAAGTTAGTAGCTTATGCCGGAGGGGGTGAGGTACCAACCGGCTGAATACTTTACAGACATATACGGATGTATAATGTAAGGTAAGGATTTGATGTATAATGTAAGGTGATTTTTTAAATATCTATGCTTTTTAATTATTTGTACTTAGAAAGTTTCCTCAGACGTACTCTTCTAATTTTGTAATCACTATGTTGTTATGTTAATAAACTCATAATAAATCATTATGATTACAAAAGTTCCAAAATTTCGTATGCGGTACCATATGTATTACATCGACTAAATAATTTTCAGATTTTAGGGTATTCTTAAAAACTCCATGTACTTCCTGCTTCTAGAAATTCTAAGAATAAAGTGTTGACACTCAACCAGTTAGTAGTGAAACGTTTTACTGAATCATTCCCTGCATTTTAAATGTGATTGATGTATTATGTTCCTCAATTTTTCATTAAAGTGTGTAGCATTTTGATCCAAAGATATGTTGTTGAATACTTTATGATATTGCGTTACAGCTCCCGAAAACAGGTAGACATCGTTTTGTGAAGTTAATATAATTTTATGTTGTTAACTGTTTCTTGGTCGTTCCTTAAATAAAAATACATTTCTATCCGAATACTGCGTATTCATTTAAGTACCCGTTTCGCATGAGCTGCTGCCAACGTCCAAAAAATAAATATTTACGACAGGAATGGCTGGAAAAGGTGGGGTAGATTTAGTTTGCTTTTTGTCCGCAAGGAGAGGTCGAGGAAGACGGAAATACACGTCGGCATGTTCCGCTCATTCTTTTTCCGATTGGCTGATTCGGGACGTCGATGTCTTCCCTTCAACTCAAGGGATGGAGTGACTGCGGTCCGACTGTAGCGACGCCCTGCGGAAACCGGCGGCGATACGCACTGTAAGCCAAGTGCAGGAGAGGGGGGTCCACATGGGAACGATGGGAACTATCATGCGATCATGTAATTCTGCTAACGAAGTTCGCAGCTGAAATGTGTATAGCGATGTGTGAGCTAAGCGGCTGTCTTGTGTGACCGTTGGTGGACCAGAAAACAGCGACTTTTGGTGGCGTAGGCACCAGAATGTTCAATTGTTCTTAATGTCGGATGGTTGGTGTGCGCCGTGTGTCGGGAAAAAGCGGTCCGGGCGTGTGAGGATAATTTCGTTTAGGATGCATCGATACTCAAGGATTTGTTCGTATTAAGTTATCGACTAATAAGGTGCGATAGTTCGACTCTCTCTCGTAGCCATTTTCCCCGAGTGAATGTGCTCTCATTTCGCCTCCATTTTAACTTCCGTTTGCGCATTTTGAGAGACCGATGATCGGTGATAAGGTGTCGTGATGGCGTGTTATTCCCCCTTCGACGTTCTGCCTCCGGCGGCCGACACCAAAGACTACTCTCGCCCTTTGCATGTAGACTGCAGCGTGGAGTACGAATTGCCTTCGCAAGCCAAGCCACCACCCGGAGGCAAGCATGAACCTCTTCTCATGATTCACCCGTGTTACTATCGAAGGGCTGAGTCGCAAAGGCGGAGTCCATTCATCAACAACTTGCCCTCGGGACGCGTTCAGAATCATAATTTGATGGCGCAGGGCTCGCGAAGATCCCGCACTCTCTTGGCACCTCCCGTCCCGCTCCACCAAACGATTATGCAAGCGCAAAGCATCCAACAGCACCACATGCAACATTCCTATCAGTCGACAGGACAAATTCATTCTCAGCACCAAATGCGCTTCAACGAGCAGCGCGGTGAGACCCAGCACCATGCCGTGCATCATGTGATGCAGGCGTGGCCAGGTGCAGAACCTTCTGGCATATACAAGGCGAAGAAGAACGAGGATACGGTTGGAATCGCGAGGGGCTCGGGTAGCGACAGCGGTGTTAGCGGAGGCCATTGGACGGATTCGGAGAGAAGTCCTTTGGCGCCGGAAGTTCGTCTTCAGAGGGACTTTGTTTTCGGTGGAGGGGGGGACAGCGGTATTGCTACTCCTGTGTCCATTGCGGAGGAAAAAGGTCTCGCCGGTGAGTCTCCATTGAAATCGCTGTTGTACTATTTACCTATGAAATCACTCATGATAGGCTATCATAGTAATCTTTCTTACATTCGATTTAGTAGAAGATGAGCGATTTTCAGGGCCGAACCGGAATGTGATGCAATTGTGACGTAAATGTTCGTAGTAATTATCAAATTTCCTTTTCGTTCAAAGGAAAATGTACCGTGAATGTGCTGACGTGCTCTATTGGTTTCGACACGTCTTATTTACCCAAAAATTCCACCATTAGCGCTGCAGTTCTAATAGTAGTAAAGCTCTCTATTTACATTATACACAGAGAGCTTTAGTTAATAGTACCGCAGTTTATTAACCTACTTCTACTACCACGCTGTAAAGCTGTCATTTGTTTGTATTTCAACACCTGAGGTCGATCATTGCGTAGCTTCATCTTCCATGTCTTAAAATTTATTTTCTACATGTATTCTCTGTTTGACCGATGCGTATCTTATGTACTCAATAAAGTACTGCCGAATTCTAAATCTGAATTTACATTTTGCAAGCCAAGAGTCGACGTTTGGCAGAGATTATAGTGATCGAGTAATGTCCATACGTAATTTAATTGCTGCACTTTGTTGATCATGAAAAAGGTCTGGCAAGTCTTCTCGGACTTGTAGTGTGTCCGCTCTTCCTTGCGAATTGAAACCTTGAATAAACCCTTAAAAAAAGAATGTCAAACTGAAAATGGCTGTATCCTACTTACCTCTATTTCATCATTATATCCGTCCATTAGTGAAGCTAAACAATTCTAGCTACCTATACTTGATTAATATTAATGATCAGACGAACAACTGGTCACTTTCACATGGTAATGCTTGAATCGATATCTGAAATGAATAAGTTTTTAATAATGGCAAGGAAACAATGGATCTCGTTAATTGTTCCCCAGTTTTCTTTGCGTAATGGGACAGCGCCAAAATATGTTAAATTAATTCTCTTATAATTCTTTGCGATTTACCAGTCGATAAAATATTTCGGCTTAGCAAAATCGTATCTTGAGAAATAAGTTCCCGAAATGCGTTTCTCATCGAGCCTCGCTTAAGCTTTATGAATATTTGGTGGATGATCAAGCGTACTTTCTTTTCCACCGAGGGTTAAGCGGTGTTCATTTCATGCGTTAGATAAATGAATTTAAGGCTGCTCCTCGATTCCGTTAAGTATTGATTTGTGACGCCATTGGCGTTGGTTTGACGAGGGTTGATCGTGTAATCAGTAGGACATCGTTTGGGAATCGTTCATTTATACGATACAAACAAACTCCATCGAATCAATCGATTCTTTCGTTGCACCCATCTATATTACTAGATAAGGCCTCCTTTTCTATTTTTTGAAAAATTTAAAATGTGAGTTGGTAGTGCAATTCGAGAATTATCTACATTAGAAGATTCATTATTTATAACAGAACTTTTAGCGGGAGCGTGATTAGATATGTTTGAAGTCGAATGATTATGGATCTAGACTTTTCGGATATTATTTTCAGCGTAGAAGTTCATGTGATGACAATAATGGCACGAAGCAGTATATTGTGTTGGATAACGTTGAAACGTAAAAATATGACGATCGCCTTGCGTGCGGTTTCTACCTTGTCGTTTTACTTTGCTCGCACATTAATATGATTTCTGGTCTCTTCCCTTAGAAATCAGAGATAATAGGATTCGCAGTAACTATTACAAAGGTCAAATCAAAATTTATAACTTATCAGAATGGATTCTCACCTACCTGCGATTATTTCGAAGCTACGTCAATTAGTAAATAATGACAATTTTCTTTGCTTTAAGGAGCCTGGTAATCTTCAGAAGCACGTTTTTTATTAATCGAACAACTCATTATATTGATGTGCGACACTTTATCCGGGAAGCCTCCCAGCCATCTGCAATAAAAACCAATGAGAAAATACTTAATAATATGATCTATTCTACTCGGGAGCATTTTTAGCTCAAACGTTCGATAAAAACTTGTTTGAAAAAAAGAAATTGAAAAGAGTGAGATAGATCACAGCATACAGAATAATATCGATTAATATATTAATCACAGATACAAAATATAGAGAACATAGGTATTTTTTTTCAAAGACTTTTCTCTTGTAAATGTTTATTATGAACATTAGATGAACTTTCAGATACATAGTAGATACTGATGTAATAATTGGAACAAAAACTCCGATATTGTGTTCAACTCTTTAATGAGTAATGGAAAAAGGTTATAAGAAGGAACTCATTCAGTTACAATTAATGTAATGGACAGAAGTATGTGAATGTAGAAGTGGCAAATTACTTTAGTATTGAGCAATGAATGTAGATATCATGTCTTACCTCTCTCTCCATAAGATAATAACAGAGTGGGAATATGGAGGTACCCTTTAACTCTAAATGTTACTTTCCCATCTCTCAGCTTATAATGGTAAAAATTCAGATTTAAAGTATGCTGAAGCAAAAGTATATAAAATAAAATTATGAAAGTCTGAGTAGTAAACATCTAATTAATATAGTAACATTGTGAAGTAGAAGTGCATGTTGTTTGTTTTCTTCTTTTTCTATTCCTCAGTCCTCTTCATCTCATACGCATTTTTACTTCCAATCCAATCTCTTTTCTCTCTCTACCTTAATTTTTATTACCTGTTTTCTGTCTTTATCCTTTCTTTATCTCGATTATGCCATTTTGACTTTTCTCTGTTCCTTTATTTTTCTCAATTAACCTTTGTTTCGCTTCTTCTTTTACTCTCTCATTGCATATTATATCTCATTTTATATTTAATTTTTTTCTCTGATATTTCATCTCACAAGGCTGAATATTTCTAGCATGTTTATATTTAGATAAAGATTATTATACAATATCTAATTATTTATGAGGTGCAACTCTCACTGAAAAAGGAAATGAGAAGGAATGCACTGATTGTACGAGAGTCGTTCAATAAGTCCTTAGAAAAAGATGGAAAAACACTTTTTTTTGGGCTAAATTTTTTTATTTATCAACATAATCTCATTTCAGCTCTATTCATTTTTCTAAATGTTTTTCAAAAAGTTTTATGCCATCCGAAGAATAGGATTTCGGAAGTTCTTCAAAATACACAGTTGTTTTCTTAATCTCCTCGTTGGAAGTGAACCGTTGTTCGCCAAGCCATTTTTTCAAATTCAGAAACAGGAAATAGTCACTTAGGGCCATATCTGGTGAATAAGGTGGATGTCGCAACAATTGGATTTTTAATTCCATAATATTGGCCATCGAAACTGCACAGGTGTGCACACACGCAATGTCCTGATGCAAAAGTAATTTTTTCCTCTTCAAATGTGGATGTTTTCCTTTGATTTCATCGCTCAACCAGTGCAATAATGACTCATAATACGCCCCTGTTATTGTTTTTATTTTTTCCAAGTAATCCATAAAGATGATGCTGTGTGCATCCCAGAAGACCATGGCCATAACCTTACCTGCCGATGCCACTGTTTTTGCCTTCTTCGGAGCCCGTTCACCCTTAAAAATCCACTGTTGTTTGCGCTTACTCTCTTCTGTGAGCAAACGCGGCACCCATCTTGTAGTAATGCTTTTCACAGACAGTTTTTCATGCAAAATTAAAGCGACTGTACCTTGCGATATGCCTGTGGCCTCAACTATTTCGCGGTCTTTAATCCATCGATCACTCAAAATCATATCGTGGATTTTGTCAATCGTTTCGGGAGTAGTCACATCCACTGGGCGTCCCGAATGATATTCATCTTTTGTGGATGAACGGCTACGTTTAAACTCATTCAGCCAATTGTAAACAGTTGCAAACACAGGAGCAGATGTGCCATGAACTGCATCCAACTCAGCTTTTATTTCTTTCAGCGTTAAACCTTTCAAATACAAATGTTTAATCAATGCCCGAAACTCACTTTTCTCCATTGTTATGAACAAACAAAAGTTGTTCACATTAATCCTATTTTTTGGACAGCATAAATTTTTTTTAAACGTTTAGAAAAATGTATAGAGCTAAAAGGAGATTGTCGAGAAATTAAAAAAAATTAACCCAAAAAAAGTTTTTTTCTATCTTTTTCTATGGACTTAGTGAATGACCCTTGTATAACATCAGTTAGATGAGAAAATTAACAAAGGTGAACTTGATGAGCACTGAAAACGATGGCTTATAAAGAAATACCACAGTAAATGAGGAGTGTGCTGCTCCTTCAGATGATGAAGACAAAGCAGGCGAAAGGAGTGTAATGGTAATTTAAAGAAAGTGATATCTGGCGAGCTCTACATAGCAGCATTTTTTGGGAATGCATTGTAACTTAGCATGGCATAGTTGAAAATAGATAGAAATTTAGTGATTTAATTCTATACAAGCACAGAGAGAGTTAATAGAGCCAGTGTTACTTTTATGTTCCTTTTCGGTAATCGTAACTTTCATACTCATATGCGGATACATTATAAGCGGAAGTAATTCTAGGGGGGAACGGACTAAAAACAAATACTTAATTTGCAGAAAAACTTAAATAGCGGGAAAATATGTAATAAAAATGATGTAGCTTTGAGACTATGCACCCATACTCTGATACCTTACCTAAAACAAAAAAGCAACTTTGTAAATTACCCCATGAACAGACAATATTGACACTAATCATAGTGTTGAATGCATCTCACGCGGTTCAGGATCCCTACAAATACAACTGTCAGATTCCTATTCAGCCATCATTAAATGTGATGTTACCATTCGTAAATTGGGGCTAAATAAACGGGCCCCAGCGGATGGACGTCTCACGCAACCCCTGGATAACCAGCTGATAGCACTTAGCAGGGTGGCTGCAGGACCTTGAAACCTTAAGAACCTTGTAAAAACCTTGAATTTTTGCTGACCTTGAAAACCATGAAAATGCCTTGATTTTTTTGCAAAAACTTGAAAAATCCTGATCCAACTCGTTCTCCCGGTTCAATTCGAAATAAACCACTCATTTAAATTCTGGCACCAAGCTCGGCACCAGCAGCACCGCCTACGTGAAAACCCCTGAAACCTCATATAGAAACAACCCTCGCCATTTGTGCCGCTGATTCGCGTGAAGTCCTGTGAGCATTTCTGTGAATACATCAGGTATTGAAGGCATATATCGAAACCGAAAATATGGTTTGTTCCGTTAAAGAAAAGAATATTACAGTAAACAAACGATCTTTGGTTTATGCAAGTGGAACATTTTATTGTAAAATTGACATTTAATTTAAGAATGGTTGATGGAATGCCATTTCAAGTCCAATGGACCCGGTTGCCCAAAATCTACTATATTAGCTCTTCTGAAAATGTGGTCGACTAGATTTTTTGTAATGATTTCCACAAGTTTGAAAACCAAAAACTGTACATTGACCTTGAAAACTCCTCAACCTGACCTGGAAAAACCTTGAAATGACCTTGATTTTTTAACATCCCGTTCTGTGGCCACCCTGCACTTAATCTCTTGACCCCAGAGGTGAAGAGCACAAGCTCTATGTTCGTGAATTTAATGACAGGGTGGGCCAGACAGCGATCCATGAACAGCATGATTTTTCTGTTTCACCCTCCAACTTCGGCATCAAAAGCCTTTAGCCACTGTGTAAAAATTTGTCCTGTCATCCATGCTTGTGTTGGACTCGTAAGTACAGGGAATATTTCACTGGCCACAAAAAGTTCAGGGATGCATGGATTTTCCAGTAATTAATGGTTTCAGTTTATCACATCCAGTCATGGTCGTGCAGAGGAGAACTGTAAGCCTCTCCTTACTCCTTTTGCCGCAGTTGCTCTTAACAGCCAAAGTTTTTTCCAGCTGTAAATTGTAAAACAGTGCTGTCTCATCCACATTGTATATGCCCTAATTATGTGGAGAAAAGAAACAGTTTGTCACACTAAATACAAGGCCTATCTTACAGTTTATAGTATTTAAATGATAATTTTTTTGCAATACTTTCCTTTTCTTCGTATCTTTCAAGGATCGAGTTGAGAATTGGAAGCCAATCATGTACCGCTTGCTCATTTACTTCACTGGATTCACTGCTAATTATGTGGAGTGATATTCTTCCTTTAAATCGGTTCAGCCAACCATCCGTGCTACAGAAATTGTCCAGTTCCATGCGAAGGGCAAGCAGCTTTCGCTTGTATCTTTGTTCCACTTATAGGAATTTCTAGAGATCGCTGCTGGGTGAAACATTCAAATAGAATGGACTCCAACTCTGTATTAGCCGCTGGTCGTAGTTTTTTTGCACCCTCCTGGATTGGTTTGCATCATGAATGCAGACTTTATTTTTTCTTTGTTCTTCCAAATCTTAGAGTCTAGATGACAGGCCATACCATCTGCCGATTTCAGATTTACTTATGGTTTCCTTTTTTGCACAATTTCAAAATCTTTGCTAGCCTTTCTTTTACTCACCATCACAGAACTGTAGCACTAGAAATTATTAGCAAGCACTCCTGAACGGACTCACGTCTAATGATCGTCTGATGGAAGAGCCATGACCATGATGTGGAGAAGCACCTAATGCATATCAAATTCACCACAAAAGGCCTAATTCATATCAAATTTCTCTCTCAGGATATTTTCCATTTACATGCTTCGTAACTAATGACTGTGGCACAAGGGAGAGGTTACCCAGGAGAATACCCTTAAATCCAAAACAGCACTGCTTTTATCTCTTATATTCCATCCCATTATACGATTTGGTGCCAAGTTTCGATTGAAAACAAATCTCACAGATGGATGCCAATAAAATAGAAACTTGATTCAAACTGCCAACTAGAGGGATCATTGCTTAAAAGAAACAAGATACATGGGGATAAGATAAAGGAGACGTGAGGGACAAAGGGGATAGTGAAACTCGTGAGACGTCTTCAATTACGAGATATGCTGCCTACAACATGAATATAGAACCGTAGCACTCATTATAACGATACCTCAGATTTTGATCACTCGTTATATTGGAAGTAACTCTCATTCCTTTTTGCTGTGAGAGGGACAATGTCCAAAGAATCACTCTTTATAACACAACTCTCGTTATTTGCTGTACTCGCTTTAACGGATTTCTACTGTATTTAAAAATTAGTCAGAAAACCCTTCCCTTTAGTATTCCAAGGTGAACGAAATATATATTAATCGTAACCCTGGAATAAGACTATCCTGCTTATAACCCGGATTTAATTTGTTCCCCTAAAAAGCATTCCAACCGGGTTTTACTGTAAGTAGGGTTAGTGCCTCTAATTCTCTACTTCTGACTAATTGAAGCTGTTTTGCTGTAAAAGATAGCATAAACGTAAAATAAGTAAAACTTTCACAGATACCATAGGCTAATTACTTGCAAATTTGGTTTTCTGCAAGAATTGCTGGCTCTGACGAAAACTTGCTTAAGATAACTCTTGTGCATTGAGGAATCAGGAGTTTTCACAGACATTCATGATAAAATAATGTATTTTATCAAAAGAAATGAAATTTGAAACATTGTTAGGAGAACTTGCATTTAAGGTGCTGTAAGTAGTTGTTAGAATATATTTCTTCCTCTGTGACTCTAACGTTAACCAAGATAATTTAATGTATGATTATGAACCTTATTTGTTTGTTTAACATTACAAATATATCTTACTACGACATTTTAGATACGCTAGAATATTTGATTTGCAGAGACAACGAGCATATCTCTAAATATGTCTTAATTTTGTTTGTACTTCAATGTAAATATATATTTTCTTCATTTCCATATCCCTTCTTTTCTCAATGACCAAATCTGAAATAATAGCTTTGCAATGAAAATCTTCGATCAATGCCGCAGCCAAATATTCATTGCCATTGCCGGAATAAACTTTCTTTAGACTCAAGCGGAACTACGAGGATCCTTACTACATTATGCTAAGTATTTTCTTTCGGCTAGAATATCCAACGGCAATCTCCGTGCTTATCTCATATTTTGTCTCATATCTTAAGGGGAGTGGATACCTCTCTAAAATTTCTTACTGGGTCATTCCATGTCAAATCAACACAGTTTAGAGGGAAATATTTCCTCACCATCTCAGATTTTCTTAAAATTTTGTATACTTATACTACTTGCTAATACTAATTTAAATGCCAAATTTTAATTTTTATCTCAAACCGTTTCCGAGATATGGCTATGTAAAGTTGTCAAAAACTCGCCAAACAGACGTGAACATTCATTTCTTAAATCCCTCTAGAAGCTTTTCTAGTTCATCCAGAGAGCTGAAAGAGGTGTCATTTTACAGCATTTGAAATACTCTTTCGAATGATATGCAACACGATAAGGGTATTAATGAAAAAAGTTTTTTTTTATCCATATAAAAAATTTGTTTAAATTTTTTTTCAAAAAGTATATAATTTAAAATTCTCAAAATATTAGTATAAATACTTAGTCCTGTTGTAAATCGTACAGTAAAATATGAAAGTGGGGTCTTAATGGGTTCATTGTTAAAAAAATACTCCAGCCTGTGGCACAGCCAGGATTTGCCAATGGGGGGTCCAATGGCTGCTGAGAAAACAAAGAAATGCCTACCTTACATGGGCTAGTACTATATTCAAGTCCGCATGAGTGTACTTACTACAATAAATGTCAATTCTTCCAAAAAATAAATGCAGTTTAACGTGTATGTGGCCAACTTATTACACTTTCCAAGATAGTAGTTTACATAAGCGAACAATTGGAAACTTATCATGAGTGTTGTTTGGATTTATTTTAGAGGTTGGGCAATGCCAGGTATTGGAAATTTTTAAATGAGGCAGTATGATGGGTTCATTAAAACAACTAATTATGGTAAGCTTGTTTTTACATATCGTATTTGTTACCCAGTGTATAGCCAAACATGGAACCCAGTAGGTACTAGCAATAATTTTTAACAATTAAATCATAGGTACTAGTTAAGTATAAATTAACCCACTAACTAAACTGAGGAAAATTTGAGTATTGATTTCAAAAACCTATACCCCTGAAAATTGTCCTTTTCACATCAATTCCTCCAAGAGCCCTCCAAGATTCCTTCTAAAACATAGCCAAGCCACCAGTTTTTTGGCAATGAAGTCATGCCTAACCAAAGTGGTCATCTTACTACAGAATAAATCGATAAACTCTTTGGAAGTTTTTTCCAAGGTCTCCAGATTACATGGTCAACCACTGTTGAAATTGAACTTTTTAAATTAAATTTTCATCAAAAGAGTCTTGTAACATTTTACGGATTTCAGTTACTCCAGGGTAATATTAACAATTTCCCATGTTGCAATCAATTGATGATGGGTAACAAAGCATTTTTGCAATACATTGCTTGTAATTTTTTAGGTTTCCATTTGTTACTTTATTAGGTTTGGCATTCTCTATCATTAACTTAATGTTTTGATGAGTTGTGTACACACAAACAGTGTGTGTGCCACTCTGTCCAGATAAAATGCACAGTTTGGCTCAGCAAACTTATAGAAACCTATTTTAATGTTAGGAAACTTGTCTTGGGAATGTTTTTAAGCTTCTTTAAGATTGCATAAAATAAGTCTTTTTGAAATTTTAGTCTTATTTCCATCTGGTTTTGTAACTGTCACACAGTCCTTCATACTTGGCATTGCCCAACCTCTAAAATAAATCCAAACAACACTCACGATAAGTTTCCAATTGTTCGCTTATGTATTAAAATTTGGCATTTTAATTAGTATTAGCAAGTAGTATAAGTATACAAAATTTTAAGAAAATCTGAGATGGTGAGGTTAAATGGGTGTGTTGATTTGACATGGAATGACCCTACTCGACCTTTTTCTGTTTGTGTTCACCGTTTACGTACTGTTAAGAATTTGAGGGGAAAGTGGAGTGGGTAGTTTGGGAAGGTAGAGGACCCTTCCCTTTCCATGCAAAGGCCAGTTACACACACGACAGTTTTGCTCTGCATAAAATGGTCATATAACCAGGCTGGGGATGCTTACACTCACAAGAACTGGGCTGGCCAGAGACCAGCCTGATTGCTTCTTAGGCGTTGGTGAAAAATTAATTTTTTTTTGTCTTCCAACCTGCCTCAGAATTACGCTTCTCCGTAATGTACTCTCCGTTTGGAAAGAGGACGGTCTAAATGAAACACAATGAGGAATTTCTCTTCTCGAAGTTAATTCCAAGCCCACTGTTTCGCTCTCTTCTCATTTTCGAGATGTTGAATTAGGGATCGGATACAAATAGCAGTATTTATATTTAATTTTTCGTTGTTACCCCCCAGATACAAATGACATCATATACATAACGGCGCCAAAAAAGGACACAATTAGTTAAGTTCAAAATCGTTATTAAATAAGTTATTCTCGAAATTATCCATGAATAACTCTGCTAATATAGACGTTAGGGGAGATCTCATAATTTTCCCTTTATTCAGATTATAATAGTTGTTTTTGAATTGGAAATAATTTTGTGCTAAACATACGTAAGTTAAATCAATGATTTCCTCTCGGATAAGAGGATCAATTCCAGATTTTTGTAATATATTCTGGAGAACTTCTAATGCTTCATCAGTGGGAGTGGATGTGAATATATTTTAAAAATTGATATCCATTACGATATCGCCACTTCTTGTAACGAACTGTCGAATACTCCATGCTTCACTGGAATCGAAAATAACTCGAGTACAGCTTCTCCCTACTTGTGTCTTCCACCAAGTGAAAAGTGGGATTACAATGCACCTCTCGTCTGAAGAAGAACACAGTGAACCCAAGATTTCCTCTATTCTAATAGAGGAAATGAATAGTATGGAAAAATTTCCCTCGCTATTCATATATCTCAGTGTACGCAGAATTCAGTGAACCCCTTCCGCATACCTGCTATTCACTAGCCATTCCATTATCTGTAAATCAGTCAGTCAGTCAGAAAGGGTCTCTTGTTCAATTCCCCCATGATGGCACTAACGCGCGGAGCGACTTTCGCTGTCAAAGCTTTCCAAGTTACTAGTATGTAACACATTATGTCTATGCTCAGGAAAGCTTTCAATTGACAATCAACATTTAATAAAACAGACCTGTGAATTTAAACTTTCCGATCATTGCATAATGTTTAAATAGTGATCTAGTATATCTTTGGCATGCTGATTACGAAACTGCAGTCAGATTTTCTCTATCACATAAGGTTTTTTTACAAAATGAAAATATGAGAAATATGAGGCACGCACACATGTAAAATTACTATTATCACATTTAAGGAATACTTGTTTCTCATTGTTTTCACTCATCTGAACGATCCTATGTTACACTGTTATACCTATGAACATAACATCGTATAATTACATTGTAACGAACCGAGAACCCCCTGATCCTGGTCATATCAAACATCTCTTCCGATGTTTGTACTCAGGGGGTGACAACGCTCATTAAAGAAAATAATAAGCTCTTTTATACCAAGGGAAATCCAAAATTATGGATGTAAGGCTTCTTAAAGATGTGAGCAAGGTGATCCTGCATGAAAAATCGTGATGTTCCTTTAATAACCTATTTGAATATACGGTACCTGCGGCGACTTTCCTCTCGAACACAGTCAATACTATCACACTATTCAAATTCAAACTTTAATTCTCAACAAAACAACATTGAGCAAAGAGAATTGAATCAAATAAGTAACCCAAAAAACACATATATACGCTAATCCCAATCAAATATTCTAGCTTATGTATATTTCAATGAAAAACGTATAGACATAAAAAAACAAAATGTACATCTGGTTGAGACAGCACTATGTACTAAGGAAAATTCGCTACAATAGGTAATGCATTATGTTAACAGATTTCAAGAACCGTGTCAAATGGACCAAATTGCATCAAACATTAAGCCTCATAAACATATTAAGAATGGTGAGTCCACGATTTCAAATTTATAATATTTTGACTTAGCTTAAGAAAATTTTTTGCCTTGCTTTTTGCATGTTAGGTGTAGTTGGATCTTCTCTCTTTAGTAACCAGCAGTAATTTGCCAGCATGTTTTCCATTTCCTTTAGATCTTAGTGGAATCTTTCTCCTTGCTCTTTGCTCAGATTTCCAAGGTTCTCAGGGAAATAGTCCAAATGTGAATGTAACATGTGCACTTTTAAGCTCATACTGCAGCCTAAATCTAGGAAAGAATCAAGCATTCTATCCACAATTTGTTTGTAGTTTGAATCTTTTGTGTTACCAAGAAAGTTTTTGACCACATCCCGGAATGTTTTCCATGCAGATCGTTCTGCAGCGCACATAGTATCTTCAAAATTAGCATCAGAAAAGTTTTCTTATATCAGGACCTATGAAGTTACTCTTTGATTGTTGCATTACTGATGACTAGGAATTGGTGATACAGGTACTGAAAGGATTTACCTTCATTCTTAAGAGCCTCAACAAATTGCTTCATAAGCCCAAGTCTGATATGAAACGGAGGTAAAGTATGTTTGGGTGTCAACAAAAGTTTTTTGTTTTATGTTTTTCGATCCTACAATCCACTATCTATGTGGTCATTCTTTTTGGGTCCAGTGATGTAACCTTGCTCAACTGTCCCACTCACACAGAAAGCACAGGTGCTTTGTGTTAAAACCTAACAGAATACCTATCACTTTAAAATCACCAGACACTTGCCACTTGTGTTCCTGGTACTTCAATTTACACAACATCATCACAGCTAATTGTTTATTGGTCTGAAACAACTATAAAACACCTAATAATTGCTAAAATTATAAACCATTACCAACGAATACCGAAGGATTCGAGGAAGCATTATTACGAACCATCACTTATCATATTTTTAGCGAGGCTCTTTGTCATCGAAGTTCATTTGGTTGAAATAAGGTTATTCTATCGGACATCGGGTGAAATAATGGAAATATTGCCCTAATGCCTATCAGTGAGTAACAGGTAAAATATATACCAAAGAAATAAAAATAAGATTTGAGAATTACTCGAAAACAGTGGGTTATTCCTTTCAGATTTAGTGTAGTGTCGGTGTGCAATGCAGGGTTGCCTATACTCAGATTGTCAATTTTCAATTAAGTATTGCAACAAAACTAAGGCCCATTTAGGTGAATGGCAGTACAATTTTCATTACTCTACTTCCTGCATCATTACAAATATTTTCATCAAAATTCCTGGACAAAAGTGAGAGTCTCTCCTCCTAAGAAGTGCATTAGAGAATGTGTTGAAAGAACTTAATGTGAGATTTAAAATAAAACGTGATGTGATATGGGAATATTAACGTTGGATACTGATCCAGGATGCAAAAGTCCCCCTAAAAAGCAATACAGGATGGCAGCAATGAAACCATTGCAGGACAGTGTAATCAACAACTATTTTTTCTTAAAATTCACAAAAAGTTACTTATAAAATTACCTCATAAAATTTGGTTTCAATGATAATTTAAAGAAACTAATATTATAAAAAATAACAAATTTGTTATTTTTCATGATGACGTATTTCCACAAGACATCGCCTGAGACTGTTGATTTTATAAACTGGTATTAATTGGCAGATCTGAGAATAAGGAGAGAGAGAGAAAGCTAATATGTGTAAGATGTCAAAGTATAGGAGTTGCATATTTACTAGTAAACGTCATGCATGGGGGTTTTAATAATAATAATAATAATAATAATATTTATTAATCCAGAGACATACATAGGCATGTATAGGACAAGTCAATCAACAAATTCACAGACAGTCAATACATAATGAATAGAATACATAATGTACATAATAATTTTGGAATAATGAATAATAAAAATTCAATACATAATGAATTACAATAACATAACACACTCAAAATACATGATATTCAGTAGCAATATAGAATTTAATCACACTTTCTTTTCGATTATAAATTCTTCTACGCTGTAGTAAACTTTATCTGTTAAAAATATTTTCATTTTGTTTGAAAATGCATTGATATTACTCTCCTTTATTGAACTTGGTAAGGCATTAAATATTCTAAGAGCCATTACCTGGAAGCTCCTTGCATATAGGCTAAGCCTGTGAGAAGGAGTTCTCAAAGACAACCTTCCTCTAGTGTCATGGGGATGTTCGATTCTGCCAAGTTCAAACTTACTTAAGTTCGATTTAACATACATAGCAGAAGCATAAATATAGGCTGAGGGCATTGTGAGTATCCCCAAGTGCTTAAAAAAGGGCCTACAAGATTGCCTTCTTCCAATCTTAGCAATTACTCTTATAACCCTTTTTTGCAGTATAAAGATGGTTTTCCAATTAACAGAATTACCCCATATTATAATACCATAAGTCATCATAGAATGAAAAGTGGCAAAATATGCAGTTCTCAGCACATTAATGTCTACTACTGAAGTTAATTTTCCTATCAGGTATGTTGCTTTGCTCAACTTTGTTCCAAGATATTTAATGTGGTCATACCAGCTTAATCTTGGGTCAATTACAATACCTAAATATGTTATTGGGGTTTGATTTGTGTTTTGAGCATTCTTGGCTAGAGAAATTTTTAAACATTGATACTTGCTTTCATTTGCAAAGAGTTGATTCTCATTAAACCAATCAGTAATATTTTTAAACTCTATCTCATTGATTGAATCTACATCCACCTGTTCTTTGCTTTTTGTGAGGATAGCAGTATCATCAGCAAATTGGAAAACTTTTGCTCTACAAGAGTAATGTAGGTCATTTACATATATCAGGAACAGATATGGTCCAAGGACAGATCCTTGAGGAACCCCATACTTAACTAGATTTTTTGGAGACAACTTATTATTTACATGCACACATTGATATCTGTCTTTCAGGAAACTCTCTATGAGATGCAGAGGAGTACCTCTTACACCATAGGAGTTTAATTTTGAGAAAAGCTTGGAGTGACATACACTATCAAATGCCTTAGTTAAATCACTGAAAGCAAGGATAGTACTCTCATTATTCTCTAAAGAGAAGTAAACATCACTAATCATGGACATTACACAATCAATTGTTCCTCTACCTTTCAGAAAGCCAAATTGTGTTTTGCTTATCAGATTATTCAATTCAAAATAGTTATTTAACCTTAAAAGTAATGCCTTCTCTATGATCTTAGATATAATTGGTGTATTTGCTATTGGTCTATAGCTAGATGGATCTTCTTTATCACCTTTCTTAAATAATGGGATGATTTTAGTGAGCTTAAGTTCTTTTGGATAGATACCCGATTCAAATATTTCATTAATCAATCTAGTAAGAGGTTGTGTCACAGTGTGAGATATATTTTTTAATAAGTTAGAATTCACCCCATAGATATCGCAGCAGTTGCTGCTTTTCAGACCAGAAATTAAATTACAAATTTCTTTTTCATTGACTGGTTCTTAGTAAAATGATTTTTGGCAAGAAAATTTAAGTTTACTGTGATCTTTACTATGCTGTGGAATTTTTGAAGCTTTTACAAGATTTTCAATAACATTAGTAAAATAATTATTCAAAATAGTTGGTGACAAGCCAGTTGAAATATTCTTTGCTTTATGATTAGTTTCAGTTTTAATAACTTTCCACAAAGCTTTTGTTTTATTATTTGAATTTATAATGAAATTATTATTGGCTTCAATTTTTGCTTTCTTGATGGCTTTCTTATAGTCTCTTTTTAATGCTAAGTATTCAATTTTTCTGTCTTTATTTGAGTCTCTATGAAGATGTTCATAGGCATTTAACAGTCTGTCCCTCATGTGAAACAGATCATCATTAAACCAAGATATTTTACATGTATCAGTCTTAACCTTTCTGGCCTTTTCTGGCATGCAATAATTTAAAAGGTCAATAAATAAAGACCAAAAATCTGAAAAATAATCATATTTCATAGGGGTGTTATAAAGAAATGACCAATCATAAGTTCTTAACATGCTATTCAGCTTGGTAAATGACTCCTTACTTAATTTTCTTGAATAAATAACTTTTTCCTCCTCATTGAAAATAGTAAAGTAAACCCATATGATCAGATAGACCAGTTGGAACTACAGTAGTTGAAAAGTTCAAATTTGTCAGTACATTATCTATACATTTACCACTTGCTGGTCTAGTGGATTCATTTACCATGTGCTGAAGACCAGTAGAGTGTATCACATTTAAAAACTGAAATAGCTTAACATTGCTACTGTCTTCATCAAACTGAACATTGAAATCTCCCATTACAACTATGTTACACTTTAATTCCATCAGTTTCATGAATATATGAAATGAGTTATTGAGAAATATATCAAAATCTCCATTAGGAGATCTATACATAGCTAGTATTACCAAGTTATGATATTTTAATCTAATGGCTGTAACTTCACAGTGGTATTCAATAGCCATGTCGTTAATTAGTTTTAATGGAGAACACTGTACACCTGGTTTAGCATAAATTGCAACCCCTCCATGTAAAGTTGAAGTTCTACAATAATTTGATACAAGACAATGAGAATTAATACAAAATTGTTCAATTTCATCCATCTTCAACCAGTGCTCACAAATACAGGCAATGTCTACTTCATATTTATCTAACAATAACTCAAACTCATTCACTTTTTTCCTTAGAGACTGAACATTTTGGTGTAAAATATTCAGTTTACCCATACTTTCCTGTTTACTGATGTTTGATGTAATTTGATTTTCACCATTTTGATCACTAACAACAAGTCTTTCACTCTTAGGTAACAATTCTATAGCTGTGGTTTGATTTTTGGCCATGCTCTCAATCATATCATTAACATTTATATTCACATTACTATTAATACCTTCTGCCATATAATGGCCATCTACTACTCTGTTCAAAAGTTTCCCTGATTCCATAATAGAGTTGTCACATTTTCAATTACCCTCCTTAATTTGTAAGATCCTTTATAATTAAGGTGGAGGCCATCTTTTCCCAAACATGTTTCATCAATGACTTTGTTTACATCCAAGAATAACACTTTTAAAGCTTGACATGCCCATCTAATATTTTCATTAACCTTACTTATAAATTTAGAATTGATATCCCTTCTAATGACAATCCCATTTACAATTATATTTGCGTTAGGAAATCTTTGTCTAGTGGCTCTAATGAGACAATAGATTTCACCCATAACATCTTCAGGACACTTAGCTATTTTTAAATTGTTTGTACCTACATGTAAGACTACTGAGTCAACCTTGTCGGAGCTTTCATCCTCTAGTTTACGCTGCAACTGTTCTGCTCTAATCCCTGGGAAGACTTTTTTCTCAGCACCTTCTACCTGAACATGTTTCAGCATAGAATCACCCAGTAGCAGCACCTGGTGGTTTGATGCTGATTCTGCGGACTGGATCCTCTTCTTCACTACTTCACTGCTCTGGGAGGTCACTAATGGGCGGGTATTATTCACACAGTCCACATTTTCTGATGTATTTAAGACTTCATACTTATTTTTAGTTCTGAGCCTTTCATTGCTACTTACAGTTCGATTCTGGTTGCGTATAATCTTCTTTTTTCGCACCACCGTTGTAAAACCACCATTTTCCCTAAATTTTGTAAGTTCTTCTTCCAACAAACTTTTTTCTTGCACAAGTAATGTGTTCCTTTCTTTAAGAACTTTTACCTCTTCCATCAGAGATTAAATAACGCTGTCTTTCCTTTCAATTTCCTTCTTCCTCATGGCGTCCCTCTCATGTTCTGAACACATTGTGCACAACCAGGAACTATTTTCATTTACATCTTCAATATTAGCCCTTGCACACTTAAAGTGAATTAGAAGTGAGCATAGATTACACTTAATTCCATTTACTACACGCTTGTTACATAATCTACACTTATTGGAGGTATTTTTCTTATTATCATGGTTTTCCATGACGGCAACTTCAGCACATGGTGCCATCTTGATTTTCTGTAGTCACGTTCAGAGAAATTCACGACAAAAATTAGTGAAAATAATTCCTAACCGCCGTCAGATTTTATCCCCTTCACTCACGCACGACCACTAAGGTATAAACTTCCGATCTATTGATTAATAATCACGAATAAGTCCTTATTAAGTCCCTGATTCGTTTGTTAATTGCTCTATCACTAAACGCGTCCTAACCCTACCAGCGCCATCTTGGCATTCAATTTCAGCGTTTATTTTTCTTTTTATTCATTCTTTTAATTTCAGCGTTTATATATTCAGCATTTAAATATAGATTACTTAATAATAACTTATCAATAGCCTATATTTTTAACATGTACTAATCAGGATAGAATTTTGACCTAAGAATATTAGCAAAATTCCTTCAAAATTATATATTCCGTTTCTTCGAGCACTATGCAATTTGTGAGAATTATATAAACCCGCAGCTTTAAAGCCTCGTTTATGTTAAAATGTTGTTCGTCTCCCAAAAATCTCCGCTTTCCTCACTATGATATTCAGTAATATCTATTAAACTCCCTCCTCAATCTTGATAGAACTTGAATTATTTTTAAACATTTCCTTTTACTGTAGACCTCTGGTCCCACTAATATAGAAGGTGTCAATTGTAAGTGTATAATAATTTAAAATTTTTCTGACATGTTGTTGGTTTGACTCTTGATGGATGAATTTCGAATAGATTTGGCCATTATCAAATTTACGTAGTAATTTTTATCAACTATTAATATAGAGTCAACATTCATAAAAAATTATATTTTTAATCCTTAAAATTCCATAAAAGTAGTATTAAAATATACTATCACCTTCCAACCGTTAATTCTCGTCTTAAATTTCAAGGCTATCAATTTAGTATAATATATTCATAGTATATATTCATCTAGGCATCAAATATAGTGTTTGGCAAACAACCCCGTAATTGGTGATGGAACTCAATGTAAATTTAATTGTGAATCTATTATGACTGAATATGCAACTTATTCATATCCTAATTCTAAATACTAATCAGGATAGAATTTTAAGCTAAGAATATTAGCGTAATTCCAAAAAAATTACGAATTCGATTCCATTGAACGTTATGCAGATCGTGAGAATCGCACAAATGCTCTGCTTTAAAATCTCTGGTATTGTACAGGTGAAAATTTGCTTTATTTCGCAAAAGGCTACAAGTGGCGACTTTTCGGTGCGCCGTCTGGCTCGAGACTGGTTGCCTCGTGGCCAGGTAAAAAACAGGAAACATGAAAACAAAAGAAATGAGGTCTGCGCTAGGCGAACTCCCGGCGGGAAGACAAAATTCGCCTAAACATCCCGCCCGCCTCGTCCGGAGGACGAAATACGTCTGAGGCTCCGGATATCAGGCAGCTGCATTCGGCATCGGCAGTGGGCTGAGTCGCACTATTGGCCGCTGTAGCTCCGTATTCGACATCCTGATGGTAACGACTCGAACGTGCCCGTCAGGTCCAGGGTGCACTTTGGTGATGCGGCCCAAAGGCCACTTAGAAGGCGGGTAGCGCTCGTCACGGACGATCACCAGCTGTCCTACTTCAAAATTTTTCCTTGGATCACGCCACCGACTCCGCTGTTGAAGGTGGTGCAGATATTCTTGGGACCATCTTCTCCAGAAGTTTAGCCGCATCCGCTGCACCAGCTGCCACCTAGATAACTTATTATCATTAGGACACTCGGGTTCTGGAATTGTAAATAAATTTTCCCCGATTAGAAAGTGCGCAGGAGTCAGGGCATTCAGGTCATCAGGGTCAGAGGTAAGAGGGCAGAGAGGTCGAGAATTGAGGCAGGCCTCAATCTGAATAAGAAGAGTCGTGAATTCCTCAAATGTCAGAGTGTGTTCACCAACTACTCTGCGCAGATGATGTTTGGTCGACTTTACACCAGCCTCCCAGAGGCCTCCGAAATGAGGTGAACCAGGTGGTATAAAGGACCAATGGGTTCCATCGTTTGCCAGAGATGATGCAACTTCCGCGTAGAATGCAGAAGCAGCACTAAACATCTTGCGTAGCTCCTTGAAAGCCCCTTGGAAGTTCGTCGCGTTATCGCTGTACAGGGTGTTGCACACTCCTCGACGACCAACGAAGCGCCGGTAAGCTGCTAGGAACGATTGAGTGGTGAGATCGCTGACAGCTTCAAGATGTACTGCTCGTGTGACAAAGCATACGAACAATGCCACATAGCCCTTGTACGAGCGATGTCCTCTTCCTTTAGTGGTACGTAAATAGAACGGCCCGGCATAGTCGAGACCAGCTACACTAAAAGGGCGCGCTGGTGTTGTCCTCGATGCGGGAAGATCACCCATCAGTTGAGCTCCAAAGCGCGGTTTTGCACGATGACATCTTACACACTGCCGAGTTAATTTTTTGACTAGTGACCCGTCGCCCAATATCCAAACCTTGTTCCGTAGAACGTTGAGTGTAAGGGTAGGTCCACCATGGAGTGAGGAAAGGTGCGCAGATTCAATCATAAGTTGGCTCAGGTGGGAATTTTTGGGCAAGATTGGCGGGTGCTTGGCAGAAAATGAAAGGAATGAGTATTTCAGGATTCCTCCTACTCGCAAAATACCTTCTTCGTCAAGGAAGGGATTCAGACGTTGCAACGGGTTACGACGGGACAACGGTTTGCCTGAACCTAATAATTTTAATTCTGCTCCGAAGGCCCATGACTGCGTCAACTGGATGGCTTTGTAGCGTGCGGCAGCGAGTTCCTTTGTACTGAGGAAAGTAGTCGCCTCAGGTTGTAGACGCCTGCATCGGGATATAAACCTTAGGCAGTATGCCAGCACTCTGATTAGCCTAGACAGAGTGGAAAACCTTTTGAGAAAAATATTTTCCTCTTCCATCCTCTGCAGAGTGAGTACTTGGGGGGTGGGCAAGGCATCTGGTTGTCGTGGCCAGTTTTCCAATGAGGATGATAGCCACTCCGGTCCTCTCCACCATAACGATGATCTCTGAAGAGAAACTGGATCCAAGCCCCTGCTTGGGAGGTCCGCTGGATTTTGAGGAGACGGTACATGACGCCAAACAGCGGAGGGCAGCTCTGTCTGTATATATGAGACCCTATTAGCTACGAAGGTTTTCCATGAGCAGGGATGTTTCCGTAGCCAAGCGAGAGTCACCTGACTATCCGACCAGGCGAAGACTGGTAGCGCTGATAGCGTGTCAATTCTACGCAGGTAGTTGATTAAGCGGACGAGGAGAGCAGCTCCACATAATTCTAACCTGGGAATTGAGATTGTTTTAACCGGGGCCACCTTGGACTTGGCTGCAAGTAGTGACACCCGGCATTGGTTCACGTCATTAAGGACACGGATATAAACTACCGCCGCGTAGGCTCTCTCTGACGCATCAGCGAATCCATGAAGTTCACATCGTGACGATGGTGTTACTCCCAGCCAGCGATCAATTTTAAGCTCCGATAGTTCAGACAATGCATTGCAGTAGGTCGTCCATCGTTCCACAATATCTGTAGGTAGAGGCGTATCCCAATCGGTCTTTAAGATCCACACATCTTGCATAAGGATTTTTGCCCCAATGGAGACAGGGGCTACCCAGCCTAGTGGATCGAAGAGCCGTGCTATGTTGGAGAGTACCGTTCTTTTCGTGAGGAACATTTTGGTAGCGTCTTGGACCTGAAAGTTGAATCTAAAAAGATCAGCTGCTTGGTTCCACATAAGCCCGAGAGTTTTGACGGACTCTTTGGAGTCGATAGGTTTCGCCTGCTCGATATCTCGATTCTGAGAGGATGACTCACAAAGCAGAGCAGGATGATTGACGGCCCATTTATCTAGTTGAAATCCGGCACAGGCAAGCAATTTCAATAGTTGGCTTTTGATCCTCAAAGCTGAGAAGAGTTCATCGGCCCCGGAGAAGATGTCGTCTACATAGGCATCCTTGTGGAGACAAGCAGCTCCAAGAGGGAAGTGATGCCCCTCATCTTCAATGAGTTGCCGAAGGGACTGCATTGCTAAGAACGGTGCGCAGGAAGTACCGTAAGTCACAGTGCTGAGTCGATAATCGACTGCTGGCGTATCTGGATGAGGCCTTCAGACAATTCTTTGAAGATCCTGATCAGCTGGATGCACTAAAATTTGCCGAAACATCTTCACAATATCGGCGGTGAATACAAAACGGTGACCTCGCCACTTGGTGAGTACTAGCGCAAGGTCATTTTGTAAAGGAGGACCAGGGAGAAGGAAGTCATTCAAAGAGTGCTGCTGTGAGGTACGTCGTGATGCGTCGAATACAACTCGGAGTTTCAATGATGAAGGATGGATGACTGCATGGTGAGGTAAGTACCACGCCCGCTTGACTTGAGAGTCGAAACTAGGGACCCTTTCCATGTGCCCAAGTTTTTCGTACATCCTCATGAAGTCACGATAGAGAGGTGCAAGCTCTGGCTCCCGTATGAATCGTCGCTCAGTTGATGCAAGAGACCTAAGCGCCATCCGACGTGTCTCCTCCACAGAATCAGGAAGCTCCGATGAAATCGGAAGGCGAACGATGTACCTTCCGTCCGGTCCACGTGAGTGAGTGTCTTTAAAGTGCAGCAGACATTGTTCCTCTTCTGGGCGTAATGTCTTGGTGGAAGGAGGAATTTCCTCTATTTCCCAGAAGCGTTGAAGAGAATCTTCAAGATCCTGGAAAGCGGAACAATGCAACGAAACCAGGGATTTACTCGAGGAAGACTCCGCCCGCCGTGATCCACTCGATTCACATGAGCCCGTTATGACCCATCCAAGAGTAGTGTTCTGGGCGATGATTTTGCGTTGAGGGAATCGTTGCAGCCCTTGACGAAGAACTTGACCATAAACGTCAGCACCCAGGATGAGGTCAATTGTCTGCGGCTGATGAAATAGTGGGTCAGCCAACTGCAAATTGGAGAAAGAAGACAGGTCCATCTCGACTATCTCCTTCGCAGGAAGTTGATTTGTCAGACGCGGCAGCACCAATGCCTCGCATTCGAGATGGAACGACTGGTCGTAATTAGAAGAGAGTGTAAGTTGAACTAACTTCAGTGCAGTGCCAGCCTCAGCCGCCCCGAGTCCTGACAGAGGAATGTGCGTTCGCTGGTGAGGTAGATGCAGAAGTTGCGCCAAGGACTCCGTGATGAAAGATGCTTCGGAGCCATTGTCCAGCAGGGCTCGAGCTTGAGTTTGAACTCCATGTGGTCCCAAGACCACTACCCGTGCTGTGGCGAGAAGGACGGTATAATGTGGAGCAGCCATAGCGGTCAGTGAGGTGACTGCCAATCCTGAGGTCGCAGCGATCTGGTTTGATTGATGATTGTCATCCGAATCCGTAGCAGAGTGAAGGGCGTCGTTGTTCACTAATTCCGTATGCAGGAGCGTGTGATGCCGCCCACGACACCGTAAGCATCGCTTTTCCGACTTGCAGTCCCTGAGGCGATGATGACCCAAGCAGTTAAAGCAAACGCCCAGTCGACGAACTTCCTCTCTTCTCTCTGAGGGCGTCTTTTCCGTAAAGCGAGGGCAGGTGGCTAAATAGTGACTCAATGGGCAGAGTCCACACTTGCGAGCGGTTTTGGGAGATCCTGTTTTCCTTTGCGCGTGAAATGACTTCGCCTCCGACGAAAAAGATTTAGAGGAAAAGGCGCTCCCTCTACCCGAACCTGGAATAGTAGTTATCATATCTAACGCCCGTATGCGACCTTCCAGGAATTTCATTAGCTCCTTAAAACTGGGAAAAGGGTTAGTATCCAACTGATTCTCTAATGTCGGATCGGTCACTACGTCCTTGGAACTAAGGTGCGCCTCCCAGGACTTTCGTGACTCCTTGTCCAAACGTTGAGTTGTGATGAAAACAAGCCAGTCATCCCATGTCGCTACTGGTCGGCCGAGATTCTCGAGTGCGCGAACCGCTTGATGTGTTTTGTCAACTAAAGTCCGCAGTTCCAACGCTGATTCCCTCATAATTTTCGGAAGATTCATCAGGATGGAAAGATAAGTATGCAAACCGAGTCGCGGATTGCAGTATCTAGCCTTCAGAGCCTCCCAGGTTGACTTGTAATTAGCATCCGTTACCGAGATGTTCTTGACAAAATCCGCGGCAGAATCTCTCAAACACAGTTTAAGGTATTGCAGCTTAGTTGCTGCTGAAAATCGAGGCTCCGCATCTACGATTGCCGTAAATAAATCGCAGAACGACTCCCAGTCGGCATAACCACCCGAAAATGTTGGGAGTGTTGTTTTTGGAAGCTGTACCGGTAACTGATTATTGATATCGTTAGCCTGATCGACGTCACTTTGGATAGGTACGGGCAGGGGTATTACGGTGATTCGCGCAAGCATCTCGCGTAATTCAGCATCCGCATCATGATAACTCTCCTGAGTCTGCTCGTACCGACTCTCAGTAAAATATGTCTCCTTAATTGCGTCCTCACGCGTCGCTAGCTCAAAATTCGTCGTGGAATACTCGCTCCAGTAACGCTCAAGAGAGCGCAATCTCGTTTCAATGGCTTCTTTTGTGATATTTGCGACTCCTTTCTTTTTCAAATTCGGAACAAATCGGATAATCAAACGTTCCCGTTGCTCCTGCTGCGCGATCAACTGCTTCGTCGTTAGAGACATGATTCACACTAAGATACAAAGGAGTGCTGAGGTGCGAATTTAAGCGGATGTCCAAAACAATGCGCGAGAAGTTAAGGAGTCCAAGAGACTAACCCAACGTCTTACAGAGGAACAGCCTCGAAAGTTAAAAGATTACGACAGAACCGCAATTGGTGACGAAGAGTAACAGCATACGAGGAACAGCCTCGAAAATGTAACCACAACAGAACAGCTGTGGAGCGAACAATAGCGGAATGTGAGGATCAGCCTCGAAAGTAAATGCTCGACAGAAGATGTCGGCAGTGAACAATAGTGGTGTACGAGGATCAGCCTCGAAAGTAAATGCACGACAGAAGAACTGTCGCGACGAACGATAAGAGTAAATGAGGAACAGCCTCGAAAATGAAATACACGACAGAGGAACTGTCGGAGCGAACAATAGCAGTAATTGAGGAACAGCCTCGAAAATGAAAACACGACAGAACAGCTGTCGCGACGAACAATAACAGTAAATGAGGAGCAGCCTCGAAAATGAAAACAACACGACAGAACCGCTGCCGATGGCGAGAGGGGTGGTCGAAGTGAGGGTAAATAGTGAAGCAGGTAAAGAAGGGACCACGAAGTGAGGAGGCAAAAAGAGAAAGTGAGTCCGAAGTCCAGCGCCGTAGGGCGCGTCGAATTGAGACGACCGATCGGAAGAATAGAGACAGAACGCGTTTAACTCACAGAACGTTCCGCAATCACCACTTGTCCTTCTTCGTAACTCAGTCAGATTTGAAGATCCGACGTAGAAAGGAATATTCGAAGTATAAACGTAGTTCCAGGGTGGAAATGAATATCCCGCGTAGATAGGAAGTTCCGGCGTGGTAAAGACGATCCTGAGTATGAACGAAGATTCGGCGTGGAGAAAGTATCCAGCGTAGATATGATGATCCGGTGCAGTAAAGACGATCCGGCGTATGAATGGATATCCAGCGTAGATACGAAGATCCGGCGTAGCAATGGCTATCCGGCCCGAAGGACCAAATTTTGTACAGGTGAAAATTTGCTTTATTTCGCAAAAGGCTACAAGTGGCGACTTTTCGGTGCGCCGTCTGGCTCGAGACTGGTTGCCTCGTGGCCAGGTAAAAAACAGGAAACATGAAAACAAAAGAAATGAGGTCTGCGCTAGGCGAACTCCCGGCGGGAAGACAAAATTCGCCTAAACAGGTATTAAACTAAGTTTGCAAAGAATATTCATCGGTGGTTATTAGAGTGATATATAGTTTATTTCTGTCATTTATGTTTAATATTTGAGTCCTTTATCCCCTTGTACTAGGCTGAAAATGTAACTTTAAACATGCTACTGCTTCCCAAGGAAAAACGGACGAACTAGATGGTTAAGGCAGCCTCCCGGTTAGAGGAAGATCCCGGGTTCGATTCCCGGCCCTGTCAGACTTTTTTCAAGTCCGTTTTTCCTTGGGAATTTTCCTGGGTGCACGCCCTTATGTGCAAAGTCACCTTTACCCTTTCCTTATATGCTACTGCTTATCCTAAAGTGATCTTTGAATACATTTCTATATTTTCTTACTTGAATAAATCTTTCATTCACAGCAAATGAGATTGAATATTGAGTTAATGCGGCTTTGCAGACTTCATCGTAACTTAAGTATCTTGGTATTTTGGATTGGAAAGTTTGGTATTTGTTATCTATCATTAATTTTGAAGCATGTGTTATGATTAAGGTTGTTACACTGGTATTTATGAAATTTAACATCACTGTTGAGAATCAATAGGCACTTCTGCTAGTATACCTATAAATATAGATGTATGTATGTATGTGGAATATCGTTTACTATTCGAAATTGCAAGAATTTTGATCAAATGTATGAAAATTTGGGTAAAATTTCGATGTGGTAAACAACCCATCCCCCTTGGCGATCTAGGCGATTGAGGATTCTAGCTCAAGAGTTTATCCTTAGAATGCATTGGGATTTTAAGCCCACTTAAAATTAATGCTGTAAATAAAACATAGACTATACGAGGAAGAAATTTAAACATTATTATCTATAAGATTTAAAGATAATCAATTACAAACAATATCCTGTAAACAACCTCTCGGACAAATATACGAAGATTAAAAAAATTTGAATTTTGTTAATGAGTCTGTAGCAACCAAGTTTTATTTATATCAACACATACCGAAAGGACGTAATGCAGAAAAATAACTTTTTCTTACGAGGAGTCTTCATTCCTTAACGAAGGAAATGCGTCTCCTCATGCATTGGAAAGACACTCGCTACCCAGACCTTACCCTTATAATCCTTTTGTCTCTTCCCTTTCTTCTGAACACACCGAGGCCCATGGTTGTTAATGGAGTGAGGAGAGAGGGGAGTTGTGGTTTGGGGAGCTTACCAAGAGTCTTGACTGCAGTGCCTTTCCTCCAGTAAAGCCTCTTCCTTAAAATGTGCTAAACATCATCTCGTGTTGAAAGATTACAGCAATTGTGTCATACTTACGTTCTAATTAAATATTCTTCATCCAAAGTTAAAGAATGTAGCTTTGCCTGGAACGAAAGTTAATATTTATATCACCTCTCATTGCAGAGCACCACTTGAAAGAAAATGATCTATTCTTAAGCATGTTTAATATGATATGCTTACAGTTGTGTACTTGATCAAACCTTGTGGTTGTAGCTTCATCTTTTAACTGTCGAATGGTGAAAAATAAATATATTATTTTTATTAATACCTACGTAGCGATCTAAACTCCAACGGTCCAAAAATGCTTTTTCAAGCGAGGTATCCAATGCCCTTAAGGTGATCCTTATCGTGCAGATACATCATCTTCTCTGACCATTGCCAATTAAAGTCTATGCTAGCAGTTCCTCCAGTGGCCGTTCGGATTGCTGGTGAGGTGTGGCGTTAATTTTGGCCAGGAGTGTACATTTAACTGATTATAAGCATAATGTTTATTATAATCTATAATGATTCTAATGTTGAGGTTATAATAAATGTTTATTCCATATTGTTCAATTTCATTCATTGTCATTCATAGTCATTGATTATGTAGTTTGTGAATGAAAAATATCTCAGGAAAGCAATTTGGTTTGAATTAAGAATATCTAATGATATACCATTACTTTTCAGCAATTATTGAGCAATAATTTTAAACATTTTATGGTTTATATCATTAATGCACATTTCTACATGTTATGGTTTATGAGTCAATGAAGTAATAATTTTGATGCAAATGTACTTCTTTATGCATTCTGAAACATTTGTGTAAGGATTAAAAACCCTACAGTTCCATTCTGCCTCTGCTCTTGGATTCGAGAGGACAGACATTTAGTATTATGAATCTGCTATAATGAATACTTTTGAAATTATCGTCAGCCCTCATTATAAAGGACTTCTACTGTACTTCTAATTTATTTCCATTTGACAGATAACCCAAAACTTTTTCCATCCATCAGTATGATCAAAGTGTGAAATTCCTTCCCATTATTGATAATGCTGTGTATTTTGCCACCACTTTACTCCTCACCTACGTATCATTTAATCATTAGTAGGTACTGAAAATCTTACTCGGCTGTTGTAATATACGAAATGTTATATGCCAAACAAGGATCACCATAAATGGAGCATCAAATGGGTGCCATGTGATTGAATGAATGCCAAGCGCGTTATGTAGTCCAAATTGGATTGGGGGAGTGAAAACATGACTTAGGCATGCAGTAGAGAATAATTTATTGATTGCTGGAAAATTTTCAGCTATATAGATTTAGCTCTTTATTTGTTTAAAAAATATACATTTTTAAAAGGTAAATGAAGATGTAATAAAAAAGGAATACCTCAACCTCGCAAAGAAATATTTAGTATGGGTGAGAAAAGGTATTTTAGAAGTGATGAAATTCTTATCTTTGGATACTGAGAACAGAAATCACAGAAAAGGCCAGTTTCGTTACTGTCCACTAACTTGATAGCTAAAAGCAGTTGTCTTTTGCAAGGGTGAGCAATTTCCAAATGAAAGGCCATAAATCATTGAGCACTACATGCACAGCATAGATTCTTCAGATATTATGTTGTATGTAGATGCAAGAAGATCATTGAATTACTGGAAGAAAGTTCTCTTCAATTTAATTTGTAGAATGGTGCTAAATGCTTACATAATTTATAAATCAAGTAATCTTGTAAAGCAATTGTCAAGATTACAACAGTTTATGTCGGAAATAATAGATTGAATTGAAGGTGAATTCACAATCAGTCATCTCAAAGGACAGCATTGCAAGCGACATCCAGGATATGAAAAGGGAAAAGGTTTGTGTTGTGAGGGAAACACATTGGCCCTGTCCATAGGACTGTTTGTGTCAAATTTGTAAAAGGTCCACATGGAATTTATATGCCTCATCATATTTGGGAATAATTATTTATTTGATTTGGAAGAAGGTTTGTCTAGTGTTGATATTATCTAAGTAATAACAGGCTTAAGTTATTGTTGTTATTATTCAAATAACGTGTATCATAAAATCTTTTCATGTATTGTTATCTAGTCTAGGTGAACTTTCACCTTACTTAGGTCCAACATTTTTGTTGTAAATTTGTACAATTTCTTTGTTTTCTATATTTACTGCCCAAGGAAGAACTGACATGAAAAAAGTCTGAAAATACCGTACACAAACCCCAATTGCCGGTCAGTTGCTCTACCAATTAAGCTATCAAGCCAGAACATTTTAATATGCCGTTGGGGAGACTTTGTAAGAAAGAGGATTTGTCTGACTATGAGGCACTGGTCCTCTAAGAGGCCGTGGAAGGGAGGACCCTCTTAAGAGAAAAATCCTTTTTAATTCCCGTCTTGTCACTTTTTTCATGTCCTTAGAAATTTTCTTAGCTGCAAGACCTTATTGTGTAAATACATCATTTAATCTTTCCTTCTTATTAAATTAAAATTTCTTAGAAAAATAATGGTATTTTATGTTTAAGAATGTTAAATTTTTTACAATCTGACTGTATTTCTCGATTTTTGGGCCAAAATGAAAAATAATGTTTCAATTTTATAAATGTGAAATTAAACTATAAAGATTGCCTGTTTTTGAAAAAAAAACGATTTTTCCATAATCATATGGAAGGAAGTATTCACTTTGGAATAAATAAGAAATCATGAAAAATAGTGAAAAAAACATAATGATTTATTGAACAATGGCCTACAAAATGAGCAAAATTTCCATGGCTTTAGATGGGCGAATCCAATGCAATTACTTCAATATCATTTATTTTAACCCGACTCCAAATGATATTGAATTGATCTTTCAGAACTGATCTATATAATATGGATGTATTTCAGATAAGATTGGTTGGGCTCTCTCTTAGTGGTTGTTTTGTATCGTTTAGAGTGACGTCCATAGGCTAGAGTGGTCACGTGAAGTATTGGTTCATATTATACTGCTTCATTGTAGTATGTTCAGGCATGAGCTCTCAATTGTTCTGTTGTGACTTCCTTCGAGAGGTTATCAGCTGAGTTTGAGCTGCTATGTTCTTCAAAGAAATCTCTTGGGAATCTTCGTCGCTGATGAGTAGAACGACCGATGAGAATGTTTTTCGTTCAGTTTCGAATGTAGCCATTCAAAAATTACTCATCTGAGTCAATTTCAAACAGATATTACCTGAAATCCTACGAAATAAATGCAACACTCGCTGTTTAATATATCACAGAAATGTAAATAAACAATAATATTAAGCAGTACATTGTAGAGAAAATAATATCATCTATCCTGAAATACTCTCAGTCGTTCAACTTGTCAGTGATTTGTCAAGAGATTTGTTTGAGAAACAAAGCTCAAACTCAGGCGATAGTCTCTCAAAGGAAGTCACAACAGAATAATTTAGAGCTCATGTCTGAATGTACTAGAATGAAGTGATACAATATGAACCAATACTTGTATTTTGAAGATATTTGAAAAGAAAACATGATGCAGTGATGACAAATAACTCCAAAATGATGATTTAAAACTATTAGTTGACTTGTCAATCGCTGAGCAGGAAGCCATCTTTGCTCAGGATAGCAATACTTCACGTGACCATTCTATTCTTTTGAATATGATCTCGTGCTTGAATTGATTTGAATTGATCAGATACTATTTGGGAAATTGATCTTTTCATTGAAAACTCCTATCACTATTACCTACCACAAAGTCACTTTACGTTAAATTTCAGAAAGTAATAAAATTATAGAGTTCATTTCCAGCAATCCTCTCAGGAATTGGAGATAATAATTGTGAATGCACTTAACGGAGAAAATATTTTAACCTAATAGACTTCACAAATTGCATGAATATTATGCCTTTGAAATAGCTAAGATGTTGTTTGGCAGAATTTCTTTATGTAATTCAGGATCCACTGGATCAAAATCTTAAGTTATGTTTTTCTTAAACTTCCTGTCCTACTTGCAGAAATTTGTGTGGCTGAGTGTCCCTCAAAAGAGGAGGCTGTGGGCGTTGCTGCCGTGGCCTCTTGCAAAGCGTGCAGAAGGGACTCCAATTACCAGCGTCTGTTGCAGCAGCCGTGGGCAGGCGTCACTGCACCTCCGCACTTCCACACCCCCGCTGTCCCTTCCACTCGTAATCGCAGGGAGGAGACTCAGGTGCGACGATCTGCTCCTTGGCTGCGCACTGCCAAGAGGAGCCGCACCACAGATGCAGCCATCGAAGAGTGGCCGTCTAACTGGCTCCGACAGAGCAACTGTAGAGAGAAAGACTGTAAGTCATGCTGTTCAAAGGCAAGTGGCGATTCGAAAGCTGGGGAAGACCTTCAACAACAGTGGAGCTCGTACTATGGCCACTGCAGAGGGGCTAGCGAAGACGGCAGTCGGATTCTATGGAACAATGAAAATTCGCTGAGGTTATTCCAGGTTTAGTGTGGCCTTGTTGCAGTGAAAAAACTGTGGCCTTCCTTCCTTCCCTTGTGTTTACCCATCCTTGGTTAGGGCCTGATGAATGGAAATGTATGAGTGAAAATTCAGTAACTGCTAATACGAAATGCTTAATTCAAAACCTTTGCAGTTTTCCCCCTTCAAATGGATAGCCAAATATATTTTATTGTGAAAATAGCCCTGCACTAGTGCTATCATAACCGACATCTTCGTTTGTCTTTTTCCAGTGAACTTTGCTCTCCATTCTCAAAAGTCTTTTTCTTGGAAAATGCAAGTGATAGAGGCCCCAATATCCTTTACCTAGAATTTTAATTGATTCTCATGAAACGCATTCCAAAGTGAGTATATGTTCCTTGTTGACTTCACAAAGATTCCTTAAGTTACGCTTAAATGGCAGCTTGAACTGTACTAGTCTTTGGACACTGGTGAAAATTTCTGAGACATTGTGTTAGTGCTACAGAAGAGAATCTCTACTTAGTTACAGCAATCGTTGTTACATATTATTTAAAATTTCACAGTTATCTGAATAGTTCCTCGAAACTTTGTTTGATCAATTGGTTTTCAAGGACAACATGTGAGAGTGTGATAATAGTAAAAAAGTAACTCGCAGCAAAACCAAAAATCATATTGCGTATGAATATATTAGTATTAGTCGAAAATGACATCGCTCTAAACTATACATGCATATAAATATAATGTTAAATCAAAACCAAACAAAATGTGAAAGAGGTCACTCATTACGCTTCTCGTTATATAAGTAAAACCTAAGTAAGAGCTTTTCAGTGATGAAAGATAGCTTATGGAAAGTATGAAGGAGGATACAATTCGTGTATGTTTACTTTTCATACTTGTCGGGAAAAAGGGCAGTTTGTACGTTTTCCAGCAAACCTAGGCTCAAATAGTATTACATTTGGTGTTAAAGTAAATCTTCCATTTAACTTGACCCCAAATACAGTAATTCACCAGAAGGTTTTGAGCTTCAATACATAATAAATTATTTCTGAATTCTATATTTCATGCCAGTAATATACGTCCATTTATTATTTCTTCGGTTGTCAGCTGGTCTAAGCCTAAATGGCCTTTTTGTCTGATGGCTTATCTTCACTGATTCCTGCTGTATTAAAAAATTCATAAACCTTCTTTCTCTCCTTATTTTATTAAATGTTTTCAGAGTACTTGCAATTAGATGGAACCAAAAATCTGGTCGTAGAAGGCTAAATCTGTATTTGAAAGGAATTGCGCTTCAACGGGTTTCGAGAAGCATTTTAAAATCCTGATTGAGATAGCGTGGGGGTGCAGTCACTGCGTCTCTCTTGCTCACATCCTCACAAAGGTCAGTTTTAACCTATGAAATATTTTTTCACACTGACAAGGTAAATATTTATTTCCTTAACTATTCTAGTGAATGCCTTTCCTTACACTGCACCAAAGTGTATCAAATGGAATAATATACAACATGAGGCATTTGATTATAATCCGCATTTTTTGTTTTAATTCTTTATTTTCAACTAAAAATAAACTAAAACTTTGCGGACCAATCAAAACGTTTTCAGTTTCCAGATTTTATTGATGAGTCTATAAATCCTCATAAAATACTTTTGCATGTTTATACATTATTGCTATTGTTTCCTATTTGTTTCTTTGTCTATCACACCTAAAATTAAAATGGATTGATCAAAAATCTCTCAATCAATTTAAATTTTCCCGTTGTACAGTGGAACCTCAATCTATCGTTTTTCAAGGGGTTGGATGGGAAAACGATGAATGTGGAGAAACAAATAATCCAAGAAATCACTATTAGGGTGTCCTATGAGCGGAAATTTACAGGAACTGTTAGTTCTCTCGGGTATTCTGCTAAAATGGGAAATCTTTAGCTCCATGTCAAAAAATATGCATATACTAAATAAAACTCCCATGTCAGCAGTCAGGAATGATTGGAATTTTGTGTTCAGTGAGCTCTTACCTGGTTTAATTTCACTTTCATTTCTTATAGTATTTCTAATTTACGTAAAGCAAACAATATATAATTATTTTCGCACATAATACGTCAGTTTAGACTGCTTCTAGGAATCGGCAAGAGCTCTCTTCACCCAATCGCAGATTATTTTAGCAGGGACAAAAAATTTGTGTTTCCATTATGCCCTGCTCTGCAACAAGTATTAAAATTTGTCCGGTCCCACAAGTCTAGCAGCCCATGTCACTCGTCAAAACTAAATAACAGACACGGAAATGATATCCTCGTTGTTTACCTTCAGCAAGAATGAACCTTACATTTATTATTTCAAATTATCTTTATGAAAGAAGTCGAGCATGGTCTTTTGCCTCTTGGAGGATTTTTGTCTTAGTTCCAAATGTGACTTTTCAAGACCTAAAATGTTTTCACGATCCCCTTAGCTTCCACTATGAGCATAGAAAAGTGCTTTCACTGTTTGCAAACCTTCGTAAGCCTTGAAGCCTGGAACCAGTTTGCGTTCATCTTCTTCTTCTGTATTATCTGAAGATTTCAATGCTTCACACAATTCTTCGACAGCTTCATTGCCACTTGTCACCACATGATCAACTCGAGAAATCACATTTCTGGCATCTACATAGTTCTTCCCAGTCTAGGCCGAAATCTTCATCACTCCCTCTTCAACCATCTCCCACGTAATTACCACCTGACTCAAATCGGTATCCAGCTTTGTGGAAACAGTTATGAACTGTTTGTGGGCTTACTGGTACTCATGCTGCCATTATGTAGTACATAGCTTCGAGCACATTGATATTTTTCTTCATCGCTTTTCCTGAATCCTTTTGGCAAATGGAGGTTTGCAGTTGGCGTTTTCTATTGTGCGTTTTTAAGCTATGAATGGCTCCTAAATGAAGAGGCTGGAACATAATAGTACAGTTTGCTGGAAACTGTACCACTTCAGCATTTCTAAGAAAGGATGTATCTTTGGAATGTGCCGACAATTATCCACCAAAAGGATGATTTTTCTGTCCTTCTCACCCATTTCAGTGTCTAATGAATGGAGGAACGGAGCATGGTATTTGGCTGGCAGTTTTTGATGGTCCTGAGGGACCTTGGCTTAGATGATTTCCCATTCACCAAAGGAACTTGTTTGTCACTTCCATCACTGTTGACACACAGTAAAACAGTTAGTATGTCTTTGGGATGTTTCCCACCATGACAACATTCTCCTTTGTATTCCCAAGTTTCTGTCAGGAAGCACATTATAGAATAATCCAGTCTCATCTGCATTGTACACATCACCATCCATCAGTACTTTCTACACTTACCGCAGAACTCTCTCCTGCCGCCTCCTTAACACAAGACCATGGTTATCTTTAAAGCAACTTATCCAGCCATTGGATGCACTAATATCATCAATGTTTAGCTGGGTGGCGATCATTTTTGCTTTTTCCTTAAGTGTAACTCCATCAACTGGTATGTTGGACGCATGTGCCTGCTGTTACGGAGTGAATGTTTCCAATTCCACAAATGTCGACTTCCTGGCAGTTTTTCTCTTCTTGGATGCATTACCAAATTATCTATTTGCTCCATGATCTTGTCCTTTTATGCAGAGATTGAATTTAATGTGCTAGCTGACAACCTATGGCGTTTTGAAATGTCTACATGTTTCTCCCCAGGATTTTTTTCTACTTCTTCTACTATTTTGAGACGATCTTACAAAGTTCTTACTTCCTTCTTTGGATGAGCCATGATGCAAAGAAAAATTAAAAAAGTTACGAACAAACCCAAACTGACAGCAATATGTGAATAAAATGAACAAGTGAATGCACTCACAACGAAATGAACTTGGAGAATGATGCTTTTGCAGACACGGAGTTGACTTCAAAGTGCGCAGCGTGATTGTGTGACTATATCTCCAACTGTCTTAAGAGATGGCAATGAAAATAAAATGTAAATTCTTCGTTTTGTTTTTTTTTCAAACGCAGCGAGCAGGAAAGGTTGAGGTGAGACCATGATATACAAACGATACATCAGAGAACAATGTATGCGGGAATAAATTATGTTAACTATATGGAGCTTCATACAGGACTAAGAAAAGCAAACGATAGTTGTAGGAAAACGATCCTTGTGGGAGCGATGGATCGAGGTTCTACTGTACTCTTTAGCTTTAGATTGCACTCTGTTTCCCTCTGTCCCTTGTTGAGTTGTACAACTAAATCATGCTCTGTTAGATTCTGGAGGTAACAATATACATTAAATGTTCCTTTGAAGAATTTTCCTCATTAATCATGATCCTTTGATACAATTTCTTTGGCTGTCTTTGGTTTGGTGAAAATGGTTTGCCTATTCACAATAGTGCAGTTATAGGAAATATTTTTCTCGAGTTTAACATAATTTGATTGAGAAATGACTCAATTGATTGGTAACGCCAAAGTTACAGCAAGAAAGGTATTATTTATCATTCTACTGAGAGAATCATTATTTGTTCTTACCTTGTTATAGATTGCGTGTGTTAGGGAGAATTGTGAAGCCATCAGGCCCCATGAAAGCTTATGCCACTGACATTTCTACAAATTTTACTTAAGTAGAATTGCCTTTCTAACAAAGGTTTCAGATGTTGGGTTGCTGTTTGGCCTCTCATTGAATGTGGACACACTGTTGTAATTGCTATTTAATTGACTTAAGGGCTCTTATAAGAGCCCTGTCATACATCTGTGCCTTTTAACGACTTTAATTTCTTTAACTTTTCTTTGATGGAAAAACCATGTTTTAAATGCTTTCTTTTTAATCATCATTTAATTTAGGAACTTGTCCTTTCTTTAACAATGGTGACCAGGTGTGGTCTAAGAAATCAGGCAGTGAATATATTTGAGAAATGCTTTTGTGTGCTATCAGCGTTTTTGATGTCAATCCAATCTATTACAATTTCTATTCTTTCCATCATTTTGCTGAGTAAGTATGCAGTGGTTTTATTGGCGTCCTTTTCTTCAAAATTCATTCTTTTGGAATTCTTTCAACCTTAACCTCTATTTGCAAAGTAATCTCAAGCCCAAATAACTTCAGAAATTGCAAATAATTCTATGAAAGACTTATGTGCTGAAAGCTTATATTTACTGCAAGTTTATTAATAGCTGTCTGTGATTACTCGAAACGTAAAAGAGTTCGTTAATAATACATTCCTCCATAAAAGGTGATTTTGTTATTCATGTATTAGACTGTGTGTTGCTAGACAACATTTGCTATAAATTGATTGCAATTCAAAACTCGTTATAAAACATGTATTCAATTTGTTTATAAGAGGAATAGAAAGAATATGGAAATTAATTAATCTTGATTTCAGAATTGGTTTAAAATTGTTCCTATGAGAATCACTATTTTTGTAGTTTTGCTCTTAAATTTCAATTTATTCCATTAATAAATTTATGAATGTTTTCATTCATATTATCTAGATTTTAAAGCGACTCTTATTTCTAATGGCATACATTTTAATTAATTTGTTTTTCACCTGCAGAATATTTTCCTGTATATACATATTTTTCTCTTCATTGTATGTTCCAGAAGTCTTTCTTAGAAATCCCATATTAATGCGCTTATAAAAGTTAGAATTTTTGTGTGAGATGGACAGGAACAGGCGTCTTTGCTTCCAAGAAGATATTGTGTTGAAATATATATATCTATTTTATATAGATGCTTCTCCGGATATACCTAGATATACACTCACTCACTCACTCACTCACTGGGGATCAAAATTCTAACCATGTTCCACAAGTGCCACCGACTTGAAATTTTTACGACGTGTTGGCCATAACGTGTAACCTCCAGAAAAAAGCCGACTTTGAACCTCAGTGTCATGGGTTCGATTCCAGAAGGCCCCAAAGTCGCGATTTTCTCCATAAGAATACATGGTGAGGATTTTCGAAAATTTTTTTGGTGCACTTCCCGGAAAAGTAGAGAATTGAAATTCAAGGGATCGCTAGAAGCTGTGCATATCTAACGAAAATCAAAAAGACATCTTCGAATATTATCCTTGGTTCGATGCTATGTCGGGGCAAAAATCGGCCGTTTAAAATGCGTTGTGGCGATTTTTAAGATTTTTTTGCAACCTTTTCGATGGCATAGAAACTTGAAATTCGGCATGAGGTTAGATATCATAAATATATTTCATAATCAAATTTTATATATTTGCTGATGGTCCTTGGTTCGATCCCACAGGGCAATTTGCATTCCTCAATGTATTTCTTATGGAGATAACGGAAACAAATTTTAGGCACACTCCTGGCCAAAATTAACGCAGCACCTCCCTAGCGATCCTTACGGCCGGTGCTGCGTTAATTTTGGCCAGGACTGTACTTCCCAGCATGATATTGACATCAAACTTTACATAAAATAAGATCAAGTCCTTACAAATCAAACAGTACATTCACAGATACCAATGTGTCCTGAGTTCGACACCAGGCGTCTCTACAATCAGTAGTTGATCCTTTTTTTAGGAATTATTTTGAACCATTTCCCAAAAATAGAGAAACTTTAAATTCGATGTATAGATAAGGGTCATAGATACATTTCAAAAATATGTGTTACATTTACAAGATCGTCCTTGGTTCGAATCCAGAGAGCCATTTACATTGGTGAAAAGTAGAACGTCGTTGGATGCAGTTGCAGCCAATATTTCTGCTTGAATTTTCACACATAGTTAGAGATGGTGATCCTCTGTTGTGCTGAATAGTAAGTTCACCAGGAAGACCCGGGTTTGATGCCAGACGGTTAAATTGCAGCGAATTTTAAGAATATTTTCAATCCTCTTTTTTTTCTTTTGAGGACCGCCCCGATATAAAATTAGTGTTGTCGATCTGCTTGCAGTATGCAAGCTACATTTTAATTGTATATATATATATATATATTTACGAGTAAAATGTTGCTTGCATTCTGCAAGCATGTTGATTTAATTTATTTAATTTATTTAAGTTCACGTTCCAAGTTGGCCTTCAGGCCAAGTGGCGACGTTAGAACACAACGTTAGATAGCAGAAATTTCAAGATGACATCATATCGAGAGGGTCCTCAAAAGTAGAAAAAGTATATGAAATATTCTTCAAATTAGCTGCAATTTCTCCGTCCGGCATCAAACTCGGGTCTTCCTGGTGATACTTCCTATGCAACACATTTGAAGAACACCATTTCTAACTATGTGTGAAAATTCAAGCAGAAATATTGGCTGCAACTGCCTCAAAGGACATCTTACTTTTCCCTAATATTCCTTATGAGAGAAAAGTTATTGTGCTCTGGCATCGAACCCAGGAATAGCATGGTCTTATGAAAATTATTTTCTTAAACCAATTCTTACCATACATTTTCTAGCCAAGCACGAACTTCCTATCATTTCGATAAGTGCATCAAAAAAAATAATGAAAAACTACTCCCATGTATTTTAAAAGGCAGATATTTGCATGGCCTTAGCATCGAACCCAGGATATTTTCCGTAAAAGTCATTTATGTTTTCAATAGATTATGACCATATATGTATACACTCCTAGAGTTTTGATTCTCTACTTAACCGGGAAGTATTTTTTAAAAATTCCGGAAAATGAAAGCAATGCATTTCAAAGGAAAAAATCAGGACTTTGGGGCCCTCTGGAATTGAACCCATGACACAGGTTCAAAATTTCAATTTTTTGGCGGTTACACCTTACGGCCAATACGTCGTAAAAATTTCAAGTTGGTGATGCTAGTGGTTTAGCCTGTGAATTTGTATCCTCTCAATCTATCTATCTTTATACATGAATGAATCCAGAGAAGCATCTATATATAATAGATAGAGAGGATACTAATTCGCAGGCTAAACCACAAGAGTCATTGACTTGAAATATTTACAGTATATAGGACCTAACTTATAACTGCCAGAAAAATTGCGATTTAAAACCTCAAGTGTCATGGGTTCGATTCCAGAGGGCCTCAAATTCCCGATTTTTCCCTTTTGAATGCATTGCTTTGAATTTCAGGAATTTTTAAAAAATACTTCCTGGATAGGTAGAGAATCTAAACTCGAGGAGCCCCTAGATATGGTCATGATCTATCGTAAACATTAATGATTTAAACAGAAATTATCCTGGGTTCGATGCTAGGACGATGCAAAAATCTTTCATTTAAAATACATTGAGGTAGTTTTTCATTATTTATTTTGATGCACTTATCGGAATGATAGAAAGTTCTTGCTTAGGTAGGAGATTTATATTAAAACTCTGTTTATAAAAAAAATTAGTAAAGACCATGCTGTTCCTGGTTTTGATGCCGGGGCACATTGAAATTTCTTTCATAAGGAATATAAGGGATAAGTAGGACGTTGTTTGAATCAGTTGCATCCAATATTTCTGCTTAAATTTTCACACATTGTGATAGATGGTGATCTTCTGTTGTGCTGCATAGTTAGTTCACCAGGAAGACCTGGGTTCGATGCCAGACGTTTAAATAGCAGCAAATTTTAAGAATGTTTTCAGTACTTCTTTTTTCTTTTGAGGACCATCTCGATATGATGCCCATATAATATTAGTGTTGTCAATCTGCTTGCAGTATGCAAGATACATTTTACTTGTATATGAATATATACATGAATGGATCCAGAGAAGCAACTATATATTAGATATTATCTATTATATAAAGATGCTACTCCTGATTCATTCATGTATATAGATAGATAGAGAGGATACTAATTCACAGGCTAAACCTCGAACGTCATTGATTTGAAATTTTTACGACGTATTGGTCATAATGTGTAACTGCCAGAAAAATTGCGATTTTGAACCTCAGTGTCATGGGTTCGAATTCAGAGGGCCCCAAAGTCCTGATTTTGCCCATAAAGATACATGGTGGGGATTTTCAAAAATTATTTTGAGGCACTTTCAGGAAAAGTAGAAAGTTGATATTCAAGGGATCGCTAGAAGCCCTGCGTATCCAACGAAATTCAAGAAAACATCTTCGACGATTATCCTTGGTTCGATGCTAGGTCAGGGCAATTTTCCTCCCTTTAATATGTATTGCGGTGATTTTAAAGATTTTTAGTGGATCCCTTCCTGATGGCATGGAAACATGAAACTCGGCAAGTGGATAGAGATTATGAATATATTTTGTAATCAAATTTTAGCAATTTGCTGATGGTCCTTGGTTCGATCCCAGAGGGCCATTTACATTCGTCAATGCATTTCTTATGGAGATAACTGAAACAAATATTAGGTACTTCCCAGCATGATAACAACTGCAAACTTTGCATTAAATAGAATCAAGTCCTAAAAAATACTGTACATTCTTAGCTGCCAATATGTCCTGGGTTCAACACCAGGCATCTCTACAATCAGTTACTGATCCGGTTTTAAAGAAATATTTTGATCCCCTTCCCAATAATATAGAAACTTGAAATTTGGCATATAGATAGAGATTATTAAAATGTTTCAAAAAGTTTGTTTTTAGATTCCTTGATTGTCCTTAGTTGGATCCCAGAAAGCCATTTACATTCCCCAATGCATTTCAGATGGGGATAATGGAGTCTTATTTCAGGATCTTCCTGGTACGAAATGGACTTCAAACTTTGCATTAATTAAGATTGGTTCCTAACAAGTTATTTTGTCTATTTGCATCTGCCAACAGTTCCTTGGTTCAACACCAGGCGTCTACAAATATCAGAATATGCTACGACTTTTAAAATTATCTTAAACTCTTACCGATAACATTGAAACTCAATCAAAACTTGGCATGTGCATAAAGATTATAAATACATTTCATATGCTTCCAGTATGCAAGAAACATTTTACTCGTAAATATAGATGCTTCTCCAGATTCATTCATATATATAAGAATATAGATAGATAGATAGGATACTAATTCATAGGCTAAACCACAAGCGTCATTGACTTCAAATTTTTACAATGTATTGGCCATAACTCCAGAAAAATTTTGATTTTGAACTTCAATGTCGTGGGTTCGATTCCTGAGGGCCCCAAAGTCCCAATTTTTCCCATTTAAATGCATTGCTTTGATAGAGAATTAATACTCAAGGAGCCTATATATATATGGACATGATCTATCGAAAACATTAATGACTTTCACGTAAAATCTCCTGGGTTCTATGCTAGAATGATGCAAAAATCGGCCGTTTAAAATACAATGAGGTAGTTTTTCATTATTTTTTTGATGCACTTATCCAAATGATAGGAAGTTCTTACTTATATGGAAAATGTATATTAAGCCTAGGGTATTGAAAAAAAATTAGATAAGACCGTACTGTTCCTGGGTTCGTGACGGGGCACATTCAAATTTCTCTCATAAGGAATGTATGTGAAAAGTAGGAAGTTTGAGGCAGTTGCAGCCAATATTTCTGCCTGAATTTTTAAACATAGTTAGAGAAGGTGATCTTCTGTTGTGCTGCATAGAAAGTATCACCAGAAAGACCCGGGTTCAATGCTGGGCGGTAAATATATCTCCTACTTAAAACACATTGAGGTAGTTTTCGTTATTTCTTTCATGCACTTATCAAAATAATAGGGAGTTCTTGCATAGATTGAAGATGTATATTAAGACTAAGGTTTTGAAAAAAATTTAGATAAGACCGTACTGTTACTGTGTTCTATGCCAGAGCTCATAAAAATTTCTCACGATTGGAATATAAATGAAATAGTAGGACGTTGTTTTGCGGCAATTGCATGCAATATTTCTGCTTTAATTTCCACACATGGTTAGAGATGGTGATCTTCTGTTGTGCTGCATAGTAGGTTTCCAGGAAGACCCAGGTTCGATGCCAGAGGATGAAATTGCTGCGAATTTTAAGCATATTTTCAATCCTTTTTTTTTTCGAGGACCGTCCCGATATGATTTCGAAGGGAAATTAGTGTTGTCGATCTGCTTGCAGTATGCAAGCTACATTTTACTCGTACTTAGATATCTATTATATATAGACGCTTCTCCGGATATACTTATATATACATTCATTCATAGTGGATCAAAATTCTAACCATGTTCTACTAGTGCCACTGACTTGAAATTTCTACGATGTATTGGCCATAACGTAAAACCTCCAGAAAAAAGCCGACTTTGAACCTCGGTGTCATGGGTTCGATTCCAGAAGGCCCCAAAGTCCCGATTTTCTCCATAAGGATACATGGTGGGGATTTTCGAAAATTATTTTGAGGCACTTCCCGGAAAAGTACAGAGTTGAAATTCAAGGGATCGCTAGAAGCCATGCATATCCAAAGAAAATCAAAAAGACATCTTTGACAATTATCCTTGGTTCGATGCTAGGTCGGGGCAAAAATTGGCCGTTTAAAATGTATTGTGGCGATTTTAAGATTTTTTTGGACCCTTTCCCGACCGCATGGAAACTTGAAATTTGGCATGGGTTTAGAGATCATAAATATATTTCATAATCAAATTTTACATATTAGCTGATGGTCCTTGGTTTGATCCCAGAGAGCCATTTGCACTCCTCAATGCATATCTTATGGAGATAACAGAAACAAGTTTTAGGTACTTCCCGGCCTGATATAGACATCAAACTTTGTAAGAAATAATATCAAGTTCTAATAAGTGATACTGTTCATTCACAGCTACCAATATTTCCTGGGTTCGACACCAGGCGTCTCTAAAAACAGTAACTGATCCGATTTTTAAGAATTATTTTGAACCCCTTCCCATAAAAATTAAAACTTGAAATTCGGTATATGGATAGAAATCATAGATACAATTCAAAAACATGTTTTAGATTTCTAAGGTAGTACTTGGTTCGAATCCAGAGAGCCATTTACAGTCGTAAAAAGTAGAACGTTGTTTGAGGCAGTTGCAGCCAATATCTCTGTTTGAATTTTCACACACAGTTAGAAATGGTGATCTCCTGTTGTGCTGCATAGTAAATTCACCAGGAAGACCCGGGTTCAGTGCCAGATGATTAAATTGCAGCAATTTTTAAGAATATTTTCAATCCTTTTTTTTTTCTTTTGAGAATCTGATATGATGCCGATATGAAATAAGTGTTGTCGATCTTCCTGCAGTATGCAAGCTACATTTTACTTGTGTATATATAGACATGAGTAAAAGCGATTTTGAATCTCAGTGTCATGGGTTCGATTCCAGAAGTCCCTTAAGTCCTGATTTTTCCCGTAAGGATACATAGTGGGGATTTTCGAAAAATTTTTTGAGGCACTTTCTAGAAAAGTATAGAGTTGAAACTCTTGGGATCGCTGAAAGCTGAACACATGCAGAGAAAAATATAAAGACATCTTTGAAGATTATACTTGGTTCGTTCCTAGGTCAGGGCAAATATCTGCTGTTTAACACTAGGAGGACGGTAGTTTCGCCCTACCTAGAAGGACGGCGGCGGTCATTTTGACCGCCTACTTTTAAAATTCGTAATTAAGTACTATTTTAAGTCGCAAAGACATATATTTTGCAGAACTTCTTAATGTGACTTTTGTACAAGTGTTGATAGGATGCTTACCTCATAATTTGTTTAAATTTTAATTAATTAAACAAAACACGGACCGATGTCCTAAATCTGCTGAGTTTTATACTCTGCAATATATTTCTACTCAAACCAGACCAATGAAACTCATATTTTCGGAATAAGTGGTAGAAGGTCCAAATTGTTGATAAAGGTCAGTCACGTTATGCCAAGATTGCTATGCCATCTGACAGAAAGCATATAAAACCACTCGTTCGAGCCTTGGGAAAAATATCCAGAGAATACGATAGTGGAAGAATTTTTGAATAATGTCGTGAAAAATTTCGACCTGGGGTTTTCGTCCATGCAAAATCGTTTCATAACATTTAAAAATAGATGAAACCACTTTCAGCAGGGTTACCAACATATAATTTTTTACCATTATAAAATGTTCATCCAATGATTTTCTCAGATAAATATGAAACTTATATCTGAAATTTATATTCAGCTACCTTTCTTGAACAATTTGAATTCATTTCAGGAACGCTTTATGGAGCAGGGCTGCCAACTGTCAAACCAGATCTCTAAACAGAGAGTTATGTGTTTGCAGTATAAATAACTAAAGAGATATTTTGAGGACAGATTTGATTCATGTGATTCGTTGAAACTCTTTGGGATCCCGAATTAGTTTATAAACTATAAAGAAGCAGGGTGACCAACATCTTTGGCTGTAAAGTCAAGGTAGCGTTCAGATCCTCATGAAAAACCTAACAATTTATCAGGCATTTATCGAAAATGGCCTTTTATTTTACACATTTTATTCTGTACCTTGACTTTACAGACGAAGCTGTTGGTCACCCTGCTTCCTTATAGTTTATATACTAATTCGGGATCCCAAAGAGATTCAACGAATCACATGAAACAAATCTGTGCTCAAAATATCTCTTTAGATATTTATGCTGCAAACGCATAACTCTCTGTTTTGCACTAGGAATACCGAACTTGTCACCCCTTTTAGAACTACCAAATGAAGTCATTTTGACTCCTACCTTATTATTGTTCATATTTGCAGTTTATCTCTGCTTTTATTGAAACATTGCTTTATCTTATGATTTTTCTTGATTATTGTAATTCTTAAAACATGGTATTGACAAAAAATAACGTGTTCATTATTAATGCTAATTTTATAATTTATACCTGCTAAGTCTCGAGTATTTTCAAACGAGTGGATAGGCCATCCCTGAGTACATGTTCTTTTGGTGTATTTAAGTGCCATTTGGTCTACGACATCTACTCCGTATTTAGTTTCATTCTAAAGCTACACCGTTTCAGTAATATTCTTTGTGGAATCACTAGGAACGCCGAAATCTGGATGGACGGAACTAAGAATTATGACATTCTTGTTTGGTTTACCTTGATATACAGAAAGTGTGAAATCATCATTGTTTCTAAACAGTTTAGAGTTATACAATTTTTCTTTCATTGATTTGATCTCTTTTGGTACATCTCGTCTTTTTTTATTCACCGTTCCCACAATGTTGCCTTAGTACAATAGTACCTTGGCATTTTAGCTGTTCAGCGAGTTTGACTGAAGTAAAATAATTATCAACGATTATATTTTGCCCTTTTTTCAGAAATGGCTGCATTAATTTCAGTACTACGTGGTTAGCAAACGGCAATCAGCATGGCGTAAATTATCCTTTCCAACATATGGAAAGCCATTTGTAAGATATTTGCTATCCTTTTCAACAGCTAGCCATTATTTATAGCTGTATTAGTTTTGCTGGGGAAAAGTTGTTCATCAACCGTAATTTAGGGACTGGGTTTGTTGCAAGCTATGTAATTATTAACCACGAATCTATCCCCCACTGCTGAAAAGAGAGCAAAAGTGTCAGTTTTGAGTCGCTGGGATCGATTAGACTTCTCATCAAATCTTAGATATTTTACAAAATTGTGTTCCCCAGTTGTTTGACCAAATACTTGTAATAGAGTAATCATTCTTGCCTGATATTCTGCGGGCGTAAAATATGGCAATACATGGATCTAGCTCTTCATCGGAAAGAAAAAAATCATCATTTTGCCTGCGTGCTTCCTCAATTGATCATCGCTTTATGTGAGTCAGTGTAAACGAGTCGATAAATAATCGCCATGCACTCATAGGACTATCACTAGCTATATTTCTTCTTGCGTGTCTTGTAGGTCCAGGCGCTTCTCTAAATATATTTTGGTTTGCACGCTTACCAGGTAAGTGTTCTCCAATCTTCAGCAGTTTCTATTGGAATCCATCAGCTGACATAAGCGTTCCTGGGGAGTCATCATCGCCTACTGCGGTTGTATTTCTTTCCTCCATCGTCTTCACCACCGCAGTCATCTTTCGAGGAGGTGATTTTGCCTCATTTTGTTGATTGTTTTTGTACTCGGTCTGGAGGATTGCTGGTTTTGTCTGAATCTTCAGTCTCACTGTAAATGTCTTGAGGAATAAAATCTTTGCCATCATCAGAGTCGAAATTATCTTCGTTTTCCATTCCAATTCACCTTCTGGTATTGAATGCAAAATAGAAAGGATTTCATCAGGCTTTAGCCTAATTCTTCCAGCCATGTTGCCAGTCAGGAAAAATGAAGGTCGTACTTCACAGGAATTGTACAGTCCACTAGAGAGTTCACTGGATTCACTAATGCAAATCAAGGGCAGCGCACGATTGCCATGTGCGGCGCCTGGCCTGGTAGGACCGAACATGATAGGACAGTAACTTTGATTCTTTCCAATGGTATATTTTCCTATTTTATATCAATGGAAGGATACGAAGTTACTTTTTCACGTTTGAAAATCAACTTCCATATTATCAAGGCTGAAACAATGGAGCCTGTTAGACAGTACTGCGCTGCAGCAAGACTGATGGATGACGAGAATGGAGGGGGATTGGGAGCAAAGCAGACACGGCGTCTCCCAAACACACGAATTTGAAAGCGTTTCATATGAATTGCATATTCACCACCTTTCTGCAAGGTAAAATAATATCAGGACATTCACATTGTGTGTATTTCCTAATGCGGACCCATAAAATACGAAATGCCTTCAAATATCTTGCAAAAGTTTACCAAAAGAATAATAATTATAGATTTAAGCCAACAATTGCTTAATAACAATTATGGACATAAAAAATAAAAACTTGAACAAATATCACTATATGGTGAAAAGACTAGAAAAATATAGTACAGTCAAAATGACTGTTTGGTAGACAGATAAATTTTGAAAAATGTGTATTATTTTTCATCAAAAACTATTTTCATCTCAAGGCATTCTTTTGTGTCAAAAATTAGTAAAAGTCAATGAATTTCAAGCCGGAATTCATAAAATTTTAGTCAGGGCAGAGAAATGAAAATCGCGAGTAGTCAAAATGACACCATCGGTAGTTCTAGTGTTAGAGATCCAGTCTGACGGTTTGCAGCCGTTTCATAAAGTTAGTATCCATGAAATTAATTTTAATTTTTCAAGAAAGGTAATTGAATTTAAATTTGAGATATGAGTTTGATATTTATCTGAGAAAATAATTGAAAGAACATTTTATAATGATGAAAACTTATAAGTTGGTAACCCTGCTGAAAGTGGTTATATGTATTTTTAAATGTTATAAAACGATTTTGTGTGGATGAAAACCCCAGGTTGGAATTTTTCACTGCATAATTCAAAAAATTCTTCTGCTATCGTATTCTCTGGATATTTTTCCCGAGGCACGAACGAGTTGTTTTATATGCTCTCTGTCAGATGGCATAGCAATCTTGGCATAACGTGACTGACCTTTATCAACAATTTGGACCTTCTACCACTTATTCCGAAAATATGAATTTCATTGGTCTAGTTTTGAGTAAAAAAAATATTGCAGAGTATAAAACTCTGCAGATTTAGGACATCGGTCCGCGTTTTGTTTAATTAATTAAAATTTAAACAAATTATGAGGTAAAGCATCTTATCAGCTCTTGCACAAAAGTCACATTTTGAAGTTCTGCAAAATTCACGTCTTTGCGACTTAAAAAAGTATTTAATTATGAATTTTAAAAGTAGGGGGTCAAAATTCAGCCGCCGTCCTTCTAGGTATAACCTTGTGTAAAATCTAACACATAAGTATTTAAAAAAATTTCATTATATCATATTAAATTTGGGATCGAATTGAGCAAAGTCAAAGAGTTTCTTTTTTATTTAGAAATTTTTCAAGTTAAACTCTGAAAATGGTCAAAATGACCGCCGCTGTCCTTCTAGTGTTAAAATTGCTGCGATTTGTAAGATTTTTTTTAACACTTTCCCTATTAAATATTCATGGTTTTTGGGTTCTCTTCCATGTATTTGTTTTTGTCGGATGACGTTTCAACCGCATTCCAGCAGACGACTGCTGGAATGCGGTCGAAACGTCGTCCGACAAAAACAAATACGTGGAAGAGAACCCAAAAACTATGAATATTTCACTTGAACGCCACGGAAATCTACGAAGTTACTTTCCCTATAAGATGGAAACTTGAAACTGCATGTGGATAGAGATAATTGATATATATTATGTATGCTGTTGAACGTTCTGATGGTGGTCCTTGGTTCGATTCCAGAGAGCCATTTAAATTCCTCAATGCATTTCTTATGGAGATAACAGAAACCAATTTTAGGTACTTCCCAGCATGATATCAGCTTCAAACTTTGCTTAAATTAAGATCAAGCCCTAGCAAGCCATAATGTTTATTCACATCTGCCAATAGCTCCTGGGTTTGACACCATGCATCTCTAAAATCAAAAAATTGATCCGATTTTTAAGAATTATTTTGAACCCCTTCCCAGTACTATAGATACTTGAAATTCAGCATATAGATACATATCATTAATGCATTTCAAATACTCTGTTTTAGTTTTCTGTGATCTTCCTTGCTTCAATGCCAGAGATCCATTTACATGGCCGTATGCATTTCATAAGGGGATAATGGAGTCTTGATTCATTCATTGAACTTCAGTATCATGGGTTTGATTCCAGAGGGCTCCAAAGTCCCGATTTTTCCCATTTAAAAGCATTGCTTTGATTTTTGGGAATTAAAAAAAAATACTTCCCGGATAATAAGAGAATGAAAACTCAAGGAGTCTGTATATACGGTCATGATCTAATGAAAACATTAATGACTTTTACAGAAAATATCCTGGGTGCGATGCTAGGACGATGCAAAAATCTGTCGTTTAAAATACATTGAGTTAGTTTTACATTATTTTTTTAGATGCAGTTATCGAAATGATAGGAAGTTTTTGCTTTTCTAGAAGATGTATATTACGACTTTGTTCAAGAAAAAAATTAAGATAAGACGGTACTGTTCCTGGGTTCAATGCCAGAGCACATTAAAATTTCTCTCGTAAGGAATATAAGGGAAAAGTTGGACGTCATTTGAGGCAGTTGTAACCAATATTTCTGTCTGAATGTTCATACATAGTAAGAGAAGGTGATCTTCTATTGTACTGCATAGGAAGTTTCATCAAAAGGACCTGGGTTCGATGCCAGGCGGTAAATATATCTACTATATGAAATCAATCTTTCAAAATGACTGTGATAAGATGTTTTTAGGAGGAATGTTTTTAAACAAGATGAATAAATAATACAATGAACAAGAATTAGTATTTTTCCTTAGCCTGTATTACAGGAGTTTACCACATACCCATTTTAATCATTGTTGTTTTCAACACAACTTAATCTAAAATTAGATGATGTTGATCAAATATTTTTTTGAATTCTCTCAGTTTTTCGGCTGTATTTTGCCTAAAGTACGAGAAATTCTAGTTTAATTTAGATTCGGTTTGAAGATATAAGCAAGATCATTCCATACTGTGAACAAAAATTCTACTTTTATTAGCAATGTATGGAAAAATCAATGAAAAACGGGTTTTTTAAAAAATTTTCAGTTTTTTGTCTGAATTTTGCATAGTTTTCAAAATAATCTAGTCTTAATTGGACTCGTTTTGATGGAGAAAGCGAGATCTTTCCATATTTGAACAAGAATTCCCCTGTTGTTAATAATATACCTAAAAATTTGCAAAAAATGGTTTTCTTCGAAATTTATTTTGTTTTTTGGAATTGTTTTGCCTAAGCGAGATCTTTCCATATTTTAACAAAAATTTCACTATTACTAGCCAAAGCTTAATTTTAAAAATGCATTTGATTATATGGTCTGATATCCATATAATTTATCCATATAATCTATTCCATAAACTTTCTTATACACCAAGACCCCAGACGCACAATTCAACCTTCTTACTACCACAACAGAAAAAAAGCATTGGAAATGCACTTCATCGTCAATTTTAAAAATTACTAAGACCATTTGTGAAAAGGAAAATCTGTAATTTAAGAACAAAAATGCACCTACATCTATCAAAACTCTTCAGCTTCTAATTTCAGCAAACATTTATTAGAAAAATGACATTTTAGTGATTTCGACAGGACTGTTTTGTACATGTGTGACCGGAGTGCTGAAATAGACGCCTTAGAGACGGTTGAAATTCTGAGAGGTTCTTCCTTGAATATTGTTAATGAATACCTTTTTCCCAATCCCTCCCCCATTTTGAAAACTATAATTTCCCACTTCAGACCATCCACCCCTACCGTTTAAACTTAATGTGTCTTTTGTATCTATGCTGTTTCCCTGTTTTTGAATATTTAGATTTGAATTCCTTCCTTTCCCTCCCCCACCTCACCTTCCTTCCCCCCCTCTCCCTTCCCACCATTACTGTTTTCTGATTCGCCACCTGGTGTGTCTCCTTTTCGTATATATTCTGTGTTGTTTCCTATCCTTTTTCCTGGTGATGCAGCCATGCTGCGAAACCATGGTCGTTTCTGTATTTCTTCTGTGGTTTAGTAAAAGATTCCTCCATATGGATTTTGTTAAACTAGAGAAGCATTAAAAAATGAAAACCAATGATGAATACACCAATTTGCTAATCAATGTGTCTTATTTGAATTGATTTTGTCTTATAACTCATAAAAGCTTTGTAGCATTGAACCATTGTTTAAATAATGATTAAAATTCAAAAGAACAGTCCTAAGGTTCATAATATAAAGTGAAAAAAACTTCATAATATTTATGGAAGCTCAAGTGAATTGTAATGCCTAGTAATTCAAAAATATCAAGAGGCGTCTGTTTAGTTTTAAATTCCCTCTTACGCCATTACTCATTAATTTTATTTCAAACTGAACAATGGAAAAATCACTTCTTCTATAAAAAATTAATTTAACTAAGCTCGAAGAGCAATATAAATAGAACATACTTGTACAAACTTTTTTTTAATTACGACCAACAAGGAAGGAAAATTGTTAAACCATAACTAATTGACAGTGAGCTATAAAAAATGTCATTAAATTTATCATTGAGGACTAATTAACGTATTCTTTGTGCAAAAATTGCGACAGAGTTTGATAAAATTCCAAGTATTAATTTATAAACACTCACATTGGTAGGATTTGGCAAAAAACACTACCTTTCACTATTATCTTCACTTTCTCACATAAGATTTTAAAGCTGACACCCTAAAAGCTCACCTTTTCACTCAAAATAATGAGAAACTGATGGATAGTAAACAATCAAAAATGCTCACTGTAATACAGACAGCTGTTCGTACCATAGTGCAGCAGACTTGTTCTCCGATATCATCAGCTTGTCAACACACTACTCGACTCTTCAAATACAAACTTTAAGATCCCAGGTTCTCCATTCACACGAATGCACTGCATAAAAATGATTTTTCACAATTAAAAGTTTTTTTATATCTATTACTGTCAAATTTAACCATAGTAAAGGATGGCATATGAAACATCAGTACGACTTTAAAACAGAAGACCTTATACAGCGCGATAAGGTACTTAAATAAAATGCATATTTAATGGATGTAATGATATTTACGACCAGAATAAAAAAACTTACAAGAAGTATTACCATGTGGTCAGACTTGCATCCACTCGTTGAAATCAATGACCTTCCGTGTGCCCGCTCAACTGCGTTGTGGCAAAAAAGGTGCTGAAGTTCATTCTCGATGTGACAGTAGAGCAGTGATAAATTGAAACCATTGCAAGAGAAACAAAAATCAACTATCCGAGAACATTGGCTTATAGAAGCCTAATACATGGAAAATATTGTGAAATAATGTTCTAATCTTACTCCTTGATTCTTTATTTTCATATAAGAAAACATAATATATATTTTCGTCAACTTAAGGAAGCTAATGAATGAAGGAAGGAATTGTGAAAAAACAGCCATAAATTAAGAAAAGAAATTGTCATGTTTAAAAAACTGTTTTATCGACTTAAAAATTCACTAAAAAAAGGAAAGAGGAAAATTAAATGAAGTATAAAAAGATCGTACACAAGTTGCGCTTTCGTAAATAACCCACGGATATACAGAAAATATAATTTTGAATCACTATCTGGTGTAATACACGTCTGGGAATAAGATTGTTTCACGCAGTGAATAATAATATTAACTTATTACCGCCCAAGGACACATACATGTATAGGCGTAGTCATGACTCTTTACAAAGGAAAATTAAGTAAAGGAATTGAAGATTACAACGCCATGATATGGCTTAGGATAAATAAAAGTAGACTAATAGTAGGTATCACAAAAAACTCATGGAGAGTGTAGTAATACTTGTTTAAAAGAAATTGCTCTGGATTATTTCTGACAGCAGTCAAGGAGGTAATTCTAAAAAAATGATTTTTGGCAATTTATCACTAAATGTGTGGTATGAAGCATTGATAGTAAATAAGCTAGTATATTTTTTTACAAAAATTCCCGTTTAAGATGTAAATTGATGGAAAGGTAAGTATTTTAAGGTGAATTTAAAAAGGGCTTCCCATGTTTGCAAAGTGATACACCTCATATAATTTTAATTCCTTGTCTCTGTTATAAAAAAAAGTTTGCCGGAACAGCATAAGATATGTGAGAATGAATTGTTGCATAGTAGAGATGCTTCAAGATTTCAGTAGAGAAAATACAAAGATGTTTACACAACATTAAAATACCTGTGGAGACTTTCTTCATCAAGGCACACATTGAGAGTCCACCCTATATTTTCAGAGAGAACCAAGAAAGGTAACAGAAGGGCATCAGCATGGTACACTAAAATCATCAATTTTGATAAAAGGAATAGAAGATGGAGGTTATTTTTTTGAATGATACTGAAGGTAAACAGCCATATTGCAGTAGTAAACTTGTCCTGTAGTAAATTTTTTAAGTGGAGAGCTCAACATGCGAGACCCAGTTACAGGAAAAAAGGTCACATACTTAGGGTATTTCTCCTTTATTGAGCCATTGATAAGAGCCTTTGCTCTCGATCAAGCGCTCCTCTTGATATTACAAAATAAGCCATTCTTTTTCCATATTAGACATGGGCGCTGCTATGATTTTTGTCAGCGGCGGCGTAGGGTGAAAATGAAGCCGGCGGCGTAACGGCGTGAATGCTGACTGCTTAATCGGCGGCGGCGGCGCGGCTTAACCGGCGGCGTGTAAAATTTCGTTCATATATGGCAGAAAAAAAAAGCGAAGAACTCGAATACCTAGAAGTACATTATTACAATTATATCATACCAATAAAGACAATGTAGAGCTATCTTGAATACGCAGTGCAATGAGCTAGAATTGAAAAAACCTGGCAAAAAAATCCTTTTCTTGAGTGTGGACTTATGTACTGGCAATTCTCGAATAAATCCTGCCTATTACTACCAAATTATTGTTGCTGATTTCTACCTATTAAAATTCTACAGGTGGTCAAAATTGACCAAAATTCACGAATAATGCCAGGTTTAGATTTGTGCAAAATTCTTCAGCCTCAAACCAAACCCAAATGAGCAGAATCATCTAGAAAAAAACAATTCAATGTTAATTAATCAACCCCTAAGCTCAATTATGTTTTTTTAAGTGATCGCAGTTGAATATTTGAATTATTGTATCACTTCCATGAGATCTCTGAATTAGCTTCTGTTGGTGGAATACCCACTTCATGCAACATGTCTTTTAAGTTATATTTCTTTCTCTTATCCTCTCTCGGACCCTCCGATTTAAGGAAAACATGCTCACATAAGATGCTGTCTGGGAATTTTATATGCAGAACTTATTGAGGTATGGCAATGCGAAGTTTCGAAGTTCACACTCAAAAAATATTTCCTTATTCTTGGCCAGCATTTTTCTATTCTAGCTCGCTCTGCGCCGTAAAGAGGTTATTTGAAAGTATGTTGCTTTCCTTATTTTCACAAAAGCATGCTTCTTATAATTACGCTACATTACTCTAAGAACGTTTAAAGAGTGGTACCACAAATTGGGCACAAATAGCCAGTAGAATCTCGATCAATGGATGTAGTATTGTTGTGAATTAGTTTTAACATCACATTTGCGCCATAATTTTTCAAGTATGGAATCCAGGAATAGAAGTTCAATTGAAATTTCCAGAAAATAAAAAATTTATAAATGATGAACGCATACAAAACATTTAAGTTGAAACAAACTAGAAAATAATAAGCAAATGAATGAATGAATGAGAGGAGTTTAAAATAAATATATTAATAACATTCAGAAGTAGGTTACACTCTGTCAACAAAATCTTTGCACAACACATAGTTCTCATGATGAATTTTAATTCAACCATGAACCATTTTATTCAATCTCTGTGGCTGTAGTCTGCTTTTCTTATCGTTGAGAGTGAGCCCGCATATACTAAAACTGCTCAGTGGGAGTGATGGTTGTGGGAATACACTATGTTCTATTAAAGATTCTAATCGATTATAATGTTTTAGAACTCTGGATTAGACGTTTTCTTATAAATCAAAAGATGCTTCAATTAGTAGGAATTGAAAGTAATCCAGGAAAATACTATTGTACCATATGAAGAAAATTCTCTTATTGGAGTTAAAATTTTGGTTTACATGTATGTTCAAGATGTTTCTTATCAAAGTATTCACATAAATTATGATACCTAATGAATACACATTACTTACCATTACTAAAGCCCAACATATCTCAAACAGCCCCATGTTCATGAGAGAGATTGATACACGTAGTAGAAATATATGCGTTGAAAGAGAAAGTTAGCCTGGATTCATTTTAATATTATACCACATGGAGATACAGTAATTGAAAGCTGTTCAGTGAAATTTAATTATAGTTAATTATTATCATATTTAAAAGGAAAAATAAGAAAAGAAAAATATTTAAAATGAAAAATTTGGAAATTCGTAGCGAATTTGTTTGTACTTGTTCTTTAAATACTCACTCTCATTTCAGAAACGAAGAAGTTCTTATTCTTGATAATTTGCTTCCTTGTATGATCTTTTTTTGATACTTTTAAAATTCCTGGTAAATATTTTGGGAAAATACATCCTGAAAATTTTGAAGGGAATGTCGAGAGGTTTGAGAAAAATACGTTCAAAAAGTAGTTGCCTGCTACTTTTCGCTATACTTCATTCATTAAAGACATCCAGCGAGATAGTATTCTGAGAAAAGACTGAATTTTATTTGTGTTATTTTAAATCCCTATTTTCTATTATAAACATTCAAAAACAAACATACATTGCGGAAGTTACATCTTCCGCAATGTATTGCATGAATTATATTACGTATGAAATATATTATTATACATACGTATTATGAAATATTCTACCAAGAGCTTAGGAAGGAAACCAAGTTTGAAATTGTACCTACTTTCATTACTGAGAAAAAGTTGTTTTACATAATCGGTAATTACTTTATCTGGTGGCAAGGAAACATATTTAAATTTTTAATTTTAATTAAAAATATAAACTGCAATCTGCTGTTCAAGTTCTAACACTTTCCTTTTGGGCAAAAATGATTGTAATAATAATAATAAACCGCAATATTGCGTTAAAATTTTGTGTTAATTAAATTTATATTTTTTGAGATGTAATTTTTCAAATTGGGCGCCCTGTTTGAGAGAGCGAAATAACAGGAACTTATTTATTTCTGACTGCAATAAAATACCAAAAAGATAAAACAAAAAAAAATTTCTATAACATAGTTACACATGCAATATATCAAGCTTAAATTTGGTAGAACTTGTTTTTCTGTGGACATTCTTGTTTAAGTTTTATTCAACTCAAAACTCAAGTAACTATAATGGAAAGACCGATAATAAATGGCTTTTTTATTCATTTAAAATTAATAACTTTGTTTACTAATAAGATATGGTATAATAATTTATAATTCCTTTAAAACTTATGTCTGATAATTAGAAACAATTTTCCGCAAATTCTAAGGCAAAAAACGGCAAATATGTGAAGAAAACTATGCGTTAAGTGATAGCCGCCTGAGTAAAGTGTACCCCTCCCGGGCAAGGCACACTCGTCAAGTGAACGCCACCTTCTGGTGGCACTCACTGTACAGTGACTCCTGCCCGTCAAGTGCTCCTTGACTAGCTACACCGGCACCGATTTTGCCGGCACGTGTGCAAACAGCCTAATTGTAACACGCATCGATATCACACATAACTCAGTGCCCTCGTGGAAAGCCAGAGATGTGTTCTATCAGTTCAAAGCGTATCTCTTTGAACTACTTTTCAGCATATTTTCGACTGTGGGACTAATTTAAAATCCACGCCACGTCGCCGCCGATAAAATTTCCGGCAGCGACATGCCGTTCACGCTAAAATTCTCAGTTTTCGATGCTTTTATCGATCATTTTTGGAAAAATGACGAATCGCAGGCAAAATAAAGAAAAAAAACTGGAAATTTTGCTAAAATTCTAACTTTTCATACCTCCCATCGACCAATTTTGGAAAAATGACCAATTGCATGGAAATAAGAACGAAAATAAATAAATTTCACTGAATCTTTCTGGTTTTGTTGCTTTTATCGATCATTTCTGGAAAAATGACGAATCAGTAGCAAAATAGACATAATAGATTTCGTTGCATTTTTCAATCATTTATGGAAAAAATGACGAATCACAAACAAAAAAGAGTTAAAAAATTGTAACTTTTGCTAAAATTCTCAGTTTTTATCTTATCTTAGATCAAAATATAAGATGTGGCAGAAATTCCCTTATCTTAGATCTCATCTTCTTATCTAAGATTAGATCAAAAGATAAGATGCAACAGAAATTCCCTTATCTTAGATCTAATCTTCTTATCTTATCTTATCTTAGATTAGATCAAAAGATAAGATGCGCCAGAATCCCCCTTTCCTCCCTACTGACATGTATCCGGAAAAGACAATGTAGTGGCAGACGCGCTATCCTGCTGTGCGGAGATCACTCAGGCCGTCACCGCCCAGATGCTTGCGGACGCTCAAAAGGAGGATGAAGAGTTAATCACTCTCTTAAATGACAACTCCTCATTAACTTTGAAAAAGATTTCCTTTTCAGATGCAACCGATTGCGATGTCTCCACACCGGCCGCGCATCCTTTTGTCCGCTCCGAAAGCAGATTTTCCAGTCCCTGCATAACCTCGCACATCCTGGGGTGGAGGAGTCCGCAAGACTGGTGGCAGCTCGTTACGTGTGGCCATCACTTAAGAAGGACTGTCGTCAATGGGCGAGGGAATGCATCCCTTGCCAGCGCTCGAAGATTACGCGGCATGTTTCATCTCCAATCGGCAACTTCCAGTTGCCACACGCTCGATTTGAGCACGTCCACCTGGATATCGTCGGTCCTCTTCCACCGGGCGCAAGGTTTCCGGTACCTTCTGACTGCTGTCGATAGGTATACCCGTTGGCTAGAAGCAATCCCAATGCCAGATATCACCGCAGAAACGGTGGCGCGAGCCTTTTTCGCGGGATGGATTGCGCGATTCAGCACGCCCTTACGCGTGACGGACGATCGTGGAAGACAGTTTGAAAGCCATTTGTTCCAGGCCCTCTCCCAGTTTGCAGGCGTTTCAGGCGATGCAGATAGCAAGTGCTCTGGCCGGTTATTCATGTGCACACCGTTTATTTCGAGGAGTTTATCCGGCTGATAAATTACCGCAGAGTTTTTACTACCCAGCTTCATTTGTTGTAAATACAGATCCCTGGACCAAAGGTGGGAGACATTGGATAGCCATTTTTATCGATGATAAAGGAAGGGGGGATTACTTTGACAGTTTTGGGATAACACCGTTTGTGAGGGAACATACAAAATGTATGAACCGTGTGTGTACTTCGTGGGAGTGGAATAAAGTAAAACTACAGGGGTGGGAGAGTAATGTATGCGGTAACTACGCTGCGGTATTTCTATATTATCGAAGCTGTGGACATGATATGAAACAGTTTGTAAAATTATTCAATTCGTCCAGGTCCTCAGAAAACGATGAGAAAATCAGGAAGTTATATAATCAAGCATTTAAATGTTATTCTATTCGGGGTAAACCCAATAACTTATGCTTCCAAATCTGTCGAGGATTGAGAGAGGAATTTTGAAAGTGGGTATTTTCACCGTCGCTGTAGGGGTTTTCTTTTCTTTCTTTCTCCCTCTCTCTCTTTTCGGTATTTAAGCACAGTTTCAGATGGGGACTTTAGTCTATTCTTGTCATGGAGTCATTAAGAGAAGTTGAAAAGGTTCGTGGTCATCCATATCATCGCAAGGCGATGTCACCAGCGGGCGAAAGGACCGGGGATTACCGGGCGTCGAGTTATCTCCCTTCGACATCTGAGCCAGCACTAGAAAACATCGTGGAAAGGAGTAGTAGGAAACGGCATCTACTTATGCAAGAAATCTTCAGCATCAATGAATGCGGTTCTAAAAGGATGATAGTAGGAATAGATCTCATGAACCATTGTGATCCCTGTGTGAAGTTGGAGAGGAATGGCGATATCAGTGTTTTTTTCAAGCGCGCTGATTTGAGAGCACTTGTTGACGAAGAAGAGGTGATCGAAAAGTTTTCCACGAGGGCGAGTTTGAGAGTAAAGATAATCCAATCGGAGGACTTTTGTTACATTATAAAACCGTTTACAACCAAAAAGTTATTATGATCAAAGATTGTGAAGCTAAAGCCCGAGTTCATCTAGCGCAATGTTCGTGGAACGGTTTAATAAGGTTTATACGCCCGATTACTCTTGGTCTCGAAGAAAGAGAGTTATGGAAACCTTTTGTGGCGAGGACTCTGTCTTTGCATTTACAAACTATCTCTATGTGTTACCAAGAAGTGGAGGGTGATAAAGACATAGACGAGTGGATAGTGCATACGCCACTAGAACCAATGGTAAATGAAAAGGTTCCTACAACTTTAAATTAAACATCGTTCGTGGCCGAGGTGAATTCAATACTTGGTACGAATGGTGGTAAGGAATATGTAAAAGATGAAATGAGATATATATAATAAAAACATTTATTAAAAAAAGGTACATAATAATTTATGCGTTGGACACTTGGCTTCCAAAAAGGGGTGGCGATTCAAATCCCCCCGTTGAAAGTCTGCATACCCCCAACCCTTATTGCGACTTTTGAACCGCTCGCTAGATATTTGTGGGAAGAGATCGGAATAAACATTTCGGAATAGATGTCCTTAAATTAGTGAAAAGGTGAGTGGCATAAGGCAATGGAATGCGATTTTTGAAAAACATCGCACGTTTCATTAGTTTCTCTTTTATATTCCATAATTGTGACCATATTAATAGTTTTAATGAGACAACGCGCGTCGGGCACTTAACAAGATATTTTCGAGAAGAGCCCGGAATACATATCCATATTTACGTGAAGGGTGAATGACTTGAGACGTTGGGATTTTAAAATTTTCATGGAGAATAAGAATAGCCCCTCTAATAGCCTACGTAGAAGGTGTGACGAAGGTTTTTATTTCTTCACAGCGTCGCCACCTAACGGTATAACCATTAGGGTTGCTGTCTCACTGCCTTAGCGAAACGTCATATCCTCGACGGCTCGATACGCCTAAAATATATTTTCTCTAAATTATTCTCGAGGAGTTTATTTCATAAGGGCCCTTGTAATACTCTCCATGTTAATAGGTAACTTATTTTCTTGCAATCACTCAAATGGATTTTAAGTTTGTCTATTATTTGTTACAAGTCTCGATGTTTGTCAGTTCTTTCATACGCCTCTAACCGGAATTATTTCATTTATCTTGTTTTAGTTTTGAAAAGTAGCAAATGTAGTTCAATCTCCTATACTAGGTTAATTATTTAAAGTATATTTCAATGTATTTGCATGCCAATTTGATATTTTAATTCTAGCTTTCAATTCAAGATTTTAATTCAAGATTTTTAAGTATATTTCAAAGTATTTGCATACCAATTCAAGATTTTAATTCAAAATTTTAATTCAAAATTTTTTTTTTCCACAGGGGTTGGGTTGGGGAGATGGGGATGGGGGAGGAGGTGGGGGAGGATGGGGAGGGGGTGGGGGAGGGGTGGGGGTATTGCTTCAGGCTGTTTGCTTGCGGTGCCATACGCCGGAAGCGTGGGTGGAGATGCTGCCGGCGGTCCTTTTAGGATTGCGAACGGCGTGGAGAGAAGAGCTTGGCGCAACCACAGCGGAACTGGTTTACGGCGCCCGTCTCAGACTTCCAGGAGAATTCCTTTCGCCGCTTCCGGATCCTCCGCTGTCAGACCCCACCAGTTTCGCTGAAAGACTGAGGGGACATTTTAAGAGGATAAGTCCCCGTTCGGCATCTCGTCACGGAGAGCGGACTACATTCATCTTCAAGGATCTGTTCGCATGCTCACACGTCTTCGTCCGAAATGATGAAGTAAGGAGACCTCTACAGCCCCCTTACGACGGTCCCTACGAGGTGCTGCAGAGACGGGACAAGAACTTCCTGCTTCGAATGGAGAAGCGCGACGTCAGGGTGTCGGTAGATCGGCTGAAGCCAGCATACGTTCCCACGGATGACCCACCAGCAGGAAGTCCGCGGCAAGACACGCAAGCGCCGACGCAGCCAGAGGGAACGACTACTAGAAGTGGACGAAAAGTTCATTTCCCTCGAAGATTAATCGATTTTGAGACCTTTATCTAATTCTCTTGTTTTTTTCCCAGCAGTTCACTGTTGAGGGGGTAATGAGGCGGTCAGCGAAATGGATTGCGCCGTTGACAACTGCCAATCGCCGCCCGCAGGAGCGTGGCGACGAGCGTAAGGACTCCATTGTGCTACGACAGTTCGCGCTCCGCCACCACAGTGACTTGTCCGATCAATCCGATATTTTGACCGTGTAACGTGAAATTGTAGCCTTTGTGAAACACCAAATAAAAAAGTTTGTGAGGTAAAGGAATTCGTGTATCTTAATTGAGAAGCACAAACGCTGCAACAAGAAAAATAGAGCGAAGAACTGTATATTTCGCTAAAATTCTCAGTTTTCGATGCTTTTTCGATCATTTTTGGGAAAAATGACGAATCGCAAGCAAAATAGAGAGAAAATCTTGAAATTTTGCTAAAATTCTCAGTTTTCGATGCTTTTAACGATCATTTTTGGGAAAATGACTAATAACAAGAAAATAGAGCGAAAAACTGTATATTTCACTGATATTCTCAGTTTTCGATGCTTTCTTCAACCAATTCCAGAAAAAATGCCGAATCACAAGGAAATACAAACGATAAAACAGATTAAACGATATTTCACTAACATTCTCGGTAATCATTTATTTTTTACATTTAAACCCTGCAATCCGCCAGTGGCGCGTGGCAGGGGGTGTAAGACACCAAAATACCTATCTAATCTGGAGAGCTATTTGCTTCTCTAATACTACGCGGAAAAAATGACCAAAAGTAGCTATCCGTCCTGGCAACTACTTCCCTGTATCGCTTTTTTGTTTTCTCTCGAAGGTCGCGTAGGTATATAACTGGGATGACAATATCTGTTATCTCCTCCCCGAAATCGGTAGAGATAAATTTATCAAAAAGCTTCCGTCGATATTCACGTCTTCTATCACTAAGAGAGTTCCAACCGAGGGATCCTAACATAGCCGAAACACTGCTGTCGAATCTGAAATCTCCCTTGACGAACCTTGCTGCTCTACGTTGAACCATCTCGAGATCGGAAATTAATCCTACTTCATGAGGATCCCAAACCGCACAGCAATACTCAAGTAGAGGTCGAATTAGGGAAAAGTACGCTATTTCTTTTACTCTCGGTGAACATCCCCTAAGGATTCTGCTGGCTAACCTTTGCATTCTATTCGCCTTTCCTACTACGCCTCGAATATGCTCTTTGAAGGAAATATCACTGCTGAGCGTAATTCCTAGATATTTATGATGCATCACGAGCTCCAAGGGATTTCCTGAAATTCTGTACGGTACGCAGGTAACGTTAGTGGATCGCTTGAAAGTCATGGTAACGCACTTCTTTACATTCAGCTCGAGCTGCCAATCACTACACCAACCCGAAATCATATTCAGATCGTTCTGCAAACTACCAATGTCATCTTCAGTTACGATCTCCCTATACACAACAGTATCATCAGCGAATAACCTAACCTTGCATTTAATATTATCCATAACATCGTTAATATATATTAGGAACAAAATTGGTCCTAATACACTTCCCTGTGGAACACCGGATGTGACGCGAACCTCATCAGATAAAATTCCGTCCAACGCAACTCGCTGCGATCTTTCCCCGAGAAACGACTTTATCCACTCAACAACTTTTCCGTTAATCCCGTAAGCCGTCAACTTGTGAATTAATTTTACATGCGATACTCGATCGAAAGCTTTTCTGAAATCTAGAAATATGGCGTCTGTTCTTATACCCTTATCAGCTGCTCTAACTACATCGTGGAGAAAAAGGGCTAACTGGGTATCACATGACCTACCTTTACGGAAACCGTGTTGACATTGACTAATTGCCCCCTTGTCACTTAGGAAACGCATTATTGAACTCGCTATAATGTGCTCGATAGTCTTACAAAATATTGACGTTAAAGATATCGGACGGTAATCTTCAGGTTTCGAGGAACGTCCTTTCTTAGGAATTGGAGTGATAAGCGCTCTTCTCCACGACATTAGTACAACGCCTTCGTCCAAGGTTTTCCTATAGAATACGAAAAGAAGGGGAGCAAGCTCATTCGCCAGTGTTTGAATGACGAACGATGGTATACCTTCTGGTCCTGGCGCTTTTTTCTTGTCTACCTGCCGCAACAACTTTCTTATTCCATCCACCGATAACTCGATTGGTTCCATTTCTGAATCAACACGCACAGAAAATTCGTTCGCGCGTCCATCGTCTAAAGTAAAGCTTTCCTGGTAGTGTCGATTAATTAGATTTGCTTTCTCTAACGATTCAGTAACCATTAAACCCACGTCATTAACAAGGCTGGGTACTGAAGACTGACCTCCTCGAGATTCTCGGACATATGACCAAAATTCCTTCTGGTCACCTCCTAAAGACTCTAAAAGGGTTTTAGATCTATATTCCTGAAACTCATTCTTCGATTCATTCTTAACCAATCTTCGCATCTCCGAATATTTTTGTCGCTCAAGATCAAAGTCTACTCCGATTTTCTCTAGCTTCTTCATCCGAGCGTGTAAAATCCTTTGCTTCCTATGCAACGCTCGCAACTTAGGTTTCATCCAACGCGGATCCTTACGCTCCCTAACGGTTTTAATTGGGACAAACTTAGCTAAGCCTTCCCTTAATATTCGTAGGAATTCCATCCAGCCATCGTCAATAGTATTATCGTCTCTTTCTTGGATCGATTCTGGAAAAATGAAAAATAACATGAAAAATAGACAGATAAACTGTATATTTTACTAAAATTCTAAGTTATCAATGTTTTTATCGATCATTTTTGGGAAAAATGACGAATTGCAAGCAAAATGGAGAAAAAAAACTGACAATTTTCTAAAATTCTCACTATTCCTTGCTTTCTTCGACCAATTCCGGAAATAATGACGAATCGCAATGAAATAAGAACGAAAAAAAACTAAATTTCCCTAAAATTCTCATTCTTCGTCGCTTTTTTGATCATTTCTGGAAATATGACAAATCACAAAAAAATGAGCGAAAACTATACATTTCACTAAAATTCTCAGTTTTCGATCATATAGTGGCAAAATCACGAAAACTAAGGTAAAATAGAGGAAAAAGATTGAAATTTGGTGGAATTATCCGTTTTCGATGTTTTTCTCCAAAATATCTTGGAAAAATCACAAAAACTAAGGCAAACCAGAGGGAAAAGATGGAAATTTCGGTGAAATTATTTGTTTTCGACGCTTTTTTCGAGCATATCTTGGAAAAATCACGATGACTACAGAAAAATAGAGGAGAAGATTGAAATTTCGGTGAAATTATCCGTTTTTCATGCTTTTTTAGATCATATCATAGCAAAATCACAAGAAATAAGGCTAAATTGAGGAAAAAAATGGAAATTTCGTTGAAATTATCGGCTTTCGATGTTTTTTTCAATCATATCTTGGAAAAATCTCGAAAACAAAGGCAAAATAGGGGAAAAATTGAAATTTCGGTAAAATTATCCGTTTTTGATGCTTTTTTCAATCATATCTTGGCAAAATGACGAAAACTACGGCAAAATAGAGGAAAAATATTGAAATTTCGGTGAAATTATCCGTTTTTGATGCTTTTTTCGATCATATCAAGGCAGAATCACGAAAACTATGGCAAAATAGAGGAAAAAAATTTAAATTTTGGTGAAATTATCCGTTTTTTGTGCTTTTTTCGATCATATCTTGGCAGAATAACGAAAACTATGCCCATATAGAGGAAAAAAATTTTAATATCGGTAAAATTACCCGTTTTCGAAGCTTTTATTAAAGCATCTCCTTAACATGCCAAAAATTAAGGCAAAATAGGGGAAAAAAATAGAGATTTTGGTAAAATTATCCGTTTTAGATGCTTTTTTCGATCATATCTTTGCAAAATCCCGAAAACTATGGCAAAATAAAGGAAAAAAATTGAAATTTCTGTGAAATTATCCAAATTAGAAGCTTTTTTCGATCATATCTAGGAAAAATCACTAATACTAAGGCAAAATAGAGGAAAAAATTAAATTTCCGTGAAATTATCCGTTTTTGATGCTTTTTTCAATCATATCAAGGCAAAATCACGAAAACTAAGGCAAATTAGGGGAAAAAATTGAAATTTCGGGAAAATTATCCTTTTTTGAACCTTTTTTAGATCGTATCTTTGCAAAATCTCGAAAACTAAGGCAAATTAGAGGAAAAAAATTGAGATTTTGGTAAAACTATCCGTTTTCGAAGCTTTTTTTAACACATCTCTTTAACATGCCAAAAATTAAGGCAAAATAGGGGAAAAAAATTTAAATTTTGGTGAAATTATCCGTTTTTTGTGCTTTTTTCGACCATTTCTTGGAAAAATCACTAAAACTAAGGCAAATTAGAGGAAAAAAATTGAATTATCTGTGAGATTATCCGTTTTAGAAGCTTTTTTCGATCATATAGGGTATGAATCAAGAAAACTATGGCAATATAGAGGAATAAAATAAAAATTTAGGTGAAATTATCCGTTTTTTGTGGTATTTTCGATCATATCTTGGCAAAATCACGAAAATTAAGGCAAAACAGAGGAAAAAAAATTGAAATTTCTGTGAAATTATCCGTTTTAGAAGCTTTTTTCGATCATATCAAGTCAGAATCAAGAAAACTAAGGCAAAATAAAGGAAAAAAATTTAAATTTTGGTGAAATTATCCGTTTTTTGTGCTTTTTTCGCTCATATCTTGGCAAAATGATGAAAACAATGGAAAACAGAGGAAAAAAATTGAAATGTCTGTGAAATTAATCGTTTAAGAAGCTTTTTTCGATCATATCAAGTCAGAATCACGAAAACTAAGGCAAAATAGAGGAAATAAATTTAAATTTTGGTGAAATTCTCCGTTTTTTGTGCTTTTTTCGATCATATCAAGGCAGAACCACCGTGTTTTTTTTTTCGTCATATCTTCGCAAAATCACGAAAATTAAGGCAAAACAGAGGAAAAAAATTGAAATTTCTGTGAAATTATCCGTTTTATAAGCATTTTTCGATCATATCAAGTCAGAATAAAGAAAATTAAGGCAAAATAAAGGAAAAAAATTTAAATTTTGGTGAAATTATCCGTTTTTTGTGGTTTTTTCGATCATATCTTGGCAAAATCACGAAAATTAAGGCAAAACAGAGGAAAAAAATTGAAATTTCTGTTAAATCATCCGTTTTTAGAAGCTAATTTCGATCATATCAAGTCAGAATTAAGAAAACTAAGGCAAAATAGAGGAAAAAATTTAAATTTTGGTGAAATTATCCGTTTTTTGTGCTTTTTTCGATCATAACTTGGCAAAATGATGAGAACTACGGCAAAACAGAGGAAAAAAATTGAAATGTCTGTGAAATTATTCGTTTTAGAAGCTTTTTTCGATTATATCTTGGAAAAACCAATAAAACTAAAGCAATACAGAGGAATAAAATTAAAATTTCGGTGAAATTATCCGTTATTTGTGGTTTTTTCGATCATATCTAGGAAAAATCACTAATACTAAGGCAAAATAGAGGAAAAAAATTAAATTTCTTTGAAATTATCCGTTTTTGATGCTTTTGTCGATCATATCTTGGAAAAATCACGAAAATTAAGGAAAATCAGAGGAATAAAATTGAAATTTCTGTGTAATTATCCATTTTAGAAGCTTTTTTCGATCATATAAAGTCAGAATCAAGAAACCTTAGGCAAAATAGAGGAAAAAAATTTAAATTTAGGTGAAATTATCCGTTTTTTGTGTTTTTTTCGTTCATATCTTGGCAAAATGATGAAAACTAAGGCAAAACAGAGGAAAATAATTGAAATTTCTGTGAAATTATCCGTTTTAGAAGCTTTTTTCGATCATATCAAGTCAGAATCAAGAAACCTAAGGTAAAATAGAGGAAAAAAATTTAAATTTTGGTGAAATTAACCGTTATTTGTGCTTTTTTCGATCATATCTTAGCAAAATGATGAAAACCTAGGCAAAACAGAGGAAAAAAATTGAAATTTCTATGAAATTATACGTTTTAGAAGCTTTTTTCGATCATATCGTGGAAAAATCAGTAAAACTAAGGCAAATTAGGAATAAAATTAAAATTTCGGTGAAATTATCCGCTTTTTGTGGTTTTTTCGATCATATCTTGGCAAAATCACGAAAATTAAGGCAAAACAGAGGAAAAAAATTGAAATTTCTGTTAAATTATTCGTTTGAGAAGCTAATTTCGATCAATTCATGTCAGAATTAAGAAAACTAAGGCAAAATAGAGGAAAAAATTAAAATTTTGGTGAAATTATCCGTTTTTTGTGCTTTTTTCGATCATAACTTGGCAAAATGATGAGAACTATGGCAAAACAGAGGAAAAAAATTGAAATGTCTGTGAAATTATTAGTTTTAGTAGATTTTTTCGATGATATCTTTGAAAAACCAATAAAACTAAAGCAATACAGAGGAATAAAATTAAAATTTCGGTGAAATTATCCGTTTTTTGTATTTTTTTCGATCATATCTTGGCAAAATCACGAAAATTAAGGCAAAACAGAGGAAAAAAATTGAAATTTCTGTGAAATTATCCAAATTAGAAGCTTTTTTCGATCATATCTAGGAAAAATCACTAATACTAAGGCAAAATAGAGGAAAAAAATTCAATTTCTGTGAAATTATCCGTTTTTGATGCTTTTGTCGATCATATCTTGGAAAAATCACGAAAATTAAGGAAAAACAGAGGAATAAAATTGAAATTTCTGTGTAATTATCCATTTTAGAAGCTTTTTTCGATCATATCAAGTCAGAATCAAGAAACCTAAGGCAAAATAGAGGAAACAAATTTAAATTTAGGTGAAATTATCCGTTTTTTGTGTTTTTTTCGTTCATATCTTGGCAAAATGATGAAAACTAAGGCAAAACAGAGGAAAATAATTGAAATTTCTGTGAAATTATCCGTTTTAGAACCTTTTTCCGATCATATCAAGTCAGAATCAAGAAACCTAAGGCAAAATAGAGGAAAAAAATTAAAATTTTGGTGATATTAACCGTTATTTGTGCTTTTTTCGATCATATCTTAGCAAAATGATGAGAACCTAGGCAAAACAGAGGAAAAAAATTGAAATTTCTGTGAAATAATCCGTTTTAGAAGCTTTTTTCGATCATATCGTGAAAAAATTTAGTAAAACTAAGGCAAATTAGGAATAAAATTAAAATTTCGGTGAAATTATCCGCTTTTTGTGGTTTTTTCGCTCATATCTTGGCAAAATCACGAAAATTAAGGCAAAACATAGGAAAAAAATTGAAATTTCTGTGAAATTATCCAAATTAGAAGCTTTTTTCGATCATATCTAGGAAAAATCACTAATACTAAGGCAAAATAATGGAAAAAAATTAAATTTCTGTGAAATTATCCGTTTTTGATGCTTTTGTCGATCATATCTTGGAAAAATCACGAAAATTAAGGAAAAACAGAGGAATAAAATTGAAATTTCTGTGTAATTATCTATTAGAAGCTTTTTTCGATCATATCAAGTCAGAATAAGAAACCTAAGGCAAAATAGAGGAAAAAAATTTAAATTTAGGTGAAATTATCCGTTTTTTGTGTTTTTTTCGTTCATATCTTGGCAAAATGATGAAAACTAAGGCAAAACAGAGGAAAATAATTGAAATTTCTGTGAAATTATCCGTTTTAGGAGCTTTTTTCGATCATATCAAGTCAGAATCAAGAAACCTAAGGCAAAATAGAGGAAAAAAATTTAAATTTTGGTGAAATTAACCGTTATTTGTGGTTTTTTCGCTCATATCTTGGCAAAATCACGAAAATTAAGGCAAAACGAAGGAAAAAAATTGAAATTTCTGTTAAATCATCCGTTTTAGAAGCTAATTTCGATCATATCAAGTCAGAATTAAGAAAACTAAGGCAAAATAGAGGAAAAAATTTAAATTTTGGTGAAATTACCCGTTTTTTGTGCTTTTTTCGATCATAACTTGGCAAAATGATGAGAACTATGGCAAAACAGAGGAAAAAAATTGAAATGTCTGTGAAATTATTCGTTTTAGTAGATTTTTTCGATTATATCCTTGAAAAACCAATAAAACTAAAGCAATACAGAGGAATAAAATTAAAATTTCGGTGAAATTATCCGTTTTTTGTGGTTTTTTCGATCATATCTTGGCAAAATCACGAAAATTAAGGCAAAACAGAGGAAAAAAATTGAAATTTCTGTGAAATTATCCAAATTAGAAGCTTTTTTCGATCATATCTAGGAAAAATCACTAATACTAAGGCAAAATAGAGGAAAAAAACTCAATTTCTGTGAAATTATCCGTTTTTGATGCTTTTGTCGATCATATCTTGGAAAAATCACGAAAATTAAGGAAAAACAGAGGAATAAAATTGAAATTTCTGTGTAATTATCCATTTCAGAAGCTTTTTTCGATCATATCAAGTCAGAATCAAGAAACCTAAGGCAAAATAGAGGAAAAAAATTTAAATTTAGGTGAAATTATCCGTTTTTTGTGTTTTTTTCGTTCATATCTTGGCAAAATGATGAAAACTAAGGCAAAACAAAGGAAAATAATTGAAATTTCTGTGAAATTATCCGTTTTAGTAGCTTTTTTCGATCATATCGTGGAAAAATCAGTAAAACTAAGGCAAATTAGGAATGAAATTAAAATTTCGGTGAAATTATCCGCTTTTGTGGTTTTTTCGATCATATCTTGGCAAAATCACGAAAATTAAGGCAAAACACAGGAAAAAAATTGAAATTTCTGTTAAATTATCCGTTTTAGAAGCTAATTTCGATCATATCAAGTCAGAATTAAGAAAACTAAGGCAAAATAGAGGAAAAAATTTAAATTTTGGTGAAATTATCCGTTTTTTGTGCTTTTTTCGATCATAACTTGGCAAAATGATGAGAACTATGGCAAAACAGAGGAAAAAAATTGAAATGTCTGTGAAATTATTCGTTTTAGTAGCTTTTTTCGATTATATCTTGGAAAAACCAATAAAACTAAAGCAATACAGAGGAATAAAATTAAAATTTCGGTGAAATTATCCGTTATTTGTGGTTTTTTCGATCATATCTAGGAAAAATCACTAATACTAAGGCAAAATAGAGGAAAAAAACTCAATTTCTGTGAAATTATCCGTTTTTGATGCTTTTGTCGATCATATCTTGGAAAAATCACGAAAATTAAGGAAAAACAGAGGAATAAAATTGAAATTTCTGTGTAATTATCCATTTCAGAAGCTTTTTTCGATCATATCAAGTCAGAATCAAGAAACCTAAGGCAAAATAGAGGAAAAAAATTTAAATTTAGGTGAAATTATCCGTTTTTTGTGTTTTTTTCGTTCATATCTTGGCAAAATGATGAAAACTAAGGCAAAACAGAGGAAAATAATTGAAATTTCTGTTAAATTATTCGTTTTAGTAGATTTTTTCGATTATATCCTTGAAAAACCAATAAAACTAAAGCAATACAGAGGAATAAAATTAAAATTTCGGTGAAATTATCCGTTTTTTGTGGTTTTTTCGATCATATCTTGGCAAAATCACGAAAATTAAGGCAAAACAGAGGAAAAAAATTGAAATTTCTGTGAAATTATCCAAATTAGAAGCTTTTTTCGATCATATCTAGGAAAAATCACTAATACTAAGGCAAAATAGAGGAAAAAAACTCAATTTCTGTGAAATTATCCGTTTTTGATGCTTTTGTCGATCATATCTTGGAAAAATCACGAAAATTAAGGAAAAACAGAGGAATAAAATTGAAATTTCTGTGTAATTATCCATTTCAGAAGCTTTTTTCGATCATATCAAGTCAGAATCAAGAAACCTAAGGCAAAATAGAGGAAAAAAATTTAAATTTAGGTGAAATTATCCGTTTTTTGTGTTTTTTTCGTTCATATCTTGGCAAAATGATGAAAACTAAGGCAAAACAAAGGAAAATAATTGAAATTTCTGTGAAATTATCCGTTTTAGTAGCTTTTTTCGATCATATCGTGGAAAAATCAGTAAAACTAAGGCAAATTAGGAATGAAATTAAAATTTCGGTGAAATTATCCGCTTTTGTGGTTTTTTCGATCATATCTTGGCAAAATCACGAAAATTAAGGCAAAACACAGGAAAAAAATTGAAATTTCTGTTAAATTATCCGTTTTAGAAGCTAATTTCGATCATATCAAGTCAGAATTAAGAAAACTAAGGCAAAATAGAGGAAAAAATTTAAATTTTGGTGAAATTATCCGTTTTTTGTGCTTTTTTCGATCATAACTTGGCAAAATGATGAGAACTATGGCAAAACAGAGGAAAAAAATTGAAATGTCTGTGAAATTATTCGTTTTAGTAGCTTTTTTCGATTATATCTTGGAAAAACCAATAAAACTAAAGCAATACAGAGGAATAAAATTAAAATTTCGGTGAAATTATCCGTTATTTGTGGTTTTTTCGATCATATCTAGGAAAAATCACTAATACTAAGGCAAAATAGAGGAAAAAAACTCAATTTCTGTGAAATTATCCGTTTTTGATGCTTTTGTCGATCATATCTTGGAAAAATCACGAAAATTAAGGAAAAACAGAGGAATAAAATTGAAATTTCTGTGTAATTATCCATTTCAGAAGCTTTTTTCGATCATATCAAGTCAGAATCAAGAAACCTAAGGCAAAATAGAGGAAAAAAATTTAAATTTAGGTGAAATTATCCGTTTTTTGTGTTTTTTTCGTTCATATCTTGGCAAAATGATGAAAACTAAGGCAAAACAGAGGAAAATAATTGAAATTTCTGTTAAATTATCCGTTTTAGAACCTTTTTCCGATCATATCAAGTCAGAATCAAGAAACCTAAGGCAAAATAGAGAAAAAAATTTAAATTTTGGTGAAATTAACCGTTATTTGTGCTTTTTTCGATCATATCTTAGCAAAATGATGAAAGCATAGGCAAAACAGAGGAAAAAAATTAAAATTTCTGTGAAATAATCCGTTTTAGAAGCTTTTTTCGATCATATCGTGGGAAAATCAGTAAAACTAAGGCAAATTAGGAATAAAATTAAAATTTCGGTGAAATTATCCGCTTTTTGTGGTTTTTTCGCTCATATCTTGGCAAAATCACGAAAATTAATGCAAAACATAAGAAAAAAATTGAAATTTTTGTGAAATTATCCAAATTAGAAGCTTTTTTCGATCATATCTAGGAAAAGTCACTAATACTAAGGCAAAATAATGGAAAAAAATTAAATTTCTGTGAAATTATCCGTTTTTGATGCTTTTGTCGATCATATCTTGGAAAAATCACGAAAATTAAGGAAAAACAGAGGAATAAAATTGAAATTTCTGTGTAATTATCCATTTTAGAAGCTTTTTTCGATCATATCAAGTCAGAATCAAGAAACCTAAGGCAAAATAGAGGAAAAAAATTTAAATTTAGGTGAAATTATCCGTTTTTTGTGTTTTTTTCGTTCATATCTTGGTAAAATGATGAAGACTAAGGCAAAACAGAGGAAAATAATTGAAATTTCTGTGAAATTATCCGTTTTAGAAGCTTTTTTCGATCATATCAAGTCGAAACAAGAAACCTAAGGCAAAATAGAGGAAAAAAAATTAAATTTCGGTGAAATTAACCGTTATTTGTGCTTTTTTTCGATCATATCTTAGCAAAATGATGAAAACCTAGGCAAAACAGAGGAAAAAAATTGAAATTTCTGTGAAATTATCCGTTTTAGAAGCTTTATTCGATCATATCGTGGAAAAATCAGTAAAACTAAGGCGATTAGGAATAAAATTAAAATTTCGGTGAAATTATCCGCTTTTTGTGGTTTTTTCGATCATATCTTGGCAAAATCACGAAAATTAAGGCAAAACAGAGGAAAAAAATTGAAATTTCTGTTAAATAATCCGTTTTAGTAGCTAATTTCGATCATATCAAATCAGAATTAAGAAAACTAAGGCAAAATAGAGGAAAAAATTTAAATTTGGTGAAACTATCCGTTTTTTGTTCTTTTTTCGATCATAACTTGGCAAAATGATGAGAACTATGGCAAAACAGAGGAAAAAAATTGAAATGTCCGTGAAATTATTCGTTTTAGTAGCTTTTTTCGATTATATCTTGGAAAAACCAATAAAACTAAAGCAATACAGAGGAATAAATTAAAATTTCGGTGAAATTATCCGTTTTTTGTGGTTTTTTCGATCATATCTTGGCAAAATCACGAAAATTAAGGCAAACATAGGAAAAAAATTGAAATTTCTGTGAAATTATCCAAATTAGAAGTTTTTTTCGATCATATCTAGGAAAAATCACTAATACTAAGGCAAAATATAGGAAAAAAATTAAATTTCTGTGAAATTATCCGTTTTTGATGCTTTTGTCGATCATATCTTGGAAAAATCACGAAAATTAAGGAAAAACAGAGGAATAAAATTGAAATTTCTGTGTAATTATCCATTTTAGAAGCTTTTTTCGATCATATCAAGTCAGAATCAAGAAACCTAAGGCAAAATAGAGGAAAAAAATTTAAATTTAGGTGAAATTATCCGTTTTTTGTGTTTTTTTTCGTTCATATCTTGGCAAAATGATTAAAACTAAGGCAAAACAGAGGAAAATAATTGAAATTTCTGTGAAATTATCCGTTTTAGGAGCTTTTTTCGATCATATCAAGTCAGAATCAAGAAACCTAAGGCAAAATAGAGGAAAAAAATTTAAATTTTGGTGAAATTAACCGTTATTTGTGCTTTTTTCGATCATATCTTAGCAAAATGATGAAAACCTAGGCAAAACAGAGGAAAAAAATTGAAATTTCTGTGAAATTATCCGTTTTAGAAGCTTTCTTCGATCATATCGTGGAAAAATCAGTAAAACTAAGGCAAATTAGGAATAAAATTAAAATTTCGGTGAAATTATCCGCTTTTTGTGTTTTTTTCGCTCATATCTTGGCAAAATCACGAAAATTAAGGCAAAACGAAGGAAAAAAATTGAAATTTCTGTTAAATCATCCGTTTTAGAAGCTAATTTCGATCATATCAATTCAGAATTAAGAAAACTAAGGCAAAATAGAGGAAAAAATTTAAATTTTGGTGAAATTACCCGTTTTTTGTGCTTTTTTCGATCATAACTTGGCAAAATGATGAGAACTATGGCAAAACAGAGGAAAAAATTGAAATGTCTGTGAAATTATTCGTTTTAGTAGATTTTTTCGATGATATCTTGGAAAAACCAATAAAGCTAAAGCAATACAGAGGAATAAAATTAAAATTTCGGTGAAATTATCCGTTTTTTGTGGTTTTTTCGATCATATCTTGGCAAAATCACGAAAATTAAGGCAAAACAGAGGAAAAAAATTGAAATTTCTGTGAAATTATCCAAATTAGAAGCTTTTTTCGATCATATCTAGGAAAAATCACTAATACTAAGGCAAAATAGAGGAAAAAAACTCAATTTCTGTGAAATTATACGTTTTTGATGCTTTTATCGATCATATCTTGGAAAAATCACGAAAATTAAGGAAAAACAGAGGAATAAAATTGAAATTTCTGTGTAATTATCCATTTCAGAAGCTTTTTTCGATCTTATCAAGTCAGAATCAAGAAACCTAAGGCAAAATAGAGGAAAAAAATTTAAATTTAGGTGAAATTATCCGTTTTTTGTGTTTTTTTCGTTCATATCTTGGCAAAATGATGAAAACTAAGGCAAAACAAAGGAAAATAACTGAAATTTCTGTGAAATTATCCGTTTTAGTAGCTTTTTTCGATCATATCGTGGAAAAATCAGTAAAACTAAGGCAAATTAGGAATGAAATTAAAATATCGGTGAAATTATCCGCTTTTGTGGTTTTTTCGATCATATCTTGGCAAAATCACGAAAATTAAGGCAAAACACAGGAAAAAAATTGAAATTTCTGTTAAATTATCCGTTTTAGAAGCTAATTTCGATCATATCAAGTCAGAATTAAGAAAACTAAGGCAAAATAGAGGAAAAAATTTAAATTTTGGTGAAAGTATCCGTTTTTTGTGCTTTTTTCGATCATAACTTGGCAAAATGATGAGAACTATGGCAAAACAGAGGAAAAAAATTGAAATGTCCGTGAAATTATTCGTTTTAGTAGCTTTTTTCGATTATATCTTGGAAAAACCAATAAAATTTAAGCAATACAGAGGAATAAAATTAAAATTTCGGTGAAATTATCCGTTTTTTGTGGTTTTTTCGATCATATCTTGGCTAAATCACGAAAATTAAGGCAAAACATAGGAAAAAAATTGAAATTTCTGTGAAATTATCCAAATTAGAAGCTTTTTTCGATCATATCTAGGAAAAATCACTAATACTAAGGCAAAATAATGGAAAAAATTTAAATTTCTTTGAAATTATCCGTTTTTGATGCTTTTGTCGATCATATCTTGGAAAAATCACGAAAATTAAGGAAAAACAGAGGAATAAAATTGAAATTTCTGTGTAATTATCCATTTTAGAAGCTTTTTTCTATCATATCAAGTCAGAATCAAGAAACCTAAGGCAAAATAGAGGAAAAAAATTTAAATTTAGGTGAAATTATCCGTTTTTTGTGTTTTTTTCGTTCATATCTTGGCAAAATCACGAAAATTAAGGCAAAACAGAGGAAAAAAATTGAAATTTCTGTTAAATTATCCGTTTTAGAAGCTAATTTCGATCATATCAAGTCAGAATTAAGAAAACTAAGGCAAAATAGAGGAAAAAATTTAAATTTTGGTGAAATTATCCGTTTTTTGTGCTTTTTTCGATCATAACTTGGAAAAATGATGAGAACTATGGCAAAAAAGAGGAAAAAAATTGAAATTTCTGTGAAATTATCCGTTTTATAAGCTTTTTTCGAACATATCTTGGAAAAATCACTAAACAATAGGCAAAACAGAAGAATAAAATTAAAATTTCGGTGAAATTATCCGTTTATTGTGGTATTTTCGATCATATCTTGGCAAAATTACGAAAATTAAGGCAAAACAGAGGAAAAAAATTGAAATTTCTGTGAAATTATCCGTTTTAGAAGCTTTTTTCGATCGTATCTTGGAAGAATCACTAAAACTAAGGCAAAACAGAGGAATAAAATAAAAATTTCGGTGAAAAAGTCCGTTTTTTGTGATTTTTTCGATCATATCTTGGCAAAATCACGAAATTTAAGGAAAAACAGTGGAAAAAATTGAAATTTCTGATAAATTATCCGTTTTTGATGCTTTTTTCGATCATATTAAATCAGAATCAAGAAAACTAAGGCAAAATAGAGGAAAAAATTTAATTTTTGGTAAAATTATCCGTTTTAGATGCATTTATCGATCATATCTTGGAAAAATCAAGAAAACTAAGGCAAAACAGAGAAAAAAATTGAGATTTCGGTAAAACTATCCGTTTTCGAAGCTTTTTTTAACACATCTCTTTAACATGCCAAAAATTAAGGCAATATAGGGGAAGAAAATTTATATTTTGGTGAAATTATCCGTTTTTGTGCTTTTTTCGACCATTTCTTGGCAAAATGACGAAAACTATGGCAAATTAGAGGAAAAAAATTGAATGTTCTGTGAGATTATCCGTTTGAGAAGCTTTTTTCGATCATATCAAGTATGAATCAAGAAAACTATGGCAATATAGAGGAATAAAATAAAAATTTAGGTGAAATTATCCGTTTTTTGTGGTTTTTTCGATCATATCTTGGCGAAATCACGAAAATTAAGGCAAAACAGAGGAAAAAAAATTGAAATTTCCGTGAAATTATCCGTTCTAGAAGCTTTTTTCGATCATATCAAGTCAGAATCAAGAAATCTAAGGCAAAATAAAGGAAAAAAATTTAAATTTTGGTGAAATTATCTGTTTTTTGTGCTTTTTTCGATCATATCTTGGCAAAATGATGAAAACAATGGAAAATAGAGGAAAAAAATTGAAATGTCTGTGAAATTATTCGTTTAAGAAGCTTTTCTCGATTATATCTCGGAAAAATAAATAAAACTAAAGCAAAACAGAGGAATAAAATTAAAATTTCGGTGAAATTATCCGTTTTTTTGGTTTTTTCGATCATATCTTGGCAAAATCACGAAAATTAAGGCAAAACAGAGGAAAAAAATTGAGATTTCGGTAAAATTATCCGTTTTAGAAGCTTTTTTCGATCATATCCTAGCAAAATCACGTAAACTAAGGCAAAAAAGAGGAAACTAATTGAAATTTCTGTGAAATTATCCGTTTTAGAAGCTTTTTTCGATCATATCAAGTCAGAATCAAGAAACCTGAGAAAAAATATAGGAAAAAAATTTAAATTTTGGTGAAATTAACCGTTATTTGTGCTTTTTCCGATCATATCTTAGCAAAATGATGAAAACTAAGGCAAAACAGAGGAAAAAATTTAATTTTTGGTAAAATTATCCGTTTTTTGTGTTTTTTTCGATCATATCTTGGCAAAATGATGAATACTAAGGCAAAACAGAGGAAAAATATTGAAATTTCTGTGAAATTATCCGTTTTAGAAGCTTTTTTCGTTCATATCAAGTCAGAATTAAGAAAACTAAGGCAAAATAGAGGAAAAAATTTAATTTTTGGTAAAATTATCCGTTTTTTGTGTTTTTTTCGATCATATCTTGGCAAAATGATGAATACTAAGGCAAAACAGAGGAAAAATATTGAAATTTCTGTGAAATTATCCGTTTTAGAAGCTTTTTTCGATTATATCTTGGAAAAATCACTAAAACTAAGGCAAAAAAATGGAAAAAAATTGAAATTTCTGTGAAATTATCCGTTTTTGAAGCTTTTTTCGATCATATCTAGTCAGAATCAAGAAACCTAAGGCAAAATAGAGGAAAAAAATTTAAATTTTGGTGAAATTATCCGTTTTTTGTGTTTTTTTCGTTCATATCTTGGCAAAATGATGAGAACTATGGCAAAACAGAGGAAAAAAATTGAAATGTCTGTGAAATTATCCGTTTTTGTGCTTTTTTCGACCATTTCTTGGCAAATTCACGAAAACTATGGCAAATTAGAGGAAAAAAATTGAATGTTCTGTGAGATTATCCGTTTGAGAAGCTTTTTTCGATCATATAAAGTATGAATCAAGAAAACTATGGCAATATAGAGGAATAAAATAAAAATTTAGGTGAAATTATCCGTTTTTTGTGGTTTTTTCGATCATATCTTGGCAAAAACACGAAAATTAAGGCAAAACAGAGGAAAAAAAATTGAAATTTCTGTGAAATTATCCGTTCTAGAAGCTTTTTTCGATCATATCAAGTCAGAATCAAGAAACCTAAGGCAAAATAGAGGAAAAAAATTTAAATTTAGGTGAAATTATCCGTTTTTTGTGTTTTTTTCGTTCATATCTTGGCAAAATGATGAAAACTAAGGCAAAACAAAAGGAAAATAATTGAAATTTCTGTGAAATTATCCGTTTTATAAGCTTTTTTCGATCATATCGTGGAAAAATCAGTAAAACTAAGGCAAATTAGGAATAAAATTAAAATTTCGGTGAAATTATCCGCTTTTGTGGTTTTTTCGATCATATCTTGGCAAAATCACGAAAATTAAGGCAAAACAGAGGAAAAAAATTGAAATTTCAGTTAAATTATCCGTTTTAGAAGCTAATTTCGATCATATCAAGTCAGAATTAAGAAAACTAAGGCAAAATAGAGGAAAAAATTTAAATTTTGATGAAATTATCCGTTTTTTGTGCTTTTTTCGATCATAACTTGGCAAAATGATGAAAACAATGGAAAATAGAGGAAAAAAATTGAAATGTCTGTGAAATTATTCGTTTAAGAAGCTTTTCTCGATTATATCTCGGAAAAATAAATAAAACTAAAGCAAAACAGAGGAATAAAATTAAAATTTCGGTGAAATTATCCGTTTTTTTGGTTTTTTCGATCATATCTTGGCAAAATCACGAAAATTAAGGCAAAACAGAGGAAAAAAATTGAGATTTCGGTAAAATTATCCGTTTTAGAAGCTTTTTTCGATCATATCCTAGCAAAATCACGTAAACTAAGGCAAAAAAGAGGAAACTAATTGAAATTTCTGTGAAATTATCCGTTTTAGAAGCTTTTTTCGATCATATCAAGTCAGAATCAAGAAACCTGAGAAAAAATATAGGAAAAAAATTTAAATTTTGGTGAAATTAACCGTTATTTGTGCTTTTTCCGATCATATCTTAGCAAAATGATGAAAACTAAGGCAAAACAGAGGAAAAAATTTAATTTTTGGTAAAATTATCCGTTTTTTGTGTTTTTTTCGATCATATCTTGGCAAAATGATGAATACTAAGGCAAAACAGAGGAAAAATATTGAAATTTCTGTGAAATTATCCGTTTTAGAAGCATTTTTCGTTCATATCAAGTCAGAATTAAGAAAACTAAGGCAAAATAGAGGAAAAAATTTAATTTTTGGTAAAATTATCCGTTTTTTGTGTTTTTTTCGATCATATCTTGGCAAAATGATGAATACTAAGGCAAAACAGAGGAAAAATATTGAAATTTCTGTGAAATTATCCGTTTTAGAAGCTTTTTTCGATTATATCTTGGAAAAATCACTAAAACTAAGGCAAAAAAATGGAAAAAAATTGAAATTTCTGTGAAATTATCCGTTTTTGAAGCTTTTTTCGATCATATCTAGTCAGAATCAAGAAACCTAAGGCAAAATAGAGGAAAAAAATTTAAATTTAGGTGAAATTATCCGTTTTTTGTGTTTTTTTCGTTCATATCTTGGCAAAATGATGAGAACTATGGCAAAACAGAGGGAAAAAATTGAAATGTCTGTGAAATTATCCGTTTTTGTGCTTTTTTCGACCATTTCTTGGAAAATTCACGAAAACTATGGCAAATTAGAGGAAAAAAATTGAATGTTCTGTGAGATTATCCGTTTGAGAAGCTTTTTTCGATCATATAAAGTATGAATCAAGAAAACTATGGCAATATAGAGGAATAAAATAAAAATTTAGGTGAAATTATCCGTTTTTTGTGTTTTTTTCGTTCATATCTTGGCAAAATGATGAAGACTAAGGCAAAACAAAAGGAAAATAATTGAAATTTCTGTGAAATTATCCGTTTTATAAGCTTTTTTCGATCATATCGTGGAAAAATCAGTAAAACTAAGGCAAATTAGGAATAAAATTAAAATTTCGGTGAAATTATCCGCTTTTGTGGTTTTTTCGATCATATCTTGGCAAAATCACGAAAATTAAGGCAAAACAGAGGAAAAAAATTGAAATTTCAGTTAAATTATCCGTTTTAGAAGCTAATTTCGATCATATCAAGTCAGAATTAAGAAAACTAAGGCAAAATAGAGGAAAAAATTTAAATTTTGATGAAATTATCCGTTTTTTGTGCTTTTTTCGATCATAACTTGGCAAAATGATGAGAACTATGGCAAAACAGTGGAAAAAAATTGAAATGTCTGTGAAATTATTCGTTTAAGTAGCTTTTTTCGATTATATCTTGGAAAAACCAATAAAACTAAAGCAATACAGAGGAATAAAATTTAAATTTAGGTGAAATTATCCGTTTTTTGTGGTTTTTTCGATCATATCTTGGCTAAATCACGAAAATTAAGGCAAAACATAGGAAAAAAATTGAAATTTCTGTGAAATTATCCAAATTAGAAGCTTTTTTCGATCATATCTAGGAAAAATCACTAATACTAAGGAAAAATAGAGGAAAAAAATTCAATTTCTGTGAAATTATCCGTTTTTGATGCTTTTGTCGATCATATCTTGGAAAAATCACGAAAATTAAGGAAAAACGGAGGAATAAAATTGAAATTTCTGTGTAATTATCCATTTTTGAAGCTTTTTTTGATCATATCAAGTCAGAATCAAGAAACCTAAGGCAAAATAGAGGAAAAAAATTTAAATTTAGGTGAAATTATCCGTTTTTTGTGTTTTTTTCGTTCATATCTTGGCAAAATGATGAAAACTAAGGCAAAACAGAGGAAAATAATTGAAATTTCGGTGAAATAATCCGTTTAAGAACTTTTTTCCGATCATATCAAGTCAGAATCAAGAAACCTAAGGCAAAATAGAGGAAAAAAATTTAAATTTTGGTGAAATTAACCGTTATTTGTGCTTTTTTCGATCATATCTTAGCAAAATGATGAAAGCATAGGCAAAACAGAGGAAAAAAATTAAAATATCTGTGAAATAATCCGTTTTAGAAGCTTTTTTCGATCATATCGTGGAAAAATCAGTAAAACTAAGGCAAATTAGGAATAAAATTAAAATTTCGGTGTAATTATCCGCTTTTTGTGTTTTTTTCGCTCATATCTTGGCAAAATCACGAAAATTAAGGCAAAACATAGGAAAAAAATTGAAATTTTTGTGAAATTATCCAAATTAGAAGCTTTTTTCGATCATATCTAGGAAAAGTCACTAATACTAAGGCAAAATAATGGAAAAAAATTAAATTTCTGTGAAATTATCCGTTTTTGATGCTTTTGTCGATCATATCTTGGAAAAATCACGAAAATTAAGGAAAAACAGAGGAATAAAATTGAAATTTCTGTTTAATTATCCATTTTAGAAGCTTTTTTCGATCATATCAAGTCAGAATCAAGAAACCTAAGGCAAAATAGAGGAAAAAAATTTAAATTTAGGTGAAATTATCCGTTTTTTGTGTTTTTTTCGTTCATATCTTGGCAAAATGATGAAAACTAAGGCAAAACAGAGGAAAATAATTGAAATTTCTGTGAAATTATCCGTTTTAGGAGCTTTTTTCGATCATATCAAGTCAGAATCAAGAAACCTAAGGCAAAATAGAGGAAAAAAATTTAAATTTTGGTGAAATTAACCGTTATTTGTGCTTTTTTCGATCATATCTTAGCAAAATGATGAAAACCTAGGCAAAACAGAGGAAAAAAATTGAAATTTCTGTGAAATTATCCGTTTTAGAAGCTTTATTCGATCATATCGTGGAAATATCAGTAAAACTAAGGCGATTAGGAATAAAATTAAAATTTCGGTGAAATTATCCGCTTTTTGTGGTTTTTTCGATCATATCTTGGCAAAATCACGAAAATTAAGGCAAAACAGAGGAAAAAAATTGAAATGTCCGTGAAATTATTCGTTTTAGTAGCTTTTTTCGATTATATCTTGGAAGAACAAATAATACTTAAGCAATACAGAGGAATAAAATTAAAATTTCGGTGAAATTATCCGTTATTTGTGGTTTTTTCGATCACATCTTGGCAAAATCACGAAAATTAAGGCAAAACAGAGGAAAAAATTTGAAATTTCTGTGAAATTATCCAAATTAGAAGCTTATTTCGATCATATCTAGGAAAAATCACTAATACTAAGGCAAAATAGAGGAAAAAAATTCAATTTCTGTGAAATTATCCGTTTTTGATGCTTTTGTCGATCATATTTTGGAAAAATCACGAAAATTAAGGAAAAACGGAGGAATAAAATTGAAATTTCTGTGTAATTATCCATTTTTGAACCTTTTTTCGATCATATCAAGTCAGAATCAAGAAACCTAAGGCAAAATAGAGGAAAAAAATTTAAATTTAGGTGAAATTATCCGTTTTTTGTGTTTTTTCGTTCATATCTTGGCAAAATGATGAAAACTAAGGCAAAACAGAGGAAAATAATTGAAATTTCTGTGAAATTATCCGTTTTAGAACCTTTTTCCGATCATATCAAGTCAGAATCAAGAAACCTAAGGCAAAATAGAGGAAAAAAATTTAAATTTTGGTGAAATTAACCGTTATTTGTGCTTTTTTCGATCATATCTTAGCAAAATGATGAAAGCATAGGCAAAACAGAGGAAAAAAATTAAAATATCTGTGAAATAATCCGTTTTAGAAGCTTTTTTCGATCATATCAAGTCAGAATCAAGAAACCTAAGGCAAAATAGAGGAAAAAAATTTAAATTTTGGTGAAATTATCCGTTTTTTGTGTTTTTTTCGTTCATATCTTGGCAAAATGATGAAAACTAAGGCAAAACAGAGGAAAATAATTGAAATTTCTGTGAAATTATCCGTTTTAGGAGCTTTTTTCGATCATATCAAGTCAGAATCAAGAAACCTAAGGCAAAATAGAGGAAAAAAATTTAAATTTTGGTGAAATTAACCGTTATTTGTGCTTTTTTCGATCATATCTTAGCAAAATGATGAAAACCTAGGCAAAACAGAGGAAAAAAATTGAAATTTCTGTGAAATTATCCGTTTTAGAAGCTTTATTCGATCATATCGTGGAAATATCAGTAAAACTAAGGCGATTAGGAATAAAATTAAAATTTCGGTGAAATTATCCGCTTTTTGTGGTTTTTTCGATCATATCTTGGCAAAATCACGAAAATTAAGGCAAAACAGAGGAAAAAAATTGAAATGTCCGTGAAATTATTCGTTTTAGTAGCTTTTTTCGATTATATCTTGGAAAAACCAATAATACTAAAGCAATACAGAGGAATAAAATTAAAATTTCGGTGAAATTATCCGTTATTTGTGGTTTTTTCGATCACATCTTGGCAAAATCACGAAAATTAAGGCAAAACAGAGGAAAAAATTTGAAATTTCTGTGAAATTATCCAAATTAGAAGCTTATTTCGATCATATCTAGGAAAAATCACTAATACTAAGGCAAAATAGAGGAAAAAAATTCAATTTCTGTGAAATTATCCGTTTTTGATGCTTTTGTCGATCATATTTTGGAAAAATCACGAAAATTAAGGAAAAACGGAGGAATAAAATTGAAATTTCTGTGTAATTATCCATTTTTGAACCTTTTTTCGATCATATCAAGTCAGAATCAAGAAACCTAAGGCAAAATAGAGGAAAAAAATTTAAATTTAGGTGAAATTATCCGTTTTTTGTGTTTTTTCGTTCATATCTTGGCAAAATGATGAAAACTAAGGCAAAACAGAGGAAAATAATTGAAATTTCTGTGAAATTATCCGTTTTAGAACCTTTTTCCGATCATATCAAGTCAGAATCAAGAAACCTAAGGCAAAATAGAGGAAAAAAATTTAAATTTTGGTGAAATTAACCGTTATTTGTGCTTTTTTCGATCATATCTTAGCAAAATGATGAAAGCATAGGCAAAACAGAGGAAAAAAATTAAAATATCTGTGAAATAATCCGTTTTAGAAGCTTTTTTCGATCATATCAAGTCAGAATCAAGAAACCTAAGGCAAAATAGAGGAAAAAAATTTAAATTTTGGTGAAATTAACCGTTATTTGTGGTTTTTCCGCTCATATCTTGGCAAAATCACGAAAATTAAGGCAAAACGAAGGAAAAAAATTGAAATTTCTGTTAAATCATCCGTTTTAGAAGCTAATTTCGATCATATCAATTCAGAATTAAGAAAACTAAGGCAAAATAGAGGAAAAAATTTAAATTTTGGTGAAATTACCCGTTTTTTGTGCTTTTTTCGATCATAACTTGGCAAAATGATGAGAACTATGGCAAAACAGAGGAAAAAATTGAAATGTCTGTGAAATTATTCGTTTTAGTAGATTTTTTCGATGATATCTTGGAAAAACCAATAAAACTAAAGCAATACAGAGGAATAAAATTAAAATTTCGGTGAAATTATCCGTTTTTTGTGGTTTTTTCGATCATATCTTGGCAAAATCACGAAAATTAAGGCAAAACAGAGGAAAAAAATTGAAATTTCTGTGAAATTATCCAAATTAGAAGCTTTTTTCGATCATATCTAGGAAAAATCACTAATACTAAGGCAAAATAGAGGAAAAAAACTCAATTTCTGTGAAATTATCCGTTTTTGATGCTTTTGTCGATCATATCTTGGAAAAATCACGAAAATTAAGGAAAAACAGTGGAATAAAATTGAAATTTCTGTGTAATTATCCATTTCAGAAGCTTTTTTCGATCATATCAAGTCAGAATCAAGAAACCTAAGGCAAAATAGAGGAAAAAAATTTAAATTTAGGTGAAATTATCCGTTTTATAAGCTTTTTTCGATCATATCGTGGAAAAATCAGTAAAACTAAGGCAAATTAGGAATAAAATTAAAATTTCGGTGAAATTATCCGCTTTTGTGGTTTTTTCGATCATATCTTGGCAAAATCACGAAAATTAAGGCAAAACAGAGGAAAAAAATTGAAATTTCAGTTAAATTATCCGTTTTAGAAGCTAATTTCGATCATATCAAGTCAGAATTAAGAAAACTAAGGCAAAATAGAGGAAAAAATTTAAATTTTGATGAAATTATCCGTTTTTTGTGCTTTTTTCGATCATAACTTGGCAAAATGATGAAAACAATGGAAAATAGAGGAAAAAAATTGAAATGTCTGTGAAATTATTCGTTTAAGAAGCTTTTCTCGATTATATCTCGGAAAAATAAATAAAACTAAAGCAAAACAGAGGAATAAAATTAAAATTTCGGTGAAATTATCCGTTTTTTTGGTTTTTTCGATCATATCTTGGCAAAATCACGAAAATTAAGGCAAAACAGAGGAAAAAAATTGAGATTTCGGTAAAATTATCCGTTTTAGAAGCTTTTTTCGATCATATCCTAGCAAAATCACGTAAACTAAGGCAAAAAAGAGGAAACTAATTGAAATTTCTGTGAAATTATCCGTTTTAGAAGCTTTTTTCGATCATATCAAGTCAGAATCAAGAAACCTGAGAAAAAATATAGGAAAAAAATTTAAATTTTGGTGAAATTAACCGTTATTTGTGCTTTTTCCGATCATATCTTAGCAAAATGATGAAAACTAAGGCAAAACAGAGGAAAAAATTTAATTTTTGGTAAAATTATCCGTTTTTTGTGTTTTTTTCGATCATATCTTGGCAAAATGATGAATACTAAGGCAAAACAGAGGAAAAATATTGAAATTTCTGTGAAATTATCCGTTTTAGAAGCTTTTTTCGTTCATATCAAGTCAGAATTAAGAAAACTAAGGCAAAATAGAGGAAAAAATTTAATTTTTGGTAAAATTATCCGTTTTTTGTGTTTTTTTCGATCATATCTTGGCAAAATGATGAATACTAAGGCAAAACAGAGGAAAAATATTGAAATTTCTGCGAAATTATCCGTTTTAGAAGCTTTTTTCGATTATATCTTGGAAAAATCACTAAAACTAAGGCAAAAAAATGGAAAAAAATTGAAATTTCTGTGAAATTATCCGTTTTTGAAGCTTTTTTCGATCATATCTAGTCAGAATCAAGAAACCTAAGGCAAAATAGAGGAAAAAAATTTAAATTTAGGTGAAATTATCCGTTTTTTGTGTTTTTTTCGTTCATATCTTGGCAAAATGATGAGAACTATGGCAAAACAGAGGAAAAAAATTGAAATGTCTGTGAAATTATCCGTTTTTGTGCTTTTTTCGACCATTTCTTGGAAAATTCACGAAAACTATGGCAAATTAGAGGAAAAAAATTGAATGTTCTGTGAGATTATCCGTTTGAGAAGCTTTTTTCGATCATATAAAGTATGAATCAAGAAAACTATGGCAATATAGAGTAATAAAATAAAAATTTAGGTGAAATTATCCGTTTTTTGTGTTTTTTTCGTTCATATCTTGGCAAAATGATGAAAACTAAGGCAAAACAAAAGGAAAATAATTGAAATTTCTGTGAAATTATCCGTTTTATAAGCTTTTTTCGATCATATCGTGGAAAAATCAGTAAAACTAAGGCAAATTAGGAATAAAATTAAAATTTCGGTGAAATTATCCGCTTTTGTGGTTTTTTCGATCATATCTTGGCAAAATCACGAAAATTAAGGCAAAACAGAGGAAAAAAATTGAAATTTCAGTTAAATTATCCGTTTTAGAAGCTAATTTCGATCATATCAAGTCAGAATTAAGAAAACTAAGGCAAAATAGAGGAAAAAATTTAAATTTTGATGAAATTATCCGTTTTTTGTGCTTTTTTCGATCATAACTTGGCAAAATGATGAGAACTATGGCAAAACAGTGGAAAAAAATTGAAATGTCTGTGAAATTATTCGTTTAAGTAGCTTTTTTCGATTATATCTTGGAAAAACCAATAAAACTAAAGCAATACAGAGGAATAAAATTTAAATTTAGGTGAAATTATCCGTTTTTTGTGGTTTTTTTCGATCATATCTTGGCTAAATCACGAAAATTAAGGCAAAACATAGGAAAAAAATTGAAATTTCTGTGAAATTATCCAAATTAGAAGCTTTTTTCGATCATATCTAGGAAAAATCACTAATACTAAGGAAAAATAGAGGAAAAAAATTCAATTTCTGTGAAATTATCCGTTTTTGATGCTTTTGTCGATCATATCTTGGAAAAATCACGAAAATTAAGGAAAAACGGAGGAATAAAATTGAAATTTCTGTGTAATTATCCATTTTTGAAGCTTTTTTTGATCATATCAAGTCAGAATCAAGAAACCTAAGGCAAAATAGAGGAAAAAAATTTAAATTTAGGTGAAATTATCCGTTTTTTGTGTTTTTTTCGTTCATATCTTGGCAAAATGATGAAAACTAAGGCAAAACAGAGGAAAATAATTGAAATTTCGGTGAAATAATCCGTTTAAGAACTTTTTTCCGATCATATCAAGTCAGAATCAAGAAACCTAAGGCAAAATAGAGGAAAAAAATTTAAATTTTGGTGAAATTAACCGTTATTTGTGCTTTTTTTCGATCATATCTTAGCAAAATGATGAAAGCATAGGCAAAACAGAGGAAAAAAATTAAAATATCTGTGAAATAATCCGTTTTAGAAGCTTTTTTCGATCATATCGTGGAAAAATCAGTAAAACTAAGGCAAATTAGGAATAAAATTAAAATTTCGGTGTAATTATCCGCTTTTTGTGTTTTTTTCGCTCATATCTTGGCAAAATCACGAAAATTAAGGCAAAACATAGGAAAAAAATTGAAATTTTTGTGAAATTATCCAAATTAGAAGCTTTTTTCGATCATATCTAGGAAAAGTCACTAATACTAAGGCAAAATAATGGAAAAAAATTAAATTTCTGTGAAATTATCCGTTTTTGATGCTTTTGTCGATCATATCTTGGAAAAATCACGAAAATTAAGGAAAAACAGAGGAATAAAATTGAAATTTCTGTTTAATTATCCATTTTAGAAGCTTTTTTCGATCATATCAAGTCAGAATCAAGAAACCTAAGGCAAAATAGAGGAAAAAAATTTAAATTTAGGTGAAATTATCCGTTTTTTGTGTTTTTTTCGTTCATATCTTGGCAAAATGATGAAAACTAAGGCAAAACAGAGGAAAATAATTGAAATTTCTGTGAAATTATCCGTTTTAGGAGCTTTTTTCGATCATATCAAGTCAGAATCAAGAAACCTAAGGCAAAATAGAGGAAAAAAATTTAAATTTTGGTGAAATTAACCGTTATTTGTGCTTTTTTCGATCATATCTTAGCAAAATGATGAAAACCTAGGCAAAACAGAGGAAAAAAATTGAAATTTCTGTGAAATTATCCGTTTTAGAAGCTTTATTCGATCATATCGTGGAAATATCAGTAAAACTAAGGCGATTAGGAATAAAATTAAAATTTCGGTGAAATTATCCGCTTTTTGTGGTTTTTTCGATCATATCTTGGCAAAATCACGAAAATTAAGGCAAAACAGAGGAAAAAAATTGAAATGTCCGTGAAATTATTCGTTTTAGTAGCTTTTTTCGATTATATCTTGGAAAAACCAATAATACTAAAGCAATACAGAGGAATAAAATTAAAATTTCGGTGAAATTATCCGTTATTTGTGGTTTTTTCGATCACATCTTGGCAAAATCACGAAAATTAAGGCAAAACAGAGGAAAAAATTTGAAATTTCTGTGAAATTATCCAAATTAGAAGCTTATTTCGATCATATCTAGGAAAAATCACTAATACTAAGGCAAAATAGAGGAAAAAAATTCAATTTCTGTGAAATTATCCGTTTTTGATGCTTTTGTCGATCATATTTTGGAAAAATCACGAAAATTAAGGAAAAACGGAGGAATAAAATTGAAATTTCTGTGTAATTATCCATTTTTGAAGCTTTTTTCGATCATATCAAGTCAGAATCAAGAAACCTAAGGCAAAATAGAGGAAAAAAATTTAAATTTAGGTGAAATTATCCGTTTTTTGTGTTTTTTCGTTCATATCTTGGCAAAATGATGAAAACTAAGGCAAAACAGAGGAAAATAATTGAAATTTCTGTGAAATTATCCGTTTTAGAACCTTTTTCCGATCATATCAAGTCAGAATCAAGAAACCTAAGGCAAAATAGAGGAAAAAAATTTAAATTTTGGTGAAATTAACCGTTATTTGTGCTTTTTTCGATCATATCTTAGCAAAATGATGAAAGCATAGGCAAAACAGAGGAAAAAAATTAAAATATCTGTGAAATAATCCGTTTTAGAAGCTTTTTTCGATCATATCAAGTCAGAATCAAGAAACCTAAGGCAAAATAGAGGAAAAAAATTTAAATTTTGGTGAAATTAACCGTTATTTGTGGTTTTTCCGCTCATATCTTGGCAAAAATCACGAAAATTAAGGCAAAACGAAGGAAAAAAATTGAAATTTCTGTTAAATCATCCGTTTTAGAAGCTAATTTCGATCATATCAATTCAGAATTAAGAAAACTAAGGCAAAATAGAGGAAAAAAATTTAAATTTTGGTGAAATTACCCGTTTTTTGTGCTTTTTTTCGATCATAACTTGGCAAAATGATGAGAACTATGGCAAAACAGAGGAAAAAATTGAAATGTCTGTGAAATTATTCGTTTTAGTAGATTTTTTCGATGATATCTTGGAAAAAACCAATAAAACTAAAGCAATACAGAGGAATAAAATTAAAATTTCGGTGAAATTATCCGTTTTTTGTGGTTTTTTCGATCATATCTTGGCAAAATCACGAAAATTAAGGCAAAACAGAGGAAAAAAAATTGAAATTTCTGTGAAATTATCCAAATTAGAAGCTTTTTCCGATCATATCTAGGAAAAATCACTAATACTAAGGCAAAATAGAGGAAAAAAACTCAATTTCTGTGAAATTATCCGTTTTTGATGCTTTTGTCGATCATATCTTGGAAAAATCACGAAAATTAAGGAAAAACAGTGGAATAAAATTGAAATTTCTGTGTAATTATCCATTTCAGAAGCTTTTTTCGATCATATCAAGTCAGAATCAAGAAACCTAAGGCAAAATAGAGGAAAAAATTTAAATTTAGGTGAAATTATCCGTTTTTAGTGTTTTTTTCGTTCATATCTTGGCAAAATGATGAAAACTAAGGCAAAACAAAAGGAAAATAATTGAAATTTCTGTGAAATTAACCGTTTTATAAGCTTTTTTCGATCATTTCGTGGAAATATCAGTAAAACTAAGGCGATTAGGAATAAAATTAAAATTTCGGTGAAATTATCCGCTTTTGTGGTTTTTTCGATCATATCATGGCAAAATCACGAAAATTAAGGCAAAACAGAGGAAAAAAATTGAAATTTCAGTTAAATTGTCCGTTTTAGAAGCTAATTTCGATCATATCAAGTCAGAATTAAGAAAACTAAGGCAAAATAGAGGAAAAAATTTAAATTTTGGTGAAATTATCCGTTTTTTGTGCTTTTTTCGATCATAACTTGGCAAAATGATGAGAACTATGGCAAAACAGAGGAAAAAAATTGAAATGTCTGTAAAATTATTCGTTTTAGTAGCTTTTTTCGATTATATCTTGGAAAAACCAATAAAACTAAAGCAATACAGAGGAATAAAATTAAAATTTCGGTGAAATTATCCGTTATTTGTGGTTTTTTTCGATCACATCTTGGCAAAATCACGAAAATTAAGGCAAAACAGAGGAAAAAATTTGAAATTTCTGTGAAATTATCCAAATTAGAAGCTTTTTTCGATCATATCTAGGAAAAATCACTTATACTAAGGCAAAATAGAGGAAAAAAATTCAATTTCTGTGAAATTATCCGTTTTTGATGCTTTTGTCGATCATATCTTGGAAAAATCACGAATATTAAGGCAAAACAGAGGAAAATAATTGAAATTTCGGTGAAATTATCCGTTTAAGAACTTTTTTCCGATCATATCAAGTCAGAATCAAGAAACCTAAGGCAAAATAGAGGAAAAAAATTTAAATTTTGGTGAAATTAACCGTTATTTGTGCTTTTTTCGATCATATCTTAGCAAAATGATGAAAGCATAGGCAAAACAGAGGAAAAAAATTAAAATATCTGTGAAATAATCCGTTTTAGAAGCTTTTTTCGATCATATCGTGGAAAAATCAGTAAAACTAAGGCAAATTAGGAATAAAATTAAAATTTCGGTGTAATTATCCGCTTTTTGTGTTTTTTTCGCTCATATCTTGGCAAAATCACGAAAATTAAGGCAAAACATAGGAAAAAAATTGAAATTTTTGTGAAATTATCCAAATTAGAAGCTTTTTTCGATCATATCTAGGAAAAGTCACTAATACTAAGGCAAAATAATGGAAAAAAATTAAATTTCTGTGAAATTATCCGTTTTTGATGCTTTTGTCGATCATATCTTGGAAAAATCACGAAAATTAAGGAAAAACAGAGGAATAAAATTGAAATTTCTGTTTAATTATCCATTTTAGAAGCTTTTTTCGATCATATCAAGTCAGAATCAAGAAACCTAAGGCAAAATAGAGGAAAAAAATTTAAATTTAGGTGAAATTATCCGTTTTTTGTGTTTTTTTCGTTCATATCTTGGCAAAATGATGAAAACTAAGGCAAAACAGAGGAAAATAATTGAAATTTCTGTGAAATTATCCGTTTTAGGAGCTTTTTTCGATCATATCAAGAAACCTAAGGCAAAATAGAGGAAAAAAATTTAAATTTTGGTGAAATTAACCGTTATTTGTGCTTTTTTCGATCATATCTTAGCAAAATGATGAAAACCTAGGCAAAACAGAGGAAAAAAATTGAAATTTCTGTGAAATTATCCGTTTTAGAAGCTTTATTCGATCATATCGTGGAAATATCAGTAAAACTAAGGCGATTAGGAATAAAATTAAAATTTCGGTGAAATTATCCGCTTTTTGTGGTTTTTTCGATCATATCTTGGCAAAATCACGAAAATTAAGGCAAAACAGAGGAAAAAAATTGAAATGTCCGTGAAATTATTCGTTTTAGTAGCTTTTTTCGATTATATCTTGGAAAAACCAATAATACTAAAGCAATACAGAGGAATAAAATTAAAATTTCGGTGAAATTATCCGTTATTTGTGGTTTTTTCGATCACATCTTGGCAAAATCACGAAAATTAAGGCAAAACAGAGGAAAAAATTTGAAATTTCTGTGAAATTATCCAAATTAGAAGCTTATTTCGATCATATCTAGGAAAAATCACTAATACTAAGGCAAAATAGAGGAAAAAAATTCAATTTCTGTGAAATTATCCGTTTTTGATGCTTTTGTCGATCATATTTTGGAAAAATCACGAAAATTAAGGAAAAACGGAGGAATAAAATTGAAATTTCTGTGTAATTATCCATTTTTGAAGCTTTTTTCGATCATATCAAGTCAGAATCAAGAAACCTAAGGCAAAATAGAGGAAAAAAATTTAAATTTAGGTGAAATTATCCGTTTTTTGTGGTTTTTCCGCTCATATCTTGGCAAAATCACGAAAATTAAGGCAAAACGAAGGAAAAAAATTGAAATTTCTGTTAAATCATCCGTTTTAGAAGCTAATTTCGATCATATCAATTCAGAATTAAGAAAACTAAGGCAAAATAGAGGAAAAAATTTAAATTTTGGTGAAATTACCCGTTTTTTGTGCTTTTTTCGATCATAACTTGGCAAAATGATGAGAACTATGGCAAAACAGAGGAAAAAATTGAAATGTCTGTGAAATTATTCGTTTTAGTAGATTTTTTCGATGATATCTTGGAAAAACCAATAAAACTAAAGCAATACAGAGGAATAAAATTAAAATTTCGGTGAAATTATCCGTTTTTTGTGGTTTTTTTCGATCATATCTTGGCAAAATCACGAAAATTAAGGCAAAACAGAGGAAAAAAATTGAAATTTCTGTGAAATTATCCAAATAAGAAGCTTTTTTCGATCATATCTAGGAAAAATCACTAATACTAAGGCAAAATAGAGGAAAAAAACTCAATTTCTGTGAAATTATCCGTTTTTGATGCTTTTGTCGATCATATCTTGGAAAAATCACGAAAATTAAGGAAAAACAGTGGAATAAAATTGAAATTTCTGTGTAATTATCCATTTCAGAAGCTTTTTTCGATCATATCAAGTCAGAATCAAGAAACCTAAGGCAAAATAGAGGAAAAAATTTAAATTTAGGTGAAATTATCCGTTTTTAGTGTTTTTTTCGTTCATATCTTGGCAAAATGATGAAAACTAAGGCAAAACAAAAGGAAAATAATTGAAATTTCTGTGAAATTAACCGTTTTATAAGCTTTTTTCGATCATTTCGTGGAAATATCAGTAAAACTAAGGCGATTAGGAATAAAATTAAAATTTCGGTGAAATTATCCGCTTTTGTGGTTTTTTCGATCATATCTTGGCAAAATCACGAAAATTAAGGCAAAACAGAGGAAAAAAATTGAAATTTCAGTTAAATTGTCCGTTTTAGAAGCTAATTTCGATCATATCAAGTCAGAATTAAGAAAACTAAGGCAAAATAGAGGAAAAAATTTAAATTTTGGTGAAATTATCCGTTTTTTGTGCTTTTTTCGATCATAACTTGGCAAAATGATGAGAACTATGGCAAAACAGAGGAAAAAAATTGAAATGTCTGTAAAATTATTCGTTTTAGTAGCTTTTTTCGATTATATCTTGGAAAAACCAATAAAACTAAAGCAATACAGAGGAATAAAATTAAAATTTCGGTGAAATTATCCGTTATTTGTGGTTTTTTCGATCACATCTTGGCAAAATCACGAAAATTAAGGCAAAACAGAGGAAAAAATTTGAAATTTCTGTGAAATTATCCAAATTAGAAGCTTTTTTCGATCATATCTAGGAAAAATCACTAATACTAAGGCAAAATAGAGGAAAAAAATTCAATTTCTGTGAAATTATCCGTTTTTGATGCTTTTGTCGTTCATATCTTGGAAAAATCACGAATATTAAGGAAAAACGGAGGAAAATAATTGAAATTTCTGTGAAATTATCCGTTTTAGAACCTTTTTCCGATCATATCAAGTCAGAATCAAGAAACCTTAGGCAAGATAGAGGAAAAAAATTTAAATTTAGGTGAAATTATCCGTTTCTTGTGTTTTTTTCGTTCATATCTTGGTAAAATGATGAAAACTAAGGCAAAACAGAGGAAAATAATTGAAATTTCTGTGAAATTATCCGTTTTAGGAGCTTTTTTCGATCATATCAAGTCAGAATCAAGAAACCTTAGGCATAATAGAGGAAAAAAATTTAAATTTTGGTGAAATTAACCGTTATTTGTGCTTTTTTCGATCATATCTTAGCAAAATGATGAAAACCTAGGCAAAACAGAGGAAAAAAATTAAAATTTCTGTGAAATTATCCGTTTTAGTAGCTTTCTTCGATCATATCGTGGAAAAATCAGTAAAACTAAGGCAAATTAGGAATAAAATTAAAATTTCGGTGAAATTATCCGCTTTTTGTGGTTTTTTCGCTCATATCTTGGCAAAATCACGAAAATTAAGGCAAAACATAGGAAAAAAATTGAAATTTTTGTGAAATTATCCAAATTAGAAGCTTTTTTCGATCATATGTAGGAAAAGTCACTAATACTAAGGCAAAATAATGGAAAAAAATTAAATTTCTGTGAAATTATCCGTTTTTGATGCTTTTGTCGATCATATCTTGGAAAAATCACGAAAATTAAGGAAAAACAGAGGAATAAAATTGAAATTTCTGTGTAATTATCCATTTTAGAAGCTTTTTTCGATCATATCAAGTCAGAATCAAGAAACCTTAGGCAAGATAGAGGAAAAAAATTTAAATTTAGGTGAAATTATCCGTTTTTTGTGTTTTTTTCGTTCATATCTTGGTAAAATGATGAAAACTAAGGCAAAACAGAGGAAAATAATTGAAATTTCTGTGAAATTATCCGTTTTAGGAGCTTTTTTCGATCATATCAAGTCAGAATCAAGAAACCTTAGGCAAAATAGAGGAAAAAAATTTAAATTTTGGTGAAATTAACCGTTATTTGTGCTTTTTTCGATCATATCTTAGCAAAATGATGAAAACCTAGGCAAAACAGAGGAAAAAAATTGAAATTTCTGTGAAATCATCCGTTTTAGTAGCTTTCTTCGATCATATCGTGGAAAAATCAGTAAAACTAAGGCAAATTAGGAATAAAATTAAAATTTCGGTGAAATTATCCGCTTTTTGTGGTTTTTTTCGCTCATATCTTGGCAAAATCACGAAAATTAAGGCAAAACGAAGGAAAAAAATTGAAATTTCTGTTAAATCATCCGTTTTAGAAGCTAATTTCTATCATATCAATTCAGAATTAAGAAAACTAAGGCAAAATAGAGGAAAAAATTTAAATTTTGGTGAAATTACCCGTTTTTTGTGCTTTTTTCGATCATAACTTGGCAAAATGATGAGAACTATGGCAAAACAGAGGAAAAAATTGAAATGTCTGTGAAATTATTCGTTTTAGTAGATTTTTTCGATGATATCTTGGAAAAACCAATAAAACTAAAGCAAAACAGAGGAAAAAAATTAAAATTTCTGTGAAATTATCCAAATTAGAAGCTTTTTTCGATCATATCTAGGAAAAATCACGAAAATTAAGGCAAAATAGAGGAAAAAAACTCAATTTCTGTGAAATTATCCGTTTTTGATGCTTTTGTCGATCATATCTTGGAAAAATCACGAAAATTAAGGAAAAACAGAGGAATAAAATTGAAATTTCTGTGTAATTATCCATTTCAGAAGCTTTTTTCGATCTTATCAAGTCAGAATCAAGAAACCTAAGGCAAAATAGAGGAAAAAAATTTATATTTTGGTGAAATTATCCGTTTTCGAAGCTTTTTTTAACACATCTCTTTAACATGCAAAAATTAAGGCAATATAGGGGAAGAAAATTTATATTTTGGTGAAATTATCCGTTTTTGTGCTTTTTTCGATCATAACTTGGCAAAATGATGAGAACTATGGCAAAACAGAGGAAAAAAATTGAAATGTCTGTAAAATTATTCGTTTTAGTAGCTTTTTTCGATTATATCTTGGAAAAACCAATAAAACTAAAGCAATACAGAGGAATAAAATTAAAATTTCGGTGAAATTATCCGTTATTTGTGGTTTTTTCGATCACATCTTGGCAAAATCACGAAAATTAAGGCAAAACAGAGGAAAAAATTTGAAATTTCTGTGAAATTATCCAAATTAGAAGCTTTTTTCGATCATATCTAGGAAAAATCACTAATACTAAGGCAAAATAGAGGAAAAAAATTCAATTTCTGTGAAATTATCCGTTTTTGATGCTTTTGTCGATCATATCTTGGAAAAATCACGAATATTAAGGCAAAACAGAGGAAAATAATTGAAATTTCGGTGAAATTATCCGTTTAAGAACTTTTTTCCGATCATATCAAGTCAGAATCAAGAAACCTAAGGCAAAATAGAGGAAAAAAATTTAAATTTTGGTGAAATTAACCGTTATTTGTGCTTTTTTCGATCATATCTTAGCAAAATGATGAAAGCATAGGCAAAACAGAGGAAAAAAATTAAAATATCTGTGAAATAATCCGTTTTAGAAGCTTTTTTCGATCATATCGTGGAAAAATCAGTAAAACTAAGGCAAATTAGGAATAAAATTAAAATTTCGGTGTAATTATCCGCTTTTTGTGTTTTTTTCGCTCATATCTTGGCAAAATCACCAAAATTAAGGCAAAACATAGGAAAAAAATTGAAATTTTTGTGAAATTATCCAAATTAGAAGCTTTTTTCGATCATATCTAGGAAAAGTCACTAATACTAAGGCAAAATAATGGAAAAAAATTAAATTTCTGTGAAATTATCCGTTTTTGATGCTTTTGTCGATCATATCTTGGAAAAATCACGAAAATTAAGGAAAAACAGAGGAATAAAATTGAAATTTCTGTTTAATTATCCATTTTAGAAGCTTTTTTCGATCATATCAAGTCAGAATCAAGAAACCTAAGGCAAAATAGAGGAAAAAAATTTAAATTTAGGTGAAATTATCCGTTTTTTGTGTTTTTTTCGTTCATATCTTGGCAAAATGATGAAAACTAAGGCAAAACAGAGGAAAATAATTGAAATTTCTGTGAAATTATCCGTTTTAGGAGCTTTTTTCGATCATATCAAGTCAGAATCAAGAAACCTAAGGCAAAATAGAGGAAAAAAATTTAAATTTTGGTGAAATTAACCGTTATTTGTGCTTTTTTCGATCATATCTTAGCAAAATGATGAAAACCTAGGCAAAACAGAGGAAAAAAATTGAAATTTCTGTGAAATTATCCGTTTTAGAAGCTTTATTCGATCATATCGTGGAAATATCAGTAAAACTAAGGAGATTAGGAATAAAATTAAAATTTCGGTGAAATTATCCGCTTTTTGTGGTTTTTTCGATCATATCTTGGCAAAATCACGAAAATTAAGGCAAAACAGAGGAAAAAAATTGAAATGTCCGTGAAATTATTCGTTTTAGTAGCTTTTTTCGATTATATCTTGGAAAAACCAATAATACTAAAGCAATACAGAGGAATAAAATTAAAATTTCGGTGAAATTATCCGTTATTTGTGGTTTTTTCGATCACATCTTGGCAAAATCACGAAAATTAAGGCAAAACAGAGGAAAAAATTTGAAATTTCTGTGAAATTATCCAAATTAGAAGCTTATTTCGATCATATCTAGGAAAAATCACTAATACTAAGGCAAAATAGAGGAAAAAAATTCAATTTCTGTGAAATTATCCGTTTTTGATGCTTTTGTCGATCATATTTTGGAAAAATCACGAAAATTAAGGAAAAACGGAGGAATAAAATTGAAATTTCTGTGTAATTATCCATTTTTGAAGCTTTTTTCGATCATATCAAGTCAGAATCAAGAAACCTAAGGCAAAATAGAGGAAAAAAATTTAAATTTAGGTGAAATTATCCGTTTTTTGTGTTTTTTCGTTCATATCTTGGCAAAATGATGAAAACTAAGGCAAAACAGAGGAAAATAATTGAAATTTCTGTGAAATTATCCGTTTTAGAACCTTTTTCCGATCATATCAAGTCAGAATCAAGAAACCTAAGGCAAAATAGAGGAAAAAAATTTAAATTTTGGTGAAATTAACCGTTATTTGTGCTTTTTTCGATCATATCTTAGCAAAATGATGAAAGCATAGGCAAAACAGAGGAAAAAAATTAAAATATCTGTGAAATAATCCGTTTTAGAAGCTTTTTTCGATCATATCAAGTCAGAATCAAGAAACCTAAGGCAAAATAGAGGAAAAAAATTTAAATTTTGGTGAAATTAACCGTTATTTGTGGTTTTTCCGCTCATATCTTGGCAAAATCACGAAAATTAAGGCAAAACGAAGGAAAAAAATTGAAATTTCTGTTAAATCATCCGTTTTAGAAGCTAATTTCGATCATATCAATTCAGAATTAAGAAAACTAAGGCAAAATAGAGGAAAAAATTTAAATTTTGGTGAAATTACCCGTTTTTTGTGCTTTTTTCGATCATAACTTGGCAAAATGATGAGAACTATGGCAAAACAGAGGAAAAAATTGAAATGTCTGTGAAATTATTCGTTTTAGTAGATTTTTTCGATGATATCTTGGAAAAACCAATAAAACTAAAGCAATACAGAGGAATAAAATTAAAATTTCGGTGAAATTATCCGTTTTTTTGTGGTTTTTTCGATCATATCTTGGCAAAATCACGAAAATTAAGGCAAAACAGAGGAAAAAAATTGAAATTTCTGTGAAATTATCCAAATTAGAAGCTTTTTTCGATCATATCTAGGAAAAATCACTAATACTAAGGCAAAATAGAGGAAAAAAATTCAATTTCTGTGAAATTATCCGTTTTTGATGCTTTTGTCGATCATATCTTGGAAAAATCACGAATATTAAGGAAAAACGGAGGAAAATAATTGAAATTTCTGTGAAATTATCCGTTTTAGAACCTTTTTCCGATCATATCAAGTCAGAATCAAGAAACCTTAGGCAAGATAGAGGAAAAAAATTTAAATTTAGGTGAAATTATCCGTTTTTTGTGTTTTTTTCGTTCATATCTTGGTAAAATGATGAAAACTAAGGCAAAACAGAGGAAAATAATTGAAATTTCTGTGAAATTATCCGTTTTAGGAGCTTTTTTCGATCATATCAAGTCAGAATCAAGAAACCTTAGGCATAATAGAGGAAAAAAATTTAAATTTTGGTGAAATTAACCGTTATTTGTGCTTTTTTCGATCATATCTTAGCAAAATGATGAAAACCTAGGCAAAACAGAGGAAAAAAATTGAAATTTCTGTGAAATTATCCGTTTTAGTAGCTTTCTTCGATCATATCGTGGAAAAATCAGTAAAACTAAGGCAAATTAGGAATAAAATTAAAATTTCGGTGAAATTATCCGCTTTTTGTGGTTTTTTCGCTCATATCTTGGCAAAATCACGAAAATTAAGGCAAAACATAGGAAAAAAATTGAAATTTTTGTGAAATTATCCAAATTAGAAGCTTTTTTCGATCATATGTAGGAAAAGTCACTAATACTAAGGCAAAATAATGGAAAAAAATTAAATTTCTGTGAAATTATCCGTTTTTGATGCTTTTGTCGATCATATCTTGGAAAAATCACGAAAATTAAGGAAAAACAGAGGAATAAAATTGAAATTTCTGTGTAATTATCCATTTTAGAAGCTTTTTTCGATCATATCAAGTCAGAATCAAGAAACCTTAGGCAAGATAGAGGAAAAAAATTTAAATTTAGGTGAAATTATCCGTTTTTTGTGTTTTTTTCGTTCATATCTTGGTAAAATGATGAAAACTAAGGCAAAACAGAGGAAAATAATTGAAATTTCTGTGAAATTATCCGTTTTAGGAGCTTTTTTCGATCATATCAAGTCAGAATCAAGAAACCTTAGGCAAAATAGAGGAAAAAAATTTAAATTTTGGTGAAATTAACCGTTATTTGTGCTTTTTTCGATCATATCTTAGCAAAATGATGAAAACCTAGGCAAAACAGAGGAAAAAAATTGAAATTTCTGTGAAATCATCCGTTTTAGTAGCTTTCTTCGATCATATCGTGGAAAAATCAGTAAAACTAAGGCAAATTAGGAATAAAATTAAAATTTCGGTGAAATTATCCGCTTTTTGTGGTTTTTTCGCTCATATCTTGGCAAAATCACGAAAATTAAGGCAAAACGAAGGAAAAAAATTGAAATTTCTGTTAAATCATCCGTTTTAGAAGCTAATTTCTATCATATCAATTCAGAATTAAGAAAACTAAGGCAAAATAGAGGAAAAAATTTAAATTTTGGTGAAATTACCCGTTTTTTGTGCTTTTTTCGATCATAACTTGGCAAAATGATGAGAACTATGGCAAAACAGAGGAAAAAATTGAAATGTCTGTGAAATTATTCGTTTTAGTAGATTTTTTCGATGATATCTTGGAAAAACCAATAAAACTAAAGCAAAACAGAGGAAAAAAATTAAAATTTCTGTGAAATTATCCAAATTAGAAGCTTTTTTCGATCATATCTAGGAAAAATCACGAAAATTAAGGCAAAATAGAGGAAAAAAACTCAATTTCTGTGAAATTATCCGTTTTTGATGCTTTTGTCGATCATATCTTGGAAAAATCACGAAAATTAAGGAAAAACAGAGGAATAAAATTGAAATTTCTGTGTAATTATCCATTTCAGAAGCTTTTTTCGATCTTATCAAGTCAGAATCAAGAAACCTAAGGCAAAATAGAGGAAAAAAATTTATATTTTGGTGAAATTATCCGTTTTCGAAGCTTTTTTTAACACATCTCTTTAACATGCAAAAATTAAGGCAATATAGGGGAAGAAAATTTATATTTTGGTGAAATTATCCGTTTTTGTGCTTTTTTCGATCATAACTTGGCAAAATGATGAGAACTATGGCAAAACAGAGGAAAAAAATTGAAATGTCTGTAAAATTATTCGTTTTAGTAGCTTTTTTCGATTATATCTTGGAAAAACCAATAAAACTAAAGCAATACAGAGGAATAAAATTAAAATTTCGGTGAAATTATCCGTTATTTGTGGTTTTTTCGATCACATCTTGGCAAAATCACGAAAATTAAGGCAAAACAGAGGAAAAAATTTGAAATTTCTGTGAAATTATCCAAATTAGAAGCTTTTTTCGATCATATCTAGGAAAAATCACTAATACTAAGGCAAAATAGAGGAAAAAAATTCAATTTCTGTGAAATTATCCGTTTTTGATGCTTTTGTCGATCATATCTTGGAAAAATCACGAATATTAAGGCAAAACAGAGGAAAATAATTGAAATTTCGGTGAAATTATCCGTTTAAGAACTTTTTTCCGATCATATCAAGTCAGAATCAAGAAACCTAAGGCAAAATAGAGGAAAAAAATTTAAATTTTGGTGAAATTAACCGTTATTTGTGCTTTTTTCGATCATATCTTAGCAAAATGATGAAAGCATAGGCAAAACAGAGGAAAAAAATTAAAATATCTGTGAAATAATCCGTTTTAGAAGCTTTTTTCGATCATATCGTGGAAAAATCAGTAAAACTAAGGCAAATTAGGAATAAAATTAAAATTTCGGTGTAATTATCCGCTTTTTGTGTTTTTTTCGCTCATATCTTGGCAAAATCACGAAAATTAAGGCAAAACATAGGAAAGAAATTGAAATTTTTGTGAAATTATCCAAATTAGAAGCTTTTTTCGATCATATCTAGGAAAAGTCACTAATACTAAGGCAAAATAATGGAAAAAAATTAAATTTCTGTGAAATTATCCGTTTTTGATGCTTTTGTCGATCATATCTTGGAAAAATCACGAAAATTAAGGAAAAACAGAGGAATAAAATTGAAATTTCTGTTTAATTATCCATTTTAGAAGCTTTTTTCGATCATATCAAGTCAGAATCAAGAAACCTAAGGCAAAATAGAGGAAAAAAATTTAAATTTAGGTGAAATTATCCGTTTTTTGTGTTTTTTTCGTTCATATCTTGGCAAAATGATGAAAACTAAGGCAAAACAGAGGAAAATAATTGAAATTTCTGTGAAATTATCCGTTTTAGGAGCTTTTTTCGATCATATCAAGTCAGAATCAAGAAACCTAAGGCAAAATAGAGGAAAAAAATTTAAATTTTGGTGAAATTAACCGTTATTTGTGCTTTTTTCGATCATATCTTAGCAAAATGATGAAAACCTAGGCAAAACAGAGGAAAAAAATTGAAATTTCTGTGAAATTATCCGTTTTAGAAGCTTTATTCGATCATATCGTGGAAATATCAGTAAAACTAAGGAGATTAGGAATAAAATTAAAATTTCGGTGAAATTATCCGCTTTTTGTGGTTTTTTCGATCATATCTTGGCAAAATCACGAAAATTAAGGCAAAACAGAGGAAAAAAATTGAAATGTCCGTGAAATTATTCGTTTTAGTAGCTTTTTTCGATTATATCTTGGAAAAACCAATAATACTAAAGCAATACAGAGGAATAAAATTAAAATTTCGGTGAAATTATCCGTTATTTGTGGTTTTTTTTCGATCACATCTTGGCAAAATCACGAAAATTAAGGCAAAACAGAGGAAAAAATTTGAAATTTCTGTGAAATTATCCAAATTAGAAGCTTATTTCGATCATATCTAGGAAAAATCACTAATACTAAGGCAAAATAGAGGAAAAAAATTCAATTTCTGTGAAATTATCCGTTTTTGATGCTTTTGTCGATCATATTTTGGAAAAATCACGAAAATTAAGGAAAAACGGAGGAATAAAATTGAAATTTCTGTGTAATTATCCATTTTTGAAGCTTTTTTCGATCATATCAAGTCAGAATCAAGAAACCTAAGGCAAAATAGAGGAAAAAAATTTAAATTTAGGTGAAATTATCCGTTTTTTGTGTTTTTTCGTTCATATCTTGGCAAAATGATGAAAACTAAGGCAAAACAGAGGAAAATAATTGAAATTTCTGTGAAATTATCCGTTTTAGAACCTTTTTCCGATCATATCAAGTCAGAATCAAGAAACCTAAGGCAAAATAGAGGAAAAAAATTTAAATTTTGGTGAAATTAACCGTTATTTGTGCTTTTTTCGATCATATCTTAGCAAAATGATGAAAGCATAGGCAAAACAGAGGAAATAAAATTAAAATATCTGTGAAATAATCCGTTTTAGAAGCTTTTTTCGATCATATCAAGTCAGAATCAAGAAACCTAAGGCAAAATAGAGGAAAAAAAATTTAAATTTTGGTGAAATTAACCGTTATTTGTGGTTTTTCCGCTCATATCTTGGCAAAATCACGAAAATTAAGGCAAAACGAAGGAAAAAAATTGAAATTTCTGTTAAATCATCCGTTTTAGAAGCTAATTTCGATCATATCAATTCAGAATTAAGAAAACTAAGGCAAAATAGAGGAAAAAATTTAAATTTTGGTGAAATTACCCGTTTTTTGTGCTTTTTTCGATCATAACTTGGCAAAATGATGAGAACTATGGCAAAACAGAGGAAAAAATTGAAATGTCTGTGAAATTATTCGTTTTAGTAGATTTTTTCGATGATATCTTGGAAAAACCAATAAAACTAAAGCAATACAGAGGAATAAAATTAAAATTTCGGTGAAATTATCCGTTTTTTGTGGTTTTTTCGATCATATCTTGGCAAAATCACGAAAATTAAGGCAAAACAGAGGAAAAAAATTGAAATTTCTGTGAAATTATCCAAATTAGAAGCTTTTTTCGATCATATCTAGGAAAAATCACTAATACTAAGGCAAAATAGAGGAAAAAAACTCAATTTCTGTGAAATTATCCGTTTTTGATGCTTTTGTCGATCATATCTTGGAAAAATCACGAAAATTAAGGAAAAACAGTGGAATAAAATTGAAATTTCTGTGTAATTATCCATTTCAGAAGCTTTTTTCGATCATATCAAGTCAGAATCAAGAAACCTAAGGCAAAATAGAGGAAAAAATTTAAATTTAGGTGAAATTATCCGTTTTTAGTGTTTTTTTCGTTCATATCTTGGCAAAATGATGAAAACTAAGGCAAAACAAAAGGAAAATAATTGAAATTTCTGTGAAATTAACCGTTTTATAAGCTTTTTTCGATCATTTCGTGGAAATATCAGTAAAACTAAGGCGATTAGGAATAAAATTAAAATTTCGGTGAAATTATCCGCTTTTGTGGTTTTTTCGATCATATCTTGGCAAAATCACGAAAATTAAGGCAAAACAGAGGAAAAAAATTGAAATTTCAGTTAAATTGTCCGTTTTAGAAGCTAATTTCGATCATATCAAGTCAGAATTAAGAAAACTAAGGCAAAATAGAGGAAAAAATTTAAATTTTGGTGAAATTATCCGTTTTTTGTGCTTTTTTCGATCATAACTTGGCAAAATGATGAGAACTATGGCAAAACAGAGGAAAAAAATTGAAATGTCCGTGAAATTATTCGTTTTAGTAGCTTTTTTCGATTATATCTTGGAAAAACCAATAAAACTAAAGCAATACAGAGGAATAAAATTAAAATTTCGGTGAAATTATCCGTTATTTGTGGTTTTTTCGATCACATCTTGGCAAAATCACGAAAATTAAGGCAAAACAGAGGAAAAAATTTGAAATTTCTGTGAAATTATCCAAATTAGAAGCTTTTTTCGATCATATCTAGGAAAAATCACTAATACTAAGGCAAAATAGAGGAAAAAAATTCAATTTCTGTGAAATTATCCGTTTTTGATGCTTTTGTCGATCATATCTTGGAAAAATCACGAATATTAAGGAAAAACGGAGGAAAATAATTGAAATTTCTGTGAAATTATCCGTTTTAGAACCTTTTTCCGATCATATCAAGTCAGAATCAAGAAACCTTAGGCAAGATAGAGGAAAAAAATTTAAATTTAGGTGAAATTATCCGTTTTTTTGCGTTTTTTTCGTTCATATCTTGGTAAAATGATGAAAACTAAGGCAAAACAGAGGAAAATAATTGAAATTTCTGTGAAATTATCCGTTTTAGGAGCTTTTTTCGATCATATCAAGTCAGAATCAAGAAACCTTAGGCAAAATAGAGGAAAAAAATTTAAATTTTGGTGAAATTAACCGTTATTTGTGCTTTTTTCGATCATATCTTAGCAAAATGATGAAAACCTAGGCAAAACAGAGGAAAAAAATTGAAATTTCTGTGAAATTATCCGTTTTAGTAGCTTTCTTCGATCATATCGTGGAAAAATCAGTAAAACTAAGGCAAATTAGGAATAAAATTAAAATTTCGGTGAAATTATCCGCTTTTTGTGGTTTTTTCGCTCATATCTTGGCAAAATCACGAAAATTAAGGCAAAACATAGGAAAAAAATTGAAATTTTTGTGAAATTATCCAAATTAGAAGCTTTTTTCGATCATATGTAGGAAAAGTCACTAATACTAAGGCAAAATAATGGAAAAAAATTAAATTTCTGTGAAATTATCCGTTTTTGATGCTTTTGTCGATCATATCTTGGAAAAATCACGAAAATTAAGGAAAAACAGAGGAATAAAATTGAAATTTCTGTGTAATTATCCATTTTAGAAGCTTTTTTCGATCATATCAAGTCAGAATCAAGAAACCTTAGGCAAGATAGAGGAAAAAAATTTAAATTTAGGTGAAATTATCCGTTTTTTGTGTTTTTTTCGTTCATATCTTGGTAAAATGATGAAAACTAAGGCAAAACAGAGGAAAATAATTGAAATTTCTGTGAAATTATCCGTTTTAGGAGCTTTTTTCGATCATATCAAGTCAGAATCAAGAAACCTTAGGCAAAATAGAGGAAAAAAATTTAAATTTTGGTGAAATTAACCGTTATTTGTGCTTTTTTCGATCATATCTTAGCAAAATGATGAAAACCTAGGCAAAACAGAGGAAAAAAATTGAAATTTCTGTGAAATCATCCGTTTTAGTAGCTTTCTTCGATCATATCGTGGAAAAATCAGTAAAACTAAGGCAAATTAGGAATAAAATTAAAATTTCGGTGAAATTATCCGCTTTTTGTGGTTTTTTCGCTCATATCTTGGCAAAATCACGAAAATTAAGGCAAAACGAAGGAAAAAAATTGAAATTTCTGTTAAATCATCCGTTTTAGAAGCTAATTTCTATCATATCAATTCAGAATTAAGAAAACTAAGGCAAAATAGAGGAAAAAATTTAAATTTTGGTGAAATTACCCGTTTTTTGTGCTTTTTTCGATCATAACTTGGCAAAATGATGAGAACTATGGCAAAACAGAGGAAAAAATTGAAATGTCTGTGAAATTATTCGTTTTAGTAGATTTTTTCGATGATATCTTGGAAAAACCAATAAAACTAAAGCAAAACAGAGGAAAAAAATTAAAATTTCTGTGAAATTATCCAAATTAGAAGCTTTTTTCGATCATATCTAGGAAAAATCACTAATACTAAGGCAAAATAGAGGAAAAAAACTCAATTTCTGTGAAATTATCCGTTTTTGATGCTTTTGTCGATCATATCTTGGAAAAATCACGAAAATTAAGGAAAAACAGAGGAATAAAATTGAAATTTCTGTGTAATTATCCATTTCAGAAGCTTTTTTCGATCTTATCAAGTCAGAATCAAGAAACCTAAGGCAAAATAGAGGAAAAAAATTTAAATTTAGGTGAAATTATCCGTTTTTTGTGTTTTTTTCGTTCATATCTTGGCAAAATGATGAAAACTAAGGCAAAACAAAGGAAAATAATTGAAATTTCTGTGAAATTATCCGTTTTAGTAGCTTTTTTCGATCATATCGTGGAAAAATCAGTAAAACTAAGGCAAATTAGGAATGAAATTAAAATTTCGGTGAAATTATCCGCTTTTGTGGTTTTTTCGATCATATCTTGGCAAAATCACGAAAATTAAGGCAAAACACAGGAAAAAAATTGAAATTTCTGTTAAATTATCCGTTTTAGAAGCTAATTTCGATCATATCAAGTCAGAATTAAGAAAACTAAGGCAAAATAGAGGAAAAAATTTAAATTTTGGTGAAATTATCCGTTTTTTTGTGCTTTTTTCGATCATAACTTGGCAAAATGATGAGAACTATGGCAAAACAGAGGAAAAAAATTGAAATGTCTGTGAAATTATTCGTTTTAGTAGCTTTTTTCGATTATATCTTGGAAAAACCAATAAAACTAAAGCAATACAGAGGAATAAAATTAAAATTTCGGTGAAATTATCCGTTATTTGTGGTTTTTTCGATCATATCTAGGAAAAATCACTAATACTAAGGCAAAATAGAGGAAAAAAACTCAATTTCTGTGAAATTATCCGTTTTTGATGCTTTTGTCGATCATATCTTGGAAAAATCACGAAAATTAAGGAAAAACAGAGGAATAAAATTGAAATTTCTGTGTAATTATCCATTTCAGAAGCTTTTTTCGATCATATCAAGTCAGAATCAAGAAACCTAAGGCAAAATAGAGGAAAAAAATTTAAATTTAGGTGAAATTATCCGTTTTTTGTGTTTTTTTCGTTCATATCTTGGCAAAATGATGAAAACTAAGGCAAAACAGAGGAAAATAATTGAAATTTCTGTTAAATTATCCGTTTTAGAACCTTTTTCCGATCATATCAAGTCAGAATCAAGAAACCTAAGGCAAAATAGAGAAAAAAATTTAAATTTTGGTGAAATTAACCGTTATTTGTGCTTTTTTCGATCATATCTTAGCAAAATGATGAAAGCATAGGCAAAACAGAGGAAAAAAATTAAAATTTCTGTGAAATAATCCGTTTTAGAAGCTTTTTTCGATCATATCGTGGGAAAATCAGTAAAACTAAGGCAAATTAGGAATAAAATTAAAATTTCGGTGAAATTATCCGCTTTTTGTGGTTTTTTCGCTCATATCTTGGCAAAATCACGAAAATTAAGGCAAAACATAGGAAAAAAATTGAAATTTTTGTGAAATTATCCAAATTAGAAGCTTTTTTCGATCATATGTAGGAAAAGTCACTAATACTAAGGCAAAATAATGGAAAAAAATTAAATTTCTGTGAAATTATCCGTTTTTGATGCTTTTGTCGATCATATCTTGGAAAAATCACGAAAATTAAGGAAAAACAGAGGAATAAAATTGAAATTTCTGTGTAATTATCCATTTTAGAAGCTTTTTTCGATCATATCAAGTCAGAATCAAGAAACCTTAGGCAAGATAGAGGAAAAAAATTTAAATTTAGGTGAAATTATCCGTTTTTTGTGTTTTTTTCGTTCATATCTTGGTAAAATGATGAAAACTAAGGCAAAACAGAGGAAAATAATTGAAATTTCTGTGAAATTATCCGTTTTAGGAGCTTTTTCGATCATATCAAGTCAGAATCAAGAAACCTTAGGCAAAATAGAGGAAAAAAATTTAAATTTTGGTGAAATTAACCGTTATTTGTGCTTTTTTCGATCATATCTTAGCAAAATGATGAAAACCTAGGCAAAACAGAGGAAAAAAATTGAAATTTCTGTGAAATTATCCGTTTTAGTAGCTTTCTTCGATCATATCGTGGAAAAATCAGTAAAACTAAGGCAAATTAGGAATAAAATTAAAATTTCGGTGAAATTATCCGCTTTTTGTGGTTTTTTCGCTCATATCTTGGCAAAATCACGAAAATTAAGGCAAAACGAAGGAAAAAAATTGAAATTTCTGTTAAATCATCCGTTTTAGAAGCTAATTTCGATCATATCAATTCAGAATTAAGAAAACTAAGGCAAAATAGAGGAAAAAATTTAAATTTTGGTGAAATTACCCGTTTTTTGTGCTTTTTTCGATCATAACTTGGCAAAATGATGAGAACTATGGCAAAACAGAGGAAAAAATTGAAATGTCTGTGAAATTATTCGTTTTAGTAGATTTTTTCGATGATATCTTGGAAAAACCAATAAAACTAAAGCAAAACAGAGGAAAAAAATTAAAATTTCTGTGAAATTATCCAAATTAGAAGCTTTTTTCGATCATATCTAGGAAAAATCACTAATACTAAGGCAAAATAGAGGAAAAAAAACTCAATTTCTGTGAAATTATCCGTTTTTGATGCTTTTGTCGATCATATCTTGGAAAAATCACGAAAATTAAGGAAAAACAGAGGAATAAAATTGAAATTTCTGTGAAATTATCCGAATTAGAAGCTTTTTTCGATCATATCCTGGCAAAATCACGTAAACTAAGGCAAAAAAGAGGAAACTAATTGAAATTTCTGTAAAATTATCCGTTTTAGAAGCTTTTTTCGTTCATATGAAGTCAGAATCAAGAAAATTAAGGCAAAATAGAGGAAAAACTTTAATTTTTGGTAAAATTATCCGTTTTTTGTGTTTTTTTCGATCATATCTTGGCAAAATGATGAATACTAAGGCAGAACAGAGGAAAAATATTGAAATTTCTGTGAAATTATCCGTTTTAGAAGCTTTTTTCGATTATATCTTGGAAAAATCTCTAAAACTAAGGCAAAAAAAATGGAAAAAAAATTGAAATTTCTGTGAAATTATCCGTTTTTGAAGCTTTTTTTCGATCATATCTAGTCAGAATCAAGAAACCTAAGGCAAAATAGAGAAAAAAAATTTAAATTTAGGTGAAATTATCCGTTTTTTGTGTTTTTTTCGTTCATATCTTAGCAAAATGATGAGAACTATGGCAAAACAGAGGAAAAAAATTGAAATGTCTGTGAAATTATTCGTTTTAGTAGCTTTTTTCGATTATATCTTGGAAAAACCAATAAAACTAAAGCAAGACAGAGGAATAAAATTAAAATTTCGGTGAAATTATCCGTTATTTGTGGTTTTTTCGATCACATCTTGGCAAAATCACGAAAATTAAGGCAAAACAGAGGAAAAAATTTGAAATTTCTGTGAAATTATCCGCTTTAGAAGCTTTTTCCGATCATATCTTGGAAAAATCACTAAAACTTAGGCAAAAAAGAGGAATAAAATAAAAATTTCGGTAAAAAAATCCGTTTTTTGTGATTTTTTCGATCATATCTTGGCAAAATCACGAAATTTAAGGAAAAACAGTGGAAAAATTGAAATTTCTGAAAAATTATCCGTTTTAGAAGCTTTTTTCGATCATATTAAATCAGAATCAAGAAAACTAAGGCAAAATAGAGGAAAAAATTTAATTTTTGGTAAAATTATCCGTTTTAGATGCATTTATCGATCATATCTTGGAAAAATCACAAAAACTAAGGATAAATAGAGGAAATAAATTTATATTTTGGTGAAATTAACCGTTTTTGATGCTTTTTTCGACCATATCTTGGCTGAATCACGAAAACAAAGGCAAAACAGAGAAAAAAATTGAGATTTCGGTAAAACTATCCGTTTTCGAAGCTTTTTTTAACACATCTCTTTAACATGCCAAAAATTAAGGCAATATAGGGGAAGAAAATTTATATTTTGGTGAAATTATCCGTTTTTGTGCTTTTTTCGACCATTTCTTGGCAAATTCACGAAAACTATGGCAAATTAGAGGAAAAAAATTGAATGTTCTGTGAGATTATCCGTTTGAGAAGGTTTTTTCGATCATTTAAAGTATGAATCAAGAAAACTATGGCAATATAGAGGAATAAAATAAAAATTTGGGTGAAATTATCCGTTTTTTGTGGTTTTTTCGATCATATCTTGGCAAAAACACGAAAATTAAGGCAAAACAGAGGAAAAAAAATTGAAATTTCTGTGAAATTATCCGTTCTAGAAGCTTTTTTCGATCATATCAAGTCAGAATCAAGAAAACTAAGGCAAAATAAAGGAAAAAAATTTACATTTTGGTGAAATTATCTGTTTTTTGTGCTTTTTTCGATCATATCTTGGCAAAATGATGAAAACAATGGAAAATAGAGGAAAAAAATTGAAATGTCTGTGAAATTATTCGTTTAAGAAGCTTTTCTCGATTATATCTTGGAAAAATCAATAAAACAAAAGCAATACAGAGGAATAAAATTAAAATTTCGGTGAAATTATCCGTTTTTTTGGTTTTTTCGATCATATCTTGGCAAAATCACGAAAATTAAGGCAAAACAGAGGAAAAAAATTGAAATTTCTGTGAAATTATCCGTTTTAGAAGCTTTTTTTAACACATCTCGTTAACATGCAAAAAATTAAGGCAAAATAGGGGAAAAAAATTGAGATTTCGGTAAAATTATCCGTTTTAGATGCTTTTTTCGATCATATCCTGGCAAAATCACGTTAACTAAGGCAAAATAGAGGAAAAAAATTGAAATGTCTGTGAAATTATTCGTTTAAGAAGCTTTTCTCGATTATATCTTGGAAAAATCAATAAAACAAAAGCAATACAGAGGAATAAAACTGAAATTTCTGTGAAATTATCCGTTTTAGAAGCTTTATTCGATCATATCAAGTCTTAATCAAGGAAACTAAGGCAAAACAGAGGAAAAAAATTGAAATTTCTGTGAAATTATCCGTTTTAGAAGCTTTTTTCGATCATATCAAGTCAGAACCAAGAAAACTAAGGCAAAATAGAGGAGAAAAATTTAAATTTTGGTGAAATTATCCATTTTTTCTGGTATTTTCGATCATATCATGGTAAAATGATGACAACTAAGGCAGAACAGAGGAAAAAAATTTAAATTTATGTGAAATTATCCGTTTTAGAAGCTTTTTACGATCGTATCTTGGAGAAATCACTAAAACTAAGGCAAAACAGAGGAATAAAATTAAAATTTCGGTGAAAAAATCCGTTTTTTGTGCTTTTTTCGATCATATCTTGGCAAAATGATGAATACTAAGGCAAAACAGAGGACAAATATTGAAATTTCTGTGAAATTATCCCTTTTAGAAGCTTTTTTCGATCATATCTTTGAAAATTCTCTAAAACTAAGGCAAAACAGAGGAATAAAATTAAAATTTAGGTGAAATTATCGGTTTTTTGTGGTTTTTTCGATCATATCTTGGCCAAATCACGAAAATTAAGGCAATACAGAGGAAATAAATTGAAATTTCTGTGAAATTATCCGTTTTAGAAGCTTTTTTCGATCATATCAAGTCTGAATCAAGGAAACTAAGGCAAAATAGAGGAAAAAATTTTAAATTTTGGTGAAATTATCCGTATTTTGTTGTTTTTTCGATCATATCTTGGAAAAATAACGAAAATTAAGGCAATACAGAGGAAAAAAATTGAAATTTCTGTGAGATTATCCGTTTTAGAAGCTTTTTTCGATTATATCAAGTCTGAATCAAGCAAACTAAGGCAAAACAGAGGAAAAACAATAAAATTTCTGTGAAATTATCCGTTTTAGAAGCTTTATTCGATCATATCAAGTCTTAATCAAGGAAACTAAGGCAAAACAGAGGAAAGAAATTGAAATTTCTGTGAAATTATCCGTTTTAGAAGCTTTTTTCGATCATATCAAGTCAGAATCAAAAAAACTAAGGCAAAATAGAGGAGAAAAATTTAAATTTTGGTGATATAAATCGTTTTTTGTGCTTTTTCGATCATATCATGGTAAAATGATGACAACTAAGGCAAAACAGAGGAAAAAAATTGAAATTTCTGTGAAATTATCCGTTTTAGAAGCGTATTTCGATCATATCTTGGAAAAATAACTAAAAGTAATGCAAAACAGTGGAATAAAATTAAAATTTAGGTGAAATTATCCATTTATTGTGGTATTTTCGATCATATCTTGGCAAAATTACGAAAATTAAGGCAAAACAGAGGAAAAAAATTGAAATTTCTGTGAAAATATCCGTTTCTAGAAGCTTTTTTCGATCATATCAAGTCAGAATCAAGAAAACTATGGCAAAATAGAGAAAAGAAATTGAAATTTTGGTGAAATTATCCGTTTTTTGTGCTTTTTTCGATCATATCTTGGCAAAGTGATGAAAACTTAGGCAAAACAGAGTAAAAAATTGAAATTTCTGTGAAATTATCCGTTTTTTGAGCTATTTTCGATCATATCTTGGCAAAATGATGAAAACTAAGGCAAAACAGAGGAAAAAAATTGAAATTTCTGTGAAATTATCCGTTTTAGAAGCTTTTTTCGATTATATCAAGTCAGAATCAAGAAAACTAAGGCAAAATAGAGGAGAAAAATTTAAATTTTGGTGAAATTATCCATTTATTCTGGTATTTTCGATCATATCATGGTGAAATGATGACAACTAAGGCAGAACAGAGGAAAAAATTGAAATTTCTATGAAATTATCCGTTTTAGAAGCTTTTTACGATCGTATCTTGGAAAAATCACTAACACTAAGGCAAAACAGAGGAATAAAATTAAAATTTCGGTGAAAAAATCCGTTTTTTGTGCTTTTTTCGATCATATCCCTGCAAAATGATGAATACTAAGGCAAAACAGAGGACAAATATTGAAATTTCTGTGAAATTATCCCTTTTAGAAGCTTTCTTCGATCATATCTTTGAAAATTCTCTAAAACTAAGGCAAAACAGAGGAATAAAATTAAAATTTAGGTGAAATTATCGGTTTTTTGTGGTTTTTTCGATCATATCTTGGCCAAATCACGAAAATTAAGGCAGTACAGAGGAAAAAAATTGAAATTTCTGTGAAATTATCCGTTTTTTGTGGTTTTTTCGATCATATCCTGGCAAAATGATGAAAACTAAGGCATAACAGAGGAAAATAATTGAAATTTCGGTGAAATTATCCGTTTTAATCTCAATCAATCAATCTCAAATCAAATCTCGATAAAATAAGGAAAATTAAGGGAAAAAAGATGATAAAAATTGATTTTTCACTAAAATTATTCGTTTTTCTTGATTTTATCGGTCAAATCTCGATAAAATAAGGAAAATTAAGGGAAAAAAATTGAAATTTCGCTAAAATTATTCGTTTTTCTTGCTTTTTTCGGTCAAATCTCGATAAAATAAGGAAAATTAAGGGAAAAAAAGAGGAAAAAAATTGAAATTTCGCTAAAATTATTCGTTTTTCTTGCTTTTTTCGGTCAAATCTCGATAAAATAAGGAAAATTAAGGGGAAAAAAGAGGATAAAAATTGAAATTTCGCTAAAATTATTCGTTTTTCTTGCTTTTTTCGGTCAAATCTCGATAAAATAAGGAAAATTAAGGGAAAAAAAGAAGATAAAAATTGAAATTTCGCTAAAATTATTCGTTTTTCTTGCTTTTTTCGGTCAAATCTCGATAAAATAAGGAAAATTAAGGGAAAAAAAGAGGAAAAAAATTGAAATTTCGCTATAATTATTCGTTTTTCTTGCTTTTTTCGATGAAATCTAGATAAAATAAGGAAAATTAAGGGAAAAAAGAGGATAAAAATTGATATTTTGCTAAAATTATTCGTTTTTCTTGCTTTTTTCGGTCAAATCTCGTTAAATGAGGAGAATGAAGGAAAAAAAGAGGAAAAAAATTGAAATTTCGCCAAAATTATTCGTTTTTCTTGCTTTTCTCGGTCAAATCTCGATAAAATAAGGAAAATTAAGGGAAAAAAAGAGGAAAAAAAATTGAAATTTCGCTAAAATTATTCGTTTTTCTTGCTTTTTGCGGTCAAATCTCGATAAAGTAAGGAAAATTAAGAGAAAAAAAGAGGAAATTAATTGAAATTTCGCTAAAATTATTCGTTTTTCTTGCTTTTTTCGGTCAAATCTCGATAAAATAAGGAAAATTAAGGGAAAAAAAGAGGATAAAAATTGATATTTCGATAAAATTATTCGTTTTTCTTGCTTTTTTCGGTCAAATCTCGATAAAATAAGGAAAATAAGGGAAAAAAGAGGATAAAAATTGATATTTCGCTAAAATAATTCGTTTTTCTTGCTTTTTTCGGTCAAATCTCGATAAAATAAGGAAAATTAAGGGAAAAAGAAGATAAAAATTGATATTTCGCTAAAATTATACTTTTTTCTTTCTTTTTCTGTCAAATCTCGATAAAATAAGGAAAATTAAGGAAAAAAAAGAGGAAAAAAATTAAAATTTCGCTAAAATTATTCGTTTTTCTTGCTTTTTTCGGTCAAATCTCGATAAAAATAAGGAAAATTAAGGGAAAAAAAAGAGGAAAAAAATTGAAATTTTGCTAAAATTATTCGTTTTTCTTGCTTTTTTCGGTCAAATCTCGATAAAATAAGGAAATTTAAGGGAAAAAAGAGGAAAAAGATTGAAATTTCGCTAAAATTATTCGTTTTTCTTGCTTTTTTCGGTCAAATCTCGATAAAATAAGGAAAATTAAGGGAAAAAAAGAGGATAAAATTTGAAATTTCGCTAAAATTATTCGTTTTTCTTGCTTTTTTCGGTCAAATCTCGATAACATAAGGAAAATTAAGGGAAAAAAAGAGGAAAGAAATTGAAATTTCGCTAAAATTATTCGTTTTTCTTGCTTTTTTCGGTCAAATCTTGATAAAAATAAGGAAAATTAAGGGAAAAAAAGAGGAAAAAAATTGAAATTTCGCTAAAATTATTCGTTTTTCTTGCTTTTTGCGGTCAAATCTCGATAAAGTAAGGAAAATTAAGGGAAAAAAAGGGGAAAAAATTGAAATTTCGCTAAAATTATTCGTTTTTCTTGCTTTTTTCGGTCAAATCTCGATAAGATAAGGAAAATTAAAGGAAAAAAAGAGGAAAAAAATTGAAATTTCGCTAAAATTATTCGTTTTTCTTGCTTTTTTCGGTCAAATCTCGATAAAAATAAGGAAAATTAAGGGAAAAAAAGAGGATAAAAATTGAAATTTCGCTAAAATTATTCGTTTTTCTTGCTTTTTGCGGTCAAATCTCGATAAAGTAAGGAAAATTAAGGGAAAAAAAGAGGATAAAAATTGATATTTCGATAAAATTATTCGTTTTTCTTGCTTTTTTCGGTCAAATCTCGATAAAATAAGGAAAATAAGGGAAAAAGAGGATAAAAATTGATATTTCGCTAAAATAATTCGTTTTTCTTGCTTTTTTCGGTCAAATCTCGATAAAATAAGGAAATTTAAGGGAAAAAAAGAGGATAAAAATTGATATTTCGATAAAATTATTCGTTTTTCTTGCTTTTTTCGGTCAAATCTCGATAAAATAAGGAAAATAAGGGAAAAAAGAGGATAAAAATTGATATTTCGCTAAAATAATTCGTTTTTCTTGCTTTTTTCGGTCAAATCTCAATAAAATAAGGAAAATTAAGGGAAAAAGAAGATAAAAATTGATATTTCGCTAAAATTATTCGTTTTTCTTGCTTTTTCTGTCAAATCTCGATAAAATAAGGAAAATTAAGAAAAAAAAAGAGGAAAAAATTAAAATTTCGCTAAAATTATTCGTTTTTCTTGCTTTTTTCGGTCAAATCTCGATAAAAATAAGGAAAATTAAGGGAAAAAAAGAGGAAAAAAATTGAAATTTTGCTAAAATTATTCGTTTTTCTTGCTTTTTTCGGTCAGATCTCGATAAAATAAGGAAATTTAAGGGAGAAAAGAGGAAAAAGATTGAAATTTCGCTAAAATTATTCGTTTTTCTTGCTTTTTTCGGTCAAATCTCGATAAAATAAGGAAAATTAAGGGAAAAAAGAGGATAAAAATTGAAATTTCGCTAAAATTATTCGTTTTTCTTGCTTTTTTCGGTCAAATCTCGATAACATAAGGAAAATTAAGGGAAAAAAAGAGGAAACAAATTGAAATTTCGCTAAAATTATTCGTTTTTCTTGCTTTTTTCGGTCAAATCTTGATAAAAATAAGGAAAATTAAGGGAAAAAAAGAGGAAAAAAATTGAAATTTCGCTAAAATTATTCGTTTTTCTTGCTTTTTGCGGTCATATCTCGATAAAGTAAGGAAAATTAAGGGAAAAAAAGGGGAAAAAAATTGAAATTTCGCTAAAATTATTCGTTTTTCTTGCTTTTTTCGGTCAAATCTCGATAAAATAAGGAAAATTAAGAGAAAAAAAGAGGATAAAAATTGATATTTCGATTAAATTATTCGTTTTTCTTGCTTTTTTCGGTCAAATCTCGTTAAATGAGGAGAAAGAAGGAAAAAAAGAGGAAAAAAATTGAAATTTCGCTAAAATTATTCGTTTTTTTTTTCTTTTTGCGGTCAAATCTCGATAAAGTAAGGAAAATTAAGAGAGAAAAAGAGGAAAAAAATTGAAATTTCGCTAAAATTATTCGTTTTTCTTGCTTTTTTCGGTCAAATCTCGATAAAATAAGGAAAATTAAGGGTAAAAAAGAGGATAAAAATTGATATTTCGATAAAATTATTCGTTTTTCTTGCTTTTTTCGGTCAAATCTCGTTAAATGAGGAGAATGAAGGAAAAAAAGAGGAAAAAAATTGAAATTTCGCTAAAATTATTTGTTTTTCTTGCTTTTTTCGGTCAAATCTCGATAAAATAAGGAAAATTAAGGGAAAAAAAGAGAAAAAAAATTGAAATTTTGCTAAAATTATTCGTTTTTCTTGCTTTTTTCGGTCAAATGTCGATAAAATAAGGAAAATTAAGGGAAAAAAGAGGAAAAAAATTGAAATTTCGCTAAAATTATTCGTTTTTCTTGCTTTTTTCGGTCAAATCTCGATAAATGAGGAGAATGAAGGAAAAAAAGAGTAAAAAAATTGAAATTTCGCTAAAATTATTCGTTTTTCTTGCTTTTTACGGTCAAATCTCGATAAAATAAGGAAAATTAACGGAAAAAAAGAGGATAAAAATTGAAATTTCACTAAAATTATTCGTTTTTCTTGCTTTTTTCGGTCAAATCTCGATAAAATAAGGAAAATTAAGGGAAAAAAAGAGGAAAAAAATTGAAATTTCGCTAAAATTATTCATTTTTCTTGCTTTTTTCGGTCAAATCTCGATAAAATAAGGAAAATTATGGGAAAAAAGAGGAAAAAAATTGAAATTTCGCTAAAATTATTCGTTTTTCTTGCTTTTTTCGATGAAATCTCCATAAAATAAGGAAAATTAAGGGAAAAAAGAGGATATAAATTGATATTTTGCTAAAATTATTCGTTTTTCTTGCTTTTTTCGGTCAAATCTCGTTAAATGAGGAGAATGAAGGAAAAAAAGGGAGGAAAAAAATTGAAATTTCGCTAAAATTATTCGTTTTTCTTGCTTTTTTCGGTCAAATCTCGATAAAATAAGGAAAATTATGGGAAAAAAAGAGGAAAAAAATTGAAATTTCGCTAAAATTATTCGTTTTTCTTGCTTTTTTCGGTCAAATGTCGTTAAAATAAGGAAAATGAAGGGAAAAAAGAGGAAAAAAATTGAAATTTCGCTAAAATTATTCGTTTTTCTTGCTTTTTTTGGTCAAATCTCGATAAAATAAGGAAAATTAAGAGAAAAAAAGAGGAAAAAGATTGAAATTTCGCTAAAATTATTCGTTTTTCTTGCTTTTTTCGGTCAAATCTCGATGAAATAAGGAAAATAAACGGAAAAAAAGAGGATAAAAATTGAAATTTCGCTAAAATTATTCGTTTTTCTTGCTTTTTTCGGTCAAATCTCGATAAAATAAGGAAAATTAAGGGAAAAAAAGAGGAAAAAAATTGAAATTTCGCTAAAATTATTCGTTTTTCTTGCTTTTTTCGGTCAAATCTCGATAAAATAAGGAAAATTAAGGGAAACAAAGAGGAAAAAAATTGAAATTTCGCTAAAATTATTCGTTTTTCTTGCTTTTTTCGATGAAATCTCGATAAAATAAGGAAAATTAAGGTAAAAAGAGGATAAAAATTTAAATTTTGCTAAAATTATTCGTTTTTCTTGCTTTTTTCGGTCAAATCTCGTTAAAAGAGGAGAATGAAGGAAAAAAAGAGGAAAAAAATTGAAATTTCGCTAAAATTATTCGTTTTTCTTGCTTTTTTCGGTCAAATCTCGATAAAATAAGGAAAATTATGGGAAAAAAGAGGGAAAAAATTGAAATTTCGCTAAAATTATTCGTTTTTCTTGCTTTTTTCGGTCAAATCTCGATAAAATAAGGAAAATTAAGGGAAAAAAATTGAAATTTCGCTAAAATTATTCGTTTTTCTTGCTTTTTGCGGTCAAATCTCGATAAAGTAAAAAAAATAAGGGAAAAAAGAGGGAAAAAATTGAAATTTCGCTAAAATTATTCGTTTTTCTTGCTTTTTTCGGTCAAATCTCGATTAAATAATGAAAATTAAGGGAAAGAAAGAGGATAAAAATTGATATTTCGATAAAATTATTCGTTTTTCTTGCTTTTTTCGGTCAAATCTCGTTAAATGAGGAGAATGAAGGAAAAAAAGAGGAAAAAAATTGAAATTTCGCTAAAATTATTCGTTTTTCTTGCTTTTTTCGGTCAAATCTCGATAAAATAAGGAAAATTAAGGGAAAAAAAGAGGAAAAAAACTGAAATTTCGCTAAAATTATTCGTTTTTCTTGCTTTTTTCGGTCAAATCTCGATTAAATAAGGAAAATTAAGGGAAAAAAAGAGGAAAAAAATTGAAATTTCGCTAAAATTATTCGTTTTTCTTGCTTTTTTCGGTCAAATCTCGATAAAATAAGGAAAATTAAGGGAAACAAGAGGAAAAAAATTGAAATTTCGCAAAAATTATTCGTTTTTCTTGCTTTTTTCGGTCAAATCTAGATAAAATAAGGAAAATCAAAGGAAAAAAAGAGGAAAAAGATTGAAATTTCGCTAAAATTATTCGTTTTTCTTGCTTTTTTCGGTCAAATCTGGATAAAATAAGGAAAATTAAGGGAAAAAAAGAGGATAAAAATTGAAATTTCGCTAAAATTATTCGTTTTTCTTGCTTTTTTTGGTCAAATCTCGATAAAATAAGGAAAATTAAGGGAAAAAAAGAGGAAAAAGATTGAAATTTCGCTAAAATTATTCGTTTTTCTTGCTTTTTTCGGTCAAATCTCGATGAAATAAGGAAAATTAACGGAAAAAAAGGGGATAAAAATTGAAATTTCGCTAAAATTATTCGTTTTTCTTGCTTTTTTCGGTCAAATCTCGATAAAATAAGGAAAATTAAGGGAAAAAAAGAGGAAAAAAATTGAAATTTCGCTAAAATTATTCGTTTTTCTTGCTTTTTTCGGTCAAATCTCGATAAAATAAGGAAAATTAAGGGAAACAAAGAGGAAAAAAATTGAAATTTGGCTAAAATTATTCGTTTTTCTTGCTTTTTTCGATGAAATCTCGATAAAATAAGGAAAATTAAGGTAAAAAGAGGATAAAAATTGAAATTTTGCTAAAATTATTCGTTTTTCTTGCTTTTTTCGGTCAAATCTCGTTAAATGAGGAGAATGAAGTAAAAAAAGAGGAAAAAAATTGAAATTTCGCTAAAATTATTCGTTTTTCTTGCTTTTTTCGGTCAAATCTCGATAAAATAAGGAAAATTATGGGAAAAAAGAGGGAAAAAATTGAAATTTCGCTAAAATTATTCCTTTTTCTTGCTTTTTTCGGTCAAATCTCGATAAAATAAGGAAAATTAAGGGAAAAAAATTGAAATTTCGCTAAAATTATTCGTTTTTCTTGCTTTTTGCGGTCAAATCTCGATAAAGTAAAAAAAATAAGGGAAAAAAGAGGGAAAAAATTGAAATTTCGCTAAAATTATTCGTTTTTCTTGCTTTTTTCGGTCAAATCTCGATTAAATAATGAAAATTAAGGGAAAGAAAGAGGATAAAAATTGATATTTCGATAAAATTATTCGTTTTTCTTGCTTTTCTCGGTCAAATCTCGTTAAATGAGGAGAATGAAGGAAAAAAGAGGAAAAAAATTGAAATTTCGCTAAAATTATTCGTTTTTCTTGCTTTTTTCGGTCAAATCTCGATAAAATAAGGAAAATTAAGGGAAAAAAAGAGGAAAAAGACTGAAATTTCGCTAAAATTATTCGTTTTTCTTGCTTTTTTCGGTCAAATCTCGATAAAATAAGGAAAATTAAGGGAAACAAGAGGAAAAAAATTGAAATTTCGCAAAAATTATTCGTTTTTCTTGCTTTTTTCGGTCAAATCTAGATAAAATAAGGAAAATTAAAGGAAAAAAAGAGGAAAAAGATTGAAATTTCGCTAAAATTATTCGTTTTTCTTGCTTTTTTCGGTCAAATCTGGATAAAATAAGGAAAATTAAGGGAAAAAAAGATGATAAAAATTGAAATTTAGCCAAAATTATTCGTTTTTCTTGCTTTTTTCGGTCAAATGTCGATAAAATAAGGAAAATTAAGGGAAAAAAAGAGGATAAAAATTGACATTTCGATAAAATTATTCGTTTTTCCATCTTTTTTCGGTCAAATCTCGATAAAATAAGGAAAATTAAGGGAAAAAGAGGATAACAATTGATATTTCGCTAAAATTATTCGTTTTTCTTGCTTTTTTCGGTCAAATCTCGATAAAATAAGGAAAATTAAGGGAAAAAAGATGATAAAATTATATTTCGCTAAAATTATTCGTTTTTCTTGCTTTTTTCGGTCAAATCTCGATAACATAAAGAAAATTAAGGGAAAAAAAGAGGAAGAAAATTGAAATTTAGCTAAAATTATTCGTTTTTCTTGCTTTTTTCGGTCAAATCTCGATAAAAATAAGGAAAATTAAGGGAAAAAAGAGGAAAAAAATTGAAATTTCGCTAAAATTATTCGTTTTTCTTGCTTTTTGCGGTCAAATCTCGATAAAATAAGGAAAATAAAGGGAAAAAGAGAGGAAAAAAATTGAAATTTCGCTAAAATTATTCGTTTTTATTGGTTTTTTCGGTCAAATCCCGATAAAATAAGGAAATTTAAGGGAAAAAAAGAGGAAAAAAATTGAAATTTCGCTAAAATTATTCGTTTTTCTTGCTTTTTTCGGTCAAATGTCGATAAAATAAGGAAAATTAAGGGAAAAAAGAGGAAAAAAATTGAAATTTCGCTAAAATTATCCGTTTTTCTTGCTTTTTTCGGTCAAATCTCGATAAAATAAGGAAAATTAAGGTAAAAGAGGATAAAAATTGAAATTTTGCTAAAATTATTCGTTTTTCTTGCTTTTTTCGGTCAAATCTCGTTAAATGAGGAGAATGAAGGAAAAAAAGAGGAAAAAAATTGAAATTTCGCTAAAATTATTCGTTTTTCTTGCTTTTTTCGGTCAAATCTCGATAAAATAAGGAAAATTATGGGAAAAAAGAGGGAAAAAATTGAAATTTCGCTAAAATTATTCCTTTTTCTTGCTTTTTTCGGTCAAATCTCGATAAAATAAGGAAAATTAAGGGAAAAAAATTGAAATTTCGCAAAAATTATTCGTTTTTCTTGCTTTTTGCGGTCAAATCTCGATAAAGTAAAAAAAATAAGGGAAAAAAGAGGGAAAAAATTGAAATTTCGCTAAAATTATTCGTTTTTCTTGCTTTTTTCGGTCAAATCTCGATTAAATAATGAAAATTAAGGGAAAAAAGATGATAAAATTATATTTCGCTAAAATTATTCGTTTTTCTTGCTTTTTTCGGTCAAATCTCGATAACATAAAGAAAATTAAGGGAAAAAAAGAGGAAGAAAATTGAAATTTAGCTAAAATTATTCGTTTTTCTTGCTTTTTTCGGTCAAATCTCGATAAAAATAAGGAAAATTAAGGGAAAAAAGAGGAAAAAAATTGAAATTTCGCTAAAATTATTCGTTTTTCTTGCTTTTTGCGGTCAAATCTCGATAAAATAAGGAAAATAAAGGGAAAAAGAGAGGAAAAAAATTGAAATTTCGCTAAAATTATTCGTTTTTATTGGTTTTTTCGGTCAAATCCCGATAAAATAAGGAAATTTAAGGGAAAAAAGAGGAAAAAAATTGAAATTTCGCTAAAATTATTCGTTTTTCTTGCTTTTTTCGGTCAAATGTCGATAAAATAAGGAAAATTAAGGGAAAAAAGAGGAAAAAAATTGAAATTTCGCTAAAATTATCCGTTTTTCTTGCTTTTTTCGGTCAAATCTCGATAAAATAAGGAAAATTAAGGTAAAAGAGGATAAAAATTGAAATTTTGCTAAAATTATTCGTTTTTCTTGCTTTTTTCGGTCAAATCTCGTTAAATGAGGAGAATGAAGGAAAAAAAGAGGAAAAAAATTGAAATTTCGCTAAAATTATTCGTTTTTCTTGCTTTTTTCGGTCAAATCTCGATAAAATAAGGAAAATTATGGGAAAAAAGAGGGAAAAAATTGAAATTTCGCTAAAATTATTCGTTTTTCTTGCTTTTTTCGGTCAAATCTCGATAAAATAAGGAAAATTAAGGGAAAAAAATTGAAATTTCGCTAAAATTATTCGTTTTTCTTGCTTTTTGCGGTCAAATCTCGATAAAGTAAAAAAAATAAGGGAAAAAAGAGGGAAAAAATTGAAATTTCGCTAAAATTATTCGTTTTTCTTGCTTTTTTCGGTCAAATCTCGATTAAATAATGAAAATTAAGGGAAAGAAAGAGGATAAAAATTGATATTTCGATAAAATTATTCGTTTTTCTTGCTTTTTTCGGTCAAATCTCGTTAAATGAGGAGAATGAAGGAAAAAAAGAGGAAAAAAATTGAAATTTCGCTAAAATTATTCGTTTTTCTTGCTTTTTTCGGTCAAATCTCGATAAAATAAGGAAAATTAAGGGAAAAAAAGAGGAAAAAAACTGAAATTTCGCTAAAATTATTCGTTTTTCTTGCTTTTTTCGGTCAAATCTCGATTAAATAAGGAAAATTAAGGGAAAAAAAGAGGAAAAAAATTGAAATTTCGCTAAAATTATTCGTTTTTCTTGCTTTTTTCGGTCAAATCTCGATAAAATAAGGAAAATTAAGGGAAACAAGAGGAAAAAAATTGAAATTTCGCAAAAATTATTCGTTTTTCTTGCTTTTTTCGGTCAAATCTAGATAAAATAAGGAAAATCAAAGGAAAAAAAGAGGAAAAAGATTGAAATTTCGCTAAAATTATTCGTTTTTCTTGCTTTTTTCGGTCAAATCTGGATAAAATAAGGAAAATTAAGGGAAAAAAAGAGGATAAAAATTGAAATTTCGCTAAAATTATTCGTTTTTCTTGCTTTTTTTGGTCAAATCTCGATAAAATAAGGAAAATTAAGGGAAAAAAAGAGGAAAAAGATTGAAATTTCGCTAAAATTATTCGTTTTTCTTGCTTTTTTCGGTCAAATCTCGATGAAATAAGGAAAATTAACGGAAAAAAAGGGGATAAAAATTGAAATTTCGCTAAAATTATTCGTTTTTCTTGCTTTTTTCGGTCAAATCTCGATAAAATAAGGAAAATTAAGGGAAAAAAAGAGGAAAAAAATTGAAATTTCGCTAAAATTATTCGTTTTTCTTGCTTTTTTCGGTCAAATCTCGATAAAATAAGGAAAATTAAGGGAAACAAAGAGGAAAAAAATTGAAATTTGGCTAAAATTATTCGTTTTTCTTGCTTTTTTCGATGAAATCTCGATAAAATAAGGAAAATTAAGGTAAAAAGAGGATAAAAATTGAAATTTTGCTAAAATTATTCGTTTTTCTTGCTTTTTTCGGTCAAATCTCGTTAAATGAGGAGAATGAAGTAAAAAAAGAGGAAAAAAATTGAAATTTCGCTAAAATTATTCGTTTTTCTTGCTTTTTTCGGTCAAATCTCGATAAAATAAGGAAAATTATGGGAAAAAAGAGGGAAAAAATTGAAATTTCGCTAAAATTATTCCTTTTTCTTGCTTTTTTCGGTCAAATCTCGATAAAATAAGGAAAATTAAGGGAAAAAAATTGAAATTTCGCTAAAATTATTCGTTTTTCTTGCTTTTTGCGGTCAAATCTCGATAAAGTAAAAAAAATAAGGGAAAAAAGAGGGAAAAAATTGAAATTTCGCTAAAATTATTCGTTTTTCTTGCTTTTTTCGGTCAAATCTCGATTAAATAATGAAAATTAAGGGAAAGAAAGAGGATAAAAATTGATATTTCGATAAAATTATTCGTTTTTCTTGCTTTTCTCGGTCAAATCTCGTTAAATGAGGAGAATGAAGGAAAAAAGAGGAAAAAAATTGAAATTTCGCTAAAATTATTCGTTTTTCTTGCTTTTTTCGGTCAAATCTCGATAAAATAAGGAAAATTAAGGGAAAAAAAGAGGAAAAAGACTGAAATTTCGCTAAAATTATTCGTTTTTCTTGCTTTTTTCGGTCAAATCTCGATAAAATAAGGAAAATTAAGGGAAACAAGAGGAAAAAAATTGAAATTTCGCAAAAATTATTCGTTTTTCTTGCTTTTTTCGGTCAAATCTAGATAAAATAAGGAAAATTAAAGGAAAAAAAGAGGAAAAAGATTGAAATTTCGCTAAAATTATTCGTTTTTCTTGCTTTTTTCGGTCAAATCTGGATAAAATAAGGAAAATTAAGGGAAAAAAAGATGATAAAAATTGAAATTTAGCCAAAATTATTCGTTTTTCTTGCTTTTTTCGGTCAAATGTCGATAAAATAAGGAAAATTAAGGGAAAAAAAGAGGATAAAAATTGACATTTCGATAAAATTATTCGTTTTTCCATCTTTTTTCGGTCAAATCTCGATAAAATAAGGAAAATTAAGGGAAAAAGAGGATAACAATTGATATTTCGCTAAAATTATTCGTTTTTCTTGCTTTTTTCGGTCAAATCTCGATAAAATAAGGAAAATTAAGGGAAAAAAGATGATAAAATTATATTTCGCTAAAATTATTCGTTTTTCTTGCTTTTTTCGGTCAAATCTCGATAACATAAAGAAAATTAAGGGAAAAAAAGAGGAAGAAAATTGAAATTTAGCTAAAATTATTCGTTTTTCTTGCTTTTTTCGGTCAAATCTCGATAAAAATAAGGAAAATTAAGGGAAAAAAGAGGAAAAAAATTGAAATTTCGCTAAAATTATTCGTTTTTCTTGCTTTTTGCGGTCAAATCTCGATAAAATAAGGAAAATAAAGGGAAAAAGAGAGGAAAAAAATTGAAATTTCGCTAAAATTATTCGTTTTTATTGGTTTTTTCGGTCAAATCCCGATAAAATAAGGAAATTTAAGGGAAAAAAAGAGGAAAAAAATTGAAATTTCGCTAAAATTATTCGTTTTTCTTGCTTTTTTCGGTCAAATGTCGATAAAATAAGGAAAATTAAGGGAAAAAAGAGGAAAAAAATTGAAATTTCGCTAAAATTATCCGTTTTTCTTGCTTTTTTCGGTCAAATCTCGATAAAATAAGGAAAATTAAGGTAAAAGAGGATAAAAATTGAAATTTTGCTAAAATTATTCGTTTTTCTTGCTTTTTTCGGTCAAATCTCGTTAAATGAGGAGAATGAAGGAAAAAAAGAGGAAAAAAATTGAAATTTCGCTAAAATTATTCGTTTTTCTTGCTTTTTTCGGTCAAATCTCGATAAAATAAGGAAAATTATGGGAAAAAAGAGGGAAAAAATTGAAATTTCGCTAAAATTATTCCTTTTTCTTGCTTTTTTCGGTCAAATCTCGATAAAATAAGGAAAATTAAGGGAAAAAAATTGAAATTTCGCAAAAATTATTCGTTTTTCTTGCTTTTTGCGGTCAAATCTCGATAAAGTAAAAAAAATAAGGGAAAAAAGAGGGAAAAAATTGAAATTTCGCTAAAATTATTCGTTTTTCTTGCTTTTTTCGGTCAAATCTCGATTAAATAATGAAAATTAAGGGAAAGAAAGAGGATAAAAATTGATATTTCGATAAAATTATTCGTTTTTCTTGCTTTTTTCGGTCAAATCTCGTTAAATGAGGAGAATGAAGGAAAAAAAGAGGAAAAAAATTGAAATTTCGCTAAAATTATTCGTTTTTCTTGCTTTTTTCGGTCAAAAATCGATAAAATAAGGAAAATTAAGGGAAAAAAAGAGGAAAAAGACTGAAATTTCGCTAAAATTATTCGTTTTTCTTGCTTTTTTCGGTCAAATCTCGATTAAATAAGGAAAATTAAGGGAAAAAAAGAGGAAAAAAATTGAAAGTTCTCTAAAATTATTCGTTTTTCTTGCTTTTTTCGGTCAAATCTCGATAAAATAAGGAAAATTAAGGGAAACAAGAGGAAAAAAATTGAAATTTCGCTAAAATTATTCGTTTTTCTTGCTTTTTTCGGTCAAATCTAGATAAAATAAGGAAAATTAAAGGAAAAAAAGAGGAAAAAGATTGAAATTTCGCTAAAATTATTCGTTTTTCTTGCTTTTTTCGGTCAAATCTGGATAAAATAAGGAAAATTAAGGGAAAAAAAGAGGATAAAAATTGAAATTTCGCTAAAATTATTCGTTTTTCTTGCTTTTTTCGGTCAAATGTCGATAAAATAAGGAAAATTAAGGGAAAAAAAGAGGATAAAAATTGACATTTCGATAAAATTATTCGTTTTTCCATCTTTTTTTGGTCAAATCTCGATAAAATAAGGAAAATTAAGGGAAAAAGAGGATAAAAATTTATATTTCGCTAAAATTATTCGTTTTTCTTGCTTTTTTCGGTCAAATCTCGATAAAATAAGGAAAAGTAAGGGAAAAAAGATGATAAAATTATATTTCGCTAATATTATTCGTTTTTCTTGCTTTTTTCGGTCAAATCTCGATAACATAAGGAAAATTAAGGGAAAAAAAGAGGAAGAAAATTGAAATTTAGCGAAAATTATTCGTTTTTCTTGCTTATTTCGGTCAAATCTCGATTAAAATAAGGAAAATTAAGGGAAAAAAGAGGAAAAAAATTGAAATTTCGCTAAAATTATTCGTTTTCTTGCTTTTTGCGGTCAAATCTCGATAAAATAAGGAAAATTAAGGGAAAAAAAGAGGAAAAAAATTGAAATTTCGCTAAAATTATTCGTTTTTATTGGTTTTTTTCGGTCAAATCCCGATAAAATAAGGAAATTTAAGGGAAAAAAAGAGGAAAAAAATTGAAATTTCGCTAAAATTATTCGTTTTTCTTGCTTTTTTCGGTCAAATGTCGATAAAATAAGGAAAATTAAGGGAAAAAAGAGGAAAAAAATTGAAATTTCGCTAAAATTATCCGTTTTTCTTGCTTTTTTCGGTCAAATCTCGATAAAATAAGGAAAATTAAGGGAAAAAAAGAGGAAAAAGATTGAAATTTCGCTAAAATTATTCGTTTTTCTTGCTTTTTTCGGTCAAATCTCGATAAAATAAGGAAAATTAACGGAAAAAAAGAGGATAAAAATTGAAATTTCGCAAAAATTATTCGTTTTTCTTGCTTTTTTCGGTCAAATCTCGATAAAATAAGGAAAATTAAGCGAAAAAAAGAGGAAAAAAATTGAAATTTCGCTAAAATTATTCGTTTTTCTTGCTTTTTTCGGTCAAATCTCGTTAAAATAAGGAAAATTAAGGGAAAAAAAGAGGATAAAAATTGAAATTTCGCTAAAATTATTCGTTTTTCTTGCTTTTTTCGGTCAAATCTCGATAAAATAAGGAAAATTAAGGGAAAAAAAGAGGATAAAAATTGATATTTCGATAAAATTATTCGTTTTTCTTGCTTTTTTCGGTCAAATCTCGATAAAATAAGGAAAAAAAAGGGAAAAAAGAGGATAAAAATTAATATTTCGCTAAAATAATTCGTTTTTCTTGCTTTTTTCGGTCAAATCTCGATAAAAGAAGGAAAATTAAGGGAAAAAAGAAGATAAAAATTGATATTTTGCTAAAATTATTCGTTTTTCTTGCTTTTTTCGGTCAAATCTCGATAAAATAAGGAAAATTAAAGGAAAAAAAGAGGAAAAAAATTGAAATTTCGCTAAAATTATTCGTTTTTCTTGCTTTTTGCGGTCAAATCTCGATAAAGTAAGGAAAATTAAGGGAGAAAAAGAGGAAAAAAATTGAAATTTCGCTAAAATTATTCGTTTTTCTTGCTTTTTTTGGTCAAATCTCGATAAAATAAGGAAAATTAAGGGAAAAAAGAGGATAAAAATTGATATTTTGATAAAATTATTCGTTCTTGTTGCTTTTTTCGGTCAAATCTCGTTAAATGAGGAGAATGAAGGAAAAAAAGAGGAAAAAAATTGAAATTTCGCTAAAATTATTCGTTTTTCTTGCTTTTTTCGGTCAAATCTCGATAAAATAAGGAAAATTAAGGGAAAAAAAGAGGAAAAAAATTTAAATTTCGCTGAAATTATTCGTTTTTCTTGCTTTTTTCGGTCAAATGTCGATAAAATAAGGAAAATGAAGGGAAAAAAGTGGAAAAAATTGAAATATCGCTAAAATTATTCGTTTTTCTTGCTTTTTTTGGTCAAATCTCGATAAAATAAGGAAAATTAAGGGAAAAAAAGAGGAAAAAGATTGAAATTTCGCTAAAATTATTCGTTTTTCTTGCTTTTTTCGGTCAAATCTCGATGAAATAAGGAAAATTAACGAAAAAAAGAGGATAAAAATTGAAATTTCGCTAAAATTATTCGTTTTTCTTGCTTTTTTCGGTCAAATCTCGATAAAATAAGGAAAATTAAGGGAAAAAAAGAGGAAAAAAATTGAAATTTCGCTAAAATTATTCGTTTTTCTTGCTTTTTTCGGTCAAATCTCGATAAAATAAGGAAAATTAAGGGAAACAAAGAGGAAAAAAATTGAAATTTCGCTAAAATTATTCGTTTTTCTTGCTTTTTTCGATGAAATCTCGATAAAATAAGGAAAATTAAGGTAAAAAGAGGATAAAAATTGAAATTTAGCTAAAATTATTCGTTTTTCTTGCTTTTTTCGGTCAAATCTCGTTAAATGAGGAGAATGAAGGAAAAAAAGAGGAAAAAAATTGAAATTTCGCTAAAATTATTCGTTTTTCTTGCTTTTTTCGGTCAAATCTCGATAAAATAAGGAAAATTATGGGAAAAAAGAGGGAAAAAATTGAAATTTCGCTAAAATTATTCCTTTTTCTTGCTTTTTTCGGTCAAATCTCGATAAAGTAAAAAAAATAAGGGAAAAAAGAGGGAAAAAATTGAAATTTCGCTAAAATTATTCGTTTTTCTTGCTTTTTTCGGTCAAATCTCGATTAAATAATGGAAATCAAGGGAAAGAAAGAGGATAAAAATTGATATTTCGATAAAATTATTCGTTTTTCTTGCTTTTTTCGGTCAAATCTCGTTAAATGAGGAGAATGAAGGAAAAAAAGAGGAAAAAAATTGAAATTTCGCAAAAAATTATTCGTTTTTCTTGCTTTTTTCGGTCAAATCTCGATAAAATAAGGAAAATTAAGGGAAAAAAAGAGGAAAAAAATTGAAATTTCGCTAAAATTATTCGTTTTTCTTGCTTTTTTCGGTCAAATCTCGATAAAATAAGGAAAATTAAGGGAAACAAGAGGAAAAAAATTGAAATTTCGCTAAAATTATTCGTTTTTCTTGCTTTTTTCGGTCAAATCTGGATAAAATAAGGAAAATTAAGGGAAAAAAAGAGGATAAAAATTGAAATTTCGCTAAAATTATTCGTTTTTCTTGCTTTTTTCGGTCAAATGTCGATAAAATAAGGAAAATTAAGGGAAAAAAAGAGGATAAAAATTGACATTTCGATAAAATTATTCGTTTTTCCTCTTTTTTCGGTCAAATCTCGATAAAATAAGGAAAATTAAGGGAAAAAGAGGATAAAAATTGATATTTCGCTAAAATTATTCGTTTTTCTTGCTTTTTTCGGTCAAATCTCGATAAAATAAGGAAAATTAAGGGAAAAAAGATGATAAAATTATATTTCGCTAAAATTATTCGTTTTTCTTGCTTTTTTCGGTCAAATCTCGATAACATAAGAAAAATTAAGGGAAAAAAAGAGGAAGAAAATTGAAATTTAGCTAAAATTATTCGTTTTTCTTGCTTTTTTCGGTCAAATCTCGATAAAAATTAGGAAAATTAAGGGAAAAAAGAGGAAAAAAATTGAAATTTCGCAAAAATTATTCGTTTTTCTTGCTTTTGGCGGTCAAATCTCGATAAAATAAGGAAAATTAAGGGAAAAAAGAGGGAAAAAATTGAAATTTCGCTAACATTATTCCTTTTTCTTGCTTTTTTCGGTCAAATCTCGATAAAATAAGGAAAATTAAGGGAAAAAAATTGAAATTTCGCTAAAATTATTCGTTTTTCTTGCTTTTTGCGGTCAAATCTCGATAAAGTAAAAAAAATAAGGGAAAAAAGAGGGAAAAAATTGAAATTTCGCTAAAATTATTCGTTTATCTTGCTTTTTTCGGTCAAATCTCGATTAAATAATGAAAATTAAGGGAAAGAAAGAGGATAAAAATTGATATTTCGATAAAATTATTCGTTTTTCTTGCTTTTTTCGGTCAAATCTCGTTAAATGAGGAGAATGAAGGAAAAAAAGAGGAAAAAAATTGAAATTTCGCTAAAATTATTCGTTTTTCTTGCTTTTTTCGGTCAAAAATCGATAAAATAAGGAAAATTAAGGGAAAAAAAGAGGAAAAAGACTGAAATTTCGCTAAAATTATTCGTTTTTCTTGCTTTTTTCGGTCAAATCTCGATTAAATAAGGAAAATTAAGGGAAAAAAAGAGGAAAAAAATTGAAATTTCGCTAAAATTATTCGTTTTTCTTGCTTTTTTCGGTCAAATCTCGATAAAATAAGGAAAATTAAGGGAAAAAAGAGGAAAAAAATTGAAATTTCGCTAAAATTATTCGTTTTTCTTGCTTTTTTCGGTCAAATCTAGATAAAATAAGGAAAATTAAAGGAAAAAAAGAGGAAAAAGATTGAAATTTCGCTAAAATTATTCGTTTTTCTTGCTTTTTTCGGTCAAATCTCGTTAAATGAGGATAATGAAGGAAAAAAAGAGGAAAAAAATTGAAATTTCGATAAAATTATTCGTTTTGCTTGCTTTTTTCGGTCAAATCTCGATAAAATAAGGAAAATTAAGGGAAAAAAAGAGGATAAAAATTGACATTTCGATAAAATTATTCGTTTTTCTTGCTTTTTTCAGTCAAATCTCGATAAAATAAGGAAAATTAAGAAAAAAAGAGGAAGAAAATTGAAATTTAGCTAAAATTAATCGTTTTTCTTGCTTTTTTCGGTCAAATCTCGATAACATAAGGAAAATTAAGGGAAAAAAAGAGGAAGAAATTTGAAATTTCGCTATAATTATTCGTTTTCCTTGCTTTTTGCGGTCAAATCTCGATAAAATAAGGAAAATTAAGGGAAAAAAAGAGGAAAGAAATTGAAATTTCGCAAAAATTATTCGTTTTTCTTGCTTTTTTCGGTCAAATCTCGATAAAATAAGGAAAATTAAGCGAAAAAAAGAAAAAAAAAATTAAATTTCGCTAAAATTATTCGTTTTTCTTGCTTTTTTCGATGAAAACTCGATAAAATTAGGAAAATTAAGGGAAAAAAGAGGATAAAAATTGATATTTTGCTAAAATAATTCGTTTTTCTTGCTTTTTTCGGTCAAATCTCGTTAAAATAAGGAAAATTAAGGGAAAAAAAGAGGATAAAAATTGAAATTTCGCTAAAATAATTCGTTTTTCTTGCTTTTTTCGGTCAAATCTCGATAAAATAAGGAAAATTAAGGGAAAAAAGATGATAAAATTATATTTCGCTAAAATTAATCGTTTTTCTTGCTTTTTTCGGTCAAATCTCGATAACATAAGGAAAATTAAGGGAAAAAAAGAGGAAGAAATTGGAAATTTCGCTATAATTATTCGTTTTTCTTGCTTTTTTCGGTCAAATCTCGATAAAAATAAGGAAAATTAAGGGAAAAAAAGAGGAAGAAATTTGAAATTTCGCTATAATTATTCGTTTTTCTTGCTTTTTTCGGTCAAATCTCGATAAAAATAAGGAAAATTAAGGGAAAAAAGAGGAAAAAAATTGAAATTTCGCTAAAATTATTCGTTTTTCTTGCTTTTTGCGGTCAAATCTCGATAAAATAAGGAAAATTAAGGGAAAAAAGATGATAAAATTATATTTCGCTAAAATTAATCGTTTTTCTTGCTTTTTTCGGTCAAATCTCGATAACATAAGGAAAATTAAGGGAAAAAAAGAGGAAGAAATTTGAAATTTCGCTATAATTATTCGTTTTTCTTGCTTTTTTCGGTCAAATCTCGATAAAAATAAGGAAAATTAAGGGAAAAAAGAGGAAAAAAATTGAAATTTCGCTAAAATTATTCGTTTTTCTTGCTTTTTGCGGTCAAATCTCGATAAAATAAGGAAAATTAAGGGAAAAAAAGAGGAAATAAATTGAAATTTCGCTAAAATTATTCGTTTTTCTTGCTTTTTTCGGTCAAATGTCGATAAAATAAGGAAAATTAAGGGAAAAAAGAGGAAAAAAATTGAAATTTCGCTAAAATTATTCGTTTTTCTTGCTTTTTTCGGTCAAATCTCGATAAAATAAGGAACATTAAGGGAAAAAAAAGAGGGAAAAGATTGAAATTTCGCTAAAATTATTCGTTTTTCTTGCTTTTTTCGGTCAAATCTCGATAAAATAAGGAAAATTAACGGAAAAAAAGAGGATAAAAATTGAAATTTCGCAAAAATTATTCGTTTTTCTTGCTTTTTTCGGTCAAATCTCGATAAAATAAGGAAAATTAAGCGAAAAAAAGAGGAAAAAAATTGAAATTTCGCTAAAATTATTCGTTTTTCTTGCTTTTTTCGATGAAATCTCGATAAAATAAGGAAAATTAAGGGAAAAAAGAGGATAAAAATTGATATTTTGCTAAAATAATTCATTTTTCTTGCTTTTTTCGGTCAAATCTCGTTAAAATAAGGAAAATTAAGGGAAAAAAAGAGGATAAAAATTGAAATTTCGCTAAAATTATTCGTTTTTCTTGCTTTTTTCGGTCAAATCTCGATAAAATAAGGAAAATTAAGGGAAAAAAAAGAGGATAAAAATTGATATTTCGATAAAATTATTCGTTTTTCTTGCTTTTTCGGTCAAATCTCGATAAAATAAGGAAAATTAAGGGAAAAAAAGAGGATAAAAATTAATATTTCGCTAAAATAATTCGTTTTTCTTGCTTTTTTCGGTCAAATCTCGATAAAAGAAGGAAAATTAAGGGAAAAAAGAAGATAAAAATTGATATTTTGCTAAAATTATTCGTTTTTCTTGCTTTTTTTGGTCAAATCTCGATAAAATAAGGAAAATTAAAGGAAAAAAAGAGGAAAAAAATTGACATTTCGCTAAAATTATTCGTTTTTCTTGCTTTTTTTCGGTCAAATCTCGATAAAAATATGGAAAATTAAGGGAAAAAAAAGAGGAAGAAATTTGAAATTTCGCTATAATTATTCGTTTTTCTTGCTTTTTTCGGTCAAATCTCGATAAAATAAGGAAAATTAAGGGAAAAAAGATGATAAAATTATATTTCGCTAAAATTAATCGTTTTTCTTGCTTTTTTCGGTCAAATCTCGATAACATAAGGAAAATTAAGGGAAAAAAAGAGGAAGAAATTGGAAATTTCGCTATAATTATTCGTTTTTCTTGCTTTTTTCGGTCAAATCTCGATAAAAATAAGGAAAATTAAGGGAAAAAAAGAGGAAGAAATTTGAAATTTCGCTATAATTATTCGTTTTTCTTGCTTTTTTCGGTCAAATCTCGATAAAAATAAGGAAAATTAAGGGAAAAAAGAGGAAATAAATTGAAATTTCGCTAAAATTACTCGTTTTTCTTGCTTTTTTCGGTCAAATGCCGATAAAATAAGGAAAATTAAGGGAAAAAAGAGGAAAAAAATTGAAATTTCGCTAAAATTATTCGTTTATCTTGCTTTTTTTGGTCAAATCTCGATTAAATAATGAAAATTAAGGGAAAGAAAGAGGATAAAAATTGATATTTCGATAAAATTATTCGTTTTACTTGCTTTTTTCGGTCAAATCTCGTTAAATGAGGAGAATGAAGGAAAAAAAGAGGAAAAAAATTGAAATTTCGCTAAAATTATTCGTTTTTCTTGCTTTTTTCGGTCAAAAATCGATAAAATAAGGAAAATTAAGGGAAAAAAAGAGGAAAAAGACTGAAATTTCGCTAAAATTATTCGTTTTTCTTGCTTTTTTCGGTCAAATCTCGATTAAATAAGGAAAATTAAGGGAAAAAAAGAGGAAAAAAATTGAAATTTCGCTAAAATTATTCGTTTTTCTTGCTTTTTTCGGTCAAATCTCGATAAAATAAGGAAAATTAAGGGAAAAAAGAGGAAAAAAATTGAAATTTCGCTAAAATTATTCGTTTTTCTTGCTTTTTTCGGTCAAATCTAGATAAAATAAGGAAAATTAAAGGAAAAAAAGAGGAAAAAGATTGAAATTTCGCTAAAATTATTCGTTTTTCTTGCTTTTTTCGGTCAAATCTGGATAAAATAAGGAAAATTAAGGGAAAAAAAGAGGATAAAAATTGAAATTTCGCTAAAATTATTCGTTTTTCTTGCTTTTTTCGGTCAAATGTCGATAAAATAAGGAAAATTAAGGGAAAAAAAGAGGATAAAAATTGACATTTCGATAAAATTATTCGTTTTTCCATCTTTTTTCGGTCAAATCTCGATAAAATAAGGAAAATTAAGGGAAAAAAATTGAAATTCCGCTAAAATTATTCGTTTTTCTTGCTTTTTTCGGTCAAATCTCGATAAAATAAGGAAAATTAAGGGAAAAAAGATGATAAAATTATATTTCGCTAAAATTATTCGTTTTTCTTGCTTTTTTCGGTCAAATCTCGATAACATAAGGAAAATTAAGGGAAAAAAAGAGGAAGAAAATTGAAATTTAGCTAAAATTATTCGTTTTTCTTGCTTTTTTCGGTCAAATCTCGATTAAAATAAGGAAAATTAAGGGAAAAAAGAGGAAAAAAATTGAAATTTCGCTAAAATTATTCGTTTTTCTTGCTTTTTGAGGTCAAATCTCGATAAAATAAGGAAAATTAAGGGAAAAAAAGAGGAAAAAAATTGAAATTTCGCTAAAATTATTCGTTTTTATTGGTTTTTTCGGTCAAATCCCGATAAAATAAGGAAAATTAAGGGAAAAAAGAGGAAAAAAAATTGAAATTTCGCTAAAATTATCCGTTTTTTCTTGCTTTTTTCGGTCAAATCTCGATAAAATAAGGAAAATTAAGGGAAAAAAAGAGGAAAAAGATTGAAATTTCGCTAAAATTATTCGTTTTTCTTGTTTTTTCGGTCAAATCTAGATAAAATAAGGAAAATTAACGGAAAAAAAGAGGATAAAAATTGAAATTTCGCTAAAATTATTCGTTTTTCTTGCTTTTTTCGGTCAAATCTCGATAAAATAAGGAAAATTAAGGGAAAAAAGAGGATAAGAATTGATATTTCGCTAAAATTATTCGTTTTTCTTGCTTTTTTCGGTCACATCTCGTAAAATGAGGAGAATGAAGGAAAAAAAGAGGATAAAAATTGATATTTTAATAAAATTATTCGTTTTTCTTGCTTTTTTCGGTCAAATCTCGTTAAATGAGGAGAATGAAGGAAAAAAGGGGAAAAAAATTGAAATTTCGCTATAATTATTCGTTTTTCTTGCTTTTTTCGATGAAATCTCGATTAAATAAGGAAAATTAAGGGAAAAAAGAGATTAAAAATTGATATTTTGCTAAAATTATTCGTTTTTCTTGCTTTTTTCGGTCAAATCTCGTTAAATGAGGATAATGAAGGAAAAAAAGAGGAAAAAAATTGAAATTTCGATAAAATTATTCGTTTTGCTTGCTTTTTTCGGTCAAATCTCGATAAAATAAGGAAAATTAAGGGAAAAAAAGAGGATAAAAATTGACATTTCGATAAAATTATTCGTTTTTCTTGCTTTTTTCAGTCAAATCTCGATAAAATAAGGAAAATTAAGAAAAAAAGAGGAAGAAAATTGAAATTTAGCTAAAATTAATCGTTTTTCTTGCTTTTTTCGGTCAAATCTCGATAACATAAGGAAAATTAAGGGAAAAAAAGAGGAAGAAATTTGAAATTTCGCTATAATTATTCGTTTTTCTTGCTTTTTGCGGTCAAATCTCGATAAAATAAGGAAAATTAAGGGAAAAAAAGAGGAAAGAAATTGAAATTTCACAAAAATTATTCGTTTTTCTTGCTTTTTTCGGTCAAATCTCGATAAAATAAGGAAAATTAAGCGAAAAAAAGAAGAAAAAAAATTAAATTTCGCTAAAATTATTCGTTTTTCTTGCTTTTTTCGATGAAAACTCGATAAAATTAGCAAAATTAAGGGAAAAAAGAGGATAAAAATTGATATTTTGCTAAAATAATTCGTTTTTCTTGCTTTTTTCGGTCAAATCTCGTTAAAATAAGGAAAATTAAGGGAAAAAAAGAGGATAAAAATTGAAATTTCGCTAAAATAATTCGTTTTTCTAGCTATTTTCGGTCAAATCTCGATAAAATAAGGAAAATTAAGGGAAAAAAGATGATAAAATTATATTTCGCTAAAATTAATCGTTTTTCTTGCTTTTTTCGGTCAAATCTCGATAACATAAGGAAAATTAAGGGAAAAAAAGAGGAAGAAATTGGAAATTTCGCTATAATTATTCGTTTTTCTTACTTTTTTCGGTCAAATCTCGATAAAAATAAGGAAAATTAAGGGAAAAAAAGAGGAAGAAATTTGAAATTTCGCTATAATTATTCGTTTTTCTTGCTTTTTTCGGTCAAATCTCGATAAAAATAAGGAAAATTAAGGGAAAAAAGAGGAAAAAAATTGAAATTTCGCTAAAATTATTCGTTTTTCTTGCTTTTTGCGGTCAAATCTCGATAAAATAAGGAAAATTAAGGGAAAAAAGATGATAAAATTATATTTCGCTAAAATTAATCGTTTTTCTTGCTTTTTTCGGTCATATCTCGATAACATAAGGAAAATTAAGGGAAAAAAAGAGGAAGAAATTTGAAATTTCGCTATAATTATTCGTTTTTCTTGCTTTTTTCGGTCAAATCTCGATAAAAATAAGGAAAATTAAGGGAAAAAAGAGGAAAAAAATTGAAATTTCGCTAAAATTATTCGTTTTTCTTGCTTTTTGCGGTCAAATCTCGATAAAATAAGGAAAATTAAGGGAAAAAAAGAGGAAATAAATTGAAATTTCGCTAAAATTATTCGTTTTTCTTGCTTTTTTCGGTCAAATCTCGATAAAATAAGGAACATTAAGGGAAAAAAAGAGGGAAAAGATTGAAATTTCGCTAAAATTATTCGTTTTTCTTGCTTTTTTCGGTCAAATCTCGATAAAATAAGGAAAATTAACGGAAAAAAAGAGGATAAAAATTGAAATTTCGCAAAAATTATTCGTTTTTCTTGCTTTTTTCGGTCAAATCTCGATAAAATAAGGAAAATTAAGCGAAAAAAAGAGGAAAAAAATTGAAATTTCGCTAAAATTATTCGTTTTTCTTGCTTTTTTTCGATGAAATCTCGATAAAATAAGGAAAATTAAGGGAAAAAAGAGGATAAAAATTGATATTTTGCTAAAATAATTCATTTTTCTTGCTTTTTTCGGTCAAATCTCGTTAAAATAAGGAAAATTAAGGGAAAAAAAGAGGATAAAAATTGAAATTTCGCTAAAATTATTCGTTTTTCTTGCTTTTTTCGGTCAAATCTCGATAAAATAAGGAAAATTAAGGGAAAAAAAGAGGATAAAAATTGATATTTCGATAAAATTATTCGTTTTTCTTGCTTTTTCGGTCAAATCTCGATAAAATAAGGAAAATTAAGGGAAAAAAGAGGATAAAAATTAATATTTCGCTAAAATAATTCGTTTTTCTTGCTTTTTTCGGTCAAATCTCGATAAAAGAAGGAAAATTAAGGGAAAAAAGAAGATAAAAATTGATATTTTGCTAAAATTATTCGTTTTTCTTGCTTTTTTCGGTCAAATCTCGATAAAATAAGGAAAATTACGGGAATAAAAGAGGATAAAAATTGAAATTTCGCTAAAATTATTCGTTTTTCTTGCTTTTTTCGGTCAAATCTCGATAAAATATGGAAAATTAAGAAAAAAAGAGGAAGAAAATTGAAATTTAGCTAAAATTATTCGTTTTTCTTGCTTTTTTCGGTCAAATCTCGATAAAATAAGGAAAATTAAGTGAAAAAAGATGATAAAATTATATTTCGCTAAAATTAATCGTTTTTCTTGCTTTTTTCGGTCAAATCTCGATAACATAAGGAAAATTAAGGGAAAAAAAGAGGAAGAAATTTGAAATTTCGCTATAATTATTCGTTTTTCTTGCTTTTTGCGGTCAAATCTCGATAAAATAAGGAAAATTAAGGGAAAAAAAGAGGAAAGAAATTGAAATTTCGCAAAAATTATTCGTTTTTCTTGCTTTTTTCGGTCAAATCTCGATAAAATAAGGAAAATTAAGCGAAAAAAAGAAGAAAAAAATTTAAATTTCGCTAAAATTATTCGTTTTTCTTGCTTTTTTCGATGAAAACTCGATAAAATTAGGAAAATTAAGGGAAAAAAGAGGATAAAAATTGATATTTTGCTAAAATAATTCGTTTTTCTTGCTTTTTTCGGTCAAATCTCGTTAAAATAAGGAAAATTAAGGGAAAAAAAGAGGATAAAAATTGAAATTTCGCTAAAATAATTCGTTTTTCTTGCTTTTTTCGGTCAAATCTCGATAAAATAAGGAAAATTAAGGGAAAAAAGATGATAAAATTATATTTCGCTAAAATTAATCGTTTTTCTTGCTTTTTTCGGTCAAATCTCGATAACATAAGGAAAATTAAGGGAAAAAAAGAGGAAGAAATTGGAAATTTCGCTATAATTATTCGTTTTTCTTGCTTTTTTCGGTCAAATCTCGATAAAAATAAGGAAAATTAAGGGAAAAAAAGAGGAAGAAATTTGAAATTTCGCTATAATTATTCGTTTTTCTTGCTTTTTTCGGTCAAATCTCGATAAAAATAAGGAAAATTAAGGGAAAAAAGAGGAAAAAAATTGAAATTTCGCTAAAATTATTCGTTTTTCTTGCTTTTTGCGGTCAAATCTCGATAAAATAAGGAAAATTAAGGGATAAAAAGAGGAAATAAATTGAAATTTCGCTAAAATTACTCGTTTTTCTTGCTTTTTTCGGTCAAATGCCGATAAAATAAGGAAAATTAAGGGAAAAAAG